>BSBM01000091.1:2980000-4367500 GCA_027924585.1 Larix kaempferi
CCCACATTAATGTAGAACAACCCCACAACCCATTAACACCCCCTTCTCTCTCACACACACATGTACATCCATATGTCGCCCTACCAATAACCCCCTCCTCTTTGTATCTCTCTCCCCTCCACTCTCTAAACCTTACCAACCCCTTCTCTCACTATTTATCCCATGTTCCACTTACCCACAATCTCCTAACACCCTCCTCCATCTCTACCTCTAACCCCTTAAAAATCACCCTTTGTCTCTCCCTCTAACCCCTTACCACCCCCTAAAGTATCTCCCTTTACCTCTCTCTCTAGATAACCTTAACACTCATGCTCCTCACCTATACCACCCTTTCTCCCTAATCACCCTTATCCTCCCTAAACCCCTCCTCTCTCTCTCTCTCTCTCTCTCTCTCTCTCTCTCTCTCTCTCTCCCGCGTCTTCCTCCTAAATCTTACTAACCCCCTCTCTCACTCTCTCTCACTCCCTTACTCATCCACCTACACCTAAGCCCAACCCCCTATCTCTTCCCCAACAACCTAACACACCACCGCCCCATGGTTCTCTCTCTCTCTCTCTCTCTCTCTCTCTCTCTTTCTCTCTCTCTCTCTCCCCCCATGTCGCCCCCTAACTCATACTAAGCCCCTCTTACACTCTCTCTCACTCCCCCTACTCCTCCACCTACACCTAACCCAGACCCACCATCTCTCTCCTCTCTCTCCCCTCCTATCCCTAACCTTTACTAATCTCTTCTATCACTCTCTTTCTCCCCTACAGGGAGAGGAGGGGATGCCTACAGAGGAGAAAGAGAGTGAGATAAGGGCTTAATAATGAGAGTGAGATAAGGTCTTAGTAATGGTTAGGGAGAGGAGGGGGGAGGAGAGAGAGAGGGGGGTTAGGGTTAGGTGTAGGTGAAGGAGTAGGGGGAGTGAGGAGAGAGAGAGAGAGGGACCAGGGGATTATCATAATTTAGGGGGGAGAGAGAGAGAGAGAGAAGGAGGGTGAGTGTTAGTTGTAGGGGGAGACAAAGGGGATGTGTGTTTGTGTGAGTGAGAGAGAGAGAGAGAGAGGGGGGGGGGGGGTGTTAGTGGTAGGGGGAGACAAAGATGTGTGTGTGTGTGTGTGTGTGTGTGTGTGTGTGTGTGTGAGAGAGAGAGAGAGAACCGATGGGTGATGGTGTGTTAGGTGGTTGGGGAAGATATAGGGGGTGTGGGTTAGGTGTAGGTGGATGAGTAGGGGACTGGAGAGAGTGAGAGAGGGGGTTAGTAACAGTTAGGGAGGGGAGGAGAGAGAGAGAGAGAGAGAGAGAGAGAGGGTTAGGGGTTTGGGTAGGAAAAGGGTCATTAGGGAGAAATGGGGGTATAGGAGAGGATCGTGAGTGCTTGGGTTAGAGAGAGAGAGAAGTAAAGGTAGAGAATTTAGTGGGTGTTAAGGGGTTAGAGGTAGATATGGAGGGGGATTGTTAATGGGTTAGAGGTAGAGACAAAGGGGGGTATTACGTTATTGGGGGTAAGTGGAGCAAGGGAGAAAGAGAGTGAGATAAGGGGATAGTAAGGTTTAGGGAGTGGACGGGAGAGAGAGAGAGAGAGAGAGAGTGAGAGAGAGAGAGAGAGAGAGAGAGAGGAGAGAGAGAGAGAGAGAGAGAGAGAGAGGGATATAGAGAGGAGGTGGGTTAGTGTTAGGGGGAGGTATAGGGATGTGTGTGTGTGTGTGTGTGTGTTTATGTGGAGAAGGGTGGGGTTTAGTAAGAGGTAAATTTATATTTTGAGAAATTGCGAATCCAAACTTTCAAATATAACATCTGTTCAACCTATTTTGTGGTATTGTCTAATGAAATTATTCTTCGTTTAGTTCATGAGTCTTCTGATGGACCCTTGAATTCTACAAAAGCTTTTTTTCATGTTTCAGTTTTATGTTGGTTCATTCCCTCGGGTGCTATGTTATTTTTTTATATTTATGACCCTAATTTTGTCTTTCCAGTTTATGAGATTTGTGTAATAAATCCTTTTTTTTGGTTCTTAAGAGAATATTTTTAATGTGTTGCTGAAACTTGGATTATTAAAAAAAAGTTGAGAATGTCATGTGTTTCTCTCTACCTTCAAGTAGATTGTTCCATTTGGTTTGATGTTCTATGTATAAATATTATTCTTGTTATTAACAAGAAAAGATGTTGAATTTAAAGTTTTTAATTTTTAGACTATTAGTTTATGAAAATAACATTTGTTTTTATTCTTTTGCACTTTATTTTATTTGGTTTGTCAAATGGTGGGGGTTAGGTGTAGGTGGAATAGGGAAGTGAGATAGAGGGGAACTAATAAGAGTTATGGGGAAGAGGGTGGGGGTGTGTGTTAGGGGTTTTAGAGGGTTAAGACATAGGGGGTGCAGCAGACATTCAATGATCTCTTAGCCATGAACACAATCCCCAACAACCTAACACACCACCACCCCATTGGTTCTCTCTCTTGTGCTCTCTCTCTCTCTCTCTCTCCTCTCTCTCTCTCTCTCTCTCTAGCACACACACACACACACAAATCCCTATATATCCCCCTACCACTAACACCTCTCTCTCTCTCTCTCTCCCCCATGTCGCCCCTAACTCATACTAAGCCCCTCTTCCACTCTCTCTCACTCCCCTACTCCTCCACCTACACCTAACCCAGACCCCACCATCTCTCTCTCTCTCTCCCCTCCTATCCCTAACCTTTACTAATCTCTTCTATCACTCTCTTTGTCCCCCTACAGGGAGAGAAGGGTATTCCTATAGAGGAGAAAGAGAGTGAGATAAGGGCTTAATAATGAGAGTGCGATAAGGTCTTAGTAATGGTTAGGGAGAGGAGGGGGGGAGAGAGAGAGGGGGGTTAGGGTTAGGTGTAGGTGAAGGAGTAGGGGAGTGAGAGAGAGAGAGGGACAGGGGGTTATCATAATTTGGGGGGGGGGGAGAGAGAGAGAGAGAGAGAGGAGGAGGGTGAGTGTTAGTTGTAGGGGGAGACAAAGGGATGTGTGTGTGTGTGTGACCGAGAGAGAGAGAGAGAGAGAGAGGGGGGTGTTAGTGGTAGGGGGAGACAAAGAGATGTGTGTGTGTGATGTGTGTGTGTGTGAGAGAGAGAGAGAGAGAGAGAGAGAGAACCAATGGGTGATGGTGTGTTAGGTGGTTGGGGAAGATATAGGGGGTGTGGGTTAGGTGTAGGTGGATGAGTAGGGGACTGAGAGAGAGTGAGAGAGGGGGTTAGTAATAGTTAGGGAGGGGAGAGAGAGAGAGAGAGAGAGAGAGGAGAGAGAGAGAGAGAGAGAGAGGGTTAGGGGTTTGGGTATGAAAAGGGTCATTAGGGAGAAATGGGGGTATAGGAGAGGATCATGAGTGCTTGGGTTAGAGAGAGAGAGAAGTAAAGGTAGAGAATTTAGTGGGGTGTTAAGGGGTTATCCAAACTTTCAAATATAACATCTGTTCAACCTATTTTGTGGTATTGTCTAATGGAATTATTCTTCGTTTAGTTCATGAGTCTTTTGATGGACCCTTGCATTCTACAAAAGTTTTTTTTCATGTTTCAGTTTTATGTTGGTTCATTCTCTTGGGTGCTATGTTATTTTTTTATCTTTATGACCCTAATTTTGTCTTTCCAGTTTATGAGATTTGTGTATTGAATCATTTATTTGGTTCTTAAGAGAATGTTTTTAATGTGTTACTGAAACTTGGATTATTAAAAAAAAGTTGAGAAGGTCATGTGTTTCTCTCTACCTACAAGTAGATTGTTCCATTTGGTTTGATGTTCCATGTATAAATATTATTCTTTTTATTAACAAGAAAAGATGTTGAATTTAAAGTTTTTAATTTTTAGACTATTAGTTTATGAAAATAACATTTGTTTTTATTATTTTGCACTTTATTTTATTTGGCTTGTCAAATGGTGGGGGTTAGGTGTTGGTGGAGTAGGGAAGTGAGATAGGGGGAACTAATAAGAGTTATGGGGAAGAGGGTGGGGGTGTGTGTTAGGGGTGTTAGAGGGTTAAGACATAGGGAGTGCAGCAGACATTCAATGATCTCTTAGCCATGGAACCACCTTCTTAAATGATTCCAATCATTACTAGAATAAAACATGCACACATTTTTCATAGAGTGAAGTTTTTTGGACTCTGTAGGCCATTTATCATCTTTGTTTATATTCAATTTGGGGCATATATTGGATTCCACTTGATGTGATTTTAGTTGTATGCACTCTTTCTATATACACATGAGAAACTTTGCATATTTGTGTTTAGTGGTTTGGGATCTAGAATTCAACAGAATTATCAATTTTCAAGATTTTAGGATTGCAAGGTTTCCACTAGATTCTATCATGTATGATAGTATGGGATTGACATGTAATCAAACACATCAACCTCCCTATGTATCTCGATGTTTGTAGAGGCCTATTGTTGAACTCCTCTATCCCAACCTTAACCAAAATGCACCCTTCACTCAAGTGAAAACATTTATTAAGCATGGGAAGCTTCTCTATCGTATTTTAAACACTTGGATTGGGAAGTTTCATAAAAAATATAGGGTGCCAACTAATGTCCTTGGAGCACCAACTTCGATAATCTAGTTAGAGGCAAGGGCTAGAGCATAGAGTAGGGGGTAAACGGTGCTATTGATGAATAAAATCCCAATATTGGAAAGGATTTTGATATGTTATTATTTGTTGTGGCATGAATTTTTTTGGACTCTATAGGCCATCTAGCATCTTTGTTTATGTATTTTGGGGAAGATATGAATTGTACTTGATTTTTTTTTTTGTAAGCAATCTTGCTATATACATGAGAAAATTTGGATATTTGTGAATATTGGTTTGGATTCATAGGGATGCTCATGAATATATATGCATCTAGTGAAATTGATTTTCTTTTTTACGAGTAGATTGGGGTTTTAATTTTCTTTGGGCATAGAAATGACTGGATTTATGGTTTAAATTTATTTTAGGGCATACAAATTAAAAAATTTATGGATTCAATTCATTTTAGGGCATACAAAATCTCAAAATACAGAAATGAGAAGGATGGAATTTGATTTAAATACCTGATATTGAGGAGATTGATGCTAAAGATGGAAGATCCAAGCTCCATGACCTCAAAACGATTTCACCAATACTCGTTATGTTGCTCGAATCCATTGCTCCTTCGTTGTGGTGGAGGAAGTGATGGGCACGGTCCATCTTGGGGCATAAAACTCTGTTTTAAAAAATGCATGTGCATTTAGTACTACATAATGTGTATGCATTTTGTTTAACTATCCTACTTGGCCTTCATCGTGGTAGGATTGGGACTGGGTTTGGGAGGGTCGAGATTGCTTGGGATCAATTATCTTTTATAGAACTTGAATTCATTTCTTGAATCTACTATTGTATTTAAAAGGTCCCTCAACTTTGTGCACTAAACCCATTAATGTTGTTCATGTTTGACTTATGACAAATAATGAATATCGTGTGTTTTAAAATAATATAAAACTAATTTTTAAGTGAAAAGGTAGATACCTCAAGGATTTGAAGGCATATTAAGAGCCATTTAATAATTCAAGTATCCTTCGCATTAGGTAAAAATGAGTTATTTATTACGCATGTTTAATTATAAACAGTGAATAAGATGAAGAATAATGCTTGAAATGGGAAAGATTATATCATCGAGAATAGTCTGCAAGTATAATTAATAACCTGTTTATTACTTGTGATCAAATAATGATGCATATGTATGATGTTATCGTAAGTGTTCATACCTTTAAGATCATATGGAAACTCATATATAATAGCTAAAATATGACTATTGTCTTATAAATGCTATTGCACTTGGTGTGTATTTATAAGTGAATTCAAATCTCAATAGTAATGAATAGCTAATGACTTTGCTTGTTGAGGAACATGACCGGTTTCAACATGGTGTCACATATTCTCTTAGTAAGAGAAATTAATTAATGATGATGATTGGTTAAGGTAAGGTGGACTTTGCTCAAAGTTTGGTTTCTTTTCTTCATATAAATTTTTGATTCATAATAGTTATGTTGAAACATTGGTAATCACAAATTAATGGTTACACCGATACTAAAGTGAAAATAATTGATGGTTAAACTTCAATGAGGATAAATCAATAAAGCTCTATTTATAATTGATTTTTCTGTTTTGATTGGGAGTAAAATGAATATATATTTATTTATAATAACATTGAGGTGTATTATATTTATATTTATTCTTTAGTGATATATATATATATATTTCTGTAATTAAATATGCACTTGTCCATTCAATCTATTTTCTTTGTGTATTATATATTTTTTATATTCATATATATTTCTGTAATTAAATGTGCACTTGTTCATTTAATCTATTTTTTGTAGGTTCCTTTTCATGTCATTCTAAGTTAATATTCACGAAGACTATTAAAGATTGGGCATAATTTAGATTGCAATGTATGTGTTGTCAATTAGAATTGACATCAAGAATTTTAATTACACTTTATAACAATTTTTTGAAGTACTTCGAAGGGATTTAATCATTCTGGGGCTTGATAGAACCAGGATTGAGATGGATCTACACTTGTGTATATCCATATCATTTAAACACTTTATATGCTTTTAAATGAAGTGGGTATATTTTTTGTTGGAGTTTTCTATATATATATTTATTATAATTTATTTTGAAATTCTTTGTTGTGTCTCAATATACATGGATTATGCAAATCCACATGCAAACAATTAAGAGATTCAAGGGTGTGCTAGAAATTGATGCTTCATATGTCATTTTCATTCATATTCTACTATTCAAATTTTAAAATGACTATATGCATGGCATAGGAACTAATATTTAACATTTTCTCATATGACCTCCAAGTTGTGGTTGGTTTATTATTGCTATATTCTAATGTTATTTTAAGTTTTATGTTGTCAATGTTTTTAAATTAATATTAAATTATCCATTCATAACATTAGTGTTATTCAATTTCTATTAAAATAATATTACATTAACATTCATTCTCCTTTTTTCGTTTTTATCAGCACAATGAGACATAAAATTGTCAATTATTACATTATAAATGTGACAATGTAATGTAGCTATGTTTTATTTTATATGTATAAACACAAGCCATGTTTTTTCCGTTTATAAAATGTCTCAATGTACCATATTGTTTTTGTGAGGCATAATCTTCCAATGTACATGTTTACATTGTTTTTTTTTCACCCCAGTAAAATATTGTGTATTAGGTCCCACTCAATTATGACATTTTAAATATCAAAATATACCATAACCATGTTCTCATTTTATAAAATGTTTTTCCTTTTTCTTTTTTTTTAAATTATCATTACTCCCACTACCATCATGCACTGATCTCCATTTTTTCAAGTTTCCCATATAAAACCTTGCCACCTTCAATATCAATATCCATGTGAATTGAGCATGGATAGAATTAAACATGATTGCTTTTATATTTATTACATATTTATATATATTTTCCAAGAGTCTTGTCCACCAATTTTGTGTTTGGCTAAAACATACTTTAACTAAATCTTTTATAAATAAAGTATAATTTATGTACTTATATTAAATATTTGATTTATGATTTCAAAATTAATAATATTTCATGTCAAATATATCATTTATAACTTCAAGTAAATAATATTTTATTAATATTTATTTATAAATTAAGACTAAAAAATCATTCTATATAATATATACAACTTACACAATCAATATTTAAAAAACTAACAAAGCATTCTACAACTTATGGTATATAATATAAAACCTACACAATCAATAAACCATATAGTGAATTTATTAATATATTCATAATTGATTCACTCATACAAAAATTCTATAATAAATCTAATTAATATATTTTTATTACTTAAATTAAAACTATATTAATTAAATTTATTATAATTAATTTTATTGAAATTTTATTACATTTAAATTTCTAAAGGTGTATAAAAAATATGTTTTTAATATAATGTTAAATACTTGATATTACATTTATAGTTAATAATGTTAATTCATTAAACAAAATAGTATTATTAATATGTTGTTGCTTAATTATTACATTGTGAAATTTTTTTTCTTAATATAGTAATTTACAATATCATCTTAAATTTTTAATTTTTTTGTAATTTGATTTATTTTCCATTTACTTTTTATAAAAATAATTCAAAATTAAATTTTCTAAATTCCACATAATATATTATAATAGTATATTTACTTAAGTAAAACCTTATTTTCCCTTATTCCAATCTATGTATATTCTATCATGAAGATGGTCAACTTTTATTTTCTTTAAAGATATATACTTCCTGAATTCTCAATTAACAATTATAATTATGTATTTGTGTCAAATAACAATGAATTGGTTGGAAATCCACTAATGTTCCTTTGCATATTTTTGTTATCTAAATATTTGGGGTTGTCCAATTAGGTCTTTGGCAAATTCAACGACTTAAAAAATATGTAGGTGTTCATATTTAATGGAATTTTTAGAAAATAAATTAATCTTTGAAACCTTGATACTCAACATTTTGATCCAAAACTAAATTGTTTGAAATGTTATTAAAAGTTAATTTTTTGTGATTGTTTAGTTAATTTCAATATTTTAATATTAAAATTTTTAATAATTTTATCATAAAAACAAGTTAATATGAATCATATAACATACTTCACTATTTCTATTTTATATATTATAAAAAATAGTTAAATGTCGACCACGAAAAACAAGTTATCATTAAATGCAACAATAGACTTTATATAAAAAATAAAATTATAGATGATATAGATAATAAAAAAAGCAGTTAAATGAACTTCTTTCCATAAGAAGCGAAATGAAAAATATTTTTTTTTTTCATTTAAATATATTATAAAAAATAGTTAAGTGTGGATCAGAAAAAACAAGTTATTATTAAATGCAACAATAAATTTTATATAGAAAATAAAAGCATAAATGATATAGATAAGAAAAAACAGTTAAATGAACTTCTTTGCATAATAAGTAAAATGAAAAGTATTCTCTCTTTTTTTTAATAAATGAAAAACAATTAAAATAAATCACCGTAGTCAGTATTCATTTGCGAGTAGGGCTGCTAAATTCAACTCGTGCTGGTGATCCATCAACTTCACGAGCACTCTCGCCTCTCAGAAAAGTGTCATATGTTATTTTCAATGGTGGATATAACGCTTACAAGAAAGCAAACTTGCACAATATTATTTCCATGCTTAAACCGTGCGTTAATAATAAGCCTGCAAAAATCCCAGGCATAACGCGTGCTTCCATATGAAGCGAACTTTTCGCCAATACCGCCACCGTCAAGCCCAATGACAATGCTTCGAAACGGTCATTTCGCTTTCTGTCATACACAAATGATAACTGTTTTCAACACAATTATAAGTTTTTTAGCCACTTGTCTATTGAATATAGTTTAACACAATTATAAGTTCTTTTAGCGATTTGTCTATTGAATATAGTTTGAGTAGTTCAGAGGAATGATGATTACCTTAAATACAATTATAAATACTAGGGAAAGTAAAACAATAGGAAACAACACTGAACTATCACATTGTATTCTGATTTTTTTGTAAAAATGGTCAATGTTTTGGAGTCTGTGATTTCACTTCTGGATTGCCTTGAATTTTATGTTAAACTGGCGGTAGCTCTGCTTATCTTGGTGGGGTTATGGAGGTTCAGGGTCAGATGGAGAAACAGGAAGCTGCCCCCGGGGCCTTTCCCTTTGCCCATAGTCGGAAACCTTCACATGCTGGGAGAGCTTCCACACCAAGCCCTAGCTGCTCTTTCTCTGAAATTTGGGCCTCTCATGTCTCTCCGCCTCGGCTCTGCTCTCACCTTAGTTGTCTCTTCTCCTGAAATGGCCAAGGAGTTTTTTAAGACGCATGATCTGCTTTTTGCTAGCAGACCTTCGTTCGTGGCCGCCAAGTATTTGTGGTATGATTCTACCGACATTGGCTTTGCTCCGTATAGCCCGTACTGGAGGCAAATGCGTAAGTTGTGCGTTTCACATTTGCTGAATTCGAAGTGCTTGGATTACTTTCGCTTCATAAGAGAAGAGGAAGCCTCTGTTATGGTTCGCTCTATTACTAATTCAGATCAGCCTGTAAACATTACCAAAACAGTGTGGAGCCTTGTGAATGGTATAATGTGCAGGATGGCCTTCGGTAGAAAGTTTTCTGACGAAGATTCATTTGATAGCCGAGGAATCAATTCAATGATCCAGAAAAGTATTCTTGTAGGAAGTACTTTTAATATCGGAGATTACATACCATTCTTGGCTTGGATGGATCTGCAAGGTCTCAAACGACGTTTGAAGAACATGCATGCCATAATAGACAGTTTGCTAGAGAATATATTAGACGAACACGTTGAGCGGAGTGACCCCAACGCCACTCAAGATCTGATAGATGTTTTGCTTGCAGCCTCTGCAGATAAAGATATGGAGATCCAAATTACACGAGATAATATAAAGGCCGTACTCTATGTATGTGAAAGTTACATCTACTGTTTTTTAATAGGAGCTTTTAAATAAATCAATTTGATGTTGTAGAGTGATTATGAGATTGTGATAGTGTATTGATGTGTTGATGATAATGGCAGGATGTCTTGGCCGCTGGCACAGACGCGACGTGTACCACCATAGAGTGGGGAATCTCGGAATTGTTGAGTAATCCTCCTGTGCTGAAAAAGCTTCAGGAAGAGCTGGAACGTGTAGTTGGAATGGAACGGATGGTGCGTGAATCTGATATTCCTCGTCTCCTTTATTTACAAGCTGTGACCAAAGAAACGCTTAGACTCCATCCACCGGCGCCACTTCCTGTTCCTCACTTATGTATGGAAGACTGCAAAGTGCTGGG
Source organism: Larix kaempferi (assembly GCA_027924585.1). NCBI lineage: Eukaryota > Viridiplantae > Streptophyta > Pinopsida > Pinales > Pinaceae > Larix > Larix kaempferi. Next base: position 2,990,844 of record BSBM01000091.1, read on the forward strand.
TTATCAAATTCCCCGAAACACCCGCGTTTTCGTGAATGTTTGGGCAATCGGGAGAAACCCAAAGTCATGGGAGGATGCCGAAAGGTTCGTGCCCGAGAGATTCATGAAAGGTGTTTCCCTGGATGAGAAAATTCACAACTTGGAGTGGATTCCGTTCGGATCAGGCCGGAGAGGCTGCCCGGGACAGCAGTTGGGAACGTTTGTTGTACAGCTTGCACTGGCGCAGCTAGTGCACTGTTTTGACTGGACGCTTCCCGGTGGCATGAATTGGCAAGAATTGGATATGACCGAAACTAACAGTGGACTCACAGTGCACAGGGTACAAGATCTATGGGCTATTCCGACTCCTCGCTTTCCAATGGTGCTGTAATTTCTATTGCAGTCTGCCCACCTTAATTTAGACTCCAATATAGACACTACCCGTAGAACCTGTAGAAATAAAAAGCTGTTATTATTGTATCCCATTGGCAAGTCAGTAACTGTAGAAATAAAAAGCTGTTATAAATATATTCCATTGGCAAGGCACTGTCATGGATACTGGAATGCTTATGTAAAAATGGGTGTTTTTTTATTCAGCTTGCTACAGGTTATTTAATGCAGTTGCAATGTAAAGGTCGTTTAACATAGGTATAAAAAAATGTACTAAAATACTTATGTAAAAATTAGTGTGTTTCACATAATATTGTTCTTATGGCGCAATTAATTCTCTCTTACGACTATCTTGATGTTGAGACAAACTAATTAGAATTGGAATTAATTAGAGTTATTAATAACAAAAAGAAAGAAACTCGATTTCTAACCAGTCATCATTATACTACTATATTGATGCATGGGCAAACTAGCTCGAGTTGGAGTACTTGGAAGCTTAAATATAGTAGTATAATAGATGTCTTTACTTAATGATCAAAAGATATCTATTATACTTAATAATTAATAAGTATTCATAAATATAGTGGAAATGAAAGTATCATGATCATTGTGGTTTTAATATAGTGGAAATGAAAGTATTATGATCATTATGATTTTAGTAATGCAAAAGATATTTATGAATAGTTATGTTATGAATTTAGGTAATGATTTTATGTCTTATATTATTAAAGATTGGAATGTTAAAATGAAATAATGTTTATTTTTAATTTCCTTTTTCAGAAATTTTCAAAAATCTTTCATGTACTTAGTTTAGTATAGGAATCAATTTGAGTATTAAATAATTTTTACATTATTGACAATTTTTACATTAATCTTGTTCATTAAAATCAAAATGTTAAAAAATATGTTAAATTAAAATTATAAAATTTATGTAAAATTTCAACTTCTTATTTATAATTTCATGAACATTCTATATCCACGTTATGATTTAATATTAATAATTTGATAGTATTACATTATGTTTTTATAATTAAACCAAATTTTAATATCTACCACTCTATAATTTATAGATTTTTCCAAAAACTTAGAAATTAATTACAAAAATGCTTTACTATCTTTCAAATACGATTTCAAAAAGATTTTAAGGAGTATAAAGCCTTAAAAAACCATAGTGACGTTGCAAAACATGCCAATAATGAAAAGTAGGTTTTTAAGAGCTTCCTCCTAAGATGATGCCTAAAATTCTAATTCAGGCCAATCATGTCTAGGCCTTAACACAACTAAGGAACAATCTTTTCATCTTTAAAGGCTCTAATCATATTGAGATTTTATAATTAGATTTTAATTAATAATTATAATATTTTTTACAAATTAATATTTATAATTTTTAAAATATGATACATATATTTTAAATTGTAAGTTATTTATAATTATAATCTTTATATTTCATTAAATGTAACTAACTGATGATAAATATAATCTAAATTATATTATGTTTAGAAGTAAACTAATAATAATAAAGCTATATCAAAATTGATGCAGGAGCATCGGAGCCTAGGTAGAACAACTGAAGTTAATTGACATGAGCAGTCGACCAGAAAGAGTGCCGGTGACCACTGGTGCGAAAGGGAGTTTGGCTGTCGAAGTCAATAAGTCGAGAAGAAGTTGTCGAAGTGTGATCGACAGAAGGAGTGAAGAGGTCGAGAGTCGACATGTTGGAATTTGACAAATGACATGGTAGCAGCGGAGGCGTCGAGTGTCGACAGGTTGTCGAACAGTGACACCGACAGGTTAAGGCGGAATCCAAGCATGGAGGAAGGGGCAGATTGGCTAAGTCGACAATGCGAAAGGAAGCTGACGAGTAAGTAAAAAACTGACAGAAGGACGACGCAGGAGATGGGGCCGACTACTGTCATGAAGTCAGAAGGACGTGCAGAAATTCAAGCATAGTACTTGGTAGCCATTCGGGGTTGCTAAGTAATTTATGAGCAGTTAAGAAGGTGGTTGAAGACATGCCATATGTCACCATAGGTGGAGGTTTTGCAGCACGGCAGAAGCGTTGACAACTACAAGTCTGCAGGATTAGGGGGGATTCGGTGGACAGAGGAAGAGTGTCTCGGGAGTCGGAGTGATCTTGAGAATAGCAACAGAGCACCAACATGGTAGAAGACCATCGCACAGACACAAGAGAGGAGTCACTCAAGATTTGATCAGTAGATTGGAGAGAACACTCACTCATCAGCCGAGCGCAAAGGAGATCAGATCCATAGCTCAGAGTTCCACAGTGAATGTCGAGAGGGTGAAGATCAACACACACAGAGAACACACCAGTACTTATGTATATTGTAATAGGCTGAGGCTGACCAATTAGTTATTTTATATTCCTTGCATTTTGCATTTAACCGTAATTGATTGAAGTAATAGAAGCCAGCTTCTGGCATCCTGTTTACATCCAGGTATGTTTCTTTGTTGAATTTATAAATGAATTTGAGAAAAAAACCATAACTAAATGTTGTAAATGACTAGAAGAGATAAAATTTCATTTCAGGTTGGGAGTTGTTGCAATAAAGCTGTATGAGAATGTTTTCGCCAAGTTTAGGAATTCTAAGGGTTGGTTAGAAAGAATTAATTGTAATATAGGAATCAAGCAATATTGTCTCCTATACCCTACCCTTTTCTGTGTATACATTAACAACTAAGAGGGTTGTTTGGAAGAAGCATGCTGTGTGGTCATGACCATAGGTGGTATAGTGATTATCCTTCTTCTCTATATTGATGATATCATACTTATGGTGTAGATTCCCTATGATCTGAACAAGCAACTAAAAAATAGCTAGGATTTTTCCTCTAGTATGGGTATCATTTTTAACACTGAGAAAAAAAAGGTTGTGATAATCAAATACAAAAGGATTACTTGTGTTGATTTCATGTATGATAACAATATCTTGGAGGAAGCGACTTCATATAAATACATAGGAATCAATCTTCATCACAAGATTAACTAGAACTATAGCTCATTGAGAAAATGATAAATGGAGGGTGGAAATCTTACTGTGGACTTGAAAGCCATTGTAAATTAGTGTACCTTTGGATTTGGATTAAAATAAACTCATGTTTGAAACTCTCGTCACTCCTATTATCTTATATGGATGTAATTTTTGGGATGTAATGTCTCTAGAGAATCATGGAAAAGGATAGAGAAAATCCATAAGCATGTCATAAAATACATCTCAAAATTAAAGGAAACACACCATATCATATCCTCTTCATAGAAGCAAGGCTGTCCCCCATTGAAAACATGACTGACTAGGGAACTAATGTACAAGAACAAGATAAACAACATCAAAGGAAAGATATTTCTTAGTAGTGCTTCAAACTCTAGTCAAGACCACCTCTGACTTAAGTAAAATTTGCATAAATATGTCATTTTTTGGATAAATCATTGGGAGTGAAGGAAGAAGTCATTAAAAATTCCTAATATATTAAGTCATTAAAAGTATGGTGATTTAAGAATACTTACCTTATAGATTTTGAAGCACATAAACATTAAAGTTATAAGAAATAAAATTATAAAGAAAACCAAGGTATTCTTTATCTACTTAACAAAAAAAATAGTCTTAGAAAAATTTAATAACCATGGCCATCATTATCATTTAAATCCATTTAAAAAAAATATTTTGTTTTGTTCTTACATATATTGTCTCATTTAAAAATTATTTATTTAAAAATTATTTTTTTTTAAATAAATTCATAACGTGTACTCAATGTAAATAGAAAATTTTAATTAAAAGGATATATTTTTATATTATTTTAAAATAATATTTCCTAATTTTAAATAAAATAAAAATACATATATTATATATTTTTGTTTAAATTATATATATATATAGTTAAGATGGTGAAGATTTTAACTATGTAAATATATAAGGAAACATTGCCTACTTATCAATCTTAAGATTCGAATTAATGTATAAAGATAATTTTAAGAATTTATAATTATTTTGTAAATGTAACAAAATTTGTAGATTTTATTAATTTTTATAAATTGCTTGGTTGTATTTTATAAATACTATTTTATATTTTAGAATTTTTATATGATTGCAGAAGATACATAAAGAAACATTGCCTACTTATCAATCTTGAGACTCGAATTAATGTATAAAGATAATTTTAAGAATTTATAATTATCTTGTAAATGTAACAAAATTTGTAGATTTTATTATTTGATGGAAAGCTTTAAAATTTAAAATTAAAATTTAAAAATATTGTAAATAAATTAAAGTCAAAGAGAGGCTAAGACAATTGGTTCATCCCTATAATATCTTTAAATGTTGAGAAGTTTTAAAAACTCTATGATAGTTTATGTAAAAGCCTTTGTGCGGAGGAACCTTGGCCACTCCCTGCACATGGGCAAAGTTGACATGGGACTTTCCCAAGATGCCAAGATGGACTTTGTAACATGTCCCTACAAGATGGTTAACCGCCATGTGAGAGAAGGCATGGTTGGGAATCCACATTGGGAATCACCACACCAGGGTGCCTGGAGAGGCAAGTGACCCAATGGATGTTGCAGGCTTGATAAGCAAAAGTATCAATGGTTTGGGTGGAGTGCACTAGAGAGGGGCATGCACCCAAGTAGATTGGAAGTATCCTAAGGAATGGAAAGATTTGGTGCAACATGACTTGGAAGCTAGCACAAAGCTCAACAATATCAATAATTGGAAGCCCAGTGGGCCAAGAAAGTGGCATCGACAAGAAACAACTGTGAACATAGCAAGTGCAGATGGATTCAAGGAACATTGGCTTGCGGATAGCACGTCGACTATGTGGGAAAGAGCACATCATAAGCTTGGAGGGTGTCGAATTAGGTGGGCATGCAGCCACACCTTGGGTCGCACCCATAAGGAAGCTCACATATATATGTCAGAGGCACTAGTCCAAGGCAAAGGGAGGATTCAAGAAAAATAAACCAAGTGGGAGGAAAGCAAGAGCTCTAAGGGAGGCGACCAAGGAAGTCTATTGCAGGTCATAGGGTTTTTCCTTGCATAGGTTCGGAGCAAGACCAAGGATGAGGCTTGCAAACTTGGTTGAGTTGGTGGGAAGGGTAGAGGCTACATCAGATAGATCTACGGTGTCGATCCGCAAGTGGTGGATCATGACAATGGGAAGAGACAGAGAGAATCAGTAAGATGACGTTTAGAGATGAAATCCTAGGGTTTGTTGGTGTTAGACATATTAGGCACTCCTATGGTGGGTTGGCCTATGGGTACCCCCAATCTTGTATCTATTGTAATATGTAAACTTTGCAGCGTTAAATATTGACTGCTTTGGTGCACCTGCGTTAGGGGTGGGGTGCCATGACTATCTTGTGTCACTTGTAATTCTTTGGCTAAGTGTGGATGTGATAAACTATTGGATTTGTTAACAAAAGAAATATTGTTATTTAAGAAAATGAAAATGAACATAAGTATAAGTGTAAATTGGTAAAGTGTTATTTGTATGTAGGAATAGTCAGTCGGAAGACCTACTGAGTTGGAGTCACCCTTGGTAAATATTTGACTAGTGCCGCACGAGCTGCCAAAAGAAAAGTTGTATTGGGCCAAGGTAGCCTCATGACAGATGGTATCAAATATAACTCAATATCTTCACCACTATTTTGGCTGGAGCAATTGGCAACAAGGGTGTGCTTGTATATAAGATTTCATTGAAGTTGGGCACTTCACCAAGAACAGGTCGCAGAAGTGATGAGGACCTAAGTTGCGTGTAGGCTAGTGGGTGAAAGGAGTACACCCTGTATACAGCGCACCTGCTACTACTATAGGTGCATGCAACATAGTCTAGGAAATAGAGGTGCACCAAATAGGGCATGCAGTGACAGTTGTCGAAGGTGAAGTTTGGTTTTGGAAGGCTCCTTGCATAGCATGCTAAAGGTGCAAGGGTTGTGGAGGGGAAGAAAGGAATGTCATAGCAATCCACTATCAAAGGCTTGCTCAAATTCAAGTAAGAAAAGTGTTGGGATATTTGGTAGTGGTGTTAAGAGGTATGGAACAAAAGGTAATTGATCGTGCGAGCGTCACACAAAATGCCCAGAATGCGCAGCTTAGTGTAAATTGGTAAAGTGCAAGAAAAAAGATTGCAAACAAAGAAACTTGAGACATTGGACTTTGGGTGACTCTTGACACTTCATTTCATGCACAGTAGTTCCTCTCGGTAGGAGTAGGAGCATGATGCTCATGAAAAGTAGATGAAGTGTAGCAAGCCTCCATGGAGGCCACAAAGATAAGCTTGTGAAGGATCGACTGTGAGATGAGGCAAGTATTCTAGGAGCACAATTAAAAAATTAAACAACTATGTGAGAAAGGGAGAAATTGTTGGTTGTGGATCCAGATCTTCCAGTCTCATAGATGATATTGTCTCAGCCATGTACCCCAGCTTTATATGATATGCAAAAGGACTGTACACTCGTTCCCCAACCTTGGGGTTTGGGGGCAAAGCCCCCGAGAAATGTTTTTTGGGATGTTTGTTGGCCAACAATTTTGCGGACCCATGGTTTTGGGTATCCTGTGGTATTTTTCCATTGTATTTCCCCTATAAGAGAAATACATTGTAATACTGCTAGGGAAAGATGTAATTAGGTATTATGCATTGTAAAGATCTCTGAGATCGTGAAGAGAGACTATGAGACAGCAAAGAGGAAGTGCAGTGGATGTGCTTTAGGTTGTATCCCTTCATTTCTTGTATGGTATAATAATAAGGACTGGCAATTTTAGTGTGGACATAGCCCATCTTGGGTGAACCACGATATATTGGTGGCTCTCTTGTAATTTGTTTGTGTGATTATATTTGCATTTCTGTTTATTGTTATTGCTCTGCAATCCTGTTTTTCTAATAGAAATGAGATGCAATGGTTTCAAGAGTTGACAAACAAAGTAGAATCTTGGGAAGTGTCTAAGTTGGGGTCAATGTGTGTAGTGGATGAGGCCCAGGAGATGATTGTGCATCCAAGATCATTTGTGATTCCAAGTAAGAGGGTAGACTATTACCACTTCACAAGGATGTGTCCAAGAAAGGAAGAGTTGGAATCCTACTTGAAAGAAACCCAAGGGAAACCAATTGAGATGCTTGGAATGATGGGATTGGCCAAAGTGAAACAGAATTATAGAGAATTTATGGAAGCAATTAAGGAATTGACTTCATACCTAGGCAAGACAATAATTGATCCACGGGAGGAAGACCAGCATGATATCTATTATGTGGATGCAATGATAAGTAGGTAAGGTTTTTGCGTTGGTGAGTACTGGTTCCACCCACATCTTTGTGAGCAGTAGAATTGTGACATCACTTTGATAGTAAGTCTGAGTTTAGAAATTCCATGTTCAAGTTGGTGAGCTTCGTCGTCAATCCAGTCGATGGGATAGTTTGTGCATCACCTATCACAGTTGGGAATCGACACAACAAGTTCAAATTATATGTAGCTCCATTAGATCATCATTCAATGGTCTTCAGGAAGGACTTATTAAGGATGGCCATAGTTGTTCCAATTTTGTTCAAGGGTCATTTCATGTTCTTGAGTGAGTCAGAGACATGGAGCACATCGATGAATGGAAGAAGGAAGTTTGGGTGCATGCCTAGTATGTCCTCCATACAGATGGTTGGGAGGATAGGAACACATGTAGATAGGTCTTGTGGCACCATGAGGAAGCAAGAAGAATCAACAAAGGAAAAACCAAAGATGACAGAGGAATATTATCACATGGCACAGAGGTTGGCAAAGTTTGATTTTAAGGAAAAATTTGTTGCATAGAAAATCAAGTTGTTGTGCATTCCAGTAGTCCATCTGTAGAATGTTGTAAATAAGGTGTAGCTTGGACCAACAACGACAGAGAGGTCTTATATGAGATCAATTATGACGGGTCAACAAGCAACATAAGTGGTTATATTAGTCTAGAACAAGGATCCCAAGGGGTGATTTCTCTTGGGAAAGATTGTAGTCTTGATGATGACTAGTGCGATGAGGCACTTGACTTACAATGTGAGCAGTGGGTAACAAACTTGATGGTAGATGCAAAGGGTGCCAAGGAAACAAAGGTTTCTGCGGTAGATGCAACAATATAGAAAAGTAAAGGTGAATGTAAGGATTTCCCATCACACAATGCGGAAGACATCATAATCATTTGCACACATGCCATCGAGATCCTAGAGTCCCAAATGACAAAGGATAAATTGAAGGAAGTGGGTTGTAGGTCATGCGAGATGGAAGTAGTTTTGGATTACTTAGAAAGGTCTCATTTTCCTGATGAATTGAATGCGAAGAAGGATAAGGAAATTAAGGTATCCTTGGATGCCCTATAGCAGCATGACGATCGAAAAGTGGAGAATCTTATCTCAGGAGGTTCACTATGTCATGGGAACGATGCTAACATGATTCGGAAGCCTTTTGAAGGAACAAGTAAGGGTGAAAAGAAACGAGCTAAGAGGAGGTAGCAACATGTCAAGATGAACAAGTGGCGACAAGTTATGCGATAGATGTATGTGAGTTAGGCTTCAGATTTGAGGAGTCCGAGCTAACCGCAACCTGATGGGAAGAGTTGGGATGCAGCTCTGAGGGAGAATAGGTATCCTTGAGATATTTGTGCAGTAGGCATGAGTTGGATGAGTGGCTTATCAATGGTTTCCATAATCATAATTTTGTTAGCCTTGGGCACCACTCGCTCGTTTTCTTGCTATGAAGGGAAATAGATTGGCTCACTTCCTTTAGCACAGATAGTGAGACATGAGGTTCCTAGCTGGCGTTCCTTAGAAAGTTCAACCAAGTATGGATTTGTGTGGAAGAGGTGGGGACTTTTCCCATTTTTGGCAACAAGGCACGGGGAAAATTGAAATGCAGATGAGAAAACACCAATTTTCCTTAAGGAAATTCATTCTCATGGTGTTGAGCGTGACGATTGGGAGTCACAACCCAATTAGTTTGGCTCATGGGAGGCATAACGAATGGAAGCTTGAGAATACTGGCTAAGTACCATGGCAAGAGTAGGGGAGCAGGTGCGACTATCAGAAGATATTTCTTCTAAAGGCTCAGTTGTAGCAGCAATTGCAAGAGATCAACCAATACACAGAGGACTCAGGAAAGTGGGACATTTGTATAAACTAAGAATGACTAAGTCATGGAAGTGAGGGATTGCAGAACTGTTACCGACTGGTGTAGGTGTGGTATGAAGGTGATCGTGGTAGTGGTTGCAGTAGAAATTCCAAATGTGACAGTCATCATGGAGATGTTGTCAAGGATAGCAACAAGTTAGATAGGGTAGGTTGTAACGGCCTTGGTGCAGACGCACCTTGGCCACTCCTCGCACATGGGAAAAGTTGGCATGGGACTTTCCCAAGACACTAAGATGAACTTGGAAACATGGATTGAGAGATAGGAATGATATGGTTAAGTGGCATACGAGAAAAGGAATGGGGTGGGTTCCCACATTGGGTGGCACCACGCTCAGGTTCCTGGATAGGTAGCCTCATGACAATTCATCTCTATAATATTTTCATATGAAATCTATAAATTAAACAAAAATTTTATAGTTTAAAACTATTTTTTAAATAAAAGAATTTTATTTTAAAGAATTTTCACCAATTATTTTAAAAGAATAAAAAATTAATTATAGCTAATTAAAGTTGTTTCTCTTTAAGCTTTTTTATTATAGCAATAATATTTTAAAACAAATCCAATAATCTCTATCTTTTCTTTACTCTCAAAGTTTGATAAACTAAATTTGGATTCAATGAAAATGAATGTTCAAGACCATCATCATTATCATTATCAACAAAATTTAGAAACTAAACATTTTCTTATCTTCTTGACAAGCTTTTGATGCTTTAAAGATATTCATATGAATGAAAATTTAAAGTACATTAGACACTAAAAACAAAATCCATTGTTCTAAAGTATCAATTCAATACCCAAATATTAAGAGAAGTGGTGGAAGACCTAAATTATGGTGTTTATATTAGTATGGTTATTTATATATTTTAACAATTAAATTAAATTAAATATTGACCATAACAAGAAGTGGTTATTTTAAAACTAAAAGCATTATGTTATTTTTTTTTTTTATTATTGAAGTGGGTCTTTTCTCCATTGAAAGCATAGCTATGACTAGGTATCTAATGTATAACAAAAAAATAAATAAATTGGGAGACTACATACTTCCAAAATTTTAAATTTAAACCACATAAGGCTCAAGTAAGGTTGTCATAAAGATGTCATATCTTGGTTAAAGATGTGAGGATTATCGAAAATGTTACTTTGCAAAGTATAGATGTTACTAAAAATATTATTACTTCAAAGTTCAAAGAGAAGTTGTGGTGTGATGAAAATTTAGAGGTTAAAATAAAATCAAGATATTACAAGGAGGTCATTAACCCTAACTTTGAAGATCAAAATGATCTCTCTATTTTAATTAGTGCAAAGAATCAGATTTAGATAGCTGAAATATCCACAATTTAGATAGCTAAAATATCCACAACCTCTCATAAACCACCTAACTTTCTATCTCATCAATTTTTTTTCAAAGTTTGATAAACCAAAATTGATCTAAATAAACATTATCTATTATCATAATTATCATCATCATTATATAATTAATTTAAATATATTAATTATCATTATAATTATTAATATAATAAAAGATTTGTTTAATTTTACATTAAGTGAACTTTTCTTCAGAAGAAAAAAATCATATATTGATCTGTTAAGAGCATATACATTCCACAGGTGCTTGGAAGCAGGATGTCTACTAAAAATGTCTGCACTAGGTGTAATTACAGTCGTCCATTAGTATAAAAAAAAAACTCAGACCAAGCTAGATAAGCTTTAATTACTGAATTGCGAATAGATTTCAAAAACTGCCGTTGCCACGAGGGACAAGAGGCTTAAACCAAAAACTAGGGCCTAGAAAAGAGAAGCTAAATAAAAGCTGCTGATTTCTCTGGATTCATGGTTCTGCGTAGTCTTGATGCACTTTCCTTCTTCCATGAGTAAACCCGCTTTAGATAAGCTGTCAGCTTGAGTATTCTGGGTTCTGTACACGTGAGTGAAAGAAACATTCTTTAACAATGAAGCCAGGTTTGAAATGTTCTTCCAAGGTTCTATAGCACATGGTTGTTAAAAGATGTTCCTTTGTTCAGAAAACTTATCCAAATTTCTGAGTCTCCATAAATCCGTAGCTTTTCCACCTTCTTCTCAATAGCAAACAATAAGAGGACTCGCAGGGCTAAACCTTCTGATTTGTTGTTAGTCCCGAGCCCTCCATTTGCTTGAAAGCTATACTTAACTCCGTGCTGGCTCAGAAAACCTCCCAAGCCACAATAACTATTGTTGTAAGCTCCATTAAAAAAACTTACATTATCCTCCTCTTGGGCTGCGACTTCTTTATGAATTCTAACCTTTTTATTTTTTTACCGATTCCTAAAAAAAAATGGAAAATGGATAACACCTGGGATGACACAAAGAAACTTGGTTGATTAATTCCTTCAAAAATAGAAAGATTACGAGCATTCCAAACAAACCAAGGGACCAAGAAAACTAAGCATCTAAAGCTTTTCAATAATGGATGGTCGAACCATTGCTTCAAAAAAGTTACAAACAAGTCTACACCATTCACAAAGACCAAGTATAAGCACTCTCTCAATTCTACCCAAACTTGTAAAATAAAAAAACAATACCTAAAAAAATGTACTGCATCCTCATGTGCCTGAGCACATAAAATACAACACCCTAAACCTTACATTAAGTAAACTTAAATAACTTATTTCATTGAATTTCTCCACAAACTTAAATGAAGAAAACCCATTTTTAAAAACCCGAGAGAAATAACTTAAAACTATTTAACATTAAATTGTGATTTTGGGAAGGTATTTTTCATGTGAAACTGTTGGGAAGGTATTTTTCACGTGTCAAATATGACTTGATATCCACTTTTAAAAAGAGCCTTTAAAAGTCTTGATTCTCTAAAGTTGATGAACGCGCACACCATGGTTCATGGACCACATAATATCTCGGCGTACTCCATCTCCATTCAATCATTATGTGCTATAGAAAAGTCAGCTAAATTTTTTCATGTGTGTCAATTACGGTTGAGGGGATTATGTATATATATCCACGTTATATATTATATATTTAAAAGTTGTATTAAATTTAATATATATATATATTGGTATAGTTATTTAATTTGTGGTTGGTGAATATTGATAGGTTTTTTTTATCTATCTATCAATTATTATTATTATTATTATTATTGTTTTTTGCACCGAGCGGTGCTTTACAATCCAGTATGAGAGAGATGTTGTAACATTTAAAAAAAATCCACCTTGGCTCATAAAATAAAATATTATGAAAAGTAATTAAAAAATCAATGTTCATTTATAAAGTAAAAATTTAAAACTTAAACTTGGATCTATCAATCAAGAGAGATCAAATTTCTTGAGTTTAAATTTAAAAAAAGAAATACACCTCAAGAAATTGGATCCCTCTATGTGCTTGATAGATACGCGTTTAAGATGGATCTATATTGGTTTATAATTGTTTATAAGGAATTACAATGACCATAGAATCAATACTCGTGGAGATCTAACTCAAAGTGAACATAATTACACCCATAAATGTTAGAATCCATGTAATTAATCAAATATAACAAATATAAAATTATATTTATTTATTTTAATTTTAGATCTATTTCCAAATGTAATAAATATAAAATAATATATATTATTTTTAAATTTGGATCTATTACCGAATATAATAAATATAAAATAATATTTATTTATTTTAACTCCATTTTTTTTAGGGGCATACCATTTTAAAAGTGAATGTAAGGAAAAATTGCACCTCATATTTCTATACTTATGTAATATCTAAATCTCTTACATGTGCTCAAATTTCTCTTATGTTAAGTCAAGTTTAAAAATAGTTCAACTCTAGCATAGGAAGATATCTCCATGTCTTATTAATTTTTTTTAGTTTTAATTAATTGGATTATATATCTATCTTTTTATTTGAACATTAAGTTAAGGTTGATGTAAAATTTTTATTTACTTAATAATTTATTTTTATTAAATTGGCATGTGCAAACTTCATAATAAAGAAAATACACTTTTTCCAAAAATATTTTTTAACTTTAAGTTAGGGATAACGTTGTAAAAAAATTATTTACCTAAGAATTTATTATTTTTATACCAGAACTGTTTATATCTTAGAATTTGGAGTGGACTACCATCTATGTTTTTCCTAAATTGAAGGAGGATGGGACAAGTGTACTATCCAAATTGATTTTATGGTTGTTGGTAGTTGATGCATGGTTAATTGGTAGCTCATGGATAACAGGTAGTGATAGACAATTCATTTAACTAAAGAAAGTAAAAGATAACTAAAACATATACAACAAATGATTACAACTGAGCATAGAAAACAAGTAACTTATAAAAAAATTACACTAACAAAAAACACCAAAAATATTTAACAACGTGACAACCAAAAAAAGGTAAAAGGTGTTATGTCTAAGAATTTTTCTTACTATGAAAACCACATTATGGAAGTGTTCTTCAGTGGAAAGAAGGACACGTGGTGTCGTGTATTGAAAGTCTACTCTACATGTAGAACTCCTCCCAACATGATCCGGAATACGTGTGAAGTACCACATGGTGTGACGTGTCGCATGTGAGACTTCTCTACATTTAGAACTCTTCTCAACATTATCCAGAATACGTGCAAAGACCACATGGTATCGGATATGAAACTTTCTACATTTAGAACTCCTCTACATGTGAAGGAGTACAGGTTGTCGCATACGAGACTTTTCTACGTTTAGAACTCCTCCCAACATGACACAAGGAGAATGAATTATTTATTTATTCTAATTGAATATCTTAACTAAAAGATAGTTCACAATTACCTCTCACTTACGGTTAAAAGGAGATCCAAGGAGAATGAAGGAAAGAGTGGAGAGTGAAAAATTCTAATAAAAGGTTTGGTATTTATTCTTTATTCATTCATATTTTAGAAAAATTCTAATAAAAGGTTTGGTATTTCTTCTTTATTCATTCATTTTTGAATTGTCAAAAGGATGAGATTCGATTCACTAATCATGTAAGAAAAAAATGTCATATTTCCTAATAGAGTGACCTTCTCAAGGCATATAAAATTTCCTTCTTTCGAGTATGGATCTAATAAACAATGGAATATACTTACAAATTGGGGAAACATGATCCTTTCATGGTTTTGAACAATGTCCTTGTGACTATGCTTTATTATGACCGATTCTTTTATAAATGTCCATATTGCTGGCAATTATTGGTTTTTTTTGCACATGGTTATAGTAGAAATCATTTTATGATGTTTCTGAGTGTGGGAATTAAATTTTTTTCATTTAAAATGTGTTTGCTAGCAACCATCTTGTCAACAATCTTTCAAGAATGGCAATTTTTGCAAATGATTGAACATGCGCGAAATGCTTGCATGGTTTTGCACATTTCCCTTATGTCTATGTCCTATTATGACTAATGCTTGTATTAATGTCCATATTGCTAATAATCATCATCTTTTGCATATGGTTTTACAAGGGATCATTCTAAGAATTCTTAGGTTTTTTAATGTAGTGATGTTGTAAATGCATATATAATTTCTTACATTGCAGCATGGCTAACAATAGTCATTTTATCAATCCTCCTATTATGACTGATGCTTTAATAATAGAAATTGAACAACAATTTCCAGTACTTTGTCCAAGATATGTGCAAATTGGTAAAATATTGAATTTGCTTGTTAAGTGGATCTAGTGTGTTGTGCAATATATACTCACAAAGTATCTAGCTTATTGTGCAACATACTTGCATATTAAGGAGATGTATACTTTAACAATTTCTCTTGCTTTGCGCAATTGTTTGGTGCTTATATAGATGTTCATATTGTTGATGATTATCATTCCTTGCACATGCCTATACAATAGATCTTTCTAATATTTGTCAGGTTTCTCAATGTAGTGATCTTGTAAATACATATAAAATTTGTGGATTTGCAACATGACTACTAGCAAGAAATTTTTTCAATAATCTTGTTAAGTTTGAAAAAATTTCAATTGATTAGGCTTGTGCTAGATCCATTTTCTACTAAATCCTGAAATTGATCTCTATGCATCTCAAAAATTTAAAATAAGTACTAAGACTTGGGACTTTGAAATCACATGTACACATTAAAAATAATCACTTCATGTTGAGTATATTTCAAGGTTATTCTTGATATTTTGTAGCAGAAAAAATTAATGACATCACATCGTCTCAGATTATGGGTGGACCCAAGCATGAAAGCAAGAGTAAGGAGTGCATTTCTTGGCACTTCTGAGCATAGTTTCAGTAGTAAACAACACTAACTTAACAATTATGGGTGCATTCTTTTAGAATATTCAAGGAATAATAATAACCATCAGCGATTATATACCATCTCAAGGTTATGATGGCCTAGCATGGTTTAATGTTACCAACTAGAGGTTCCAACTATGAATGTGGACCAAGATTATCAATTCCCAACCTTTGAGAAGTTTCATACTAATATTTTGATGAGTTGTAGCCTAAATGTGCACATGTATGAAGGAAATCGTATCGTGGGATGTTCACACCCTTGAGATCATGAATATGGAGACAATGCCACATATGAGTCCTTAAACTATATTAAATATTAATATTTAGATGGACTTGACTCATATGACGATGTCATGGTTGGGACTATGATGGATCCATGGATCTTCATACTAATGATTTGAATAAGTTATGTTTATATTATGGAGGTCATTCATGCATTGGATGGGGATATGTCCACTTTTTGAGGGACATCTCACCTTAGCATCCCACATGTCCATATTTGGAGTGTTTGGTGATGGATCTTGCATGGAGTGTTCCATAGGGTATGGGTGCATGGATAAAAAAGGTGCATGGTGAACAAAATAAGTGCAAGATTTACACTAAGTGTTCCTAGGTGCAAGCACACATGACAAAAGTACATGAGTCTCATGCACAAGCGTAACCATGAGCCAATCACACATGATGTTGAGGGACACTAGAGTGGTACATATGAAAGATCAATGAATGGTTATGAGTGAAAAATCAATGGTTGTGAAGATATTTGTTTTGAAAATATGTTCTCTAGTGTTGGTGTCATCTGAGTTCCATTAATTATGTCTCAAGTCTGCTACAAGGGCCTTCAAACAGTTCAACATGGTACAATATACTATTCACCATCAAATCAAAGATTAAGGCTTCCCAAGATTACTATAAGGAACACCATACCAAAATGATAGTAACATATTATAAAATTTTGTTTGCTATTAAATGATGGAAGATAAGGGTGTTTTGGATATCCATCTTGCTTATTGGGATTAGCTTCAAATCATTCAATCATTCATTAGTTTACATTCAACATTGAACAATGTTAAAAGAATTGATAATTCTCATTTATAACACTTGAGTCTTCAATCTTGTACATTACAAAATTTCCCAAAATGAAATAAAAAACATAGTTGAGTACTCAAGACTCTAAGTCTTGACCCGTCTTGAGAATTTTGTCTATACACCTGCCTCATAATATACATGTTCAATTTTTTTTTGCTTCTTAATATTTTCTACATAATCCCTAAGTGTGTCATCCATTTTCACCTCCTCACTTCTTGAGTCTTGTTGTGATGTTGATTGGCTTGGTATCCTTCGATTTAATGTATGCCTTGTCTAATACTCATGGTGTGGAAACTGTTGTGAGGATAGTGAATTTTCTATAATAACACAAATGATGAAATGAGTAAGGTTAGTTATTAATCAATGAAAAATTTCATTAATAAAACAACCATTTTCAATGTTATTCACCTAGTGCATGAGTTATTGTTGCCATGTGCTACTCTTCTCATAGAGGAACTTCATCTGCATGCTCTACCATTGAAACAATGCAAAATTTTGTAAGTAAACAATCATAAATATATAAGTACACAAAAAATGAGAAGTACAATAATTAAAAGTACAAAATCAGTAAGTACGTAATATACAATTTTTTAGGCATATTATTGTGGAGGAAATGCATAACACCATTGTGGGGTTGCAGTCTTCTATCATTCAACTACATGAATGAACCATGTTATGTTTGCAATCCACTATCTCAGTGTTGTTTTCGAATCATGGCCTTGTTATCATTGTTGCTCCCTTGCTATAAACAAAGAAACACAATAATACTTCGGCAATATCAAACATGAATCCATTTTACAAGTAATGAAGGGTAAAATTCAATTGAGGCTTATTAATCATGTCTTTCCGACTACATAATGGGCTCCCCCCCTTGTTTTTTCAATGTTCAACCACAACTTGAAATCTAAACTTGTAAGAAAGTCGATCGTCTTCCTCTGTGGTTGTGGTTCCAAACATACCCCACTACATTGCATAAGAAATTGGATTTTTGTTAATGGCTAGTTCAATTAAACATAAACTGGATGATGATATGAATGACTTTTTTTAGATGTTTCCTTATTCACAATTTGTTCTTGTAACTTCATATAGCCACCCTCACCAATTCTGTGCTACTCATGTTTCTCAAGCCTTTCTTTGGTGGATTTCGAAGTGTTAGGGAGTCCGCAAAAACTTTCAAATGTGTCACCATCACAATTTTGTTTAAATTTATATAAAATTCAAAGTATTAAATTCAAAACGTAATTTACCTTATTGGACCAGGTGTATTTTTCCTTGTTTTTTCAATCCTTAATAAGTTCCTTCCACTCCCTATCATCAATCATGGGTGGCTGCTCATATTTAGGGTTATTTTGTAGTTGCAACCTGTACATTTTGCTCACAATTTTTAAATATTTGTTGGTCGTTGAGAGTGTTAGAAAAACATGATTAGAAAAACATGATCGCAGAGCAATAACAATAAACAATATGCAAATATAAATCACATAAACACAATACAAGAGAGACACCAATATAATGTGCTTCACCCAAGATGGGCTACGTCCACATAGAAATTGACATTCCTTATTCTTATACCATCCAACAAATGAAGGGATACAACCTGCATCACATCAACTGCAATTTCCTCTTCACTCTCTCATAGTCTCTCTTACACAATCATATTGATCTTTGCAATGCTACAATACACATCCTTATTACAATGCCTTCCTTTTAAAGAGCGATTACCATGGTAAAATACTATGGAACACCCAATACCATGGGCCCGTAAATCACTCTTTATTGACCAAGTCATGACTATGAAATTAAAACATTTTATAAGGCATTTTTTCAGAAATTTTCACTACGGGGATGTTTCCCCCTAACCTTGGAGACTATATTGGGGGAAATCCCCCCAAAACCCCCCCGTCATGAGACAGGATCCAGAAAAGGATGAAACATGACCTTTGAATAAGGAAGATCAAGCTCAAAAACTAGCAATCTCCCACTTGGATACTGATCAAAACAACTATGTCCCTGTTGTACTTTTTGGACTATTCTCTGAACCTTGGGCTTGGAAAATTTCTCATCTTCACCTTCATGCTTGAAGGCCAACTAAACCTGAGCAGGAACTCAGTTTATCTATGGTTACCACCTTTGTCAACATGTCTGCAGTATTCTGGCTAGTGTGTATCTTTCCCAACTTCAACAATTCATCTTCCAAAACAAACCGTTTCAAATGGTACTTGAAATGTATATGTTTAGTCTTAGAATGAAAGATTGATTTATTTTCAATATTAATGGTACTATGGCTATCACTTTACAACCTAATATTCTCCTGCTTCTTACCTAATTCCTCCATGAACCTCTGTAACCAAATCATCTCTTTAATAGCCTCTGTAGCAACAACATACTTTGCTTCTGTTGTTGAAAGTGCAACAAACTTTTGCAAATTTGAAATCCAACTTACTGATGTTCCACCTACAGTAAATACATACCTTGTGGTGCTCCTCCTGCTATCTTTATCACCTTCCATACCTACATCAACATATCCCTATAGAACATTATCTGAACCTCCCAAACATAATGCATGAGTGGTAGTACCTCTAAAATACCTGAGAATCCATTGTACTACCTTCTAATGTTCTTTACCTAGATTGTTCATATACCGGCTCACAACTCCCACTGCATGTGCAATATATGGTCTTGTGCACACCATGGTATACATCAAACTTCCAAATGCTGATTAATAGGGAACCCTGGGCATGCAGTGTATCTCTTCCTGTGTCTTGTAACACATCTCCTAACTTAGTTTGAAATGGATGGCCAAAGGTGTACTATCTGGTTTTTCATTCTTCATTCTAAGACCATCCAACACCTTTTCTATGTACACACCCTGAGACAATGTCAATTTGCGATTTTTCCTGTCTCTTGTTATTCTCATGCCAAGGATTTGCTTTGTAGCACCCAAATCCTTCATCGCAAATGAATTAGCTAACTTACTTTTGAGCACATTTACATCCTGCATGTTAGACCCCACAACAAGAATGTCATCCACATACAATAAAAATGTAATATATCTTCCATTATCTAGCCTCTTGAAATAAACATAGTGGTCAGAATGACATTTATTATAACCTTGTTATGTCTTAAACCTGTCAAATTTCAAATACCATTTCCTTGGAGCTTGCTTCAATCCATACAAGCTCTTATTCAACCTGCATACTAAATTATCTTTCCCTTTGACCTCATACCCCTGTGGTTGCTACATATAAATCTCTTCCTCCAATCCGTATGGAGAAAGGTTATTTTTATATCTAACTATTCAAGATGCAAATTTTCTACCACCACTAGACTTAAAATAGTTCTAATTGAAGTCATTTTAACAACAAGAGAAATTTTTTCATCAAAATATATACCTTTCGTCTATGCAAACAACTTTACAACAAGTTTGTGCTTGTATCACTTCTTTCCTCCTTCTTCCTTCAACCTATAAACCCATTTATTCTGTAATACTCTTTTGCCAACATGAAGCTGAACCAAATCCCAAGTCTGGTTGCTTACCAATGAGTCCATCTCATCATTCATTCCTTGCTCCCACTTCTTTCTAGTTTCCACCTGCATTACTTCTTCATAACATTCTAGTTCATCAAAATCAGTCATCAAGCAATAATACATTGAAGGACAATATATTTCAGGGGGTCTACTTAACCTGGTAGATCTACTTACACTTGCAAGAGTTTGAGGTACTTGTTGTTGTTCTTGATTTTCTGGCACCTTTGGAACTTCATTTTCTTTGATTTCATCAAGCACTGTGTACTCTTTGTTTTCCTTTTCCTATTTATTTCCCTGCAACTGATTTTTATACATGAAATTTTCATTGAATACCACATCTCTATTCCTAATGACTTTTTTATTTTCATCATACCATACGCGATAACCAAAATCATCAACCCTGTATCCAATAAATGTGCATTTATTGGATTTAGCCTCAATCTTTGTTCTATTTTCTTTATCAATATGGACAAATGCTTCACAACCAAAAGTTCTCAGAAATGAGTAGTTTACCTTTTTACCTATCCATGCCTCCTCTGGAATACCACCATCCAAAGCGCTTGAAGACTCTCTATTTATTAAGTAAACAACAGTATCTACAACATCTGCCCAAAACTATAAGGGAAACCCTGCATGCAATCTCATACACCTTGCACGCTCCATGATCGTCCTATTCATCCTTTCTGACACACCATTTTCTTATGGTGTTCCTAGGACTGTCTTCTCTCTACGAATCCCATGTTGTGAACAGTAGCTACTAAACTCCTTGCCGTGGTAATCACCTCCATTATCAGATCTAAGACACTTCAATATTTTTCCTGTCTCATTCTCAACCAAAGATTTCCACTTCTTAAAAGTAGCAAACACATCAGATTTTTGTATAATGCAATAAACCCAAGTTTTCCTAGTTGCATAATCAATACACGTAATATAATAACGAGATCCACCAAGATATTGTACCTGATCCGATCCCTATACATATGTATGCACAAGCTCTAACTTTTCACTCTTCTTATGTTTCCCAACCCTGAGAAATATGACTTTCTTCTGTTTTTCATAAACACAGTTCTCACAGAATTCCAAATTTACCTGCCTCAGATCTAGAAGCAACTTCTTTGAGTGGAGAATCTTCATCCCCTTCTCACTCATATGACCAAGCCTATGATGCCACAATGTTGTATATGTTCCTGTGGAAGCTAAAAAGATAGAGCAATCAATATTATGAGGACATAAATACAACATACATATCTTGTCTCCTTTTGCTATCACCATCAATCCTTTAGTGATATTCCACCACATTTATCCAAACATAGATAAACAACCACCATCTCCCAACTTCCCTGTTGAGATCATATTTCTTTTCATAGCATGAATATGCCTTACATATTTCAACAACCATTCACCTCCATTCTTTAACTTTATCCATACCTTACCCATTCCAACAATTTTACATGGTTCATCATCACCCAATAAAACATGTCCAAAATATCCTTGAACATAATCATAAAGAAATTTCTTATGGGGTGTAGCATGAAATGAAGCCCCTGAATCTGCTACCCAGTAGTCACTAGTATTATCTAATGCAAGAATCAAATCATCTTGTAACACATCACCTGCTACATTTTCTTCCTCAGTAGTATCTTTATGTCCATCTCTTTTCTTCTTTAGAGATTTACAGTCTTTGTTCAGATGTCCTTTCTTTCCACAGTTCTATCACTCTATCTTTCTCGGTTTGGACTTGGATCTACTCTTCCTAGACTTGATGCGATTACCCGGGATTTTCCCTCTCTTCCTTTGTCTTCTCCTTCTCTCTATGGTCAACACATTAACTGATATCTCACATGTGCTTTTCCTTCGCATTTCCTCAATAACACCAACAACATCAATAAAATTCAAGGTGTTTGAACTAGAGACAGAGTTACTTACAATCATGACCAAGCAGTTCCATCTTTCTAGTAATGAGCACAAGATTAGAAGAGCCCTAACCTCATCTTAAAATCTCACTTTTACAGAACTTAGCTTATTTGTAATCGGATTAAATTCATTTAAATGATCAGCAACAAATCCACCTTCTGACATATTCATATTAAATAAACGCTTCATTCGAAATACCTTATTGGAGGTCGAGGGTTTTTCATACAACTTACCCAATGTGCTCATCAGAACTTCCATTGTCTTTTCTTTTGAGATATTGAAAACCACCGACGAAGCTAGGCACAACCGTATTGTTCCTAGTGCCTTTCTGTCAAGAACCTCCCATTCTTCATCCTTCATAGTCGCCACTTGTTTTGCATTTCCTCCCAATGGTAGGAATAGATCCTTCGATATAGATAGTACTCCATTTGCATCTTCCATAATTGGTATTTTTGGCCATTAAATTTTTTGAACTTAGATTTTCCTTCTTCCTCCATTTCTCCCACTCAAACCAAAAACCCTTATTTCCTGCGAGTTTATCTTTCAAATAGACCTTTGGATATGATACCAATTGTTAGAAAAACATGATCGCAAAGAAATAACAATAAACAAGATACAAATATAAATTACATAAACACAATACAAGAGAGACACCAATATAACATGGTTCACCCAAGATGGGCCACATCCACACAAAAATTGCCAGCCCTTATTATTATATTTTCCAACAAATAAAGGGATACAACTTGCATGACATCTGTTGCAATTTACTCTTCACTCTCTCATAGTTTCTCTTAGAAATGTTGATGTAATTGTAACTTCGGAATGTATTTCACCTATGTATATTGTACTCCTATAGAGATGTTATTATTCCTCTATACGGAAGTGTCACCATTTGTATTGACAAGTGTCGTAACTTGTTGTGATGCGTTATTAGACCACCAAGTGTGGGGTCGGCCCTGATTAGTGTAACCATGGGTTATTAGACTAAGTTAGACAAGTTAGCCCTACTAGATTACTGGGCAGGTCAGGTCATGTATAAATAGAATGCGGGAGGCACTCTATTTGATCATCTCATTATTCACTTCTACATCACTTAGAAAGTGGCGTAGTAGTTGAGGAGAAGGAGTAGCTGCTAGTAGAAGACTATCTCTTGTACTTGGGTTGTATCATTGCTCTTTCTATCTCTGAGGAAGTTGTGGGGTTTTTCACCTTTATGGTTTTTCCCAGTGAAACTCTGTGTGTCTATTGTCTCATGTGATTGATATGCATTTTTATACTTGATATGCTATACATGTTATTCTCTCAGTAAAGATCCTAGATTATATTGAATTAATGCTAAAAAATTAACATGGTATAAACACATATTTCATTAAATTTGGAATTATACAAGGGATCTAGAATTTAGAACTTCAACAAGATTGAGTTTTCGAAAAATGAAAAACCAAAAAATTACTTAATTCACTCATTTCAATCTTTATATTCACAATTTTTTTATAATATTATCAATATAAGCTATATAAAATCAAATTTATATAAAGTTGAAGCATATCTTCCGAATATTAATCTTAGATTCCTTACAATATATATAAAATCAATCTACATTATTATTACAATATTATCATTATCATTAATTTACCATTTTCAATCTATATATTCACCATTTTTTTTACAATATTATCATTATAAGCTATATAAAATCAAATTTATATTAATTTGAAGCATATCTTCCTATGCTTAAACTTAGATTCTTTACATTATTTTATTATTATAATTTGTAATTTGTATTAATATTTCTTTCCTATTAATTTATCTAATGGCATTATTTGTATGTTGAAAGTATTAACCATTTTATTTATAATTTGATAAAGCATATATTGTGCATGTGTTGAATTACCATATTAGTAAGAGATTGTCGCCATTTTAAAGTGACCTAGAAAGCTATTTAATGACATAACAGTCAATGTGTTTGTTACTATAACAAATTTATGTATTGGCATAATAACTTAGTAATTCTCAATCTTGATAATGGATGGCTAGAACATGGGGGGTTTTGCTCAACTTCAAGAGACAACGAGAACTGGAAATGTCTAGGAATTAGGTGAAACCTCTAATACCATGAAGACGTATTAGCTCCTGTAGTCATTGTAATATTGTACTTGTGGATGATGACACTACCCCTAATAATCTTTAGAATATTGACTAGAAAAATAATCAATAACATATCTACGAGCAACAACATCGAAAATTAGGTCGTACTCTATTTTATTTTCTTCCCTTTATATGTATTGTCTATTGTATGCCTGAGGACATTTTTTTCAAGTATATAGCACAACAGATACTTAGGCACTTCACTTATTCCCTTCATTTTATGGGATTATTATGAGCCCACAAGTTTCTACATGTTTTGGACATTGTTAACTATCAATTATTACTTTGGATTATGTTGATTGGTTAAGCCTAGATTCCTTTTTATAATATAAATATAATCATCTAACATTTAAAGAAATATTCATTATTCAATACTACTATATATTATGATATGTGGTTGGCACTATTTTAGAGCCAACAAGAGAAAATATTGTATTGGATAAAGTCTAAGTATACCGATTAAGGTCAAAAAAAATTATTAATTAGAATATAAATTTTATGGTACAATTGGTTTTTTTTCAAATACATGAAGAAAGAGGGAAAACCCATTCTAGTTATTGCAAGTGTCCAGCGTTTATTTTTGAAATGTTTGAACATATTACATTGAAAAAACATTAACTAGCTACTCCCATAGTAAAGTTTTTATAGACAAAGTCTATAATATGTTGTATGTCCAGTATTTATTTTTGAAATGTCTGAACATATTACATTAAAAAACATTAATTAGCTATTCCCATAATAAAGTTTTTATGGACAGTCTATAATATGTTGCTTGTAAGTGCTTTACTGGACTACATTTGAAATCAATGAATTAGAATAGAAACATTGAAGTACATTTTTGTTTCTTACAAATACAAAAGTGAAAACCCACTAAACTTATTAAAAGTGCATTTAACAATCAATTTTTTTTATAAGTATCTGTGTGTCATTTAACAATCAAAATCAAATTATTATGAATTTTTATTATGAATAACACTGCTGAATTCTGCAGTCTTTGGCAAGGATTAAATATTGCGCGTGATCAAGGAATTAGCAATTTAACAGTCTTTGGGGACTCCAGGATTCTGATCAGAGCCCTCATAACCAAGAAGACCCCTCCGAATGTCAAACTGCGCCATATATTTCAAAGAATTCTTCAGGTGAGCAAACATTTCCAAAAAATCAGATTTTACCATGTGCTTCGGGTGCTGAATAAGCAAGCAGACATGGAAGCAAACAAAGGGGTCGAGCTGGCTCAAGGCATATTAAGCATAGATGGCTCGCGTCAGCGATGTGACATCCCATAGCTGCAGGGGATCCTGTATCTTCTCACAGCACGCTCTTTGGCTTCCCAAAACACGTTTTTCATGCGAATGCAGAGATTCCCTGCACCACAGCTCAGAGACAGGTCCTTGCGCCCTCGGGAGTCTCCCTGTATGCTCTTAAAGGAGATCCTCCCCTGTCTCGAACTCATTCCTCTCTATCAGCGAGCTCTGCTAATAGGCTTAAGGTATCAAGCATTTCGAGTTCCCTCTGTCAAGTCCGAGCTCAGATCAAGGTTCGCGGTGTGCTCCTGAACTAGATGGCGTCGAACAGCTCTTCGAGCTCCGGATTCACAGCGGAAGAACGGATTGGAGCCCTGGAAACTGCCCTGGGGCGTCTGAGGGCAAAGCACGATGACCAGAAAGCAAAGTTAGAGGCGCTCTCGAAGGCAGGAGAGCAAACCTGGGACCTGTTGAACAAAGAACTCATGCAACTCCGGGCAGACTTCTCCGAACAAATGGATGATATGAAAGATGAGACGCGAACTGGTTTCAAGGATGCTGCGAACACTCATGGCAACTTCGGCCATAGGATCGCAGCACTTGAAGCTGAAGTCACCACTCTGAAAGCTAAGCTGGAAAAATGAATATCGCTCCAGCAGTATAATACGCCTTTCTCCTCTGTTATAGCTAAATAAAATCTGGCATTTGGGAGTACTGGAGCCCTGCCAAGTTTTGGGCGATCTCTGTAAGCTCGCTGTACTTCTATGGAGGTGTACTGTATCTGGGAACTCTATGTAATTAGCATTTGGTTGCTCAATACCGGCACTAATACAATCTACCCCTATGTTACTGTCAAAAGAAAAAACAATCAAAATCAAATTATTATGAACTTTTATTGGTAATTTTTATTGGAAACATTTTACAGATGTCAAAAGAAAATATTTAATAAGTCAAGGCGTGTTTTTTAATGATAAAAATAAATAATTTTGTTATGAATTGGAATAGAAACAAACTAGTACAGTTTAATTTATTTTATTATAATATACATTCATGAAGTGTTTGAATGTATTATATTGAAAAGAATACGAATTAGCTAGCCCAACATTATCGTTTTAATAGATCGTATCTAGAAGATGATGCTTTTAAATGTATTATTGAACTTGATTATCCAAGTTTGATGGAGTGAGAAGTTATGTCGATCTAGACAAAGCATTGGAATTTGTAATTTCCATGTTAGATATTGTTTGGTGTTTGAACGTATTACATTGAAAACAATGCTAATTAACTCCAATATAGTTTTAATATGCCAAATTGACTCCAGTATAGTTTTAATAGGCCAAAACTAGAAGATATTGATTTTAAGTGCATTATTGGACTTGATTATCCAAGTTATGGGAGAAGTTATGTTAATATAAACAAATCATTGAAAGTTTAATATTTCATGGTGTCATGTAATTTGCATGATGTATCGTCACATGAATACATTGCAATTTAAACAAAATTTTCATATTTGTACCAAATAATATAAAACTCCCCAAATAAATTTGAAGAAAATATTCAATATACAAGAAAAATTGAAAAATGTTTCTTCATGTATTAATTGGTCCTCCAAAGAACATAATTACATCCATGAATCATCTCCACCTAATCTCATGTTATTCGTTCAAGTAGGTCAAGGACAGCATGTACACCATGTTTATTTATCTTGGCCTTCTTGCAATGTTCTTTCTTCGCCATCCATGCCCAAACTATGGTATCAATTGGAATAGATCCAAGCTCTATGTCATCAGGATTTGGTACCCAATATTCCTCTAATACTTTTCCATTGTATTTCCCTGAACCGGGCTTCCACCAATCAACTTTAACATGAAGAGTATCACTTTCATCATCTTGAAATATATTTGAGGTGGCTTTTGCCATCCAAATCATCTCCCCTTCTTCCTCGTTTCCTGATCTAACTAGCAACATCTTTCCTTTCTCAACATCATTAATAGGGTTGAATGTTGTCTTTGGCTTATTGCACTTGGGTCCAACATACACGGGTTCACCTGTCATAGTATCAAAATCCCCATCCATAATATTTGAGATTGCATGAAGCGCATTACGACCAACATCTGGAGTTTGCCTTGTCTTGGGCCAGAAATCCTCAGAAGATGAATCATGATCATTGTAATCTTCATATAAAGTATCAAGAACTCTTTCCCAATACTCTACCTTATTTTTCCATTCTGGTGTAACAATTGGCAATTCCTCACCACCCATTGTGTCTTTCCACATTTTTATGTATGATGTTATTCCTTCTTTTAGTTCTTTTAAATAGATTTCATTCTCTTTGGGATGTAAGAAAGATGGCTTCCCTATGGGCAGTTTAGATCGACCTTCATCGTCTGTATTCCATAACTCAACTGGTTCTGACCACTCAACATCTCTTATGGATTCTTTATATCTTAATACCGGAACATCATTGAGTACAAGAAATTGGAAGTACTGAACATTAAGATGTCCAACTAGTGCATTTTTTCCTTCCTTGATGTATCCATTAAGGAAGCTTTTGAAGTCATACACCTTATCAATCAGTTTAGGTGGAAACACTCTTTTTTCTTCAATTTTGCGATATGTATCCATCATCTCAGGTAGAGAATATATATCTTTACTTTTCAAGCTGGAAGACATTCTCCCATAGGTCCCGTCTATGTCTTCATGGGTGTGTCCCACGAGCAAGAACCCAACCTCAATAGTGATGAAGACACCAAGTGCAGTGAAAAGTGATAGAAACATGAAAAGATAACGGTTTTTATTATCACTTGCTGCATTATCCAATTGTAACAATAAATGTGGAGGAAGAGGTTTAAAATCGATATCTTGATTTTCTAATCTTCCATGAGATAAAAATTCATCCTTGTACACTCTACATTTTGAGTAAATAGAGGTGTCAAGTAATGCATTTGAAAGTGGGCTTCTTGAACTTCCACTCTCATAAAGAAGATCACCATACATATCAAGATGTGGGTCTTCAAGGTCCCTAAAGCACTTAGCAAGTGATGTAATGGTAAATTGTGATCCCATATGTACAAATGGTAGGGAGAAATGACCAAAACCTCCTGTCTTATGCCCATGTGTTAGCATACCTGTCAATGACAAACCCAAGTTTATTCCTACAATAGATTTTGATTTGACGCGTAGCCTTGGAATTGAAGTCTTTGTTTTATCCATTTTATCATGGATAATACTCAAATACTCCTTTGGAAACCTCTCTGACATGATTCTGTGGGCATAGTAGCAATGTCTTCCGCACATAACGATCTTGTTATGTTTGTTCAATCTAGCGCGTGCCGTTTCTTCCAACTCTTTTGTAGTTGCTGACTTCATTTGTGCTTTCAACACAATACATTCACCACATTTACTGAAGTTGGTGTTCTTTGAGAATGCCACGTCTCGAAAATGAGTGTTCCAAATCTTGCTCATTGTTGGTTGTGATATTAATGGACAATTGAGCTTTTCCAAACCCACATTGATCTCTTTTAACAAAGAGCTTTGTGTGTAAGTCGAAGGCAACAATCTTAGAGGAGAAGAAGTTCCATCTGCTTCGACTTGACGTGTTTGGTTTGGCGAAAAATCTGAATTGTCCATTACAATTTTATGCAGTATTTCTATGGCCGCCACAGTTTGTGCACGTGCTTTACATCTATTGGTGTTACCATGAATGGATTCCATATGTCCTTGTTCAAAATTATGTTGGTAGCTATAGAAGGTGCTTTGAGGAATCTTATGTATCTTGTACCATGCTTTCTTACAAATAACATTACCATCAAATCTCATGTCCTTTACTTTTCTAGTAATAGGAGGTAGGCCATGGCCATGGCTCATTGACATGATAGTGTTTGAAACAAGTGAATTCAATACAAATTCCCTGATACCATTTTTCTCTTTGCATTCCATATCCCTTCTAGCATTTGCAATGGCATTCCTATCCACATGTTGAAGACAATCTTGTTTACAACATTCATCTGCAGCCAAAAGTCGGACTTCTTTCTCTTTATCTATCTTGGTTTGACGTTTTGCAACTTTTTCTCTTGTCATAGCTCGTTTAATCTTTTTATATGGCCTCGATGCATTAAGAACATTGACATCTTGATCTTTTTGATTATAAAGATCCCCATCCCATTGGTATAAAGGACTTGTATCCTCTATAACATCCCATATCAACATTTCCATGGGTGGCTCTTTGTACTTTGTCTTGACCCTTAACATCTCACCTATGTTGTCCACCAATTTATGTATTGGCCATCTAACCAATCCATGTATAGACTTATCCCCAATCTTGCATCTTTCACAATACCCATGTATCTCTTCCACAAAAACACCAAAGTTATCTTCACCTAGTGTTTCACCCACAACCATGTCATCCTCATGGACATTAACTATCATTCCTTTGGCAATGCACATAATTGTTCCTATGCATCCATGTGTAAGAGAAACCCTTGTACATGTGAATGCAGCCCTATCTCGTGGAATATTTATGGGTTGATCTTCACAATGAGGTTTCAAATCTATTTCTGGCCAAATCTCATAAGATTCTATTGCACCCCCTAGTGTTTCCTCAAATCCAGTTGGATGTGGTAAAGGAGCATCATTTTTTAACACCTTCTCAATTCTAACCACTATGCATCCTTTCTTTACAATCTTTCCATGAACCTTATTCCCAAGCTCTGTATTGAATATGGAGCCCTCACCCACCTTCACTCCATGTTGTAAAAGATCTACTTTGTCTCCAATAGAAAATGTTGAACAAACATTTGCACCTGTACACCAAACATAACAAACTTAGTATTTTCTCAAAAAAACATTCAATAAAGTATGAATAATTCTTAACACATGCTTTGGTGTTTGATTTACCTATGGTGTGCCTCAAATCTGTAGTTCTCCATGGATGTGTGTCCCCTTCATCAACATATTCCACAATCAAATGTGGTTGAGTGACATCAATTATCAAAACCATAACATAACCTGCAACAACCCTTCCTCCACCATAATAAGTTCCAACTTCTGTAGATTCAACCTTTCCTAGCCCAATAACTTGACCATTAACCAGGAGGTCAACATAGTCCCCTTTTGTGAAAATTATACTTGCAGCCCTATCTTGTGGAATATTTATGGGTTGATCTTCACAATGAGGTTTCAAATCTATTTCTGGCCAAATCTCATAAGATTCTATTGCACCCCCTAGTGTTTCCTCAAATCCAGTTGGATGTGGTAAAGGAGCATCATTTTTTAACACCACCTCAATTCTAACCACTATGCATCCTTTCTTTACAATCTTTCCATGAACCTTATTCCCAAGCTCTGTATTGAATATGGAGCCCTCACCCACCTTCACTCCATGTTGTAAAAGATCTACTTTGTCTCCAATAGAAAATGTTGAACAAACATTTGCACCTGTACACCAAACATAACAAACTTAGTATTTTCTCAAAAAAACATTCAATAAAGTATGAATAATTCTTAACACATGCTTTGGTATTTGATTTACCTATGGTGTGCCTCAAATCTGTAGTTCTCCATGGATGTGTGTCCCCTTCATCAACATATTCCACAGTCAAATGTGGTTGAGTGACATCAATTATCAAAACCATAACATAACCTGCAACAACCCTTCCTCCCCATAATAAGTTCCAACTTCTGTAGATTCAACCTTTCCTAGCCCAATAACTTGACCATTAACCAGGAGGTCAACATAGTCCCCTTTTGTGAAAATTATACTTGCAGCCCTATCTTGTGGAATATTTATGGGTTGATCTTCACAATGAGGTTTCAAATCTATTTCTGGCCAAATCTCATAAGATTCTATTGCACCCCCTAGTGTTTCCTCAAATCCAGTTGGATGTGGTAAAGGAGCATCATTTTTTAACACCTTCTCAATTCTAACCACTATGCATCCTTTCTTTACAATCTTTCCATGAACCTTATTCCCAAGCTCTGTATTGAATATGGAGCCCTCACCCACCTTCACTCCATGTTGTAAAAGATCTACTTTGTCTCCAATAGAAAATGTTGAACAAACATTTGCACCTGTACACCAAACATAACAAACTTAGTATTTTCTCAAAAAAACATTCAATAAAGTATGAATAATTCTTAACACATGCTTTGGTATTTGATTTACCTATGGTGTGACTCAAATCTGTAGTCCTCCATGGATGTGTGTCCCCTTCAACATATTCCACAATCAAATGTGGTTGAGTGACATCAATTATCAAAACCATAACATAACCTGCAACAACCCTTCCTCCACCATAATAAGTTCCAACTTCTGTAGATTCAACCTTTCCTAGCCCAATAACTTGACCATTAACCAGGAGGTCAACATAGTCCCCTTTTGTGAAAATTATACTTGCAGCCCTATCTTGTGGAATATTTATGGGTTGATCTTCACAATGAGGTTTCAAATCTATTTCTGGCCAAATCTCATAAGATTCTATTGCACCCCCTAGTGTTTCCTCAAATCCAGTTGGATGTGGTAAAGGAGCATCATTTTCTAACACCTTCTCAATTCTAACCACTATGCATCCTTTCTTTACAATCTTTCCATGAACCTTATTCCCAAGCTCTGTATTGAATATGGAGCCCTCACCCACCTTCACTCCATGTTGTAAAAGATCTACTTTGTCTCCAATAGAAAATGTTGAACAAACATTTGCACCTGTACACCAAACATAACAAACTTAGTATTTTCTCAAAAAAACATTCAATAAACTATGAATAATTCTTAACACATGCTTTGGTGTTTGATTTACCTATGGTGTGCCTCAAATCTGTAGTCCTCCATGGATGTGTCTCCCCTTCATCAACATATTCCACAATCAAATGTGGTTGAGTGACATCAATTATCAAAACCATAACATAACCTGCAACAACCCTTCCTCCACCATAATAAGTTCCAACTTCTGTAGATTCAACCTTTCCTAGCCCAATAACTTGACCATTAACCAGGACGTCAACATAGTCCCCTTTTGTGAAAATTATACTTTCCATTGTCGCTCCTACAAATTCTGTAACACACAATTGAATTATAATTTGTACTTAAGGTTAAACCATGTAAAGTGTGCTCTTATATTTTAGGCAAAACACAATCTACAAAAAAATAATGTACTTGTAATAGCTAAAAAGGGTATGGCATCATTTTGTTGTGCAAATTAAACCTTGTTCCCCACCATTTAGTCCCCACCGCCAAAAGGGACTTTACATATAAATTATGATGGAGCTACAAAGCGTAATCAAAACAAGATTGGTTATCAATGTATATAATCTTAATACAAACACAAAACTATTCTTAGAAAAACTTGTAAAAATGTCTAAAAATTTTCCATACTTAAGAACTTGTAATAGTATTGAAGGTAGTTATTAAGTAGGTTGGAATCCAGCCATGATCGATCATGCAAGTTTGTATAATCATGGAACTTGTAATAGTATTGAAGGTAGTTATTAAGTAGGTTGGAATCCAACCATGATTGATCATGCAAGTTTGTATAATCATGTCTCACTGAAATTTATTTTTTGTATCAATTGTTCAAAGTAAATTCAAATATCCTTGATTGGAGTCATCCCTATTTTAAGTACTCCCGAAAATAGTTATTTGGTGTCTTCTAAACCTATATTGTAGATTAGTGAAGAATAACATCTATATGGAACTAGAGTCCTACAAAATCCCAAGCCACTATTAGTATACTAATACATAATAGAAGTTTTTTGAATTATAAGCGACTCCTAGCTTAGCGACTACTAGCTTTCCTTCTAGCATAAGCATTTCCTTCTAGCATAAGCACACATGCTTATGCTAGAAGAAAAGCTAGCACTCATTAGCTTTCCAGAAGAAAAACCCTAGGCATGGTGATTGGTGGTTTCTAAGTTATACCTTGGTCTTCTGCCATGTACTCTATTTTGAAATAAGCACATGGCACAAAATCAAGAAATGCTAGAGACTACTAGCGTTCGTTCTAGCCTAAGCATTTCCTTATAGCGTAAGCACACACATTTATGCTAAAATGAAAGCTAGTAGTCGCTAGCTTTCTAATAGATAAACCCTGGGCATGGTGATTGGTGGTTGCTAGCTTATACCTTGAGCTTTTCTTCTTGCATAAGCATGTGTTTATGATAGAAGGAAATTCTTATGCTACAAGGAAAGCTAGCAGTCGCTAGCTTTCTTTGATCTGTTGCCATGTTCTTATTTCAAAATAGAGCACATGACATGTGTGGTTATGCCAGAAGGAAATGCTTATGCTAGCTTTCCTTGATCTTGTTCCGTGTTCTTCTTTCAAAATAGAGCACATGGCACAAGATAAAGGAAAGCTAGCGACTGCTAGCTTTCTTTCTAGCATAAGCATTTCCTTCTAGCATAAGCACACATGCTTAGAAGGAAAGATAACAATTGCTAGCTTTCTAATAGAAAAACTCTAGCCATGAAGGACAGCTAGCAGTCGTTAGCTTTCCAATTGATAACATTGTCCGTGGTGATTGGTGGTTGCTAGCTTATACCTTCAGCTTGCGCCATCTGCTCTATTTTGAAATAAACACATGGCACAAGATCAAGGAAAGCTAGCGACTGCTAGCTTTCCTCCTAGCATAAGCATTTCCTTCTGGGATAATAACACATACTTATGCTAGAAGGAAAGCTAGCAGTCGCTAGCTTTCCAATACAAAAATCCTGTCCATGGTGATTGGTGGTTGCTAGATTATACTTTGAGCTTGTGTCATGTGCTCTATTTTGAAATAAGAACATGGCAACAGATCAAAGAAAGCTGGCGACTGCTAGCTTTCCTTGTAGCATAAGAATTTCCTTCTATCATAAACACACATGCTTATGCAGGAAGGAAAGCTAACAGTCGCTATCTTTCCAATACAAAAACCCTGTCCATGGTGATTGGTGGTTGTTAGCTTATACCTTGAGCTTGTGCCATGTACTCTATTTTTAACGAATGCTACCTTTCCTTCTAGCAAATGCATTTCCTTTTAGCATGACACACATGCTTATGTTAGAAGGAAAGCTAGCAGTCGCTAGCTTTCCAATAGAAAAACCCTGGGCTTGGTGATTGGTGGTTGCTAGCTTATACTTTGAACTTGTATCATGTACTCTATTTTCAAATAAGCACATGGCACAAGATCAAGGAAAGCTAGCGACTGCTAGCTTTCCTTCTAGCATAAGCATTTCCTTCTAGGATAATAACACATACTTATGCTAGAAAGAAAGCAAGCAGTCACTAGCTTTCTAATAGAAAAATCTTGTCCATGGCGATTGGTGGTTGCTAGCTTATACCTTGAGCTTGTGCCACGCACTCTATTTTCAAATAAGCACATGGCACAAGATCAAGGAAAGCTAGCGACTGCTAGCTCTCCTTCTAGCATAAGCATTTTCTTCTAGGATAAGAACACATATTTACGCTAGAAGGAAAGCTAACAGTCCAATAGAAAAATAATAAGAATCTCTTTAAGTTCACATTTCCTAAAGATTCATAATAGCCTATCCCATAGAGACCATCATTTAACTCGTTAGATGAATAACTTTTGGACATGTCAACATGAGAATAAGGTTCATGGAAAGATTGTAAAGAAAGGCTGACGCTGAGGCAAACAGGGCCGTGCTCCTGGGCAGGAGTATTTTATCTATTAATGACAGAGAATCAATATGCAATCTCCCTTAAGACAAAAAAGACCCTGACAAGGAATATCTGCTGGACTGCCGTGTTATTCGCTTATCTGTTAAGCTCTACGGTCAAGATCGCAATCGAGCCGGATCTCCACAACAGTCTGTTTCAGTCTAAAAAAAAGAAAGGATGCATAGTGGTTAGAATTTAAAGCTTGTCATTTATAAACATTTATAAACACTATGCTTTGTATTGAATATGGATCCCTCACCCACCTTCACTCCATGTTGTAAAAGATCTACTTTGTCTCCAATAGAAAATGTTGAACAAACATTTGCACCTGTACAAACATAACAAACTTAGTATTTTCTCAAAAAAACATTCAATAAACTATGAATAATTCTTAACACATGCTTTGGTGTTTGATTTACCTATGGTGTGCCTCAAATCTGTAGTCCTCCATGGATGTGTGTCCCCTTCATCAACATATTCCACAATCAAATGTGGTTGAGTGACATCAATTATCAAAACCATAACATAACCTGCAACAACCCTTCCTCCACCATAATAAGTTCCAACTTTTCTCCATTGTCAACTTTGGAGAAAATAGTGAATATTTAAATGATATAAAACGAGGCATAACCAGTATGAATCTCAAATTATTTCAGACATTCATTTAAATATAGAAGAAAAACATAATGGAAGATATAACAAAGGAAGTGAACATGCACATATAAAGATAAAGAAAAAACGGACTGTAAAGCTGATCAACACATGAATCTCTGGTCTCAAAAGATGGGTATTTTCACTGTACTGCTTTTATTTATCAAAAAATAGATCTCCAAACATACACTGTCTCTCAAAAAATTTCCAACCCCCTCAACAATGACTCTCATTGTTCTTATACAAAATTTGGAAGAAGCTTGACATTACTGCTTCTTTTAACTAATAACTGAAAATATTTTAACTTAAAAGATAACTGTCTTTGAGCAATAGATAACTGTCTCCAAATAATATTACAAATTTAAAATAAAAGTATCTTTTTGCCACTTGGCAAAAATTTTGAATATCATCTTTTCGCCACTTGGCGAGAGTTTTGAAAGCCTCTATGAATGGACAGAATATCTTGTCCTTCCATATTTTTCCACATAAGTCCACTGGTCGGCCACGGGTAAGTCATAGTTGGTCATTTCCTTCACCAAGACTCGCATTTCAACATGACCTGCATAAGAAACAGGAAGAAGGTTTCCACAGGTTGAGATTACCATATTTAAAATTTCAAAATCCTCTGATATTTTCTCCATTAAAATTTTCCCTGTAAGCATATGATCAAGCTGGTGGAACTTTCTGTGATCCATCCTTATATCAAACAGCAATCTCTTATAATCATTCGGAGGAATTAATTCATTGTTTTCATTCCAAAAAGTAGGGAACCCTTTGTTTACTAATTTTTCAAATTGCTTTTTGAACTTTACTACTTCTTCCCGTATTGCTCCAACTTTAGCTTCAACATTCTCAACATGCGAGTATTTACCCAAGATCCTTCTGGCCCATGTGATGACTGAAATTCTGTTCGTTATATTCATGGCTGTCAGGTCTGCTTCAGTTAGACTGTTTAAAAATGTTATTGCTTTCTGGGCTACGTCTTTTGGCTTTTTATTTAAGCTTTCCCTGACGGCTCTGCAACTTTCAAAGGCATCTTTGACCACGTTTTCTTTGACTCTTATGTAATCCAGATATGGTCTTAGTTTCTCAACTTCTTTTATAATTTGGTCCCACACCAGGTGTTTACAACCTTGCATAGCAGCTTGCCCTGTCACATGAGCTGCTAATCCTTTATTATTATTACTTAATTCCTGATTCTTTGTTTGCAAGGTTTTTATTTCTTTATTTTTTATTTCATTCTCTTCTGTCAGCTTCTGTATTTCAACCTTCAATTCTTTGATTTCATTTTCCCTTAAGCTTACCTGGGACATAGCCTGTAAAATATCATCTACTCCCGTTTTATCTTCCTGTGTGTCTGTTTGTACTTGTTGCTGACCACTTCCTGCTAATCTTTTCCTCGCTTCTGCCAACTGTTCTTCTAAAATGATTTTCTCTTTTTCCCACCGATCTTTTTCATCAGAAAGCTTTAACATTTTAGCAGTAACATCATTGACTTCATTAGATAATTCTTCTTTTTCTTTTTCCAATATTGTCAATTCTGCTCCTTGGATGAGTACAGTGTCTGGAATTTTTAATTTTTTTCTCAACATTTGGATCGTATCGTCTTTCTCTTTGAGCAGTTTGGTTGCTGCATCTCCTTCTTTATTTATCAAATCTGCTTGCAATTTTTTAATCTGTTGCTGTCGAGACTTATTCTCTGCCTTCTCTTGTCTCAATTGATTGTTCAATTTATCCACTGAACTTTTCAACTTGTCTGCTCTTAATATGGCTCCCAAATAGTCTGAATATATGACTTCTCCAGTTTGTCTATGCAATAAAATTTTATCCGGGGCATTTATTTTAGACAAATCTAAATTCATTTCTGAAATCTTATTTTTTGTGACAACTGAAAATTTCAAGGTATTTTCCCTGATATTTCTGCTAGTAAATAAGCTTACATCAGTCTCAGATATACTTCTAACCTTCGGAAACAATTGACTGGTTTGTTTCGCGGACTCCTGTTTATTTCGACTATGCTCATCAAACACATCCATGATACTCTGGGGTCTATTTACATCACCCTCTACAGGGGTTTCTTCAATGTTGTACTCTTTAACTGTAACCTCTGGTATTTCTTTTTCAGCTGTTTTAGCCTCTTCTGAAATTGTTGTTAACTCTTGTGGTTCATTCATTTTCAATCTTTTACCTCTTTCTGTTTGTTCATCTTCAATGATCATTATGTCCTGTATGGGTCTTTTAGATCCAACCAATGCACTATCTATTTCACTTTCTGTCCCTGTTGTTGTGTCAATCAATGCCATTTCTTTGTCGGATGCATCCGGAATGATTTCTTCATTATATTCTAGCCAATTGGCTCTGTCCGACATTCCTTCGACAATCTAATGGTTCAGGGCCTTGATACGATGCTCCGTTCTTCGTTTTGATATGATGTTTAACGGGTCATACTCCATAGCCGTATCTGACTCAAAATTCATATCCGTCAACAACTTCTCTATATACACTACAGCATTCTTATTCTTTACTGTGAACGGACCAAATGTGAATGGGTATTTAATGTCTGTAGCTTGTCTGTGAACCAAAAAATTGTTATCTTCCACAATCAACTTTTGTCTTAAGAATTCCAAGGCAAAAACCCTTAAAGTAAGAAAAGCTGGTAACACATAGGGTTTATGTCTGAACCCATATAATCTGATTACTGTACTGTCTTTCGACAAAAACCAGTCTCTTGTTGCGTATTCTGTACTCAATTGCATGGATGCCTGCATTTCCGGTAGTACTCTAGGCAGATTTTTTCCAAAAATCATTCTATAAATCTCTGAAAGCATGTAATTGGTGTAATTGAACATGTTATTTTCTAGTAAAGTCGTGAAAATGATTTCTGGGAACTGCAACTCGTCTTGACTGGCTGTCATAATCATTTTCATCAAAAAGGCCTGAAACCTGAAATGTCTGAGAGTAGGAAAATTGACCATCTGGTCGTGAATCTTTTCTGTTAAAAATGCTTCAAAATTAAGTCGAGGGATTTGATTTTCACCAATCCCTGACTGGACTGTACTCATTTTGTACAATAAACTCAATTGAAACTCGGTTACATACAAATCCGTATCCAAACCTAGAACTACGGCCAATAATGTCAAAACTAACTGGGTATTTTCATTAAAAAGCTTGATATCTATAGGGTATGGGACCTCCGAAATGCTGGTCTCTGGCTTGAGACACGATGACAAAAACATTTCCCTATCATTTTGAGAAACATGATGATAATTTTCAATAACGGAGACTTCAGAGAAAACCTCAGGGTCAAGGGTTTGGGAACAATCTACTTCTAGGGCTTTAATTAACTCTGCTGGCTTTAATTCGCAAATGACTTGGGTCTTTTGGCTGTTTAGAACGACTTTCTCTTCCCGGGAGTAATTTTCGACACACCATGATACGAATTCTGGGAAAGAAGGGATTTGGTCGGGGCAAAAGGCTATCAAAGACGACTGGTGAACTCTGTGGGGGTCTGTCCCTTCCTTTAACAATTCACACAACCTAATTTTTATATCAGATATTGGAAACCTAATTAGGGTATCGTAGACGTCTTCGTCTCTATCCTCTAGGGCTTCTTTTGATTTAAAAACGTCTATATCGTGCACAGTCTCCATTTAAATGTTTCTTTAAACAAAATTCTGTTTAAAAAAGTATGACAGGTAACCCGACCCTACCTGTATGTACCCGCCTTTCGCCTTCTGTCGCAATCGCAGATCTCCACCAGTCTTCAGAGCTCTTCTGGATAGTGACACATGCAGAATGCCGTTATGTGGAGCCTATTTTGTTTTATATGACTTTTGAATTAACTTCCCTTCACCTTTATGAATGCGGTTCATATCTGACCATTGATCTCGAGACTTTGTTTTGGACCGTCAGATCTCGCCTCCCTTTATTCCATCTGGTGGTATCCGTGATCAAAACGTTGTTTTCTTTTCGGGTTTATTTTCTGCGCGGATCAGCCACCTGCTGACACCTGTTCGAGTGGTTTATTCTCCGCGACCGCTCTTCCTCATATCCAGTGTGCACCTTCCTAGATGCGGATGAAACAATGGCCGTTGATTTGACTAAGGTTTATATCGGCCCTCCGATTGCTA
This sequence comes from Larix kaempferi, assembly GCA_027924585.1. NCBI lineage: Eukaryota > Viridiplantae > Streptophyta > Pinopsida > Pinales > Pinaceae > Larix > Larix kaempferi. The sequence goes on from BSBM01000091.1 coordinate 3,030,972, forward strand.
CAAAGTATACGCCATGTGATATGACCCCGCCACGCTTGCTCTATCTGCCACGTATCAGGTCCCACCCTGCCACGTGTACTGACCCCACCGCGCTTCCATATTTGGTGGTTCCGCCCGGCGCTATGGTGGTTTCCTTTACCGCTATATTACATATGCGGAAGGATGAGGTTTGGACACGTGTCCCGGCGGTATTGAGTCCGCTACCGCCCACATCTATTTGCCGCCGATCACTTTGGCGATGCGGGAAGCAATATCGGCCGTTGATCGGGATTGTTGACATCTCCGCCACCGAAACTTGATCGGGGTTTAATCTTTTCACAAATTTGCTTTCGGACTTTGCATAAGTGGGTTTTTTCCTCTTGTTTTTGAATTGTCAACCTTTTCTTCAACCTCCTTTGTGATAATTTCTTCCTTTTTTGGACATTTTAGCAAACTTTTTGGATTTAGTCATTCTCAAACCTTAGTGTCAACACATAGAATGCCAATCTTTTCTCTTTACATGAGAATTAGCACCCATCTGCATTTCATAGTTCAATACATCTTCCATCCTCTCAAATTCCTGGTGTATTTTCTCTATATCTAAAAAAATTGGATTTCTCTTTTATGATGGTCTACCTCTATACCAAGCCGGTAGATGTTGCAAGTTTGTTGAATTGTAGCAACAAGGGAATGCAAATTGTAATTAATCTATACCTTAGTCTAATTAATTTTTGTCCAATAATTATGCTTTGATCATTACACCACTCTCAACTTTTGTACCTATTTTTGGCATTTCAAACTCCAAGCATTCCAATCTCCAACTAAGTATGACATGTCAGTTTCCTCGGTATGCACTTGTCACTTTGTCGTAAATGTTGGTGAATTAAAATTAGCATCTTGCCTCTCCCTGTTCATTCTTCCGTTGTGGAAGCCCATCCCCTGCATTTGCTTCTCAACCAAACATCTCACCCTTCTGCAGCGAGACCCCTGCATCTGTTGCTCGAGCAGGTTCTATTCTACTCCATGTTCTGTTCTACTTTTGTTTTATAGTTGCATAGCATTTCCAATGCAAGGCAAACAACTACAAGTTACACACCAAATTGGCGATCAATCCTAAATCTCTCTATAAACTTAATAGGTAGGACTAAACTATTATGACCCAACACTAAACTTTTCCATCTAGTTCGATTGATCCATAATGTAACGTCTGGAGGGATCTCATGGTCAGTGAACCATAGATTTTAAATGGCTAATGTCCCATATATTTTAAACGGTTAATGCCGCATAGGTTTTATATGGGATTTCCATGAGAGGAAATAAAAATATTCTACTCTAAATGCCATCTTTTTGCAACTTATAATGTGTTAAACCATATCTTTATGGTTAATGCCTCATAGATTTAAAATCATATCTCAATAGATATCAGTGATTTAGCTAATTTGGTGCACATGGATCCTTTCACTCATGATTCATACAAAGAGGAAAGAACATAAGATTACAATTTCATGAAGATATTTCATGGATACAAGGCCAAAGTCATGAAGAATCAATTAAAGTGACAGCAAGATTTAGTATCATCTCCAAGATGCATTTCTCAACAAGATATATAAGTGTTATACACCTATATAGGTGAGAGGAAAAAACTAATAACAGAGGCCCATAACTCTGATGTTGGAGGCCATTTTGGTTTTGAGAAAACAAATAATAACTTGTAGATATGTGTCTTGTGCCAAATTCAGGAAGATGTAGATTGGTTCATTAGAGGATGCATACGCCATTGCTCTAGTAAGACCAACAATGGGAAGGAAGGTTTATATCAACATATACATATAAGTACTAGACCATGGGAGAACAATGCATTTTGTGGGAGGTTTTTCAAGAAGCATGTTACGGATTTTGTAAATAAAATAGCTTAATAAAATAGAGTATAAACCAATGTACACCAAATATGAGAGTGAAACATAAATCCTAAAGTTATAATAGAGATGAATTAAATAATAAATCCTTATATTTATTCTCCATTATTTCTGGATTCATTGTGTTAAGGAGGGGTTTATCGATGTTTCATACCTACGATACGCAATCCATATTCTTACCTATCATGAAGATGGACTACATATCATAGGTCCGAAACATCAATAAACCCCTCCTTAACACAATGAATCCAAAAATCATGGAGAATAAACAAGCACACTGTGAAATCCTGAGAGAGAAAAATCATTATATTCATTAAGAGAATCCTTAATTATAATGATTGTAACTACATTCTCTATATAATATTCCCTATCTCTCCATATCCCCAATTGTACTTGTGGGTCCCCTATTAGGGTTATCCCTATTAAATATTCATTTAACCACATTACCTATATATTCAACCCCATATATACATCCCATGGAGTTATAACATATCACCCCATAAAAAGGATTTGTCATCAAATGTTTGTAGCTAAGGATTTTATATGTGATGAAACCTAATAATAATAATGGTTATTTATATCTGTTCTCTCTTGCTACTACTATTGATTATCCATCCATCTATATTTTAATTTTTTTTGTCAATTCTTCATGGCTTCCTTTCCTTTGATTGCATGTGCATTATTATAGCTTCTCCAATTTGTTATAGTTTTTGTTCTTTGATAACATCACATTAAATAATGGTCCCTTTTTGCCTCATTATATGAACCATTGATTATTTCATTTTCATCCTTTGTAATGTTGACACTTATTGTATTTTTTCCGATATTTCATTGTAAAGAGGTGTCAATATGGTTCCACCATTAATGGTGCTTCGTAAATTTTGATGCCCTTATCACCCCCTCTCCTTTTTGGTACAATGACATGCTCCAACTATTATAATTATTGACCTTCAATTGCTTCTACTTTTGAGATAATAAGATCATATTTTTCCTTCATATTCTGAAGATGATGTTCAAATTCAACAATTATTTTATGGTGACCTTCTTACACCTTCTCATCCTTCTCCTTTTGTACTAAAATTATGGTTGATGTTATCCATCATTCTATCCTTCTTCGATTATAAATTGAACTTTTAATTTGACATATATTCAAAATTTAGGGTTTCTTCAACGTTCTTGCCAACATAATATTCAAGTGTTTAGGTAGTTTATTCATCTATAATCTTTCAAAATACTAACTAATGACATAGACCATATCCTTAGTCATATTATATGATTCCTAAGAGTGATCTCCCCGCAAAGTGATATTCTTAGCACGTACTATAGCAATGTAAGATAATCGAAGAGTTTATGGAAGCATGGGTATAGGCGAAAATAAGGGACTTCCTATATACCCAAAGGCACATGGAAGATTAAATCTCTAAGCATATTTTATGTAATGTGGTACTAATTGCTAGATACCAACATAGGTTCACTAGGGAGCCCAACCAAGTGACTCAAATTTCCTACATGTATGTTTCCTAGTACTGTTTTTTTCCTAGTAAATATCATATATTTGTGTTTAAAGATGCTTGAACATGTTTCTAGCTTTAAAAAAATATGTAAAAATTGGACATGTGCTAGCATTGGAAATGTAACAACCCAAACAAAAGGAATGCAGAAATTTTAAAACTTTTATTTCCTTTTCTTCAACAGGAGTTTGGCATAGGAGACAAGGGTGACAACTAAACCCTTAAAGTACATATGGACTCTAAGATTCAACAAGAAAATGTGAGAGGCAGGCGTCGAGCAGAAAAGAGTTGTCACATAAATGAGCGATCGCTCAAGGGAGTTAACCAAACTGTTTTTCTCCGCTAGGGTCAACCTTCAAATATTATGAAAATTATTATGAAGATTCTACCACAAGATCTACGATCGAGAACCGAGGGGGTATTAATTCCCAACTATATCGCACCATCACCATAATAGACTGATTGTTTTCTGCCCAAAGCACATCACTCAACTGCTGCATCACAACCCAAAAATAATGGGCGGATCTCACAAGGAAGAACATGGAAATGCTGAGTTGACAAGTAGGGAAACATTCCAAAAAGTTATTGAGGGTTCTTGTCTTTCACTTAACAGTAAGTTCACGAAATTTAACAGTTATTTGCAGACCATGACCATCTGCACATCGCATGCACTCCACAAACGTATTACACAGGCCTTAATACCACAATTCACTTGGTACTTAACACACAATCACTTCAAATATATAAAATAATCGACTTAACCCTCCAACCTTTAAATCGAGGTCCCTGACACATTTCACAATCTTTTGATAGATCGGTCTAGGGCTCGCTTCCTGCATTTCACATACTTACTTAGGCGAACGAAAGGATTGAACACATATAACAATTCTTGATTGTAACCATATCCGAGAGCATTAACATGATCATACACAAAGAATTACACTGAATAATAAAATTTGAATGAATTCATGTGATAGCTAGAGTTAATATATAAGGGAAAGCAGGATGGCAAAGTGCGCAGGTATTTCCCATGAGATGTTGCAGTTGTTTCTATGAACATTCCACGCACTAAACCCGACTAGACCAGAAATTGGATAGTATTTGGTTTAGGGAATGAAATTTTGTTAAGAAAATGCCAGAGAATTTGATGAGACAAGAATGCCTTGTAGCACTAGGAGATAGGATGACATGGCAGAGAGATGTACCTGGAACTAATGTGGTGCTGTCAGGATGATTCATGGAGATGGATGAAACACCGAATGAAATGCTGCTGGCCACCCACGCTCGTGAAGGTTAGTTATTTCGGCCTGCCAACTCCTGTAAAAAATTCATTACACATATCTTGAGAGCTGGAGATACCAAGAGAAGCAATTTATGGAAATAACAACAAATAATGCATACGCTGAGGCTATTTAGTTTATATACCAGTTGGTGCAAGGAGGAAATGTGCCCTAAGCAGGCATAGACTGGATCTCGTAGTTGAGCATGTGCCTTGTAGGATGTGTGACAACTGTTTGGCAGCGCTAGATTATGAGAATATATAGCAAATATTTCCAGACAATGCTCGCCCCAAAAATCTTATGAACTGTTGCAAAATGCTCACCGCCTTCATCATAGCCTTAGTATGGAGAGAACAGCATCCTTTCACCCATTTCCTTCTAGGAAACTTGCAAGCCTTGAAGGCGCTCCTCCAATGCACAAGATTTGAACTACCAAGTCCCGACGGTGAGTTTTCTGAGGTATCCTTGATGGATCTTCTGCCATGGCGAAGAATGGAGGAAATTGGTGAGGAACCGTCCTTTGGTGACTTTCGTGGACCGCGGGCATTTGAGTTTTGAAATTCAAATTCGCTTTTTTGAACACCGTGTCTGAACATTGAAGGGACAGGATATATATATTATGCATTATATGCATGGACTTGGTATATGACATACATTAGATTCTTAATAAATTTGTGGTCAAAATAGGTTATTTTGATATAAGATTATTTTATTTTTTATATATTTATTTCTTCTTCGAATATAGGATCAAAATAAGATTGAGTTACAAATTTTTTAATTGAACTAGCTCAGACTTTAGAGTGCTAACAATATATTAAATGAACTAAATCTGTGAAGTTGGTTATTATTACAGCAAACTAAAGAGTTGATGGGCATAATTCTATGAAATCATATTTATGCAGACTAAGTACAATGCTTCGAAAGATATAAGTTGAAAATAGAAAAGCACTACAAACATAAAAGTTGAAACAATTTTAGAGGGCATACAAAACCAAATTATAATAAGGGAATTTCTCTACTCATTTTCATTACTCAAACATAACAATATATATACACATTTACAACATTTGCCTTACCACTATGTTTGAGGTCCATGGTAGACTCTCTCAATTGCCATGTCTCAAGACCATCTAGCTAACCCCTCTCAAATGACTACTCGTGGTGCAGCTTCCCCTACGCTTCATCCATCTTCAACTACTCTTTAACTTCCATATGACTACTTCAGCACATATTTGTCGCTTCAACTTCCACATTGATATTTCATCTTCCCTTAGTGCACTTCATATGTCATGCACAATTACCCCATGCTCATCATGTGCACTCATTGTCATGCACATATTTGCTCACATGCACTTGACTCATAGTTGGAATAACTAACTTGCATCCTCCTTGGATGCACATTCCACTTGAGCACACCCCTCAAAGTATCGCATGTTTTTTTTTGTTAATCCATGATCGACATTATGTTATTTTCTCTTGCCGTACCACATTATATCTTCTATGTTTTCTTTTGTATCAAACTTGCTTGTGTAACACTAGCATGTACCAAGTACTGGTACATGCTAAGTACTGTACTTCCTTGAAGCCTGTACCAAGTCGCTTAAGTAGTCCTAGTCCCCTTGTTGTTACAACTATGTTTGAAATTCATGCAGGAAAGCATTCTTTGACATTGGTGTTCGTGGAAACAAAAAAGGGATCTGATTCATTGGAATACTGGTTGTGTTCCAATAGGTTTCCACTGTTCCAGCAACCAGTATTCATGGAGACAGAAGCCAAAGGAGCGTGAGAAAACGACTTCAAGCATACAGCTATTGACTCATCAACCGTGCGAGCTCCATCGACCATTCAACCAATGTTACATAATGATGTGCGAGCTCCATCGACCATTCAACCAATGTTACATAACAATGTGCGGGCTCCATCGACCATAACAATGTGCAAGCTCGACTCTTTGGATGGTTTAGGGGTGAAACAAACTGAGGGTTTTCATCAAGTGGAATTTAAGCTTATGGAATCAGGGATAGTTTTCTCACTCATATTTTGTCAAACTTTTCAAGGATGAATTGCTTGTACAGAAAGAATAAGCAGTAAGGGTGGGGGGGGTTTACTATATCCAAGTGTATGGCATGATAATAAAAAAACCTGTAAAGGAGAAATATTAGACATGGTATGATAAAACATACCTTATAAGGACTCCGTCCAAATTGTAGTTGTATAGACATCATTAAAGAGTAACAACACTTGGATCAGTGGCCTTTAGCTCAAAATTTCAGGTGGGGCCCCACATCACATAACTTGGGGAGTTGTTGAGGGATCAATAGATTATTACATACACCAAAGGAGAAGCTCGAACTAGGCATAAAATTACTTGTGGAAGGTATTCCAAGACTAGGAAAACGTAGGGTTGGAATGTGTTTGCTAATAGATGGCATTAAGAATGAAGAGACATTGGAAACATGTGGCATATGGGTAGAAGAAATGATTTTGATAACTAAATATACATAAGAAGCATTCATGTTTCCTCAAAAGACACTAGGTGTAGTGGAAGTACATCCCATGCTTGTTAGATTAACCATAATTTGGTTCTAGACATATTATGTTGTACATTTTGAACAAATTTAAAGGGATCTATGGGAAAAGGTACATCTAGTTGTATCAAGACATGATCGTCAGGTTGGGTCAAGGGAGGATTATAATGGGTCAGTGTCTAAATGTCAATAACTTCAATTTTAGGTGTCCCTAAATATTCGGTTAAGTTTGTATTAATTTTGTATCAGGTGGATACACAGTATGATCAGGTGGATCATGTATGATGATATGTATCAGGTAGATACTTGGTATGCATCAGGTAGATGCATTGTATGAATTGTGAAGTATGTTGAACTTGTGATATTCATTGACATTGATTGGTATATTGAATTACGCCTTTTATATTACTTATTTGTCTTTATTATCCATTGTTGACTCCATGCAAGGCACTAATATTATCCATAATGATTGTAGAATGGTATTTCCAGGTGTGTTGGTGCTTACAGGTGTTATTCCTCCATTAGGGACTCTCCCATGGGTTTAGGACTTAACCAAAGAAGATGAGGAGTTAGGTTATGGTGACATTGGACCTATGTCCTCCCCACTTACTGTAACTAGCCCCTTGGTCCACACAGCCTAGGTGTTCTAGGGATGATAGTTTGTATAATAACAGGGAGGAGGAGAGGGGTTAAAGAGAGAGAGGGAGAGAGTGTGGGAGTCATAAAGGAGGGGGGTTAAAGATAATCGGAGAGAGAGATGGGGTTAGAGAGAGAGTGGGGGGGGTGGGGTAGAGAGGTGGTTTGTTATGGAAAAGGGGATAGAAAGGGGGATGAGAGGGAGGGAGGTAGCATGGGAGGCATAGATTAGCAAAGGGATAGATCTAATGAGTATGGTGGGAAGTATGGAGGAGGGGATTTTTGGAGGGATCGTGAGGTTAAACCGGGCATCTAGCCCCCATATCCATTCATTAAACAAGCATTCAAATGAAAATGAAAATATATATATACAAGTATATGTTTATACAATGGAAACACAACGGAAGTTAACTAAATTCTGTTGATATCTATCATACATTCAAGACTCTATAACAGCCAATTAAAGACCTTTGCAGATTTATAAAAGATCATATGGAATTGCATAAACTCGTAAAAACACAGCGGAAGTAAAATTATTCATTTACACCATCACCCTACATTCAGATATCCATCAATTAAATCTTTGCAAGAATATACAGGAGAATACTTATCTCAATAAGGCAGTCCCAAGCAACTGGCTATGCAACTGCAACGTTCCACCCAACCATAGGCCAGTGTGCTCCTCAATCTCTCAGCACGACTGCCACCCCTGAGCTGGGCATGATCTCTACAAGGAACCAAGGAACAGCAGACTCACACATAGCCAAGCATACACCACGATGAGCCAAGCCAATCTGCAATTGGGTTTATCAGGCTGCTAGGACATGGGAGGGAAGATTTGCTAAGCTAGTGAGCTCCAGCACAGAGCCAGGGATAACCTTGCAAGATCTATCTAGCTTGGCACCCACAATACCTACACACCCAGCACAAGGAAGTATTCTCTTCACTGTTGTACAGTCCCTCAAGCCATACGCAGTAGATCGACGATGTGATAATTTGCCATAACATTCTCCAATGATTGTTTATGTTTAGATATATGCAAATGCCTAAAGTACTCAAATGCATTTCTAAGTAATGCTCTAGGTGCAAACTTATATGTTTTTATGCAGTTAAGTTTAATAAGCATTTTCACTAGGAGCAAGCAGATCAGTGCTTATCTGCTCAAGCGTGGTATTCCGTCAGAAGTCGACATCGTCGTCGCTCTCCCTGTGTGTGATTTACCCGTACTCTATGACCCTTCATATTCCTTTGTGTGTCCGTCGGTGAACCGTTTCACCTGTCGCTACACACATTTCTCACAAACGTAAATCATAGGGTTATTTTATTAATGTTTCAAACAGTGAGGTCACTCAGCAGGTGCCCTCAATGTCTACAGTAGTCTAGGGGCACTACATACACCCCCTCTTAAATAGAACTTCATCCTGAAGTTAATTTTTGTTCTTGTACTTTCGACAATAAACTTTATCTTAATTTCCTATTATCATCTTCTTTCCATTCCCTTCTATTTTTCTCCAACAATCATGGCCATATTAAGCACAAGTGGTTCTAATCATTATTATTATTATTTTTTTTTTCCAACATGGTTCCAATACATTCTCAGGAACTCAATCATAATTGTGTATAATATCAATTCGATAGTACATTCAATAACTGTCGGTCCCAACTAGATTTTTGATAACACTTATTCTTGTCATTAGTATCATCATGTTCAGCTCCATGAGCTTATAATGTATTTCCCTTATCTCTTCGTTTATGTTATCATAAGACCACTTCGACAGATTCATCAAGTCGCACAAAGTGTCTTCTTAACCCCATCAAGTTCCATCTCGAGGGCTAGTTGTCATTTTATCATGTTTGATTATGACCTAAGGTTAGCTTCATTGCGTTCTATTTATTATGCTAATCGTCTCCATACTTCGTTTTACGAAACATTGCCTTCATTTGACCATTTCGATACCATGGTTAAATTTCAAGTTCGTAGTCATGAGTTTTCATAAATGGTTTTGTCGTAATGCAAAATGCATGTCGTTGAGTTCAGCTCATCATACCAATCACATTGATATCTCGTTTTCAAATTTTAAGTTGGTTTCTCTTCCTCGACAATCCGTCAAAGTCTCGTCAATCTGAGCATCTTGGTGTCTTATCATTTAAAATTGATCAATTTTTCGTCATTCAGCAAATCCACCGATTATATCCGTCCACTTGTTTTCTCATCATGGCTATGTAGAAAAAGGTTTAAAATATCGTTGGTCTTTGTTCCAATGTAATACCCCAATTTTGACCCTTAGGAAATATTGGCTTTCATGTAAATATTGTATACATGTAATGTATGTTTTCCTAGCGTGGAGCTCAAGGCCAAGGCCCCGCTAGTATATGTTCGGATTTTATTTAAAATGGGCAAGTATTTGATATGTTATTACCCATGTGCTATTAAGCCATGGGATATTGTGAATTGATGTAAATACTTGATATTGCAATAAAATACCAAAACTGGCTATGGGAGCAACGAATGAGAAGGGGCCATGTGTATCCACTAGGGAGTGGTGAGGGGGTTGTGGGGATGAATCATATGCTGCCAAATGTCATTGTGAGAACCCATTTGACTTTCCTTGCTGACATTTAATTTTGCTGTAAGGCAGGTATGGGCTCTATTTTTCTTGTACCACAAGTCACTCTACCTCATGGGAGTTGCTTCTTCCTCATCCCCATTCCATTGTGAAAGTTACCAGCACCATTTTCCATCCAAAAACAAATGCCCAGCAGTGAGAAAAACCAGAAATCGCGACTTTGCAGGAACCCACGTTTTGAAGAGCCATCAACACCCAAAATTGGTATTTGATAGTGAAATCCGATGGGGGATCCATAGATACGAACCTTGGGGCGAAATTGAGAGCATTAGCTACCCCGACATCCATTGGAAAACCCAGTTTTTTACAGCCTGGAAATGAAGTGACAGGAATTGAGTTATTGAATAACAGAACTGTGAGAAATCCAAGTGTGAATGACTGAGCAGAGGTTGGGTTTGCTTGATAAACGCAGTGAAGGCTAGGATCTCAAGGATTAGCAGCTGGACCTTTCTATGCCCATCCTAAAGAGCACTAGAGGGAAGAGTTGCCTAAGGGACTGTGTAGCAGAGAAGGGGATCTTTCTTGTGTTGGATGTGGTAGGTAATGTGGGTGCCTGACTGTTGAGTTCACTTGAGATGCCTGTAGCTCTGTGGTTGAGCTCACTGGCTTAGCGTTACCCTCCTCTATCTTCTTGAATGCTTGATAAACCCAACGGTGTGTTGGCTTAGCATAGATGATGACCGAAACCATGGCTGTGAGTGAGCCCAACTAGTTACTCCTTAGTGGATACATAACCCAGCTCGGGGGTGATCTCTCAGCTAAAAGAATACAAGCTGGACAGAGATCTATGGTTGGGTGGAACGTTGCTCTCACATAGCTAGTTGTTTGGACAGCTTCATCTTCAAGATAAGTGTTCTATGTATTATAAATTATTTGCATTTTGTGTTCTGCAATATGTTAAATTGTCCATGTTTAAGGAAATGAATTGATTATCCTAATTTGGAATCTATGCATGGCATTGGAACGAGATTGAGTCTCTATATGCTGAATCATCCTCTGCTATGATATATATATATGTTAGGCATTACTGTTTGTGTGCTTGCTAGTATGTTATTCCACTGTGTTTATTTGAAGTATGAATCTGCACACAAGAAGTTTTAATAATCCATGCTTTTCTTAGCAATAAATGAGGCTAAGTTTGTCAATACGCCCAGTATTTGGTTAACGTTTCCTTCCTGGCACGAAATTGATGGAAGGGGACATTACATCCAAGTTTCTCCGAGTAGATTTTTCTTAAAATACAATTTTACGTTATTGATACCATCTCTATTCGACAATTTAATGCTCGTAGTTAGTGAATGATTTTTTTTTTTTCTTCTTCTTCTTCTTTTTGTTTTTTTTATACTATAAGTGTCTACTCCTAAGTTATAGTTCTTTGGCTTTCCAAAGCATTTGTTCTGGAACAATTATTCCATATGTGAATTGGCAAGGATCTCTATCATAGTTGAAATATATCTTAAATAAGTAACACTTGCAAACGGAAACCCTAAGGGTACAATTTGACAAAAAGGAAGGCTATGTCTTTAATCTTACAACCTACAATCCCCTAAGTGAACTGTGAAATATAGGCATGTGTTAACTTTTCATCTAGTTCATTTTATAACATCAAGAAAAATATCATACCAGTATCTTATCTTTCAACCAGTTCATATTATCATATAAACGTAGTATAAATATAATAATACATTAGCCTTTCATAGTATCCCATAAAATAATTATGAACTATAAACAAGGCATTAACCTTTCCTTTACATCTTGCTATCCCATTAACGAAATATGAAATATGGTGATGCATTATCCTAAATTTACCTAATTCATTTCATCACATAAACGTAATATAAAATATAATATAATAATACATTTAACTTTTCAAATTACATAAGAAAGTACAAAATATAGACAAAATATTAATCTTTCTTCTACTTCCAGTTATCCCCCCAAAAAAATGTAATATCACACTACTTTATACTATCATGCATAAATAAAAAATATTACAATATCTTTCAACTAAATCTTATAATTATAATAAGGTATTATAAAATATAATAATACATTAACTTTTCATCCATGCCATAAAGAAATATGAAATAAGAACATGCCATAAAGGAATATGAAATAAGAACATACCATACATTATCATCCATTTCATGTCATTGCATAAATGAGAAATATTGCAATATCATTCAACTAGTTTTTATAATTATAATAATGTATTATAATTATTGACGTAGTACCACACGAAGCGCCATACAGTCCCATCGAAAACGTGCAGCTTGATCATGAGCCAGCTGCAGCCATATCCTGGAGATCTCATCGTACACAGTCTCGCTCCCGCCATATTCTCAAGGTTCAACGCCCACCTACCTGCATTCAACGCCCATCTACCTGCATTCAAGGCAGTGCAGTCCATTGCAAAATGCCAAGAGACCTGGTCCTCATTCTCGTCCTACAAATTCCTATAGCTGGAGCTGCTAAAACATTGTTCTTGTCCTCTGCAAATTAGAACCTGAATCCTATTGCGAGCAGCTGGAGCAGCTGAATCGTCCTCCTGTAAATTAGAACTTCAGGTACTCCTCGTCCTACAAATTCCTATCATTCTCGTCCATTTAGTTTAGTATCTGGATTTTGTACAAGGCCCATGGGGTATGGGTATTTTTGTGCCTTCTTCAAGTTATAAGAGGTTGCATATTTCAGTTACTGGAGATATCTGCGAGTCTGTTGTATGCTTGAAAATCTTGATCTGAACATTCCCATATAAATTTCGTAGCAACGTTTAAATTTGTAGTTTGTATGTTCTTATTTCAAACTTTATCAGTTTTTAGAGGTTTTTACTGGACCGTTCTTATACTTTGTAGTGCAACTTATAACGTAGCATGGATTTATATTTAGTGTACCTGACTATTGCTCAAGGGACGCTCCCTCCAGTCACTCATCCTAGTACTTTTGTTTAAAGCACTTCCCAGCACAGTCTTTGCAAGGTCGGAAAGCCCCCCTGGAACAGATGGAAAAACCTTTTGAAGGTCTAATTTAGGCGCTTCACAGTAGCGAAAACACTCCAGCTCTCCATAGGAATCAGAAAGACGCTTCAGGTCAGAGTGCAAAGCATACCCTAACTTCAAAATGCTAGTTGAATGATATTTAAGGCACAAGTCCAGTGCACCATCTCAAATATAAAAACCTTTTTTGCAGTAGCAATCTCTGATATTGAAACCTACAGAATTGAAGGTAATTCAAGGTTCCAAAAAAATAAAAGACAAATCATCCTTGGTTAATCGAGACGATGGAAGGGATGATTTTCCATAACTTGATTGCAATTATCTTTTTGAGGATCTTGTATTAAACGTTGTAGAGGGAGATGGGCCTAAATCTATCTATAGATGTCTATATTAACGTCGTTTTCCATGAAACCGTTTTCCTGTATCGCCCATTTGAATTTTGAATTTTGAAATTTTTTGTTCCGCCTTACTACCAGATACAAGTGACATTGCCGCTTCCCGCCCTCGTTTGAGTTCGAACATATTCATAGATAGGAGCACACGATATTTTTTTGTCACTGGCCTGGTGAATCTTTACCGCCAACCTTTACAGGTTTTGTAAATGGGAGTAAAATGGTACTAGTGTAGTGTTCTTCCGTAAAAATATATTAAGACAGGGTTCACTCAGGTGTAGAACTATAGACTTTTGATTATTCTGCCAACTCAATGCAAGTTTTGGTTACAACTCTTTTGACATTAACATGGTTGGAAACTTTTAATGTCAAAAATAAAAATGTCTTTTATTTTTAGATAATTTATTTTTTATTTATCAAATTTAAAAAATGTAGATGTTATAAATAATTGTGAAAACTTCAATTTTATAATACCATGAATCTGGGTTTTTGACAAATGGTACTGATATGATAACCTGATAGTAATTTCACAATTGCATTTAATATAGGCCGTTATTAGGTTTTCTTAATATAGGCCGTTATATATGATAACCTCTTCTCAATTGAAATATATACTTATTGTTGTGCTCCAAACTAACTTTATATGAGTCGATTGAATTGTAAAAGTTTGTAACTTCATATGAGTAGGCTGATTTGTAAAAGAAATATATACTCATTCTTGTGTTCCAAACTAACGGCATATGACTGGGTTGAATTGTAAAAGTTTGTAACTCCATATGAGTAGGCTGAATTGTAAAATGAAAATGCAATTTCAACGATCATGAAATGCAATGAACCAAGAATTGAAAAATTAAAGATATGGTAATTTTTTTTATGAGAAATTGTAATTTGACCATCCAAAAATTATTATATAATTACACCTACATATTTTTTGAATTTTTTGAATTTAATTTTATGTAGGATGTTAAATATAATAAATACTAAGACAATTTGATTAAATACATAGATTTATAAAACCCTAGATCTTCACCAAACCACTTAAACCACTCTTTATTATTTATTTATTTATTTCTTTTCCAAAATTTTAAATATTTATATATATTAAATTTAAATATTTTAAATTTCTCCCTTAAATATAAATTATAATTTAAATTTTATCTATGCTAATTTAAATATAACTTCACCAACCACTTCAACCTTACTATAATTGACCTTAAAACTTTAAATCTATGAAGAACTTTTAAATTGAAAGTTCGTGAGTAGCTTTATATTTTTAAATATTAACTTTTAATTTTTTAAGAAACCTAGGTTATAACATTATATGGAATCTAATTAAATTTAAATAAAATAATACTAGCGCTATATAATTATACACGAAATTTAAATAAAAATATATACGAAATTTAATTAAATATAAATAAAATAACACTAGCATTATATAATTATATAAGAAATTTTGCCGAAACCCCTTTTATTTTGACATGGTATTTTTTTTTTTAAAAATTCTTATTAACAATTAAATTAAATTAAATTAAATAGTAATTAATAAAAAAAAAATTAAATTAAATTGAATTGAATTAATTAAAAAAAAATTAAATTGAATTAATTAAATTAAATTAATTAATTAAATGACATTAAATTAAATTAATTAATTAAATGACATTAAATTAAATTAATTAAATCAAATTAAATTAAAAGTCATTAAATTAAATTAATTAAATTAAATTAATTAAATTAAATTAAACGAATTAAATGAAATTTTGCCGAAACCCCTTTTATTTTGACATGGTATTTTTTTTTTTTTTTTAATTCTTATCAACAACTAAATTAAATTAAATTAAATAGTAATTAATAAAATAAAATAAAATAAAAATAAATTAAATTGAATTAATTAAAAAAAATTAAATTGAATTAATTAAATTAAATTAATTAATTAAATGACATTAAATTAAATTAATTAATTAAATGACATTAAATTAAATTAATTAAATCAAATTAAATTAAAAGTCATTAAATTAAATTAATTAAATTAAATTAAACGAATTAAATGAAATAAATGTTAAGAGACACTACATTAAATTAATAAAATAAAATTAATATTTAAAAAACATTAATTTAAAATAATAATAAAAAAAATTAAAACAATATAAAACGCAAAAAAAACCCTTTTCTTTTACATGGTATTTTTTTTTTTTAATTCTTATCAACAACTAAATTAAATTAAATTAAATAATAATTAATAAAACAAAATAAAAAAAATTAAATTAAATTGAATTAATTAAAAAAATTTAAATTGAATTAATTAAATTAAATTAATTAATTAAATGACATTAAGTTAAATTAATTAAATCAAATTAAATTAAAAGTCATTAAATTAATTTAATTAAATTAAATTAAACGAATTAAATTAAATGAATGTTTTTTAAATATTAAATTAATAAAATTAAATTAATATTTAAAAAACATAAAAAACATTCATTTAAAATACTAATAAAAAAAATTAAATAAAAAAAAAATTAAAACAATATAAAACGAAAAAAAAAACCTTTTCTTTTTCGCATGGGGATTGACGCCAAGGCAGGATCGACGGCTCTCCTTATTCCGCGTCAGCAACATGCACGCATGGTAAGGGTGGTTGGTGGTCGTGGAAAGGAAACCACCATCCCACGTGTTCATTCCTTACTCGTCCGCATTCCAATAAAGCGGTATAGTAAACCGCTCATGGGCAACGCGGAAACCGTCTCACGTGCTGTCAAAAGTATGCCTATTTAAGGAGGAAATAAGGTTTTATTTGGCATTGTAGGGTGGCAGATTCAAGACCCGAGGGCTGGGGCTTGTAATTTCACTGCAATTTTCAACTTTGGACACTCGAATTATGACATAGGCGGCCTTGTGGCAGGAGTGAGGCTGCATTCTCTCCTTCCCAGCCAGGAAAAACACACTTGGAGATACTACGAATCTGGGGAGAGCTTGGTTATCGATTATTTTTTTATGTACCTGGACGTTTTATATCTTGTTGGGTAATTTCTTGATGTAAAGATTTGAAAGTCTAGACTGACTGTTTGTTAATGAATGAATTACAGACGAGGCAATGAATCCAACATTACTGAGCTAGTATTTGAAATTGGTGGGATCTAACGCGGAAACCGTCTCACGTGCTGTCAAAAGTATGCCTATTTAAGGAGGAAATAAGGTTTTATTTGGCATTGTAGGGTGGCAGATTCAAGACCCGAGGGCTGGGGCTTGTAATTTCACTGCAATTTTCAACTTTGGACACTCGAATTATGACATAGGCGGCCTTGTGGCAGGAGTGAGGCTGCATTCTCTCCTTCCCAGCCAGGAAAAACACACTTGGAGATACTACGAATCTGGGGAGAGCTTGGTTATCGATTATTTTTTTATGTACCTGGACGTTTTATATCTTGTTGGGTAATTTCTTGATGTAAAGATTTGAAAGTCTAGACTGACTGTTTGTTAATGAATGAATTACAGACGAGGCAATGAATCCAACATTACTGAGCTAGTATTTGAAATTGGTGGGATCTAACTTTAAACATGGATCAAACTTTGCATGCGTTGCTTCTACCATTAATCCAACCGCCACCACTTTCCCTTTGTTTGTTGAAGTAAATCATTTTAATAGATTCAGAGCTGAGGCTATGGATATATTTTCCCAAGGTAAATTTTTCATTTCTATTGTCATTTTTCATCAGCATAGGTTTATCTATTTGATTGGTTTTTTAGTCTCTCATTTAACACAGTTAGTGTAGTTAGTATGGGGAATTAATCAAGCCCTCAAATTAAACTATTTTTTTGGAAATCTATATCTAAAAAATGGATAAGTTTTGTAAAAAGAAAATTGCATCTAAACTGCAAAATTGTCTTAATTGAGCATAAATATATTTCTATTTCCTTTAAATTATTAAATTCGGAATCTTACTTTCAATATATTTTAATTTTTTATGAAAATTACAATTTTATTTAGAGTCTAAACTGTAAATGTTTGTTAAGAGGTTACCTTATTTTTGATAGGCCCAGCCGTCGGCTATTGTCAACCTCCCACAGCCGAATGTATTTGACAAGGACCTTTACTCCATGGACATGAGCTAGAACGATATCTCACACTCCTTCAGTTCCAATATCAGAGAGAACCAAATAAATACCCTGGCCATTCCCCATATTATTAACAAATTAACATCTTAACTTAAGGTTACTACGGTTTTCTTCACCAATGGAATCTTATTTTCTTCGCCAATGGAATCTTATAATTATAGCTTTAGCTAATGGACATTTGTAATGTTACTATTTTGCAAAATTGGTACCAGCAAGGGGGTTGAAGTTTCATGGTTCACAATACGGTACCTACCTCTGAGAAGGATGTTTGCCCCAAGAGCCCGAACCCTTGCATTCGCAGCGATTTATTGGAACTTGATGCGGATGCCTATGGGCTGTAGCGAGAGTCTCCCTTAAGCATAAAGTGCAATCAGCCGGAGTACCTAATCCGAAATCCTTGATGGTCCAATTTGGTTCCAGAAGCTCTGGTCCCCCGGGGCATGGTTGTTTCAGTGCAAATGATGTTTGACTGCCATAGCTTATTGGATAGCTCAATACCCTGGAGATAAAGTCTGCCAAAATTTTAATCTGCAACTGGAAAATGTGTGCCCAATGCCATGAATCACGATGGAAGAAGCCGGGAAATGGCATTGGCAACACATTAATTATGGTGTTCATTCAAAATTTATTATCTGTACGATGGAAAGATGTGATGTGAGAACCAAAGATTGCACAACAGTGTATTAGGTGAAATTAATTAATGGCATTGGCAATTACACATTAATTATGGTGTTCATTCAAAATTTATTATCTGTACGATGGACAGATATGATGTGAGAACCAAAGATTGCACAGCAGTGTATTAGGTGAAATTAATTAATTATAGCTTTAAAAAGGGGCATGCTTGAGAGACACTACATTAAATTAATATTTAAAAAACATTAATTTAAAATAATAATAATAAAAATTAAAACAATATAAAACGCAAAAAAAAACCTTTTCTTTTTCGCATGGGGATTGACGCCAACGCAGGATCGACGGCTCTCCTTATTCCGCGTCGGCAACATGTACACATGGTAAGGGTGGTTGGTGGTCGCGGAAAGGAAACCACCATCCCACGTGTTCATTCCTTACTCGTCCGCATTCCAATAAAGCGGTATAGTAAACCGCTCATGGGCAACGCGGAAACCGTCTCACGTGCCGTCAAAAGTATGCCTATTTAAGGAGGAAATAAGGTTTTATTTGGCATTGTAGGGCTGCTTCGACGATGGGAGATATGAAATCCATGGGACCTGCCTGGCTTGGCATTCGGTTCCCTGATGAGTCCTCGGCATTGAGCACAACGCATCTTTTATATATTCCCGTCCTCTTATGTGAACTCAGTGCATGGGATTCGATGGTGGGCATTGATGTGTTAAGTGCGTGGGCCAATTGGCTCTAGTTTTTGAGTTCAGGCTGGGCACAAAGGAAAGAAGAAAAACGCTTGGAGGACAATTGATGTGGCGTTGGGCTCCGGGCACTTGGTACACCTGGCTTGAGCGCTAGGGTTTCAAAGGAAGCAACATTTTGTATGAAATTCGTTTCGGACAAAACAAGCAGCAACAATGGAGAGCAGTATGGAAATCGTTTCATGCATTTGCCATGCTTGTAAATCTTCTTAGTTATTGGTCAAAATGGATCATATCGAGCTCAAATGAAACGATTTCTGCGTCGAAATTGCTGCGATGCTTGTATTATAAACAATATTGCAGGCAACAATATTATTTGAATATTTGTTTTATGCCACATTTATTGAAATGAATGTTTAAAGCAAAATGTTACAGGCAAGAAGGCAGATCTGCATTAAAATAATAGGAAATGAAAACTGATCACTTTGGCTGTAGGTCTGAAATTTGGAGAACCCTCTGTAAATCCTGTGCGAGACTCATTGTTTCATATTTATTATGAATACAATTTCTTTCTATAAATGCAATGAAGTGTTTTTTTTTATCCCAAATGCTTTAGCATTGGATTAATATTAGGGTTTGAATATTAAAAGAGTGTATATAGAAATGTTGTTGTTTTTCTGGAAAGGTTTGTTTAATGGGGTCTAGACTGAGCCCTAAATAAGCAGTTATATATATATATATATATATCATTCAAATTCTGTTTCTGTTACGCCTTACGAATAAATGGGAAAAGGCTCTTCAAATTATCTTTTTGCAGCCATCATACTGGTTTGTTATTTTCTAGTAAATTTCACTAAAGTTCCAGGTGTAGTTAGGCCCTAAGGTCTCAGTGTCTGAGCCTTGCGCTCTGATACCAACTGTAGTGCCCTATCTAGGCACTGGGTCTATTCCGGGTTATCAGGTTATACCTAGTTTTTCCCTTAATTATTGTTAGAAGAAAACAAGAGATTCAACCATCTATATTTCTGTTTCTGTAAATGTTTAACTGTCTGTTTTCTATATGTTTACATGTCTCTGCAGTTAAATAAACATAATCCTAAAACTTTCCATTTAATTCTGTTCGTTTGACATGCATAGCTTGGAAATAAAAGAAAATACATTCTAATTAAGCTGGTTCAGAAAAATACCTGAAACCGTCGATTGCAGTAAGATAAGAAGATTTCTGGAATGGATTCTGTAAGTTACCTTAAAAACCCCAAACATATCCTACATATTCAAACATATCCTTTTAATTTACTTGGGATGATTCCGTCCGTTAATTAAATTAATAATTTATTTAATAAATTCATTATTATTCAACCCACTATACTTTATAAAAGGGATTATTATCATTATTATTATTAATTAAATAATATTAATAATATAATAATAATAACAATAACAATTAATAATAATAGTAATTAATTTAAATTGTGAATAGTAATTTAAAATATTTATTTGGTTAATGGATAAGTGTCAACATAGTACCTCTGTGTATAAACAATGAAATATAATAAATGATTTAATTAATCATGATCAACAATTATATAGCACACTCCTCTATTATTAATGTTTAACTTTTATACTTCACCTTGAAGACACCTTTACTTGAGGATACTTACAATTAATGACATTTATTTTACACATGAGAACTTGATAATCTTTTACTAATTAAGTCATCCACTAAACACTTAATTGACTTATCCATGATAACTTATATCATTGTTAAATCTTGATAAGTAGGAAGAAGTTCAACGTGTCTCAACGTGTTTGAAACCAATAAATTTAAACAGTATTTATAGATAATCTGCTGGGGTTAATTTTTTTTAAAGACGTTACATGTCAGGTCATATATCAGATCCTTTTTTAATCCAAAGAATTGGGTGGGTTTAATTTTGGTTTAATTTAGTTACCTCATATATGTCGGTTAGCTCTCTTGTTGGTGTATGAGACTCCCTTGTTTACCCTTAAATACGATAGCTACTATCATTTAATATTCATCTTTAATAGGACTAATAAGAAGAAATCCTCAACTCAAAGATGTAGTTCTTGAGCGTATGAAAATGAGAATCTAGAGTATGATTGATTCCTTTGAATTCTTCCAATTGTTTCATACTTGATGGAGAAACAATAGTTGAGAAAACATGGTTGCAAATAAGGTTGCATGTTTACCAAAGGGGAAACTAGTGGAAAATGGGGACACCCCCAAAGTGGTTTTGTTACCATAGATATCATGAATTGAGTTGTATGCCAAGGAAAGAATCCAACACTGTCAATGCATGTTAATCGTTCCTATGAATGTATATAAGTATATGGCATTACTTGTACATAATAGTTATCAATTCTATGAATGTATATAAGATGTAAAATAGCTAAATAGCTAGTGTTTTTTATATTTAATTATTTGATATAAGTTTGTAACTTACAGATAAATTCAATATATTGTACAGTTTCCATTCAAGTATTCTTGGCTTCATAGCTTCTAGATTATTTTCTATCAAAGAAGCAAGACCAACTAAGATGAAGATGAAGTTATGGGAAAAAATGGCATTGGCATTGGCATTAGCTTTAGTCTTAGCCAAACAAAAATTAAAGAAGAAGACTGGATTAAAAAGAGGTTGAAAATCTTGGTAAGTCTATAGATTTTTTTTTACTTTTACAATTTTATTTATAGATTTTTTTTTTTTATTTTTACAATTTATTTTATTTAGTTTTTTTTACATGGTTTACATGGTTTATTTAGTTGTTTTTCTATTAGGTTGAGTTGCATTATTTTCATTTTAAAAGAAAAGCCTTTTCATTTATATGCAATATCTCATGTGCGCTCAAAACCGTCACTTTCTTTGATGCACACACACACACACAAGAAACTCTCTCGTCACTCACTAAGTTCAAAAATAGCTTAAATCTACTCACTTAATACTTCCATAGGAGGGCACAAAATAATCTTGTAGTTTAGGTACGATTTTGGGGCTAGGCATCCAAAAACATAGTTGTTGTCCTTAGGGTGCTTTATAAATCCTTCTAAATCAAGTGGTCGTGTATAGCCACATGGGGCAAGTGAAAGAGCGGCGCCGCGCCATAGGAGGTCAAACCCAAGGTTGCGGGTGTATGTTCTCTCAAGTGGGCTCACCACCACTTGTTGAAAAGGAGACGACCCAATACCGTTCGAGGGATAACTGCTCTTTATCCACTTGACGAAGGTACTTAGTGACCAACTTAGGATGTCATTCCTTATAGGTGACTGTCGTGTATATAAGATGTAATATATAGCATTACTTGTATATAAAAATAGCTAAATAGCTAGTGTTTTTTATATTTAATTATTTGATATAAGTTTGTAACTTACAGATAGTTTCAATATATTGTACAGTTTCCATTCAAGTATTCTTGGCTTCATAGCTTCTAGATTATTGTCTATCAAAGAAGCAAGACCAACTAAGATGAAGATGAAGTTATGGGAAAAAATGGCATTGGCATTGGCATTAGCTTTAGTCTTAGCCAAACAAAAAGTAAAGAAGAAGACCTGATTAAAAAGAGGTTGAAAATCTTGGTAAGTCTATAGATTTTTTTTTACTTTTACAATTTTGTTTATAGATTTTTTTCTTTTTATTTTTACAATTTATTTTATTTAGTTTTTTTTACATGGTTTATTTAGTTGTTTTTCTATTAGGTTGAGTTGCATTATTTTCATTTTAAAAGAAAAGCCTTTTCATTTATATGCAATATCTCATGTGCGCTCAAAACCGTCACTTTCTTTGATGCACACACACACACACAAGAAACTCTCTCGTCACTCACTAAATTCAAAAATAGCTTAAATCTACTCACTTAATACTTCCATAGGAGGGCACAAAAGAATCTTGTAGTTTAGGTACAATTTTGGGGCTAGGCATCCAAAAACATAGTTGTTGTCCTTAGGGTGCTTTATAAATCCTTCTAAATCAAGTGGTCGTGTATAGCCACATGGGGCAAGTGAAAGAGCGGCGCCGCGCCATAGGAGGTCAAACCCAAGGTTGCGGGTGTATGTTCTCTCAAGTGGGCTCACCACCACTTGTTGAAAAGGAGACGACCCAATACCGTTCGAGGGATAACTGCTCTTTCTCCACTTGACGAAGGTACTTAGTGACCAACTTAGGATGTCATTCCTTATAGGTGACTGTCGTGGAAGCCGACAGTACCTGAGACAGATTTTGTCACAAGATCAAGGAAAGCACACGTCACAAGATCACATACTTATGATAAGAAGAAAAGCTAATAGTCAGTAGCTTTCCAATAGAAAAATCATGTACATGGTGATTGGTGGTTGCTAGCTTATACCTTGAGCTTGTTCCATGTGATGTATTTTGAAATAAGGACATGTCAAAAGATCAAGGAAAGCTAGCGACTGCTAGCTTTCCTTCTAGCATAAGCATTTTCTTCTAGTATAAACACACATGCTTATGCTAGAAGGAAAGCTAACAGTTGCTAGCTTTCCAATAAAAAACCATGTCCATGGTGATTGGTGGTTGCTAGCTTATACCTTGAGCTTGTGCCATGTGCTCTATTTTGAACGAATGCTAGCTTTCCTTCTAGCATAACACACATGCTTATGTTAGAAGGAAAGCTAGCAGTCGCTAGCTTTCCAATAGAAAAACCTTGGGCATGGTGATTGGTGGTTGCTAGCTTATACCTTGAGCTTGTGCCATGCACTCTATTTTCAAATAAGCACATGGCACAAGATCAAAGAAAGCTAGCGACTGCTAGTTTTCCTTCTAGCATAAGCATTTTCTTTTAGGATAAGAACACATATTTATGCTAGAAGGAAAGCTAACAGTCGCTAGCTTTCCAATACAAAAATCATGTCCATAGTGATTGGTGGTTGCTAACTTATACCTTGAGCTTGTGCCATTTGCTCTATTTTGAAATAAGCACATGGCAAAAGATCAAGGAAAGCTAGCGACTGCTAGCTTTCCTTCTAGCATAAGCATTTCCTTTTAAAATAAACACACATGCTTATACTAGAAGGAAAGCTAACAGTCGCTAGCTTTCAATTAGAAAAACCCTGTCCATGGTGATTGATGGTTGCTATCTTATACCTTCAGCTTGTGCCATGTGCTCTATTTTAAACGAATGCTAGCTCTCCTTCTAGCATAAACATTTCCTTCTAGCATAACACACATTCTTATGCTAGAAGAAAAGCTAGCAGTCGCTAGCTTTCCAATAGGAAAATCATGTCCATGGTGATTGGTGGTTGCTAGCTTATACCTTGAGCTTGTTCCATGTGATGTATTTTGAAATAAGCACATGGCAAAAGATCAAGGAAAGCTAGCGACTGCTAGCTTTCCTTCTAGCATAAGCATTTCCTTCTAGTATAAACACACATGCTTATGCTAGAAGGAAAGCTAACATTCGCTAGCTTTCCAATAAAACACCCTTTCCATGGTGATTAGTGGTTGCCAGATTATACCTTCAGCTTGTGCCATGTGCTCTATTTTAAATGAATAGCTCTCCTTCTAGCATAAGCATTTCCTTCTAGCATAACACACATGTTTATGCTAGAAGAAAAGCTTGCAGTCGCTAGCTTTCTAATAGAAAAATCATGTCCATGGTGATTGGTGGTTGCTAGCTTATACCTTGAGCTTGTGCCATGCACTCTATTTTCAAATAAGCACATGGCACAAGATCAAGGAAAGCTAGCGACTGCTAGCTTTCCTTCTAGCATAAGCATTTCCTTCTAGTATAAACGCACATGCTTATGCTAGAAGGAAAGCTAACATTTGCTAGCTTTCCAATAAAAAACCCTGTCCATGGTGATTGGTGGTTGCCAGCTTATACCTTGAGCTTGTTCCATGTGCTCTATTTTGAACGAATGCTAGCTTTCCTTCTAGCATAACACACATGCTTATGTTATAAGGAAAGCTAGCAGTTGCTAGCTTTCCAATAGAAAAACCTTGGGCATGGTGATTGGTGGTTGCTAGCTTATACCTTGAGCTTGTGCCATGCACTCTATTTTCAAATAAGCACATGGCACAAGATCAAGGAAAGCTAGCGACTGCTAGCTTTCTTTCTAGCATAAGCATTTCCTTCTAGGATAAGAACACATACTTATGCTAGAAGGAAAGCTAGCAGTTGCTTGCTTTCCAATAGAAAAATCATTTCCATAGTGATTGGTGGTTGCTAGCTTATACTTTGAGCTTGTGCCATTTACTCTATTTTGAAATAAGCACATGGCAAAATATCAATGAAAGCTAGCGACTGCTAGCTTTCCTTCTAGCATAAGCATTTCTTTCTAAAATAAACACACATGCTTATACTAGAAAGAAAGCTAACAGTCGCTAGCTTTCAATTAGAAAAACCCTGTCCATGGTGATTGATGGTTGCTAGCTTATACCTTCAGCTTGTGCCATGTGCTCTATTTTGAACGAATGTTAGCTCTCCTTCTAGCATAAGCATTTCCTTCTAGCATAACACATGACCCTTATTATACATCATTTGTGCAGATCATGGTCTGGATGGATAGATGTCTTCTTGGATACCTTCTGTCCAAGAACAGATCACATGGCAAAAGATCAAGAAAAGCTAGCGACTGCTAGCTTTCTTTCTAGCATAAGCATTTCCTTCTAGCATTTTTGAGAAGGAAAACTTTTCTTTTTAATGAGTCTCTACTTGTGCTAGATGCAATGGATTTTTATTTATCTTTAAGTATTTAATATGTTTCCAGGACACATGACCCTTATGTTGTTTAATGAGTTAACAAAATGTAATGATAAAAGAACTACTTGGTTAATGACATAAAAATATGATGATTTAAAGGTCTTCTCTGACGGACAAGGGGGTTCGGTGCTCCATTAGGAACTGTTAGTGCTCAGTTGCATCCTTAATTGCTCAGCGCGTGAGGGTTCATGTAGTAATTTAACTGCCGATTCTTTGCTTAGGCAGTTTGACTGTCTTCTTATTTCCTCTGATTTTGGCAGAATGCCTCAACCAGGGGACAATACCGGCATCCAGGACATCAAGAAATGTTTGGGGCGGCTGTATGAGATAGTCTCCATAAGATTTATGGATAACAGGGAGATAGCCTGCGTTATAAAAAAGATGGAGGACACTGTGAGCTACACTTCCCTTCAAATCAGCAACCATGACTCCAGGATCGATGATAATGAAAGCTCCTTGCGCGAGATGATGGGGAAGGTGGATATGATCCAGGAGGAGGGTAGCAGGAACAATGCAATAACTGTTGAAGGGGAGCGTCAGATGGAGGAAGAATCAGTGGTGCAGCCAGTCCACTTCAGGGGCCACCTGTAATCTGGTTTTTAAGGATATATGTTTTTTTGTCTTTTATTATGTAAGATATATAAGGGTATATATTGCCCGTTCTGTTAGTCATCATGGAAGAACTCTGTATATAGTTTTTTGGACCCTTTTCAGGCTTAGTCTACAATGCTCTATCTCTGCTCTGAAGGACTATTCTTCCTCTCTTTTTGCTATGGCTGTGCACAACCCCTTTATAATATACTCCTTTTTAGTTTCTGTTCAAAAAAAATATATGATGATTTATAGTCTATCATTTATATGGGTTCAATTTATTTATTTTTTTGTTCACAGGTCTTTAAGTAAACCAATAAACTTAATTTGGTATAAAAGCTATAACGAAGGAGGTTTTCTTTATGTATATTTTACTATGTTTATGTCTATTTTTGCACTAGAGGTAATCTATGTGTAACATTTAATTGTTATTAGCAATAGAAAACTAAAGGTAATGTCTCTGTATAATTTACTTGTTATTAGCAATAGAAATTATCTCAAAAATTATATTCTTGGTGTAGCCTCCAAGCTTCACATGAGGTCACAAAACATAAATTAGTTAGGTAAGGAAAGCCTTGAACTTCTGCCATGTACTCTATTTTCAAATAAGCACATGGCATAAGATCAAGGAAAGCTAGCGACTGCTAGCTTTCCTTTTAGCATAAGCAAAATACTTATAGGATAATAACATATACCTATGCTAGAAAGAAAGCTAGCAATCGCTAGCTTTCCAATAGAAAAATCCTGTCCATGGTGATTGGTGGTTGCTAGCTTATACCTTGAGCTTGTGCCATGTGCTCTATTTTGAAATAAGCACATGGGTAAAGATCAATGAAAACTAGCGACTGCTAGCTTTCTTTCTAGCATAAGCATTTCCTTCTAGCATTTTTGAGAAGGAAAACTTTTCTTT
The DNA here is from genome assembly GCA_027924585.1 of Larix kaempferi. Taxonomy (NCBI): domain Eukaryota; kingdom Viridiplantae; phylum Streptophyta; class Pinopsida; order Pinales; family Pinaceae; genus Larix; species Larix kaempferi. The sequence goes on from BSBM01000091.1 coordinate 3,058,514, forward strand.
TTAATGAGTCCCTACTTGTGCTAGATGCAATGGATTTTTATTTATCTCTAAGTATTTAATATGTTTCCATAACACATGACCCTTATTATTCTTGTGCATGTGAATAAAAGACATGTAATAGAATATTCTTTGATAATGCTCATTATTTCATGTATTTTTAAAACAATTTAAACTTATAGTCGACTATTTATTATTGTTTTTAGAAGCTATGGACTCTGGTGCAATGACAATTCCAAGGAATAATTTGAAGAAAAAACGAATTGCAAGTGACACACAAACAACGTCTCCCCCATGTGGTATGGTGGTTTTAAATATTATTCTCTCATTTCTAAATGGTTAGACTAGAAGACTATATGGTAATATTTGTGATTTTGATTTCATTTTATTTATAGTAATAATTGCTTATTATTGTTTTTTGAAGCTGTTGTCTCCAAAGCAAGTAAAATGCCACAATCAGCATTCAAAAAACAAAAGCTTCATTCAACTCAGATTATAAATTCAACAATGGGTTCTAATTTTGAAATGATTAAAAAATTCAAAACATCTGCTGCATTTGAGTATGTCGAAGATTGGTATGTTGAGATTGAAAGTCCCATGAATATGTTTCCAGATATGTATCTATTTGGATCCATGGATGGAAATGATATACAAAGGCTAGGGATAATTGTTAATTGCTATGCTCTCAATCATAGTCAGATCGATTTTCAAATGGAGGTAATTGAAGAAAATGAAGTGAAATTATTTTCCTGCCAAATTGATTACACAAAATTTAGACCAGATTTGATTGATACTAATACAGAATTTCCAGAGTCAATAAAAAAGTCACAGTTTAAGTTGGACAGTTTTGAGAGCTTCAATGAATCTGGTCTAAAGAGTTGTGATGATCTTGTACAACGTATTACCAACGTTATGAAATATCGCTTTGTGAGATGTAAGAAAACATCATCCGTGTTTCTTTATTTGCAACAAAGAGGTAAACTACTTGATAAAATACCAGATGATAAACTCGAGGCTCAAATGCTTGCTTTGAGAAGGGTATATTTAGTTGAGCTAGAACAGAGCATTAAAGAAAGTGAGTTCATGCCTACTACAGAGTTTGTAAAATCCCAAAAAGAAGACTCTCAGATAGAGAAGCTTGCTGACCAATGCGATGAAATCCATGAAAATTTCAAGGACAGTTATTTATTTTCAAGCTCTTTTACCATGAAGGTGGATGTTCGAAGATGTGTAGAAGCACCCAAGTTATATAAATTGAGATCACGGGATGATTTAAATGTTCGAGTATTATTAAAATCGTTCCTACAGAAATTTCAAGCATCATTGCCTGATGCTCTTCTGATTCCATTTGACAAAAAAGAGTCTGATCCGATTGGAAACCCTGTGAAAATCATGAATGAAATGGATATAAATGCCAAGAACATCAATTTTTGGATAGTTGATGGGAAACACACCATTCAAGCAGCAAAAGAAATATTATCAAATCCTAAATTCAGTCTATCTGGGGAGGCAAAACAGAAGTACAAAGAACGTAATGCTCGATTCTTAGATCCATTAGTTGCTCCGAGTGTGGTGATTCGTATTTGCTGCCAGTTAAATTCTGCAAACAAAATGTTCTTCAGAACTCCATTCATTGATTCTGTGCGATCTGCAAGACAATTCCTAATTGCCACAAATAAATTAAAGAAACAAAAATGTGGGAATGCTAAGACGGCTGAAGACAAGGTGTGCAATTTTTTTTTTTTGCACTTAGTTTATATTGTTATAACTAAATTCATGGCTATTTTATTTTTGATATCACATTCTTACTAATTTATATTTGTTATTTTTTAACAGGTTGATGATGAAATGTTGTGCTCTTTCTTCGATTGTCCACTAACAAACTTTGCTGAAGAAAAAGTCTTGTTATATCTTGATGATACTACTTGGGATAAATGGGAAGTTGTTTTTAATTGTTACAAACTAGGGACATTAATGTGTTCTCCAAACCAACCTAAGGATCCAAACTATAAGACAAATAGTCTGAACAGTTTGGTATCAAGTTCTTTCCGTCCCCTTCAGGGACTAACCGCTGAAGAAATGTGTTCTGTAGCAGATAAACTATTGGATGGAACTGTCTGGTTTTCTATTCCAGTGAACCATCCAACCAATGCCATAAAAATGAAAGATTATTGTTCACAATTGAAAACCAAAAGAACAATTTTGGAGGCAATGGTAACATATTGCAAAAGTCATGATAAGAATCTGAATGATAAGATTCTTACAATATCCAATATTCTTGAGCATTATGGAATTACTGATATCATATTTGCCAACTTCTGTAAGACAATGGAAGGGTGTAAATATGTAAAAGGATCACGAAATACAAAAATAGAGTCCCTTTCTGCACAAGCGTGTGTGGTCCTTGATAGAATAATTGATGCATCGACAGATATACAGGAAATTGAGAACAGTTTTGAATTCGGTTGTCATTATGGGGGTCCTAGCCTCTTGTCAACACTTTTGCACTCTTTTCCTTGTCTGTTTCAACCAATGTTATACACTGACTTTGTTGTGTTGGATACATTGACTTTGAAAGATGAATCATTCCTTAAGGATCACTATATTGAATTGTTTCGATTTTTAATCGAAAAAAATGGGTTGAAATATTTTACTATGATTATCTTAGTAGAAATTTGGTCTTGTAAGGATGTACGCCAAGCTCTGGAGATTGTTGTCAAGGACTCAAATGTCAACTATAAAATGGCTACCGGTCTTTATGAATATAAAGAACAAAATAACTATAGTTATGATATAGTTTTAACTATACATTTCTATAGTGAAGAGTCTAAAAGTTTACAGGCCTCAATATACTCTCACAGTTTTAGAGACATATCTGATGAAAAAGAGAGAGATTTTGAATTCTGGGAAGAATTATTGCAAATGCATCAACAACATAGTGATCTAAATTTGATTATTTCTCTTTATGCGGGGAAAAATTTACAGCAGGCTTGCTGTACATATGGAAGAAGAATGGCATGTGTCGTAGAAAACGAGTTACAAAGGACTACCATGCTGACTAACCAAGAATCCTTCCAATTGCAAAAACCAATGTCTAATATATTGCTGTTGGAATATCCAGGTATTGTACTTTTTTTGTTCTTTCTCTAGTGATTCGTTGGATTCTATGCTATTTATATATCTTCATTAACAAGATGTTTACTATAACTACTAATGGCGGAAATTGTAAAGAAAACAACGACACTTTGCAACAAAGCAATGATTAACATAGTGTGCACAATGTCGAAGAAGTTTTCGAGATGCAAATACAAGACGAAGAAAATACCATACCAGGTACATAATTTATTTTGTTTCTTTTGTTGTATTGTACTTGTTTTGTTCTTTCTCTAGTGATTCTTTGGATTCTATGCCTATTTATTTAATGAATTTCATTCGTTGATACATTTTATAACATTTCATATGTTTATTACAGTAGCAAACGAGGAGAAAAAAGACAGTGATCAAGGGAATGTGACAGAAAGCCATAGTCAAGAACATGATATCATATCAGGTACTTCACATGTCTCTTATTTTCAATTAAACATAAAATATGTCTTATAAAAAAAAAATTGATTTAAAGAAGTATTATTGGTATTCGATTGAAGGTTTGTTATTTTGGCTCTAGGTTCTATGAAGACAATACAAGAGAAGTGTGGCTTATCAATAACTAGTACAAAAAATACTCAAAGTGAGTGTATTTCTTCAACAATTTTTTTTAATAATAATTTATGTAGCATGAATAAAATGAATTTACTATGATCCATTGTTGTTTTGCAGCTATTATAAGCCAAAAGAAATTAGTTATTTTTGAATTGAATAACATTTTCTATCAGAGCGTTGATGGTGATGCATCACAAAAAGAATTTATCGAGAAAATGGGAAGGGCCGCAGATTACACGATAGAGAAAAAATCATTTTGGTTTCGTCCACATGCAAAAACATTTCTTGAAATGTGTTCCAGAAATGAATCTCTTGACATTGCAATTTGGACGACATCTTTGAAACAAAACACAACAAGAGTTATGAAAAAGCTAGTTTCAGAAACATTACAAGCTAAATTTTTGTTTACATGGACTGCTTCAGATTGCAAACAACAAAAGGGAAAAAATGACATTGATAATTCAACACAAGTTATATACAAAAAACATCTGAAAAAAGTGTGGAGAATGTATTCTCAATATGATGCTACTAACACTATTCTAGTGGATTGTTCAATGGAGACAAAGAAAGAAAATCCCAAAGAAAATGTGATTATTGCCCCTTCGTTTGATGGAAAGAATGAGGATAAATGGTTGATCGCTGATCTGTGGAGCTTATTGAATAAATTGTACAAGGCACTCGATGTTCGAGATATTTTGAAGAATCTTCAATGACTTTTAATAGTACATTAAGATGACTGTTATTCATTTCCTCTATAAACAAAATCTTGAAGTTTATGATATAAATTCTTGGTCATTGTACATTTGATGACTTAATTCTACATGTGATGTGTTATTACTGTGTTTTATTTTATTATCAATTTAATGTCTATTATTTCATAATACACATATAAGGATTGTTGTTGTGTCATTATTATAAATTAACATATTATTATTTTGTTTATTTATATTGAGATATTGAGTTATAAAAAGTTAGTGATTTGAATAATAGTCTTATGTGTTTGCATAAAAATGTAGTATTCCATATTAATTAAATAATTGTATTAGGTTGTATGTATAAATTAACGTACAATTACTATGTTTGAGCAATTGCAGTTTATTTATCAATTGCGTCTTAATTGATCATTATAACTCTTACAAATCAGTGATTTGAATGTTAGTTCAATGTTATCATATGAAATTTTCTTATTTCTTAGAAATTAAAAAAATGGAAAATCATATCAGATTGTATGTAAAAATTACCTATAATTAGCTTGTTTAATTGAAATTTAAAAAATTGTAAATCTAGGTGGTGGGTATAAATTAACATATAATTGGTTTGAATTGGACCATTGTAACTATATTTTTAAATTGTGATTTGAATTTCATTGCAATGTGCTTATATGAATTTTTCTTATAATTTCTTGAAAATTAAAATATTGTATGAGGTTGTATGTAAAAATGAACATATAAATAGTTTGCTTGATTTAAATTTAAAAACTGTAAAATTTAGGTAGTATGTAGATATTAACATATAATTAGTTCAAATGAATTCGACTATTGTAATTATATTTTTAAATTGTAGTTTATCTCATTACAATTCTTAAAATTAGTGATTTGAGTAGTAGTTGAATGTGTTTGTATAAAAAAACTATTCCACTGAAATTACTTTTATTTTTTTCATTAAGTTGTTTGTTTGGGAGTGGAAATAAATTGGATATGTTTTGATGCCATTTAGCAATGAAGTTTTGAAGTGAAAATATGTTAATGTTATATATGTGGCAGCAATGCAGATGGGAGTTAATATCAGTCGGAAGATCTTGTTGATCTTTGAAATGGAAGGAGTATTCTTCTCGTCGTATTCCAAAGATGATACGAGTTGTCAAATTCAAAGAAAACCAGATTGGGAGCTTGGTGATAAATCCTACTTTTGTAGGCCTTTTCAACTAGAAGTATTACAATACTGCCTAAAACATTATGATGTTGCGATATGGACATCAAATGTTACTAACAAGTACATTCGACAAGTACTTGAAAAATCAAATATTGATACAAGTGACTTTCAATTCATATGGGATAGGTCCCATTGTCACTTGCAAACAAAATTCAAATCATGTAGTATGATATGGTTTTATGAGAAAAGGCTAAGCGACGTGTGGTCCCAATATGGAAATAAGTACACAGAATCAAATGTATTGCTAATAGATACATCAAAGCCTACTTCTCAATTCCTCGGATATCGGTCAAACTGTATCTTAATAAAGGCTTATATAGGACATGAACACGATACTTGGCTTGTGCAAGTTCTATTCCCCTTTTTAAAGACACTTCATCGCATCAAACAGAAACGCAACTACATTCGAATGTTCAATAGAACATTGAGTTCTTTGTATTAAGTGAAGATATTATTATATGGAAATTTGTTGACGATTACATTGCAATATTTCAATACAAGTTGGACACATTTTTTAGTGAATTAATTTGTATGATTTTATAACTTTTATAGATAGATGATAATTGACAATGATATATAAATACAATTATTAATATTATTTATGATTGCTTTTAGATTGACAAGTTTTTGCATCATACAACACTTGATTTCCCCATTCAAAATATTTTCTAAATTTGTGCTCTTAAATCAACTATTTGTAATTTAAATCATCTCATAAAAGCCAACAAGGCGTGCAAGAAACTCTCTTTAGTTTTATTTATCTATATGTATTAATACAAGTGCATTACAACACTTGATTTCTCTATTCAAAATATTTTTTAAATTACATACTCTTAAATCAATTATTTGTAATTTAAATCATCTCACAAAAGCCAACAAGGAATGAAGTTCTCTTTAGTTTTATTGATCTATATCGATTAATACAAGTGACACACAAATTTTGAATTAAACCTCCGTCTATATAAAAGCACATTTCTTACAAAAAATATTACTTCAATGATAATGAGTGCTAAGTGTACTAGAATTTAGATTGAAGCATGATGAGTCATAGATGAATGATTTTGAAAGGTATAGGCATTTGATTTCCCAATCTATAACTTATTGTAAATGTGTATTCTTAAGTTAATAGTTTATAATTGCAATAATCTCATATAAGCCAACTGGACATGAAATAAATTATTGACTGTTATTAGCCTATATTCATTAATATGAGGAGTTTATCAATGCAATATGTAATTTTTGAAATAAAACCCCATATAATTGAAGTTGCAATTGTTTTAAAACACAAAATTAATTGCTAATGAGTGCTAAGTGGTATTAAGGGTAGTACGAGATTGGTCATAAGTGAGTGACATTGAACTATAAGAAATTTGATTTCTCATTTCATTTTTTTGTAAGTTTGTATTATTAACTCAATTACGATTAATTGAAATAATCTCATAATAGCCAACAAAGCATGAGATACGCTCTATCTTTTATCTTCTTGTATGCATTAAATGAATGTATAAATGTGATGTATTTTTTGGAATAAAATACAATGTAAAAACATTCCACAAGTAGTTGAAAAATCAAATACTGATACAAGTGACTTTGAATTCATATGGGACAGCTCTCATTGTGACTTGGAAACAAAATTCAAATAATGTAGTGTGATACAATTTTATGAGAAAATGTTCAGTGATGTGTGGTCAAAAACAATGCTCAGGCCGACAATGCCGCAAACGAAGCAATTCCCCTTGGAAAAGGGATTCTTAAAATCAACAACGACCATGTCCTGGATCCAATCCCATAACATTATGGGTTCGACGTTTATTTGGGAGCTACTCGTTGGCAGGAACCTCATGACAAGTGGAACGATTTCCAGGCGACGGATGGGAACTCTCTCCACTCGCAACGTGGCAATTCCAAGTGTGATAGCCATTTCTAACCGCGCCACCCCTCCTTCCTCGCATCTGAACGGGCGCTCACCTCACCTCAGAATGATGGCGTCTTCGTCCCTGCGGATGACGTACTGGAGCAGTTACGCAGAAAGATCTCCCATGCTAAGGAAATCTCGCATCCTCCTCCCGTCAAGCGTGCGAAGTCAATTTCACCTCAGCACAGAGATTTAAGTGCCATAACTTCCAAAATATCGCATCCTCCTCCCGTCAAGCGTGCGAAGTCAATTTCACATCAGCACAGAGATTTAAGTGCCATAACTTCCAAAGGATTTGGGCTCACAGGGCCCGCGATCTGTGACATGGACATTCGGGGTACTGATTACCATGCGGCTCCCTCTCTCTGTAATGAACGAAGGCATTTATGGAACTATACGAGAACCATAAGCAAGAGCATGAACATGTGGTTAAAAGGGCCACATCTCATCCTGAAGGCTCTCTATCCGCATTATGGACAGAGAAATGACTCCAGCACCTCCCACAAAGCGCCCCTCAGCCCATCCCTGAATTCGAGAGGCATTTCCAAGCTGAAGGAGGTAGACTCAGGTTGGCACAGCTATTGGGAGCTCTACGCTTCCTGCAATCTGGTTCCTCAGAAAAGCGATTGGAACCCGCTGGACAAAATGGCTCACTCAGAGGACTCGGCTGCGTCATCCCTTGACCCGCTCCTTGAACTAGAAGCAGACATTAGGACCCTTCGCCGGCATGTACGAAGACAGGGGGAGTTCATGCGACAAATAGATGTGCAGGGAGGACACCGGTTGGATAGAATGGAGGACGAAATTGGAAGTTCGAGAGCAGAGTTTGCAGAAGCTCTTGAAATGCTGGAGACGAGGGTAACCGCTGCCATCGAAAGCATGAACAAAAGGCTCGACAAGATGGAAGGAGTTCTGGTGAAGCTGCGTGAAGACGCAGGAAAGGTCTCAGAAGAAGGCAATCGCTCCTCAAGGGATTAACACCGACGCCACCAGTCTGTCTTCCAACCCTGTTGTTTTTTGTATGTCTATTCCTAGAAAGACCTATTTTTGTTAATACACAGGCATATGCTTTCCTAAAAGTCCTAAATATGTATAATCACAGGCATCTATTGCTTTAAACAGTTTCCAGGATAGTTAGTTTACAGACTTTGAAGTTGTAATTTTGCTTGTGGCTCTGCCACCCCTTTAATACAAAAACTAACCGCTTGTGTCAAAAAAAAATATTATTTATGATTGCCTTAAGTTTGAAATTTTTTTGCATTACACCACTTGATTTTCCCATTCAAAATATTTTTTTAATTTGCGTTCTTAAATCAAATATTTGTAATTAAAATCATCTCATAAAAGCCAACAAGGCACGCACAAAGTTTTGTAAATGTGTATTCTTAAGTTAATAGTTTATAATTGCACTAATCTCATATAAGCCAACAAGGCATGAAATAAATTATTGACTTTTATTTGCGTATATTCATTAATAAGAGGAGTTTATCAATGGAGTATGTAATTTTTATTGCTAATGAGTGCTAAGTGGTATTAAGGGTAGTACGTGATTGGTCATAAGTGAGTGACATTGAACTATAAGAAATTTGATTTCTCAATTCATTTTTTTGTAAGTTTGTATTACTAACTCAATTATGATTAACTGAAATAATCTCTTACAGGCCAACAAAGCACGAGATATGTTCTATCTTTTATCTTCTTATATGCATTAAATGAATGTATAAATGTAGTATGTAATTTTTGGAATATAATACAATGTAAAACCATATAATTAATTGATAATGAGTACTAAGTGGACTATTTAGACTCATTCGATATGTGCCATAAATAAATTCAAAAGAGCATGGGGTCATATATAAAGTTCAACTAAAAGATTTGAAAAATATGTTTCAACATCTATTTCTTCGACATTTAAAAATCTTATCATTTTCTTTGCCTTTTGGTGAAAGTAATTCTCGGCCATGATTTCTTAATTCGATTTCTTCACACTTTCATTGTGTATGTATAATGTTGTACCTAACAACTATCCCAATTTTGACGAATTTATAGTTATTATTTGGTGACATCAATACATTTCTTATAATTTATTTTATTTTAATTTAGTATTGTGATTTCCTTCCAATCATGCTATATTATAATATGTTATTTAACAATGAAAATATTTAATATGATACTTTGTTCACTTCAAATATAGATAGAGATCTTCTTGTAATAAAACATGCAATTATGTGTGCAACTTAACTTCATTAATCCTACATTTTATATCTTCATGAATATTTTTTCTCACGATTCAACAAATTACAGATTTTCATATACTCCTCCTAATTTATGGCATACCGAACTAGTTATAAATGATACAACATTTCATTTTTTATGATTGGATATTAAAAACAGTTGGAGTAAATAAAATTTGTGATCAATAAAAACATTCTTTCTAGGATTAGTTTTTCCAATTTTAATGGAATATTTCTTTAATGCATAATTTTTACAAATTAAATGAAATAAATAAAATATTTACAAAAAAATTCAATGTCATAGAAGTCCTTGTAATAGAATTTTTCTAGATTTAATGAAATAGGTGTTTATAAGAGCTAACCTGAGAAGAAGACACTCTGCAGTTGCAGAAACTAGGGTTTCTTTCGACAGATCTTGAAAGGTAGTAGGGTATTTTGACTCTCCTCAGCAAGGCGCATCTTTTTGTCCAATCAGAATTAAATTCTGGGCACTTTTATTTTTGGCCCTAAACATTAGGGTTTCCACAGAAATAGGAATTTCTGAAATTTGAGGACATAGCTGGAAGCTCCTTGGAAACATCAAAGTTTAGAGTGTTGTATCGAACTTTTTGTTTGGGTGAAGCTGCGGGAAACTCAAACCCTAATTCAAGGTCCTCTCTAGTGAATCCAGGAAGACTAAAAGGCATTTATGAAGAGTGAAACTTTGTAGTTTTCAAATTCTGAGTATACCATGATGATCAGCCCATCAAGGCACATATTTCTATCCTTTTAGAAATTGAAATCCACATTTTGAATTTTTAGGATCTCTTTGACAAACCCTAATCCAACACCAGATCCAGATTTCTACAAATCAAGTGGTAAGACCTAAATCTTTTCTATTTCCATTTGAAGTACTCTTTAAGATGTGTCACCACACCAAGCTTGAGGATAATCTTGAAGGGGTTGATAACTTCTGAGCATGGAAGTATAGGATTGGGTTAATCCTGGAAGAAAATAAATTGGATACTTACATAAGTGAAGAGGTCCATGTCCCAGAGGGAGAAGAGGCTAAGGCCTTACATAAGAAGAACTTGGTCAAGGCAAAGAGGATCATTGTTGATTCTATCAAAGACCACGTCATACCACATGTGTCATCTCTAAATACACCTAAGGAGATGTTTGATTCTCTGACCAAGCTATTTGAAGGAAAGAACATAAATCGGAAGATGACCCTGCGGAACCAATTGAAAGGGGTAAAGCTTCAGAATGGAGAGACCATTCAATCTTATTTCTCTAAGCTCTCTCAGATCAAGGAACAACTTAAAGCCATGGATGAAGTAGTTGACAATGGTGAAGTTGTCATGACCACATTAAATGGCCTACCTAATTCATGGGACTCCTTCATCCAAGGAACCTGTGCAAGAAGAAAGTTGATCTCATTCATTAGACTATGGGAAGAATGCTCACAAGAAGAAGCAAGGCTTGTGGCCCGAGAAGAGAAGATGGGGAATGAAGATAAAGCTCTCACAGCACACACCAAGGGAAGCAAGTTTAAGAGGGAGATATCTCATAAACATTCTCACCCTCATCACAAGAAGAAAGATCTATCTCATGTTCGATGTTTTGATTGTAATGAAATAGGACACTTTGCTTCAAATTGTCCCAAGAAGAAGAAAGACAACAACAACAAATTCAACAAGAAGAAAAGGTACAACAAGAAGAGATTTCATGCTCATGGTGTTGAGGATGATGAACCTCCCAAGAAGAAGGCTAGGAAAGAAAGTGATACTTCATCTAGTGAAAATGAATATGTTCTAATCTCTGCTCTCATAGGTACTATCTCTCAAGAATGTAATGATTGGATTATTGATAGTGGGGCTTCCAAACACATGACTGGGTTTAAAGAATCATTTGTAAATCTATTTGAACATGAATCACCCCATAAAGTGGAAATTGGGGATGACTATCAATATCCCCTCAAAGGAAGTGGTGAAGCCTCCTACGATCTAGACTTTGGGAATTATTTAAAGATGAAAGAGGTTTTATATGTACCTGGGATCAAGAAGAACCTACTCTCCATATATGCATTGGATGCAAAAGGCATGAGGGTTGCATTCATAGATGGCCAAGTCCTAATGTAGCCAAAGGGTAAAACTATAGATGATACAGTGATGATTGGAGAGCAAGAGGGAGGATTGTACAAATTGAAGGGGCAATCTAAACATGCCATGGTACATAAATCCATGGAGCCAAGTGAACTTTGGAACAGAAGGCTTGCACATGTGCAGTATAGAGCACTACCAATTGCAAGTAAAGTTGTAGAGAATCTTCTTGAAATCAAGACAAATCATGAAGGGGTTTGCAAAGGATGTGCAAAAGGAAAGAATATTAAGAAGGAATTTCCAAGCAGTGAAAGCAAAGCTAAAGGAATCTTGGAAATTATCCACTCTGATGTATGTGATCCAATGTCATCCAGTTCTCTGAGTGGGTATGTATACTATGTCTCTTTCATTGATGATTTCTCTAGGAATACTTGGGGTTTATTTCTTGAAGAACAAAGATGAAGTGTTTGATAAGTTCAAGGAATTCAAATCCTTGATGGAAAATCAAACTAATAAGAAGATCAAGACATTCAGATCCGACAATGGTAGAGAATTCACTTTAGGTGATTTCAAGAAGTTATGCAGTGACTCAGGGATTAAGAGGGAGTTGACTGCTCCCTACAATCCACAACAGAATGGATTTGCAAAAAGGAAGAATAGAACAATCATGGAAGTAGCACGGGCAATGTTGCATTACCAGGATCTGCCTATACATCTTTGGGCAGAAGCATCTAGGAAAACTATATATGTGCATAATAGAACACCTCACAAGATATTGGACAACAAGACACCAGAAGAGGTCTTCTCTGGTAAGAAACCTGAAGTCATCCATCTCAGAATATTTGGTTGTCCAGTATACACACATGTTCCAAAGGAAAAGAGGACAAAGCTAGATCCTTTAGGAAAGAAGGGCATCTTTGTGGGGTATAGTGAAAGCTTGAAGGCTTACAGAATATACTTTCCAAGGTTCAAGAAGATTGATGTCAGCAGGGATGTAACATTTGATGAAAACTTAGCCTTCATCAAGTCAAGGAAGACACCTGTTGAAGATCATGATGAACCAAAGGAAACCAGATTTCAAGACACCACTATGACTGAAGAACGTGTAGATCCATCCCGTGAGAAGAACTCTCACAAGAAAAAACCTGCATGGGCTAGAGAGCTCATTTAAGATGTATAAAGATATGGCATTCTAGAAGAAGAACACGGAGAAAGGAAGAGGACTAGATCTCATACCAGCTATGTTTCCCTACTCTATGATATTATGAACAAAGAACCTTCCAGTTATGAAGAAGCAACGAAAAAGAAAGAATGGAAGGATGCCATGGTCGAGGAATACCAGTCGATCATGAAGAATGATGTTTGGGATGTAGTCCCAAGACCTGAAGGGAAGTTTGTTGTGACTTCTAAGGGGATCCACAATTTCAAGCATGCTGCAGATGGTAGCATAGAAAAGTACAAAGCGAGATTTGTAGCTCCTAGATTCTCCTAGAAAGAGGGGATAAATTATGAAGAAACTTTTGCTCCTGTATCCAGATACAATTCCATTAGAGAGATTACTTGCTTTGGCTGCAATGATGAAGTGGAAGATACACCAGATGGATGTCAAGACAGCTTTCTTGAATGGTGTAGTCAAAGAGGAAGTGTATGTGGAGCAGCCACTTGGATTTGAGACACATGACAGGGATTCATATGTGTGTAGGTTGAAGAAAGCCTTGTATGGCTTAAAGCAAGCTCCTAGGACTCTGTATGGTAGGATGGACAACTTTCTATATAGTTTGGGCTTTACCAAGAGTCAAGTGGATTCCAACCTTTACTACAAGGTTGAGGAAGGAAATCCTGTGAGATTGCTCTTGTATGCGGATGACTTGCTTGTGACAGGTGAGGATAGATTGATTGCCGACATGAAGAGAAAGCTTGCTACCGAGTTCGAGATGAAGGACTTGGGGATTATGCACTGTTTTATAGGCATGGAGGTGTCGCGGAGTGCAGATGGGAGATTCCTTGGACAAGGGAAGTATGCAGTAGAGATCTTGAAGAGGTTTGGGATGATGGACTGAAAGCCCATGGCCACACCTATGGCATCAAACCTGAAGCTTCTGTGTGATGCTTCATCTGATCTGGTTGATGTCACTGTGTATCGTCAGATGATTGGGTCCTTGATGTACCCGATGAACACTAGACCAGATATTTTATTCGTGGTGAACACATTGAGCTAATTCCTGAAAGATCCTAGAGGTGTTCACCTAGCTGTTGTAAAGCATATTCTGAGGTACCTGAAGGATACGATTAATTATGGCCTCAGCTATGATGCGAATCAAAATTTTAACCTAGAGGGTTATGTTGATTCAAATTGGGCAGGCATTGTTGCAGATAGGAAGAGCACATCTGGGTCCTACTTCAGTATGGGATGGGGTGTGATCTCTTGGTTTAGCAGGAAGCAGTCCTACGTAGCACTGAGTACAGCCGAGGCAGAGTATGTTGTAGCTTGTTCGACTAGTTGTGAGGTAGTATGGCTCCGGAAGCTACTGTCTAAGTTATTTGATCTCCCGTTGGATGCTACTGGTATTTTTTGTGACAACCAGAGTTGAGTGAAGCTGTCTGATAATCTGGTGTTCCACGACAGGTTGAAGCACATTGAGATCAAATATCACTATATCAGGTATATGGTGGAGAGAGGAGTAGTGAAGCTTCTGTATGTTGCGACGAATGAGCAGGTTGCAGATGTGTTGATGAAACCACTAGCCAGAGTGAAGTTTGAGTAGTTTAGAGAGAGGCTTGGTGTTCTTTAGATTGATGACACTTGAAGGAAGAAGTGATGGACACATTTGCAGGAGCCATTCCAAAAATGGTGAGAGGAGGATCCTTCCCATGGCTGTGGATGTAAGCACTGGATGATGAACATCAGGATGATGTTCCAGTTACTGCTTTGTATATGCATCATGTTGGATGCTTTGATCAGTTTGATCATGTATTTGTATATGCATCATGGTGGATGCATTGATATGATCAGGTGGATCATGTATTTGTATATGTATCAGGTGGATGCATTGATATGATTAGGTGGATCATGTATTTGTATGTGTATCAGGTAGATACATTGTATGATCAGGTGGATCATGTATTTGCATATGTATCAGGTGGATACTTGTATGATCAAGTAGATCATGTATGACAATATGTATCAGGTAGATACATGGTATGCATCAGGTGGATGCACTAATGATGATTAGAATGATCATAGATGACAAGCTTCAGGATGTTGCTCTAGATGATATGCATCAGGACGATGCAGTGATGATGATCGAGTTGATCATGTATACATCAGGATGATGTATGTTGAGTATCAGGTTGATACTCTGTGACTGTGGACATGTTGTGTAGGTAGCATAGAAAAGGTCCTTTAAAATCCGGACAGGTAGAGTGCTGTGCTCGTAACAGCCTAGGATGCTCTATCGAGATCCAGACAGGTAGAGCGGTGTGCTCGTAACATCCTGGGATGCTCTGAGTAGGTTTTGCTACGGTTTCGCATAGAAAAGATCCTTCAAAATTTAGACAAGTAGAGCGGTGTGCTCATAATAGCCCGGGATGCTCTATCGAGATCCAGACAGGTAGAGCGGTGTGCTTGTAACATCTTGGGATGCTCTGAGTAGGTTTTGCGAAAGTTCACATAGAAAATATCTTTTAAAATCCGGACAGGTAGAGCAGTGTGCTTGTAACAGCCTGGGATGCTCTATCGAGATCTAGATAGGTAGAGCGGTGTGCTCGTAATATCCCGGGTTGCTCTGAGTAGGTTTTGTGAAGGTCAGCATGTAAAATATCCTGGGATATCCGACAGGTTGAGTAGTAAGCTCGTAATCAGTCCTGAGATGCTCTTTCGAGGTTTTGTTGATGCACGTAATTAGTCCTGAGGATTCCATAGTATGGCCAGTGATGATGAAGACCTGCAGGTGGTGGGACTACATCCAGTATGAAAAAGGACTGGCTCTGTAGAACTTCCTATGACAAGTAGATTGGAGATTGATTGAGATAGCAGCAGTAGTGACGATGACGATGATTCGAGGACAATGATTCGCTGATGATGATCCAGAGAAGAAGACTTGTGCTACCAGATCTATGTCGAGAAATACCTCCCTAGTTAAGAGGGAGTGTTCATGTAATTGTAAATTCAGAATGTATTTCACCTATGTATATTGTACTCCTATAGAGATGTTATTATTCCTCTATATGGAAGTGTCGTCATTTTTATTGACAAGTGTCACAAGTGTCGTAACTTGCTGTGATGGGTTATTAGACCACCAAGTGTGGGGTCGGCCCTGATTAGTGTAACCATGGGTTATTAGACTGAGTTAGATAAGTCGGCCCTACTAGGTTACTGGTCAGGTCAGGTCATGTATAAATAGAGTGTGGGAGGCACTCTATTTGATCATCTCATTATTCACTTCTACATCACTCGAAAAGTGGTGCACTAGTTGAGGAGGAGGAGTAGCTGCTAGTAGAAGACTATCTCTTGTACTTTGGTTGTATCATTACTCTTTCTATCTCTGAGAAAGTTGTGGGGTTTTTCACCTTTATGGTTTTCCCCAGTGAAACTCTGTGTGTCTATTGTCTCATGTGATTGCTTGGTGTGATTGATATGCATTGTTATACTTGATATGCTGTACATGTTATTCTCTCAGTAAAGATGCTAGAGTATATTGAATTAATGCTAAAAATTTAACAACAAAATCATAGATATATTCACAATGATACAATACAAAAATGTATTATAATGC
The DNA here is from genome assembly GCA_027924585.1 of Larix kaempferi. NCBI lineage: Eukaryota > Viridiplantae > Streptophyta > Pinopsida > Pinales > Pinaceae > Larix > Larix kaempferi. Next base: position 3,075,147 of record BSBM01000091.1, read on the forward strand.
CTTCCTTTTAAAGAACGATTACCATGGGAAAATACTATGGAACAACCAATACCATGGACCCGTAAATCACCCTTTATTGACCAAGTCATGACTATGAAATTACAACATTTTACAAGGCATATTTTCTGAAATTTTTGCTATGGGGGTGCTGCCCCAGAACCCTGGCAAGTATATTGCCGGGGCAAGCCCCTGCAAACCCCCCATCATGGGCTGGGATCCAGACATAGATTAAGGATGACCTCTAAATAAGGAATATCAAGCTCCACAACCAACCGAGAGTACCTGCTTCTACTGAAATAATTTTTCCCCATAAATATTCAAGGTAGTATGTAAGGGAATTTTTCAAGTTGAAAATTTGGGAATCCCACCTTGTGCATATGGTGGGACCAAACAACTCCAACATCTTTTCATTCAAGTATTAATAAAAGAAGTTGTCTCCTACATGTGGAATGATTGCATCACTAATTTAAAAACAATAATTGAAAAATTATATGTGTGTTTGTCGGAGATAACAAAAAACAATTGAAACATTAAAAAATACCTAGGACCTTCGGCATATTGATTGGAACAAAGTGCTCGTTCACCAAAAATGTTTATGGATGTGTCCTCGTGATGTGAACATGTGACGATCCAAGATATGAGTGCAGAACCTCAACATAAGGGTCTCCTCTGTGGTCATCTACAGGGGGTGGCACTGTGACATCCTCAGGGGGCATGTCATGGGGCACTGAAAATGGCATCTGAACCTGAGTATGGGGACTGTCAGTGAGAGGTGGAGAGGAGAATAACCTTGTAGGTATATGTTGTCTCATGACTAGACATTGTGGCTTCTATGCATCACTACTTCCAATGGTAGACTAAGGAGCGGGTGCTTGCATGTGAGGTTGCAAAATTCTAAATAAGAAATAAAATGTTAATTCCTTTAGATAATGTAAAATTTAAAGAACCAAATATCATAATTGAACATAGGTCATAAATAATCTCTTCCAAATGTGGTTCTTATGGTGTATCTCTCTATATCTTGTATCACCTCTTTGACCTATTGTTTGATCTGAGGCGTTTGTACCAAATATCATAATTGAACATAGGTCATAAATAATCTCTTCCAAATGTGGTTCTTATGGTGTATCTCTCTATATCTTGTATCACCTCTTTGACCTATTGTTTGATCTGAGGCGTTTGTTCAAGTTTAACCAAAGAAATAAGTTCTTTGTTAAATTATATGACAACCTTTTCTATTGTTTGCAATGGGTCAAGTGCAGATAAAAACTCTTCATAATCAAGCACATCCCTAAAATCATGACCAGCGGACTACATTTTTTAACAAAAAAAGTTAATTATGAATTGTAAAAAAAATAATAAATTTCACATTATTTTGAACTCAATTTTTTTTACATGTTCTTGGGTTAGTGCTTTCCCTTGATCATCCTACCACATCATAATATAATTAGAATCATGAAATTTAAAAAAAAATAGAAGATGACAAGAACATAGTAATGTATCCATCTACATTTCCAATTTTAAAAAAAACTTAACATAGATAGAAACAACCTTGTTATGTTTACCAAATGACCTTAATCAATAGATTTGGACTGAAAATCATTGTTAGTATCATAACATTTAGTAGAGTATAATCTTTATTAAGGTACTTCTACCGTTGGTAAGGGGGAAATGTTGTATCCAGGTAGTGTTGATTTCATATGTTGACTTGGAAAAAAATATATTACTTGTTAGAAATTAAAATACTAATACTATAAGTTGGCCATATATAAGAGCATAAGAAATTATAACTCTATATTTATGAAATATGGAGATCTAAGTTTACGTAGAAATATTGTAGTAATGCAAATATAAAATATTAACAATAATCAATTTTTTATTTCACTTTACATAGCATAAATGCTCCTTGCTGGAAGCCTTTAGATAACTTTTTGTCTTCAAACTTCCCAAATCTACTACTCTTGCTTCATTTACATCAATTTTTAGTATTCCAAAGAATCTAGTTTCAAGTTACCAAACTCTATATGTTTCTTACCTCAATTTTACCATTTGGCCTATAGTAGATATTGGCTATATAACACTCGAGAGTGAGGAGTGCAATTGGAATTATGTAATATAAACTACATAATATTTTTCTTTACCTTTTTCTTGGTTCTATGTTACATTTATAAGTCTAAACATAGTATAGACATAATGGTATCTATAGCTATAGAATGCAGCCCACCTTTGGAATTTGAAACCATTGGAAACTTATCATGGAGGATAGGAACAAAACATTACCATAACCGAAAATAATTTTCCACCAACCATGCCATTACCTTTGTTTACACATTGAAAATGCTCACATGCATTTTCTTTTTACAGGTGACATGTAGAAATTTTAATAAACATAAACACTATGTGTTTCCATCAAAATAAACACGTCATAATGTCATCATAATCATGGAGCCATCACAATATTATTACCATATGATTGGAGATGAAATTCAAAAACTTGGTGAGGTCAAACTAGAACAGACAATTAAAAACCAAAACTAAAACAAACAAAGAATGATTATTAAATGTTTTTCCGTCATATCCTCTGAGGTGAAGAAGCAAGAAACACGATAACAATGAACATTGTAACAAATTAAAGTGACAAGCTAACATGTTAAGATGACAATCTAGTTAATGCCATGACAAATCATCATCATAATCATGTACATGGCCATCAGCTTAAGAATCCTCATTATGATGGGAAGGTTTATATTTACGGTCATTATTTCATTAGTGTTGTTTCCTATGATATTACTTGACATTAATGGACTTTATATTCTTTCTTCCCAATTAAAAATATTAATGAATGAGTGATGCATAATGATGAACCACTTGATTTTGGTGATTATACTTCAAATTTCAAAGCATGGTAAGCCTTTCAATTTCACATATGGCATACAAGTATCTTATCGACAACATTTAACCTTGTGAATTCAATAAAAACCTTATGCATTCAATAAGAGAGGACAAAGTGAACCTTATGCATAAAATGTTTTGTTTTCTTGAATGTACAAATTAATACATGGAATTACCATAGCACACAAGAATAAAACATAAATAAATAGATGATACCTCCTATTCATCATCGTTAAAGCATACACAATCATCTTCCCCACAGAGGCACCCTTGTGGGCTATCATATTCTTCATCCTCTCGGATAGGAATAATGCATGTATCATAAATATCCTTTCCAAAAGTGGATAGTTGTGCCACTTCTAACTGTGGTTTACTAGTGCTCAGGTTGAAATGATGCCATGGGTATCCCATAGTTCTATTAGCCACAATCAATTCTTTTATGATCTTGGTATTCCTACCGTAGTTCAAAGGAATGTAGGTGCTAAGGAGGCTTATACAAATTTCATTTGTGGACCAGACATGTCTAGGAATTATCAATGTGCTTGTGCATCGATAATTTAGGATCATGTTTTCAATTATGTTTCATTTTTTATCGCATTCACCATGGTTGATAAAAATAATCAAAAGATTTGATGAATCAACATAAAGGTAATAAGGAAGAACATCCGCAATGTAGGACTCTAGTGGAACTTGACTCATTATTGCTCTACAAATTTCTATCTTGACTTTTGATCATCTAGTAGGAAATAGATGTAGATATTGCACGATACACGAAAGAATGTTTTCAATATACAATGCAAAAAACTAAAGTATGTCCTTGATTATATAAACCATAGTATGTTACACCACTAGGTTAATGGTTAAAATATAGTATATTTATAGGTTTATGGTTTAAATATTGTTTTGAGTTTCAACTATCTTTTATACAATCTTATTTACCAATGCATGACATGTTTGTCTTTAGTTCTACTTGGGATGAGCATAGGTTCTTTATACACAAGGAAAACATAACCCCCATTTCATTAAGTTTAGACTTCCCAGTGAGAATCTGGACTTCTTACATGTTCTGAAAGTGTCAATGTTGGTTTTCCATAGTGTGATTATTGGTTTTGATAAGTGTGATTATTGGTTTCTAGAATTTCGATCATCAGTTCCAAAATGTAAGATAATTGGTTTCCAAAAGTATGATTAAGGGTTTTTTAAAGTGTCATTGTCGGCTTCCAGTAGTGTGAATACTGGTTTCCAATGTTTTCATTATCGATTTCCAAAAATTTCATTATCATTTGAAAATTTACTCATAATAAGTGTAATTACTCTAACCATTGGATTTTGTGAGTTCAACATCTGTTTTTTAATATTCACATAATTAGTTCCTTTACAATGACGAAGTATATTGTATAGTGAGAAAGGAAACATGCTCTTTCTTCTCATCAGCAAGGTTCTTAAATTTTAATTCCATTCACATGAATTACTAAATTGTGAGAAAGGGCTTATGCTCTTTCTCCTCATCATCCCAATTCCCACATTTTGACCTATTACAAGTTATATGCCTCCTAATATGGGGCACATGGAATATTTGAATTGATAGCTGCGCCCAATTTAGATTTTTGAAACCAATTTGGGGTAGAAACGTTATCGCCAAAAGTATGGAAAATAAGAACTCCCAATATATTTGCATGCCCCACCCTCACTCATAAAGAATAACCAACCTAATTACATGGGAACAAGTTCTACTAGCTATAGGAAGTTCTGAGATGGATCCAGAAAATCAAAATATAGATGCATGGGTCAAGAGATTAGCTCAAGAGACATAGGAAGATTTGGAAATTAATGAACTAGGGACAGGGCCCCTATGGAAAAGAGATAGAACAAGAGCGAACTCAAGAGATGAGATTTCCATGGTAGAACACACCCATCGTGAGGAATTATTGAGTGAAGAAACAACATCATTGAAGCTACCTCAAAATAGCATTAATCTACCTCCTTTTAGTATAACTCATTATCCCTCATTGTTGTTTGGACCAGTTCAGACACCCGGCTTCTTGATCTTTCATCCTATCTAAAAGGTAAGAGTCAAATTCATAGGATTCTCTTAGATGGAAATTGAGATATTACACATGAGTTTATAAAGGTGGTAATTCTCTTTTCTCACTTAGATAAAGACGATTAAATAAATTGCATTACCAGAATAGACCAGATGGTATAAACAAAAAATTATGTTCTTATAATGCACATTCCATACCTATTTTATGTCGATGAAAATTCTCTCTAAAATATAATTAAAGTGATGAGAATAAAGCTTTGCACCATGTTTATAGCACTGATATACATGTATGTTGGGTATTGGGATTGGAATAGAGATTTCATGTTCATATGACCTTTGTTTCTTCGTATCTGTTCATGGATTAACAATAATTGATGGATTCTGGATTTTTTTGATTATATGAATGCATGGGATTCCATTTTCAAGCATTAACCAAGAATGATTTGAATTTTGTTTAGACTACTCAATTCATCTTCACCTTGCCTTGGCATAGTCCAAATTGATACTTGTAACATCTCAGGGGAATTAACAACATTCATAGGGAATTAAAATGCATGAAGACCCATCCTCAAGATCTATTTCTTTACTATGACTAAAACTATACAGGAGATGAAATAAAAACCCATATATCATTTTCCATTGATAATTACACATATTACAAATTGTTTTCCTTGTATGGAAATAGAGTAATTTGGAAAGAAATTACATCTCAGATCGAGAGAAACATGCTTGTTATATTTATTCAAACATAGCAAGAATGCCTCATTTATCATCATAGATTTGATTCCCACTTGTTGTTGTTATATCTTGATTGCATTATGTCACTTTCATTTATTTTGAGCTCCTCTTCCATTATGGAATATTATATTCCATTACATTCCACAGATTCACTTCTACCTCTGGTAAAATTTATTTCAATTTCACATCTAATCTAGCACCACTAACTTGCACTAACTGGTTAATAGGACACCTTATCAAAGAACCTTCTGATGGAATGAAGTGGTTGCAATTTTGTGTGAATCTTTTATAGATATGGATACCAAAATGAAGAGGATAATTGTTGCAACATGAGAAATTTTGGTTGCAACCTAATAGAACTCTTTACACCATTACCCCAAAATTATATAATCCCATCATCTCTCCTTGAAAACTTTGGTCCTCGAGCACATTTGAAATAAAACCCAAGGATATGCGTTCCTCTATATTTGAACATAGATGCAAAAGTATGACATGCTGTGCATGGACTTTGTTCTGTTCATTGAGACCAATATTCACAAAATCATCTTGCTCCCCCACATATTCACACTCTGAAGCAGAAAATTCCCCTGATGTTGTTTCATCTTCTGAAGCATTGCTATGATTTGCATCACTATCATTATGAGAATCACTAGCCATTGAATGACCCATCGAAACCTCATCTAAGGTACAAAGCATTCACCATGTTTAAACAATTGCACACTCGACCAAGAAGCAAATTACATTCCACAACGAGTGTCTTCCAATGTTTCAAGTTCTTTGGTAGGATTGGATAATGGAACCTCTCCATTTAGAACATTTTCAAAATTGACAACAAAGCAAATAGATCTGATTTCTTTACAATGTAGAAACTTCGTACTTGGGTAGACTTTGCATTCCAAAACATTTGAATTTCTCCAAAATAAGTCTTTGTCTTCTCCATCCAAAAATGAGGAGACCTCATTATTGACGATCTACAATTCAAGCAATTCGTTAATTGAATTATATATTTTACCATTAAATATATATTTAAATATTAAAAATATTTTGTATTGATGCATATTTTTAGTAACAAAATGAACTGATCTAGGGATCAAAAAATTGAAGTCATCATTGCCGGTCAAGAGCCTTCTAGTTCGTCATAGAAGTCTAAAAAGTTTTCCATTTGCAAATGAAATTTAAAATAAAAATATAGTTTTGGAAGTTAATCGGTTGAACATTTTAAACTATTTCTGTATTACGAACAGTCCAAGGGAGTGCCCATGCTATCATTCGGATGGAACAAGTGTAAGGAAAGGGCTATTACTTTTTAATCCTTCGTCCCATAAAATACTAGAGCAAGAGAAAGGGCCAGTTTCTCACTCAAAGACCAAGTATAGAATTTGAAATAGTGCAGATGCCTTGTATCCACGTCCTCACTCCTCATAACTCTAACCATAGAAGGGTGAGAAAGGACCAGTGCTCCTTCTCCTCCTTACTCAAAATTTAGAAATATGAGGAAGGACCAGAGAAATTTAGAATAGGGTGATAAAGGACCAAAGTTTCCACTCCTCCTCCCAACAATCCAAGGGAGTTTCTCACTCAAATTACAACAGTTTGAGAGAGGGCCCATTTTCCTTTTCCTGCTATGTCCTAAAATTACTAGCTTGTTGGGAAGTGAGGCCACCTCGAAAGGGCCAGTTCTCCTTCTCCCCCTTACTCAAACTACATGAATTTGAGAAAGGTCACATGCTCATTATCCTGGAAAAACTCTAAGCGAGGGCCCATACTACTCATTAGAATGTGGTGTTCCTCCTACAAAGTGCACTTTTTTATTCCAACAATGTAATTTTGTATTGAAAGGTTTTTGGAGTTTAGAAAAGATAATGTTTGGCTTTAGAAAACCTATTTTTTGTTTTTTTCCAAATGAATGTCATCTTGAATTAGACTATATTTAATGAATCATTTTGGGCCACGTTGTCACTAATGGAGAACCATTTTGGCCGCAGAATTATGATAATCATTTTGGGACGTGTGGTCATGAATGGAGAACCATTTTGGCCGTAGAGTTACAATAATCAATGATATCACCCCATTATAACCGCGATGCCACACCACAGATATATCATGCAATGCTTCCAAGTCTCTTCAGTGCTTATCCTGTCCGTTATATGAGTCGTGCTTTTTGCGCCCACATAGGAAAATCCACAGAAAAAGATTCCATCCATTAGGCATTGTAACTTCGTCGCATATCATGTCCTTTCACCATCTCGCGCATGGTAACAAATGATCCCGAAGATTACGCATGATCACACATTTAATATCCTTTCACCATCTCACGTGTGGTAATAAATCCAATAAAAAACTCCCAGTGTTCTGGATACGAGAGTCAATGTTCTGGATACGAGAGTCATCATGAATAATTACTGCTCATTTACTTAATTATATGGTGAATAATTAATGCACATTTAATTTAATTATGCAAAAAAAATTATGCAGCCTCCTGCACATCACTTAATGCTGAGGAGGAAGCGCTGCTAGCCGTTTGATCTCAAGCAATACTTTCACCCTGTAGGATACCATTTACTGTGCTAGTGGGGTGTATTCACCCCACTCAAATTAAATACAGCCATACAGTGTGTATATTAATCACCTTGGTTGAATCCGGATTTCTACTCACTATCGATAGCTTGGTTCCTGGAGCACCTCGTACATTTTTGTGTGTTTACCATATGTCAAAGGAAGCATCACGCAAATCTCCTCCCCATAGGTATGTAGACGAAATCCTTTTGTCAACCTTGGTAGAAGGATTGATATTATCGGAAACCACTACAATGATGGGGTTTGAAGCTGATCCCGACTAGGAAGAAATCTACAGATATTCTCCATGGGGGATACTCCCCCAGATGACAACGATTTGGATGCCTATCATAATATATAGAAGAGATGTGTGCATGCCATTGTAGCTAGGCCGAATTTGATTCCAAACAAATTGAATGATGCATCCAGATGGTTATTCGACCATGCCGATACGCAAAATGTAGTGATCCTGGACGCAAAAGGAGAGGTAATTGTGTCACTCGGGCATGACTCATTCTTGCGGATGTATAAGCTAAAGGAGTCTGAGGTTTTCATGGACCATGTATTCATCAAAAAAAATTCTAGTGAGCACCCGAATACTGTGGAGCTCATCAAGGAGTGGTGGGCTGAGGAACGTCCCTTCACAGAGAAATCCAGTAAGAAGTATACTGTACAGTATGTCCGGAGTCCATATAGGCTACTCATGGAAATGATATGAAAATTGTATGGCCTTGAACATTCTACAAACTTCCAGTTGGATTGGGGACCCCTCTTGCACCATGTGACAGAAACCATAGATGTTTTCAACTGGGGGAACATCCTGTCCAACAGTCTCTTTGCAGCCCTTAAATATGCAAAATACCTACCTAGTTGTTGAAAGTTTCATAGGATTGCTTTTCTAGTTGATGTTATTTGTTCAAGAAATTCATTTACATCCATGATATGGAACTGGAAGGACTATTTCTTGCTCGTCAATGTTTACTGCAAAGAGTTGTGGCTGTCATATTATAAACCCCATTTGTATGATATTTGCACCCATTTTTTCGCACTGTTGTATTTATTGATTTTTAGAAAAGCCATACCAAGGCTAATTGACCAAACCATGGAATCCTTGTCACAAATTGGTGACTAGTATTGCTTCGAGTTCTTTACCTACATTCAAGTCTTGAACATGAATGGATCTTCCCATTTGTTACCAATGTATGTTTTTGATCGACTGCTCGCACATGAAATTTATTACCAAACCATTGTAACCGGCGTCAGAGCCCATTTGATTTGCATGAGTCAGAAATATTGGACCAATTTCCCCATTCACGTTGGCTCCTTCACCCTAGATAATTATCATCACGCCTGTAAGGAAGCGAATCTATTGGAAGATATGAAACTTGGATTTGCGAAGCCGAAAGGGCATGACCCTAAGAGGGTGATTGAAGGAAATTTCAGGTCACTATCGTTATCTAATACCTACACACATGAGGAATACCCTAGGGAAACTTTGTTTAAAGGGGTTACTTCCTTTGATGAATTGTTTGACAAATTATCATAATGGGAGCAGAGGACACTACACGGATGATAGTTATCCCTTTAGGATATTTTCAGAACTAGGAGAAGAGATTCCTTAGTAGTTGAGGAGGAAAAATAAATTATGAATAAGAACCAAGCTAAAAGAAAGAGAGAGGAAAGGGTAAACAAATTTTTGATCTACAAGCAAAGCAAAAATATCAATAGGATGATCTATAGGCTAGATAGAAATAAAGAAACTGACACCGAAGTGGCATGACAAGCAACCGAAGCTCAAGACGCAGTAGAGGAAGAACGTCGCAAAGCCATAGAGGAATAACATCGAAAAATCGAAGAGGAAGAATGCCACAAATCCATGGAGGAAGAACGCCGCAAAACCATAGAGGAAGAATGCCTCAAAGCCACAGAGGAAGAATGCCACAAAACTACCTAGGAATAATGCCTCAAAGTCGCAAAGGAAGAACGATGCAAAACCACAGAGGAAAAATGCCTCAAAGCCACAGAAGAAGAAGAATGGAAAAGACAAGAAGAACAAATCCAGCAAGAAGTGGAGGAAGAGAAGAAATGGAAAGAAGATACTAACAAAGAATCATCAAGGCTTCGACTCCTCCAGGAAGAGCAAGAAAAAGAGAAGGATGAAAATCGCAAGGCCGAAGAGGAAAGGAAAAGAGAGGAAGAACAAAAATTGTAAATACTTGAACAAAAACGATAGGACAACCAGGTTGTGTTACAAGCATCCCCCATCAATCCAGGTACTCCACTGGATATGAGATATGGAGGCTACCTACAACCAATGGAGGTAGATACTACAGTCATCTCCTTCGGATATTATTTTGTTGATTCAGTATGAAATAGTATTTCAAAAAGTTCATCGAAGAGACAGAAGACCAAAGAAAATACCAACAACAACATCGATTTTGACATGGAAGGAAAGGAACCAGGTGAAACTGTATCTGACACTGCCTCCTTGATCGAACTATTGGAAAATGTCAGTGTCTTCGACCGAAGAGATATTCAAACAGGTGCAACAATGTAAGGAACAAGTAGATCAATAGAAGTAGTTGTATGAAGAGATGAAGCGTTGTTTCGATGAAGTTAATCATGAATCGTTCATGGAACTACAACAACTCAAAGAAGCGCATGAGAATGATTTGGCTCTATTGAAAGAGGAACATGAGGAGCGCACGAGGGAATTAGAGATGGCTATAGACAACACCAAGTTTCAACTCGAGATTATCCAACAGGAATATTTTTATTTTGGACCAAGTAAAACAAGAGGCCATCAAAGTTAATTTAAAGCTAATGGAGTCTCAGAAGAACTTTATTTTTCACCTGGAGGAATTGCAACAATACTATGCAATCTTGAGAAATATCGCAGATGAAAATGATTCATTCAAAGATGAATCTAAAGTGATTCACTACTATGTAGAGGAAATTTAGAAATGGAAACAAAAATATGCGGAAGTTCCTGTGAATCTTCCCACAATTCAGAAGAAAGAGTTGGAAAAAGTAAGAGCTTGGAAAAATGCCCGAGATTCGACACAAGCAGATGCAAACGAAGCTATTATGAAGGTGGCAAAGATATGAAAACAAATTTGGAGCTGTATAGATAATGCGATGAATAGGTACTACATGTCAACCTCGATGAGTTAATGGTGGAAGAGTTGAGAGGGTCAAATATATCTTGTATTCAAAGTAAAAGGGATGCAAGCGAGCCAGTGATTAAAGAATTGACCAAGGTTGATCATGACGTATTCAACGACTACATTTATCAACGTATAGAATTAGCAGCATGGACATATGGTTTCACAAAGCTAATCCAGTCACAATTAGACAAGGAAATAGAGCCTAAATTTCTAAAGGTTGAAGTTCAATTCGAACAGCTGCAAGATGGTTGCTATGACAAGATCAAGGATTGGCACACACAGTGGGAGAAATTTCTGGAATGATTCGAATTAAGATATTCTTGTTTATTTTATTTTATCTTGTTATAATTACTTCTATTTTCTAAGTTGTTTTTAAGAAAGATAGACAATTATTTCAATTTTGGATAGTTAGTTCAGTTGTCCTCTAGCTTTGAAGCCGAAAGGGGGGTGGTGGCATGAAACCGCAACTACATTAAAATTTTGTATACTTTTGTACTGATTAATGGATTTTTGTCGACTCTTTTTCAGACTTACAGGTGATCTTGTGATTATGTGTTTTATAATATTATGTGCATTTCTATCTCATTCTGAATTCATGATTTCGTTTTCGAGTTAAGTATTGTTCAAAGTGAATAAAACATATATATTTGATTATTTTGAATATCAATTTTTCATAAATTTGAATATATGTGATACATAACTTTGGTAGAATCATATCTCTTTTTGTTTATCTTATTAATATTATGTTTTGTATCCTTCACTAATTTAACATCTTCCCATTCATTCATTTAAATGTGTATCCAATGTGTAAAATTACCTTTGATTTAAATTATTTTACTATATCAAGGCCTTAAGTTGGCATTACAATTTAAGAACTGTTTCTTGGATTCTCAAAGCAATATCAAGCAACATATTTTCCCTGGAAATTATGTTTTTTTATAATATTGCGACCATCATTGGGATAGGTTTTCCCTGCGCATTAAGTTGGTTTATAATTTTCATCCCATATTTAGTAGAGCAAGAGAAATGGCCTGTTTGCCAATCAACTTACAATATTTTGAGAAAGGGCCCATGCTCTTTATCCTCCCAAATTTCCAAGGGAGATTGTTCCCATGCTACTAATTTGTATGGATTGGGTAATTTAAAGTGTTAGTGCTCCTTGAACCTTCCTCCCAAAAATTATTAGAGCTAGACAAAGGGCTAGTGCACCTTGACCCTTCCTCCCAAAAATTACTAGAGCTAGAGAAAGGGCTAGTTCTTTCCCCCATAAATTACAAGATTTTGAGAAAGGGCCCATGATTCTCCTATACCATAAAATTACATGCTAGGTGTTGGGATAAATCTGACTTCTAGAGTTTAGCCCTGAATTGACGTGCAATTTTCCGAGAGCTGCTCCTATGAGCTGTTGGGCTGTGGTTTTGGTTAGTTCAGGTGGAGATACCTAGGCCAATTGGTCAAAAAAGGGTAAACCACTGCAGGAAGATATGTCTCAAATGTTAGAATGGTGAGAAAGAGGTTGAGAGGATGCGCCAATGGTGGTAGCCTTCCTATTTGTCATCTCACACTATAGTACCAGGGGTACGACAGATTCATAAGTAATAAAACACATCAAGGGAAACCACATGGGAAAATATGCACAACGCTTACATTTACAATGAATAAATCACAAGATCCTATTTTCAAAGGGAGTAGTCTATTTATTCTATGTTTTCGACTTTATGGTGGGTTTTGGTCAGAATATGGTAATTGTTTTTTGGTAAAATCCAAATGTGGAAGTTTTTAAATTGGTTTTTTGAATCCATAAGTAAATTCAGCACCCTTGAATACCCCATGGCACACAAATTAGCTAATTTAAGTGATTCTACAATTTTTTAAAGATTTCCAACAGGATGTTGAACAAAATAAAATGAGAAGATTGCTTCTGCAAGAACAACTAAGATTGACCATGATGTGTCTGCAAGAACGACTAAGATTGTTTCTGAATAATTGAAATATTCAATCTAATCCATAGGAGGGAATTGGCATATTTTAATTCCATCGACAACTTCTAAGGCCTCCAATGATCGATATTTATCTTGGAAAAATGCACTATTGTATCTGGGTCGCTAGCGGAAAACTTTGCCTTTTACATTTGCTGCATATTTTGATGCCTCCAATGGTCCATATTTGCTTTGGTAAGTTGCATGATCCAATATAAGCCATTGGTGGGATAAATAACTTGTTATTCATCTTGCTAGTTACACCTCGTGAACAACCCAGATATTTTTTGTATGATACAAAATATTCTATGGTGAAAATTGACCATTGGTGCTTGGATTCTTCTGCTTTCAGACTTTAATATTGTTCTTCTTAGAGGTTGAAGAATGCCATTTCTCAAACTGTTGTAATTTGAATGAGAAACTTGTCCTTTCTCTCGCTTTAGTAAGTTTTGGGAGGAATGGTCAAGGAGCACTAGCAATTGGGTAAAAATTTTTCTTAACAAGATGGTCATTTTTAACATAACACTTCATTATTGAAAAAATTTTAGACAAAAATATGTTTGATGGGAAGTATAAGAATATATGATTGGGTTTTCTAGATAGATAAGGGAAAGGAACAAGAGGCCATTAGGAATAGATTTGTGTCCTAATTTATGTATAAGCCCTTTTCTTTGATTACTCAGATTTATCCTGAAGGTATTCATCGAGAGATCATCCTTACCTTCAACTACGTGAGACTGTTGGAAATAGAGATTGCTTTTTATCCCAAGGACTACACTCTGATTAGGCTGTATAGCACTAAAAATACTACTTACATGCTACTTAGGCTAGTCACTTCGAGGATTTTTGTCCTGGAATATGTACACAGATCATCCATGTGGATAAATTTAATATTTTTAAGGTCAGGAGGAAGGGGAGAGAGAATTTTAACATTTCCATGGGACGATCCCTCATTAATAACAAGAAATATCTCAAGTGGATAATGCCACAAACCATACCGCGGACATTTGTTTTCGCGGTCCTGAAAGGAGAACCGTTTTAAATCACCGCAGATATATAGAAAAAACCGCTGCTAAATCCCAAGTGCACAAAAGAGGATAATGTCTTGAACTATGCTGCATACATCACGAATGGAGAACCATTTCAAAAGACCGTAGTAAATACGCTTCACGTCAAATACTCTCAAGCACACACAAGTAGATAATGCTATGAATCACGACACGGGGTTCCAAAAGGAGAACATCGTAACACGGCGTGGAATCCAAAGCGCACACAAGTGGGTAATTCCCTAAACCGTGCTACTATGATATCCATGCAACCCATCATAAAACGTTACACAGAAAAGACCGCGTAAATTCCCTACAGTGCAAGAAATTCTCTCTAGCATACAAAAGGGGATAATGCTATGAATCGTGGTGTGGGAATTAGGCTGCGGGGTCTAAAAAGGATAACCATTCTAAAGCACCGCATGAAAACAACACGACACATAGTGGAATCCAAAGCACACACAAGTGGATAATTCCCTGAACCACGTTGTTTCCATATCCGTGTGTCCCATTATAAAACCGTGCTACATAAGAAGGACCACGTAAATTACTCGTAGCGCATAACCTTTTGGGTGCATGGATATGATATCACGTAAATACAAAATACCATACAATGCTCCCTAAAAATACTAGAGTGATAGAGAGGCCCAGGGCTCACTCAAATACCAAAATTCTGAGGAAGGGTACATGCTTCTTCTCCACCTCCCAAGTTGTCATCACTTTAGCCATAGAATGGTGGCAAAGGACTAGTGCTCCTCCTCACTCAAATTGAAGATATTTATGGAAAGATGACTTTTCTATTACACGAAAATTTTGTCACTCATACAAAACCTTCTGACCTTTGTTAAATTTTTAGAATTTACTTCAATCTGATCTAGGATCTTAACTGAGAGAAGAACATGTACAGCAAATCTACAGCATATCAATCATGGACACAATAATGCAAGCACAGAAGAGACATAGAGTTTACTTGGGGAAAACCATAAAGGTGAAAAATCCCAATAACTTCCTCAGAGATAGATAGAGCAATGATACAACCAGAATACAAGAGACAATCTTCTCCTACCAGCAGAGCCTCCTCCTCCACAAGTGCGCCACTCTCCAAAGTGTGAGTGCGAGAATAGAATGTGTAAAATGAGAGAGACACACTCTCTATTTATACACTAACTTGACTTGACCTTTACTCAACTAGGTCGGCCTCAACTTAGCCACTTAACATAATGCTGACTGGGCCGACCCCCACTAAGGTGGTCTAATAACCCTTTGACCCACATGGCTGACCCCCAATAGGGTGGTCTAATAACCCTTTGACCCACATGACTTATATAGGACCGACCCCAACAAGGTGGTCTAATAACCCATCAAGTATAAGTTACGACACTTACAATATAAAGGATGACACTTCCGTATAGAGGAATAATAACATCTCTATAAAAATACAACCACTTCCCTATAGAGGAATAATAACATCTCTATAGGAATACCTATACATATATGTGAAATACATTCCGAAGTTACATATACATCAACACTCCCTCTTAACTAGGAAGGTATTTCTCGACACAAGTCTGTTAGCACAAGTCATCTTCTCTGGAAAATCGTCACTGGATAATCGTCATCAAGTCATCATCATCGTCACTGCTGCTGCTATATCAATCAATCTCTAAATCTACTCATCATAGGAAGTTCTACAGAGCCAGTCCTTTTTCATACTGGATGTAGGCCCACCACCTGCAAATCTTCATCATCTGTGTGAACGATCTGATAGAGGTGGCCTCTTAGGACTAATTTTATGTGTGGATGCAATACCACAAAGAGTATCCCAGGAACATTTATGTGCCTAAGCACGAATGGAAAGATCTCCCAGGACTAATTACATGCATCTCCTCCACAATACCTTTAAAGAGCATCCCAGGAACATTTATGTGCTGCAACACGATCGGCAAGATCTCTAAAGAGCATCCCAGGACTTATTACGAGCACACAACTCAACCTCTCGGATCTCCAGGACGGATTACATGTGGATAGACAAAACCTTTAAAGAGCATCCAAGGAACACTTATGTGCCACAGCATGATCAGAAAGATGTCTAAAGAGCATCCTAGGACTAATTACGAGCATACAGCTTAACCTCTCGGATCTCTAGGACTGATTACATGTCTCCATAGTAATACCTCATCCAAGGACTGATTACGAGCACACGGCTCAACGTACCAGATATCTGAGGACTGATTACATACTACATAGCAATACCAAAAAGAGTATCCCAAGAACATTTATGTGCTGCAGCACGACCGGCAAGATCTCCTAGGATTGATTACATGATATTTGCACAACCTGCCACATATCATCTCTGACCTCCAAGTATCAACCTGACACTCATGATCCAACGGATCATCATCACACAAAGCATCATCTTGATGCTCATGATCACACTGATCATCATCAATGTACCATCTTAGTACATATCATCTGGAGCAACATCCTGAAGCTCGTCATCATGATCATCCTGATCATACAATCCATCCACCTGATGCATACCAAGTATCTACCTGATACATATCATCATACATGATCCACCTGATCATATAGTGTATCCACCTGATACAAATACAAATACATGATACACATCAACATACATGATCTACCTGATCATACAATGTATCCACCTGATACATATATAGATACATGGTCCAAGCATCCAACATGATGCATATACAAAATACATACAAATGATCCAACCGATCATATCCAACATCCAACATGATGCGTACATACATATACATATAAATGATCCAACTGATCATATCCAACATCCAACATGATGCGTACATATACATATAGAGTAGTAACTGGAGCATCGTCCTGATGCTCATCCTCCATGATCCTCCTGATCATCGTAGCATCGCCCTCTTCAGATCATCTCATCGTCCACGAAGCATAGCCCAAATGCACATCATCCAGTACTTACACCACCGACATGGGATAACAAATCTACGACCATTCGAGGAAGGCTCCAACCCTTAATTTGTCACCATGGGAGAACACATCTACCACCATGTGAAAAATGGCTCAGCAATTACATCACGACCAAGGGAGAACACATCAGCCATGTCAGAAAATCTCATGTGCATCTGCGTCTTCCGGACTCATCACTTCCCTTTGGAAGGAACCTTGATCTGAAGTGCACCAAGACTCTCTCTGAAGTACTCAAAAGTGCACTCTGGCCAACGGCTTGGTTAATACATCGGCAACCTACTCATCCGTCACAACATACTCTACTTTGGTTGTACTCAGTGCTATGCAGGACTGATTCCTGCTAAACCAAGAGATCACACCTGATCCCATACTAAAGCAGCACCCAGGATTTCTCTTCTTATCTGCAGCACTACCTGCCCAATCTAAATCAACATAACCTTGCAGGTTAAACTTTTGATTCGCATCATACTTGAGCCCATAGTCAACCGTACCCTTCAGGTACCTCAGAATATGATTTACATCAACTAGGTGAACACTCCTCGGATCTGTCAGGAACTAGCTCAATGTGTTCACCACAAAGCAAATATCTGGTGACCGTGGCCTTGCATTCCATCATCCCGAACCTCTTCAGGATCTCTACTGCATACTTCGCTTGTTGATACCCAAGTTCTGCACATATATGACTCCCTATCATGTGTCTCAGAACCAAGTGGCTGCTCCACATACACTTCTTCTTCAACTACACCATTCAAGAAAGCTGTCTTCAAATCCATTTGGTGTATCTTCCACTTCATCAATGCAGCCAGAGCAAGTACTGATCTAGTGGAAGTGTATCTAGCTACAGGGAGCAAGAGTCTCTATGCTACCACCTGCAGCATGCTTGATCTTGTACATCCTCTTGGAAGTCACTACAGATTCCTCTTCAGGTCTTGGGACTGCATCCCAAACATCTTCATGATCGACTGATACTCCTCGATCATGACATTCTTCTGAGATCCTGGGAACTTCAATATCTTCAATATTTTCAATAGATAACTTTGTTGCTGAACAAATGTTGTAGTCCTTCTTTTGTAGGTGATGGTATACAATCTTTCCTACACAACAAGTTAAATTGCATGATTAGAAAACATCTCATATTTTTCAGAACAAATTCTTACACATAAAGAAATATTTCATATAGTCATGCAATTATCTTTAGCTAATGCTTCAATACAACATTTATCCATATCCTGTAACTTTCTAGATGCCTTCCAATCTCTACCAGAACATTGTTAAGAGTGTGCACAACTCCCTACATGTCAGCAAAGAGGTTTCATTCTAGATAAGTAGCAATGGAATGTTGTACAATTCCATAGGCCACTTACCCATGTATATTAGTAGTATACTGTTCATCAATGCAACTATTCTAATATGCATAATACACAACCTAATTGTAGGAATAACATTATTTAAACAAACAACTATGTAAGAAATGACAATTCAAATACTTATCTATGTTTGATCGTTGGGTTGACTCCCACTCAGTCTTTGCTTCTTTTCTGCAACTCCATTCTGTTGTGGATTGTGAGAAGTGGTCAACTCCCTCTGAATATCTGTATCCTTGCATAAACTACTGGAGTGTGCTCCTTCTTGATCTTTGCTTCCTTGTAGGAACAACTAGAGTGTCCTCCCTCTTGACCTTTGCTTCCTGGATTTCCTGTTCTTGAACTTATATCCATCCTTAATCACTATGCATGCTTATTAGTATCATCATTTTGTTATCATTGAGGTCTCATACATAATCATACATTCATTAGTATATTCTTAATACTATCAAAACACAATAATCTTAAGCATGTATAGTCATGATCATTTCAAAGATAATAAACATTAGTATTCAAGGTTTCAGGGAAGTCTTCTTTTATTCATGCATATTCTTATTTGATCATAGGACTCTTCTAATAAGTTAAATCATCAATGCATAAACCCATGATTACTCAAACCTATACCTTCATGATTCTTCTGGTTAGTCATATCATCAATTATGGTAAGAAATATAATATGCATACAACCATGACTATTCAAACCTATGACTTCATGAATAATCATTATCAACAACACAACAGTATAAGATCCTAACACAAGGTAGGATTCTAGCTTGATATAGGAAAAACATACCTGGATTAGCATGCTAGCTAGTTATGTCTAACATACCCGCATAATGTCTTCTAGTTTTATTCAATGACTTGTGCTAGTAACCTGCATGTCTCATAAGTTATCCATTGTAGAACCAAGTTATACATACCTCATAAGTAGATCTTCTAAGAGATCCATGACAATGGATGAATCTTTGTCTTCATGTCATCGTGATCATATGTTCTTGAACTAGAACATGATTTTTCTTTCTTGGTGTACCTTTCATGTTAGCGGACAACATAAACCTCATACAACACCATAATGCATTAGTACAATCATAAGTGTCAACACCTTAACCAATGAATATCTTCTATCATGCATTCATAATTTTATTAAGGTGATACGACAAGTCTAAATTTAAACAAGATTGTACTAACCGTAATAATATGAAGACAAACATACCATAGACTTAATCATGAGCAAATCTTGAAACATACCTGGATAAGTCATACCTGTCGAGATTGCTTGTAATCTTCTTGTGTAAGGCCTTAGCCTCATCTCCCTTTGAAACAGAAACTTCTTCACTTATGCAGGTGACCAATCCATTCTCTTCTAGGATTAAACCAATCCACTTGATTTGCAGGAACTGGATCTAGAGTTGTATTAGGGTTTGTCAGAGAAACCCCAAAAATTCAAACTTTGAATTTCAAACTTCCGAAAGGATAGAAATATGTGCCTTGATGAGTTGATCAAGCTGGTATATTCAGAACTTGAAAACTCTAAAGTTTCACTCCTCAATTTTGGCTTTGAAACTTTTGGATTCACTGGACGTGACCCTGAACTGGGGTTTGATAAAGCCCACCCTTTTTCCCAATCAAAAGGTTTGACCCAAAGCTCTAAGATTCTATTTTTCTGAGGAGCTTCCAGCTGTGGTCACAAATTTCAAAAATTCCCATTTTTGTGGAAGCCCTAATTTTCCACTTTTTCGATCAAAGTCCCGAACTAGGGTCTGATCAAGACCGGCCTTCTACCCAACAAAAAATTCTGATCTTGGTCTCTAATTTTCAATTTTTATGGGTAGCATTCAGCTGTAGTGTCCGATTACAAAAATTCCAACTTTCTCCGAAACCCTAAATTCCGGAAGCCATGAATGAACGTGCTAAAAAATAATTCTGTTATGACAGAAATATGTACCTGATTGTTTCTGGTGTAACTCTGAAGTTTTCAATCAATAGGGACTGAAATTTTTTCTTGAGATAGCCCGACCTGTCATCTTTCCATCCCGACAGGTCTGACCTCAATTGGATTCTCTGAGAGAGAGTTATGCCAAGTGTCGCAATGTGACCTAATTATAGGATAAAATGGGAGAGTGAACTTATACGGCATGCCACATGTCACTGGTTCAACTTCAGCCTCTGAACAATTTTCTTGAGATTGTACAGTCTATGTACTACTTGTCACTTTTGATGAAATTTCATTTGGAGCTTCCTAGCCCAAGTTATGACATTTTTATCAAGGTCACCTGTTTTTGACTCAAATCTGAAAGAGACAAAAACCCTATATTGTACAGATCATAAATCACAAAATACAATGAATTAGAGGTTTTCCTTTGGACACAAGGTACATGGGGATCTGATATTCGACTTGTAAAAGTCTCAGATCCAAAAACTTTTCCAAAATGGATTTATAGCAAAAGTGCTACGATGACTGATTTTTGCTATATCAAGCCCTAGCATCATAAGTGCAACAAGTGTCATACATGCCATATCATGCCTTCTTTCAGGCTAGCTCTGATACCATGTTAAATTTTCAGAATTTACTTCAATATGATCTAGGATCTTAACTAAGAGAACAACATGTACAGCAAATCTACAGCATATCAATCATGGACACAATAATGCAAGCACACAAGAGACAGAGAGTTTACTTGGAGAAAACCATAAAGGTGAAAAACCCCAATAACTTCCTCAGAGATAGATAAAGCATTGATACAACCAGAATACAAGAGATAATCTTCTCCTAGAAACAAAGCCTCCTCCTCCACAAGTGTGCCACTCTCCAAAGTGTGAGTGCGAGAATGGAATGTGTAAAATGAGAGAGACACGCTCTCTATTTATACACTAACTTGACTTGACCTTTACTCAACTAGGCCGGCCTCAACTTAACCACTTAACATAATGCCGACTGGGCCAACCCCCACTAAGGTTGTCTAATAACCCTTTGACCCACATGGCCAACCCCTAATAGGGTGTTCTAATAACCCTTTGACCGACATGACTTATATAGGGCCGACCCCAACAAGGTGGTCTAATAACCCATCAAGTATAAGTTACGGCACTTACAATATAAATGACGACGCTTCCATATAGAGGAATAATAACATCTCTATAGGAATACAACCACTTCCGTATAGAGGAATAATAACATATCTATAGGAATACAATTTACATATATGTGAAACACATTCCGAAGTTACATATACATCAACAACCTTGACTTGCCACAATCCCTGAAGTCATTCCCATGGTGAATGATCTGATTAGTTTTCCCTGCAACTTAATTCTTTTTTGTGAATTCGACGTGTTTTGATTTTCTAGCAACACACGTCGAAGTCTATTGACAAAATATGCTTCACTGTCAACCCACGTTGATGATGCAGTATGCCTTCATAGAAACCTACATCGATCCCTTTTGGTGCAGGTTGCTCCACTACAGACCGCGTTGATGTATCCATTGGAAACAAACTAGGGTTTCGAGAAGCTTCTAGAGAGAAATCTTGAATGATAGCCTTTCCCTCCTATTTTTATTGATCTGGCTTGACTCCCACCATTACGAGGATCATATCTCATCCATTCCCCACACTTTTCTTAACCTATCAATACCCACATTTTCCTATAAATTGATGTCTTGGTCCATTGGTGAGGGGATGAAGATTGGAAGTAGGTAAATGCTGGAGAAATATCCCTAGACTTTGAGAGTCTTGAAGTGATTTGTATTCAAGGTAAAGGTGACTTGACTTGTTGGACCAAGAAGAACCCATTGGGAAGAAGCTACAACACCAAGGCCTAAACAATTGTGCTTTTTTTTGGATACTCTTAATACAATTGTATTTTCCTTCCCATACATTTCATGTTCTTGATCATGTATTGTAAGATTCCTTGGTCACTTGCATAGGTCAATTATACTATTTCTATTCCAGTTGTTGTTTTCTTGTCTTAATCTGTAGCAGGTTCTCTTGTACGTGAATATGGATTGTCGCTGATCCTAGATCGCAAGGATAACTATTGTATTGGATCTAAGTTTCTTTTATTCTCCTCTATTGTAACTATTGCATTGACTTAGGTGAAGGTTTGTACAATTTGTCCCTTTTTGTTCTAGATCTGAATCATTCAGACTATGAATTTTATCCTTGTCTGCATCGATCGAAAAATCCTGAATTAAAATTGGTGACTCTGCTAGGGATCGCTCATTAGATCTCCTTTGGTTTTCCTTGGAAATTATTTGAATTTTTTCACCTACCTTGTCTTACTCAATTGAAGTTTTTCATTTTTTATACTCTGGTTGATCCAGGATGGATATGGCACATGCCATCCTTCTGAATCCTTTGAGGTTGATTACTTTTTTGTTCATTTTCTTTGAAAAATTGCCCTTTGTTGACATCGATGTGACTTGTATTCACATACAGTGCATTGATGATGCACCTGGGAAGTGTATTAAACCTCATCGATCCACTTTGGCGTGCTATCTCCCACAACAAACCACGAGTCTGTGCAAAATTTTGTAGTAGAGTTCAATTTCTCTCTTAAGGTTGGTTCAAGTGTTATCATCAGATCCATATCATCTTCACCTCAGCTATAATATCAGTCTAGATATGGTATTTATCCCTCTTCCTTGCATTTGCTTGAATTTTGAAGTGTGGCTTGAGTACTCCTCTTGGGTCCCTAGTAGTCAAGCAGTTACCTTGCTTGTCTTGGGTCAACTTGATCCATTGTAAGCATAGCTTGTCTTGTGGGTCTTAGAAGCCTCTAGTCTGCTATGCTTTAGCTCTTAAGTATTTTTTATTGTGTTGTTGTAAGAGCCCTTTCTAGCATGAGTTTGGATCTAGATTAGTTGCTTGGGTGATTGCTTTTCTTGTTTTCGAAAATTGTAGAACTCTCTAATCTTTGGTGATTTGAGATTCAGAAAAAAAGTGAGCAAAGTTATAATTGAATTTCTTTGAAAATAGGGTTAAAAGGAATTGAATTTTTGTTCTCTCCATTTTGAGGTATAGTGCTTTGATTTTTTGAGAAGATATAACCTTTGGATTTTGGATGATTGCTTCAAAAACTTGAAAGAGCTAGAAGTTGTTCATGTTTTCTTCCATTTTGATCTTTAAAAAGTCTTCCTAAAAGAGAAGAGTTCTTAGATTCAATCATAAAGTTTGCATTTCCAAGCATTTTTGACAATTAGTGCATGTTCCAAACATCTTTAAAACCATCCTTTTAGCTCCTTTGCTTCTTTGTTTGAAAGTGAGGTGGTTTTTAAGCTAAAAGAAAAAACGAAAAAATAAAATTTTTCTTTGGTGTTATTATTGGTGTCTTTGGGATTGATTGAAAGAGTGCTACTTGATTATGTTTTTTGGTTTTGATTAAGAAGAAAAGTGAAAGTATAGCATTGCAATTCGAGGTAGATTTTATTAATCTTAGCAAAAGAAGAAAAGATCTCTCTCCTTTACTTAGATAGTTTTCATTGAAAAAGAAAATACTTGCACCTCATCTAGCTTATTCATGCATATTGGGTCGAGTCCACACTTCATAAGTCCATTTAACCATCAAAGATAAAATAAAGCACTAGTTTAAGCTAAAACTTTTAGAAACTTGAGTGATAGGTTAGAGACATTTTCTGACATCTTTAAGCATAGGAGATGTCAGTATTTTCCTCTACTGCATTCCGGGGGCTGGTAGTTCTTCCACATACTAGTCGGTGTATCGAACGACCTTTCACTTACCTAATGGTATATATAAAGGTAGTTCACATACTCGACGATATATAGGAAGGATCCTGTCGAATCCTTGTGCATTAGAAACAACTAATACGAATTGGAGCTCCCATGTACATTGTGTATATCGGGAGACCCCACTAGGATCTTGAAACCATCCGAGTCAACCATTGGCCGTCTTGACATTGCAATACACCGAGAACAACACTCGGAGAGCTATTACATGCATACTGTTAGTTAGTCAGCTAATATGGTTAGGGGTAGAGTCATAATCCTCCCTAGTTAGTTCTATTAAAGATTGGGCCAAGTATTATTGTTGGACCGTGCGGTATATCACGAGTTGCGACGACTTGGAGCTCCTTTTGCTCCCACCTTTTGGAGGTATATACCACTTTTTATCACACCTGTCACATAATTTTTCTTGTGGATTTTAGTTTGAGTAGGACTTGAAGTGTGTTTTTCGATTATAAGACTTTAGGAGAGGAACTTCATTAGTCATTCTAGCTAAGCAACCTATGAGGAGATCTCACAGAATGCATAATTTGCCACCCAAATATCCCCCCGCTGGGGAGGGAGACATAGGGGAAAACATGGACCAACATACTACATCCATTCCACATGAAGAAGGAATCCCGGTTACGGAATAAGGAGGAAATTACTCCCCTCCTGTAAATCCACCTACCACTCATCCCAAGGGACTGTTGGTTGTACAACAACCTTCCTCATGTGACACATCTTTTCACCACTCACTCGAATGATATTCTTGATTTGTAGATTGGATATTCACCCAAACTCCAGATGACCCTGCAGCAACTTCTTTTGGTCCAAATACTTCATTTTGGGGAACCTCCGTAGGACAAGTTATTTCCAATTTTGGTACACCGTCAAGTGTGGGGGCAACTCCACCTCCGTGTACTACTAGATTCATTTCAAACAAACAATTTTTTCAATCACTTCAAGAAAGAGTATCTCGTTTATAGACTTTTGGATAAATTATAAGACGTCAGAGCTTTAATTGCCCCTTATCATCCTCTTCGGAAGTAGTGAACCATGAACGTCATTCTCCCATCCATTCTTTTACTCTTTATTCTCCAAGAATGTTAGCACCCAATGTGGCCTCCTATGAACCAGGGAAACTATCTATTCTGAATATATCATATCAAAATCAATTGGTCTATTCTAGAATTCCTTTGACCTCGATGACTGGAGGGAAACCTTCACCCCATGTCAACCTTGTAACTGGAGCACATTATTCAACCACAAGACACAGTACAATTGGAAGACAACCTCTAGCTAGCAGTCAAAGTATGACTATGGGGAAACCTATGGTCAGTGGTAAAAATATGATGGGAGGCCAACCATTAGTCAGTGCTCAAAACATGGCTACAGGGAAACTTGTGGTCAGTGGTCATAATATGGTTGTGGGGCAAATCTTTCTTGGTAGTCAAAACATGACTAGGGGGAAACCTCTGGTCAGTGGACAAAACATAACTAGAGGGAAACCTCTAGTCAGTGGAAAAAGTGTAAGCGGAGGAAAACCTTCATATATGACTTACAATATGACTAGAGGTCTACCTCCAGTCATGGTACAACTGCCATGGGGACATCATATTGGGGGCCATCTACATGGGGCCAAACCGCATGGAGTTATACGTATACATGTAATCAAAATATGGAAATGATCCAAACCTATAAAAATGCTCCGGGAAACCTTTATCCGAGAGTACCTTACCCTGGAAATATGAATACCACATGGGGTCAACAAAATTTTCCTCTATCTGGAACTCCAGCTAGAATACCACCACCACCCCCACCCCAATTACCTGTCACACCACCACCTCCACCACCTATCCGACCTCCAACCCCACCATCTAGACAAACCCCCAACTCCAAAGGAACCCCTCATTCATGTGGAAACCCATCACCAAGCCAACCTCCTAACCTGGATGGACCTACACCATCCGACCCACTCTCCATGGGAGCACCACCTCCATATATGGATATACCTTATGATCAATCAACTTATGGTCCTACTAGTACCCAAATGTCGTACCAATATTAACAGTATCCACATCCAAACCGACAGTTACCCTTCCTAACTACATTAGATCTGCTAGACCTGTCATGTTTGACAAACGATCCCATTGAACATGGCATAAATTGGCCACCCATTCCCATGAAGCTACCATCAGACATATATGACAATTTTTTGACAAACCATTTAAAACCTTTTAATTTCACCAACAATAATGTAACGAATAGAATATTTTCTCTTGACCCTTCATAAAGTGGTTGATTTTCCTTCTCAATAGACGTACATCATGAATATCATGAAAGTTATCATGATCCATTCGAGAAAACATGTCTTGGATCAATATGTTTGTCCCAACATATTGAACTATGTTATTATTATCATCTTCTTCCATAGGATAATTAACTTGATCTTCAATATTCACCCCAAGTTTAGCTTGTACAACCTTATATCTAATAGTATTTGGCACACTCTCCAACTTCGAACACCTAGGAAGACTTGTCTTTATAATTTAAAACAATCACACAAAATTAGTGTGTACAAACAATATACAATATAAAATTTTACAAATACAATCAATATAAAGACATGTAATGACTATATGTAGCTTACCAATGGATGGTATTCATCCCCCCCTTTGGCGTTTCCATATTTCCTACAATGTTTTTGAACTAGTTTTATCAAAATTCTTCTCTAAATGAATCCCCTACGTCGAGCACAATGGAAATAACATTTGTTATCATTCCTTTCCATGAAACCCGCTCACAACCTATCTGTAATCCTTTGTTTTTACTCTGGACTAACGTTATCCGACATTCTTCCCTACCAAAATAGAGTGATCACTATCTTATAAAATGAAGCGGTTGTGTATATCTAAAATAAATATGTTTTATGTTTGGAAAAAAACATCGTATAACATTTCCGAACTATCAGAATTATAGCAAAAGTGTCCACGCATTTATTAAATATCATATATTTACAAATTTCATATCCGTCAAACTTCTAATGCTTACCCACATTGTCAATGTTGATTTTTTCAACATTCAATGGTCAACAGTGACCATTGCAAAAGTTTAACAATTACCCCTTATGCATCAGTGGTTCGATGGTTTACCATTGGAATACCAACTATCACACCTTAAACGTTGAAGGTACAGAGGTTTAAGAAAGAATGTCGGTAGACAGGTAGTTCAAAATCTTAATACCGATGGTTTATAGATAACCATCAGTCTGCCGATGAACTCAAGCTAATTTTTAAAAATATATTAAAAAATTAGATTTTTAACAAGTATTTTTCGATGGTCTATCCATACCATTGGATTTTTTCGTTGAATTTTGATCCAAAATATTCTAGTGATTGATAGATGAAGATGTTGATGGTATAGCTCTCTTGAAACAAAATCAGGCACACAATGCAATCTTGCTCCAGGTGGACCAAGTTCAAGCTAAGATAAAGAAACTAGATGCGAAACTCAATATAATTTCTAAAATGGCCCATGGAATTCAATTTAATGAGAAGGCTCACAAGCCAACCAAGGGTCAAGGGGTTCCTCTAATCCCCATCTTCGATGATGACTAGGTGGTTTAGTTTTATTTATGAACTTTCTTTTTTAATCACATGCTCCTTTATTGTTATATAGTCAAGATAAGATGGTATAGGTATCTTAAGATTGGCAATGTATTGTTTTGTTGTTGGTATGGTTTCCCAAGTGGTAGACCAACTCCTTAACCCTTTTTATATTTTCTTTTAACTTAACATAATCTTGATCAGATTAAAAAAATAAACATTTCATATTATTACTCACCAAATTGGAAGCATATTCCAAAACAAGGATGATTTACCATCTCGAATTTCCTAGAAACTGTGCTTTTGAATGAGATCCTGATTTTTCGAAGAAACATTCTAGATCATTGGTCCTGATCTCTTTCCATCCAACTAAATGAGATCTGAAGGTTTTATGCCATATGCATATTTTTGTAACCACAACTTACTGCATGAAAATAATGGGTTCTTTATCCACCTACACCACAACCTAGCTCATAGGGCTCCACTTTCAAGGTTTTGATCCCTTAGGTCGAACCCTCTATCTAGATTGGGTTTATATATTTTTGGCCAAGCCACTAAGGCCCATTTATAGTGACCTTTGGTCCCAACCCAGAGAAATCTTTGTTGCAAGTCTTTTATGGATTTTAGCATGATTTTTGGATCCACTAGGATGGACAAAATCTAGATTGACATTGTTTGTAGAACTAACTTAATGATAGTAATTCTTCCATACAAGTTAAGAGAACGGGATTCCCAATTATCTAACTTTTTCTCCAATTTCACAAGAAAATTTTCCCATGACTTATGTCCCTTGAATTTTTCTACTATGGGATCTGCCAAGTAAGTGGAAGGAAGGGTACCTCTTTGTAACCCAAGCACATGGGAGACCCGGACTTAGAGTTTCAAGGGGAAATTGAAAAATAACACTGATTATTTTTCTTTGTTTATCGAAATCCCTAAGGCTTCCATTAAGGTTTGGAGGACTGAATTTTTTTCTTGAGCTTCACGGATGGAGGGAGTTCTAAGAGCATAGTATCGTAAAGAAATTGTAGGTGAGCCACATATAGATATTCCATAGTAAGGTTGAGTCCCTTCAGTAACCCATTCTGGGTGGGAGATACAATTGAACATCCCAACCCTTCAGCCATAAGAATAAATGGGAAAGGGGAGAGAGGATCTCCCTACTGGATGCCCCTTGAAGGCACACAAGTAGAAGTGGGAGAGCCACTGAGCAGGATTGAAAAGAAAGCCAATGAAGTAAGCACTAAGATCCATTAGGTGCAATTTTGGGATAAAATGAAATCTAGAAGGATTTATTGGATATGTAATATTTCCATCTTATCCTGCCAAAATCCTTAGACCTATCCAGTTTGAGGAGCATCCTAGCCTTCTTTAGTCTCTTGGGAGAGTACATTGTTTCATGGGAAAATATAATTCCATCTAATATTTGTCTACCTTGCAAGAACCCTTTGTTTTGGGGAGATCAGGGAGGGGATAAATAGTTTCATCCGGATGGAAATAACTTTGGTTTAAAACTGACTATTTTCATTGGGGATTGAAATTTCATTTGTAAACAAGGTTTGCAAGCAGCTTTAATGGATACTTTTAAATAATCTAAAAATAAAAAAGTCAGTAACTTTCATTCGGGGTTGAAATTTGATTTGTAAACAATAATGGATGCCTTTTAAATAACTTAAAAATAAAAAAAGTGCATTGGATCTCATGATTAAGAGTGTTAAAACTATGTATGATGAAACACTAACTTAACAATTAGTTAACATTGATTGATTGCTTTCACCACATTTTTTTGTTTCTTCTCAAAATATCATATGCAATCCATATATAAGAAACTTGCTTAATGAGTTGTCAAATAGTTTGCAGAATCATTTTTTATGATTCAGTCTACAATTCCTTTGATATCCTTGTTATGGTAGATTTTCGGTTTCGAAAAACACCAAAAATTCCATAGATATCTTCATTGGTATCTCTAAGATGGTTATGAATTGGAAGAATCAATATTATTTTTGTTGTTTCTTCAAGATGGATGTTCAATGAGATAACTTGGTAATGGTTAAAAAAAATATTTGAACAATACCCATCAACCACTGCAAAGTAAGCCCATAGAGTGACTCTTGTTCTTTATATGCAGTGACTCTAACTAATATACAAACTAGCACAACCACTTAATTTGTGGCTGATGTGCCATAAGTTAAGTGTTACCATATGTTATTTGTTACAAGTTATCCATGTATTCATGTATTAGCCATCGGTTATTATATATATATATATATATATATATATATATATATATATATATATATATATATATATATATATATATATATATATATATATATTATCTCTCGCATTCTTCTAGTTATGTGCCATGAATGGTTGCTTATCCATTCATCAGCTACAAGTATTTCATGCACCCGCTACCAGTTATAGCACAACCATGCAATTTGTGGCTGGTGAACACCGATGTACCACAAGTTAAGTGTCATCATAAGTTATTTGTTACGTGTTATCCACGTATTCATGCAACAACCACCAGTTTATATATATATATATATATATATATATATATCGCATTCTCCTAGTAATGTGCCATGAACGATTAGTTACACATTCATCAGCTACCATT
This sequence comes from Larix kaempferi, assembly GCA_027924585.1. Lineage (NCBI taxonomy): Eukaryota > Viridiplantae > Streptophyta > Pinopsida > Pinales > Pinaceae > Larix > Larix kaempferi. Next base: position 3,105,863 of record BSBM01000091.1, read on the forward strand.
TTCTTTTTATATAATTGCTTATTTTGAATTTTGAATGACTGGCATAGTATCAATCTGGACAATAAAGTTGTCTCATCCTCGTACAATCCTAGAAAAGCATAGGTCGAAGTCCACCCCAAATTCTAAAATAAAAACACCTATCGACGTAAATATATTAATAAAAAGCGACCATAAAAAATTCCTAACATTAATGGAACTCTTTCACTCCAATGAAACCCAGTTCAATTTTGATATCCTTGTCATTAGTAACAATAATAAATATAACCAATATTACTTATAAAAATCTTCGATGTCATTAGTAACAATAATAAATATAACCAATATTACTCATAAAATTTTTGGAAATGAAGTATATCATTGTTATCTTTTGTTGCAATAATATGACGACTTGTACAGATCTAAAATAGTAATTGGAATCCTTACGTATTGTTGTAATAATAACAGTCTCACTTTTAAAATTATCAAACCTAAAACAATAGTGGGTAGTTTCTCCATTTATTCTCGAATCCAACTACAATCCCATGGCTGGCGTGTAAAGCATTAGCAAGTGAATAAAGATACAATCCCATGGCTGGCGTGTAAAGCATTAGCAAGTGAATAAAGACACAAGGTTGTGTAAATATGTGAGGACGATAGAGTTTTGTAACCATACGGATGAAGAATTTATAATGAAAAAATCGTTTCGAGAACAACCGCACTAAAAAACATTCAACCTCACAAACATTATTGATGCTTATCAAAACGCTTAGGTTTTATTGACAACTTGTGGTAGTCCTAGAAACGAATAGCAATACAACTCTCGATCTTGATATCTTCGGCACATGCATGCATGAACAAACGTACACATTGGTGAGAATATTGTACTTATGGTTGTTCATTCCTTATTTCTTTGGAGCAAATTTCTACTCCCGAAGTAATCTCCACCGACTCTATCATTGTCCTCTCCACCTACTCTCTGAATGAATCTCCTCTCCACCTACTCTATGACTGTACACACCTTATTTCTTTGAAACAATTTTCCATCAAAACGACTTCACCAAATTCATCTCTTCAATTAATCTCATCCAACTCTAGGGGCTACCTATGCCTCATATCTTTCGGGTGAACTCCCATCAAATCAACTTTACCAAGTTCAAATCGGAGTAGATTCCCACCAAATCAAATTTACAAGTTCAACATTGACCATTGAGTGTCTTACACATGATAATGACAAAGCAGTATTCACAAATCGGGGATAAATACTGACTGGTATTACAAATTATGAGTCAATATGCAACGCAAAACAAGGACAATTAGTTTCCACAATCAAGGGATAAGAATTGTGAGTGGATGTTAAAGAGAGCTACAAGGTCATGGTAGAATTAAAACATAATCACTCAAGGAAATTAAATATTATCTTTTTTTTCCCGCGAAAAAAAGCATACTATTGATATTCAATTTATGAATCAAATAGTACATGATTTAAGCCACCAAAGCTATTTTTCCAAAGAACTTCTCAACAAAGAGATTCTCGATCATACATAATTTACAATGGATAAAGCAACAGTCTAATATAAAAAAAGTGCTAAATACAAAATCAGATCAGGAAATTATGGGAACCTGAATCAATGAGCTGATTCTCCCAATATTCATCCCATAGCAATATGTCCTCCTCGCCATCAAGCACCAGTTTTGATAAACAATCTGCCCGATCATTGAGTTCTCTAAAAATATGTTCCAAAGTAACAGATCTGAAAGTACTAAGTTCAGCCTTAACTCTCCTGCACCATCTGACCAAATTTAAGACCTTAAGGTCTTACTCACCTCGTGCCCATTTAATGGTAACACGTGAGTCACCAAAGATCTTCACATTTACTAGCCCAAAAAGATTAGCTACCCGGGAGACACTCCACAAAGCCAAGAGTTCCGCCTTCATATTAGAACCTCTACCACATTTCAGACGAAGGGTATAAAAGTGAGAATGTCATATAAAAGTCACCCCACTTGCACCACAATTTCCCAGGTTGGCAACCCCATCAAAAAATAGAACAAGTTCATTTACAGTGAAGTGAAATTCCCCAACATTCCTCTATACAGGTGAACTCATATCTGTCTGGTACTGCATGTAATGTGAAAGAATAATATTAAATGTACCATCCACATTTAGCTTAAGAACTTCAAATGTAGCCTTGTTTCTAACACACGAAACAGTCCAGGAAATGAAAATAGGCAATGCCAAGTACTTTTAACATTTCCTCGTCCAAACCTGTAAATAAGAAACCACAGAAGTGACATTCCATTTATCAGCAATATCAAATATCTGATAGAACTTCTCCCATAGTTCCAGAGTGAAGGAGCATTCTATAAATAGGTGTGTAGCTGATTCCAAATGATTTCTGCACAAAATACAACAGCTAAGGCCAATCCAACACAACAAAGACAGATTATCCCACGTCTTTAATCGCTCCTGTAACATGAACCAACTGAAACATTTCAGATTAAGTGGCATGAACCAATGCCAAATTTTCCTATTTAAACGTTACCTTAGAGTAAGGTTGAAGTACATTTATAGAACTTATTTAAAGTTATAATATATATGATTGGTTCTAGCATTGTTATTATGATCCACTATATTTTTAAAAATGGCATTGATGGCGTAGTAATCATGGCGAAGATGAAAAGTGTTAGGTCCTATGTTGTTCAATTTGATACTCTTCTAAATGGTATTCATAGACAATGCAAGTGTGAATGAGTTACTTCCCTTTATTTCCATCATTTTATTAGTTTGTACAAATAGAAAAAATGGTCTCTCACATAATTTTAATATGATATGATATTTTTTAACTTACTTTTGATTATAATATTACGTGATATATTAAATATGATATTTTGTAACATTTTTTTTTATTATAATATTAGAAGACATCGGCTAAAAAAATACTAGAAGACATATTTTATGCTTAGAAGCTCAAATTTCATGTATATATATTGATGTAATATTATTTTAGTTTAAGTAAATTATTTAAGAATTAATTATAAGGTGTATATGTTGTTAATAATTGTATTGGGTGTGTACAAGTTAATAAGGGTTTCTTTTGACATGTTAGATATAGTATAAAATTGGAAAAACATACATCCATCAATTTGCATAAATATTTTATGACACATACACAATGAATCTTGCCCTCAGTAAAAAGACGAAACACAACAAATTGAATGATGTTTTGAATATATATATTTTTTCTATTGAAAATGTTCTCAGCTATTTGAAGTTTGATCTTTTTTAATAGACAGTTTTTATTTTTTGGACAAATTATAAGGTATATCTTTTTGTGGGTGCATCCTTTGAGTGCCTAAATGATGGAATCAACTTACGAAGACTGATAGACATATAGAGAACGACTAGTACTAGTGCGTTGGTATATTCCCCCCCCGAAAATTAATAATTTTAATTGTTCTTAATTATCTAAGTGATCGAACCTCGAAAGCAGTATGCAAGTGTGGGTGCCGCCTTTGAAGGTCTTAATGCAATTATTTCGATATGGTTTTTTATAAGTATGTACAGGTCAGTGTCCTTTAGTACACAATATATTTTTTTCAAAATGGCTGAGAAACATAAGAGTTATGGACAAAACACTAACATTGTGTTTTTTGAGTTAAAGGAGTCACAACGAGAGAAAAATAAGAAAAAATAGAAATATATATATATATATATTCTTTATAAAAATTATATATTTGGAATCTATAGAAAAAAATGCTATATGTGTCTAAAATTTCATAAAAATGATGGTGTGTAACATACTATAACCAACAGATAAACATGAGCATACTGAAAAAACTGGATACAATGCTCAATTAGCCATGGCTTATCATACTCCAGGGCATAGGCATCATAAATCTGAAGCAAAGTCCAAAGAATACACATAGGCATAGGAATGCCAAACCAGCTCGTGGGGAGGATCAGGCATAGTGCTAAGTAACGCATACACGTTTTGTTTAAATTCACATTTTAAAGCTTGCCAAAACAATGTGTGCGATCGTTTTATATTACGAAATGCATATACGATTTGTAAACGTATAATTTTATTGTTTTCCGATTATAGCATTAAAAATAATTCTTAGTGGTAAGGGGTTAGAGGTATAGAAGGTGGGGGGGACGTTTTGTAACCTTATAATTTTATTGTTTTCTGATTATAACATTAAAAATAATTCTTGATGGTAAGGGGTTAGAGGTAGAAAAGGGAGGGGAGGGGGGTGGTAAGGGGTTAGAGGTAGAAAAAAGGGGGTGGGGGGTTGTAAGGGGTTAGAGGTAGAGAGAGGGGGGGTTTTAATGGGTTAGAGAGAAACAAAGAGAGAGAGGGAGAGAGGTGAAGGGAGAGAAATTAGGGGTGGTAAGGGGTTAGAGGTAGAGTGAGAGGGGGGTGTTAAGGGGTTAGAGAGAGAGAGAGACATTGGCGGTTGGTAAGGGGTTATAGGCAGAGAGATGGGGGATGTTAAGGTGTTATAGGTAGAGATATGGGGGGTTTTAATGGGTTAGAGAGAAACAAAGAGAGAGAGGGAGAGAGGTGAAGGGAGAGAAATTAGGGGTGGTAAGGGGTTAGAGGTAGAGTGAGAGGGGGGTGTGAAGGGGTTAGAGAGAGAGAGAGACATTGGCGGTTGGTAAGGGGTTATAGGAAGAGAGATGGGGGATGTTAAGGTGTTATAGGTAGAGATATAGGGGGGTTGTTAAGGGGATAGAGGTAGAGAGAGAGATTGAGAGAGAGGTAAAGGGAGACACATTGGGGGGTGCTAAGGGGTTAGAGGTAGAGAGTTACGTGGGTGTTAAGGGGTTATATGTCAAGATAGAGGAGGGTATTAGGAGGTTGTGGGAGTGGGATATCGGTGGGGGTAAGGTGTAGGTGGAGGTGATATAGAAGGATAGAGACAGTGTGTGTGAGAGAGAGTGGGGGAGTAGAAGAGATATAGAGAGGGGGGTTATAGGTAGGGAGAGAGGGGGGTGTTAGGGGGTTAGGGGTAGCGGGAAGGAGAGATATATAGAGATAGGGTTGTATTGGATATTTTCTATACCCCCTACCTATGTCTTCACCAGTAGCATCTAGGGAATCCACATATTCCAAATATAGCCAGCCTAGGGCTTCAAATATCACCGATCTAGGGATTCAAAAGGATAACCATCGAAAAATAAATGATGTACTTTTTATAATTTTATGCACACAATCCAACAAAAAATGGATATAAAATTTATCACTAGAAGGGTGGGATAACTCCTCCAAACAATTTCATTCGCAGAAATCCATGAAACGAGATAAGGGTGGGAAACAAAATTTAAAATACAAACAAAACAATACATGTGTTATTAATATTAAAAAATGCATATTCGTGCCACTATGAGGTTTTCAATACCAAGTATGGGTTTTCAAGCCATTGGTGGAATCTATTGCCTCCAAGAGGGGATATGGGTTCCATACGTAGGACAATGACTCTGCCCATGATGTGGAACCTTTGTTAGAGTTCATAATTACAATTGAATATGTAGCTCGTGTAGGTGCTGTTGCTACCTTGTTGGATTTTAACAATGAGAAGGGATTTCAAAAACATAATCATGATTCTATATGCAGTGTGGGACAATCCAACAAAAAGACTAGAAGCGAAGGTGGTTATATTGGAGAAAAAGGTATAAAATATGAGTGTTTCAGATTCTCTATTCCTAAAATCATTTATACATTGGCATTTTTTCTAAATTAGATATTAGTGCAAATATATAACAGTCTAGCATTCTTTCCTGTTTTGAATTTTTTTTTTCATTGTAGGTATTGGATTTAAGAGCGTTTTCTTAGACACAATCCATCCTTTCATTCTTAGAAATGGATATAGGATAAGGTTCAATGAAATCCCCCCCCCCCCTCGATGTTAAGATTGGATATATTACTCGCGAATGGATAGAAGATATGAAATGCATAACACAACTTGAAGAAATTTATGGATGCCAGCTTCCCAATATTGTTATAATTCTAACCCTACATATTGAAAAGGTTGAAGTTGTAAAGTAACAACTCTGTAGTATTCATCTTGAATTTCGTTTGTTTATGTATATGATAAAGAAGTTCTTACTTCGTGAGCTAGAACATATGGATCTTAACAGGATTTATAAAATCTATGTTTTACAAGAAACTAACCTTAAAAATTCTCAAAGCAATGACAATGAATAATTCTTTCTACATTTGTTAGCAAAAGAAGATCAATGTTTGATGACACAATTTAGTTATTACATGTGGAGGAAGACGTTTCCAGTGGAAGACGAGAGTAGGGTTGAGCAGAGGAAAGATGTCGAAAAATGCGCTATTACAGTAGCTTTTCCTTTGGGAGAACGACTTACAAGGGGAAATATGGAGACTGACATGAATCTATGCTTTTATTCCCACCGAAATGGTGACTGGATTTCCATTTAAAATACAGGTAACAAGAGTTTTATAACACATTGAATTTTTTGGGCATGGTTGATGTGATTGACAATTTGTATTCTCCCTATATTCGGTCATCTGGTTGTTTGAAAGGCCTGCCTGAAAATTTCTACATGTTGAACTTCTTTGTTTCTTTGCTGAAAATTTGAAGGGACTTTCAAGTCACTTGCAAAACGCTCCTTTGTTAAAGTATGTAAGTTCTTCCAACAACATAGATTTGGGAAGTGTATCAAATGTTGCCATCTATACCGAAATTTATTCTCCTTGTAGCTAAATGTGGGAATATCAACAGGAAACGAGGCTCTCTAAATTTTTTCCTGCCTGCATCCACAAGTAGCTGAGCCAAGTTAATGGAAATGAATCCATGTACTACTATGGGATTTTCAACCCTTTTCTGAAGATTACCATACATTACAATCTTGTGCAGGAGTTTTGATGTATTTAGTTAATGATTTGGTTCCATTGTGTCAAAGACACCTTGATGTAGTAGATATTCCAGAGCTGTTTCCTGTGAAATCTAATCTTCTTATTGTCTCCCATTCTTTGAAAAGCTGTAATTTTTTTAATTTGATGCACACAATCCAACAGAAAATTCCTACGGATTTTATCACTTGAAGGGAGGGATAACTCCCTCCAAATAATGTCGTCGGCACAAATCCACGAAATGGGATAAGGGTGGGAAACAAATTTTAAAATGCAAACTAACCCCAATCCCCCTATCTCTCTCCCCATTCGCTTCGTAACCCTTACCAACCCATAACCTATAACCTCTTAACACTCCCTCCCCCCCTCTCTCTCTCTTCCTAACCCCTAACCCCTAACCCCTAACCTCTAATCACTCTCTCTAACTCTTACGAATTCCCTTATGTCTCTACCTCTTACCCTTTAACACCCCCCTCTCTCTAACATATATAGTGAACAACTTACCAATGCATGATAGTCATGTCCCCCCTCAACGTGTCCATGTTCCCTACAATGTACTTTATTTGTTGTGATATTTATTCTTCTCCTTTTAAATCCCCTGCATTGACTACATGGACAATAACATTACCCATCACCCTTTATTTTCAATCCATCCCACAATCTAGCAAGCAATTCTTGAATTTGTTCGTTTAGATTAGGAATATTGTTATGTGACATTTTCTGATACCAAGATTGACTAATGATTATCGATCTTAAAAAATCAAGTTCCACAATTCACTATTTTTAATTACAGTAACAATTGAAATAGTTGTGGCTTTTTGTATGGAAAACGGTCTGTGTGAATATTATAATTTCCGAAAATCGTCACTTGTATAGAAAACATGTTAGAATATGTAACATACTCGATGAAAATTATTAACAAAGTGAATTAATAATTGAGTAAAGAAAACTTTTCACTACTTTGATTTATTTTGTAATATTTATTCATAAGCAATTCATGAAATAGTCTATTTAATGATTCACTTATTCTGACATAGGTCCATACATGTTTCTATATTTATCCTAACACCATATAGGTAAGAATAATACATATCGAATATACTTAATGTATGTAAAACCATGCATTAACACAAGGTAGGTTCTTGTAGAAGATTTCATAACATATCCAAAAACTTATAAGGAAATTCATATGTAAAAATTACCTATGACTCACCATCTTTTTTTGTTTTGTAAATAAAAACTTATATATATTACTGGTTCATAGAAGATACAGAACTATTCATCGTTGGCAGAGGTGACCCCGACCAACAAAGGTCAAATAGGGTCCCCCCTTTCAGTTCACAAAAAGGAATTAGGCTATCAAAAACTCCCAGCTCGGATGCCAAACAAGAGATCAACATGTCTAAGAAAACATAACTGCACAGTTTTGACTCAAGTTCGGCATTTATGCTAACATAAAAGACATCAGACATATAAAAACTAAATGCTATCACAACTTCCATGGATGCCTTGCCATAAAACCAAAAATTGACGAAAAGCACCTTAGTCTAGGGTGATAATCTTCAGGTAGCGTTCAGCAGCTACCGAGATCGGACTGGAATTGATGGGCTGAGACTGACTAGCTTCTGAAATCTCCGCCTGTTGTCGTGAGGTATCAGCTCGGCTACAACCACCCCCATCTCCACTGCTGCCACCTTGAATTACAAAGGTGATACCCATCTTTTTAGCAATAGCATCCACTTTGGAATGCATAACTCTACTGTCAAGGTTATGCGTTTTCCAAGAGAGGACAGGTTTGTCATCCCCTCGCAGTTTGTTGAACGCATCCATGAGGACATTAGCCATCAAATTTTTAGTAACCCAATAGTTCATAAGTATTCTCTCATAGAGCGAAGCTCTGCCAGTGGTCGTTCCCCCATCGAGGATCCAATCCTCAGTGTCCCTGCAGATTTCATCCATCGACAAATCCTTAACGTTATTCAAGAGTTCCTTCTCAATCCCCCCAAGTTCCTCCTGAATCGTCCGAGGGATGTGTTTTTGGTGGAAATCCACCTCCTCATGCAGACGTGACCGAGCAGAGGCATGGGTAGTTCTGCCAGACTGGGAGCCCAGGGTTTTCGACAATCCCCCCACCTCTTTCTCAAGGGATTTCTGCTTCGGAGCCATAAGACAAAGGGGGGAAGCAAAACCAGACTTGCAGCTGTGAAAGAAAAAAAGAAAACTTCTACAGAACTCAATCCTGTAGACACCAACACAGCTAGACTGCCAGCAAAGATAAGTAATGCGGAAAGAACCGGACCTGGTAGGGGAATTAATAAGGAAAAGGCGACAGAGGCCATCTCCCAAAAAATGATGGAAAAAAATGAGGCAGTACCAGAACGTCATCATCCAAAGAGCCGTCAAAATCTCAGAGGTATGGAAAGGACAAGCAGGAAGATTGCCTCTTGTCTTATTGATGGCATCATCCCTATCTTGGGAGTACCAACTCATAACATTCATTGATGAAGCAATTAATACTCCGAGTGCAACTAGTGCTGAAGTAGCCCATCATGAGCATCCTGAACAATACCTGCCAGGTTATCTGCTCCGCGGTGGGTTGAGGTCTGATCATCAAACGTCACCACCCCCACCCCTGCCGCATCATTCAGAGCCAGTTGGTAGAACATCTGGCCCAATTCGCTCATGACAAAATCATCCGGTTTACCACACCAAAACGATAAAACGGAGTCAACTCCATGATTGGCCAGGTGGTCCACCACCTTGTTAGCCGCTCTTTTTACATGGGCAAAAGAAATGACAGGATGATTGACCAGAAGAGATCTAAGATGTTCCAGTTTGGCCAATAAGTGCCAACTAGATGAGACATGCTCCTGGGATTTTCCAAATGAAATTTTCCATGCCATATTCACGATGATAAGAGAATCACCCTCCAGATGTAGGGGAAGACACGATTCGGAAAGAGCCAGACTGAGCCCATGGATAATCCCATCCAACTCGGCAAAATTATTCGAATCGTGGCCAATGGCACCATAGAAGACTTTCATTACCTTGCCTGTCCAATCCCTGCAAACTCCCCCAAACCTTGCTGCTCCCAGGTTTCCATGGGAAGCACCATCAAAATTGATCTTGAAACACCGAGGAGGTGGAGGCGACCATCGAGACTGCACATTTGGCGAATGTGCCATAGAATTCCTACGAATACCTTCCAAATATGAACTCTTTAATCCCCACTCGTCGGCAATTCGCTTATCTTCAATAGACACCTCTTTATCTTTGTCCGTCCATTGCTAACTACGAATGGTCTCCGCCATATTTCTAACAAGGTTAGCCGAGACAATTTCCTCCTTGTTGATGCGATTCCGGAAAATTCGGTTATTGCACTCCTTCCACTGATCCCATAAGACCATGCCCGGATAGATGTGCCATAACATTCCGATGATGGGATTAGAGAAGGCTTTGAGGTCCCAGGCATCCAAAGACATGTCTGGATTGCCTCTCACTCGATAACATCTACAAAAAATTGAACTCCCACAATCCTAGATAGATGAAGCAAAAGAGCAGGAATCAAGCAAATGACCACTGCTTTCCTCAGCTTGAAGGCAAAGAGGACACCTGGATGGGCCACAGATACCCTTTTCCCTCAAATTTTCACTAGTGAGAATACGCTTCCAAACCACCAGCTAGCAGAAGACCGCCACTTTTGGCCACTTATTCATTTTCCAAACCTTTGACCAAACTTTCCTTGGTTCCTCCTCCTCCCGGATGAATAAGTTATAGGCTTCATGAATACTAAAGGTACCCTTAGGAGAATGCCCCCACCGAAGTCTGTCACTTGCGTCATTGTGTCGAATGAATGTGTCCCTCATCATTTGGTCAAAATCTTCTAAAACGGCCCTCTCTGATGCATCATCCCATTCTTCTGCTTTCAGCTAAAACCTAGGCCCTTCCATAACATAAATATCCCAATATTGGTGGACTTTCAGTTTTCCGAGAGTAAGACCTGATTCCTTCAAAAGCTGCCAAAGTGGATGAGAGCCTAGAATTGGATACTGGTTCCAGGCATCATCCCAGAAATTTGCTTCCCTCCCATTTTGAACTTCCCAAAAGCAATGATCCTGCACCAGACTTCTAGCTGCAAAAGCTTTTGCCCAAATGTGAGAAACCTGATGAAACTCATTAAATTGAACTAATTTCCCAATCTCCCTGTCCTTAGCATATTTGATATGCCACAGTTTAGCCCAAGGTTCCCCCTGTTGGGTGCACCAGCGCCACCAGATTTTGGCCCCAAAAACTTCACTTAGGACTTCTGGATCTCTGAGGCCAAGACCACCATTACCCTTTGGTTTACAAATCTTATCCCAACCAACCAAGGAAAACTTCCCCTTTGATTCTCGACAGCCCCAAAGGAAGGATCTCTGGATGTCCCAGATAGCCTTCAACATGGACTTAGGAGCTGAGAGCATGGAAAACAAATAGAATGACATGGATTGGAGAACTGACTTGACACGAGTTAATCTGCTAGGGAAATTCAAGGGACGCATAGTCCAACTTGTTAGCCTCCTTTTCATTCTATCTAACAACTCTTGCCAGGAAGCCAATCGAATTAAGCGCACTATCAGAGGAGCCCCTAGGTACCTAGAAGGGAAGGATCCCATCGAGAAGCCTAGGATTCTGATAATGTTCAGTTGAGTAACCCTTGGGGTATTTAGAAAGAACACCTGAGACTTCTGAGGGTCAACCTCTAGACCAGATGCTTTAGCAAATAAATCTAGACACTTCTTAAAACCTCTGGCTTCTTGGCCTGAAGGGTGCCCCATTAACATGGTGTCATCTACAAATTGTTGATGAGTTTGTCTATCCATCACATCATGAAGTCTGAGCCCTTTGATAACCCCAATGGCCACTTTGTGATTCATAAGTCTACTGAGACACTCACCCATAATGATAAACATGAAGGGAGACAGAGGGTCACCTTTTCTAATACCACGTGAAGCTTGCAGCAGCTTTGTAGGTGAACCATCGAGAAGAATAGAGAAGAATGGAGTTGAATCAAGATTCATGACCCATCGAACCCAGACTAAGTCAAAGCCATAAGCAAGCAACATTTCCCTCATGTATTTCCAGCTTAGTTTGTTATAGGATTTTGCAATATCAAGTTTTACCATCATCATAGGTTTCTTCAGAACTTTGAGAGAGTGAAGAATTTCATGGACCAAAAGGATCCCATCCACAATTTGCCTTCCCTCAACAAAGCTAGATTGTTCGGGGGAGATAAGGGTTGGGTGCAAATGTTTCAATCTGTTAGCTATGACTTTCAAAATGATTTTGTAGATAACATTACATAAGGATATGGGTCTAAACTTGTTTGGTGAGTCAGCCCCTTCTTCCTTAGGGATTAGGGACAAAAAGGTGGTGTTGAAAGCACGCAGCACTCCGCCACAACAGCGAGATTCTTCCACCAACTGGTGCACTTCCACCTTAATCAAGTCCCAGAAGTGGGAGAAGAAATTAGTGATGAAACCATCCGGTCTAGGGGCCTTACCCAAAGCCATTTGGTGCACAACTTCCTCCACCTCGAGTAAAGAGATAGCTTAAGATAGCATCTCGTTCTGCTCAGGAGAAATAATGCGAGGGATAAGGGAAGAGATATGTGCAATTTCCGGACTTCTATCAGGTCTGTCTTCGTTCAGGACAGTCTCAAAATGTTGGACGAGCTCAGCCTCGATATCTTCCCTAGTTTCAGTAGTGCCTCCATCAGACTTCAGAAGTTTGGATATCTTGGATCTATGTCTATTCTTAACCACTGAGTTATGGAAGAACTTAGTGTTTCTATCTCCTTCTTGTAGCCACTAAATTCTAGATTTTTGTTTCGAGTAAGTTTCTTCTTGCCTTTCCCGAGCATCAAGATCCCCGAGCAAGGTGTGTTCATGCCTCCTCAACTCATCATTCCATCCACCTTCCATCCCTTGTTTCTGGATAACCTCTAGCTCCAGAATGAGGCTCTTTTTGTCCTAAAATTTTTTCCTGAAATCGTCCTTATTCCAGGAATGAATCTTGGATTTGAGCATTTTGAGTTTCTGCTGGAATTGGTACATTTTTTATCCTTCTTGTGGGGTGCATTCCTCCCACCATTTCCCCACCAAGTTTTTGAAATCCTTGTGGTCCAACCAAAACTGCTCAAACCGAAGGGGCTTAGGGCAATTATTGGAAGAAATATCCCAGGAGAGGGAGACAGGCCAATGATCAGAGCCAGCATTGGGAAGAACGCAGGAGTTGACTTCCCCCATTTCATGCGCAATATCTTTCGATGTCAGGAATCTGTATAGCCTAGAAGCAACAAGATGAGACCCACCACACTTGTTGTTCAATGTAAACCATCCATTCCCCGTTTCAATGTCAACCAACCAATTCTAAGAAAGAATGTCTCGAAAATTCTCTTGGAATCTGTCCAAGGTTCTGCGTCCACCTTTTTTTTCCTCCAGAGAAGAGATCAAATTAAAGTCTTCCCCCACAATCCATGAGCCCATAGAAGCTTTTAGGGATAACCAAGACAGAAATAGAAGGAAGGAATCTTTTAGAGGGGCAATGCTAGGGCCATAGATATTGATAAGAGAGCCCTTAACAGTAGAATCCATGATATGGAAATCACAACTAAGAGAAAAATGGTTGGCCAACCAGTTGGATAAAAGGATGGATCTAGGGTTCCAAAGGATTGCTATGCCTCCTGCCATGCCAATGGAATCAATTTCCATGATGCCTGCACCTTTCCAAATATTTTGGACATTTCTCTCCATTACTTCCATAGAGCATTTGGTTTCGTGTAAGAATAAACCATCTGGTCTCTCCTGCTTCACTTTTCTAGATAGCGACCTGATTTTCTTGGGGTGATTACACACTCTGATATTCCATGTCACAATTCTCATTGGGAAAATTTTGGGGTTTTAGACAGAGCTGCCCTAATCAAAGGGTACATCGCAGATTCAATGAGCTTCACCGCAACCTCGGCAATATGTTGCCTATTTGACTTCCTGCCTTTATTTGGGTCATCTGAAGAGGACTTACGTTTAAACCCAGATTGGGGATCAACCCTAATACCCAATTTCTGAGAGACTTTAGTTTTGATGATGGCCTCTTTAAGTAGTTCGAGCTGTCGTCTGGGTACATAACCCCTTCCCTTCTTCTCACATTCCTTCTCAATTGCATCGAGATCCAGATCCCCGAGATCAACTTCCTCCTCCCTGTCATCTTCGATGATCACCGACAAATCCTTTGTAGGAGGGGTCGGGGGAGAGATAAACATCTCTTCTGATTGTTTTGCATCCAGCTCATCCATCTTGCCGCTTTCTCCCTCTCTCGCATTCACCTCCGTGTTCTCCTTCACCTTCTGCTTTTCTTCACCATTCTCATCCACCTCTTCCAAAATCTGGAAAGGATTTAGGGTAGCCTTACCATTTTCCATTTTGTTTTTCCCACCCTTCTTTTGAGCTTCTCCTGGTTTAGATCTTCATCTACCTTTTACCTGCGTAAAGGCATCCTTATCTTTGCTACCCTTAGGATCTGAATCTGGGGGAGGAGTCACCATAGCATTATGAGGGCAATTCCTGCTGAAATGCCCATATTCATGACAGGATCTACACCTAAATGGGAGCTGCTCATAGTACAGCGCCTGGACCCATTCCTCGTCCTCATAGTTCAGAGTAATTGCCTCCGGTAACTCCTTAGAAAGGTCCATATAAACGCAGATCCAGGCTCAGTCAGTATATCTTAGCTGCCGAGTTCGATCTACCAATTTGACAATTTCCCCTAGGGCATTACCAATGTCTTGGAGGATTTCCAGATCCTAGAATTCACATGGTAATGCATAGAGCTTGATCCATACTGGTGCCATTTTAACTGCCTCAGTGTCTGGGTTAAATATTTCTCTCCACGGTCTGAGATATAATCCCACAGAGAAAAAGAAATAAGGCCCTCCTTCAAGCACTCTATCCCGATCTTCCATATTAAAAAAAATAATGGTGAAAAAGCCCTTTGCACCCAGCTGGAGATGATATTGACCTTTTGGCTTCCAGGTTTGCTTGATCCACCGAATCAGATCCCGTTCCTTGGGCCAGATGCCAATAAACTTACCAGTTAGGGTTGTTTCCTTCCACTTCTCTACTCATTCTCTCACCTTTTCTGCTCGAATCGTTATCGTCGGGATCAAACGAGATTTAGGCATGCATCCTCCCTGAGCCAGATGCCACACTCCCCCGATCCCCTTGTTAGCATCGCCAGACCCTATCTTCTCCTGCACATGGGTGATCAGCCCGTCAGGGGATCCATCGTGGGGTGTTCCACCAACTAGCTACTGGGGACCCAGCATGGTAGGGCACTATTCAAACAGTAGAGAAATAAAAACCGACGTGCCGCAAAAACTGTAGTGCGAGCTCATCCAAAACTTCACCGTTACCTTCAGAGTGTGTGAGAGTTAAGAATCCAATCACAACCCCGACCAAGTTAGAGTTAAAAGTCAAGTGAAGTTGTGACTCACCATCTTCCATCAATAATGATAATGAGATATTTGAAGGATAACATAACCACTTATTTAATCATTTCTATAAACAGAACCTAAAAAGTAGATGCATCTAATCTTATAACAATAAACACATAGAAAGAGCCTAGTATACACATGGTTCACCCATTCCATGGGCTACGTCCACAAAGAATGTCATAATATGTATATTAAATAACAACTAGACATTTACAACTGCAACATACATGTTGCATTAATCCACTTTTTCATGACTTGTGTCATCGAGAGTATCTTTCAGGTCTCTCAATACCAAACGAACTATTACATAATCTGCAATCCAAATGTATATTTATTCAAGCCTCTCTCCTCGAGATTATTCTCGAAACATTTCAACACTATCTTCTGTATAATGACAAGAATCTATAATATGCTTAACAAAGAACTATTCAGGAATTCGACTGAACACCAACACAAGTTACAAAGATCTATCGCTATACTAGTATATATTTAGCCATTCGCATTCCCTCTAACCTCCATCATAAGTTACTGAGATTTATCTCTATGTGATTATCTATTTAAACACACGGTTATTCATTCTAATAATTACCCAAAACTTTTGACCTCTATACCATGATTATTCTCACGGAGTTTTCCAGGCTCCATGCATCCGCACAGAAAACTACAACAACTACTATAAAATATTTAAAACAGAGATTCAGGGATCATTGTGTTCAACCACAAACATCTAACTTAAACAACAACTGCATTCCCGATGGAGGGATCCATAGGAATGCATTCCGGAGGCAACGATATCTAAGGAGACTATAAATCCAATACTTAGATATAACAGGAACTTAACAGAAAATCCCACATTTGGGACAACGTTTTTCATGGTAGTAAATGACGCAGAAAGGATCCACATAGTAACAGAGAAAAACTAAATATTAAAAAGAAATGCAAGAGTTATTTATACAGGGAAACATCATACATGTTGTCCCTTCTCATCATGATTTTCGCTGGTGTAATCTCCGAGGTGTAACATATATGACATAGTGATCAAGTTATGTATTATAAGCAGAGGCTTTCACGCATACACAAAATTCACAGAAATGAAAATTAAGGGATTGACATTGCTCATCTAAGCGGATCCATTTCCCAATATCACATGTGCAGTACGTTATCATTTCCAGACAGCACTATCCTAGATCTCGACAAAGATTGTGCAGCATACCACCAAAGATATCACAACATTTTACACAATTCCCAAGATCAACACAGCATGCATTGACCGGTTAACACGCGGTCCAGATCGATGCATTATGAGCACAGAACTCCATGCAATTGAATGTTATGGGATCATTATTGCTTAGTTGTCATCGCAAGAAGAGATGTGGAAAAAACATACTCATAAATAAACAACCATAAAATGTATAAAGGAAAATATTGCAATTCTTGATTGCAACTAGACGGCCAGAGATCATAATCTGTAAATCAAAAGTGTATGGATCAAATTCCTTGGTTACAACGCCAAGCGAAGATGTGTAAAAACCATACTCATAAATAAACAACCCTCATATGTATAAAGGAAAAACACAATACTAGGTTGCAACTAGACCGACAGGGATCATACTTATCTTGTGTGTAGATTTCAAACCTCCCTTCTCGTAGAGACTATCCAACGTAATGGTTAAAACCCTACCTCCTTCACCATTTGCGAGTTGGACTTGTTCTCCTATCGCAATGGCAAGCTTGGATCTTTTAGCGGAAACCCCTGCGATCCCAGCAAGTACCCCCCCTCCTCCTTTACAAAACTCTTATGTAATCAAATTTACCAATTTTTTACTTTGCTTTGGGGAGTCCGTCCAACGAAGGGAGAACTTCCAATTGGAGCTCAAACCCCAAGCCAAGCGGTAGTTCTCTTCACCAAGTGGATGGAGTCTATTTAGAAGGTGGTGTCCCACTATTACACATGCCAATCTAAAGAGGAATCGCTCCCTCTTTCAAGCTAATCCTACTTAGAGGTACTCCCGAATATAAGCATAGTGGGAGAGTTTGTTTATAAGTATTGAAATAACAATTAATTACAACCTGTCGACCACTAGATCATACAAGGTCTTCCTAAGTATTCATCTATACCTTATCTTATATAACAATGGAGTTAGTTAACTCTCTTAAATATATATATATATATATATACATCATATATACTGATATAAAAAGGAAATCCCTTAATTGTCCTCTTCCACGCAACGGGCAACTTGACTACACGAGTTTTCTATGTGCCAAAAACGACATTAATTAAAATGTGTCCACAACTAGGTCATCCATAACCTTAATAGTTATTTGTATTACCTTCCACTATCTTGCACTAGTGGAGCGAACTCTTGTTTGAGTTATAATAAATAATATTTATTTTGGATGAAGCCTTAGTCAAGTTCATGGTCCTTTCATAATATATAATTATATTCTCCAATGTATTCTTTTCATAACTATTTGGTGAATGGAATCATATATATACATAACACACACTTATGTATATATATATATAAAATAATTAAATACTCACTTTGTAACATCCCTTAAATTCAACTTCTATTGTTATTATTTTGTAAATATAATTGTGTAAATGGTCATGGTGAGGAGCTCAAGGCCAATGCCCCACCAATGGTACTCGGAAGTAATATTATGTCATTTTCCTAAATGTTACTAAGGGCATAACACCATTTAAAACAAAGTAATTAAATCCTTTAGGGGAGAAAGAAAAGTTATCCTTTACTACAAGGACAATGCTAAAACCTTACCGATGAGAAATCATAAACATACACACACACATATATATATAAAGTATTACACAATAATTATGAGAACAATATAACTACAACCGATTATATATGTAAACAAAGTTAGCAATATAACTACAACCAATTAATTATATATGTAAGCAAAGTTACATAATATATTTATTGACCTTAAATATCCCTACCATAGGTCGAGGAGGGAAAGATCTTCTATTAAGATGTATCTTTTAAGTAAGAAGAGGGTTGTGTAGGAATGATCCAAAATAATCTAAGAGATCTTTTTCTCTCTAAATAAAGCATTTATATATATTTCAACAGTAATATAAAGTCACCTTGAGGAGGGAAATTTTTATAAATAATCATACCCACATGTAATAAGTTTTATATATATATCACAAAATAGCTAAGTGGATCCTTTTTCTAGAACATTATTATCATGCCTATATATACAAATACACTTTATGTAAAATATAGTTTACGTTATTAGCTAAGTGGGTCCTTTTTCTAGAACATTATTATCATGTCTATAAATACAAATACACTTTATGTAAAATATAGTTTACATTTAATATTTCATACATAGTTTATTTTAAAGAAAATTTAAATCATATATATATAGACATGATAATAATGTTCTAGAAAAAGGATCCACTTAGCTATTTTGTGATATATATATAACTTCTTACATGTGGGTTTAAGAGGATGGTTAACTAGTAACAAAAGCAAATAAGTTACATAAATATGAAATAACTTCGGTAAAATAATTGATTATCTTTTTAAAAATTTAGGTATTTCGACAAATAGTAGAGGAAGTAGTGGTCGTTTATAGATAGAGCCAAAGCTCGAAGTCGAGCATGGACTGGAATGACTCACCCTACCTAAGAAGTTACGAGTAAGGGTAAGGGTTGCCACTTGGCGTGGTTAAGGAGTACGTTGAGAAATTTAAGGAGTGTGTGTCCATGGTGGAACACTCCCCTTGCCATCTGCTTCCGTGTGTAGGATACCTTGACACCCTACCATCGCCATCGACCTAGAAGAAACTGGAAATGGACGCCATTTGTCTTCCAGGAGAAGGGATCCCACTTATATATATATATATATATATCGCATTCTCCTATTAATGTGCCATGAATGGTTAGTTACACATTCATCAGCTATCATTTTTTCTTTATATAATTGCTTATTTTGTATTTTGAATGATTGATATAGAATCAATCTGGACAATAAAGTTGTCTCATTCTTGTACAACCCTAAAAAAGCATAGGGCGAAGTCCACCCCAAATTCTAAAATAAAAACACCTATCAACGTAAATATATTAATAAAAAGCGACCATAAAAAAATTCCGAACATTAGTGGAACTCTTTCACTCGAATGAAACCCAATTCAATTTTGATATCCTTGTCATTAGTAACAATAATAACTATAACCAATATTACTTTTAAAAATCTTCGATATCATTAGTAACAATAAATATAACCAATATTACTCATAAAAATCTTGGAAATGAAGTATATCATTCTTATCTTTTGTTGCAATAATATGACGACTTGTACAGTTCTAAAATAGTAATTAGAATTCTCACGTATTGTTGTAATAATAACAGTCTCACTTTTAAAATTATCAAACCTATAACAATAGTGGGTAGTTTCTCCATTTATTCTCGAATCCAACTACAATCCCATGGCTGGCGTGTAAAGCATTAGCAAGTGAATAAAGATACAATCCCATGGCTGGCGTGTAAAGCATTAGCAAGTGAATAAAGAGTTTTGTAAGCATACGCACAAGGATGAAGAATTTATAATGATAAAATCGTTTCGAGAACAATCGCACTAAAAAAACATTCAACTTGACAAACATTATTGATGCTTATCAAAACGCTTCGGTTTTATTGACAACTTGTGGTAGTCCTAGAAACCAATAGCAATACAACTCGGAGTAAATTCCCACCAAATCAAATTTACAAGTTCAACATTGACCATTGAGTATCTTACACATGATAATGACAAAGCTGTATTCACAAATCGGGGATAAATACTGATCGGTATTACAAATTATGAGTCAATATGCAACACAAAACAAGGACAAGTAGTTTCCACAATCAAGGGATAAGAATTGTGAGTGGATGTTAAACAGAGCTACAAGGTCATGGTAGAATTAAAACATAATCACTCTAGGAAATTAAACGTTACTTTTTTTTTCCCGCGAAAAAAGCATACTATTGATATTTAATTTCTGAATCAAATAGTACATGATTTAAGCCACCAAAGTTGTTTTTCCAAAGAACTTCTCAACAAAGAGATTCTCGATCATACAAAATTTACAATGGATAAGCCAATAGTCTAATATAAAAAAAAGGTGCTAAATGCAAAATCAGATCAGGAAATTATGGGAACCTAAATCAATCAGCTGATTCTCCCAATATTCATCCCATAGCAATATGTCCTCCTCGCCATCAAGTGGCAATTTTGATAAACAATCTGCCTCATCATTGAGTTCTCGGAAAATATGTTCCAAAGTAACAGATCTGAAAGTACTAAGTTCAGCCTTAACTCTCCTGCACCAGTTGACCAAATTTAAGACCTTAAGGTCATACTCACCTCGTGCCCATTTAATGGTAACACGTGAGTCACCAAAGATCTTCACATTTACTAGCCCAAAAATATTAGCTACCCGGGAGACACACCACAAAGCCAAGAGTTCCGCCTTCATATTAGAGCCTTTACCACATTTGAGACCAAGGGTATAAAAGTGAGAATGATTTATAAAAATCACCCCACCTGCACCACAATTTTTTAGGTTGGCAGCACCATCAAAAAATAGAACAGGTTCATTTAGAGTGAAGTGAAATTCCCCGACATTCCTCTGTACAGGTGAAGTCATATCTGTCTGGTACTACATGTAATGTGAAAGAATAATATTAAATGTACCATCCACATTTGGATTAAGAACTTCAAATGTAGCCTTGTTTCTAACATACCAAACAGTCCAGGAAATGAAAATAGGCAATGTCAAGTACTTTTCACATTTCCTTGTCCAAACCTGTAAACAAGAAACCACAGAAGTACCATTTCATTTATTAGCAATATCAAATATCTGATAGAACTTCTCCCATAGTTCCAGAGTGAAGGAGCATTCCGAATGATTTCAAATGTGTGTAGATGATTCAGAATGATTTCTGCACAAAATACAACAGCTAGGGCCAATCCAACCCAACAAAAATAGATTATCCCACATCTTTAATCGCTCTTGTAGTAGCATGAACCAACTGAAACATTTCAGCTTAAGTGGCATGAACCAATGCCAAATTTTTCTATTTAAACGTTACCTTAGAGTAAGGTTGAAGTACATTTATAGAACTTATTTAAAGTTATAATATATATGATTGGTTCTAGCATTGTTATTATGATCCACTATATTTTTAAAAATGGCATTGATGGCGTAGTAATCATGGCGAAGATGAAAAGTGTTAGGTCCTATGTTGTTCAATTGGTACTCTTCTAAATGGTATTCATAGACAATGCAAGTGTGAATAAGTTACTTCCCTTTATTTCCATCTTTTTACTTGTTTGTACATATAGAAAAAATGGTCTCTCACATAATTTTAATATGATATGATATTTTTTAACTTACTTTTGATTATAATATTACGTGATATATTAAATATGATATTTTGTAACATATTTTTTATTATAATATTAGAAGACATCGGCTAAAAAAATATTAGAAGACATATTTTATGCTTAGAAGCTCAAATTTCATGTATATATATTTATGTAATATTATTTTAGTTTAAGTAAATCATTTAAGAATTAATTATAAGGTGTATATGTTGTTAGTAATTGTATTGGGTGTGTACAAGTTAATAAGGGTCTCTTTTGACATGTTAGATGTAGTATAAAATTGGAAAAACATACATCCATCAATTTGCATAAATATTTTAAGACACATACACAATGAATCTTGCCCTCAGTAAAAAGACGAAACACAACAAATTGAATGATGTTTTGAATATATATATATTTTCTATTGAAAATGTTCTGAGCTATTTGAAGTTTGATCTTTTTTAATAGAAAGTTTTTATTTTTTGGACAAATTATAAGGTATATCTTTTTGTGGGTGCATCCTTTGAGTGCCTAAATGATGGAATCAACTTACGAAGACTGATAGACATATAGAGAACGACTAGTACTAGTGCGTTGGTATATTCCCCCCCCAAAATTAATAATTTTAATTATCTAAGTGATCGAACCTCAAAAGCAGTATGCAAGTGTGGGTGCCGCCTTTGAAGGTCTTAATGCAATTATTTCGATATGGTTTTTTATAAGTATGTATAGGTCGGTGTCCTTTAGTGCACCATATATTTTTTTCAAAATGGCTGAGAAACATAAGAGTTATGGACAAAACACTAACATTGTGTTTTTTGAGTTAAAGGAGTCACAACGAGAGAAAAATAAGAAAAAATAGAAATATATATATATATATATATATATATTCTCTATAAAAATTATATATTTGGAATCTATAGAAAAAAAGGCTATATGTGTCTAAAATTTCATAAAAATGATGGTGTGTAACATACTATAACCAACAAATAAACACGAGCATACTGAAAAAACTGGATACAATGCTCAATTAGCCATGGTTTATCATACTCCAGGGCATAGGCATCATAAATCTGAAGCAAAGTCCAAAGAATACACATAGGCATAGGAATGCCAAACCAGCTCGTGGGGAGGATCAGGCATAGTGCTAAGTAACGCATCCACGTTTTGTTTAAATTCACATTTTAAAGCCTGCAAAAACAAAGCACGTGATCGTTTTATATTACAAAATGTGTATGCAATTTGTAAACGTATAATTTTATTGTTTTTTTATTATAACATTAAAAATAATTCTTACTGGTAAAGGGTTAGACATATAGAAGGTGGGGGGGGACGATTTGTAACCTTATAATTTTATTGTTTTCTGATTATAACATTAAAAATAATTCTTGATGGTAAGGGGTTAGAGGTAGAAAAGGGAAGGGAGGGGGGTGGTAAGGGGTTAGAGGTAGAAAAAAGGGGGTGGGGGGTGGTAAAGGGTTAGAGGTAGAGAAAGGGGGGTGTTAATGGGTTAGAGAGAAACAAAGAGAGAGAGGGAGAGAGGTGAAGGGAGAGAAATTAGGGGTGGTAAGGGGTTAGAGGTAGAGTGAGAGGGGGGTATTAAGGAGTTAGAGAGAGAGAGAGACATTGGTGGTTGGTAAGGGGTTATAGGAAGAGAGATAGGGGATGTTAAGGTGTTATAGGTAGAGATATAGGGGGGTTGTTAAGGGGATAGAGGTAGAGAGAGAGATTGAGAGAGAGGTAAAGGGAGACACATTGAGGGGTGGTAAGGGGTTAGAGGTAGAGAGTTACGTGGGTGTTAAGGGGTTATATGTCAAGATAGAGGAGGGTATTAGGAGTTTGTGGGAGTGGGAGATGGGTGGGGGTAAGGTGTATGTGGAGGAGATATAGAAGGATAGAGACAGTGTGTGTGTGAGAGAGTGGGGGAGTAGAAGAGATATAGAGAGGGGGGTTATAGGTAGGGAGAGAGGGGGGTGTTAGGGGGTTAGGGGTAGGGGGAAGGAGAGATATATAGAGATAGGCTTGAATTGGAGATGTTCTATACCCCCTACCTATGTCTTCACTAGTAGCGTCTAGGGAATCCACATATTCCAAATATAGCCAGCCCAGGGCTTCAAATATCACCGATCTAGGGATTCAAGGGGATAACCATCGAAAAATAAATGGTGTACTTTTTATAATTTTATGCACACAATCCAATAAAAAATGGATGTAAAATTTATCACCGGAAGGGTGGGATAACTCCTCCAAACAATTTCATTGGCAGAAATCCATGAAACGAGATAAGGGTGGGAAACAAAATTTAAAATACAACCAAAACAATACATGTGTTATTAATATGAAAAAATGCATATTCGTGCCACTATGAGGTTTTCAATACCAAGTATGGGTTTTCAAGCCATTGGTGGAATCTATGGTCTCCAAGAGGGGATATGGGTTCCATATGTAGGACAATGACTATTCCCATGATGTGGAACCTTTGTTGGAGTTCATCATTACAATTGAAGATGTAGCTCGTGTAGGTGTTGTTGCTACCTTGTTGGATTTTAACAATGAGAAGGGATTTCAGAAACATAATCATGATTCTATATGCAGCGTGGGACAATCCAACAAAAAGACTAGAAGGGAAGGTGGTTATATTGGAGAAAAAGGTATAAAATATGAGTGTTTTAGATTCTCTATTCCTGAAATTATTCATACATTGGCATTTTTTCTAAATTAGATATTAGTGCAAATATATAACAGTCTAGCATTCTTTCCTGTTTTGAATTTTTTTTTTCATTGCAGGTATTGGATTTAAGAGCGTTTTCGTAGTCACAATCTATCCTTTCATTCTCAGAAATTGATATAGGATAAGGTTCAATGAAATCCCCCCCCCCCCCTCGATGTTAAGATTTGATATATTACTCACGAATGGATAGAAGATATGAAATGCATAACACAACTTGAAGAAATTTATGGATGCCAGCTTCCCAATACTGTTATAATTCTAACCCTACATATTGAAAAGGTTGAAGTTGTAAAGTAACAACTCTCTAGTATTCATCTCGAAGTTCGTTTGTTTTTGTATACGATAAAGAAGTTCTCAGTTCATGAGCTAGAACATATGGATCTTAACAGGATTTATAAAATCTATGTTTTACGAGAAACTGACCTTAGAAATTCTCAAAGCAATGACAATGAATAATTCTTTCTACATTTGTTAGCAAAAGAAGATCAATGTTCAACGACACAATTTACTTATTACATGTGGAGGAAGACGTTTCCAGTGGAAGACGAGAGTAGGGTTGAGCAGAGGAAAGATGTAGAAAAATGCGTTATTACAGTAGCTTTTCCTTTGGGAGAACGACTTACAAGAGGAAATATGGAGACTGACATGAATCTATGCTTTTATTCCCACCGAAATGGTAACTGGATTTCCATTTAAAATACAGGTAACAAGAGTTTTATAACACCTTGAATTTTTTGGGCATGGTTGATGTGTTTGACAATTTGTATTCTCCCTGTATTTGGTCATCTGGTTGGTTGAAAGGCCTACCTGAAAATATCTACATGTTGAACTTCTTTGTTTCTTTGCTGAAAATTTGAAGGGACTTTCAAGTCACTTGCAAAACACTCCTTTGTTGAAGTATGTAAGTTCTTCCAACAACACATATTTCGGAAGTGTATCAAATGATGCCATCTGCACTGGATTCTCCTTGTAGCTGAATGTGGGAATATCAACAGGGAACTAGGATCTCTAAATTTTTTCCTACCTGCATCCATGTTGATGTATATGTAACTTCGGAATGTATTTCATATATGTTGTATGTACTCCTATAGAGATGGTATTATTCCTCTATACGGAAGTGTCGTCATTTATATTGTAAGTGTCGTAACTTATACTTGATGGGTTATTAGACCACCTTGTTGGGGTCGGCCCTGTATAAGTCATGTGGGTCGAAGGGTTATTAGACCACCCTATTGGGGGTCGGACATGTGGGTCAAAGGGTTATTAGACCACCCTATTGGGGATCGGCCCAGTCAGCATTATGTTATGTGGTTAAGTTCGAGCCTACATGAGTTAGGTAAAAAGGCAAGTCAAGTCAAGTATAAATAGAGTGCGGGAGGCACTCTATTTACTCACTCACTTCTCACTCATGCACTCAAGGAGGAGTGGCGCACTTATGGAGGAGGAGGATCTGCTGCTAGGATATGTCTATCTCTCATGGTTGGTTGTATCATTGCTCTATCTATCTCTGAGGAAGTTATTGGGGTTTTTCACCTTTATGGTTTTACCCAAGTAAATCTTTGTGTCTCTTGTGTGCTTGCATTATTGTCTCCATGATTGATATGCTGTAGATATGTTGTACATGTTGTTCTCTCAGTTAAGATCCTAGATCAGATTGAAGTAAATTCTGAAAATTTAACAATCCACAAGTAGCTGGGCCAAGTTAATGGAAAGGAATCCATGTACTACTATGGGATTTTCAACCCTTTCTGAAGATTACCATACATTACAATCTTGTGCAGAAGTTTTGATGTATTTAGTTAATGATTTGGTTCCATTGTGGCAAAGACACCTTGATGTAGTAGATATTCCAGAGCTATTTCCTCTGAAATCTAATCTTCCTATTGTCTCCCATTCTTTGAAAACCTGTAATTTTTTTAATTTGATGCACACAATCCAACAGAAAATTCCTACGGATTTTATCACTTGAAGGGAGGATAACTCCCTCCAAATAATGTCGTTGACACAAATCCACGAAATGGGATAAGGGTGGGAAACAAATTTTAAAATGCAAACTAACCCTCATCCCCCTATCTCTCTCCCCATTCTCTTCGTAACCCTTACTAACCCATAACCTATGAACTCTTAACACTCTCCCCCCCCCCTCTCTCTCTCTTCCTAACCCCTAACCCCTAACCTCTAACCAGTCTCTCTAAATCTTACGAATTCCCCTATGTCTCTACCTCTTACCCTTTAACACCCCCCCCCTCTCTAACATATATAATGAACAACTTACCAATGCATGATAGTCATGTCCCCCCTCAACGTGTCCATGTTCCCTACAATGTATTTTATTTGTTGTGATATTTATTCTTCTCCTTTTAAATCCCCTGCATTGACTACATGGACAATAACATTTCCCATCACCCTTTATTTTCAATCCATCCCGCAATCTAGCAAGCAATTCTTGAATTTGTTTGTCTAGATTAGGAATATTGTTATGTGACATTTTCTAATACCAAGATTGACTAATGATTATCAATCTTAGAAAATCAAGTTCCACACTTCACTATTTTTAATTACAGTAACAATTGAAATAGTTGTGGCTTTTTGTATGGAAAATGGTCCGTGTGAATATTATAATTTCTGAAAATCGTCGCTTGTATAGAAAACATGTTAGAATATGTAACATACTCAATGAAAATTATTAACAGAGTGAATTAATAATTGAGTAAAGAAAACTTTTCACTACTTTGATTTATTTTGTAATATTTATTCGTAAGCAATTCACGAAAAAGTCTATTTAATCATTCACTTATTCTTACATAGGTCCATACCTATTTCTATATTTATCCTAACACCATATAGGTAAGAATAATACACATCGAATATACTTAATGTATGTAAAACCATGCATTAACACAAGGTAGGTTCTCGTAGAAGATTTCATAACATATCCAAAAACTTATAAGGAAATTCATATATAAAAATGACCTCCAACTCACCATCTTTCTTTGTTTTGTAAATAAAAACTTATATATATTACTGGTTCATAGAATATACAGAACTATTCATCGTTGGCAGAGGTCACCCCGACCAACAAAGGGTGATAATATTCAGGCAATGTTCAGCAGCTACCAGGCTCGAACTGGAATTGATGGGCTGGGACTGACCAGCTTCTGAAATCTCCTCCTGTCATCGTGAGGTATCAGCTTGGCTGCAATCGCCCTCGTCTCCACTGCTGCCACCTTGAACTACAAAGGTGATACCCATCTTTTTAGCAATAGCATCCACTTTGGAATGCATAACTCTACTGTCAAGGTTATGCGTTTTCCAAGAGCGGACATGTTTGTCATCCCCTTTCCGTTTATTGAACGCATCCATGAGGACATTAGCCATCAAATTTTTGGTAACCCAATAGTTCATAAGCGTTCTCTCATAGAGCAAAGCTCTGCCAGTGGTCGTTCCCCGATCGAGGATCCAATCCTTAGTGTCCCTACAGATTTCGTCCATCGACAAATCCTTAACCTCATTCAATAGTTCCTTCTCCATCCCCCCAAGCTCCTCCGGAATCGTCCGAGGGATGCGTTTTTGGTGGAAATCCACCTCCTCACACAGACGCGACCGAGAAGAGGCACAGGTAGTTCTACCAGACTGGGAGCCCATGGTCCTCGACAATCCCCCCACCTCTTTCTCAGGGGATTTCCGCTTCGGAGTCATAAGACAAAGGGGGAAGCAAAACCAGACTTGCAGTAGGGAAAGAAAATAAGAAAACTTATACAGAACTCAATCTTACAGACACCAACAAAGCTAGACTGCCAGCAAAGATAAGGAATGGGGAAAGAACTGGACCTGGTAGGGGAATTAATAAGGAAAAGGTGACAGAGGCCATCTCCCAAAAAATGATGGAAAAACACGAGGCAGTACCAGAACGTCATCATCCAAAGAGCCATCAAAATCTCAGAGCTCTGGAAAGGACAAGCAGGAAGATTGTCGCTTGTCTTATTGATTGCATCATCCCTATCTTGTGAGTACCAACTCATAACTTTCATTGATGAAGCAATTAAGACTCTGAGTGCAACTAGTGCTGATATAGCCCATCACGAGCATCCTGAATAGTACCTGCTAGGTTATCTGCTCCGCGGTGGGTTGAGGTCCTATCATCAAACGTCACCACCCCCCGCTCCTGCCACATCATTCAAATCCAGTTGGCAGCACATCTGGCCCCATTCGCTCACGACAAAATCATCCGGTTTACCACACCAAAACGATGAACCAGTGTCAACTCCATGATTGGCCAAGTGGTCTGCCACCTTGTTAGCCGCTCTTTTTACATGGGCAAAAGAGATGGCAAGATGATTGACCAGAAGAGATCTAAGATGTTCCAGTTTGGCCAATAAGCGCCAACTAGATCAGACATGCTTAGGGGATTTTCCAAATGACATTTTCCGTTCCATATTCACGATGATAAGAGAATCACCCTCCAGAACTAGGGGAAGCCACGATTTAGAAAGAGCCAGACTGAACCCATGGATAAGCCCATCCAACTTGGAAAAATTATTCTAATCATGGCCTATGGCACCATAGAAGACTTTCATTACCTTGCCTATCCAATCCATGCAAACTCCCCCAAATCCTGCTGCTCCCGAGTTGCCACGGGAAGCACCGTCAAAATTGATCTTGAAACACCGAGGAGGTGGAGGCGACCATCGAGGCTGCACATTTGGCGAAGGTGCCATAGAATTACTATGATGACCCTCCAAATCGGAACTCTTTAATCCCCACCCGTCAGCAATTCGCTTATCTTCAATGGACACCTCTTTATCTTTGTCCATCCATTGCTGACTGCGAATGGTCTCCACCATATTTCTAACAAGGTTAGCCCAAAAAATTTCCTCCTTGTTGATGCAATTCCTAAAAATTTGGTTATTGCGCTCCTTCCACTGAGCCCATAAGACCATGCCCGGATAGACGTCCCATAACATTCCGATGATGGGATTAGAGAAGGCTTTGAGGTCCCAGGAATCCAAAGACATGTTTGGATTGCCTCTCACCCAATAACATCTGTGAAAAATTGAAATCCCACGATCCTAGATAGATGAAGCAAAAGAGCAAGAATCAAGCAGATGACCACTGCTTTCCTCAGCTTGAAGGCAGAGAGGACACCTGGATGGGCCACAGATACCCTTTTTCCTCAAATTTTCACTAGTGAGAATACGCTTCCAAATCACCAGCTAGCAAAAGACTGCCACTTTTGGCCACTTGTTCATTTGCCAAACCTTTGACCAAACTTTCCTTGGTTCCTCCTCCTCCCGGATGAATAAGTTATAGGACTCATGAATACTGAAGGTACCCTTAGGAGAATTCTCCCACCGAAGGATGTCACTTGAGTCATTGTGTCGAATGAATGTGTCCCTCATAATTTGGTCAAAATATTCTAAAACGGCCCTCTCTGATGCATCATCCGATTCTTTTGCTTTCAGCCAAACCCTAGGCCCTTCCATAACATAAATATCCCAGTATTGGTGGACTTTTAGTTTTCCGAGAGCAAGACCTGATTCCTTCAAAAGCTGCCAACGTGGATCAGAGCCTAGAATTGGAAACTGGTTCCAGGCATCATCCCAAAAATTTTCTTCCCTCCCATTTTGAACTTCCCAAAAGCAATGATCCTGCACCATACTTCTAGCTGCAAAAGCTTTTGCCCAAATGTGAGAACCCTGATGAACCTCATTAAATTGAACTAATTGCCCAATCTCCCTATCCTTAGCATATTTGATATGCCACAATTTAGCCCAAGGTCCCCCTATTGGGTGCACCAGTGCCACCAGATTTTGACCCCAAAAACTTCACTTAGGACTTCTGGACCTCTGAGGCCAAGACCACCATCAGCCTTTGGTTTACAAATCTTATCCCAACCAACCAAGGAAAACTTCTCCTTTGATTCCCGATAGCCCCAAAGGAAGGATCTCTGGATGCCCTGGATAGCCTTCAACACGGACTTAGGAGCGGAGATCATGGAAAACAAATAGACCGGCATGGATTGGAGAACTGACTTGGAAAGAGTTAATTTGCTAGGGAAATTGAAGGGACGCACAATCCAACTTGTTAACCTCCTTTTCATTCTATCCAACAACTCTTGCCAGGAAGCCGATCGAATTAAGCCCACTGGCAGAGGAGCGCCTAGGTACTTAGAAGGGAAGGATCCCATCGAGAAGCCTAGGATTCTGATAATGTTGAGTTGAGTAACCCTTTACGTATTTAGAAAGAACACCTGATACTTTCGAGGGTTAACCTCTAGACCAAATGCTTTAGCAAATAAATCTAGACACTTCTTAAAACCTCTGGCTTCTTGGACTGAAGGAGGCCCCATTAAAATGGTGTCATCTACAAATTGTTGATAAGTTTGTCTATCCATCACATCATGAAGTCTGAGCCCTTTGATAACCTCAATGGCCACTTTGTGATTCATATGTCTACTAAGACCCTCAGCCATAATGATAAACAAGAAGGGAGACAGAGGGTCACCTTGTCTAATACCACGCGAAGCTTGCAGCAGCTTTGTAGGTGAACCATTTAGAAGAATAGAGAAGAATGGAGTTGAAATAGGATTCATGACCCATCGAACCCAGACTAAGTCAAAGCCATAAGTAAGAAACATTTCCCTCATGTATTGCCAGCTTAGTTTGTCATAGGCTTTTTCAATATCAAGTTTTACCATCATCCCAAGTTTCTTCAGAACTTTGAGAGAGTGAAGAGTCTCATGGACCAAAAGGATCCCATCCACAATTTTCCTTCCCTCAACAAAGCCATATTGTTCGGAGGAGATAAGGGTTGGTTGCAAAGGTTTCAATATGTTAGCTATGACTTTTGAAATGATTTTGTAGATAACATTGCAGAAGGCTATGGGTCTAAACTTGTTTAGCGAGTCATCCCCTTCTTCCTTAGGGATTAGGGACAAAAAGGTGGCATTGAAAGCACGCAGGACTCTGCCACAACTGCGAGATTATTCCACCAGCTGGTGCATTTCCACCTTAATCAAGTCCCAGAAGTGGGAGAAGAAATTGGTGGTGAAACCATCCGGTCCAGGGGCCTTACCCAAAGCAATTTGGTGCACAACTTCCTCCACCTTGAGTAAAGAGATAGCTTTAGATAGCATCTCTTTCTGCTCAAGAGAAATAATGCGAGGGATAAGGGAAGAGATCTGGGAATTTTCCGGAATTCTATCAGGTCTGTCTTCCTTCAGAATAGTCTCAAAATGCTTGATGAGCTCAGCCTCGATATCTTCCCTAGTTTCAGTAATGCCTCCATCAGACTTCAGAAGTTTGGATATCTTGGATCTGTGTCTATTCTGAACTACTGAGTTATGGAAGAACTTAGTGTTTCTATCTCCTTCTTGTAGCCACTGAATTCTGGATTTTTGTTTCCAGTAAGTTTCTTCTTGTCTTTCCCAAGTGTCAAGATCCCCGAGCAAGGTGTGTTCATTCTCCCTCAACTCATCATTCCATCCACCTTCCATCCCTTGTTTCTAGATAAGCTCTAGCTCCAGAATTAGCTTCTTTTTGTCCTAAAAAATGTTCCCGAAATCGTCCTTATTCCAGGAGTGAATCTTGGATTTGAGCATTTTGAGTTTCTGCTGGAACTGGTACATTTTTTAGCCTTCCTTCGGGGTGCATTCCTCCCACCATTTCCCCACCAAGTCTTTGAAATCCTTGTGGTCCAACCAAAACTGTTCAAACCGAAAGGGCTTAGGGCAATTATTGGAAGAAAGATCCCAGGAGAGGGAGACAGGTCAATGATCAGAGCCAGCATTGGGAAGAACGCGAGAGTTGACTTCCCCCATTTCGCGCTCAATATCTTCCGATGTCAGGAATCTATCTAGCCTAGAAGCAACAAGATGGGACCCACCACGCTTGTTGTTCCATGTAAACCATCCATTCCCTGTTTTAATGTCAA
This sequence comes from Larix kaempferi, assembly GCA_027924585.1. Lineage (NCBI taxonomy): Eukaryota > Viridiplantae > Streptophyta > Pinopsida > Pinales > Pinaceae > Larix > Larix kaempferi. The sequence continues at coordinate 3,138,302 of BSBM01000091.1, forward strand.
CCAACCGATTCTAAGAAAGAATTTATCGAAAATTCTCTTGCAATCTATCCAAGGTTCTGCATCTGCCTTTTTTTTTCCTCCAGAGAAGAGATCAAATTAAAGTCTTCCCCCACAATCCATGAGCCCGTAGAAGCTTGCAGGGATAACCGAGACAGAAATAGATGGAAGGAATCTTTTAGAGGGGCAATGCTAGGGCCATATACATTGACAAGAGAGCCCTTAACGGCAGAATCCATGATATCAAAATCACAGCTAAGAGAAAAACAGTTGGCCAGCCAGTTGGATAAAAGGATGGATCTAGGGTTCCACAGGATTGCTATGCCTCCTACCATGGAAATGGCATCAATTACCATGACGCCTGCACCTTTCCAAATCTTTTGGACATTTCTCTCCATTAAATCCATAGATCATTTGGTTTCCTGTAAGAATAAAACATCTAGTCTCTCCTGCTTCACTTTTCTAGATAACGAACTGATTTTCCTGGGGTGATTACACCCTCTAATATTCTATGTCACAATCCTCATTGGGAAACTTTTGCGGTTTCATACAGAGCTTCCCTAATCGTATGGTATATCCCAGATTCAATGAGATTCACCCCAACCTCGGCAATATGCTTCTTGTTTGACTTCCCGCCTTTCTTTGGGTCATCCGAAGAGGACTTACGTTTAAACCCAGATTGGGGATCAACCCTAATACCCAATTTCTAAGAGACTTTAGTTTTGATGATGACCTCTTGGAGAAGTTCGAGCTATCGTCTGGGTACATAACCCCTTCCCTTCTTCTTGCATTCCTTCTCAATTGCATCGAGATCCAGATCCCCCAGATCAACTTCCTCCTCCCCGTCGTCTTCCATGATCACCGGCAAATCCTTTGTAGGAGGGGCAGGGGAGATATAAACATCTCTTCCGATTGTTTTGCATCCAGCTCATCCATCTTGCTGCTTTCTCCCTCTCTTGCATTCACCTCCGTGTTCTCCTTCAGCTTCTGCTTTTCTTCACCATTCTCATCCACCTCTTCCAAAATCTGGAGAGGATTTAGCGTGGCCTTACCATTTTCCATTTTGTTTGTCCCACCCTTCTTTTGAGCTTCTCTTGGTTTAGATCTTCATCTGCTTTTTACCTGCGTAAATCCATCCTTATCTTTGCTACCCTTAGGATCTGAATCTGGGGGAGGAGTCACCAGAGCATTATGAGGGCAATTCCTGCTGAAATGCCCATATTCATGACAGGATCTACTCCTAAATGGGAGTTTCTCATAGTCCAGCACCTAGACCCATTCCTCGTCCTCATAGTTCAAAGTAATTGCCTCTTGTAACTCCTTAGAAAGGTCCATATAAAATCAGATCTGGGCACAGTCAGCATATCTTAGCTGCCGGGTTTGATCTGCGAATTTGACAAATTCCCCTAGGGCATTACCAATGTCTTGGAGGATTTCCAGATCCTAGAATTCACATGGTAATGCATAGATCCTGATCCATACTAGTGCCATTTTAACTTCCTCAGTGTCTGGGTTAAATATTTCTCTCCATGGTCTGAGATATAATCCCGCAGAGAAAAAGAAATAAGGCCCTCCTTCAAGCACTCTATCCCGATCTTCGATATTAAAAAAAATAATGGTGAAAAAGCTCTTTGCACCCAACTGGAGATCATATTGACCTTTTGGCTTCCAGGTTTGCTTGATCCACTGAATCAGATCCCGTTCCTTGGGCCAGATTCTAATAAACTTACCATTTAGGGTTGTTTCCTTCCACTTCTCTACTCGTTCTCTCACCTATTCTGCTCGAATCATTATCGCCGAGATCAAACAAGATTTAGGCATGCAGCCTCCCTGAGCCAGACGCCGCACTCCCCCGATCCCCTTGTTAGCATCACCAGACCCGATCTTATCCAACACATGGGTGATCATCCCGTCAGGGGATCCGTCCTGGGGCGTTCCACCAGCCAGCTGCTGGGGACCCAGCATGGCAGGGCACTATTCAGAAAGCAGAGAAATCAAAACCGACGTGTCGTAAAAACCCTAGCGCGAGCTCATCCAAAACTTCATCGTTACCTTCAGAGTATGTGAGAGTTAAGAATCCAATCACAACCTAGACCAAGTTAGATTTAAAATTCATGTGAAGTTCCGACTCACCATCTTGCATCAACAATGATAATGAGATATCTGAAGGATAACATAACCATTTACTTAATCATTTCTATAAACAGAACCTAAAAAGAAGATGCATCTAATCTTATAAAAATAAACACATAGAAAGATCTCAGTATACACATGGTTCACGCATTCCATGGGCTACGTCCACAAAGAATGTTGTAATATGTATATTAAATAACAACTAGACATTTACAACTACAACATACATGTTGCATTAATCCACTTTCTAATGACTTGTGTCATCGAGAGTGTCTTTCAGGTCTCTCAATACCAAACGAACTATTACATAATCTGCAATCCAAATGTATATTTATTCAAGCCTCTCTCCTCGAGATTATTCTCGAAACATTTCAACACTATCTTTCGTATAATGACAAGAATCTATAATATGCTTAACAAAGAACTATTCAGGAATTCGACCGAACACCAACACAAGTTACAAAGGTCTATCACTATACTATTATATATTTAGCCATTCGCATTCCCTCTAACCTCCATCATAACTTACTGAGATTTATCTCTATGTGATTATCTATTTAAACACACGGTTATTCATTCTAATAATTACCCAGAACTTTTGACCTCTATATCATGATTATACTCACGGAGTTTTCCAGGGTCCATGCATCCGCACAGAAAACTACAACAACTACTGTAAAATATTTAAAACAGAGATTCAGGGATCATTGTGTTCAACCACAGACATCTAACTTAAACAACAACTGCATTCCCAATGCAAGGATCCATAGGAATCCATTCCGGAGGCAACGATATCTAAGGAGACTATAAATCCAATACTTAGATATAACAGGAACTTAACAAAAAATCCCACATTTGGGACAACGTTTTTCATGGTAGTAAATGACGCAGCAAGGATTCACGTAGTAACAAAGAAAAACTAAATATTAAAAAGAAATGCAGGAGTTATTTATACAGGGAAACATCATACATGTTGTCCCTTCTCATCATGATTTTCGCTGGTGTAATCTCTGAGGTGTAACATATATGACATAGTGATCAAGTTGTGTATTATAAGCACAGGATTTCACGCATACACAAAATTAACAGAAATGAAAATTAAGGGATCAACATCGCTCATCCAAGAGGATCCATTTCCCAATATCTCATGTGTAGTACGTTATCATTTCCAGACAGCACTATCCTAGATCTCGATAGAGATTGTGCAGCATACCACCAAAGATATCACAGTATTTTACACAATTCCCCAAATCAACACAGCATGGATTGACTGGTTAACATGCCCTCCAGATCGGTGCATTATGTGCATAGAAATCCATGCATAAACAAGAAATCACTGCAATTGAATGTTATGGGATCAGTATTGCCTAGTTATCATGCCAAGAAGAGATGTGGAAAAAACATACTCATAAATAAACAACCATACAATGTATAAAGGAAAATATTGCAATCCTTGATTGTAACTAGACGGACAGAGATTATACTCTGTAAATCAAAAGTGTATGGATTAGATTCCTTGGTTACAATGCCAAGTGGAGATGTGTAAAAACCATACTTAGAAATAAACAACCGTCATATGTATAAAAGAAAAACACAATACTAGGTTGCAACTCGACTGACATAGATCATACTTATCTTTTGTGTAGATTTCAAACCTCCCTTCTCGTAGAGACTATCCAACATAATGGTTAAAACCCTACCTCCTTCACCATTTGCGAGCTGGACTTGTTCCCCTATCGCAATGGAAAGCTTGGATATTTTAGCTTAAACCCTTGCGATCCCAGCAAGTACCCCCCCCTCCTCCTTTACAAAACTCTTCTGTAATCAAATTTAACAATTTTTTACTTTGCTTTGGGGAGTCCGTCCAACGAAGGGAGAACTTCCAATTGGAGCTCAAACCCCAAGCCAAGTGGTAGTTCTCTTCGCCAAGTGGATGGAGTCTATTTAGAAGGTGGTGTCCCACTATTACACGTGCCGAGCTAAAGAGGAATCACTCCCTATTTCAAGCTAATCCTACTTAGAGGTACTCCCGAATGTAAGCATAGTGGGAGAGTTTGTTTATAAGTATTGAAATAACAATTAATTACAACCTGTCGACCACTAGATCATACACGGTCTTCCTATGTATTCGTCTATGCCTTATTTTATATAACAATGGAGTTAGTTAACTCTCTTAAATATATATATACATCATATATACTTATATAAAAAGGAAATCCCTTAATTGTCCTCTTCCACCTAACGGGTAGCTTGACTACACGAGTTTTCTATGTGCCAAAAACGACATTAATGAAAATGTGTTCACAACTAGGTCATCCATAACCTTAATAGTTATTTGTATTACCTTCCACTATCTTGCACTAGTGGAGCCAACTCTTGTTTGAGTTATAATAAATAATATTTATTTTGGATGAAGCCTTATTCAAGTTCATGGTCCCTTCATAATATATAATTATATTCTCCAATGTATTCCTTTCATAACTATTTGGTGAAAGTAATCATATATATACATAACACACACTTATGTATATATATATATAAAATAATTAAATACTCACTTTGTAACATCCCTCAAATTCAGCCTCTGTTGTTATTATTTTGTAAATATAATTGTGTAAATGGACATGGTGAGGAGCTCAAGGCCAAAATAGCTAAGTGGATCCCTTTTCTAGAACATTCTTATCATGTCTATATATACAAATACACTTTATGTAAAATATAGTTTACATTGTTAGCTAAGTGGGTCCTTTTTCTAGAACATTATTATTATGTCTATAAATACAAATACACTTTATGTAAAATATAGTTTACATTTAATATTTCATAGTTTATTTTAAAGAAAATTTAAATCATATATATATATAGACATGATAATAATGTTCTAGAAAAAGGATCCACTTAGCTATTTTGTGATATATATATAACTTCTTACATGTGGGGTTAAGAGGATGGTTAACTAGTAACAAAAGCAAAGAAGTTACATAAATATGAAATAACTTCGGTAAAATAATTGATTATCTTTTTAAAAATTTAGGTATTTCAACAAATAGTAGAGGAAGTATTGGTTGTTTATAGATAGAGCCAAAGATCGAAGTCGAGCATGGAGTGGAATGACTCACCCTAGCTAAGAAATTACGAGTAAGGGTAAGGGTTGCCACTTGGCGTGGTTAAGGAGTACGTTGAGAAATTTAAGGAGTGTGTCTCCATGGTGGAACACTCTCCTTGCCATCTGTTTCCTTGTGTAGGATACCTTGACACCCTACCATCGCCACCGACCTGGAAGAAACTGGAAATGGACGCCATGTGTCTTCTAGGAGAAGGGATCCCACTTACTTAAACAAGTGCGTCGATCAGTTGTGGGGAGAAAACATGGGGAGTGGAAGAGGAATTCGTGTTTTTGCTCGCTAAAGACCTTGGATACTAGGGAAAATCATGATACCGAGGTATGTAACTTCTGTGCCTCCTTCGCTATCCTTTATCCTGTTGTTGAATCGATCTCTGTAATCTGAGGAATCTTGTTAAAACTATTTTCTTATTTTAAATTTAATTACCACTATTATGTAATGATTGTGCGACCTCGGTTAAGATCGTCATCTTCTTTTATATTATCTCTGTCTATTAATTTCCAGAAATAGATTGATACTTGTTACCCGATCGACTGGCTCTCCTATCTACCACCTAATACATATATTACAATACACGATTTCGAGTTGAAGTGTGTAAAAAAATTTCCTTATGAAGTGATCTCTACGTATCTTAAACCCCGATTTGTAGTTGTTAGGCTTAGTTGATATATTGTTACTCTCAATATTTACTTAAATGATAAAATCGTAAGGACTATATGAGGTATATGGATTTCAACAACCTATACGATTTTACTCTTCTAGTTTCCTGAGTTTTTATCCATTAAATCAAGCTCAGAAAGATTCACTCCCCTGGATTGATTTGTGTATTGCGGTATAGGTTTTATTTCACTTAGTTCCAGCTCTGCACTTTTGTCATACTAGAACTTAATTCTTTCAACCGGACTTGCCAAGAAATGGTTTTATTCTGTTTTGATTGTGTTTTCTGCCACAAATTCCAGAGTCATATTTACTGGAACCTTTTCTCTCTTGTTGATTTGGTGTTACCTTCTAAACTTTGGTTAAGACCCGTCTCTATTGATCAATGATTGTTTTTCTCTCTTGTTGATTTGGTGTTACCTTCTAAACTTTGGTTAAGACCCGTCTCTATTGATCAATGATTGTTTGACTTAGAACAAACTCTACAAAATGGGTTGCATTAGGGCGTTGAGGGCGAACAACCCGTGGGATAGATCAGGTCCCAATTATTAGAGCCGAGCGATTTTCTTTTACCGTGGCTTCTATTAAAATGAATTCCAGAATAAGTTCTTTCTGTCAAAGTTTATATCTTTGGTCTTTTATAGAAACGGATGATTTTTTATTTGATCTGGGTGAATGTTTCCTTACTTAGATCTCTATTTATGTTGTTTTTCTAAAACTTGAAGTCAACTTCTACCCTTTGTTTTATTAGTGTTATTGTAAGCTTAAACTTGTATCAACGCCAACCTTGGCCATGGAAATATTTAGATGTTTTATTTAGGCATATATTCTAGATGGCCATGGAATTATGATAATTTAATAGTTGCAACCAGTAGAGTCTCTATACTACAAACCGCCACGGAATCTTACCTTAGATCTTATGCATCTCTTTTTCGTTTTCTTTTTGTGAGCTCTGCTATCTTAAAACCGTAAGGAGGGACTGCATATGTAGGAACCATGGAATGTTTTTGTCATATCGCTCAGTTTTAGTGTCTAAGATACTTCTGATTTCCGCCATTATTAGCTATTGCAAAATCATGGAAGTTTTGCGAGTTCGCGGCAACCCTGTTGTTGTATATTATAATAAGTTTTAGAGTGCTTTAGACCTCATCTATCATAAAATCATGGGAACTCTGCGATTTGGGTAATCGTTGAAACTTTTATACTATGAACTAGAATATTTTAATACACTTGTGGTATTTGAGAACTCTGTATGTAGAATGTAATCTTGATATGCTGAATGAATAACTCTATTCATTTCCATCTTTGCATTATGATTTCAAGTTGTTTTCCAATTTTTAAATATCTATATAATTTAATATTGTTAAATCTAAATCCCGGAAGGAAGTGAATATCGCCCAAATTAATTGAAAGGAGAACACAGAAGATTAGAGTTTGAATGTCATTTACAGCTTTAACATATATAAATTGTTAAATGACAGAGTTGAAAACCCCATGTTTATGTTGAGTATTTATTGGGCTTCTTTAAATGATTGTTGAAATTAATAAAGAAGTAATAAGTCATAACTCCTTATACTCTTTGAAAAGGAATCTCAACACTATAGGTGAAAAAGGATCATAAAAAGGTATTAAATATATATGTAAAACTATGCTTTAAGTTTAATAATAATATACGAGGTGATTCCCTTAGTGAAGAAATTGAGTGAAATATATTTAAAATACGAAATCAAATAGGGATGTTTCCCCTTAGTTATAATCTGAAATGATATATTCTCTTGTGTATATGAATGTCTATGATAATTTAGCTCTCTAATATATTATCCAAAGTTTTATGTATTATCTCGTTAAATGTTTATGACTTAGGTTAAAGCTAGAAACCTCGTAACCGTGGGTATGGCTATTATTGTTTAGCTCATAAAAGGTTTCCTCCATGAGAGGAGATGCAAGAAAGGAAATTGTGGCGATGACTAAGTTGCAGCTTGTAAACACTATGTTTTGGAATAAATAAATAATGTACACACCTTGTGGATATAGCCTGAGTTTGGGTGAACCATCTTACCTTGGTCTCTTGTGTGTGTATATACTTGTGATAGGATTGGTTTATTTATATACATACTTTGTAGATCATTTGTTCATATAGCTTATTATATTGGATGTGTATGTATATTATAGTGATTATATGATTTTCTTTAAGTTATCTTAATAGTTGATGTTTTATAACATTATAGAATGTACCTTGGAAAAGGGCCTTCCATGTTAAACACGTTAAAGGATAGTTCATATTAAAAGTTGTTCAAATGAGGATCACAAAAATGTAAGTATTATTTTAATCCAAGGTTGTAAATCTTAAATTTAGAATGGTAGTATTAAAATACGTGCTAGTAAGTTATCAATGTTTGAAGGGTCTTTTTAGTTGAAGTTATATATTGTTTTAAAAAAAAATATATAGTATATAATCATTTTGGTCCTTTACAAAGCACAATAAGTTACTTAAGAATTCACTCATTATAAAAGGTAAATTTCACCCATTGTAATTTTATACTAATACCTTTTTGCATCAATGTTCAATGATAATTTTATGAAGTGTTAAATGTCACATTTTAGAAAATTAGATACTGAATATACATTTACGTATCTTCGCAAAGAATTTTCAATGGAGATTAGATCAATTGGAAGGAAAGAAGACCACTTGGAAAAATTTTAAATTTTTACAAATTTTGGGTACGTGACAATAGTATTTATAGCTATTACAACTATTGTAACAATTTCACATATATGTATATACATACACATGTAGATACATAACTTTAACTTCATTCTTCTTTCTTTTTGGTGATTCCCTTATTTGACCATACCTATATATGTAGATATAAGATACCTCACCCCTAGTAGGTCTTCGTATTGTCCTTTGTAGGTTAGGAAAATTTCTCCTATTGGGAGCTTAAAAATGATTATGATAATTATGTGTGAGACATCACTTGAGTTTGGTTGTAACCAAGTAACTCGTTAAACTTTTGCCGATGAAAGGAATCATCCCATCATTTAGTTTATTTTAAATCCTTCTTAGGTTAAAAACATACTATAGGCCATGATAATCATGTCATAGATACTCGTACCCCTCAAAATTCTAAAGTTTCCAGCCTTCCCTTAGCCTTACCTTCCTTCAAATGTCCAGTCGTTGTTGTTTTAGTTGTGTCGTCTCCTTTTGTCTTTAAAGCTCATAACTTATAACTAGGAAAAGAATAATGACACCTTCAAGGTCCATTGGTGGGGCCTTGGCCTTGAGCTCCTCACCAGGGCCTCATACATAGTTTACAATATACATTTATGAATCTTATAGGGATAGAAAGAGGAATATTACAGAATATTCCTATAATTTATAGTTTCTAAAAATAAATTATTGTCGTATATACGACGAAGTTAACATAGTGACTGTTATAACTTGGCTATGTCGGAAATCCAACGACGTTAATGTATTTTCGTTGTTAACACTTAGATTTTATCCCGGTTGTAAAAGAATAACACCTAAGGTAACTTATTTCAAACCAAAATTTAGGTAGAAAAAATAGCCATTTTTTCCACCAGAGAGGGCTCTCTCACGAGATATATGTAAAGGCTAAAAATATATAGAAACACGCTCAAAATTTCTCAAAATAATTTACTTGGTTGAAAAGGAAACAAGAAACATTGGGTATGGAGTCAACTTTTAAATATCTAACGTGCCAGCAAGAGATTTATACCAAATAGATTTTCACAGAAGAAAGATAGCAACCATATCATAGTCAATTTGATTTTGCAGGTGGTATAGAAAGAAATAATGCTAATCCATCAACAAAAGGCATCTAACCAGGATGAATCCATTGTCAACTTTGGAGAAATAATGGATACTTGAATGCGATAAAACAAGGCATAACCAGTATGAATCTCGATTTATTTCAGACGTTCATTTAAGCATAGAAGAAGAACATAATGGAAGATATAACAAAGAAAATAAACATGCACATATAGAGATGAGGGAAAAGAGAGACTGTAAAAATGATCAACACATGAATCTCTGGTCTCTAAAGATAGGTATTTTCACTGTATGGCTTTCTATTATTCTATCAAAATCTAACTTCAAAACTTATTATCTCTCAAAGAGTTTCCAACCCTTTCAAAAATGATTCTCATTGTCTTTTATACAAAATTCGAAAGAAGCTTGACATAACTCCTTCTTTTAACTAGTAATTGAAAATGTCTTAAGTCAAAAGATAACTGTCTTTAAACAATATTACAAATTTTTAAAATAAAAACATCATTTTTGCCACTTGGCAAAAATTCTGAATGTATCTATGAATGGACAGAATATCTTGTCCTTCCATATTTATCCACATAGTTTCATTGGTCGGTCGTGGGTAGATCATAACTGGTCATTTCCTTCACCAGGACTCGCATTTCAAGGTGACCTGTACAGACACGTCTTTATTCTTCTGTCGCAACTACTTTTCTCCACTAGTCTTCAGAGCTTCCAGAAACAGCGACACATAGACAAAATGTCGTTATTTTAAAACCCTTTTGTTTTATATAAGCCATTTTTCTTAACTTTCTGGCAACTTTCCGAATGTACTTTATTTCCAACCGTTGATCACATGCTTTTTTATTTGAGTTGTTAGATCTTGTGCCTCTTTATTTCTCATGGTGGTATCCACGATCCCAATAATGGTTTTCCTCTCCGGTTTTTACTGTGTGCGGATCAACCATTTTCTGACACCTATTAGAGTGGTTTAATTACCGCAACCACTCTTTCCTCTATTGAGTGTGCACTTCCAATGATGCGGATGAATCTTGTCCTTAGATTTTATGCCAATGTATATCGTCCATTCAGGTTATGTCAACATATGGCACATTCCCTTGTGCCTTCTGTGTCTGCCATGTGCTATGGCCCACGTTTACCCCGTATTATCCTTTGGTGGCTCCGCACGGTGCTGTAGTGGTTTGTGATACCACTATCATGTTGATGCGGAACAATAAGAATGCGACATGTACTCCAACGGTATTACGTCCACAACCACTCACCATTGTTCACAAACGAACTTTTGTGCGGTGTAGGAATCCATGATAACCGTTGATCTTTTCTTTCGTCATCTCCGCCGTTGAAACTTCGCTAAGATTTAACCTTTTCAATAATTTCTTTCAGACTATTTCACTTGTAGGTTTTTTGATTTGTTGATTTTGTATTATAACCCTTCATTTAACCCATCCTTAGTAAATTTACTTCTTTTGGGTATTTTTGACAAACCTTTTAGGGTTTCTTTGGGTATTTGAAATACGGTGTCAACAACTGGCTCCGACTGGGGATGCTATCCTCCCCGTGAGGTAGCAAAGAACATCATAGACCAAGTGCTTGATCCATTGGGCTGCATTCAAACTTTTCTGAAAATCAAGCTTCATATTGTCATTTTTTATTTTTATTTTTTATATTTTTTTTAGGTAATGCATGGTAAAGGCAAATATATACACCGTACAAAATTCTCTTTCACCCTTATCCTTTTAAGAGAGATAATGTTTGAGGTGTCTACCATTTACTGCTCCTCCAGGAAAGAATTCTCCATTGCAATTTTTAAGGGTGAATGCATTTTCTCCTTGGTATCCTGCGACAATATATGGACCTTTCCACAAATGCTCAAACTTCCCATGGTGATCTTCATTTCTAGAGTCCCACTTCAAAACTAAATCATTTATCTGAAAATTCTTTTATTTAACCTTTCTGTCAAAAGTTTTTTTCATTTTCGCCTGATGCATTTGGGTTTTATTGTATGCCTTTTCTCTAACTTCATGTAATTCTATCATTTGATTTATCCTCCTCTGCATAAGATTTGGTTCTTCTTCGACTTCTTATAACAAATTCATAACTGGCAAACCCAAAGAAACAAGAAAAATTACCTCTGTGCCATACACCAACTGGAAAGGCGAAGTGCCAATTGCTTTTTTTGTACTGATTCTATCTTCCCACAAAGCATATTTTAATTTAGTGTGCCAATCCCTCTTGTTATCTTCTAGCAACTTCTTTATGATCCTCACTAGAGTTTTATTTGAAGATTCAGCCAACCCATTTCCTTGTGGATAATAAGTAGTGGAATGATTTAAATGTATGTGATATTTGTGACAAAAATTTATCATCTTTTTTTATTTGAACGCTGGAGCATTATCTGTCACTATCCTTTTAGGACAACCAAACCTGGATAAGATGTTTTCTTCTAAAAAGTTCATTATCACTATTTCTGTGGTGTTTCTTGTCGGAATGGCCTCAATCCATTTCGTGAAGTAATCTATAGCAGTCAGAATCCACTTATGATGTCCTGAGGAATTTGGGTTAATTTCGCCAATGAAATATAACCCCCACTGTTGGAAAGGTGCTTCAACTGAAATAGGTTTCAAAGGAAATGGTAATAGTTCTCTTTTCCCATCAAAAATTTGACACTTATGACATTTGGTCACTTCTTTATATACATCTGAATACATGTTGGGCCAATAAAAACCAGCTCTAAGAATCTTGTTCACCGTATCCTTCCATGAATGATGTCCTCCACACATGCCTTTATGAAATTCCCCCATAATATGCTGCGCTTCATTCTCTAATAGATAATTCAACAAAATACCTCCTGGATCTTTCCAAAATAAATTCCCATCTAATATGCAAAACTTGGCTACTTTCAACTTCACTTATCTTGCTCTGGTTTTTTCCATATTTGCAGGTGCTTGAAGATTTTGCAGAACATACACAATGTCCGCGTACCATGGAAATAAAGAGAAATCTTCAATTACTTGGAAATTTGGAATGGCTTCTTTTGAAATTTCAGGAAGAAAAATCATACCTAGAGAATCCCAATTTGTCTCCGTCATCATTTTAGCCAGACCTTGGCCTTTTATCAGCTTTGTAGGCTTAATGTCGAGATCATATTCCAATAATACTACTATCCACTTTGCTCTTTTTCCTTCGGCATCTGGCCGGGTAAGAATATATTTCACTACTCCTGATGGAACATGTGCTATTATATGAGAGTGCAATACGTATATCCTGAAATCCTTCAATGCTTTCACTAAAGCATAAGCTTGTTTCTCCATAATGTTATATTTTAATTATGCATCCCTAAGAATCTTACTAAAAAATGCAATTGGTTGTTCCACACCTTCTTGGTTCTTTTGTAACAATACTCCAGCTACTGTGTGTTCTGATGCATAAGTAAAGATAATGAAATCTTTTGAATAATATGGACTAATTAACACTGGTGCTTCAGTCGATGCCCTTTTAATATCATCAAAATATTGTCTTGCTCCTTCAGTCCATTTAATTTCCTTGTCTTTTATTAGCATTTCAGATATGTTTCTCAAAATCTCAGCAAAACTAGGAATGAACCTTCTTAACCAATTTACCCTTCCAATAAATGACTGAATTTCCTTCTTACTTCTAGGGATTCCGATCTTCTGTATGGAAGATACTCTCTCTTGGTCAATCTTGATGCCTTCTTTTGATATAATGTGTCCCAACAATCTTCCTTCTTCCATGCAAAAATGAGATTTCTTTGGATTTAAAGAGATCCCAAATCTTCTACATTTCGAGAAAACTCTTTCCAGATGTTTCCAGTGATCAACAACATTCTTTGAATATACAGTGATATCATCCATGTATACTACCACAAATTTGTCTCTTTTATCTGCAAATGCAATGTCCATGGCTCTCTGAAAAGTTGCCCCTGCGTTCATCAAACCAAATGGCATTTTGGCATACATAAACGTTCCCCATGGAGTAGTAAAAGCAGTTTTCTCCTGATCTTCTGGATGAACTTTAATTTGATTGTAACCTGAGAAACCATCTAACATAGAAATTCTTTCAGCTCCTACAACGTTCTGCAAAATATGATCCATTTTCGGGAGTGGATAATTATCTTTCAAAGAGACTTTGTTCCAATTTCTAAAGTCTACGCACAACCTTATTTCGCCATTCTTTTTCCTTACTGGTACTAGGTTAGCCAACCACTTAGAAAATCTCAAGGACACGATTATCTTAGCATCAAACAGCTTTCTCACTTCTTTTTCTATTAGTGTAAGCAACTTGGTATTTATTCTTCTCAACTTCTGTTTAAAAGGCTTTTCATCAGGTTTGATAGGAATTGTATGCTGTATAACAGAAACATCATATTCTTTCAGGTCTTCATAACTCCAGGCGAAAACATCTGAAAATCTTTTCATCACTTCCACACTTTTATTCTCTTCCTTTCTTGGTAGTTTCTTTGAAAGCTTCACCAATTTGGGATATTCTTCGGAACCTAAATTGTAATCTTTGACATCCTCAGGTTTAGGTTCTACTTTTGGATTTTTCACCACATCATTTTTATCAAACAATTCTTCTAAAGGAATCAAGCCTCTAGGGATAATGTTATTCTTCAATTGAATTATATCCTTACCTCCAATCCTTTGCTTGAACTTTTGTGTTTCTTCAGGGGAATCTTTTTCATCTGGACCAACTTCAGCATCTTCTGCATCAATAGACCTGTAATTGAATTCATCCGTCATCTCTAAAAAGTGTTTAATCTGTTGTTCATCTTCAAAAACCTGCCAATGTTTGATATTGTTGGGGATAGATGGTCTGTGTATAACCTCAATATCATATTTCTTTTTAGAAAAGATAGGGGTTTTGAACGCAGCTCCAGCAGTGGCCAAAGAATCTGCTATGGTGTTATTAACTCTGGGAATTGAAACAACATCATGTTCATCGAAAACATTTTCCAATAAATCCCACACTTCATTACTGTATGTCCTCATTTTAGGATGTTTGGTCTGATAAATAGCTTTTACCTGATTTATTACTAATTCAGAATCTCCAAACACTTCAATTCTTTTTGCTTTTAAATCTCTCAATACATTCAACCCCAGAATCAAAGCTTCATATTCTACAACATTGTTTGTACATTCAAAATTCAATTGATAAGAAAACATCAAGAATTCTCGATCAGGTGTGATTATCCATACTCCCGCACCATCTCCTTCTCTGCTCCTAGCTCCATCAAAGTGCATTGTCCAAGTTCCTTCTTTTCTAATTTTTTCTCTTAATAGTCTTTCTTTTTCATTTTCTTTAGGTTCGATTAAATCCATCTTTTCTTTGGATTCAACATCATTGTACAGAATACATGACCCCAAATCTGTGTCTACTGCATATATAGCATGCTTTTCAGGTTCTTTTAAGTCACTTACAAAATAAGCAACCATTTTTTCAGCATATAATCTTCTGTGTACCCCTAACACTGGAATAGTAGAAAAAGACATATCCATTTGCAAAGTTCCTTTTAACTTCGAATCCCATGATCTAGACAACAACATACCAAATTTTGCTAGAATATTAGCAACCACCACATCCATGAGGATACCTTTGGATGGTATTTTACTGAGATTTACTGTCAAATCTTTAATCAACCCTAAACATTTAACTTTCCTTGAATCAAAAGAAAATAGGTCATCACATGGTCTTGTGATTTCCAACCCCAAAGATTCAACTACAAGTTTCGGCATCAGGTTATGAGAAGCTCCCGAGTCCAACATACAATTATGCACAACTTTATCATGAACGTTCAAATCCACATAGAAAGGAGAAATCTCCCCAAAACTATTATCTTCCATTCTTGAACCCAGATAGATATTAGGAGTATCATTATCCAATTCCAAAGTATCTATTTCCACTTGATTTTCTACTTGCATCATCTTAAAAATTTGTTCCTTGTATTCTTTGTTCTTTAATATCTCATTGAAAGGTACAGAAATCTTGACTTTGGACATTTCACTTTGTATATTAAAAGGAACCAAATTTTTATCAACTTCTTTCACTAAATATTTCTTGTTATCTGAAATCCCTTTTGGCACATCTTTGTTTTCTTTTCTTCTCGTTTGGTGCTCATTCTAACTGGTGGAGGATTTATCTGTAGATCCTTTTGATTTACCCATTGACTTTTTTCCTTTGTCTATTATAACGTCTATGTTTCTTAGATTTATATTTCTTTGAAGATCATTTATAGCACTTTGGTAACCAATCTGGTATTGATCAGTTTCTGTCTCCAAATTACAACATTCTCCTTCTGCAAGGAACATATCATGTTCATGTTTAGTCAGATAGACTTCTGAATCAAAACTGCCACAATGGTGAATGTCACTCTCAACCATCTCAGCTTTAGCTTCCCCAGCGATATAATTTTCAAAAAAAGGAGGTCTAACTGGATCTTCTTCTGCATTCCTTGGATTCCTATGATCTCTTGGCCTTATGGATGGGACAAAGGGTCTCCTAAAATTAGGGTTTCGGATTTGAGGTTTTGTTTGTTCTTTATTCAGAGCTTTGTTATCCACCACTAACCTGTCTAACAAATTCTCCATACTTTTCATCATTGCTTCAAATTTTACATCTGTGGAAGAGGAAGAAGCTGTATTTTGATTATCTTCTTTACTTTTCTTTCGGTCTGTATCTCTATGCCGCATCTTTCCAGAAGCCATCATATTAGCTTCAACTTCCACCGCATCTTTCATCATTATTTCCAAAGTGGTAGATCTTCTTTCTCTTAATGTGCATGAAAAATCACCTTCAAAATCATATGCATAATGTAACTTGGCTGCTCCTACTGGAGGTTTTATGTCTGCTGGGATAGAGTTATAAACTTTCATAAATCTAGCAGAGAATTCTTGAACCGACTAAAAAACTCCTTTTTTCAAATTGTTATACTGTGTCAACATCTGTGAAGGATTCTTCTGGTCTTCCCATCTTTCGATAAAAAGAGTTGTGAAAGCATCATAATTAGCAATTGATCCTGCAGCTAAAGCTATGAATCATTTTTTGACTTCGCCTCGCAAGCTTTGGACAAACAACCTCATTTTTGCATCATCATGATCCACTTATTCTAAATCAATGAAGTCACTAAAGTTATCAACATGTTTTTGTGCTGTATAATTACCATCATTATCAAAAGTAACAATTCTCTGTCCATAATTTTGAGGCAAATCGTGTAAAGCAGCAGGCAAAACCAATGGGGCAAATTTGGAAGCCATGGGTGGTGGATTATAAGGTGGAACAATCACTACCTGTTGTTTTGTAAATTTATGACCTTGCACAGGTATTCTTCGGGCCTTGGATATTTTGGAACCAGCCCTTTCAGATTTTTGCAAGTTTTCCCAGACAGATTTTAAAGAATAGTCCCACAAACTTTTTGGATCAACCTTTATTTCTTTTAAATCAGAATCTGATTTAGTTCTAAGCAAAAAAATTTCACTTGAAGCAATATTTTCTTCCTCAAACCGATTTTCTTGAAAAGAAGGGAATATATTCGAAAATTGAGGAATACCTTCTTTTGTCTTTCCTTTGCCTTTATCCGTCTTGAGGAGATTTTCTGGATTATCCATGCCTGAGAAGAACTGTGAACCGGGATTTCTTCTTGTAGCCACAATGTCTATTTTTGAATACCTTCAAAAAAACCTTGAAATTTTTTCACAAGTGAAGTCGCCAGGGCAATATCTACAACCAACTTTTAAAACTTCAAACTTCCTTGCCCAAGAAATTTGACCTTTCTCTATCGTTTCTCCTAGGGAAAATTTCACTTTCGTTCCCAAGCAACGGCGCCAAAAATGTTAACACTCAGATTTTATCCCAGTTGCAAAAGAATAACACCTAAGGTAACTTATTTCGAACCAAACTTTAGGTAGAAAACTTAGCCATTTTTTCCACCAGAGAGGGCTCTCTCACGAGATATATGTAAAGGCTAAAAATATATAGAAACATGCTCAAAATTTCTCAAAATAATTTACTTGGTTGAAAAGGAAACAAGAAACATTGGGTATGGAGTCAACTTTTAAATATCTAATGTGCCAGCAAGAGATTTATACCAAATAGATTTTCACAGAGGCAAGATAGCAACCATATCACAGTCAATTTGATTTTGCAGGTGGTATAGAAAGAAATAATGCTAATCGATCAACAACAGGCATCTAACCAAGATGAATCCATTGTCAACTTTGGAGAGATAATGGATACTTAAATGCGATAAAATGAGGCATAACCAGTATGAATCCCGATTTATTTCAAACGTTCATTTAAGCATAGAAGAAGAACATAATGGAAGATATAACAAAGAAAATAATCATGCACATATAGAGATGAGGGAAAAGACAAACTGTAAAAATGATCAACACATGAATCTCTGGTCTCTAAAGATAGGTATTTCCACTATACGGCTTTCTATTATTCTATCAAAATATGACTTCAAAACTTATTGTCTCTCAAAGAGTTTCCAAACCTTTCAAAAATGATTCTCATTGTCTTTTATACAAAATTCGAAAGAATCTTGACATAACTGATTCTTTTAACCAATAACTGAAAATGTCTTAACTCGAAAGATAATTGTCTTTAAACAACATTACAAATTTTTAAAATAAAAACATCATTTTTGCCACTTGGCAAAAATTCTGAATGTATCTATGAATGGACATAATATCTTGTCCTTCCATATTTCTCCACATAGTTCCATTGGTTAGCTGTGGGTAGATCATAACTGGTCATTTCCTTCACCAGGACTCGCATTTCAAGGTGACCTGTACAGACACGTCTTTATCCTTCTGTCGCAACTGCTAATCTCCACCAGTCTTCAGAGCTTCTAGGAACAACAACACATAGACAAAATGTCGTTATTTGAAAACCCTTTTGTTTTATATAAGCCCTTTTTCTTAACTTTCTGGCAACTTTCCGAATGTACTTTATTTCCAACCATTGATCACATGCTTTTTGATTTGAGCCGTTAGATCTTGTGCCTCTTTATTTCCCATGGTGGTATCCGCGATCCCAATAATGGTTTTCCACTCTGGTTTTTACTATGTGCGGATCAACCATTTTCTAACACCTATTAGAGTGGTTTAATTACCACAACCACTCTTTCCTCTATTGAGTGTGCACTTCCCATGATGTGGATGAATCTCGTCCTTAGATTTTATGCCAATGTATATCGTCCATCCGGTTTATGTCAACATATGGCGTATTCCCTTGTGCCTTCTGCGTCTTCCACGTGCTATGGCCCATGTTTACCCCATATTATCCTTTGGTGGTTCCGCATGGTGCTGTAGTAGTTTGTTATACCACTATCATGTTGATGTGGGACAATAAGAATGCGACATGTACTCCAACAGTATTATGTCCGCAACCACTCACCATTGTTTGCAAACGAACTTTTGGGCGGTGCAGGAATCCACGATAACCGTTGATATTTTCTTTCATCATCTCCGCCGTTGAAACTTCGCTAAGATTTAACCTTTTCAATAATTTCTTTTGGACTATTTCACTTGTAGGTTTTTTGCTTTCTTGATTTTGTATTATAACCCTTCATTCAACCCATAGTAAATTTACTTCTTTTGGGTATTTTTGACAAACCTTTTAGGGTTTCTTTGGGTATTTCAAATACAGTGTCAATAGTCGTTGTAGTCAGATATTTGAATTTGACGAGGATGCGTCAGATATTCTACTTCAAAAGTAAAAAATCCGACAAATCCAATAGGATATTCAACGTTCGTCTGAAATTCGATGATTATCGGGAACAGTTTTAAAAAAAAACTAAGGAAAAATCGCAATTATAAAGTTGAAATATGACGATGATGTCAATTTCGTTGGGTTTTGGGTTGAAATTTGGTTGTGACTTCGCATTCATAGGTTTCTCATCTAAGAATAATCATTCATTTATTCATGCATTCATAAGCAAAATAAAGAAACACATAACACATCGCACAAATAACACAATGATTTAATGTGGAAACCCAAGATGGGAAAAACCACGGAAGTGATTTTTATTTATTATGATTCATAGCCAATAAACAAGCACTTCATGTTTATGAATTATAGATTCTTCCTTCGGTTACAATAGATCTGTCACATAGCCTGTAGATCATGTGACTCAAGTCTTCACAACAACTTCAACATACATAGAACAATTTGACAATTATAGATACGGTATGAAAATATCTTCGACAAATTTTGCTATTCTCCTCAAAATTCCTCTCTTATTAAGTATTTATAGGGTGCACACAACCTTTCCCACTCCCACTAACCCAATAACCAACTACTGGACTCATTAATGTAAGTGGACAACTCTAACTAACTAACTCAACTCCGCCCTTTGACATAATCAAAATGACCAGTTTCCTAGTTTCACGACCATTTCATCGGAGTTGGCCACTTTGCCGAACCACTTCTACTTTAGCTATGTCCACACCAAAATTGTATTACCAAAAATGGTACCCAAAATATACTAGGCCCAACAAAACCTGTTGTAATTTCGAAATCCAACTTACTGTTGTTCCACTTACAGTAAAGACATACCCTGTGGTGCTCTTCCTACTATCTTTATCACTTGCCTTATCTGCATCAACATATACCTGTAGAATAGTGACTAAACCTAAAAAACATAATGCATGAGTAGAAGTACCTCTCAAATACCTGAGAATCTAGTTTAATGCCTTCTAATGTTCTTTACATGGATTTTTCATATACATGCTCACAAATCCCATTGCATGTGCAATATTTGGTCTTGTGCACACCATGGCATACATCAAGCTGTCAACTGCTGATTAATAAGGAACCTTAGACATTATTATATTTCCTCGTGTGTCTTGGGAGATATCTCGTTACTTAGTTTGAAATGGCTAGCCAAAGGTGTACTAATTGGTTTTGCATCCTACATTCTAAACCTCTCCAACACCTTTTCTATGTACTCACCTTGAGACAATTTCAATTTTTTATTTTCCTGTCTCTTGTTATTTTCATACCAAGGATTTGATTTGCAGCACCCAAATCCTTCATTGCAGATGAATTAGCTAATTTCCATTTCAGCACATTTAAATAATATATGTTAGACCCTACAACAAGCATGTCATCCACATACACTAACAAGGTAATATATCTTCAATTATCTAGCCTCTTGAAATAAAAATAGTAGTCAGAATGACATATACTATAAC
Organism: Larix kaempferi; assembly: GCA_027924585.1. Taxonomy (NCBI): domain Eukaryota; kingdom Viridiplantae; phylum Streptophyta; class Pinopsida; order Pinales; family Pinaceae; genus Larix; species Larix kaempferi. Next base: position 3,159,223 of record BSBM01000091.1, read on the forward strand.
ATTGTTCTATCATCAACTTGTCAAATTTAAAATACCATTGCCTTGGATCTTTCTTTAAGACATACAAGCTCTTCTTCAACCTACATACTATATTCTCTTTCTCTTTGACCTCATACCCTTGTGGCTATTGCATATAAATCTATTCATCCAAATACCCATGGAGAAAGGTTATTTTTACATCTAATTATTCAAGATGCAAATCTTCTACTTCGACTAGACTTAAAATAGTCCTAATTGAAGTCACTTTAACAATAGGAGAAAATATTTCATCAAACTCTATACCTTTCTTTTGTGCAACCCCATTTACAACAAGTCTGACCTTGTATTACTTCTTTCCTTCATCTTCTTATTTTAACCTGTAAACCCATTTATTCTATAATGCTCTTTTACATGCAATAAACTAAACCAAATCTCAATTATAGTTTCTTACCAATGAGTCCATCTCTTTATTCATTCCTTGCTCCCACTTCTTTCTAGTTTCCACCTGCATTGCTTCTTCACAACATTCTTGTTCACCAGAATTAGTCATCAATAAATAATATAGTGAAGGAGAGTATCATTAAAGTGGTCTACTTGACCTAGTAGATCTTCTAACACTTGCAAGAGTTTGATGTACCTTCTACTATTCTTTATTTTTTGACACCTTTGGAATTTTATTTTCTTTGATTCCATCAAGCACTATGTACTCTGTGTTTTCCTTTTCTTGTTTATTTCCTTAAAACATATCTTTATACATGACCTTTTTATTGAATACCACATCTCTATTCCTAATGATTTTTTTATTTTCATAATCCCAAGCAATAACCAAAATCATCAACTCCATATCCAATTAAGGTACATTTCTTGGATTTAGCCTCGAGATTTGTGTAATGTCCCTCAAAATAAACCCTAAATTTATTTTTTATAGGGGTCTTCGATCTATTGTAAAAAGAAATGATTATTTAAATTAACTTTAGCACTGAGAAGTAGTTGGTACTTTTACGTGTTTGCATCTTGAATGTTCTATAATTTTGATCTAGCACTACCATTGTGTAGATTGAAATGTCGTCCTTAACTTTGTATTTATTAACTGATCTATATGTATAAAATTGGTTCCTTTAATGTATTGGCATTCCTCTTAAGAAAGATTGTATGTCTCACTTATGTAATTTATATCCATCATAGCATGATCTGATCTATTCAACTTATTCCAAGACATAATGATATCTAAGGTCTATTTATTGTAAGTGATCATATGTTGTTCATGAATTTTGTTTGACTTTGTTTGTTTACGTTGTAAATGTCTTATTGGTGGTCAAATTCTATATCAGTGGACTTTTGGTCCATAGTTTTTTGAGTTCTTACTTAGATTCTCAAGCGAACATTATCGTTTTATGTTCTTCTAGGTATTGAAGGGTCTATGCTATATTTACAAGCATAATTCCTATAATATACAATACCCTAAGTCTTGGTGCAAGATCATAATATAACCAAATCTCATACTATCTGAAAATATGCTAACATTGCTTATGAAAAGACCAACCTTCAATGTTGGTCATGCAAGTCCCATGCATAGTGAAATATATGCGATGACCCTTTGCATTAAACATTTAGACTTTATTCAAAGTCATACTATGCAACGTATGCAACTCAGTGGAGGTAGGTCTATAATTAATGTAGGCCATGTGATGGGTAGGTGATAAAGTGAATGGTGGTCTTCCAAGTTGGAAAAATCACTTATGCTTTGTACTTGAGGTTGGTTATCCCCTTTTTTTCCTTTCGGGAAGGTTGATTTGAACAATTTTTTTTACTCTGGGAGAGGGAAGTGAAGGGCTTCCTCTCTGTTATGATTTCTTGGGATGCTTTGCATATAGTGAGAGCTATGCTCTCAATCCCTTTATCCTTTTCATGGTTTTAATGAGAAGCAAATTCGTGGTATCTTCAGGGTTTGACATCAAAACTAATTCTCGTACTCAGATATAGATTTCATAAAACTTTGGTTCTCTATTAATACATTCTCTGTTTTTAATATAAAGGTGAATGTTGATTGTCTTGTGTTGTCGGGTTTATGCAGGAAAGGTCTAAGCGTGGAGCTGCCAACACTTTGCACTCATATTTGGATTCTTTGTCTCTGGGTAAGCTCATGGCTCCCCTATGGACCCATCTTTACATGTGGAGGATTGATTTTGAAAATCCCTTTGTCTTGCATTGAGGAGAGGAGTGATGCCTTAGAGAAATTTTGGGGTCTAAAATCGGCCTTATAAGAATACAAGCCACCTCATAATAAAATGAGTGATTGAATTTAAGAACCAATATAATTTCAATAAAAGATTCAACCATAATGGTTGACATGGCATATTTGACATGAAAAAACTACTTTTTTAATTTGTATTTTCAACATATTTCCCTGTCATTTTACTCAAATTTCAAGAAAGAGCACTCGTTGGATGTTGAAATAATGTCTGCATCCAACGAGTACCCACACTACATACTTTTGAGGTATTTCACCCCACAAAAAATGAGAAATACATCAAAAAAATGTGTTACTTTGAAAGTAACATGTTTTTTTGATGTATTTCTCATTTTTCGTGGGGTGGGGTACCTCAAAAGTATGTAGTGTGGGTACTCCCTCGATGCAAAATTTAATTAATTCTGCATCTAATGAGTGCTCCCACTCAAAATTTGAGTAAAATGATAGGGATATATGTTGAAAATACAGAGAAAAAATGTAGTTTTTTTCTCTTTTCCTTCAAAATTCATAAATATTATTCTATTGTTCTAACTATGATTTTATTATTTTCCTTAGGAGGCCCATTTTAGACCTCAAATTTTCTCTAATGTCTATCATTGTCAGTTTATTGTTCTGTCAACCCATAGTGGGCATGTCTACACTTCCAAGGAGAAACAAGGGTTTAATCAGATTATGGTTTTTCTCCAAGATAGCAGAGTTTACCCTGTTCTTGCTCGATAATGTAAGGGCCTTCGCACAAAGTTGAGGGACCTTTTAGATGTAATCGTGCATTCGCAAAACGCACGAAAGTTTGGAAAATTGAAAAAGCATGTGTGTTTCTTAGAACTAGGCATGGGCAGGCTCCGAGCCTGCCATGTCAATTAATATGTAGGATAGGATTCCATAACATGCGCGTGTTTCGGACACACAAAACACGCACGCGTTTATTGAATGTTAAAAAAATACTATGAATTTAATATGTTTGGTTCATGGCTAAATAACGCCTAGTGGCAAAAAATAGGCGAGCGTTTATTCATCCAAAATCATGTTAGTGTTATGGTAATCTACACAATTTGCATTTTCATCAAAACCTTATTTAATAGTTTATTTAATGCTTTCTATGGGTTAGGAGGCTAAATAGGGATTTGGTGTTAGGGGCTATGGGGTCAAGGGGCTTAGGGGTTAGAGATGGGGGGTGGTTAGTGGTAGGGGAAGGGGGATTAGGAGAGAGCGAGACGGGGGGGGGTGGGGGGGGAGTAGGAGAGAGAGGGGGGGGGGGGTTAGTTAGGGATAAGGGTCTAGGAGGGGGTTCCCAAGGGGGAGAGAGAGAGAGAGAGAGGGAGGCAGAGGGGTTAGTAATGGTTCGGGGGGGAGAGGAGGGAGAGAGAGAGAGGGGGGGGGTTAGTTAGGGATAAGGGTCTAGGAGGGGGGTTCGCAAGGGGTAGAGAGAGAGAGAGAGAGAGAGGGAGGGAGAGGGTGTTAATTGTAGGGATTGAGAAAGAGATATGGGAGGTGTGGTTAGAGTTAGGTGGAGGTGTAGGAAGAGAGAGAGACTAAGAGGGGGGGTTAGTAAGGGATAGGGAGAGGAGGGGAGAGAGATAGAGAGGAGGGGTTTTGGCCTAGGGGGAGTAGTAGAGAGATAGAAAGAGTAGGATGGTTAGGGTTGGGGGAGAGGTTAGGGAGAGGGATAGGGGGTTTAGAGAGAGAGAGAGAGAGAGAGAGAGGGGTCCAGAAGTAGGTAATAAAGAGTGAGAGAGGGGGGGCTAGTTAGGGGTAAGGGGATAGGAGGGAGGTTAGAGAGGGGGGGTAGAGAGAGAGAGAGAGAGTGAGAGAGAGGGTTAGTAATTGTTAGGGGGGAGAGGAGGAAGAGAGAGAGAGAGAGAGAGAGAGGAGATGGTGTTAGTTGTAGGGAGTGAGAAAGAGAGATGGGAGGTGTGGTTAGAGGTAGATGGAGGTCTAGGGAAGAGAGAGAGACTGAGAGAGCCAGAGTTAGTAAGGGGTAGGGAGAGGAGGGGAGAGAGATAGAGAGAAGGGGTTTTTGGGCTAGGGAAGTAATAGAGAGATAGAAATATTAGGATGGTTAGGGATGGGGGAGAGGTTAGGGAGAGGGAGAGGGGGTTGAGAGAGAGAGAGAGAGGGCGTGTAGAAGTAGGGAAGAGAGAGTGAGAGAGGGGGGGTAAGTTAGGGGTAAGAGGCTACAATGGGGGTTATCAAGGGGGAGAGAGAGAGAAATATTGAGAGAGGGGATTAGTAATGGTTAAGGGGGGAAAGGAGGGAGAGAGAGAGAGAGAGAGAGAGAGAGAGAGAGAGGAGAGGTTGTTAGTTGTAGGGAGTGAGAAAGAGAGATGGGAGGTGTGGTTAGAGGTAGGTGGAGGTGTAGGGAAGAGAGAGAGACTGAGAGAGCGTGGGTTAGTAAGGGCTAGGGAGAGGAAGGGAGAGAGATAGAGAGAAGGGGGTTTGGGGCTAGGTTGAGTGGTAGAGAGAGAGAAATATTAGGATGGTTAGGGATGGGGCAGAGGTTAGGGAGAGGGAGAGGGGGTTGTGAGAGAGAGAGAGAGAGAGAGAGGATGTGTAGAAGTAGGGAAGAGAGAGTGAGAGAGGGGGGGTTAGTTAGGGGTAAGAGGCTAGGAGGGGGCTTAGCGAGGGGGAGAGAGAGAGATATATATTGAGAGAGGGGTTTAGCAATGGTTATGGGGGGAGAGGAGGGAGATAGAAAGAGAGAGAGGAGAGGGTGTTAATTGTAGAGGGTGAGAAAGAGAGATGGGAGGTGTCGTTATAGGTAGGTGGAGGTGTAGGGAAGAGAGATAGAGAGTAGGGGGTTTAGGGGTAGGTGGAGTAGGAGAGAGATAGAAAGAGTAGGATGGTTAGGGATGGGAGATAGGTTATGGATAGGGAGAGGAGGTTTAGAGAGAAAGAGAGAGAGAGATAGGTGTAGAAACAGGGAAGAGAGAGTGAGGGAGGGGGGTTAGTCAGGGGTAAGGGGCTAGGAGGGGGCTTAGCGAGGGCGATAGAGAGAGAGATATTGAGAGAGGGGGTTAGTAATGGTTATAGGGGAGAGAGAGAGAGAGAGAGAGAGAGAGAGAGGGTGTTAGTTGTAGGGAGTGAGAAAGAGATATGGGAGGTGTGGTTAGAGGTAGGTGCAAGTGTAGGGAAGACAGGGAGTCCCAGAGAGGGGGTTAGTAAGTGGCTAGGGAGAGGAGGGGATCTAGGGCTAGGGGGAGTAGGAGAGAGATAGAAAGAGTAGGATGGTTAGGGATGGGGGAGAGGTTAGGTAGAGGGAGAGGGGGTTTAGAGAGAGAGAGAGAGGTGTATAAGTAGGGAAGAGAGAGTGAGAGAGGGGGTTTGCAAGGTTTATGAGGAGGAGGGGATCCGAAAGTGGGGGCTTAGGGTTATGGGATTAGGAGAGATGATAAGAGAGGGGATGTGGTTAGGTGTGGGTGGGGTGGGGTGGGTTAAGGGGTTATAGAGAGATGGAGGGGGAGGAGGGTTTCACGGGGTTAGAAGGGGTGGGGGATAGATTTTGTTGGAGGAGTAGAGAAGAGATAGAGAGAGGGGGGGTTAGTAAGGGTTAGGTGTAAGAGGGGAGAGAGTGAGCAAGGGTTAGGTGTAGGAGGGGAGAGAGTGAAAAAGGGTTAGCAGTGATAGGATTATGAGAGAGATAGAGGGAGGGGGGGTTTAAGAGTGGTGGGGATTAGGGAGAGGGAGATGAGGGGTTAGGGAGTTGTGGGTATAGAAATTTATTCAACACTTGAAAACATATATTTGTGAAGTTAATAATGCACGCATGTTTTGTATCTACATAACGCGCGCACATTTTTTTATGTTCATAAAGCGCGCGCGTCTTGTATGTAAATAACGCGCGCATGTTTTGGATATACAAAAACGTGCACCAATCAAAATATTTGAATTTAAATAGAACGCGTGCGCATTTCAGAGCACCTAATCACCCCCTCCTCTCGCACCCATGTGTGAACCACAGTCCTATGTGGTTGGTTCGGACTTACCAAACCTGTGCTATGGAATTTACTGAACCATAGCTAATTAGTAATTTCCACCATTTTTCTCAATATGTTTTTTTTTCACCGCTCTCTACAGCATGACATACATGACCATTATTGACGAAATTTTAGGCATAGATAGCATTTTTTATGCAGATTCCAAATATGTAATTTTTTTTTTAAAGTATTGATATTTTCTATTTGTTTCCTAATTTTGTTGTGTCATCACTCAAGTCAAAAAACATGTTGTAAGTGTTTATTCCATAACTTTTTCATTTCACAACCATTTTTAAAAAAAATTGTATGTTTCACTAGTAGACACTGACCTCTACATGCTATAAAAAATCCAAGTCGAAATAACTACATAGAAACCTTCAAAGGTTGCACCCACATTTGACGTACCGTTCTCGAGGTTTGATCACTTACATAATTAAAAAATAAATAAAAGCTAAACATTTAATTTTGGAAAAATAGTGCTACACTAGTGCTACGGGTTTTGTACATGTATACCATTTTTGTAGCCAGAAACCATTATTTAGGCACTAATAGGCTGCACCCACAAAAACATATACCTTATCATTTGCCAAAAAAATAAAAAGTGTCTGTTAGAAAAAATGAAATTTTACATATTTATGTACTTTTTCAATACTTAAAACTTATATATTCGAAACGTGACTCAATTTCCTACGTTTCATCTTTTTTACTCAATCCAATATATCTTGTGTAAGTATCTAAAAAAAACCAAGTAAGTTGAGGGATGCCTGATTTTTCAGTTTTCTATTGCATCTAATGCACCAAAAGTGACCCTCATTAGCTTGCACATGCTCGTAAGACCTCCCCACAGGGGGGGTTCAATCGAATACTTCAGAGTTTAAATTATATATGTGTTTCTTGTTTGCTAATTGCAGACATTGATGGTCTTATGTAAAACTCCTCTAAGCCTTCAATGCATTTCAGAAGATATCTATGTTTTGGAAATGTGTATGAGAGAAATTTTCTATGGTTTATTCCTATAGCTTGCTATGGATTTGGAGTTGAACTCTGTTTTGGTTTACAAACTCTATGTAATAAAAAATACTTACATAAATATATTCATGGTTTTTCCTAGGGGGCGTCTAACCTATGTTTATGGAATGGATGTGTAATTTAAATGCATACTCTATTTTATGAGATGATGAATAAGTAATACAGTATATAAGTGTAAATCTTGTGTGTGCATTTGTATGAGGAACCACAGCTTGATGATTGTAGGATTTCATCACTATGGGATTTGGTCCCATACCTTTTCTTTCGTAAATACTCTATATGTCTAGGTTTTTCTGCTAAATGCGTTTAAGCACTAGTAGCGAATCTTTCACTTCATGCACATGCTGGAGGTAATAATTTACGGAAAGTAAAGGGATTTGATCCCTGGTCCTACATTTGTGGCCAAGCGTGAATTTTGTGTAGCCTGAATTTATTTAACTATTTTTTTATGAAAGTGAGACCTCAGTTGACTTAGTCTCAAAATGTGACTTACTTGTTGGTTGTTATGGTAAGCATGGTTTGCATAATTGATCTCATGCAATGAGAGTCAATCTCCCATGAAGTCGTTAATCTCCCAACTCTCATGCAATGAGAGTCAATCTCTTGACCAATGATTGAGATCGTATTATCTTGATGTGCATATATATATTGGTTTTATAGAGTTTAACTCTGAGTAGTAGTAGAACTCCATGATAGTGTGGGCTTGTGTGGTCCTCGACCCATTCCTTGGCATGAAAATCGCCATGTTTTAAATTTTGAATTCCCCATAAATATACGTTCAGGTATATATATGTATCATTTGGTTTGGTTAAAACATGCATAGTTTGTTCTGATTCGATTTCTATTTGGTGTAAATAATATGTTATGTTTTGTTTTATATTTTTAATATAATAAACTTTGTTATATGCAGTATGTTGTTGTAATGTAAATAATATACTTCCTAGGTTATGTTTTCTATTTCTCATAGTTTATTTAATATATATAATCTATAAATTTATATTAAATAACCTATCTACAGTTTAGGGGACTTGGTCCCAGGATCCAAATTTGGGATCTTCTCCCTATTTAGGGATAATGAGAGGTCTCTCTTTAGGCTAGGAATCCTATGATACTTTTAGAATTATTATTTTATTATCAGTTGTTCATAATTATAACTTGAGAATAAAAAGAAATAAATATCAATGATGAGAAAACTAAACAAGAATTAATAACCCAATTGCCATGGACTAAATAGTTCTGCCAATAATTATAATCAGAGTTTTAAACAACTATTAAAGCATGTATAAAATATGACTATATTGTCCTTGGATATTAATATAAATAATCATAATTAAATTAATAGAATAGGCCTAGCCATTAGTTTCTCAATCAGATTTAAATGAACATAAAAACAATCTAGTTCTATATTCAAATTGAAAACATGTGTAAACATAACTAATAAGCCCTTCGTTTACTTTTTTCTATGCATGTACAAAATTATCATATTCATGAATAAAATCACAGTATATAGAATTTCTATCAATAAGACGCTTGCATGAAATTTTTTAGAAATAAGAATAATCATATCAGATCCATAAAAATAATATTGAATTATAATAACAACATAAAATTACTTATCAATTATTTTTTTGCTTTTCCATTGACATGGAAACTGCCACGTTCCACCCAACAGTAGACCTCAAACCATTCCTTGTTTATTCAATAAGTCACACCTAAGCCGGACCAAGCATGACAAGAAATAGAAGGCCTAGGGTAATTTTCTATCTTTCTTACTAATCAACAGAGTAGTCACAAGGTCTGTTTACCAGCCATTTGTGCATATCTTGTAAAATAACTTCCCCTATGTTCCCACAATCCACATTCTTGGACACAACAAATATCACAATTTGGTAATCTGAGCACTCAAAGATCCATGACTGAAGCCTCTAGTGAACTTGGAATCACTTGCCCCTTGCAAGGTCCTCTCTCTGCTACTTATGAGATTTTATAAGGAGAAGGCTTATAAGATTTAGGTTTAAATGACTCAGTTTAGTTATTAGACAAACTGATTGTTTTGTTTTATATTTAATTAATAATTTAGTTTATTTTATCTTTAATTAAATAAAATAGGATTTTTACTCATCCTAACATCTAGTTGACATTAGATATCAACCACTCAACCATTCTAATATCTTGCATGCTCGATCCCTCTTTGAGTGGCAGTCCCATTCAGTTTAGAAAGAATAAGGTAGATAAGTAATAATTTAGTTTAGTAACATTTAATGAATTATTGATGCTCCAAAGCCTTTAGCTTAACATCAGTTAACCAACATGAGGTTAAGTTCTCCAAATATTTACTGCTCAACACTCACTCAATAAATAGTGCTTCAGAGCTCACTGCTCAACACTACTTAATCAATAGTCTTGGTGCTCCGGAGCTTATGCTCAACACCAGTTAACTAGTATAAATAGCCTATGTGTTACAAAGCTCACTTGCTCAACACCTTTAATAATAGTTAACGAATTACTGATGCTACAAAGCTCCCAGCTCACTATCAGTTAACCACCATGAGTCTAAGTGCTTCAGATATTTACTGGTCAATACTCCCTCAATCAATAGTGCTCCAGAGCTCACTTCTCAACACTAATTAATCAATATTCCTGATGATCTAGAGCTTATGCTCAACACCGGTTAACTAGTATAAATAGTATAGGTGTTCCAAAGCTCACTTGATCAAGACCTTTAATAATAGTTACCGGATTATTGATGCTCCAGAGCTCCCATCTCAACGTCAGTTAACCACCATGAGTCTAAGTGTTCCATAGCTTTACTGCTCAACACTCACTCAACAATAGTTCCAGTGATCTAGAGCTCATTGCTCAAAACTACTTAATCAATAGTCTTGGTTCTCCATATCTTATGAACAACACCAATTAACAAGTATAAATAGTGTAGGTATTCCAGAGCTCACTTTATCAACACCTTTAATAAAAAAATATTAAAATAATCTAGGTTCTTTAAAGTCTCACTTGCTCAACACCTAATTAAAATAGTATAGGTGCTCCAGAGCATACTTGCTCAACACCTGACTCAAATGAATCAACATTATAAACAAATAGTACTTTATTGGGATATTACACTTTGCTCTATTTTCTTTATCAATATGGATAAATGATTCACTACCAAAATTTCTCAGAAATGAAAAGTTTACCTGTTTACCTGTCCATGCCTCCTCTAGAGTACCACCATCCAAAGTGCTTGAAAACCATCTGTTTATTAAGTAAACAACAGTATCTACATTATCTACACAAAACTGTAAGGGAAACCCTACATGCAATCTCATACACCTTGTATGCTCCATGATTGTTCTGTTCATCCTTTATGGCACACTGTTTTCTTGTGGTGTTCTGGAATAGTCCTCTCTCTATGAATACCATGGTATGAATAGTAACTATCAAACTCCTTGTCGTAGTATTCACCTCCATTATCATATCTAAGACACTTTAACCTTTTTCTTGTATCATTCTCAACCAAAGATTTACATTTCTTAAAAGTAGAAAAAACATCATATTTTTACGAATGCAATAAACCCAAGTGTTTCTGGTTGCATCATCATTAAAAGTAACATAATAATGAGAGACACCAAGATTTTGTACCTAATCTTGTTCCCATACATATATATGCAGAAGCTCTAACTTCTCACTCTCATTTTGCTTCCCAACCCTAAGAAATCTAACTCTCTTTTGTTTTCCATAAACACAGCTCTCACATAATTCCAAACTTACCTTCTTCGGATATGCTACTAACTTCCTTGATTAGAGAATTTGCATTCCCTTCTCACTCATTTGGCCAACCCTTTGATGCCACAATGATGTATATGTTCCTTTGGAAGCTAAAGAGATAGAACAATTAGTATTATGAGGACATAAATATAATGTACATATCATGTCTCCTTTTTCGGTCACCATCAATCCTTTAGCGATATTCCACCATGTTTTGCAAAATGTAGATAAAGAGTCACCATATCCCAACTTGCCTATTGAGATTATATTTATTTTCATTGCAATAATATGTATTACATATTTCAACATCCATTCACCTCCATTCTTTAACTTAATCCATATGTTACCCATTCCAACAATTTTGCATGGTTCATCATCACCCAATAAAACATGTCCAAAATCATCTGGAACATAATCATGAAAGAATTTCCTATGGGGTGTAGCATGCCATGAATCCCTTAAATCTACTACCCAGTAATCACTAGTATTATCTAATGCAAGAATCAAAGCATCTTGTAACACATCACCTTCTACATTTGATTCTTGAGCAGTCTCTTGTTGTCCATCTCACTTCTTCTTTAGAGATACGTAGTCTTTCTTTAGATGTCCTTTCTTTCAATAGTTCCAACATTCTATATTTACCAGTCTAGAATTGGATCTTCCCTTCCTATACTTCTCACAATTACCTGGGCTCTTTCCTCTCTCCCTTTGTCTTCCCCTTCTCTCCATGGTCAACACATTACTTGATGTCTCACCTGTTCTTTTCCTTCGCATTTCCTCGCTATGAATAATACCAACAACATTGTCAAATTTCAGAGTGTTTGAACTAGAGACAAAGCTACTTACAACCATGACCAAGTCGTTCCATGTTTATGGAAATGATCAGAATATTATAAAAGCCCTAACCTCATCTTCAAAGTTCACTTTTATATAACTTAGTTTATTAGTAATTGTATTAAATTCATTTAAATGGTCAGCAAGAGACCCACCTTATGACATATTCATATTAAATAAATGCTTTATTAGAAATACCTTGTTGGAGGTTGATGGTTTTTCATACTATATAGCCAATGCACTCATCAAACTCTCCATTGTCTTTTCTTTTGAAATATTGAAAGCCATCGATGAAGCGAGGAACATATGTATTGTTCCTAGTGTATTTCTATCAAGAACCTCCCATTCTTTGTCCTTCATATCCACCATCTATTTTTCTTTTCCTCCCAATGGTAGGAATAGATCCCTCTGATACAGATAGTCCTCCATTTTGACCCTAAACTTTCATTTTTCTTTCATTGCTTTGACTCAGTGCAGAAACACTTATTTCTTGTGAGTTTATGCTCCAAATAAGCGTTTTCCTCTAATACCAATTGTTATAAAATCAAGATCCCAAAACAATAACATAAAATAAGATGGAAAAATAAAACACATAAAAACAATACAAAAGAGACCCCAATATACGTGGTTCACTCAATCTGGGCTACATCCAGAAAGATATTGCGACTCCTTTTATTATATTATCCAACAAATGAAGGGATACAAACTGCAGTGCATCCACTGCAACTTCCTCTTCACTCTCCCACAGTATCTCTTACATAATCACAGATATATTTACAATACTACCATACCCAGTCGTACTACAATGCCTTCCTTTTAAGGAGGGATTACTATGGGAAAACAACACGACATAACCAATACCATGGGCCCATAAATTACCCATTATTGACCAAGACATGACTATGAAATTACAGCATTTTACAACACAATAAAAATTTCTTCCGGAGGTGAATCCATGGGGGATGGACCCACCCTAACCCCCGCGGGGGGGATAATCCCCCCCACAATCCCCCGTTGGGATGAGTGTACAGTCCACCTGCACATCATAGTTAACTAGAGTATAAACACGATTGAACAACAAAATATCTGAATCAGAAAGACCAAGCTCCATAACCAACAGTGTGATGGCACTTTAACCTTCACTAAATCTGGTGATGTCAACGTGTCACTTAATTGTGACTTCAACTTGATTTCTCAATTTCCATTCACTAATGAAACTTTCTTTGTAATATCACTCTGATTCAACTTAATTTTGGATGATCATTCACTAATGAAACTTTCTTTGTAATGCCACTTTGATTTTTATATTTGATTCATTTTGTTGAGGTCCCTTTATCTATAAATTCAACTTCTGATAAATTCATTGATTCCATTGGATCAGTTAAAGTAGCCTTATCGACCTTAAAGACTTGTATATCCTTACAATTTAGTTACTTATTTTTGTGAGCAAAATTTGACTATGATTCTTGAAATGGTTAATCTCTTTGTCTTTATCTGACAAGATTTTGTCAATATATTTCTTCTGATCATACTTCTTTTGATATTCTCGATCACACTAAATTGTGATATCTTAAGGACTCAAAGATTGATCCTTAACTTGTAAGTCACGATTCTTTTACTTTTCTTCTCTTAAATTTTTTATTGAGGTCCTTTAAGAGGGAACCTTCTTCATCTTTTTTTGATAATTTATTTTCAAGCTCTTGATTTTCTTTTTCGAGTCTATGAATGTCCTACCTCATATGATTAAATTTCTTGATTTTTTATAATAATTTATTACCATGAGTTTTTAGGCGTATCATTTCATCTTATTTTTCTTCGACACTTCTACATTTTTCTCGTTGTTTAGCTAAGTCATCTTGTAATTCTTTAATATTCGACTACATTTGCATGACATCAGGATATTCGATTAGAGTATAGATTTTATCACAATATTGGGAAAAATGATTTGTGGGCCTTTTAATAGTCATCATCCATTTATCCTCTTTTTTCCCGAAAGGGGCATTTCATCATGAAAAATGACGTATATGGGTTCATCATATTTCTCAATTTGTATAAACAATATTATTCAAAAATTCAAATTGATTATATCCTTATAATAATCCTTTATAAAAATATTTAATAAAAGACATTTATCACCGACTTAAAATGTGAACTTAAGAGATTTAATCACTTCACTTCGGAGTATGACTTCAAAATCAAATTGGCTTTCTCTTGGGAATTTGTTTTACTAACACTAGTAAAAAAAGAACTTCTCTTTGTTTATTTCTTCTTGTAAGTATATTTACTTTCTTTTTCTTTTATTCTTTCTATTTTTATTTTCTTTTAAATATCCTTCTTTATTTTTGTGAATATCTTACTTTCTCTCTTTTTTTCTTTTTTAATTTCTTTTACTTTATTTTCATTTTTACTTTCTTTTTCTTTTATTTTTTGTTTTTCAGTTTCTTTTTTCTTAACTTTCTTTTTATTTTATTTTCTTTTTTTTTACGATCCTTTTTACTTTCTTTTTCTTTCCTTTCCTTTTTTACTTTTCCCCCTTTAGGCTATGACGTGGAGATAGATATTTTTATCTTTTTCTTTTTCTTTTTTTCCAAATATTTTGGGTCACAAACCCAAAGTAACATTTTTTAATAGAGGGCTACCAGCCTGGTTTTTCTTTCCTATATAAAAATATTAACCGCTGGAAAAAAAATAAAATTGGGCCACAACCCCCTTAGATAAGGAAAATAGACCACATGTCAACTGAATAGAACGGATTTGATACCAACTGTTAGCACCCAATTTGTATCTTAAGGTTGCAGAAAGGCCAAGCTGGGGTAACCACAAAACCACTTCAGGAAAGCTAAGTTGGCTTCTATCTCTCCAGAGAGGGATCTTTCACAAATTTAAACAACGCCAGATACATATGAATGAATATTGCAATTGAAATGTTGTTTGGTTGAAAGCAAAGTGGACAAATCATTGGGCAATGAAGTCATTACGTACAAATATGATTAAATATGATAGTGCTTTGCAAAGAAAACTACACAGAGGCAGGATAGCCACCCGCTTGCAGTCAAAGAGATTTTGTTTGGTGATTAAAGAAGAAGATATGAATAGTCCATCAATATAGAGCATATTACAATGAATTCTATATTGACTTTAGCAGAAAATGGTAATGGATGCTTGAAATGAAAGAAACGGAGCATAACATTTATGACTTATCCCAATACAACACTTATTCAAGCATGAAAAAGCATAACGGTGTGAATTAAACAATGAGAGAAGCATTCACATAAGAGAAGAAGTAAACAGACTATAAGACGAATAACACAGGAATCTCTGATATAAAATCTTGCTCGGGCTTACCATATTTTTATTAAAATATATCTTAGAATGCTTAACACAGAAAACTCACGGGTCCAACAAAATTTTCCAACCCTTTTCTCTTATATTACACTGATTATATAGATGCTCTGATCCCTTAGGCTTGAGTTGTCTCAATAGAATGTTGTTACAATATGTGTGACACCTACGTGGCTCAACCCATCGCTATCAAAAACTAACTACAACACCAATGAATGCTGACAGACAGGCCCGACTAAATTTATAGGTGTCTTAGCACAATAGCTGGTTGCAACAGCTCCTAAGTAGTTGGAAGGTCCTCTGTGGCCCCAAAATATAAGCATATTACATATTTAACAAGGTATGAAACATACGGGATGCAAAAATATCATAAACAGACCGCCACCTTATGTTTTAGCTATGACGTGGCCTTGTTGATCGAAGAAATTCTCCACTTTCAGGGAACCAACCACTTGCTCATTTTCTATTAAAGGAGGGGACGTCACTTCCTCAGCAGGAATGATGTAATCTTTGAAAATATCCACCTTCTGGTGAGTGTTCTGCTCAGACTTCTGGAGGCTCCCCCTTCTTCTTCTACCGATCCTTCTTGCGCACCTATCGAGCTTGCTACTCCTCAGGCTCGCTAGCTGTGCGTTCCTTCAAGGTGTCAAATTTTACAGAGGACGAGGGAGTGTGATCATCTTCCACATCGGATCACGGCTTCTCTGATACAAATATCACTTTGGCTTCTTAATTTTCCCCCCATGACTGGTACATAACTGAAAATACTTGGGTTGCCGAGCCTACCACCCTTTCGGACATGGATGTGAATAGTAAACACTAGGAGCCCCTTTATAACGAGATGGTAATCAAGGATAATTATTTGCCATGATTGCTCGACAGGACTCCTTACATGCTGTAGTATGATGACTGAGATCCGGCATGGCGTTAATCAGATTTGACTAGACTTTCGTGTTGAGTGGAAAGGCATATGGCGGCCCTGATGTGGCTTCCTTTCCTTGGGAAATGATTCTATCGCAGCAAAGGTGTTTTTTAACCCTCTATCTCCATGATCAAATCAACACCGTCGATCTAGGCCTTACTCGCTTCCAGACCGTCAAACGGCGTGGCCCCTACTAGGTTCACATATTTTAACTTCATCAGTTTCCCGGGCATGTTTAATCCATGAACAGATTCTCCACCGTTGATATTCACCTCCATCGGATCCATGCTGTATAATCCTGTAGCCTCTAACAAAACTTTGCGAACATGAAAATGTCGATTCCCTGCGCTTGTGAAATCGACGAAGTATACCAGGGCCATAGATTTGCACCGACAGCCGTTTATTAGGATTCTAACATGGTCGCTAGCTAGTCTATCCTTCTTTCATGTAATATGGTCCCAACTCCATTCGCGAGGTGCATTCATGGCCGTAGATCTTCACCGCGCCAGATCTGTGTCGTTCATAGGTGTTACCACGTACCGTGGGCACATTTTTGCAATTTTTAGCCTTCTTTGCCATGTTTAGACCTAGGCTTTGATCATTTTATCCCCTAATTCACAAATATCGATCTAGCCATCTTACTTAGAATTCCTACAGTCCATTTGGCTCAAATCCCTGAGGCTTTCTCCACTCTCTTCAGGGATCTAACCCTCCACTTTATCCAGGACAAAACTGGTGCTAAAAACTGGCTCCAATTGGGGATGTTATCCTCCTTGTGAGGTAGCAAAGAACCCGCAGACCCAGTGCCTACCTCATTGGGATATTCCCCATCACAAATTTGCAACCTGTAACTCTTTATCTGAGACCAAAAGAAAACTAAACACTTAGGCCCAACCACACACTACAAAACTGAGCTGAGCTTAAACTTGAAAGTTGAAACGCCTGAAATCAAGACGAAAGATGAACTTCATATTCTGAAAACCTAACTGAAAACTTAAACATACTACTGCAACTAGAAATGCTGAAAAGGTGCTCGCCATGTCGAGCTTATTTATGCACATATCACCCTATCATATACTACTAAAATGGCTGCAACATCAAGTGATACAAAAGTGCCAATGTAACCAATCCATCAACTTATCCAATAAGTAAACTCTCTCATCATGATTGACTAAAACTAGAAAATAGGAAAACCATGGCACAAAATCAATGATGATAGGTGTAACCCCTTTGGCAAAGACAAAACTATTCACCCCAACTGAAGAGCTCTTCCATATAACCAACTACTGGTTCATAAAAGGCACAATACCCTTCAAATTTCTCTGCTCTTGCTTTAACATGACAAGGCTGCTTTGGCTGTAACTTTGTAACATGAGAGGCTATTTCAACACATGGACTCTCAACAATATCACCTTCTGGGCTATTCATAATTCCCAGAATAAAAACCTAATTCTGCTTTGGTCCATCGAAAAAAATTCCAACCTGGTTTTCAAATGGATCAAGGAGAAGAACTTCTTCTTGATATGAGGACTCTGGGCCCGAATGACATGAAGAAAACATAGGCGAGTTATCCTGGTTCTCTTCTCAACTGCCCATTATTCGATTAGCATGCTGAATGTCTTCATTAAATTCAGGAGAAATAGCAAGAAATCATTTATGAACAGTACAGTCTACTTCATTTCCAGCCAAGGAAAAAACCCTTCTCAGCTAGAAGTCTTCATGAACCCATTTATAATTAGCCAATTCTCTTCCTTTCGAATGAGGAAAAGGTTGTTGTTGCAAGGTTTTTAAGCCTTCCTCATTCATCGCCTCAAAACCTTCCTTCATTGTATCAGATAATTTAGGGAAGAGAGGCAGGGTATTAACCCCATCAAGTATACCATCTTCCTAGTTTGCAGTGTTGACATCATGGGCTACAATCTGATTCCCCTCCCTGATTCTGCATTTCTGCTTTAGGTTAGGAATTTTGGTTCCTTATTTTAGCAATTTAAATGAAGGATGACATAAAGGCAAGCAGTCATCCTCATATTTATCATATATGGGTGGAATGAAATCCTCTTTAAAACCCTCCATAGCAGAATCTTCAACTTGTTGACTGCAATCTACATAAAACAAGTTAGAGGTACTTTATTTTTGTAAATTACAGGGATGATCATTCCTCTATTCACCATGCAAAGGATTCAGATGCAAAACAAATTCTCTTTGTTCATCTCTTTCTTTAGTCTGTAATTTTCTTTCCATTTCACCATCACTGTCTTGCTCTGATATTTTCCCAAACATCCTGAGATTTTCTTGAACCTCCATGGAGTCAATAAACATATGTTTCCATGTGGAAGACCTTCTCTCCAAAAGAAGGAAGGACAATTCAAGAGGAAAGATAGATGCATAATGCAATTTAGCAGCATTTTCTAGAGGTTGAATTTCCTTTGGCAAGTTATAATAAAAGCTTGCAAAACTCCTAGTAAAGATAGACATCGCTTCACCTTCTTGTCTTTTAAGGGAATAAAAATATGAAAGAACTTGGCCCAATTACCTTCTCTTACCCCAAAACTCCAAAAAGGCATCTGAGAACTCCTCCCATGTGCCAATGAACTCGGGCTACAAGTGCTTAAACCACCCCTTAACATCTCCTTGGAAAGATTGGGCAAAATACCTCATACAAACATCATCATGCTCTATTTCAAAAAGGTCCAAAAAATGCCCAAAACCTTGAAGATGTTTCTCAACTGTAAGGTTTCCATCTTCTCCATAAAAAACAGAGAGGTATTTATGGTATTTGGGAGGATATTCATGAAGAACAGGGGGTTGCTTCAACGAACTATATATCTGTTGAGACCTAGAAAGTAAAGGAGTATGAACAGGGGGAAAGTGATCAGCCTCAATCTCATGGGGTTTGCAAGGCTGATTGTGGCTCTCACATGGTTCAAAAGAAGGAATAAGATCAGATCTAGGAGTGAAAGAAGAATGTACATCTACAATATCTAATGAAGGATATACAAAGGAAGCTCTCCCATGACTTAGGGATTTTCGGTGAAACAGACATTCCTTGATATAAACACATAGAGATAAAAAACAACCAATGTAAAAGAACAAGACCTCCTTGAAGAAATTAACACTTTGGTACATGAACCTTAATTCTTCCATGTTTCTATCAGTTGGGCTTGTTCTCTAGTGTAGCCTGCAAATTTTATTAAATCATGAGTGGAGTCGCCGTGAGACCTCCAGCATCACAACTTTGACATGTAGTCCCCAATATTCCTAGTTGATTCACCCTCACACCGAAATCTTGATGAGTAGAGTTTCGAGGTGAATGGTATACAACCTTCTCAATGTCTGACTATTGTTCACCATCAGTAATTAGTTCTGAAACCTTTTTCGTTCTGCCCAAGGACAATATAACATTCGTTCTGTGACAACAGCGCCATGCTAGCACCCAATTTGTACCTTAAGGTTGCATAAAGGCCAAGCTAGGGTAACCACAAAACCACTTCAGGAAAGATAAGTTGGCTTCTATCTCTCCAGAGAGGAATCTATCACAGATTTAAACAAGGCCAGATACATATGAATGAATATTGCAATTGAAATGTTGTTTGGTCGAAAGCAAAGTGGACAAATCATGGGCAGTGGAGTCAACATGTACAAATATGATTAAATATGACAGTGCTTTGGAAAGAAAACTACACAGAGGCATGATAGCCACCCGCTCACAATCAAAGAGATTTTGTTTGGTGATTAAAGAAGAGGATAGGAATATTCCATCAATATAGAGCATATGACAATGAATTCTATATCGACTTTAGCAAAAAATGTTAATGGATGCTTGAGATGAAAGAAACAGAGCATAACATTTATGAATTATGTCCCAATACAACACTTATTCAAGCATGAAAAAGCATAACGGTGCGAATTAAACAATGAGAGAAACATTCACATAAGAGAAGAAGTAAAAAAACTGTAAGACGAATAACACAGGAATCTATGATATAAAATCTTGCTAGGCCTTGCCATTTTTTTATTAAGATATATCTCAGAATGCTTAACAAAGAAAACTCATGGGTCCAACAAAATTTTCCAACCATTTTCTCTTTTATTACACTAATTATATAGATGCTTTGACCCCTCAGGCTCGAGCTGTCTCAACAAAAGGTTGTTAGAATATACATGACATCTATGTGGCTCAACCCATCACTTTCAAAATCTATCTACAATAGCAACGAACACTAGCAGACGGAGCCGACTAAATTTACAGGTGTCTTAGCACAATAGATGCTCGCAACATCTCCTAAGTAGCTAAAAGGTCTTTAGTGGCCCCAAAATATAATCATATTACATATTTAACAAGGTCTGAAACAGATGGGATACAAAAATATCATAAATAGACCGCCACCTTATGTTTTAGCTATGAAGTGGCCTTGTTGATCGAAGAAATTCTCCACTTTCAGGGAATCAACCACTTTCTCATTTTCTGTTAAATGAGGGGGCATCAGTTCCTCAGTGGGAACAATGTAATCTTTGAAAATTTCCACCTTCTAGTGAGAGTTCTGCTCAGACTTCTGGACCTCCCCTTCCTTCTTCTGTTGATCCTTCTTGCGCACCTGTCGAGCTTACTACTCCCCGAGCTCGTTGGCTATGCTTTCCTCCAAGGTGTCAAATTTTTCAGAGGACTAGGGAGTGTGATCATCCTCAACGTCGGACCACGCCTGCTCTAGTACAAAGATCACTTTGGCTTCTTGATTTTCACCATGACTGGATCTTAACTGAAAATACCTGGGCTGCCGAGCCTACCACCCTTTCGAACATGGATGCGAACAGTAAACACTAGAAGCCCCTTTATAATGAGATGGTAATGAAGGATAATTATTTGGCATTATTTCTCAACATGACTCCTTACATGCTGCAGGATGATGACTGATATCCGGCGTGGCGTTAAGAGGATTTGACTAGACCTTCATGTTGAGCGGAAAGGCATGTGATGGCCCTAATATGGCCTCCTTTCCTTGGGAAATGATATTCTCACAACAGAGGTGTTTTTTAATCCTCTATATCCACAATCGACTCAGCACCATCGATCTAGGCCTTACTCACATCCAAACCATCGAACGACATGGCCCCTACTAGGTTCGCAGATTTTAACTTCGCCAGTGTCCCAGGCATGTTTAATCCATGAACATATTCTCCACCATTGATCTTCACCTCCACCGGATTAGTTCCGTCTAATCGTGCGGCATCTACCCAAACTCCGTGAGTATGAAAATGTCGATTCCCCGCGCTTGTCAAATCGATGAAGTACACCAAGGCCGTAGATCTGCATTGTCGGCCATTGATCAGGATTCTAACATGCTCGCTAGCTAGTCTATCCTGCCTTCTCATAATATGGTCCCAACTCCTTTCGTGAGGTGCGTTCATGGTCGTAGATCTTCACCACTCCAGATCTGCGCCGTTCATAGGTGTTATCACATACTGCGGGGGCATTTTTGCAATTTTTAGCCGTCTTTTCCATGTTTAGACCTAGTCTTTGATAATTTTATCCCCTATATCAAAAATATCGATCCAACCATATTACTTAGCATTCCTACGGGCCATTTGGCTCAAACCCCTGATACTTTCTCCACTCTCTTCAGGGATCTAACCCTCCACTTTATCCAGTGACAAACTGGTGCTAACAATTGGCTCCAATTAGGGATGCTATCCTCCTTGTGAGGTAGCAAAGAACCCACAGAACCAGTGCCTAACCCATTGGGCTATTCCCCATCACAAAGCTGCAACCTGTAACTCTTTATCTGAGACCAAAAGAAAATTGAACACTTAGGCCTGACCACACACTACAAAACTGAGCCGAGCTTAAACCTGAAAGCGGAAACGCCTGAAGTCAAGATGAAACCTGAACTCCACATGTTGAAAACCTAACTGAAAACTGAAACATACTACTTCAACTAGAAATGTTGAAAAGATGCTCGCCATGTCAAGCTTTTCTATGCACAGATCACCCTATCCTATGCTACTAAAATGGATGCAACATCAGGTGATACAAAAGTGCCAATGTAACCAATCCATCGAATTATCCAATAAGTAAACTCTCTCATCATGCTGGAATAAAACTAAAAAATAGGAACACCATGGCACAGAGCAATGCTGATAAGTGTAACCCCTTTGGAAAAAACAAAACCAATCACCTCAACTGAAGAGCTCTTCCATATAACCAGCTAGTCGGTCATAAAAGGCACAATACGCTTCAAATTTCTTTGCTCTTTCTTTGAAATGATAAGGCTTCCCTGGCTGTACCTTTGTAACATGAGAGGTTGTTTCAACACATGGACTGTCAACAATATCACCTTCTGGGATGTTCAGAATTCCCAGATTAAAAACCCGATTCTTCTCTGGTGCATCAAAAGAAATTCCATCCTGGTTTTCAAATGGATCAAGGAGAAGAAATGCTTCTTGATATGAGGACTATGGGCCTACATGACATGAAGAAAACATAGACTGGATATCCTAGTTCTCTTCCAAACTTCTCATTATCTAATTAGCATGCTGAATGACTACATTAAGTTCAGGAGAAATAACAAGAAATCCTTTATGAACACAATAGTCTACTTCATTTTCAGCCAGGGAAAAAACCCTTGTCTACTGGAAATCTTCATAAACCCATTTATAATTAGCCTCTTCTCTCCCTTTTTGATGAGGGCAAGGTTGTTCATGCAAGGTCTTTAAGCCTTCATCATTCATGGCCTCAAAAAATTCCTTCAATGTATCAGATAATTCAGGGAAGAGAGACAGGGTATTACCCCCATCAGGTATACCATCTCCCTGGTTTGCAGTGCTGAGATCGTGGGCTACAATCGGATTCCCCTCCCTGATTCTGCATTTCTACTTTAGGTTAGGAATTTCGGTTCCTTGTCTTAGCAATTTAAATGAAGGATAACATAAATGCAAGCAGTCATCCTCATATTCATCATATATGGTTGGAATGAAATCCTCTTTAAAAACCTCCAAAGAAGAATCTTCAACTTGTTGACTACAATCTACATGAAACAAGTTAGAGTTACTTTCTTTTTGTACATCACTAAGATGATCATTCCTCTATTCACCATGCAAAACAAATTCTCTTTGTTCATATCTTTTTTCAGTCTATAATTTCCTTTTCATTTCACCCTCACTGTCTTGCTTTGGGATTTTCCCAGACATCCTGAGGTTTTCTTCAACCTCCATAGAGTCAATAAACATATGCTGCAATGTGGAAGACCTTTTCTCTAAAACAAGGAAGGACAATTTAGGAGGAAAGATAGATGCATAATGCAATTTAGTAGCATTTTCTAGAGGTTGAATTTCCTTTGGCATGTTCTAATAAAAGCTTGCAAACCTCCTATTAAAGCTAGACATGGCTTCACCTTCTTGTCTTTTCAGGGAATAAAACTCTAAAATAACTTGTACCAATGACCTTCTCTTACCCCAAAATTCCAAAAATACATCAGAGAACTCCTCCCATGTGCCAATGGACTCAGGCTACAAGTGCTTAAACCACCCCTTAACATCTCCTTGGAAATATTAGGAAAAATACCTCATACAAAAATCATCATGCTCTATTTCAAAAAGGTCCAAAAAATGCTCAAAACCTTGAAGATGTTTCTTAGCTGTATGATTTCCATCTTCTCCATAAAAAACAGGGAGTTTTTTATGGTATTTGGGAGGATATTCATGAAGAACAGGGGGTAGCTTCAATGGACTATATCTCTGCTGAGACCTAGAAAGTAAAGGAGTATGTACAGGGGGGAAATCATTAGCCTCAATCTCATGGGGTTTGCAAGGCTGATTGTGTATCTCACACGGTTCAAAAGAAGGGATAGGATCAGCTCTAGGAGGGAAAGAAGAATGTACATCTACAATATCTAATGAAGGATATACAAAGGAAGCTCTCCCATGAATTAGGGATTTTCGGTGAAACAGAGATTGCTTGATATAAACACATAGAGATAAAAAAACAACCAATGCAAAAGAACAAGACCTCCTTGAAGAAATTAACACTTTGGTACCTGAACCTTTATTCTTCCATGTTTCTGTCAATAGGGCTTGTTCTCTAATGGAGCCTGCAAATTTGATTGAATCATGAGTGGAGTTGCCATGAGACCTCCAACATCAAAACTTTGACATGTAGTCCCCAATCTTCCCAGTGGAGTCACCCTCATACTGAAATCTTGATGAGTGGAGTCTCCAAGTGAATGGTATACAACCTTATCAATGTATGACTGTTGTTCACTATCAATAATCAGATCTGAAACCTTTGTCATTCTTCACAGGGACAATATAACATTCGTTCCCCGGCAACGACGCCAATATGTTAGGACCCAATTTGTACCTTAAGGTTGCAGAAAGGCCAAGTTGGGGTAACCACAAAACCACTTCAAGAAAGATAAGTTGGCTTCTATCTCTCCAAAGAGGGATCTCTCACAGGTTTAAACAAGGCCAGATACATATGAACGAATATTGTAATTGAAATGTTGTTTGGTTGAAATAAAAGTGGACAAATCATTGTGAAGTGGAGTCAACACGTATAAATATGATTAAATATGATGGTGCTTTGCAAAGAAAACTACAAAGAGGTAGGATAGCCACCCACTCATAGTCAAAGAGCTTTTGTTTGGTGATTAAAGAAGAATATAGGAATAGTCCATCAATATAGAGCATATGACAAAGAATTCTATATCGACTTTAGCAGAAAATGGTAATGGATGCTTGAAATGAAAGAAACATAGCATAACATTTATGAATTATGTCCCAACACAACACTTATTCAAGTATGAAAAAGCATAATGGTGCAAATTAAACAGACCGTAAGATGAATAACACAGGAATCTCTGATAGAAAATCTTGCTCGGCCTTAGCAGATTTTTATTAAGATATATCTCAGAATGCTTAACACAGAAAACTCACGGGTCCAACAAAAGTTTCCAACCCTTTTCTCTTCTATTACACTGATTATATAGATGCTTTGATCCCTCAGGCTCAAGCTATCTCAACAGAATTTTGTTACAATATACGTGACACCTACGTGGCTCAACCCATCGCTTTCAAAAACTAATTGCAACAACAATGAAAGCTGGCAGACAGGCCCACCTAAATTTACAGGTGTCTTAGCACAATAGCTGACAGCAACAGCTCCTAAGTAGTTGGCAAGTCCTCAGTGGCCCCAAAATATAAGTATATTACATATTTAACAAGGTCTGAAACAAACGGGATGCAAAAATATCATAAACAGACTGTCACCTTATGTTTTAGCTATGACGTGGCCTTGCTGATTGAAGAAATTCTCCACTTTCAGGGAATCAGCCACTTGCTCATTTTCTATTGAAGGAGGGGGCGTCACTTCCTTAGTGGGAACGATGTAATACTTGAAAATATCCACATTATGGTGAGTGTTCTGCTCAGACTTCTGAACCTCCCCCTTCTTCTTTTGCCGAGCCTTCTTGCGCACCTATCAAGCTTGCTGCTCCTTAGGCTTGCCAGCTATGCTTTCTTCCAAGGTGTCGAATTTTACAGAGGACGAGGGAGTGTGATCATCTTCCACGTTGGACCATGCCTGCTCTAATACAAAGATCACTTTGGATTCTTTATTTTCCCCCATGACTAGATCTTAACTGAAAATACCTGGGTTGTCGATCCTACCACCCTTTTGGAAATGGATGCGAACAATAAACACTGGGAGCCCCTTTATAACGATATGGTAATCAAGGATAATTATTTGGCATGATTGCTCAATAGGACTCCTTACATGTTGTAGGATGATGACTAAGATCCGGCGTGTTGTTAAGCGAATTTGACTAGACCTTCATGTTGAGTGGAAAGGCATATGATGGCCTTGATGGGGCCTCCTTTCCTTGAGCAATGATCTTCTTGCAGCAGAGGTGTTTTTTAACCCTCTATCTCCACGATCGACTCAACACTGTCGATCTAGACCTTACTCACATCGAGGCCATCGAATGGTGTGGCCCCTATCAGGTTCACATATTTTAACTTCATCAATGTCCCAGGCATGTTTAATCTGTGAACAGATTCTCCACCATTGATCTTCACCTCCGCCGGATCCATGTCGTCTAATCCTGCAGCCTCTACCAAAACTTTGTGAATATGAAAATGTTGATTCCCCTCGCTTATCAAATCGATGAAGTACACCAGGGCCATATATCTGCACCGTCAATCGTTGATCAGGCTTCTAACATGCTCACTGGCTAGTCTGTCCCGCCTTCGCATAATATGGTCCCAACGCCTTTCGCGAGGTGCCTTCATGGCCCTAGATCTTCACCGCTTCATATTTGTGTCGTTCATAGGTGTTATCATGTACTATGGGTGCATTTTTACAATTTTTAGCCTTCTTTGCCATGTTTAGACCTAGCCTTTGATAACTTTATCCCCTAAATCGCAAATATCGATCCAACCATCTTACTTAGCATTCCTATAGGCCATTTGGCTCAAACCCCTGAGGCTTTTTCCACTCTCTTCAAGGATCTAACGCTCCACTTTATCCAGGACAAAACTGATGCTAACACCAACTACAAGGAACCAAATGGGTCACTTGACCTTAGCATCCATTTTAATAAATATAATCCATATAAGGTTAAATATCTATTATTTTTAAATCATAACTTGTTTTCTTGACATACAATTGGTGTGTATATGTAATACACTTAGGTGATAAGTTGCATCCCTCAAGAAGGGATATGACAACTAATAATTACAATATTACAATTAATAAACAAATATACAATATGGAAAATATAAATACTCGATAACTATGTTAGTAATATACTTAGGTATAGGCATGTTCAAGCTAAAGAGGGTCACGGTTGGCACATTAGATGTAATAGAAAACTGAAAAATCAGGCATCCCTCAAAATACTTGGATATTTTCAGATACTTACACAAGATATATTGCATCAAGTAAAAAATATTATATGTAGGAAATTGATTCACGTTTCCGAATATATAAGCTTTAAGTATTGAAAATTTACATAACTATGTCAAATTTCATCTTTTCTAACAGTCATGTTTTATTTTATGGAAAATGATAAGGTATATGTTTTTTTGGGTGCAGCCTTTGAGTGCCTAAATGATGGTTTCAGGCTACCAAAATTGGTAGACATGCATAGAACCTGTAGCACTAGTGCAACACTATTTTTCCAAAATTAAATGTATAATATTTATTTATTTTTTAACTATGTAAGTGATCAAATCTCGAGAATGGTACGTCAAATGTGGATGCAACCTTTGAAGGTCTTAATACAGTTCTTTCGGCTTGGATTTTTTATAGCATGTATAGGTCGATGTCTACTATTGTAGCATATAATTTTTTTTTAAATGGTTGTGAAATGAAAAAGTTACGGAATAAACACTAAAAGCATGTTTTTTTTACTTAAGGACTGATGCCACAAGAAAATTAGGAAACAAATAGGAAAAATCAATATTTTTTTTTTAAAATGACATATTTGGATTCTGCATAAAAAATGCTATCTATGCCTAAAATTTCATCAATAATGGTCATGTATGTCATGCTGTAGAGAGTGGTGAAAAACAAACATATTGAGAAAAATGGTGGAAATGCCTAATTAGCTATGGTTCAGTAAATTCCAGAGCACAGGTTTGGGAAGTTTGAACCAACCACATAGTATTGTGGCTAACATGCGAGCACAGGAGGAGGGGGTTATTAGGTTCTCAAGAACGTGCATGCATTCTATTTAAATTCAAATATTTTGGTTGAAGGACTTGGTGTTAGAAGAAACACGCACGCGTGTTGTATAGACAAAACGCTCGAGTGTTATTATTCACATAATACGTGCGTTATGAAATTCACAAATTTATGTTTTTAAGATTTGAATGGAGATAAAGGGGGTGAGAGAGAGAAGAGTGATACAAGAGGGGGGGAGGGAAATAAATTTAAGGAGTTGGGGAGAGTAATGATAAGGGAGGGAAATTAAAGGCCTAAACCCATAAGTCCTAAGTCTCAAACCCCCTAAATCCCTACACCCCTAAGCACTTAAGCCCTCGACACATAATCCGTTACCCCATTAATAGTTGATCCTAAATCCCTTAACCTATAAAGGTATTACTCCTTAAATCCCTAGTCCCTTAATTAACCATTTATCTCCCCTCACTGTTGTCCTTATCCTCTAATTCCCTAAGCCTTTAACACTATAACTCCTTAGACCTCCATTGTGCTAGCGTTCCTTGCATTCTCTTGTGCACTCTACGTTTGCAAGGGTGGTATTCGTTTGCATGAGAGCTCTATGTTTGCTTGAGCTCTCTCCCTTTGTAACACCTCCAAAAATCCATCAAAATTTAAAAAATTTATAAGTAGTATAAACCTATCATTAAGTTCTAATATCTACTTAATATTTTGCGGAAAATACAATATCGAACCTTTGTTATTATTGTTTATATTACGAGTACAAGATTTACCCCTGTGAGCATTATGATACTATCTCCTATTACATGACAGCCTTTCGATTCTAACAATTATGACTCTTAATTTATATTATTGTTTGCCAACCAGGGTAATTTTTAGGGGAAAAATTTCGCCAATTAGCTATTTTTTGGGCTTTTTTTTCAAAAAAAATTCGCTATTTGGTCATTTTTAGAATCTAATATCGCCTATATTTACATAAATATGTTTTTTTAGCATAATTTTCGCCAAAAATTACACGTTTCAGTAGTAAATTGTAGGTTTTGTATTTAATATTCTCCTACCTATCTATATCTATGTTTTTTCCAATCCAAAATAATCTCCTAGAATCCTATACTTAAGTGTAATATTAGAATCCTTAAAAAGTACCCTCTTGTCGACTACATTGATTATAAAACATGGATCATTTTATTGTTATTATTATGATGTTGGAATTCAAATATGTTTTTATTTTGTTGAAGGGGTCCTTACGATGCCCCAAGGATTACTTAGCTTTCATCAAGCTAATTCATAAACCTTCTGTCATGTCGTTCCAGGTTTACAGGTAAGAGTTTCATAACAAGGTTATATGCTAACCTAGCTTGTGGTTGCAGGCATGAAGTTCTATGCTAATCCTAAAGTTAAACT
The DNA here is from genome assembly GCA_027924585.1 of Larix kaempferi. Taxonomy (NCBI): domain Eukaryota; kingdom Viridiplantae; phylum Streptophyta; class Pinopsida; order Pinales; family Pinaceae; genus Larix; species Larix kaempferi. The sequence continues at coordinate 3,188,394 of BSBM01000091.1, forward strand.
ATGGGTATGAATTACTGGCTCCCAAGCGGTCAAGGCTAAGGTGATGACTTGCATATGTCATAAGGGTTGCAAAGACCTATATATTAAGGGTGCATAAAATATATAGTCTTGACCAACAGCTACGGAGAAGGGGCTTATCCTATAAGTAATACTCCAAGGTATTAATCCAACCATTATCGCATTTATAAACTATTGCAAGGTGGGTAAAAATTCATGTTATGATGGTTGGTAGTTGTTTGTATTAAATGTGGCCATGTGACTACTGCTAACTTGGCTCCTCGAGGGTTGAACCCTAAACCCTCAGATTGGAAAGGGTTAGTAACATTGTTCATTTGGATTGTTGGCTTGTCAGAGAGTCGAGCTCCTGGAGCTCTCGGCCGCCATGGCTGAGCCACATTTTGTACAGATGTTTAATTCGACAGTTGCAAATATGCTTCTACTTAGTTGTGTGAAATTCAAACACAACAGATCTATTGAACAAGTAAATCAATAAAAACAGATGCATAAAGAATAATATGTGTAAACTGTGTAAGAGAATTGCAGCACTGCTCTATTGAACTTAGAAGTAGAATACAATATAATGTGCAGTCACAATGAATGAATAATTTGAATTAACCAAGGAGTTCATTTGAATATGCTGCATGGAATAGCTTGGCTCCACTAGGAGTCCTCATCATCATATCAGTGGAGTCATCAATGCACTAGTAATGGTCAACCAGGTGTTAAAGTGAGTCTAACTGAATGTGGTAGGTGTAATTGGCGCATGGGAGCACTAATGTAGTGAAGGAGGCTCAGTGGAGGGTGCATAGGGAGCTGACTAGAGTCAAAATAGGCAATCTAGTCTCACTGGGGATCCAACGGAGTGTTTCAGTCAGTTAACTAGTCAATCGGTCCTTGAATCAAGGAAAGATCCACAAGTCAAGCTAACTAACTGAAGTGTAACTGAGTGGTAGGTGAGGGAGGCGCATATGTCAAGCTAGAGGCTCAATAATGTCGCATCATGGACTAGGAGGGATGGGACTAAGAAGAAACAAGCTCCCGGGTCTAGCAAACTCAGGACTAGGTGCTGGAGGACACCTCACTGATGACTGGGATGCATGCAAAATGCATGATATGCATGATATGCATGCCTGCATGATATGCATGATATGCATGATATGTATGATATGCATTCCTGCATGATAAGCATGATATGCATGACTACATGACTACATGATTGCATGACTACATGATGAGAATATCCTAACACCCCCCCTCAAGCTATACTATGTAGTAAAAATCAAATATAGGGCCCTGGTAACTAGACCAAAGGTCACCCCAATACAATAATAATCCAAAAATGCTAGAAAAAATCTAAATGAGGAAAGAGGGAAAACCCAGTGGGAAGAAATCCCCCCCTTAAGATGAATATAGAAGGATCTAATCTATCTCCACCATGATGGAACTCACCCCCAATAGTGAATGGAGGTAAGAGCACTTCTTCTCAGTGAAGCTCTTGGTGAAGATGTCTACAATTTGCTCGTCGGTAGGGAAATATTGCAAAACAATGGTTCTGTCATGCACAAGCTCTCGGATGTAGTGCATGTGGATCTCAATGTGCTTGGTACTATGTCTCTGAAATGGATCCCTCAAGATATTGGCAGCACTTTTATTGTCACAAAAGATGACAGTCGAAGTGGTGCTACCAATATCAAACTCTGCCAAAATACCCTGCAACCAAACTGCCTAAATGCAAAATTCACTGCTCCTCGATACTTTGCCTCTGCTGAAGATAAGGGAATGGCTTCCTTTTTTTTGCTTGACCAGAAAATAGGCTCAGTTCCAATCATGAAAACATAACCAGAAGTGGACTTCCGATCAATACTATCACCCGTCCAATCTGAATCCGTGTACCCAACCAAATCTAGCTCAGAATCTGCAGCATAGTGTATGCCAAAATGTCTAGTACACTGCACATAGTGCAAGATCCTTTTGGCTGCCCGCTAATGGAGATCATGGGGCTGCTGCATATATATTGATACAACACTCATGGCATAAGATATATCAGGCCTTGAGTGTGTCAATTAGAGAAGGATACCAATCAACTGTCGATACAACGTAGAATCTACAAGCGGTGTAGAATTTCCCTCCTCAAGACTGATTCCTAAGAGGAATGGGAATGGGGCTGCCTTACAATCTGAAATATTGAATTTTTTTAATAGGTCTGAAACATATTTTTGCTGAGATATGGTGATCCCATCAAAATTTTAGGCAATCTCAAGCCCCAGAAATTTCTTTAACAAGCCCAAATCACTCATGTCGAAAGCTAGATTTAAAACAGTTTTCAACTTGTCGATTGAAGCAAGAGTGCTTCCAGTTATTAAAATATCATCAACATAAAGAAATATAATCAGAAAATTACCTTCATTTTTATGTAGGTACACATTTGGATCTCATTTTCACCTTTCGAAATTATGTGACAAAAGGAAGGAGTCCATCTTTGCGTACCAAGCTCTTGGGGCTTGTTTTAATCCGTACAATGACTTCTTCAATCTACACACTAATGTTGGATCTGATATATATCCTTCTGGCTGCTTCATGTAGATCTCTTATTTCAAATATCCATGGAGAAATGCACTCTTCACATCCATATGGTGCACTTCCCAGTGCTTGGATGCGGAAATGGCCAAAACTAGACGGATAGAATCCATCTTTGCAACCAGTGCAAAGGTCTCAGTGTAGTCCACTCCTTGGACTTGGGAGAAACCTTTTGCAACCATCCAAGATTTGTATTTTAAGGTTGAGCCATCATAATCAACCTTTGTGCGGTAGACCCATTTACATTGGACTAATTTCCTCCCAGGTGGAAGAGAAACTAGCTCCCATGTAGCATTCTTTTGAAGAGAACTGTACTCTTCACCCATGGTGGTCTGCCATCTCAGATCTCAGTGGGAATGATAATATGATTTAGGATATGAACCTATCATCAAAAAAAATTTCTCAGATAGAGAAGGATCAGAACATGAAAGAGCCATACCTGCTCTTTGAAATTTTGCTCGAGTTCTCCTTGGATTGGTAGGATTTCCAATGTTAGAACCAACAAAATTGAGAGTATTTTGGACCCACTTTGGCAAGTGTTGGGGCACATCTGAATAATATTCCGAACCTGATATTTCATTTTCATCAAATTCTGATAAAATATCATAAATTGCAAAACCATAACTTTCATAATCTTCTATGAAATCTTCTTCTTGTAGAGGCAGTAAATTAGTAGTTTCTTCCTCAACTAGCTCTAGATTTTGAAGCGGTTCTTCAAATCTGACACTTCGCTCAATGAATATCTTTTTGGATTTGATATGAAAGAGTTTGTATGCTTTTGATTCTTTATCATATCCAATTAGGATGCATTCAACACTTTGCGGATCCAAAGATTTTCTTTTTTTTCAGTCGGAATTCTAGCCCAAGCGGTTGAGCCAAAACCCCTGAGATTGGACACATCAGGTTTGTTACCAGTGTAGGCTTCGAAAGGAGTAGTATCTGTCAAAGATGAATGTGGAAATTTGTTTTGAATGTATGCATCAAAATTCATGGCCTCATCCCAAATATTTGTATCCAAACCTTTTGATTCAATCATACAGGTTGCCATCTCTTTTAGTGATCGGTTCTTCCTTTCCACTACATCGTTCTGCTGAGGTGTGTGCAGAACTATGTGCTGGATCTGAATGTCTCTTTCAGAAACAAAGTTGCAGAAGCTCTGATTTGATATATTCACCTCCATTATCAAATCTTACAGATTTTATCTTCTTCTCAGTGGTAGTCTTAACAGAAGCTTTAAAAATCTTGAATTTTTCTAGTACTTTTGACTTGTTTTTGAGAAAGAAGAACCAAGTAAATCTGGAGAAGTCATTGATAAATGTCAGAACATACCCTAAGCCATTCATGGAGGTATGTGGCAGCATACCACTGATATCAAAATGTATCAGCCCAAAAATACATGAAGCTCTGCTAGCTTTGCCTCGGTCAAATTTATGCTCGGGGTGCTTCCCAATGATGCAACCTTTGCATATTCCCTTCGAGGATTTGATCGTCGGAATGCCATCAACCTTGGAATTTTTATGTAGAAGTTGTAAATATTTATAATTTAGGTGTCCAAACCTCTCATGCCATAGCCTACTAACCTCATTTCCATGATTTAGAAGAGCAATGGGCTTGTCATGTGGCAGAAAGTGTGAAAATTCATATGCTTTTGAAGCATGATTGGCTTTTCCTACCACAATAATTTTTCCACTTTGAATATCATAAATTTCAACTTGTTAGGGAATAATACAAATTTATTTTTTGAACCAGTGTGTTTCATCTGATAAACGGAAAGAAGATTCAAAGTTAAGGAAGGTACATAGAGAACATTGTGAAAACTGCCATGCTCTAAATGAATGGTTCCTTTTCCCTTTGAATAAATTTGAGAGTCATCTCCCATGTGGATGGAGATGGTGTTGTTGGTATCAAATGATGATAGAGAATATTTATTTGCATCCATGTGGTTCGAAGCTCCAGAATCAATGAGTAGAGTAGTAGAATTCGAAACAGTTACCATGAGTGCATTACCTTTCTCGGGGTGATCATTTTTCTACTTCTTCCTTGCACCGTCAGGAAGGGTTATGTTGTTTTTCTCTAAAACAAGGGCCATCTGATCTATGGTTCTCTTCATGCATGAACTTTCAAGATGAAATCCCTTTCTGCAATAAGAGAATTTAGATTTCTCTCTGCCCTCTTTCCCTTTTTGCTTGTTTCTTGAACCAGATGGCTGATCCGATTGCTTTATCTTCTATCTTTGCTTGGAAGGATAAAACTTTTGCTTCCCTTTTCCATTCATAGCTTTGGATCCTCCAGCAAATAAATCTTGATCTTTGGAGCATATGGTCCCCATTTGAATGAGTTTATCATGCTCCTTTGTCATGGATTCAATGAAGGCACTTAAGGTAGGCATTTTCCAATTGGGGATTGTGAGATTTCCCGTATTGAAAGTTGAAACAAAAACTGAATAATATTTTCCAATTTTTGAATGAATGCATAAGATCAATTGCTTATTTTCTTTTTCCACTCCACATTGCTTCAATAGCATAACCAAGCTTGTAAACTTAGTGAAGAAGTCATTGATGGTCTCAAAATTTTCAGGATTGAGGGAAATCAACTCATTCTCTAGCTGATAAGATCTCATATCATCCTTCTTGCCAAAGAGTGTGGCAAGTTTCTCCCATACCCCTTTCGGAGTAGTCAATTCACTGAGATGGAAAAGAAGATCCTTAGAGATGCCTAGACAAAGGAAACCATAAGCTTCATCAAGCTTAGTGAAATATTTTTCCTTCTCTATTGTTGGTGTAGCTTCGAATTCTAGGCCCATGGTAACTCTGTAGAAACCTTTAGAGTGCAACAATATCTCCATATCGTCCTTCCACTGAAAATAGTTGAAGGGAGTGAGAAGATTTGATGACGAAGTGTCCATCTTTGAAGAGGAGCAAGTGCAATAGGAGGAGAAGAATAACCTGCAAATCACAAGAAAAAAAGAACCATAAGGTTGAACAATCCACACTTTTCAAGTTGCTTCACACTGGCATAAGATAATCAAGAAATCTTGAAGATCCAATGATTCGAATCTAGGAATTATGTGGAAAACTCTCGGGTTCTAGTGTGGATTGGAAGAGAATTTTTGGTACTGCATGACTAGGAGCGAATGCACAAGAGAGAATGCATGTCACTGCTGCAATATTTTTGTGAGCAAATTCACTCAATCTTCATGAATAATACTTGCAGAAAAGAAGTCTTGTCCCTGCAATGGCTCTTATACCATATCAAATTGAAATGCAATAGATCTATTGAACAAGTAAATCAATTACAACATATGCATAAAGAATAATATGTGTAAACTGTGCAAGAGAATTGCAACACTGCTCTAAGTGAGCTCAGAAGTAAAATATAATATAATGTCTAGTCACAATGACTGAACAATTCGAATTAACCAAGGAGGTCATTCGAATATGCTGCATGGAATAGCTTGGATCCACTAGGATTCCTCATCATCTTATGAGTGGAGCCATCAATGCACTAGTAATGGTCAACACGGTGTCAAACTGAGTCTAACTGAATGTGGTTGGTGTAACTAGTGCATGGAAGCACTAATGTAGTGTAGGAGGCTTAGTGGAGGGTGCATGGGGAGCTAACTGGAGTCAAAATAGGAAATCTAGTCTCACTGGGGGTCCAATGGAGTGTTTCATTCAGTTAACTAGTCAATTAGTCCTTAAATCAAGGAAATATCCACAAGTCAAGCTAACTAACTGAAGTGTAACTGAGTGGTAGGTGAGGGAGGTGCATATGTCAAGCTGGAGGCTCAATAATGGTGCATCATGGACTAGGAGGGTTGGGACTAAGCAGAAAGAATGTCCTGGGGCTAGGAAACTGGGGACTAGGTGCTAGAGGACACCTCACTGATGACTAGGATGCATGAAAAATGCATGATATGCATACCTGCATGGATGCATGACAACATGATGAGAATATCCTAACAAGTTGGAGATGGAATTCATGAAAAATATTGATCACCACTCTTTTAAAGGTAATCTTTTACTCGCTCTGGTGTATAACTTATCAGTTCCCTTTCATACTATATGAATATAATGGATCTAACTATTATTTTGTCGTAGTGACAGGGTTCTCGAGACCTTGATGGTTCTAAAAAAGGCATGGATGTATGCGAATGGAAATTCCAGGCTTAGGTAAGCCTCGGGCCTTCCACAGAACATCACCTCTATTACGAACTTGTGTATACCACCAACGTTGATTTACAATAGTGCTTTGCTTGTTCTTTTTAAGCTGTATGGAATTTCGAGCAGTGTTGTAAAGGTTGCTATGGCCATACGCCAAAGTTGGGTTTTCGCCCAGCAACCGGATTGCATACTTTAACTAGTTTATTATTGTCTTGATGGGATCCATTTGGCCTACCCTGAGCAGTAATATTGCATTGTACTTTTTGTTATCCTTTCGCTTCTATTCACTAGTCCGGAGATGGAATGATACAAATTATAAATTTTGGGAAAAAAATATTGTGTGTTGTTTTGGCCATCCGGCATTGTTAATAACTAAATACATTGTTTATAATGTGGAATTCGTATTTAGAATTGGGATAAAACCTAAAATGTGAATGGTATTTCTATTATGTTTCTCTTACTTGTTACGCCATTACTGGCTCTGTTGTGAAGATATTCGTTTCATTTTATTTTTTTTATATTTCAATGTTGTTAATATTACTATGTTAGAGATTTCCTACTTCGGGCGAGAGTATAAAACTCTCTTTGTAATTTGTATTTATATTTGAGCAACTTTTATGTTATAAGCATCTTTAAGTCCAGTCTTTCGACTATGTTGGCGAAATGCCTTCCTCCATGATGTTGGTAGATAGTTGGTTGTGTAATATTTGTTTATGCTAACTATAGGCTAAAGCCTTAAATGTGATTATGATTTCGTTACAAGTACCTTATCAGATTCTATAAGCCACTACGACTTTGTTCAACATTAAAAATGTAACTTGGTATTTGATTATAGTTTGGTTTATTTGAATACTTCCTTCGTTCATAGGTGTAGGGTTTATATTTATTATTAAATGTAAACAAGGGTTTCGACCCTGAATTGATATCTTCATCAGAAGTTTATCTTTAATTGCACTATATGAATAGAGGGTTTTTATACTCGAGATAATGATGATGAATCTTGTAAACTAAAGGTTTGAAATTCATACATAGTCGACAGGCTTGGTTCTAAATCAAGGAGACTTATCGATTTGTATTTAGTAGATTTGATTCTTATATTAACTACAGGAATTATACGTTTACAGAGTAATGTTTTTAACTTAATCTAGGCAAACCCAATTATGATATTTAGGTTCTGTGTATAAACAACATTTTGGTAAGATATGGGCATGGCCCTTACTTTACCTTGAAATTTTAAATTAAAAGACTAACCATTGGAGAAATTAGCTTATCTTGATTATTGTTATTTATGCCAAAAGTTTGTATATTAAAAAGTTATGGGATTCGATGTAATTGTCTAGTTTCCGGTTATGATTTTGGAATAATACTATATATTAACAATGTAATGAAACTCTACTGTTAATACTATATGTTAGCAATATCAGTAGCATACTAATAACAATCTATTCGATTCTGAACTGTAATAAAGCAATGATATTTTCTCATGTATATTTCTAGGTTTTCAATATTTAACTGTATAGTACTTTTCATAATTAAATTTTGATATATAATTGAGAGCAACATTCTGCTTATATAATAATATATCCTATCCTAAAATGTTTGATCATTACTAATATCTACTGATTATAAACTTGTGAATATTGTATGAGAAACAAAGATAATTTTTAGGAGATAAATAGTTTTGTATATTATTATAGTATGCATTCTATAATTATATCTACATCTGATATAAAATAGAAGATCAACATTCTAATTGAAATCTTGAAATCATTTCAAATATATTTTCTAAACAAAACTCTCTGTACTACAGTACATCACTTCGGTGAATATTTTTAATTTAACAGCTAAGTAAACATTCAAACAACATCTAAAACTTGATAGTTTTAAAATAGTATTCTTCAAAAAACTAAATAGAGAAATTCTAGAAATAATAAGACAAAACAATGCATAACCTGTTTAAAACTGTAAAGGTGGACAAACACCCAAAGAAGACCATTCCTCCCAACCATATCCTAGAAGAAGCCAAGATTAATTACTTTAGGACCCCCAAGCCTATTCAATGAATCATGAGGACGAAGATACTGTGTAGAAGAATGTAACAATCTCTTTGTATCTCAAAAATCATGAATACTTACATACAAACACTCTCTGCAACTCAGGAGAATAAAACAGTCTTACCTTGCAACTCATTAGTTAGCATTCCCCTCATCGAATCTCTTGTGTGCTCAACATAGCAGTTTCCAGCAAATCACAAGGAAGAATTAGTGAGTCTCTTGCCCAATTCGATGGATATAGTTCTTCCTAGGTCGTTGGGTCAGTCAAATCATTTAATGAGCCACCTGATCGATTCCACCTTCCTTGGGGAACATGACCACATTTTTAGGGAAGTTGGCTCCTGCAATAGCTAGTAAGTGAGTGAAGATGTTGCCACTTGTCAATATCCTTCTACACCAGTTCATTCCTCCTAATGGGTCAGTGAACATTCTTCAACAGTCCCCTTTGGATGAGTCTCTCCTATTTAATTTATTAAATAATAAAAATATTCAATTACAGTCATCTTTGAGCATCCTTGGTCAATAACATAAAACTTTACAATAAAATTTAAAGTAATTTTTTTCCTCAACATAAAATGTTTTCAAGTCTAGGTAGGTTACAAACACCCCCTCTTAAGTTCAACGTCGTCCTCAATGTTGTTAATCATCATCTGAGTCTTCCTGGAACAGAATTGGATATGCTGCCCACATATGATTCTCAAATTCCTAGGTTTCTTTATCTGGAATAAGGTGCTTCCATCGCACCTTTACATGTCCAATGGTGCGATTCCAGAGTAAAATTTCTCTCCTGATGAGGATACAATCTGGTTCCACCTGTATATCATTCCAATTGATTACATGAGTAGCATCGCGTACATACTTTTTCAAAATAGAAATATGAAATACATTATGTATTTTAATATTTGGTGGCAAAGCCAACTGATAAGCCACAAGTCCAACTCTTGGTAATATTAGAAATGGTCCACAATACTTGGGTGCTAATTTAGCACAACTCCCCAGTTTAAAAGAGTTTTTTATGGGTTTTACCTTGACAAAAACATGCTCACCTACTTGGAATTATTTATGAGTTCCTTTAAGTTCTGCATGACTCTTCTGTCTATCTTGTGCAATTTTCAGATTGTTTGTACCTGTTTCACCATTAGTTCTATCTCTTTCAACAATTCAGGTCCTAACATCAATCTGTCAATCGGATTACTCCATGAAATGAGAGTATTACACTTTCGACCATACAATATTTCAAAAGGACTAAGTTTAGTTGAAGCTTTATAATGATTATTATAAGCAAATTCAACTATGTGCAAATATTCTTCCCACTTGTTTGGCTGATCTCTAACATACATTCTTAACATATCCTCTAGAACCTGATTTACTCTTTCAGTCTATCCATCCGTTTGCGGATGAAAAGATGTGCTGAAATTTAATCTAGTATCCAAACCTTTAAATAATGACCTCCAGAAATTACCAGTAACTTTAGAATCCCTGTTAGAAATTATTACCTTAGGAATTCCATGCAAACAAAAAACTTGCTTCATAAACACATCAATAATATTAGCAGCCTTAAAAGTAGTTTTGATAGGTATAAAATGAGCTTCCTTGTTAAACTTATCTACTAGTACCATTATAGAATCATTTTATTTTATTTTATTTTTAGGCAACCCGGTTATAAAATCAATGTTGATAATTTCCCACTTCCAATCTGGAATTGCTAATGGCTGTAACAAGCCATCTAGGTTTTGATGCTCAGCCTTCACTTGCTGGCATTCAATCACGGGGGGTTCACTTAGTGAACTTGTGACATAGCACGATCGTTCTCATGATTATAAAGAATATCCCTAATTTCACTAAATATTGGAAAAATCCTCCTAAAATTTTATTGTTGAACCCCCCTCCCAATATGCCTTTCCAATTAAGAAAACCCCTAGTTTCACCAGATATTGTATGTATCCATTTTTATCAAACCATTTTTAATACCCCCTTTATATCGTATTATCAAGTTGTAACAAATAGGATCCATAACACATCTTAGTATAAGCAAACTTGATGATAAATAAAATAATAGTATAATGCTAATAATGATCCCACCAGGATTGTAGGGGTGACTAATCCATTTGTAGCATTGGATAGTGGAAGACCCAATGAAATAGTATTGGGTAAGGAAAAATGCGTAAAAGGAATCCCAATCAAGAGATCATCATAATAAAGAATGTAAAACGATGATAGTCCAATAGTTAGTGCAATGCTTAGAAAAGATGAGAATTGCAGATGTTTCACACCATAGCCTTCCAATATACCAATTTTATATCATGGAAATTTAAGTATAGCCTTAGAGAGCTCATGTTTTATATAATCTTAATAAATTAAACTCCATAAAAATGCAAAATTGAAACCGTTTCATGGATGGACTCCCCTACATTCCTATCAAAATAAACATCAATGATGTATGATCCCAAATGAACATAGGAAAAATCCTCTTACTTTCCAATAACACCATATGATCATGTGCATAGCTTGGTTTTAGGTCATTCACAAGATGCAATGAATTTGCTCCAAGTTTCTTCTACATTTATTCTTGCAATCAAGGGAATTAACAGCATTTGGTTACCTTTTCTTGGGTTATATCTACTTTTAAAAAAATATTTACATGAGAGGGAAAAATCTCCATTGTTAGGTTCCAAGCATGCAATAGTTATAAAGATACATAGATGGTCGAACTTATATGATACCATATCATGGTAACGATAACACATAGGGTATGTAAATAAGGATTTATATTTTCACCTATGTTCATATCAGTTCCAATACAATATTAAGATGGATTCATTTCATATAATAATTGAAATTACAATTATGAATGTACCAAATATAACCGAATCTAACAACTATTCCTAACTGGCAATGTGAAAATGTTATAGAATAATACAAAAAGTTGAAAGAAATAATTAGTCAAGAAAGATTGATCTAACTTTTCTTGGTTCAAGTGAGCCAATAAAGATTGATCCTACTTTTCTTGGTTGTCATGGAGCACGGTCTGATTGAATCTCAATACCCACCTAAACCCCAACCTAAAAAATGAAGAGTTATATCTTTCACTCGAATTCGTACAAAAAATACAATACAAGTGTTCAACTCTGGAACTCTCAATTAGCTACATATCTTAACTTAAATATGAAAAAAATATAACATCAATTCAAACCAAGCCTAAATAAGCTATTAAATGAGGATTTCTCAAGGCTAGTAATCCAAAGAGACTTCCATCGATACTATCATTGGTACACTATTATCATATTTATGCAAAACTTAGGAACATAAGAAATATCAAATAAAAATGGAGGGTCCTTAAGTTTTAGGTGGGTATGAATTGAGCCCATGATTTGGAGGTATGAATCCATCCCACGATTTGGAGGTTATTCCTTATCCCAACCAAATAAAATAACCCCCAATATTTATATTACAAGGTCAAATTAAAACCCCCCTTGACCCCTTAATACGGGGCAATATCTTTTTGAGGTTTTTAAGAGTATTCAAACCCCCAATATGAATGGACGTGATATGATATTGCCTCCCTAGTGAACCCCCCGTGCATTCAATACACATAGCTATGCATTGAGTCACTTCATTTTTCTTATTTGGCCAGAAATACTACTTCCTTAACATAGTTATCATATTTTGATAACCCGGATGTTTTGAATAAGGTCTCTTATGTGTTTCATTTAAAATCAATAATTTAATTTATGGTGTGTTAGGTACATAAATTCTATTTTTATACAGTATTTGGCCTTTTTCATTTAAGCTCAATTCTGCTTTTATATTTTCTTGTAATTTACGATATTTTTCATCCAATTTTATCCCTTCTTCAAACTAATTTTCTAAATCTTTTTTATAAGTACTAACTGCTGCCATAAAATTTAGTTTTGCATTTCATCTTAAGGGATTAACCACCTTATTTTCTTTACAATTTATATGTTTGATCTCGAAATCATATTCGCTAAGGAAATTTAACCACCTAGCTTGCCTTGCATTCAGATTTTGTTGATCAAGCAAATATTTTAGACCTTTATTATCTGTCATTAATAAAAAGCTTCTATCGATTAGATGATGGCACCACATCTTCAAAGCATGTATCATGGCAGTCAAATCGAAATCATAGGTAGTGTAATTATTTTCATGAATTTTTAGCTTTCTTGACTCATAAGCTATCACATGACTTTCTTGTGTTAAGACTTCGCCAAGGCCATCATTGCGTGCATCAATGCATACAACAAAGTCCTTGTTTAGATCTACAATTTTTAGGATAGGTGCAGTAGTTAACAATTCTTTTAAATTTTTAAAAATTTCTTCACACTTTTGATCCCAAACAAATTTCTTACCCTTTTTCTGTAAAGATGTTATGGGATTTGCGATTCTTGAGAATCCTTCTATAAATTTTTAGTAGTAACCAGTGATCCCCATGAATGATCACACATCTATTACATCTTTACAGACAAGCCATTCATTAATTTCTCTTATTTTATCCGGGTCAACTGAGATTCCATCTTTGGATATCACATGACCTAAATATTATTTTTTATCTTTGAAAAATTCACACGTATTGAATTTAGCGTACAGTTGATGTTCTCTTAAAACTTGTAATATTATTCGTAAGTGTTCATTATGTTCTTCCTTATTCTTTGAATAGATTAAAATTTCATCAATAAAAACAATTACGAACTTATCCAAATACTTATGTAAGACATTGTTCATTAAGCACATAAAAATTGATGCAGCGTTCGTTAGCCCAAAAGGCATAACTACAAATTCATAATGCCCATAGCGGGTTTTGAAAGTAGTTTTAATGATATCTTCGTCTTTAATTCTAACTTGATGATATCCATATCTCAAGTCTATTTATGAGAATATCATCGTTGCGCGTACTTGATCAAACAGATCATCTATGCAAGGAAATGGATATCTATTCTTAATCGTCATTTTATTTAACTGATGGTAATCTATGCATAAACGCAAAGTACCATCTTTCTTTTTAACGAATATGACGGGTGCTCCCCAAGGAGACACACTTGGTCTTATGTAATTTTTATCTATTAACTCCTTTAATTGTGATTTTAATTCATTAAGCTCTAAGATATTCATCCGATAAGGATCTTTTTAGTTTGGTACTAACTCGATGGTAAAGTCCAATTCTCTTTTCGGAGGTAAACCTGGAATTTCTTTCAAGAATACATTTGAAAAGTCTATTAAGCTCCAGGTACTAACTTGATGGTAAAGTCCAATTCTCTTTTTGGAGGTAAACCTGGAATTTCTTTCAGGAATACATTTGAAAAGTCTCTTAAGATTGGTATATCTTGCAGTTTTAACTTATCTTCTTTATCTATGTGTTCATCATTTATAACATGTACAGCAAAAACTTTACAACCCTTATGTATAGCCTTTTCCATTTGTAAAGTCGAAATCTGTCTAATAGAAACTTTTCTAGGTACTGCTTTTACTGTGACTGTTTCTCCTTTTTCGTTCAAACATGAAAATTTTTTCTCAAAGCAATTTAAGACTACTCTATGCCTTTCCAGCCAATCCATACCGATTAAAACATCATACGACCCTAATGGTAATACATTCAACTTTACTTGAGTCTTAACTTGATTCATAAACAATTCAAAATCTTGTTGATGTATATGTAACTTCGGAATGTATTTCATATATGTATGTTCTATGTACTCCTATAGAGATGGTATTATTCCTCTATAAGGAAGTGTCGTCATTTATATTGTAAATGTCGTAACTTATACTTGATGGGTTATTAGACCACCTTGTTGGGGTCGGCCCTGTATAAGTCATGTGGGTCAAAGGGTTATTAGACCACCCTATTGGGGGTCGGCCATGTGGGTCGAAGGGTTATTAGACCACCCTATTGGGGGTTGGCCCAGTCAACATTATGTTATGTGGTTAAGTTCGAGCCTACATGATTTATGTAAAAGGCAAGTCAAGTCAAGTATAAATAGAGTGCGGGAGGCACTCTATTTACTCACTCACTTCTCACTCATGCACTCAAGGAGGAGTGGCGCACTTATGGAGGAGGAGGATCTACTGCTAGGATATGTCTATCTCTTATGGTTTAGTTGTATCATTGCTCTATCTATCTCTGAGGAAGTTATTGGGGTTTTTCACCTTTATGGTTTTCCCCAAGTAAATCTTTGTGTCTCTTGTGTGCTTGCATTATTGTCTCCATGATTGATATGCTGTAGATATGCTGTACATGTTGTTCTCTCAGTTAAGATCCTAGATCATATTGAAGTAAATTCTTAAAATTTAACATGGTATCAGAGCTAGCCTGAAAGAAGGCATGATATGGCATGTATGACACTTGTTGCACTTACGATGCTAGGGCTTGATATAGCAAAAACCAGTCATCGCAGAACTTTCTCTATGAATCCGTTTTGGCAAAGTTTTTGGATCTGAAATCTTTACAGGTCGAATATTAAATCCCCATGTACCTTGTGTCCAAAGGAAAACCTCTAATTCGTTGTACTTTGTGATTTATGATCTGTACAATATAGGGTTTCTGCATCTTCCAGATCTGAGTCAAAATCAGGTGACCTTGGGAAAAAGGTCATAACGTGGGCTAGGAAGCTCTAAATAAAATTTCATAAAAAGTGACAGGTAGTAAACAGACTTTACTATCTCAAGAAAATTTTGTAGAGGCCGAAGTTGAACCAGTGACACATGGCGTGCCGTACAAGTTCGCTCTCCTGTATTATCCCATAAATAGGTCACGTTGCGACACTTGGCATAACGCTCTCTTAGAGAGTCCAATTGAGGTCAGACCTATCGGGATGGAAATATAGCAGGTCGGGATATCTCAAGAAAATTATTCAGAGGCCGAAGTTGAAACAGTGACACGTGGCATGCCGTACAAGTTCGATCTCTTGTATTATCCCATAAACAGGTCATGTTGCGACACTTGGCATAACTCTCTCTCAGAGAATCCAATTGAGGTAATACCTGTCAGGATGGAAAGATAACAGGTCAGGCTATCACAGGAAGCATTTTCAGACCCTATGGAGTGAAAAGTTTGGAGTTACACCAGAAACAATCAGGTACATATTTCTGTGAAAATAGAATTATTTTTTAGTACCTTCATTCATGGCTTCCGGAATTTAGGGCTTCGGAAAAAGTTGGAATTTTTGTAATCAGAGACCACGGCTGGATGCTACTCATCAAAATAGAAATTTAGAGACCAAGATGAGAATTTTTGGTTGGGCAGAAGGTCGAGCTTGATCAGACCCTAGTTCGGGACTTTGATCAGAAAAGTGGAAAATTAGGGCTTCTGCAAAAATGGGAATTTTTTAAATATGTGACCACGGCTGGAAGCTCCTCAGAAAAATAGAATCTTAGAGCTTTGGATCAAACCTTTTGATTGGGAATAAGAGTGGACTTCATCAAACCCCAGTTCGGGGTCATGTCTAGTGAATCCAGAAGTTTCAAAGGAAAATTGAGTAGTGAAACTTTGCATTTTTCAAATTCTAAGCATACCAGTGTGATCAGCTCATCAAGGCGCATATTTCTATCCTTTCAAAAGTTTGAAATTCAAAGTTTAAATTTTTGGGGTTTCTCTGACAAACCCTAATCCAGCTCCAGATCTAGTTCTTGCAAATCAAGTGGATTGGGTTAATCCTAGAAGAAGATGGATTGGTCACCTGCATAAGTGAAGAAGTTCCTGTTTCAGAGGGAGATAAGGCTAAGGCCTTACATAAGAAGATTACAAGCGATATCGACAGGTATGACTCATCGAGGTATGTTTTGAGATTTGTTCATGATTAAGTTTATGGTATGTTTGTCTTCATGTTATTACGGTTAGTACAATCTTGATTTTAGACTTGTTATATCACCTTAATAAAATTATGAATGTACGATAGAAAATATTTATTGATTAGGGTGTTAACACTTATGATTGTACTAATGCATTATGGTGTTGTATGAGGTTTATGTTGTCTAAGGTACACCAAGAAAGACAAATCATGTTCTGGTTCAAGAACATATGATCATGAGGACATGAGGACAAAGATTCATCCATTGTCATGGATCTCATAGAAGATCCATTTATGAGCTATGTATAACTTGGTTTTATAATGGTTAACCTATGAGATATATAGGTTACTAGCACAAGTCATTGAAGAAGAACAAGAAGACATCATGTGAGTATGTTAGACATAACTAGCTAGCATGCTAATCCAGGTATGTTTTTTCTATATCAAGATAGAATCCTACCTTGTGTTAGGATCTTATACTATTGTGTTGTTGGTAATGATTATTCATGAAGTCATAGGTTTGAATAGTCATGGTTGTATGCATATTGTAATTGATGATATGACTAACCAGAAGAATCATGAAGGTATGAGTTTGAGTAATCATGTATTTTATGCATATTATATCTCTTATCTTGATTGATGATTTAACTAACCAAAAGAGTCCTATGATCAAATAAGAATATGCATGAGTAAAAGAAGACTTCCCTGAAACCTTGAACACTAATGTTTATTATCTGTGTTTGAAATGATCCTGACTATACATGCTTGAGATTATTGTGATTATACTAATGAATGTTTGATTACGTATGAGACCTAGAGGATAACACAATGGTGATTCTAACAAGCATGCATAGGGATCGAGAATGAATATAAGTTCAAGGACAAGTAATCCAGGAAGCAAAGATCAAGAGGGAGTACACTACAGTGGTTTCTGCAAGGATGCAGATATTCAGAGGGAGTTGACCATCTCTCTACATTCCACATCAAAAGGTGTAGAAGAAGCTACTTCAGATTAGGACTCCAGTAGATCCTGCAAAGAAGCGAAGACTCAGAGGGAGTCCACCCAACGAACAAACAAAGATAAGTATTTGAATTGTCATTTCTTAAATAATATTGTTCAATAATGTATATACTGATGTTCCTAGAATTAGGTTGTGTATTATGCATATTAGAATAATTGCATTGATGAATAGTATACTACTAATATGCATGGGTAAGTGGCCTATGGCACTGTAC
This sequence comes from Larix kaempferi, assembly GCA_027924585.1. NCBI lineage: Eukaryota > Viridiplantae > Streptophyta > Pinopsida > Pinales > Pinaceae > Larix > Larix kaempferi. The sequence goes on from BSBM01000091.1 coordinate 3,206,223, forward strand.
AACATTCCATTGCTACTTATCCAGAATGAAACCTCTTTGCTGACATGTTGGGAGCTGTGCACACTCTTAACAATGTTCTGGTAGAGATTGGAAGGCATCTAGAAAGTTACGGGATATGGATAAATGTTGTATTGAAGCATTGGCTAAGACAATTGCATGACTGTATGACATATTTCTTTATGTGTAAGAATTTGTTCTGAAAACTATGAGATGTTTTCTAAATCATGCAATTTAACTTGTTGTGTAGGAAAGATCGTATGCCATCACCTACAAAAGAAGAACTACAACATTTGTTCAGCAACAAAATTATCTATTGAAGATATTGAAGTTCCTAGGATACGGGAAGAATGCCATGATCCGTCGATCATGAAGAACGATGTTTGGGATGCAGTCCCAAGAGCTGAAGGGAAGTCTGTTGTGACTTCCATATGGATCTATCAAGATCAAGCATACTGCAGATGGTAGCATAGAGAAATATAAAAGTGATGAAATAGAAGATACACCAAATGGATTTCAAGACAGCTTTCTTGAATGGTGTAGTTGAAGAAGAAGTGTATGTGGAGCAACCACTTGGTTCTGAGACACATGACGGGAAATCATATATGTGCAAAACTTGGTATGGTAGGATAGGCAGCTTTCTATCCAGTTTGGTCTTTACCAAGAGTAAAGCGGATTCCAACCTTTTCTACAAGGTTGATGAAGGCAATCCAGTGATACTACTTTTGTATGCGGATAACCTGGTTGTTACAAGTGAAGATAGATTGATTGCCGACACGCAGCGGAAGCTTGTTGCTGAGTTCGAGATGAAGAACTTGGGGATGATGCACTATTTGTTTTTGGCATGGAGGTGTGGCAGAGTGCAGATGGAATCTTCCTTGGACAAGGGAAGTATGCAGTAGAGATCCTGAAGAGGTTCGGGATGATGGATTGCAAGGCCATGGCCACACCTATGGCATCAAATCTAAAGCTTCTTTGTGATGCTTCATCTGAGTTAGTTGATGTCTCTATGCATCGTCAGATGATTGGGTCCTTGATGTACCTGACGAACACGAGACCAGACATTTGCTTTGCTGTGAACACATTGAGTCAGTTCCTAATAGATCCGAGGAGTGTTCACCTGATTGCTGTAAAGCATGTTCTGAGGTACCTGAAGGGTACAGTAGATTATGGGCTCAACTATGAAGCGAATCAAAAGCTTAACCTGCAGGGTTATGTTGATTCATATTGGGCTGGCAGTGCTGCAGATAGGAAGAGCACATCTGGATGTTGCTTCAGTATGGGATCAGGTGTGATCTCTTGGTTTAGCAGGAAGCAGTCCTACGTAGCACTGAGTACAGCTGAGGCAGAGTATGTTGCAGCCTATTCAGCTAGTTGTGAGGCAGTATGGCTACGGAAGCTACTGTCTGAGTTATTTGATCTCCCCTTGGATGCTACTAGTATCTTTTGTGATAACCAGAGTTGTGTGAAGCTGTCCGAGAACCCAGTGTTTCATGACAGGTCGAAAAACATAGAGATCAAATATCAACATATTAGGGATATGGTGCAGAGAGGAGCTGTGAAGCTCCTGTATGTTGAGACAGACGAGCAGATTGCAGATGTGCTGATGAAGCCACTAGCCAAGGCGAAGTTCGAGTACTTCAGAGAGAGGCTTGGCATTCTTCAGATCGAGGACACTTCGAGGAAGAAGTGATGGACACATTTGCTGAAGCCATTCCAAGCATGTTGGAAGGAGGATCCTTCACATGGCTGTGGATGTAAGCGCTGGATGATGAACATCAGGATGATGTTTTGGTTTCTGCTGGATATGATCAGTTGGATCATTTTTATGTATGTATGTACGCTTCATGTTGGATGCTGGATATGATCAGTTGGATCATTTTTATGTATGTACGCATCATGTTGGATGCTGGATATGATCGGTTGGATCATGTGTATGTATTTTGTATATGCATCATGTTGGATGCTTGGACCATGTATCTGTATATGTATCAGGTGGATACATTGTATGATCAGGTAGATCATGTATATTGATATGTATCAGATATGATCAGGTAGATCATGTGTGTTGATGGATACATTGTGTGGATCATGTATCTATGTATCAGGTGGATACACTATGTATGATGATATGTATCAGGTAGATACGTGGTGTGCATCAGATGGATGCATTGTATGATCAGGATGATCGTGGATGACGAGCTTCTCCAGATGACATGCAGTAGGATGTTGCAGTGATGATGATCAGGGTGATCATGTGTACATCAGGATGATGTATGATGAGTATCAGATGATACTTTGTGGTCGTGAATCAGGTTGTGCAGGTAAGCATGTAATTTGTGCCCTGGGAGATTTGCAGATGGTCTTTCGAGGTTTTTCCTATGGCATGTAATTCGGTGCCCTGGGACATCTGGCAAATGCTCTTTCAAGGTTTTACTTGGGAGGACATATAATTTGTGCCCTGGGAGAACTGCAGATAGTCTTTCGAGGTTTTTCCTCTGGCATGTAATTCGTTTCCCTGGGATATCTGGCAGATGCTCTTTCGAGGTTTTGTCATATGGCATGTAATTTGCTCCTGGGAGATCTGGACAGGATGAAAAAGGCCTTATATGCTTCAGCCAGGTTTTGCCATGACCACATGTAATTTGCTCCTGGGAGATCTGGACAGGATGAAAAAGGCCTCAGATGCTTCAGCCAGGTTTTGTGGTGGACCACATGTAATGTGCTCCTGGGAGATCCGACAGGTAGAGTTGTGTGCCCGTAACATCCTGGGATGCTTCAGCCAGGTTTTGTGGTGAGATCACATGTAATGTGCTCTTGGGAGATCCGACAGGTAGAGTCGTGTGCTCGTAACAGCCTGGGATGCTTCAGCCAGGTTTTGTGATGGATCACATGTAATGTGCTCTTGGGAGATCCTCCAGGTAGAGTTATGTGCTCGTAATAGCCTGGGATGCTGCAGCTAGGTTTTGTGACGCACGTAATAAGTCCTGAGGATTCCACAGTATGGCTAGTGATGACAAAGACCTGCAAGTGGTGGGCCTACATCTAGTATGAAAAAGGACTGGCTCTGTAGAACTTCCTATGACGAGTAGATTCAAAGATTGATTGAGATAGCAGCAGCAGTGATGATGATGATGTCTCAATGTCGATTATCCAGTGACGATGATCCAGAGAAGAAGACTTGTGCTGAGAAATACCTTCCTAGTTAAGAGGGAGTGTTGATGTATATGTAACTTCAGAATGTATTTCATATATGTATGTTGTATGTACTCCTATAGAGATGGTATTATTCCTCTATAAGGAAGTGTCGTCATTTCTATTGTAAATGTTGTAACTTATACTTGATGGGTTATTAGACCACCTTGTCGGGGTCGGCCCTGTATAAGTCATGTGGGTCAAAGGATTATTAGACCACCCTATTGGGGGTTGGCCATGTGGGTCGAAGGGTTATTAGACCACCCTATTGGGGGTCGGCCCAGTCAGCATTATGTTATGTGGTTAAGTTCGAGCCTACATGATTTATGCAAAAGGCAAGTCAAGTCAAGTATAAATAGAGTGCGGGAGGCACTCTATTTACTCACTCATGCACTCAAGGAGGATTGGCGCACTTATGGAGGAGGAGGATCTGCTCCTAGGATATGTCTATCTCTTATGGTTGGGTTGTATCATTGCTCTATCTATCTCTGAGGAAGTTATTGGGGTTTTTCACCTTTATGATTTTCCCCAAGTAAATCTTTGTGTCTCTTGTGTGCTTGCATTATTGTCTCCATGGTTGATATGCTGTACATGTTGTTCTCTCAGTTAAGATCCTAGATCAGATTGAAGTAAATTCTGAAAATTTAACAAATCTTTCACATAATTAACTACCTTCCTTTTGGTTCCTGTAGCTAATTTAACCAACAAAGATTTTTCAAAATTTTCCAAATGTAATTTACAACTTTCTACTATACTAAGAGACACATATCTTAAACTAGAACCTGGGTCAATTAGAATAGAGATGGGTCTGTTCTGTAGCATACCTTATATTTCAACCATTGGGGTTTGATGATCATCCTATCGATTCTCCAAGCCTGCATTGATTCTGGGCATCTCCCTTTCTAAGTCATAAACCGTTGCTTCTTCTTGCACTGTATGGATGTTGCTGACGTTTCTTTTTCTGTTCGGACAATTTGTTTCATAATGTGGTCCTTGACATTCTCAACATTTTACAGGTTCTTTTTGTTCGTTATTTTTAGCATAATTATTAGGCATCTCTCTGTTTCTTGCAACTGTAAAATTCTGCTGTGCATTGCTTTTAAAATTTGTTCCCTGAAAATTTCTCTTAGGAAAATTTTGAGAATTTTTATTTCCAACATTCCTGTTAAATTTAAAATTATTCTTTCTTTGTTCGAAATTACTTGGTCTATTAACCTTCCATCTAGGTACACTTTCCCTTGTTTTGTTCTGTTCGTAACATAAATTTGCCTTCCTCATGGATTCCTCAAGAGTCTTAGGGTTATCATACTCAATTTTGTCCTTGATGTGAAAAGGTAAACAACACGGAAATCGTTGTATTTTAGTCTTTTCATCAATTATATAGGGTACATATCTCAATAAAATTAAAAAATTAATGCTTAACTCTTTCATGTTCATAGAACCTAACTTCAATTCATAGAATTATTTAGCCTTTTCCTCATAGTATTGTTCAGACAGAAATTTATTTTGAAACAAACTCTTTAGTAAAAGTACTCCAAGTTAGATACTTTTCCTTAATACCTTTTACTCTTTTTATATCACGCCACCATATATCCGCCTTTCTAGTTAGATTATAAATGGTCATCTTAGCTTTCAGACTGTCTGAGTAATTATAGATTTGGAAGTATTTCTTCATCCCAAACAACCATGCTTCAGCTTCTTCTCCTTTCTCTATCTCTCCATTAAACATTGGAGGTTTTATCTTTTTTGACTCTCCTAATATTTCTTCATATGGTTTGGATTTCCTCTTTCTAGGATTGTAGTCACTATCACTATTGTCACTGGAATACTTATGTTTCTTTCTATGTGTTTTAACATCAGTTTCAAAAGAGGAATTACTTTCGTTATTATAAAATTTTAACTTCTTACCTTTGTGTGAATAAAACATGGTTCTAGATTCAGATTTAGATTCTTTTCTTGTATCTTTTTGTTAGGATATTCCTATACTCCATCCTAGTCCCACCAGTGTTTTGATCATTTACATTTTCAATCATGCATGCACCTTTAGGGTTTGCATGCATTCTAGGGTTTTCATGCATCCCAGTCATCAGTCCAGCACCTAGCCCTCAGTTAGCCAGCCCCCAGGAGGTTCTCACTATTCAGTTTTAGCCCTTCAATTGCTTAATGCGCCATTCTTCCTTGATTTTAGGGAGCAACTCGCCCTTCTTCACCTACCAGTCCAGTTGTCACTCAGTTACAGTCAGTTACAGTCAGTTACACTTAGTTACATTGAGTTGTTGGCTACTTTTTTGGACAGACCCGGGTTTTCAGGAGGCGCAACAACAAACACCCATTGGCGCACTGGCCCTTTCGGCAACGAGCTGCACAGCAGCTCGAGGTCTCACCCGAAGTGGCTATGGGGGGCTAAGGAATCAGGTTTCCTTAACCAAGGCGGTGTGGAATCCACAGTCTTCTCTCTTCCCTCCTTCTGCAGCAACTTCTAAATGGAGCGTTTGATTCTTTCACAGGTCATTCAGCGCAACAGCGTTGGAGCTTACTCGCCTTAGCCTAGCTGTGCGGCACCTCTGCACCTGCGCACGAGGCGTTTACCCGCTACGTCCACTACACGCTATATTACTTCTGCGCTTACACTACAGCGCAACAATGAACTCCTTATGCGCCATGGCAATAGTGCTCTTACCGACTCCTTCGATAGTGCACGAATATAACTTCTCTAGGAGCTTCAAGGACTTGCTTTATATACTCATTCGTAAAGATAGTGAAACATTCATGTAATCACAGATAGTAAAACATAAACATGCATTCACACAACACATCATCATAACAACAAGAATTATGTGGTTCGCCTCCATGGGGAAATCACATCCACGGGAACTTGTATCTTATATTATCTCAAAATGGGAATTACACAGTCCTGCTGTGCACATAGCTGCAGTCTTAGATCTTTTCGGGAAACTCCACGCACACAGCTGGGAGCCCTTCTCTTAGATCTACTCTCTTCTTCTATAGAGATTACAATGACTCAGACATCAACCTAGACTGTCTGCAACTCAGTGACTAGCTCTACAGCTATCCAACTCTTCTAACTCATCTAACATCTAACCTCTAATCTCTCTAACGTCTAATGTCTAACCTTTTCCCTTTACAATTACACATATATATAGGTGGCCTTGAAGGTCGCACCTTTACAAAACTGTGGGCCTTTCCCAACAGTAATCCCCAAAAACCCTAACCGCGGACATGGCTAGGTGTACTGTAGGCGCCGCTTGCAGTCATGTCACCACTTCCTGCAGGTTCCGTGATTTCCTGCGCAGATTGCGGGTATGGATGCCGCTTCATCATTCACTGCTCCTTGTCCTTCACCTTCAATGCTTTGGTCCGTTGCTCTTCCTTGGTTAGAGCACCCATAACTTCTGTACTTAGCCTTAATGAGGGTAGTTGAGCCCTCTATTCCGTCGCTTCATTTATTGTGGTAGCTGAGCTTTCTACTCGGCCACATTCACTCTCCTTTGACATGGGCACGCGAGCTCCGCGATTTTCGGCCTGTAATCTGCGCTGAGCTCATCCATCTGGTGCCATACTGTGCACTGTTCACTTCTGCCCAAAATTGGTGCTTTTACTCAAAACTAGCACTTCTTCCCTTCAACACTTGTGCTTTTTCCTCAAAATTCGCAACTTTACTATAGCTGTGGCCTATGCTCCAAAAGGCCCCTAACACTTACTTGTGGCTCATCCCCGAGCCACTTGCACTAGCGTGTGGTCGCTTTAGTTGCGCGTCTGCCTTTGCTTGGGTCGCAGCAAATGCTTGCTTCCACTGCGCAATAGCGGAGTCCATTTCAGCCACGCACTCCGCAGCTGTTTGCACCATGTCTGAACTGGCTTCTTCTTCAGTTATGCCATCAACCAACTGTTGAGATTCAGCAAATTCTTTGATCTTTTCCTCGGCTTGGGCAGCAAGTTCAGCATACTCATCCATAAATGGCTGAATTTTGTTGGTGAGATTAGCATCTTCATTTCTGAGCTTGTGCAGTTGTTGTTGTACTTTGCGCACTTCGCTCATTTTCCTCATTTTGGCTAAGCCTTCTAAGGCCTTAGCTTCTTCACTCAGAACAGTTAGGGACTATTCTGCTGCTTGTACCTGTTCCAAAAGGCCGACTTTGAAAGGGAGCTTCTCAAGCTCATCCCAAGCCTCCATAGCTTGCGTCATTAATTTCTGGGCTTCATCTGCTCTGCACTTCATTTGTGTGGAAGCTATGCCCAGTGCTTCAAATTGTTCCTGCCTATCATCTATAGGAGGTGCTGCGACACGAGCTTCCAACTCGGCGATCTGCGTTCTATGGTCCTCAACCATAGAAACTATTTCCTGCTCTAGGGATTTCACCCTTCCGCCAATAATTTGCACTTTCTCAACCAGAGGAAGGTCTGGTTGAATCTGGTAGGTCGGCATCTCCTGGGCGATTTCATCAACTGCGTTTCTTATCCCAGTGTCTTGTGCCTCATAAAGTGCAAGTTACTCAGAGATGTTCTTATAGCCTGCCTTCAGCTCTATTTCCTGCGATTGCAGTCTTTGGTTTGCATGGAATGTGGAGAGATCTCTAGCTCTCAGCTCAATAGAGACCTTCTCTTGTACTAACTGCAAAGTTTCTATCGAAATTAATGACAAATTTATCTCAATAGGGCCAACCGTGTTTACCTGGGTTGCATCCAAAGGATCCGGGAATGTCACACTGGTAGACGGGATGTGAACGATAGTATTCCTCTCTGCAAGTACTTCAACCCGCTCGGTGCTTGTAGATGCCTGTGGCGCCTGTGAACTGGATGCTGGCGCATGGGTCTGCACAACTCTTCATGCGAGACCTTTCAACTCCACGAGCTGCAGATCCAGAGCACTTCTGATGTGAGCCTGTGAGGTCCGCAACTCGTGAAATTGCTCCTTCAGGTACTGGTCGAACCCTGCGGCAAGGGTCTTAGAAGGATCTCCTGTCGCTTCTGCGGGGTACGACAGCTTCTGCTTCTTTGGAGGTGGTCCTGACGGACCTTCATCAGTCTTCTGCGCAGCCTCTTCCTTTCCTTTATCCTATTCTGGCGCAGCATGGGGTGGCATCATGGCAGTGATGTCAGTGGCCTGCCTCCATTCGTCTGGCCAAGATTTCAAAGTTTCTTCGACATCCTGAGTAGTCATCCGGTAGAGGCCTACGGCCCATTCTTCCTGAATTCTGCAAGGGCGGAAATAAATTTCATGTAAGTTGGCAGAAAAGACCAACTTCGTTCCATATATTTGTGCTGTCTCCTCAGTCAGCCTCGGCATCTCCTGGATGGTGTCCTTGAGGAGATGGTAATATTCATAGAACACGACGCGGTTCATCTTGCGCTTCGCGGGATTACTAGAATCCCAAAGGTTGACATAACGCATCCCTGCAACCTCTCCTGCGCGGCGTGGAAGGAACTGAGTGTTGGGGGGCTCCTTCCACCCGACGAAGGCGCATAAAATCAAAAGCCAAGAAAAATGGAACAACTGATCGGGGTTGTCCTGAATGTTCCGGCAGTCTTCCAAGAAAGAATTCAGGAGGAAGAGAGACCAGTTATACTGCTCTCCCTCCGCAGCTGCGATTGCGAGCTCTACAACAGCTCCAGTGACTTCTTTAGGTCTGCACTTCGTTAGAAGTCTGCCTGCAAGCAGACTTCCTATGAATCTAAGTGCTTCATCTTCAACTGTAGTGAGGTCATAATCCCAACCTCCTCTGAGCAATTTGTATTTTTGCACCAGTTGTGCAGCCAATTTTCTGTCCTTATCTTTACCAACAAAATGAACATTGGGGTCCTTACCAACCTTGGATAGGCCGGTAATACGATGAATCAAGTTCACATTCAAATCAATTGGCCTCCCCAGCCAAAGATAACCACCATGAACACAGGATAGGAGGGCCTTAACAACTGCATTTACTTCATTGCTACGCCCGAAGTGTGGTAGCTTCAATAGGTTCAACAGTCCAGGCCTCTCTAGATTTGCTGCAAATTCCTTCGAGACGAATTCATCAATCTTTCTAACGGGATTGTGGACTACTGTTAGATAGCAATCCGGCGTGAACTGAGGATACATTCTGTAGTCTCCCAAGTTGAAGTCAGAGAACCTAACCAGTGGAAGGTGTCCAAGCAGGGACCCTTCTTCTCGCACGATTTCTGCCATTGGTGGCAGCGGAATCGGATACTTGGCATTCTTGGGAATATGCACCTCGGGTGCATCATCTGGACGTGGAGAAATTATAGTTAACCAGAGTGGCCAAGGGATCTGAAATGGGTTCGTCCGGCTACTGCTGCTGAGATGCCCTTGTGCCCGGGGATTGTCTGGGATCAGACCAACCAGGATGCATGTAAGCCGAGGTCATCACCGGGGTAGCCATGCCAAAATCTAAGCCTCTGCGCTTGAATTGATGAACAACTTCTTCAGTTGACAGGTTCTCTATCATGAACCGGTATACACAACAATCACTTGAATCAGACAAATGGCGGAACAGCATAGGATACGAACGCTGAAAACAAAGGGAGAAGTCTGCACGATACGGCTCTGAAAATAATGACTTAGATTCTCAAACAAGACACAACTCGAGAAAAGTAACCCGAACATATATGAGTGCGGGGTATTTATAGCTAAAGGAGGTAGTATATGCGGACAAGTGGGGCTAATAGCCGTAGGCGCCTATGCATGAGTTGACAACCCCCCTACCCCCGCACCTCTACGGTGCATTAATTGCGATGGACGGGCTCTGACAGCCTTTCGGGAGATGAGTTAAGGCCTTCGGCTCATTACTTAAATGCGAATCTTAGGGAGATCAAGCCGGATCTGTCAGAGAAAATACAATTAATTGGCGATCTTATCCTTCATTAATATTCAGACGCGGCTATAGGACTACCGTAATTCAAATTTTCGGCGGGTCACTTCGGCATAGGTAACTGTGCACATGGAGGGATCCACGGCGAGGAGAACTCCTTAAGCGGCAAATTGACAATAAGGAACTCCGCAAGAGCGATGGTTTGACAACCTGGGGAAAAACTTCGCAAGAGCGCAAAATAGGCTCCCTCAAAACAGGCTTTATTGATATGTGCAGATGTTTCAAGGAACTGCGCGGGAAGCCGGAGACTGAAAGTGTCTCGCGATTTCCGTGTAGACTGTGATAAGTGCGATGCGTCTTTCAACTACACTGGGCACCTGCACTTCTTTAGGAATTAATTAAGTTGACAGGGCGGAGTGGCCGTCGTGATAAAGCTTGAGCCGACTCCCATTAATCATTGTGGGCAGCAATTCTCCATTAAGCTTCGCAAGCTGAACTGCTCCTCCTTCTGTTATCTTCGTCACCTGAAAAGGGCCTAACCAATGTACACGAAACTTGCCTGGAAACTTGATGAATTTACTATCATAGAGGAGTACCAAGTCTCCTTCTTGAAAAACTTTATTCTTAATATGCCTGTCATGCCAAGCTTTCTGTCTTGCCTTCTGCACTTGTTGACGGAATCCAGATAAAAGTCTGTCTTCTTCTAAGGCAAGCAGTTGTGAGAGTCTTTCACTCATAGTATCAGTATCTTCCATTTCTGTAATTTGTGCAATTCTGAGACTGGGAACAATGTATTCCATGGGCATCACTGCTTCTTGTCCATACACCAAACTGAAAGGTGTGTGACCTGTTAATTTCTTGCATGTGGTTCTGTCAGCCCATAACACAGCTGTGATTCTAAGGTCCCAATCATCTCTTTGTTGATTACAGATCTTTGTCAGGGCATTCTCGAGAATCTTATTGAATGCCTCCACCATACCATTAGTTGGAGGGTGGTAGGGTGTACTCTTATGGTGACTAATGTGGAATTCTTCAGTAAGGGACTCTATAGTCTCATTCAGGAAATGGGTGCCCTGATCACTCATTAGAATCAGTGGACATTACTTGTCTATGCTATTCATCGAAAGCTATGCATAGTTTTATTTTTTCATACAGGAGCATTTTAATCCATAAGTTCAGAGAATTTAAGAACTTACCCCTGTATGCTTGGAAGAAGATCCTCTCAGCTTCGCTGCCTTTTTCTCTAGGTTTCGCATCAATCTCGCACATCGCCGGAATAACAAGTCTCAAGGAAACGAAACCATTTTTTGGCTGAGCAAGTCTCAAGGCAACAAGTCACAAGGCAACGGAACCATTTGTTGGATGCCTTTTTCTCTAGGTTTCGCATCAATCTCGCACGTCGTCGGAATAACAAGTCTCAAGGAAACAGAACCATTTGTTGGCTGCTTTTCTGGACAGACCCGGGTTTTCAGGAGGCGCAGCAACAAACACCCATTGGTGCACTGGCCCTTTCGGCAACAAGCTGTGCAGTAGCTCGAGGTCTCACCCGAAGTGGCTATGGGGGGCTAAGGAATCAGGTTTCCTTAACCAGGGCGGTGTGGAATCCACAGTCTTCTCTCTTCCCTCCTTCCGCAGTAACTTCTGAACGGAGCGTCTGATTCTTTCACAGGTCATAAAGCGCAATAGCGCTGGAGCTTACTCACCTTAGCCTAGCTGCACGGCACCTCTACACCTGTGCACGAGGCGTTTACCTGCTACACGCTGTATTGCTTCTGCGCTTACACCACAGCGCAACAATGAACTCCTTATGCACCGCGGCAATAGTGCTCTTACCGACTCCTTCGATAGTGCACGAATATAACTTCTCTAGGAGCTTCAAGGACTTGCTTTATATACTCATTTGTAAAGATAACGAAACATTCATGTAAACACAGATAGTAAAACATAAACATGCATTCACACAACACAGCATCATAACAACGAGAATTATGTGGTTCGCCTCCACGGGGAAATCACATCCACGGGAACTTGTATCTTATATTATCTCAAAATGGGAATTACACAATCCTGCTACGCACACAGTTGCAGCCTTAGATCTTTCCGGGAAACTCCACGCACACAGCTGGGAGCCCTTCTCTTAGATCTACTCTCTTCTTCTACAGAGATTACAATGACTCAGACATCAACCTAGATTGTCTGCAACTCAGTGACTAGCTCTACAGCTATCCAACTCTTCTAACTCATCTAACATCTAACCTCTAATCTCTCTAATGTCTAACGTCTAAATTTTTCCCTTTACAATTACACATATATATAGGTGGCCCTTAAGGTCGCACCTTTACAAAACTGTGGGCCTTTCCCAACAGTAATCCCCAAAAACCCTAACCGCGGACATGGCTAGGTGTACTGTAGGCGCCGCTTGCAGTCATGTCACCGCTTCCTGCAGGTTCCGTGATTTCCTGCGCAGATTGCAGGTATGGGCGCCGCTTCATCGTTCACTTCTCCTTGTCCTTCGCCTTCAATGCTTTGGTCCGTTGCTCTTCCTTGGTTAGAGAAACCATAACTTCTGTACTTAGCCTTAATGAGGGTAGCTGAGCCCTCTATTCCTCGCTTCATTTATTGTGGTAGTTGAGCTTTCTACTCGGCCACATTCACTCTCCTTAGACGTGTGCGTGCGAGCTCCATGATTTTCGGCCCGTAATCTGCGCTGAGCTCATCCATCTGGCGCCGTACTGCGCATTGTTCACTTCTGCCCAAAATTGGTGGTTTTACTCAAAACTAGCACTTCTTCCCTTCAACACTTGTGCTTTTTCCTCAAAATTCGCAACTTTACTATAGCTATGGCCTATGCTCCAACATGAGTTACACTCAGTTACACCTACCAGAGTTAGTTTGACTAATGGTTGATAGTTACTTGAGCATCGATGACTCCACTGATGATGATGAAGACTTTCAGTTGCGCTCCGATGATCATGAGGACATCTAGTTGTGCTCCGATGACACTCTATTGATCTTATGATCACTCCAAGAGGCTAATTCGAATTTCCACCTTAGGCATTCAAATCCTCTCTACCATTGTACTATTTATTTTTCCATACTATGATTAATTAATTGGTGTGTGTGAAGTATTATTGCTTCTATCTGAGTTCTACTATACCATATTATTCTATTGCTCATTATACTGTATTGTTGTCTCTTCTTCTATTTTCCTGCTTAATCATAATTACTCTTGTGAGGTACACATCATCTCTTAGATCTGCTGTGAGGATTTTCACACTTTTCCGTCATTATGAAATTTATGTAGCAAAATTTGATCCAGTTCTTGTTGTTCCTTCATAATTCTTTCATTTTCTTCCTTAACAGTTTTCATTTCATCTTTTAAATCTTTGACAGTTCGAACTAGTTCAGATGAATTATCATTTAATTCCACATATATATTTTCTTCATTAACATTTTCATGTTCATGACTATTTTGTTCATTATGATGGGATCCATCCTCGCTAGATGCCTCTGCTCCGTCCATTACTTGCAAAATAGATATTGAAAGTTCTGTACAGAAACAATTTTAAAACAAGTTAGTAATTTTGTTTTTCTGTTTTAAATTTGATTAAGCGAGTTGAGCCACTTTCAGGCCTAGTGTTTGAACTTATGCTCTGATACCACATGTAACGCCTCCAAAAATACATCAAAATTTAATTTTTTTCTAAGTAGTATAAACCTATCATTAAGTTCTAAGATCTACTTAATATTTTGCGAAAAATAGAATATTGAACGTTTGTTCTTATTGTTTATATTACAAGTTCAAGATTTACCCATGTGAGTGTTACGATACTATCTCCTATTACATGAAAGCCTTTCGATTCTAACAGTTATGACTCTTAATTTATATTATTGTTTGCCGATTGCATTGATTATAAAACATGGATAATTTTATTGTTATTATTATGATGTTGGAACTGAAGTATGTTTTTCTTTTGTTGAAGGGGTCCTTGTGATTCCACGAGGCTTACTTAGCTTTCATCAAGCTAATGCATAAACCTTCCTTCATGTTGTTCTAAGTTTATAGGTAAGAGTTTCATAACAAGGTTATATTCTAACCTAGCTTGTGGTTTCAAGCATGAAGTTCTATGCTAATCCTAAAGTTAAACTATAGGTATGAATTACTAGATTCCAAGAGGTCAAGGATAAGGTGATGATTTGCATATGTCTTAAGGGTTGCAAACAACTATATATTAAGGGTGCATAAAATATATAGTCTCGACCAACAACTACGAAGAAGGTGTTTACCCTATAAGTAATAATCCAAGGTATTAATCCAAAGGTTATCACATTCCTAAACTATTGCAAGGTGGGTAAAAATTCATGTTATGGTGGTTGGCAGTTGTTTGTATTAAATGTGGCCATGTGACTACTGCCAACTTGGCTCCTCGAGGGTTGACCTTTAAACCCTCACATTGGAAAGGGTTAGTAACACAGGTCATTTGGATTGTTGGCTTCTTGGAGAGATGAGCTCCTAGATCTCTCAACCGCCATGGCTGAGCCACATTGTGTACAGAGGTTTAATTCGACAGTTGCAACTATGTTTCTACTCAATTGGAGATCGATGTCATGAAAAATGGTGATGACCACTCTTTTAAAGGTAATCTTTTACTCGCTCCGGTGTATAACTTATCAATTTCCTTTTATACTGTGTGAAATTAATACATCTAACTATTATTTTGTCGTAGTGACAAGGTTCTGGAGACCTTGATGGTTGTACCGAAGGCATGGATGTATGCGAATGGAAATTCCAGGATTAGGTAAGCCTCAGGCCTTCTACAGAACATCACCTATGTTACGAACTTATGTATATCTCCAGCATTGGTTTACAATAGTTCTTTTGCTTGTTCTTTTTAAGCCGTATGGCATTTCTAGCAGTGTTGTAAAGGTTGTTATGGCTATACACCAAAGTTGGGTTTTCGCCCAGCAATCGGATTGCATGCTTTAACTGGTTTATTATTGTCTTGATGGGAGCCATTCGGCCAACCCTAAGTAGTATTACTGCGTTGAATTTTTTTTTATCCTTTCACTTCTGTTCAATAGTCCGACAATGGAATGATACAAGTTATAAACTTTGGGAACAAAGTATCGTGTGTTGTTTTGGCCATTCGACATTGTTAATAGCTAAATACATTGTTTATAATGTGGAATTCGTATTTAGAATTGGGATAAACCCTAAAATGTGAATGGTATTTCTATTATGGTTCTCTTGTTACACCATTATTGGCTTTGTTGTCAAGATATTCGTTTTGTTTTTTTTTTAAGATTTCAATGCTATTAATATTACTGTGTTAGCATTTTCTTACTTCGGGCAAGAGTATGAAACTCTGTTTGTAATTTGTATTTATATTTGAGCAACTTTTATGTTATAAGCATCTTTAAGTCCAGTATTCCGACTGTGTTGGCGAAATGCCTTCCTCCACAATCCCAGTAGATAGTTGGTTGTGTAATATTTGTTTATGCTAAGTATAGGGTAAATCCTTAAATGTGATTATGATTTCGTTACAAATACCTTATCAAATTATGTACATTATGTCTTTTTTCGGCACTAATAATGTAACTTTGTATTTGATTATAGTTTGGTTTATTTGAATACTTCCTTTGTTCAGAGGCTTAGAGTTTATATTTATTATTAAATGTTAACAAGGGTTTCAACCCTGAATTGATATCTTCATCAGAAGTTTATCTTGCATCGCACTGTATGAATAGAGGGTTCTTATACTCGAGATAATGATGATGAATCTTGTAAATTAAAGGTTTGAAATTCATACAAAGTCGGCAGGATTGGTTCTAAATCAGGGCGTCTTATCAATTTGTATTTAGTCGATTTGATTCTGATATTAACTACAGGAACTATACATTTACAGAGTAATGCTTTTAGCTTAATCTGGGCAAACCCGAGTATGATATTTAGGTTATGTGTATAAACAACATTTTGGTAAGATATGGGCATGGCCCTTACTTTAATTTGAAAGTTTAAATTAAAAGATTGACCATTGGAGAAATTAGCTTATCTTGATGATTGTTATTTATGCCAAAATTTTGTTTATTAAAAAGTTATGGGATTCGATGTAATTGTCTAGTTTCTGGTTATGAGTTTTGAATAGTACTATATATTAACCATGTAATGAAACTCTACTACCAATACTATATGTTAGAAATATTAGTAGCATACTAGTAACAATCTATTCGACTCTGAATTGTAATAAAACAATGATGTTTTCTCATGTATATTTCTAGGTTTTCAATATTTAACTGTATAATACTTTTGAGAATTAAATTTTGATAGATAATTGAGAGCAGCATTCTGCTTATATAATAATCTATCCTATCCTGAAATGTTTGATCATTACTAATATCTACTGACTATAAACTTGTGAATACTGTATGAGAAACAAAGATAATTTCTAGGAAATAAATAGTTCTGTATATTATTACAGTGTGCATTCTATAATTATATCTACATATGATATAAAATAGAAGATCAGCATTCTAATTGAAATCTTGAAATCATTCCAGATCTATTTACTAAACAAAACTCTCTATACTAGAGTACATCACTTTGGTGAAAGGAAAATTATAGAGAGAATTTTATTCATTCTTCTATTATCCATATTCAATCATTCAGCCATTTATGCATAAATAAACTATTAGTTCAGTATTTCTAATTTAACAGCTAAGTAAACATTCAAACAACATCTAAAACTTGATAGTTTTAAAATAGTATTCTTCAGAAAACTAAATAGAGAAATTCTAGAAATAATAAGACAAAACAATGTAGAACTTGTTTAAAACTATAGAGGTGGACAAACACCCAAAGAAGACCCTTCCTTCCAACCCTCTCCTAGAAGCAGCCAATATTACTTGCTTTAGGACCCCTGAGCTTGTTCGCTGAACCACTAGGACGAAGATACTGTATAGAAGCATGTAACAATCTCTTTGTATATCAACAATCATGAAGACTTGCATACAAACACTCTCTGCAACTCAACAGAATAAAACAATATTACCCTACAACTCATTAGTTAGCATTCCCCTCATCGAATCTCTTGTATGGTCAACATAGCAGTTTCCAGCAAATCACAAGGAAAAACTAGTGATCCTCCTGCCCAATTCGATGGATATAGGTTTGCCTAGGTCTTTGGGTCAGTTAAATCATTTAATGAGCCACCTGCTTAGTTCCACCTTCCTTGGGGAACATGACCACATTTTTAGGGAAGTTGCCTCCTGCAACAACTAGTAAGTGAGTGCAGATGCTGCCACTTGTCAACCGCCTTCTACACGAGTTCATTCCTCCTAGTGGGTCAATGAACACTCTTCAACAGTCCCCTTTGGATGAGTGTCTCCTATTTTAATTTATTAAATAATAAAAATATTCAATTATAGTCATCTTTGACCATCCTTGGTCAATAACGTAAAACTTTACAATAAAATTTAAAGTAATTTTTTTCCTCAACATAAAATGTTTTCAAGTCTAGGTAGGTTACACCCTCTAGATTGATCGCTCCTCTCTCAGCTTTGGAATTCTTGCTTGGGATTGTGCATTAGTCTCTTTAGGATCTAATTTACCCCTTATAATCCTTTAAGACTTTAACCCCTTCACCATTAATTCCTAACCTCATAAACCCTAAGACGCTAACGCTAGAGCACTAAATCAATTAACCCCTAAACTCCCTAGCCACTTTATCTATAATCCTAAAACCCCTAACCCCTAAGGCCTCTAACCCCTAAACTCCCTAGCCACTTTATCTATAATCCTAAAACCCCTAACCCCTAATACCTAGTCCACCCCTAACCCCTAAACAATCTAACCCATATTACTTAAAATGCTCAAATCGCTAAATCCCCAAGCCCTTAACCCTAGAAACAATTAAACCTTTTCCACCTACTCATAAACCCCACCGCCAAGCCCATATTCCACCTACTCATAACCCCCATACCTCTCTATCTGAAAACCCCTAAAAACACCTCGCTACCCACCACCACCCCCCCTCTCTCTCTCTGTAACCCCTCCTCTATCTTTCCCTATCCCCCATGTCACATACCCAAATTCTGAATATTTTATTTCATGAGAAACACATTATATTATACGTTATTGTAAATTTTTTATGATTATTGACCAACTAGGGTCAAGGATGACTATAATTAATTACTTTAATATTTTATTATTTATAAATAAAAGAGGACACAAATATCCCAAGGAGACTGTTGAAAGAGTGTTCGCTAACCCACTAGGAGGAATGAACTGGGATGGAGAGAAAATTGGCACTTGGCAGCATCATCAATGCACCTCTAGCTATTGCAGGTGGCAACTTCCCTACATTATTGGTCATGTTCCCCAAGAAAGTGGAACAAAGCAGGTGGCTCAATATTTGTAAAAATGACCAAAGACCTAGGCAATCTATTGATACCCATCGAATTGGAGCAGGAGGCTAATCAATTTTTACCTTGTGATGAATTTTGAACTGGAGAAGAAGAGAATTCGATGAGGGGAAAGCTAAAGGGATTGACTAATATAAGACTATTAATCTGAGTTAGTACTGCTATATGCAGAACTCAATATTGTTGAAAAGTAGAAGTCTCATTCTAGAGTATTGTCAACATCACTGCTGAGTTGCAGAGGATAACATGTGCATCCACACAGCATCTTCACCCTAGCGGTTCAGTTAACAGGCTCAGGGATCCTAAGATAAGTGATTTGGTTGTCTTCAAGAGTAGGCTGGGAGGAACGGGCTCCCTTAGGTGTTTGTTTCCCTCTTCATTTTTGTTGAATATTGTAACTTCTAAGAATATTATATTTGTACATTATTTATTCCGGAGATGTTCCATCCCTCCGATGTGATTTTATTATGTATCCGGAGATGTTTATTCCTCCGAAGAATTGTGGTAACTAGGGTTGTTAGACCCACCATGTGGGGGTCGGCCCTAAAGTTGGGTTTTAGGGGTTATTAGACTTCTCCAGGAGAGGTCGGCCCCACTAGGTATTTTTGGTGGTCAGGAGTGTGTATAAATAGAGGAGGTGAACTCCTCATTAGATCACTCACTCACTTGGGAAAAGAGGCACACTTGTCTGGGAAATCTGCTAAGGAGGAATAGAAGGAGGGAGCACATCTTGTATTTTGGTTAATCATCTTATTGAGGAAAGCTTTGCTGGGTTTTCTACCCCATGAGGGTTTCCCAGGGTAAATATTGTGTGTATCTTGTGATTATGCTTCTTTCAGTGATCCTGCTAGTCTATTTGGTTTAAATTTAACATGGTATCAGAGCCATACTGAATAGGACATCTTTCACAAGGTAAGAATACCTCTCTCTCTCTCTCCGGTGAAGTTAGGGTTTCAGCCCAAAGTTGGTATTATTGAATTTTGGTTGCATGGCTGGATAGCCCTTTTCAATACCTTTCTTTTAAGCCCTAGATCGAACTTTTTGGTTGGGTAGAACTCCGGGAAATCCAAACCCTAATTCTACCAAAAGTGCGATACGTCAGATTTTGGTTTCAGAAAAAAGTTGGAATTTTTGAATTCTGATTACATGGATGGATAGCCCTTCTCAAGAGCATTCTTTTGAGCTATAGATCGAACTTTTTGGTTGAGTAGAACTCCGGGAAAGTCAAACCCTAATTCTACCAAAAGTGCGATAAAATTCTGTTCCAGATTCCAGAAAAGTGAAAAGTAACTTTTCAGGTAAGTCTGCTCTGTCTCTTGGACTCCCCCAAGAGAAGATGGCTCCAAACACTAAGCTTGAAGACAAGCTAGAAGGTATAGAAAATTTTCGGGCATGGAAATACAGAATTGGTCTCATTCTTGAGGAGAATGACCTTGCTCAGTATATCAAGGAAGAAGTTGCAGAACCAGAAGGAGATGAAGCCAAAGAAAAGCATAGGAAGGATTTGATTAGGGCAAAGAGAATCATAGCTGATTCCATTAAAGACCACTTGATTCCCCAAGTGGCCTCCAAGAAGACTCTAAAGGAAATGTATGATGCCCTAGGAAGAATGTATGAAGGAAAGAACATCAATAGAAAGATGAACCTGAGGACTCAATTGAAGAGTACCAAGATACACAAAGGAGAATCCATTCAAGACTACTTCTCAAGGGTTTCACAAATCAAGGAACAACTAGATGCAATTGGTGATACCCTTGATGAGGATGAACTTGTGATGACTGCTCTCAATGGTCTCACTAGATCTTGGGAGTCATTTATACAAACCATGTGTGCCAGGAAAGAGAGCATGAAGTTTGATATAGTATGGGAGGATTGTGTTCAAGAAGAAGCTAGGGTTGCAAACAGAGAAGCTCTTCTCAAAGAGGATGACCAAGCTTTGGCCACTCATACCAAAAGAAGAAGAATGAGTCATCTCAAGAAAGTTGACCACAAAGGATCTCAACACTTCTCTAGATCTAACAAGAGAAGAGGACCCAATTCAGCAAGAGATCTTTCCACAGTAGAATGCTACAATTGTCATAAATTAGGACACATCTCCAGATTTTGTCCTTCTCAAAAGAAGAAGTTCTTCCACAAAAGACATCATGCACATATGGCAGAAAATGATAGTGAAGAAGAAGAAGAGGAAGAAGATGAAGAAGAAGAAGAGGTGGAGGTAAAGCCTAAAAGGAAAAGATGTAAGGTCAAGAAAGAAGATCCAGAAGAATATGTTCTATTCTCTGCACTCTCTGGATCTGTATCTCCTGGAGAAGATACATGGCTCATTGACAGTGTTGCTTCCAAGCACATGACAGGTCAAAGGAAGACATTCTCAAATCTTGAAGAAAAGACTTCTTCACAGAAAGTATCTCTAGGAGATGACTACCAATATCCCATCAAAGGAATTGGTGAAGCTAGCTATAAGCTAGATTCTGGAACACCCTTGAAGATGAAAGACATCTTATATGTACCAGGTTTAAAGAAAAACCTTCTCTCTATTTCAGCACTAGATAAGAAAGGTTTTAGAGTAGCCTTCATAGATGGACAAGTACTCATGTGGTCCAAAGGAAAGACAATTAAAGATGTAGTTGTTATTGGTGAAGAAGAAGGAGGTCTCTATAAACTCAAGGGCCATCCAGAAGCTTCCCTTGCACATGAGATCTCTAGCCCCAGTGAGCTATGGCATAGAAGATTAGCTCGCATCAACTTTAAAGCCTTACCCTATGTAAGCAAGGTAGTCATAGGATTACCAGATTTGAAAGCTGATCATGATGGCTCATGTAAAGGGTGTAAGAAAGGGAAAAATATCAAGAACCCCTTTCCAAAGAGTTAAACAAAGACTAAGAACATTTTAGAACTAATACACTCGGATGTATGTGGACCAATTCCCACCACTTCTCTAAGTGGGTTTGAATACTATCTTTCATTCATTGATGACCATTCAAGGAAAACTTGGATATACTTCCTGAAAGGTAAGAATGAAGTCTTTGGAAAATTTAAAGAGTTCAAGGCTCTAATAGAAAATCTATCAGAAAAGAGAATCAAGATTCTCAGAACAGATAATGGAGGAGAATTTACCTCAAAGGAATTTGAGGACTTTTGTAAAGAAGCTGGAATTAAAAGGGAACTAACTACTCCTTATAATCCCCAACAAAATGGGGTGGCTTAAAGGAAAAATAGAACAATCATGGAAGCTGTGAAGACCATGATACATGATCAAGATCTTCCCATGTATCTATGGGGTGAGGCAGCCAAGACAGCAGTATATGTGCAAAATAGATTATCTCATAGTGCTCTTGAGTTCAAAACTCCAGAAGAAGTGTTTATAGGTAAGAAGCCTGAGGTAAGTCATCTTAAAATATTTGGGTGTCCTGTGTACATCCACATTCCAAAAGAAAAGGGAACCAAGTTGGACCCTTCTGGTAAGAAGGGAATATTTGTTGGTTATTGTGAATCATCCAAAGCCTTCAGAATTTACATTCCAGGCTTTCATCACATAGAAATAAGTAGAGATGTAACATTTGATGAAGAAGCAGCTCTCAAGAAATCCAAGAAGTGCCAACTTGATGAAATCTATGAAGAAGATACTTCTCCCAGAATCACAGAGGCGGTTCCCATGCCTGAAGATGATTCTCCAGAGGATCATGACATGTTGGAACCACAAGAGCCTCCTATTACAGACTTATCCAAGAAAAGAAGGCCAGCATGGGCTAGAGATATTATTCAAGGGGATGAAAGATATGGAGCTCCTGAAGGCTCCACTAGAGAAAGAAAGAAACCAAAGCTAGTGTCCAACTATATGGCCTTGATGTGTGATCTTGTGGATCAACTACCTACTAGCTATGAAGAGGAAGCTCAGAAGAAAGAATGGGTAGAAGCAATGACAGAAGAATATCAGTCAATAATGAAAAATGATGTTTGGGATATAGTTCCCAAACCGAAAGATAAAAGTGTGGTTTCTTCCAAATGGATTTTCAAAATAAAACATGCCGCGGATGGAAGCATTGAAAAATACAAAGCAAGATTTGCAGCCATAGGATTCTCTCAGAAGGAGGGAATTGACTATGAAGAAACATTTGCACCAGTTGCTAGGTATACTTCAATTAGAACTATCATGGCACTTGCATCCATGATGAAGTGGAAATTACACCAAATGGATGTTAAGACAGCTTTTCTGAATGGTGTAATTGAAGAAGAAGTATACATAGAGAAACCTCAAGGGTTTGAGGTTAATGATGGAAGGACTCATGTATGCAAATTGAAGAAGGCATTATATGGGTTGAAACAAGCTCCCAGGGCTTGGTACGGAAGGATTGACAATTTCTTAACTAGCATGGGCTTTACCAAAAGTAAAGCTGACCCAAATCTTTATCTCAAAGTGATGGATGATGAACCAGTTATATTGCTGTTATACGTAGATGATATATTCCTAACTGGAGATGAGAAACAAATTATTGAAAGCAAGAAGAAGCTTTCTTCAGAATTCGAGATGAAAGATATCGTATTAATGCATTACTTCTTAGGCTTAGAAGTATGGCAAGAACCAAAAGGAATCTTTCTAAATCAAGGTAAGTATACTGTGGAGATTCTCAAAAGATTTGATATGTTGGAGTGTAAAGCCATGGCCACTCCCATGGACTCCAACTTAAATTTATTAGTTAATGATTCATCAGAATTAGTGGACATAACTCTATATAGACAAATCATTGGATCATTAATGTACTTAACCAATACTAGGCCTGATATATGCTTTGTTGTAAATACCCTAAGTCAATATCTAGTAGAACCTAGAAAAGTTCACTTAATAGCTGCAAAGCATATAATGAGGTACCTAAAAGGTACATTAGATTTTGGCCTATTTTATCTTGGAGGTCATGAACTCAGACTACATGGTTACTCAGATTCTGATTGGGCAGGTAGTGTCTCAGATAGAAAAAGTACTTTAGGTGGATGTTATGGTCTTGGATCTGCCATGATCTCATGGTTCAGTAAGAAACAATCGAGTGTGGCCCTCAGTAATGCTGAAGCTGAATATATAGCTGCCTGCTCTGCTAGCTGTGAAGCAGTATGGCTTCGGAAACTTTTATCTGGAGTGTTTGACTTAGAAATGGACCCCACTGTGATTATGTGTGATAATCAAAGCTACATCAAGATGACTGAAAATCATGTATTTCACGATAAGTCAAAGCACATAGAGATCAGATACTTTTATATACGAGATATGGTGCAGAAAGGAGCTATCAAGCTAGAGTATATAAGCACTGAGGATCAAATTGCTGATATCCTGACCAAACCTCTGTCTCGAGTGAAGTTTGAACATTTCCGAGATAAGCTTGGTGTAGTTCAGAAGGACCCTCCTCGAAAGGGGGAGTAGCACAGTATCTGACAAACAAGTCTATCTCATCAATGATGAGGTTACCTATTTACTGCACTTATTTACCTAGAATTATTTAGATGTAGGACTCTTATATTCTTGCTTTTGATGATAGATGTATACATGCTTTTGATGATGATAGATGTATACATGCTTTTGATGATTAGATATACATGCTTTTGATGATAGATGTATACATGCTTTTGATGATGATAGATGTATACATGCTTTTGATGATTAGATATACATGCTTTTGATGATAGATGTATACATGCTTTTGATGATGATAGATGTATACATGCTTTTGATGATTAGATATACATGCTTTTGATGATAGATGTATACATGCTTTTGATGATGATACATGTTGTGGTTATACATGTTTTGATGATGATGATACATGTTGTGGTTATACATGTTTTGATGATGATACATGTTGTGGTTATACATGTTTTGATGATGATGATACATGTTGTGATTATACATGCTTTGATGATGAGGATACATGTTCTGTTGAACATGTGAAGGGATTGAATCATTCCTGGACTTCAGTCCTAAAGAAGAGCCGTAGACATATGTCTTTGAAAATGAAGTTCTTGGTGAACATATGAAGGGATTGGATCATTCCTGGACTTCGGTCCTAAAGAAGAGCCGTAGATGTAAGTCTCCGAGAATGAAGTCCTTGGTGGACGGTGAAGGATTAAGTCATCCTTGGACATGGTCCTAAATGCACGGTGAAGGATTAATTCATCCTTGGACGTAGGTCCTAAATGCAAAGTTGAGGATTAAGTCATCCTTGGACGTAGGTCCTAAATGTACGGTGGAGGATTAAGTCATCCTTGGACGTGGTCCTAAATGCATGGTGGAGGATTAAGTCATCCTTGGACATGGTCCTAAATGCACGGTGAAGGATTAAGTCATCCTTGGACATAGGTCCTAAATGCACGGTGGAGGATTAAGTCATCCTTGGACGTGGTCCTAAATGTACGGTGGAGGATTAAGTCATCCTTGGACGTGGTCCTAAATGTACGGTGGAGGATTAAGTCATCCTTGGACGTGGTCCTAAATGTACGGTGGAGGATTAAGTCATCCTTGTACGTGGTCCTAAATGTACGGTGGAGGATTAAGTCATCCTTGGACGTGGTCCTAAATGAACGGTTGAGGATTAAGTCATCCTTGGACGCTGTCCTAAATGTACGGTAAGGATTGGATCATCCTTGGACTTTGGTCCTGTAAACTGAGCCGTAGACATGAGGTCTCCGAGAACATGATAGGACTGGATCATCCCTGGACTTCGGTTCAAAAGGTACATGATAGGACTGGATCGTCCCTGGACTTCGGTTCAAAAGGTACATGACTGGTTTGCATCATTCTTGGACATAGAGAACTGGAATGATCGTGTGATGATGATGTTGATGATCGTGTAATGACGATGTTGATCGTGATGCTGATGATCATGTGATGACGATGTTGATCGTGATGCTGATGATCGTGTGATGATGATGTTGATCGTGATGCTGATGATCGTGTGATGACGATGCTGATGATCGTGTGATGACGATGTTGATGATCGTGTGATGACGATGTTGATCGTGATGCTGATGATCGTGTGATGATGATGTTGATCGTGATGTTGATGATCGTGTGATGACGATGTTGATCGTGATGTCGATGGTCGTGTGATGATGATGCTGTTGATCGTGTGTTGACGATGTTGTTATAACGATGCCGATGATTGAGTACTATCAACTCTGATGATATTGATGTTCCAGTAACTAGTCAAGTTACTGATGATGATGAATTGAAGAAAGCTTCCGATGATATATAGATGATGTAGTAAATGACTCCTTGCTCCTGCAGATGTTGTTATAATATCCTTCTCGTTAAGGGGGAGTGTTGAATATTGTAACTTCTAAGAATATTATATTTGTACATTATTTATTCCGGAGATGTTCCATCCCTCCGATGTGATTTTATTATGTATCCGGAGATGTTTATTCCTCCGAAGAATTGTGGTAACTAGGGTTGTTAGACCCACCATGTGGGGGTCGGCCCTAAAGTTGGGTTTTAGGGGTTATTAGACTTCTCCTGGAGAGGTCGGCCCCACTAGGTATTTTTGGTGGTCAGGAGTGCGTATAAATAGAGGAGGTGAACTCCTCATTAGATCACTCACTCACTTGGGAAAAGAGGCGCACTTGTCTGGGAGATCTGCTAAGGAGGAATAGAAGGAGGGAGCACATCTTGTATTTTGGTTAATCATCTTATTGAAGAAAGCTTTGCTGGGTTTTCTACCCCATGAGGGTTTCCCAGGGTAAATATTGTGTCTATCTTGTGATTATGCTTCTTTCAGTGATCCTGCTAGTCTATTTGGTTTAAATTTAACAATTTTTCGGGTTCTTATCATCTTATGGCTTTATTTTACTGTATATCTATTTCTGAAAGTGTTTAAGTATTATAGAAATTCGCAGGTTTATTCCAGTTAGTTTAAAAGCTAAAGTATAAATGTGATTATGTACTATGATTTAATAAATAAAATTAGAAATGCAGTATAATTGATTAAAATACCTCTCTGTATTTTTCCACACGCATTATGTGACATACTCTAGTATAGAGAAATTAAATTATAGATAGATTCGAATGATTGATCATCATAGATAAAAATCTGTTCTGCTTCAGTACAACCTTTCTGTCTACATTTTCAGTAAATATCTTCTGTACTAAATCCAGTAGCATAATATCCATCTAGTAAATATAAATCTTAAATAGTAGCACATTACATAGCATCGCATTGCATACTATAGAAGTAATATTCTTCAAATAAATTTCATACTCAAAACAGAACCTAGGACAAAAGCATAGTATTTTCATTTATAAGTAACAGTAATCAAATAAACTTTTAAATGATAAAAGGAACCTATTCAAAATCAAACCCTTAAGTTTATAAATAATGTATTTAAAAAACCTAGTAATACCTTTCTTTATTTATGCAAGATAATTTTTAAAAGCAAAACCATCACCGGGAACATAACTCTGAAGGTTCCATCATACCATAATAATCGCAGAGAGGAAAATATTCATTATTTCTGTACTCTTTAAAACCTTAATAAGATAGTATACACACAAGTACTTTTCCATATTTCCAACATAGTAGTGAATACAGCACGGGCTGAGCCTTTTGAAAAGGCATCGTCCAGTTTTTAAAGAATCTTACTTTTATAAGAATGCGATACATAAGCTCTAAAGGAATTAATACAAGACTAGGGTTCGAGACCGTAAAGGATCACCCTAATGGTCATTACATTTATAAAATTTATAAACAAATGATATAGGTATCCTAAAAACACAAAGGTGTAGGGTTCAAGTTTCAACTCACCCTTGGATATTTCAACTATCAAAATATATATAAATGCATTTTTAAGGTCGGGATTCAAAACCCTTAACATTTAAAATACTAAATCATGATCATTGTAATAATTAAGATAGGGTTTCAAACTTGCGTCCCATTCATTTTGGAATGACTGCTACCATCAAACAACACAAACTACATTTTCTAACATATTTAAAAGACGGGCGTAGCCCTAAGCATATATAACTTGCATCACAATATATTCATTTAATAAAATAACGAAAATGCCGAGAGCATCCCTCTGGATGTGAATCAAACCATAGGTTGATTTTCTTGAAAATCATTTCTTTATTAATCCTTTAAAAATTCTTTACAGAACTATATAAAAAAAATGTTGAGAACCCAACGTAGGCTAAGGCTCAAAATTCCAGCCTCCTATTTACAAATTTCATCCTGCTTTTAAAATATAAAAACAAACTGCATAAAATAAAACACCAAAGAAACCTTCATCTCAGCACAGTACCGTCCGACTTCTTTGACTGTCATCACCATTTCGTAACAAAGTGTCGACTCAAGGTAAATAATCGTCGAGGCTTACCAGTGCCTATCATTGCAAGCCATGATAGAGTAGTTGGCAAGGAGATAGTAGCAACCCAGCCTTGATGAAACCCTATCACTCCACATCCATCACAACAATAAACAATTCTTATTAATGAGTTATAAAGGATGAATAAAAACAACGAATACATTACACTGTGATTTATGGCCTTACCTATTTGCAAGAGTCTTCAACCAACTTCCATTTGTTACAGTGCAAACTGCCATGGAAACCCTGAAACAATGTGAAGCTTTCAAACCCTACCATTTCATAAGGTTGTCGGCCTCCACCACCTGCCTTTCATAATGAACAAAGCGGAATGAACAATCAAAGGGTTTGTTGTTCATTCAAACCTTGATTAGGGTTTATCCCAAAGCCCAAGGCCATCACATCAAGCAACTGCCACAGGGTTTCCAGTTAGGCTTCCCAGTACGACTTCATTTAAGTCTATATTAAAGAGTCACCTGCCATCGTGCCAGTGAAGGATCCACTACGAGATCATACAAGAATGCTATACATAGTATAGTTCCAAAAGTTCACAGTCGTATTATCATTTACCAAAGTCCATTCATGCTCAGGTTTAAAATTTTAATCGTGGCCAAGGTTAATACTTTGCCACATATAAACATATAAGCGCCATATAATACTTAAGATTTGACTATATGGTATTAATCATGGTCCCAGAATAATATTTAACAAGGGTTAACGAAATTATTAAGTCTTTATGAAGCCGATAATATTTATCCCATGTCAAACTATAATTGGAGAACTTTATAACAAAGTCTAATACAAATAGGTATTTTAGATTCTTTTATACTTGTAATGTATATTCATGCTTTAAAATGAAAATAGCATCATAAGTTAGGGTAGGTCTTACCCTAGGTCCTATAGTAGGATTTTTCCCTTATGTATCGTTAATTTCAAGTACAGGGCAGTTACAACAACTATGTTTAACGTAGAGTAATTGGATCTTCAACTAATGATAATAACATCACCTGCAATTTCTATACAAATAGGAGTAAGAGCATCAGCTATGTAAATAGATAAATAAGCCTCGAGGATCCATAGGACCCCTTCGTCAAAGAAAATAAAAAGGTGAGTAGATATAAAAAATTATATTCCATTACATTGCTAAGGTTGGATTAAATGCTGATCCAAAAATAAAGTCGACACATTAATGCTGTAAACTTTTGAGACAAAAGGAAGCGACATTCATTTATGAGATAAATTTACCTGACTCTTAACAATTATTTTCAAATAGTAACTTCATAAACATTTATGACACTATGATAGTTTAAAATGAATCGAGACGATGCATTAATAAATACAAGCACAACATCATAAATAGGATAGAATAGTCCTTATCGAGACAGTTGTCATTAAGAATATCTTTTGCATAACAAATAATTTGTATATATACTAATAAGAAAAAAATTTAAATTCTTGTGAAAATTGGGGATGTTACACCCCACCACTCTTAAACCCCCCTATCTCTATCTCTATCCTAATATTGTCATTGCTAACCCTCGCTACCTCTCTCCCCTCCTACACCTAACCCTTACTAACCCCCTCTCTCTCTATCTCTTCAGTACTCCTCCACCAACCCCTATCCCCCACCCCTCTCTCTCTTCTAACCCCATGACATCCTCCTCCCTCTCTGTTTCTCTATAACCCCTTAACCCACCCCAACCCACCCCACCCACACCTAACCACCTCCCCTCTCTTATTGTCTCTCCTAATCCCCATACCCCTAACCCCCCTCTCTCTATCCCCTCCTCCTGGTAACCCTTACAAACCCCCTCTCACTCTGTGTTCCCTACTTATACACCTCTCTCTCTCTGTCTCTCTCTCTCTCTCTCTCTCTCTCTCTCTCTCTCACTAAACACCCTCTCCCTCTCCCTAACCATCCTACTCCCCCTAGCCCTAAATCCCCTCCTCTCTATCTCTCTCCCCTCCTCACCCTAGCCTTTACTAACCCGCTCTCTCAGTGTCTCTCTCCTCCCTACACCTCCACCTACCTCTAACCACACCTCCCATCTCTCTTTCTCACTCCCTACAACTAACACCCTCTCTCTCTCTCTCTCTCTCTCTCTCTCTCACCCCCCTTCTATGCCCCCGGTAGGTGTCCAACTGGTGTCCCTGAAGGACTTTGGGATGAGAGTTCGAACGAGCCATAGAATGATGACCATGGCTTGGATTGACAACCCGTCAAATCTGTTGGATTCAGGAAATCAGGATAGTGCTAGGGTTCCCCCTCTCCTTCGGTCCCATGGCCCAGGTGTCATCTTTTAGGTCCTTTTTGGAAACTAGGGTTTTGTTGAGTAAGGGACTATGCAATTTTCGCACATAGGGGTCAACTTTGAAAAATCATCAACCAGGGACTTAGGGCTAGAGTTCCCAGTTGGAACATTCCTAGACACACTTGAAGCAATTCCCAGAACCCTATTTTTTTTCACGGTTTGAATTCTATGCCCCCGGTAGGTATCCAACACGTGTCCCTGAAGTCCTTTGGGATGCGAGTTGGAACGAGCCATATAATGATGAACGTGGCTTGGATCGACAAACCTTCGAACCCGTTGGATTTATGACATCAGTATAGTGCTAGGGGTTCCCCTTTCCTCCGGTCCCATGGATCAGGTTTCAACTTTTAGGTCCATTTTGGAAACTAGGGTTTTGCTCAGTAAGGGACTATGTAGTTTTGCACATAGGAGTCAAATTTACAAAATTTTGATTTTGATTCTAGAGCTAGACATTCAAAGAGTGGAAATAAAA
The DNA here is from genome assembly GCA_027924585.1 of Larix kaempferi. NCBI lineage: Eukaryota > Viridiplantae > Streptophyta > Pinopsida > Pinales > Pinaceae > Larix > Larix kaempferi. Next base: position 3,236,795 of record BSBM01000091.1, read on the forward strand.
CATACCACACTGCACCCTTGGTATATTGCTATGTCATTAGTGTGCCACATCATCTAACATCTCCTTAGTGTTCCACTATATTTTCATTTTGAGTAATTAATGTCATTTTTAAGAATTCAAAGTTCCAACTAAAAAGTGGAGGCGATGTTTCATTGATGATATCCCTCTAATCCTTGCTAAATTTGTTAGATCAAAGTCACCATGAACCTTTTCCATCAAGTTATGGGGGAGTACTTTCGAAATCGCATTGAACAACCATTACATCATCATTTGTATCAATCGAGTACATTCAATTTTAAATACATTTTCATATGATGATAATCCATCCTTTTTACAAACATAGGACCATGAACATCTTTTTTTCCTTCATCAAAACAAAATTATCAAGGAAGATCATTAAACCATTTAGGTATTTCATTTTCCATGGATTTTGTATGATTAATTTTGCATTCTAACAAGTGAAAAATAGACATATGAAAGAGGTAAATCGCAGACCATGGTCTTACATACTAGGGTTTAGTAAGGATAGGGTTTATATCTTCAACGATTTTATGAGACTGAATTCATGACCAGCTATTGGTTAGGATACCGGAACAAACTAGGGTCTTACAAAATAGGGTATATTTGTTGTATATTTGACCATATGTACATGAAGGCCCAATGAATTTTATTACACTTTAGTTCATGCATTCCTTTCCATTGTACTTGATACTTTGCCATTGTTTTTAGCATGCTACAGTAGGAATACTTCAATCGAACTTCATAGATGCTCATGTATGTATCATTTGATGAAATACGGTAGCGTTGATGAAATGTGTAACATCTATTAGGCTTCCTCTTAGTTTCTGAAAATTTCATAGGCTTACATTGATGATATGCGTAGCATGTTTTACATGACAGAAGTTTTTCAAACATATTTTGACTTATTTTGTTAACTTTTGTTTTTTCCTTTCAACCATAATCTTGATCGATGGGTATGAACCCTTGGAGTTGACAAAAACCACACTTTTAAATTAGATATCAAATTAGCATGCACGTATTGAGTTCATTGAAATATTGAAAGATATTATTACTTTGTTCCATTAAGATAATGTTTTCATAGCACAATGGTGAGATGTTACTTGATCAATGCAATAAATGTAAGAGAATAAATATTTTTTTAAATGTAATTATATAAATTTCAATAGCATAATTTATCAATTTGTGGAAGACATAAATCATCACAAGCACAAGTGGAAAGTGAAGAGAAAATATGCAATATATTGTATCATGCATTGATAGCCGAATGTTTGTAATACAAAATATGGCAAAGTAGTTGGCCCTTAAATGGACTCTCAATGTACATGTATCCCTAAGTACAACAATGTACATGTATGCCAAAATACATATATATAGGACTATGCAACATCAAAAATCAATATTTCGCTTGTTTTTCCTCGACTTTTCTCTATCAACCATCTCCCTAGGATCACTCTACATCTCAGGAGTTTGCAAAAAAAAGATCATTATTTTTATCAAATAACTGCACGAATACTCTACCATTAACAAGCTTAAAAAATTACCTTATGGCCAAATTATTTATGACAAACACTCACAAAATCCAATCCGGGTATAGATGTCTACAATGTGCTCATGGAAGGCCTCTCTATAGTTGTGATCTACAAATAAAATATCATATCTCAATTAATTCAACAATTCAACATTGATCAACATGTTTGGGTAAATTGAATAAAATTACTTGGTCATTAATGAACATCTCATCACAAGAGGAGACCCGGTCACAACAATGGATTGAGCGGAGGGGTCGGGCACTGCTGTCGCTAATGAATACAATCACCAAATGGGGAAATAGTTAGACATGCATGAATAAACAATATAGTAACATGGTTAAATACTATGCATTGTAATTGTTGAAAAAGTTACCTCTGTATGACTTGTGGCTATTACAGATGCGGCACTAACTGCAGCATCAATGACTCTTCTTAGGTGAGGGGTAGATGGATCTTCTGTGTGTTTTCTATAGAGGACATCCACACCCTTTATAGGAGTAGAGCCTCTCTTATAGACTTCTCCCTTTTGCACATTTGGACTACGAGGAGAGGAAACTGTTGATTGTTTCCTAAGTATATAAGTTGGTGGCTACAATCACCAATTATTGACGTAGTTAGAAATGCATTGGTCAATGAAATAGCATGTATTAACAAACTCACAATGATGAAATACATACCAATATACTGTATGCTTCAATCAATTCTAAGAAACGTTCTTCCACCTGTTGTGTCTCTATGGGCACACTATCGCTTGTATTCCCACCAGGGGGGATCTCACTAGATGAAATCATTTCCCTTTGAGGGGGATATACAACCTAAAACTTGGAAAATTGTAAATATTAGATCGTGTAGCATTAATTAAGTAACATGTGATAACAAACTAACATGTATTAAAATAATGTCATGTTAAAATATTTACCTCTTTGTGAGTTGTTGTCATGGAAGGTATGACAACATCTTATACATTAGATGGTTCTGGTGCATGAGCCTCTGGACTATCCTCTACATGATCAGTGGAAAAGAGTTGACCCTCATGCCCTTCTTGTAGAAAATACAAGTTTTAAAATCATTAAAACTATTAGCAATCTATATATGTGTATAGTAAGGAAAAATAATTTGCAAATGACACTAAATTATTAACCATTTACTCATCTATTAAAATAATGTCATGTTGAAATAGTTACCTTAGTGTGATTTGTTGTCGCTGAAGATATGACAACATATTGTACATCAGACGGTTCTGGTGCATGAGCCTCTAGACTATCATATGCATCATCAGTGGAAAATTGTTTCTCCTCGTGCCCTTCTTGTATAAAATACAAGTTTTAAAATCATTAAAAATATTAGCAATCTATATATGTATATAGTAAGGAAAAATAATTTACAAATGACACTAAATTGTTAACCATTTACTTACTGTGTAAAATACCCAGTAAATTTATCATATGTTTGGACAGGACCAATGCAAGGATGGCCGCATACTCTGCATGGGTGGGGCTCTCGGCTATTCTCATGATGTGTATGTCTAGTGCCACTACTAGATGCTCCTCGACCACTGAAATGCGGTGGAACTAACCCACCTAGAGGTGGCGTATCTACCCCACTGGGAGGTGGTGGCTCTACTGCACCCATAGATGGTGGCTCCGATGGCCCTTCCTAGTATGTACCTTGAAGATATGTTCTATGGCGAACATCTGCCTGTGCCAATAGTAAAAATGAGTCCTACATCTGTGGGACCAACTGATGTGCAAGAAGTACGTCTTGCTTGGGTAGTTTCCTGCGAGGTGGAGCTACTGGGTGATTGGGATCTATGTGCCTCACACTGGGACGTAGTTGAGGCATCCCCATCCCAACTTCTTGGTACTCCAAGATATCAAAATAATTAACATGCTTCCCCAAAACAAATTATGCGTACATCTTTCTAAGAATATATAGAGTAATTTCTCTATTTTTATGTGGTATATCAAATACCATGTACCATCGGTCCCTCCAATTATCTATGAATGGTTGATATGTACACCACTCGATAGAAATATTCAGTTTGTTTACATTCGGGATTTCACCTGTCCGTGGATCTCTAAAAAGGGAAAAGATATGTTGGTTCGTAATCTTCAACTTCTTAACTTCTTTGTAGCTAATTCCATCATCATATTCTTGCCTCTTTCTCTCTTTGTATGTAGCAATATCTTGTAGTGCACCATTTGACCTGCTAAAGTTCTTTATCATTACATCCAAATTGAATGCAAGCATACGGTGCCTATCATCAACAATTTTTATTTAGGCTCGAATGTCTCTGAGCCTCTCAATTTATCTTTGGATATCTGAATGTGCATCCATGGTCGTCACTGCAATCAAAAAATAAAAATAAAAACAAATCATTAGAAACATATACACGTGCTATAATGACATCTGTCAAAAATGAAAAATGTACAAACTTTGTGCAAGAAAAAATACATTACAAACATAAATATCATCTCAATATACTATAATAAAAACTACATGTAAACCAAAGTGGAAGGTGAGGATCAACTACATGTAAATCGATTAATGCTTGATTGCGGAGAGCTCCTAATTCAATTAATACTAGAGGATCGAGACAATGGATGCCTTAAAATCACTTTATGCAAACCTTTCTAGAGCTGAGGTATTGGAGAATATGTTATTCGTCATCCTCTACCTTCAGAAATTTCTCTTTTGTATCTAATTCATTTCATGTTTGTGGCCCTTTCCTTGCTCAGAATCTAGTGTAAGATGAGGAATATTTGGTGGTGAAGTCCTCTATGTCATTAAGAAGGGGTAATATTTTGAATCTGAGGGTTGATCTACGCTTGTTTCATGAAGTAAATCTCTTGTCAATTGCTAGGTATGAAGACCCCAATCCATATATTGAGTGTCTTGGTGGTGAAGGAGGTCAAAAAATATGTGGTAGTTCATCTTAGCAACAAAGTAAGCGGTGTGTCTACAAAGGAGGGGAACCTAGTCCCTTGCATTTTGGGGGATGATGTAAAATCCATCATGGCATTGGGTTGGATTCACAAACATTGGTTGGACATTTTTAGGGTAAAAGAATGTGTGGGGAAAAAACATAGGGTTTGGTTGAGTCAAGTCTAGAAAGAAAGCCTAGGTTATAGTCCATAGTTCCTCCTCCTAGCCAAATGGTGGATGGATTTTCTTTTCCAATTTGGAATAGATGTGGAAAAAATATTGAAGAAACATTGGTTTTGGGATTCAAATCCCTTATTGCTTAGGTGGATGCAAAATTCATTAAGGGGATTGATAGTATGGAGGAATTTCCATATGTTAAATAAAAAAATTTAAAATTTTTAGTTTTGGAATTTCATTTACATGGATTTTTAATTTAGGGAAATATAAAAAAATTTATTTTTATTGAGGAAATGACGCAAGGATGAACATTTGGATGCCTACCTTTCCAATCCTCCTTTCTCTTCGAATTCACCCTCCTTACTCTTCTAATTCACCCTCCCTCCACTTCTCCACATCGACGTTAGAAGCTCTGATCACTCGAGCATTTTGGTTAATTCGGTCAATGAAAAGTGGACACGGAAGCAGACTATTTTTTGCTTTTAATATATTAACCATAATGCACGTGCATTATGTATCACTATAACGCTTGCCTACCTTTCCAATCGTCCTTACTCTTCGAATTCACCCTCCTTACCCTTCTAATTCACCCTCCCTCCACTTCTCCACGTCGACATTAGAAGCTCTAATCACTCGAGCGTTTTGGTTAATTCGGTCAATGAAAAGTGGACGCAAAAGCAGACTGTTTTTTGGCTTTTAATATATTAACCATAACGAATGTGTGTTATGTATCACTGTAACGCTAACGCTTGCACGTTATTGAATCCTATTCTATATGTTAACTAACATGGAAGGCTCGTGCCCGCCCATGCCTAGTTCAAAGAAGCGCACACACGTTTTCCTTTTACTAAACTTTAGCGTGTTTCACGAAATCACGATTGCATCTAAAAGGTCGCTCAACTTCTTGCAAGGGCCCGTATATTACATTTCCCCTCGAGAGAACCGAGACCCTAACACATTTATGAAAAGGGAACTCAAGAAGACAATGAAATTTTCTTTTAAGGATATTTTTAATACTTTTATTTGAATGGTTATATCCCTACGTTGATGGGGGAGAATGAATCATTTTTTCTAGACCTCGTAGATCATCCAAATACATGACCACTTATGAGCATGCTAATATTCTTGGCACTTGGGTTTTCCATCCTATATTACGAATCGAGAAGATGATTTCTTTTTGCATCTTTTAATTATTAAATTGCTAATCTTCTTTTTGTTCAATTTTTTGCACTATGAAAGAGAGAGGGTTGATCTCTCTGAGGGGAGATAGTCAATCCCTATGATCTCTATAGCCTTGAATCAAGAGGGAATTATTGACATCCTTTTTATATTAGTTATTATTCATTTTGATACTTTTTAATGTGTCTATATATTCAAAGGAAGTACAACCTCACTTGAGGATTGACACCATCATCCAGCTATCGATACATTTAATGAACGTAGAAAGACACTCAGGATGTTCCAGGTTTTGAACATATACCGACCTTTAATTCATGAATTATTTACTTGCAAGATAGATGGGAGTGAACTTTTTGCACAAGAGAACAAACCCATATAATATTTCTTATATGCACATTAAGCATATATTATTTACTAGTTTAGAATGAATTCAGTTATTTGCAAGGTATAAAAGTTTTGTTAATCAAGTATTTAAATTAGATCATAATTTTATATTTGTTAAGAGGTAAGAGATGAGCTCACCACTAAGGATGTCAATAAAGATCATGAATTATCTAGTAATTTAGGAATGATAAATGAATAATTAATAATGTAAAGAAGAGGGTTGTCGTCAAAAGATATAACCATTATGTTTTATCGAACAACTTATGTTCACTCGAAAAATTAGTAATAAAGTGTGAACATAATGTTCAATTCATGACGATGAAAACATTGTGAGAGATATCCCTTGTTCTTGGCTCTAGTAGATGTGTTGCCTTGTTTGGGGTGGCCTTTCATTTAAAAGAGTATAGGCTGATAGAGTGCCTACGGTTGGGTATAACGTTGCAGTCACACAATAGGTGGTTTTGGAATTTTGTTCAACATAAATATGTGCTATTTATTTTTGTTAATATTCATTAATGTATGATGATGTTGTTGTGTTGAATGGCTAACAAGTAATTATCTGATGTTTAAGCCAATATAGAGTGTATAAATGTTCTTTACTAACATGGTAATGTTCTTCATGTTTGACTTATGAGGAATAATGAATATCGTGTGTTTTAAAATGGCATAAAACTAATTTTTAAGTGAAAAGGTAGATACCTTAAGGATTTGAAGGCATATTAAGAGCCATTTAATAATTCCAGTATCCTTCGCATTAGTTAAAAATGAGTTATTTATACGCATGTTTAATTGTAAAAAGTGAATAAGATGAAGAATAATGCTTGAAATGGGAAAGATTATATCATTGAGAATAGTCTGCAAGTAAGTATAATTAATAACTTGTTTATTACTTGTGATCAAATAATGATGCATAAGTATGTATGATGTTATTGTAACTGTTCATACCTTTAACATCATATGGAAACTCATATATAATAACTAAAATAGAATTATTGTCTTATAAATGCTATTACACTTGGTGTGTGTAAAATTAGTCACAGCAGATCTAATGAACAAGTAAATCAATCACCACAGATGAACATAGAAAATATGGTGTAAAACTGTGCAAAACATGCAGCAGTGCTCAATATCCCAATGAGGGTGAATAATTACAATACAATACAGTAACAATGACTGAGCAATTTGAATTGCCTAAGGAGGTCATTCAAATCACTGAATGGAGTAGCTTGACTCCAACTAGGAGTCCTCATCATCAATCGGTGGTGGTCATCAATGCACAAGAACCAGTCATCCAGGTGTCAATCTGAGTCTAACTGAGTGTAACAAGTGTAACTGAAGTGTGTAGCACTGATTAAGGGAAGGAGGCTCAATGGAGGGTGCATGGGAGGCTAACTGAAGTCATAACAAGTCATCTAGTCAATTTGGAGGTCCAACGAAAGTGAAACAGTCAGTCGGGAGTGAAACTAGCCTCAAATCAGGGAGAATCGAAGCTAACTGAGTGTAACTGAAGTGGAACTGTAGTGGTAGGTGAAGAAGTGCGCCCTTCTCTGGAAGTAGGTGAGAAGTGGGCGCCTTCCTGACTAGGAGGGCTAAAACTATGAAGTAAGTGGCTCTCGGGTGCTAGAATAAGGTGGCTAAGGTGCTGGAGGCATCAACCTGGTGACTGGGATGCATGCAAAGTGCATGCAAACCCTAGAATTTGCATGCAAGATCCTGAAAAAAATGATGTGGATATCCAAACACCCCCCCTCAAGCTAGACTATGATGTGCAAAAAAAAATAATGTGGCGCCCTCGTAACTAGGACCAAAGGTCACCCCAATACAATAATCCAAAAAATGCTGAAAATAAACTGAGGAAAGAGGGAAAACCCAGTGGGAAGAAAGCCCCCCCTCAAGCTAAAGCATAATAATGGATTAATCTATCTCCACCATGATGGAACTCACGCCCAACAGTGAACGGAGGTAAGAGAACTTCTTCTCAGTGAAGCTCTTGGTGAAGATGTCTGCAATTTGCTCATCAGTAGGGCAATATTGCATAATGATGGTGCGATCATGCACCAACTGTCGAATGTAATGCATATGAATCTCAATGTGTTTGGTCCTCTGCCGCTGAACTGGATCTGTGGAGATCTTGATAGCACTTTGATTGTCAAAAAATAGGATAGTATAAGTAGTGCCACCAAAACCAAACTCGAAAAGAATACCCTGCAACCAAATTGCCTGAATGGAGGCATTGATTGCCCCTCGATACTCTGCCTCTGCTGAAGAAAGTGCAACGGTTGCTTGCTTTTTGCTGGACCAGCAAATAGCACCATGACCAATCATGAAAACATAACCGGAAGTGGACTTCCGATCAATGCTATCACCTGCCCAATCTGAATCAGTAAAACCAATGAAATCAAGCTCAGAATCTGCAGCATAATGTATGCCAAACTGTCTCGTACCTTGCACATACTGCAAGATCCGCTTGGCTGCTCGCCAATGAAGCTCATGTGGCTACTGCATATACCTTGACACGGCACTCACGGCATATGAAATATCAGGCCTTGAGTGTGTCAAATAAAGTAGTGAACCAATCAACTGTTGATACATACTGCAATCTACAAGCGGTGTAGAATCTCCCTCTTCAAGACTGATTCCTGAGAGGAATGGGAATGGGGCTGCCTTACATTAAGCCATATTAAACTTCAATAACAGGTCGGAAGCATATTTTTGCTGAGATATAGTGATCCCATCAAAATTTTGAGCTATCTCCAAGCCCAAAAAGTGACTCAGCAAGCCCAAATCGCTCATGTCAAAAGCTAGATTTAAGGCTGTTTTTAGCTTGTTTATTGAAGTAAGAGTGCTGCCAGTAATGAGAAGATCATCAACATAAAGTACAATAACCAACAAATTACCTTTAAATCACTGAAGATACACATTCAGATCATATTTGCATCTTTGGAAATTCTGATAAAGAAGGAAGGAGTCCATCTTTGCGTACCAAGCTCTTGGGGCCTGTTTTAACCCATACAGAGATTTGTTCAATCTGCAAACTAATGATGGATCTGATGTGTAGCCCTCTGGCTGCTGCATATATACCTCTTCAGCAAAGTCTCCATGTATAAATGCACTCTTCACATCCATGTGGTGCACTTCCCAGTGCTTGGATGCGAAAATAGCCAAAACAAGGCGGATGGAATCCATCTTTGCAACCGATGCAAAGGTCTCAATGTAGTCCACTCCTTGGACTTGGGAGAAACCTTTTTCCACCAAACTTGCTTTGTATTTGCTGATAGAGCCATCAGCAACAACTTTCGTGCGGTAGACCCATTTACACTTCACTAATTTTCTTCCAAGTGGAAGAGAAACTAGCTCCCATGTGTTGTTCTTTTGAAGAGAGTTGTACTCTTCATCCATGGCACTTTTCCATCTCGGATCTCGGTGGGAAGAATAGTATGATGTGGGATCTGAACCAGCCATCAAATAAAAAATCTCATGAAGTAATGTATCAGCAATAGAAAGAGCCATACCTGCTCTTTGAAAGTCTGCTCTTGTTCGTCTCGGATCAGCAGGATTTCCAAGGTTCAAACCAGCAGATTGAAGAGTGTTTTGGGCCCACTTTGGTAACTGAGGAGGATCATAATGGTCGGATTCTGAACCTGATATTTCATGATCATCATATGCTTCTACAATATCATAAATATCAGAACTCATACCTTCATTATCGCTGCACGGATCTTCTTCTAGTGAAGGCGGTGAATCGGCGGTCTCTTCCTCGACTAGTTGCAATTCTTGAAGCGGTTCTTCAAATTGCACACTACGCTCTATGAATATCTTTTTAGATCTGATATCCATGAGTTTATATGCTTTTGATTCTTCCGCATATCCTATTAGTATGCACTCAATACTTTGTGGATCCAAAGCTCGTCTCTTCTTGGAAGGAATTCTAGCCCATGCAGTAGAGCCAAAAACTCTCAAATTTGACACATCCGGTTTGTGACCAAAGAATGCTTCGAAAGGAGTCATACCTTTCACGGATTCATGTGGAACACAGTTCTGTATTTATGCAGCAACATTGATTGCTTCAGCCCAAATATTTGCAGCCAAACCTTTTGATTCAATCATGCATGTAGCCATCTCTTTCAGTGACCGATTTTTCCTTTCCGCTACACCGTTCTACTGGGGTGTGTAGGGAATTGTATGTTGGATCTGAATTCCACTTTGGGAACAAAGTTGCAGCAAATCAGCCTTGATATATTCTCCACCATTATCAGATCTAAGAGCTTTGATCTTGCTCTCAGTGGCGGTCTCAACAAAAGCCTTAAAATCGTTGAATTTTCCAAGCACTTCTGACTTGTTTTTGAGAAAGAATACCCATGTAAAGCAGGAAAAATCATCAATAAATGTCAAAACATACCTTGAACCATTTAATGACATATGGGGCAGCGGACCACTAATATCAGAATGTATCAACCCCAAAACTGTAGAAGCTCTGCTAGCTTTGCTGCGGTCGAATCTGTGCTTGGGGTGCTTCCCAGTGATGCAACCAGTGCATATTCCCTTCGAGGAACGGAGTTGTGGAAGACCATCTACCATGGATTTGTTTGATAGCAGCAACAAATACTTATAATTAAGATTTCCAAATATTTCATGCCAAAGCCTACTAACCTCATTACCATGTGTGCGAAGAGCAGCGGGCTTTGCAAGCGGAATAAAGTGTGAAAACTCATAGCATTTTGCAATGTGGTTTGCCTTTCCGACTGCAACAAGTCTTCCACTTTTGATATCAGAAATTTCAACTGTATTAGGGCTGAATGTAACTTGCTTCGGTTCACCAATGTGTGTCATTTGATACACAGAAAGAATATTTGAAGCCAAGGAAGGCACATAGAGAACATTTTGAAAGCTTCCATGATCTACATGAATCGTACCTTTTCCCTTTGAAGAAATTTTTGAGTCATCTCCCAAATGGATGGGGATGGAGCTGTTTGGATCGAATGAGAAAAAAGAATCAATATTTGCATCCATATGATTCGATGAACCCGAATCTATCAAGAGAGTAGTGGGCTTCAAAACAGTTGCCATGAGTGCTTGTCCTCTTTCATGACCATCATTCCTATCCTTCTTCCTTGCACCATCAGGAAGAGTTATGTTTTTCTTTTCCAAAAGGAGGGCCATTTGATCTATAGTCTTCTTCATACATGAACTTTCAGGATGAAAGCCACGGTTGCAATAAGTACATTTAGATTTTTGGTTACCTTCTTTGCCCTTTTGCTTGAACTTTGAACTGGATGGTGCATCCGTCTGTTTGCCTTTCTCTCTTTGCTTGTGAGGCTCAAATTTGGGCTTCTCCTTCTTTTGATTTCCTTTACCATTCGAGATCTTGGGTCCTTGAACATATAGGGATGAATATTTGGAGCTTGTGGACCCCATTTGAATCAACTTGTCATGCTCTTTTGTGACGGACTCAATGAAGGCATTCAAGGTAGGCATCTTCCAATTCGGGGTAGTTAGCCGACCGGAATTGAAAGTAGAGACAAATACCGAATAATATTTACCAAGCTTGCTGAGAATGGAGAGGATCAATTGTTTATCCTCTTTGATAACTCCACTGTTCTTCAACTGCAAGTTCAAGTTCTTGAATTTTGTGAAGAATTCATTAATGGTCTCAAAATTCTCATGACTAAGGGCAATCAATTCATTCTCTAATTGAAAGGCCCTAAGCTCGTCCTGCTTGCCAAATAGTGTTTCAAGTTGCTCCCATATAGCTTTTGGAGTCTTCAATCCGCTAAGATGGAAGTGAAGATATTTGGAGATGGAGAGACAAAGAAGACCATAAGCTTCATCAAGCTTGTTGTAGTGTTTGGTTCTATCTGACAAGTTGTTTGGCTCCAATAGACCAAGAGTGACTCGGTAGTAACCTTTTGAACGTCATATGATCTCCATATCATATTTTCAATCAAAATAATTGAATGGGGTGAGGATAGGCTTTGAAGAAGAGTATTCCATTGCTAGGAGCGAGTGCACACTGATGTAGAGGAGCTTGCAAGGGCAGAGTAGCGAATGCAAATGATGGAGACAATAACCTGCAAATCACAATAAACCATGAACAATGAGGTCAAACAATCCACCCTTTTAGAGTTGCATCACACCTGGGATTGGAGATCAAACAATGTTGAATGGGTCTAATGTATCAGATCCAGGAATTATGTGGAAACTCAAGCTTCTGGAGTGGTATTGGATGTATTTTCAAGCTTTGTATGCACAGGAGCGAATGCCCTTGAGATCTTTCATGCCAAAACTTTTTGCAATTTTTGATCAATTCACTCAAATCTTCTTGTAGAAACACCTGTAGAAAAGAGATCTTGTCCCTGCAATGGCTCTGATACCATATAAAATTAGTCACAGCAGATCTAATGAACAAGTAAATCAATCACCACAGATGAACATAGAAAATATGGTGTAAAACTGTGCAAAACATGCAGTAATGCTCAATATCCCAATGAGGATGAATAATTACAATACAATACAGTAACAATGACTGAGCAATTCGAATTGCCTAAGGAGGTCATTCAAATCACTGAATGGAGTAGCTTGACTCCAACTAGGAGTCCTCATCATCAATCGGTGGTGGTCATCAATGCACAAGAACCAGTCATCCAGGTGTCAATCTGAGTCTAACTGAGTGTAACAAGTGTAACTGAAGTGTGTAGCACTGATTAAGGGAAGGAGGCTTAGTGGAGGGTGCATGGGAGTCTAACTGAAGTCAAAACAAGTCATCTAGTCAATCTGGAGGTCCAACGGAAGTGAAACAGTCAGTCAGGAGTGAAACTAGCCTCAAATCAGGGAGAATCGGAGCTAACTGAGTGTAACTGAAGTGGAACTACAGTGGTAGGTGAAGAAGTGCGCCCTTCTCTGGCAGTAGGTGAGAAGTGGGCGCCTTCCTGACTAGGAGGGATAAAACTATGAAGTAAGTGGCTTCCGGGTGCTAGAATAAGGTGGCTAAGGCGCTGGAGGCATCAACCTGGTGACTGGGATGCATGCAAAGTGCATGCAAACCCTATAATTTGCATGCAAACCCTAATTGCATGCAAGATCCTGAAAAAGATGATGTGGATATCCGAATAGTGTGTATTTATAAGTGAATTCATAATCTCAATATTAATGAATAGCTGATGACTTTGCTTGTTGAGGAACATGACCGGTTTGAATATGGTGTCACATATTCTCTTAGTATGAGAAATTATTTAAATGATGATGATGATTGGCTAGGTTAAGGTGGACTTTGTTGAAAGTCTTGTTTCTTCTCTTAATATGAATTTTTGATTCATAATGGTTATGTTGAAACATTGGTAATAAAAAATTAATGGTTACACCGATACTAAAGTAAAAATAATGTTTGTGTTGCCTGTTTTAAAATTGTAGTCATTGGTCTTTGGGGCTAGATGGTTAAAGGTAGTGTTCCTATCATGATTAGACAAAAGAATTATTTACCCTGATTTTTTCAAATAATCATAAAGGGATGTTTCAATGGTTGTGAATATGCGCATTCCAATGTTGCATATTGCAATTGCTTTAAAAAAAGTTATACATCATTTTCTTCTTGAAAAGATACTTGACTCCTTGACACTGGTGGAACCCCCCTCATGAAATTTAGAAGAGTTTTTTTTAAAGAATTGGATGGCAATGCATTTTTCATATATGTCCAGCCCAAAGCCTAAGGGAATTAGCTCCATGATGCTCAAATTGGTTGGATTTCTTGTCTTTCTGTTGCATAATTTTCTCTCTCTTGTAGAGTTGGAGAGAAAATTGTTCTCCTTGGTGCATATTTAATAATAACAAGGCCATTCCTTCCACATATATGATGGGATAGTTGAGATAAGGAGATCCTCAAAAAATGAGTTCATCATGATTGGATATGAAATGAGAAACTATTAAAGTTGAAAGTAACATCTAGAAGAGATACCTGGTTTTTTGCAATGTTGCATATTGCAATCGGTTTAAACAAAGTTATGTCATTTTCTTCTTGAAGAGATACTTGACTGCTTGACACTGGTGGAACCCCCCACATGAAATTTAGAAGAGTTTTTTTTAAAGAATTGGATGGCAATGCATTTTTCATATATGTCTAGCCCGAAGCCTAAGGGAATTAGCTCCACGATGCTCAAATTGGTTGGATTTCTTGTCTTTGTGTTGCATAATTTTCTCTATCTTGTCGAGTTGGAGAGAAAATTGTTCTCCTTGGTGCATATTCAATAATAACAAGGCCATTCCATCCACATATATGATGGGATAGTTGAGATAAGGAGATCCTCAAAAAATGAGTTCATCATGACTGGATATGAAATGAGAAACTATTAAAGTTGAAAGTAACATCTAGAAGAGCTTAGAATTTTGTCTACCTCTCTCTTTATGAAGAAGGGACATTGTATTCTACTATTTTATGGCATGCTAGATAGGCACACTAATTGTTGAAAAACAATGTTTTTTATGGATTTCAAACAATTTTAAAGAAATTTTAATAGTGTGATGTGTGTATTCTTCTCAAATATAGAAAGCGGCTTTATCATGAGTCGAATTTCAGAACATCTAGAAATTAGAGTTGATACACTTTGACCTGTGGCCCCATGCTTATTCCTTCTGCAAATGTTAATAAATATTTGATAACATTTTCTATGGTTACATTAGGGTTTGTTGGGTCTAATTACTAAATAAAAATATTTGAGGCATATAAAACATTAAAAAAAATCATGAATGGATTCAAAATGAAGCACAATCTCACATTAACACTATTCATACTCATAATGGAAAAGAATACACTTATAATGAATTTGAAAATTGTCTTTGTTAACATGGGATTAGGTATCAAAAAATGGTTCCATACAATCCTCTTGACAGAATGGTGTTGCAGAAAGAATGAATAGGACACTCTTAACTATGGTATGCTTTATGCTATTTTTCAACAATGTGGAATTGATGCTTTGGGGTGATGCATTTTTATGTGTAGCTTATTTGAGAAATAGAATTCCAAATCATGTTCCAGAAAATAAGACTCCATACAAAATGTGGTATGGTCGCATTCCTTCTATGAGGCATCTCAAGGTCTTTGGTTCCACATGTATGCCTTAATTCCAAAGGAACAAAGAAACAAGCTCGATGAAAGAAGTTGAAAGTGAATCTTCTTGAAATACTCGAACACCACCAAGGCATATAATATTTATAATGAGGTAGACAAACATTTTATACTTTCCAAATATGTCATTTCTCTTGAAATGAGTAAAAGTGATGAGTCTATTGAGACGCAACTTGATCATATGGAAAAATTTACCCATATAAAGACATTTTATGAATTTGATAATGTGATTCCACATGTTGAAAGGGGAATCTCTATCTTTGATCAATCTATGGGATCTCCTTTTGTAGAACCATCTCTCCTCATAAATAAGTTCTTGTCACTTCACTAAAGCAAGAGGTTTAATTAGATGATGTGATTGATGGGATTGAAATAATGAATCTTGAAGACAATGAAGTATGACCACCAGATGATCAACCTATAACTTCATGGAAAGTTCCAATGTGGATCACAAAGACGTTAGAAAGTGTTCATCCCAATCAAGTTGGAAAGATGGGAATGAGAAATTCGACCAATCAAGAAGATGGAGGAGATGCAGATATCAAATTTCGGTGATGTAGAAGATATGGATGTTTCATATGATTGTGAATTGAATTTATCTAATAACCTTGAAAAAAATTCCTTTGAAGAAGTTGGTTCTCGTGATGAATTGAAAGAATCCATGCGGAATGATTATTATGATCTCATCAAGGATGTTATGTGGAAGTTGGTGGAACCGCCATCCAAATGGATACAAGCGGGTTTACAAGAACAACTACAATCAAATATATCCTTGATAAACACAAGGAGAGGTTTGTGGCGATATGTTCTGCATAAAAGGAAGGAATTAACTATGAGGGTACTTGCCCCCCAAAAACAAAATGGGATACCATCTGCACTCTATTATTTTTTGTTACATAGAATGGGTGGAAAGTTAATCATATGGATGTGAATAATTCTTTCTTGAATGGAGGATTGAAAGATAATGTATTCATGTCTCAGCTAAAAGGATTTTTTGTGAAGGGATAAGAACAAAAGGTATGCAAACTCATCAAGTAATTGTATGGCCTAAAATAAGCACCTCATGCATGGTATGAAAAGATAACTAAGCACCTTTTGAAATTAAATTTCAAACACTTTAATATTGATGGTCCAAGATTGTTTGTAAAGGAGGTTGGAAGATCTATTGTATGTCTTGTGGTGTATGTAGATGATCTTTTGATGATGGAAAAAATGAAAGAGAAATTGCATCGATAAAGAAATAATTGAAGAAACTCTTTGAGATGAAAGATACATGACATATTTCCTACTACTTGGGAATTGAAGTAACCTAGAATCCAGAGTATATATTCATCTCCCATAAGAATTAGATTGGAAAATTATTGAACAAGTTTGCCCTGGTAGAGTGTAACCCTATCTCTAATCCAATGGAATAGAACTTGAAGCTCACATCAAAAGAAAGGAATAAATTTGAGGATGCAAACAAGTACATATAGCTTGTGCAGAGTCTTATTTACCTTTCCACTACTAGACTAGATATTTCATTTGATGTTGGGATCCTCTCTAGGTTCCTGCAAAATCCTTGTAGAGGCCATTGGTGTGCCACAAAAAGAGTTCTAAATACTTGAAGGGGAATCAAGATCTTGGACTCAAATATTCTAAGGTGGAAGACTTCAAACTGATTGGTTATTCTGATTCAAAATTTGATGGTGACAAAGAGAATGGTGTGGATACTTTAGTGTACCACATGAGTCTTGGATCAATAGTTGTCTCATGGATATCACACAAACATTCTATTCCAATTTTTCTCCAATAGAGTAAGATTATATGGTTGTGGTAGAAGAAACAAAGGAGATTATGTGGCTAAAGAAAATACTTGAATATTTGTAGGAGAACCGGGTGAATTTCAGTCTACTAATTGATTATACGTATCTAATCAAGTTGGAAAATGATCCCATATTCCATGATCAAACTAAGAACACCAACACAAAGTACCATCTAATTTGATATCAAATAGAGGCCATGACAATTCACCTAATACATTGTTCCACAAATGACTAAATTGTAGACATATTCACCAAAGTGCTTGGAAGGGAGAAGGTTGAAAAGTTTAGAAATATGCTTGGACTCACAACCACCCCTTTGGATTAAGGGAGGAATGTTTGAAATCTAATTCATAGGGATTATGGTTCCTCTTGTAAATATTGCAAAATACTTTCATTTAATAGTTTTTATTTATGGAGATGAAGAGGCATGTACATGGAAATTTCAAACCCAAAATTCACCTTTCCCAATTGTATAAATAGACCATTCACTCTCGATAAAATTAATAAGATTGAATTTATTCCTCAAGCTAACAACTTATTTGTTTCCTACAAATAATTTGGTGGATTTCCACAATTAGTGCATGCTTAAGTTCTTAATGCACCAATTTAATGGTGCATTATTGAATCTACCTAGATAATAGATTTAGGAGATGGCGATGGTGATAAAATGAAATATGAGGTTATTTTATGTCCTAGCCAACATGTGATGTTAACATGCCATGGAACACCTCGAACTGTTCAACAATTTTTCTATAAACTTGCACCAAAACCACCTAAACTCTAGATAGATTTGTTAATATTTCTTATGGATCACCATGAGACATAGCTACTTCAATCATTGTACAAATAAAACTCATTGTTAGAATAAATTGTATTCAAGTCTAACATTATATATCTTAGGCACTTAATATACATAAATAACAAGGATTGATTTTAGAAAAGGAAATAATTGGTTATGATATGGATAGACAAGGTTTTAACCGTCACTACAATTAAAAAAGTAAAGTCACTAGATAGTATTGGTAAATCGCCACATCTTGCCTTTGAACATTATGCCAAAATGAACAAAGATGTATATGTTACCATTAAAAAAAAAACAAGACTTTGTATAAGCTTCATTATAACATTGCAATATTAATCTGTTAATTTAGCTCATTTGTGTATACTTACTACTTCTTTATACATTTTTTTATCATACAAACTTAAATTATTGTTTACTTATTTTTTATTTAAACAATATATATGGAATCATGGCCACAAAAATGTATCAAGATGCTAAATATTACTTCCTCCAAGATACTTAACATTGGTTCTAATGTAAAGTTATATATGTTTTGGTTTCACATGTAAATGATACCATTTAGTATATAAAAATAATATGGTAATGTATTTCCATATCATTTAAACATTTCACAGTTTTAATGGTTTTAATGTGAAGTTTATATATGCTTTGGTTTCATATGTAAATGATAATATCTAGTATATACAAAATATGGTCATTGAGCGGAGAAGCGCTTTCTACAGTGCAAAGTGGATGAGGTGGATGAGATGTGTTACATCTGTTAATTAATATGAATGTTGGCTCCAAAAACTAAATATATAAAAAAAAATCTTGAAAATTATTAAAAGTTAATAACTTGTGAAAAATCTCCTAATACCCACTTGAATCTTTTATTCTTTATAATAGTTTTTGAATATATTTGAAATGTTCTTAAAATTCAAATTAAATGTTTTCAAAACTGACTGAATCACAGTAACAGTTGATTGGTATCAGATTGTTGTCAAATTGTCTCGGTCTTGGCTGAAAAAGCCCAACAAGTTTCCTTCTGGGAAGTCCTTTTGAAAAGGTTTTACATTAATTGTTTGGACACTAAGAATAAGAAATGCGATAGTATGTGAAGTTTAACTATACATAACACAGTTTTCAATATATACTGAAATACTATAAAATAAAGAAAGAGAAATAAGAACTTCAAAATCTATTTATATCTATATACAAATTAAAAATCAAAGCTATACAGAAAAATGAATCCTTCATATTCTCAATATAAACTATAATTATATGGAGTGTACAAAATAAAAAGGCAACCAATTTACATAAATTGTTTGATTAGGAATAAAGAAAGAAAAGTAAAATATATTTTTATTTATACTAAGTTAGACTTAAATTGTGATTGCATTTAGAATTGGATCTTAGTCAAATATAAAATATGAAAATCCAAGGTAAAAGTTTTATCTTTTTAATAATAATCTCCATTAAGTTCCAAGGCCATAGGCCAGAGTGAGTTCCAAAACCAGACCACAGTTCCAAACCAAACCATCTTAAGAACCTGTTATTAGCAGAAACATCATCACCATATGACTCAGACAGAGCAGTAGCAATAGATCATAGATGAGAGGATCTTTTTTTGGTTGGGTCAGATTAAATCTGCCAAAAATAAATATTAACTGAAAGTTATATCATCAAAGACCTGGTGAAGATGATCAAGACGGAAACATCAATCTTTGACCCAATATGGATTGATTAAACTTCAATGAGGATAAATCAATAAAGCTCTGTTTATAATTGATTTTTCAAATGAAACTGTACTCATTCATAATATTCATAATAACATCGAGGTGTACTATATTTATATTTATTCTTTTAATGATATTCATATATATATTTGTAATAAAATGTGTACTTGTTAATTCAATCTATTTTCTGTGTATGATTTTTTCTATGTCATTCTAAATCTATATTCACAAAGACTATTGAAGATTGCCCATAATTTAGAGTGCAATGTATGTGTTATTAATTCCATCAAGAATTTTAATTACACTTGAAGACAATTTTCTAGAGTAGATTGTAGTTATGTTTTGAATACATACTGTTCTTTTGACATTTCTCCTCTTTGTAGCTCCTTTGAGCACCGTTTAGAGGACCGATTGTCTTTTGTTTGAATGTAGAAGTTTTTTTGGACTATGCTTCAAAGAAGTTTTTTCGACTTCTCTCTGAAGTTGGTGTATGTATGATACATCTTTTTTCTCAATAAAATGATGTTTTTTTTTTAGATAAAAAAACCATAGATCCATCCTAATTCTGACCTTAAAAAGAATTTTTGCTTCAAGATTTGATCCTTCTGAGCACTTAATAGAGCAAGAATTAAGATGGATCTACATTGGTGTATATTCATATCATTTAAACAGTTCATATGCTTTTAAATGAGGCGAGTATAGTTTTTGCTGGAGTTTTCCCTCTCTATATATTTATTCTAATTTATTTCGAAATTCTTTGTTGTATCTCAATATACATAGATTGTACAAATCCACATGCAAACAATTAAGAGATTCAAGGGTGTGATACAAATTGATGCTTTATATGTCATTTTCACTCATATTCCACTATTCAAATTTGAAAATGACTATATGCATTGCATAGGACCACAGTAATGTTTAACATTTTCTCATATGACCTCCTAGTTGGGGTTGGTTTATTATTGCTATATTCTAATGTTATTTTAAGTTTTATTTTGTCTCTGTTTTTAAATTAATATTAAATTATCCATTCATAACATCAGTGTTATTCAATTTCTATTTTAATAATATTACATTAACATCCATTCTCCTTTCTTCATTTTTATCATCACAATGAGACATAAAATTGTCAATTATTACATTATAAATGTGTCAATGTGATCTTACCATGTTTTATTTGATATGTATAAACACAAGCCATATTTTTTCCCTTTATAAAATGTTTCAATGTACCATATTGTTTTGTGATGTATAATCTTCCAATGTAAATGTTTACATTGTTTTTTTTCACCCACTTAAATGTTGTGTATTAGGCTATAATATCCCAACTTTTTGACTAACTATGTTATGATGTCATGTCGGGTCACGGGCCAGTATATGTGATTTATTATGTTTGCATGGCATTAATATGTTTTGATTTAGTTTCCTTTATGAGTTGATGTATTGGGCATGGACCCTGATTTGTTTCATTGTTGAATATATGCGGGGCAAGAAAGCCGAAAGAATAAACTATGTTGTATTTCAAGAAGTGATTACAAAATTATGATATACTGAGATTTTCTCTTTTGTTACATTATATTGTGCAGAGCATGAATTACATGGTTGATTAGTTAGTGTGTTGAGAGTGGACTCAGGAACACCCAAAAGACCTATATACTGGGCCTAAACCCTAAAGTATTTAGAGAATTCTATTTCGTACTGGGCCTAAGCCCCGATGTATGTTGAGTGTTGGGCATGAGCCCTGGAGCACTCCGAGCTTGAAAGAAATGATTACCGGATCCAAGGACATTTAAGTATCCTAGATGTGCCTCACAACCACATTCTAGCTCTAGTTTTGAGCCGAGGCCCTGCAATTGCACTAGCGTAACGCCCATGTGAGAGTGTTGAGTTGAAAGGCTCTAAAGAGCACTTGGGGGTTACTAAGTCTCAAGTGTTGAGTCAAAGTGGACTCTGAATAGTACTTGCGTGTTTCATCACAACTATTTCGACTTGATTAAATAAATCTTATTATCATCATCTACTGCGGGAACTAGCATGTTAAAACGAGGAAATTTGACATGCAAAGGGAGAGACTAGAGGTGCCTTTACCAACTTACCAAAACCATCCAAAGAAGTGGACCCTTTCCTTAAAAAGAACTAAAAGAGGCATCTTGTGAAGCAAATGCTTAAAGACCACCAGCAGTATTATTATTTAGGAGCTTCAATTATATATTGGTTATATATATATATATATATATATATATATATATATTCTTTTATAAATGTGTACACTTTATAGATATATATAGTTATGCATAAGTGGGCTGCCACCTACTAAATATTAATTATTAATGTTTAGGTGGTATTATAAACTGTATACTATTATTATTATGAAAATATATAAAAGATTAAATAAACACTTTAATCAACAGGTTGAGAGGTCTTAGTTCCTAATGAACTAGCAGTTAAAGTAAACAAATATTATTTTATAAATTAATTATTTTAAAGAAACCAATAAATTCCAACAGTCCTAATTTCAAGATTTTCCTACTTAAGGAGGACAGACCCCAAAGTTTGGGGGATCATCTTTCCTTTTTTTTCTTTTGGTATTATTGTGCCAAGAAGAACTTTGCTCCTAATCTTTCGAGATCTGAACCAATTTCTGTCTAGGGCCTCTATCTCTCAGTTGCATGTCAGAACTAGCTCGAGGGGATTCTTACTGAACTAGGAACGGTTGTAGAATCATGGTTGGGAGGAACATGCTAGTCCCAAAGTCATCCATCCAAGATCATTGAACAGGTCAGCTAAGAGTATAGTAGTTTTGCATTTACCAGTTGGCTGAGTGTGCAGGACATTATCGACAAGAGCAGGCTACAGGGATCAGCAGGGCATTATAAGCAGGAGCAAGTTCCAGAATCAGTAGGTACACAATTGCTATGAGATTTCCCCATGTAATTAATTATTTTATAAATAAAATGCTAAATTAGTATGAGTCTCTATACTAACCTAAATTCAAAAAAAACCGAGGATCTAATGGCTTGTCTAGCAGGTCTAGTAGCTAGCCTTTGCTAGCCAATCATCTTATAGTTTTTACTGCATCAAAAACAAATCTTTATTGTATCTCGTATCTGCCTATGATGTCTTGTTTAAAGTTCCTCATAGTTATTTAACCACTGGGATAGTTTTAGCAGAAATTGTTAATTAATAGAATAAACTATTACAAAACTAGTTATTCGTTTTTACATCAATTTCAGCCATTGTTTATTATAGTCAATGGTTTACATCCAAACTCAAATCAAGGTTTGATATTTTGTCCCTGCTTCAATGAACTATAATAGTTTCCCTATTACGTACAATTATTCCATTACAAAAATTAAACAAGTAACTGGGACAAAATTACCAACACATAGATTTAATATCATATACAAATCGAGATTTTATACCAATGACCATCCAATACTTTCAACGAAGAATACAAGTGTGGCAGGATTATACACAGGCATCTATCAAGACTTAGGTCAAGGGTCGAACCCCCTGGCATCTTCAAACATTAAACTAGTGAATGCTCCCTATAGGAGGCATGCCTACATATGACAAAACGTTGTGTGTAGCCTTGAGTTTTTCATCAAACAAATATTTATATAACCCTGATTTTTCATCAACCAAATATATATATATATATATCCAACTACGTTTACCAAAACCAAAGGCGTTCAAGCCAGTACTCATTTAGAACGTTTGAATAGTAATCTACCAAATTCTGCCACATTCTGCCAAAAATTATAGAGTACAAATAAATCCAACCATGATATCATTACAATTTACTCAAATCTTATATATCCTACCTTTCAAATGAAAAATGCATTGTACAGGACTGGAACCCGATTAATACGAAAAGACCCAGTTCCTAAAAAATACATCCAGTTACATTACAAATTTCTCTACCATATTCAATTACCCTGAGACACCATGTCAAGCCCCTGGTCAAACCTTAAGCGACCATTATTTCTCCCAAAGTGGATTGGTAAGCCAAATGCTTATGGGAGTTTCCTTTGAAACCAAGACAAGACGCATACACATCCCAGCAAAGTCACCAGAGGAAGGATAGTGGGGGTTGGTTGAACTTAACATTACCTTAGTCATGTTGGCAGAGCTTCAACTCACCATAGCTTCTACATCCACGGCTCTTTGTCACCTATCGCCATACAGAAAGCCACCAATTAGCAACTCTGCGAATTGGCAAAGAATAAGCAAGAAACCACAAGATAATGAATTTAACTCACCAGTTAAGATTATGGTGCCCACACTCCGATGAGTATCATAGACACCATGTGCACTGACCATGAGAATCACTCGAGTCAAGGTACCCCCATCATCTCACAGTCAAGAGAAGTGCAGAACCAGGAACATAAAACAAAATTACAAACAGAGGCTAAAGACAACGAAAACCCCAGCTAATACCAAACCCTCGGTGACAGGCTATCCTCCAACATACATTAAAAGCACAGTTATTGCCCCACTAACAACGTTTTATTGGAGGCTCGATTTGTTATAAAGAGACTATAGTTTAGTCGTGCCCCTTTAAGCCACATTGCACTTCATTCAAATTACATAAAATGGTTCATAACCCTTGCCATGGTGATTTGGGCCATTCCCTTATGATAGAATAATTATGGAGTTTGTACCTGCAGAAAGACAAATTCAATGGATGGCATTAGCAAATTGCTAAGTAAGTTCAACAAACTGCCAAAGCTTACCCACACCCCACGGCAACCTTGTCGGGGTATGTAATTACCTCATCCATATTGTTACGGCACCCACCTTAGGATCAAACAGCAACAAAGGAGCATATCACCTGGAAGTACCATTTAAACATTCACAATTTCAAACACAGAATTTATAAATCCATAAAGATCTCTGTTCTACCTTGTATTAGTGTTACGGTGTTATTACAAAAACTAGATAGGATATTGTTTCACCCCGCTTCTGCAGACTTTGAAACTCAAACTTTAAGAATACTATGTTTTTAAAAGATCTTAGACTTATATAGTTTATATTGTGCAAATATGGATGCGCCTAATCCAAATTGAATTAACATATGAATTTTTTCTCAATTAAATAGCAAATGTTGCAGACGGGAAAAATTTTAAAAAATGTTGCCATTTCAGGACATTACAAGTGGTATCAAAGCGAGCTACAAACACTAAGTGACCTATTGGGCTCACTACCAAACATAGCTGCAAATGCAGGGAAGTGTTTAAAATGTTGTATTATGTTTTTACAAAAATATATGACTAACAGATTGTTTTTGGAACTTAGCAGCAACAGCAGCAAATACCTATATAAATTCCAGGTACAAGCAGCAGCAAGAAAATGAATGCAAAACAAGGTAGCAGTGTACGAGGCAATCTAGATTCCCCACCACGAGAGCAAGAAATTGTGGTAGAGCTCAACTCAAATTTGGAAAATTCCATGCAGCAACTATAGGCAGAATTCTAGAGTTTCAGGGATGAGAATATGCAAGAAAGAAGGGAACGGCGGGCTATAAATGAACCCTTACTCCAAATCCTAATAGGGGCAAAACCCCCTGGACATCCTACTCTATCTGTCAACTCTCTTGACACCAAGAAAGTAGCAAATGACAAAACAGAAGGTCAAGCAGAACATAAATCAGAACCATTGGAAGAGGGTTGTAAGAGCTCTTCCAATGACAACGGTTCTCCACCTCCTTGCAAGAAAAGGAGGAAGAACGATGACAACTTACAAGGGGAGTTCAGAAAGATAAGAACCCCAACTTATGACGGGGAAGTAAACTCAGGAGAAAAGGCTGAAGAATGGTTGTTAGGGATGAACAAATACTTTAAGGTTCATAACTACTCCAGTGAGATGCAAGCCCGACTAGCCATATACAACTTAAATGGAAAAGCTTACAGATGGTGGCGGGACTTAAAACACACTAAGGGACAAGAGCTGCGAGACATAGGCTGGGACACTTTCAGTAGAATATTTCAAGACAAACATATGTCTGAAATATTTTTCGACAAGAAGATAAAAGAATTTCATGAGATGAAAATGGGTTACCCGACTATGGAAGCTTCATAAATCAATTCTTAGACTTGCTGCACTATGTGCCTTATATTAAGGACGAGAAGGTGAAAATCCAACAGTTCTTGGGTGGGTTTCCACCAAAATTTAGAGAGAAGATAGAATTCGACATGCCCAAAACCCTTGACATAACCCTACATAAGGCCAGGTTGTGCTATGAGCACAGGCATCCAAGGAACGACAACATCAACAAAAATAGAGACAGATTTAGGACTTTCTCAGACAACCGCAGACTAGGTTTTAGACCCCCACCTTTTCGGAAACATAACAATAGTTTCCCACCCAACAAGGGTTTCAACCGACCTCAAGCTCGACCTAATGCACCCCCACCACCAACCAACAGGCCAGCCTTCAACAAAGGGGCAAAGACAGTCCCACCAACTATTTCTTATTGGAAATTCCAGGGACCACATTACTACAGAGACTGCCCCAACAAAACAGATGGGACTTTACACAACATCCAGGCAGAGGCTACAGTGGGAGACATGGCAAAGACAGCTAGGATTTATGCCGCCCTTGATGGTCGGCAGGCAGATCATCAAGCCACCATGGTAGAAATTGAGGGTAAGATATCTAACCATATCATTTCAGTTTTAATAGACCTCGGTGCTTGGTGGAGATACATCTCTCCTAGAATAATAGAGTTTTGCAAATTAAACCTCAAGAGTCACAAAGCACCATGGCTGGTACAATTAGCCACCGGTAACAAACGGAAGGTCTTTGAACTAGTTAAGAGTTGTGAGATAGATTTGAATGGTTTTTTAACTAAGTTAGATTTGAACATCTTACCGCTAGGATCTTATGATGTAATAATAGGCATGGATTGGTTGGAAGGACATCATGCCTTGTTAGATTGCTTAAATAAGTCAATCCTATGCACAGATAGTCAAGGAAACCAAAGAACCATCCAAGGTATACCTACGAAAGTATCAGTACAATATATATCGGCATTACAAGCAAAGAAATGTTTGAGAAAGGGTTGTAAACTATTTGCATTCCACCTTCAATCAATAGAAGCCGATAGAGATCAAAAGATCAAGGACTTCCCTATACTAGTAGAATTCAGAGACATATTTCCCAAAGAGATACCAAGGTTACCACCCAAGCGGGACTTAGAATTTTCCATAGAACTAACCCCCGGATCCGTACCCATCTCTAGGACTCTGTACAGTATGAGTACACCCGAACTGGTAGAGTTAAAATATAGTTACAAGAACTGATAGACAAGGGTTACATTCGACTGAGTGTGTCTCCCTAGGGAGCCCCAATCCTCTTTGTTAAAAGGAAGGACGGCACGATGCATATGTGCATCGATTACCGCCAACTCAACAAGTTAACCATCAAGAACCGTTATCCACTCCCTAGGATCGATGACTTGTTTGACCAAGTCGGAGGATCAAAGATATTCTCAAAAATTGACCTGCAATCCGGATATCACCAAGTGAGGATCCGTGACGAGGACATTAGTAAGACAGCGTTTCACACTCGATATGGCCACTACGAATTGGTAGTAATGCCTTTTGGTCTGACAAATGCACCGGCAAACTTCATGTACATGATGAACAATGTTTTCAACAAGTACCTCGACAAGTTTGTTTTAGTCTTCATAGATGATATCCTGATCTATTCCAAGAATGAGGAAGAACATGAGGAACACCTCCGAATAGTCCTACGTATATTACGAGAACATCAGCTGTACGCAAAATTTAGCAAGTGTGATTTCTATAAACCTCAGATACAGTACTTAGGGCACATCATTTCTGAGAAGGGAGTAGCGGTTGACCCCGAAAAGATCAAGGCTATCGAAGAATGGCCCACACCTACATGTGTTTTCGACATACAATCATTCCTAGGTTTAGCCGGTTATTATTGAAAGTTCATTGAGAACTTCTCTCGAATCGCTTGCCCCATGACCGCATTACAGAAGAAAACCAATAAGTTCATTTGGACAGACAAGTGCAAAGAAAGTTTTCAGAAGTTAAAACAACTTCTGATTAGCGCACCAATACTACGAATTGCCGACCCCAATGGGGACTTCGTAGTTTGTACTGATGCAAGCAAGGAAGGACTCGGTGGAGTCCTTATGCAAGATGATTTTGCCATCTGATACGAGTCAAGGAAGTTAAAGGAACATGAGAAGAACTATCCTACTCATGACCTCGAATTGGCCGCCATTATCCACGCTCTAAATATGTGGAGACATTACCTCATGGGTAAGAAATTTCTAATAAAGACAGACAACATGAGTCTGAAATATCTGTTCGATCCACCCGACCTAAACTCTAGACAGGCTAGGTGGTTAGCCTTCCTTAGTGAATATCACTTTGAACTGAAACACATCAAGGGGAAAGAAAACAAGATCGTCGACGCCTTAAGTCGATGAGCTCATATGTTATATGAGGTAACCGAAAGTCGAACTAACTCTGACTTACATGACAAAATTAGAACAGCATGCCAAAATGACCGGTTCTATGTTGAGATCATTAAAAAGATCCAGGAAGATAGGCTTTTTCAACAACAGAAAGAATACAAGATAGATGAATCAGGACTGTTATGGTCAAAGGAGAGACTTTACATTCCCGAGGGGGGGGACATTAGACCTAACATACTCACCAAATTCCATTGGAGCCCCTATTCAGGACACCCCGGATATCGAAAGATGATTTCAGCCGTAAAGAAACACTACTTTTGTCCTAAACTGAAAGCCGACATAGCATTGTTCATTGCGAAAAGTCAGGAATGTCAGTTGGTCAAAGCAGAACACCAACATCCCTCCGGTCTAATTCAACCGTTACCCATTCAAGAATGGAAGTGGGAGGTAATAAGTATGGATTTCATTACGGGTCTACCCAAGAGTAAGAAACAAAATGACTCCATCTTCGTAGTAGTAGACAAGCTATCGACACACCATATTCAATTACCTTGAGACACCATGTCAAGCCCATGGTCAAACCTTAAGTGACCATTATTTCTCCCAAAGTGGATCGGTAAGCCAAATGCTTATGGGAGTTTCCTTCGAAACCAAGACAAGACGCATACACATCCCAGAAAAGTCACCAGAGGCAGGATAATGGGGGTTGGTTGAACTTACCATTACCCTAGTCGCATTGGCAGAGCTTCGACTCACCATAGCTTCTACATCGATGGCTCTTTGTCACCTGTCGCCATACAGAAAGCCACCAGTTAGCAACTCTGGGAATTGGCAACGAATAAGAAAGAAACCACGAGATAAGGAATTTAACTCACCATTTAAGATTATGGTGCCCACGCTCCGACGAGTATCATAGCCACCATGTGCAATGACCACGAGCATCGCTCAGGTCAGGGTACCCCCATCGTCTCACAGTCAAGAGAAGTGCAGAACCAGGAAAGTAAAACAAAATCGCAAACAGAGGCTAAAGACAACGAAAACCCCAGCTAATACCAAACACTCAGTGACAGGCTGTCCTCCAACATACATTAAAAGTGTAGTGATTGCCCCGCTAACCACGTTTTAGTGGAGGCTCAATTTGTTATAAAGAGACTATAGTTTAGTTGTGCCCCTTTAAGCCACATTGCACTTCATTCAAATTACATAGAATGGTTCATAACCCTTGCCATGGTGATTTGGGCCATTCCCTTAGGATAGAATAATTATGGAGTTTGTACTTGCAGAAAGACAAATTCAATGGATGACACTAGCAAATTGCTAAGTAAGTTCAACCAACCGCCAAAGCTTACCCACACCCCACGGCAACCCTACCAGGGTATGTAATTACCTCATCCAGATTGTTACAGCACCCACCTTAGGATCAAACAGCAACAAAGGAAGTACCATTTAAACCTTCACAATTTTAAACACATAAGTTATAAATCCATAAAGATCTTTGTTCTACCTTGTATTAGTTTTATGGTTGTATTACGAAAACCAGATAGGATATTGTTTCACCCCGCTTCCGCAGACTTTGAAACTCAAACTTTAAGAAGACTATATTTTGAAAAGATCTTAGACTTATATAGTTTATATTGTGCAAATATGGATGCGCTTAATCGAAATTGAATTAACATATGAATTATTTCTCAATTAAATAGCAAATGTTGCAGATAGGAAAAATTTAAAAAAATGTTGCCATTTCGGGACATTACATAGGCCTCACTCAATTATGACATTTTAAATATCAAAATATGTCACAACCATGTTCTCATTTTATTTGAAGTGTTATTTTACCTTTCTTTTTTTTCCTTTTTTCTTTTTTTAAAATTATCATTACTCCCACTAAGCCATCATGCACTGGTCCCCATTTTTTCAAGTTTCTCATATAAAACCTCGCCACCTTCCATATCCATGTGAGTTAAGCATGGGTGGAATTAAACATGATTGCTTTTATTTTTATTACATATTTATATATATTTTCCAAGGGTTTTGTGCACCAATTTTGTGTTTGGCTAAAACATACTTTAACTAAGTCTTTTATAAATCAAATATAATTTATGTACATCTATGTCAAATATTTGATTTATGACTTCAAGATTAATAATATTTCATGTCAAATATATCATTTATGACTTCAAGTAAATAATATTTTATTAATATTTATCTATAAATTAAGACTAAAAAATCATTCTTACATAATCTTATGGTATATAATATACACAACCTACACCATCAATATTTATAAAACTAACACAACATTCTTACAACTTATGGTATATAATATATAAAACCTAACAATCAATAAACCATATAGTGAATTTATTAATATATTCATAATTAATTCACTCATACAAAAATTCTATAATAAATCTAATTAATATATTTTTATTACTTAAATTAAAACTATATTAATTAAATTTATTATAATTAATTTTATTGAAATATTATTACATTTAAATTTCTAAAAGTGTATAAAAAATATGTTTTTAATATAATGTTAAATACTTGCTATTGTATTTATAGTTAATAATGTTAATCCATTAAACAAAATATTATTATTAATATGTTGTTGCTTAATTATTACTTTTTGAATTTCTTTTTCTTAATATAGTAATATACAATATCATCTTAAATTTTAAATTTTTTTTGTAATTTAATTTATTTTCCATTTACTTTTTATAAAAATAATTCAAAATTAAATTTTCTAAATTCCACATAATATACTATAATAGTATATTTACTTAAGTAAAACCTTATTTTCCCTTATTCCAATCTATTTATATTCTATCATGAGGATAGTTAACTTTTATTTTCTCTAAAGATATATACTTCCTGAATTCTTAATTAACCATTATAATTATGTATTTGTGTCAAATAACGATTAATTGGTTGGAAATCCACTAATGTTCTTTTGCATATTTTTGTTATCTAAAAATTTGGGGTTGTCCAATTAGGTCTTTGGCAAATTCAAAGACTTAAAAAAAAAAAGTAGGTGTTCATATTTAATGGAATTTTTAGAAAATAAATTAATGTTTAAAATCTTGAGGTTCAACATTTTGATCCAAAACTAAATTGTTTGAAATGTTATTAAAAGTTAATTTATTGTGATTATTTAGTTAATTTTAATATTTTAATATTGAAAATTTTTATAATTTTAACGTAAAAACAAGTTAATGTAAATCATATAACATAATTCACTATTTCTATTTTATATATTATAAAAAATAGTTAAATGTAAACCACAATTAACAAGTTATCATTAAATGCAACAATAGACTTTATACAGAAAATAAAATCATAAATGATATTGCACTTCTTTCCATAAGCAGCAAAATGAAAAGTATTCTCTTTTTTTTTTCATTTAAATATATTATAAAAAATAGCTAAGTGTCGACCAGAAAAAACAAGTTATTATTAAATGCAACAATACGTTTTATATAGAAAATAAAAGCATAAATGAAAAGTATTTGCATGAGAAGTAAAATGAAAAGTATTCTCTCTTTTTTTTAATAAATGAAAAACAATTAAAATAAATCACCGTAGTCAGTATTCATTTGCGAGTAGGGCTGCTAAATTCAACTCGTGCTGGTGATCCATCAACTTCACGAGCACTCTCGCCTCTCAGAAAAGTGTCATATGTTATTTTCAATGGTGGATATAACGCTTACAAGAAAGCAAACTTGCACAATATTATTTCCATGCTTAAACCGTGCGTTAATAATAAGCCTGCAAAAATCCCAGGCATAACGCGTGCTTCCATATGAAGCGAACTTTTCGCCAATACCGCCACCGTCAAGCCCAATGACAATGCTTCGAAACGGTCATTTCGCTTTCTGTCATACGAACTGTTTTCAACACAATTAAGGTTTTTTAGCCACTTGTCCATTGGATATAGTTTGGGTCGTTGGAAGAAATAATGGTTACCTTTCTCGATTCAATTCTTAAATACAATTATAAATACTAGAGAAAGTAAGACAATAGAAAACAACACTGAACTAACACATTGTATTCTGGTTTTTTTTTTTTAAATGGCCAATGTTTTGGGGTCTGTGATTTCACTTCTGGATTGCCTTGAATTTTATGTTAAACTGGCGGTAGCTCTGCTTATCTTGGTGGGGTTATGGAGGTTCAGGGTCAGATGGCGAAACAGGAAGCTGCCCCCGGGGCCTTTCCCTTTGCCCATAATCGGAAACCTTCACATGCTGGGAGAGCTTCCACACCAAGCCCTAGCAGCTCTTTCTCTGAAATTTGGGCCTCTAATGTCTCTCCGCCTCGGCTCTGCTCTCACCTTAGTTGTCTCTTCTCCTGAAATGGCCAAGGAGTTTTTTAAGACGCATGATCTGCTTTTTGCTAGCAGACCTTCGTTCGTGGCCGCCAAGTATTTGTGGTATGATTCTACCGACATTGGCTTTGCTCCGTATAGCCCGTACTGGAGGCAAATGCGTAAGTTGTGCGTTTCACATTTGCTGAATTCGAAGTGCTTGGATTACTTTCGCTTCATAAGAGAAGAGGAAGCCTCTGTTATGGTTCGCTCTATTACTAATTCAGATCAGCCTGTAAACATTACCAAAACAGTGTGGAGCCTTGTGAATGGTATAATGTGCAGGATGGCCTTCGGTAGAAAGTTTTCTGACGAAGATTCATTTGATAGCCGAGGAATCAATTCAATGATCCAGAAAAGTATTCTTGTAGGCAGTACTTTTAATATCGGAGATTACATACCATTCTTGGCTTGGATGGATCTGCAAGGTCTCAAACGACGTTTGAAGAACATGCATGCCATAATAGACAGTTTGCTAGAGAATATATTAGACGAACACGTTGCGCGGAGTGACCCCAACGCCACTCAAGATCTGATAGATGTTTTGCTTGCAGCCTCTGCAGATAAAGATATGGAGATCCAAATTACACGAGATAATATAAAGGCCGTACTCTATGTATGTGAAAGTTACATCTACTGTTTTTTAATAGGAGCTTTTAAATAAATCAATTTGATGTTGTAGAGTGATTATGAGATTGTGATAGTGTATTGATGTGTTGATGATAATGGCAGGATGTCTTGGCCGCTGGCACAGACGCGACGTGTACCACCATAGAGTGGGGAATCTCGGAATTGTTGAGTAATCCTCCTGTGCTGAAAAAGCTTCAGGAAGAGCTGGAACGTGTAGTTGGAATGGAACGGATGGTGCGTGAATCTGATATTCCTCGTCTCCTTTATTTACAAGCTGTGACCAAAGAAACGCTTAGACTCCATCCACCGGCGCCACTTCCTGTTCCTCACTTATGTATGGAAGACTGCAAAGTCCTGGGTTATCAAATTCCCCGAAACACCCGCGTTTTCGTGAATGTTTGGGCAATCGGGAGAAACCCAAAGTCATGGGAGGATGCCGAAAGGTTCGTGCCCGAGAGATTCATGCAAGGTGTTTCCCTGGATGAGAAAATTCACAACTTGGAGTGGATTCCGTTCGGATCAGGCCGGAGAGGCTGCCCGGGACAGCAGTTGGGAACGTTTGTTGTACAGCTTGCACTGGCGCAGCTAGTGCACTGTTTTGACTGGACGCTTCCCGGTGGCATGAATTGGCAAGAATTGGATATGACCGAAACTAACAGTGGACTCACAGTACACAGGGTACAAGATCTATGGGCTATTCCGACTCCTCGCTTTCCAATGGTGCTGTAATTTCTATTGCAGTCTGCCCACCTTAATTTAGACTCCAATATAGACAGTACTCGTAGAACCTGTAGAAATAAAAAGCTGTTATTATTGTATCCCATTGGAAGTCAGTACCCGTAGAACCTGTAGAAATAAAAAGCTGTTATAAATATATTCCATTGGCAAGTCATTGTCCCTGGATACTAGAATGCTCATGTAAAAATTGGTGTTTTCACATGATACTGTTCTTATGGGGCAGGTGGTTCATGTGGTTGGTTGTTGGATTTCAAGTATCTTGAAATCTAATTTTATTGTGATATCATATAATATTTTTGAGATCCAATTTTATCATAATACTGCATAATATTTTATGTAAACATATGTATTAAAATGTGTATGTAAAAATTAGTATATTTCACATAATGTTGTTCTCATGGCACAATTAATTCTCTTTTACTAATATATTGATGTCTAGACAAACTAATTAGAATTCAAGTTAATTAGAGTTATTAATAACAAAAAGAAAGAAACTCAATTTCTACCCGGTCATCATTATACTACTATATTGATGAATGGGCAAACTAGCTCGAGTTGGAGTACTTGTGAGCTTAAATATAGTAATATAATAGAGGTCTTTACTTAATGATCAAAAGACATCAATAAAAGACATGGTATAATGATGAATAAGTACTCATAAATATACTAGAAATGAAAGTATCATGATCATTATATCATTATATTGATGCAGGGGCAAATTAGCTCGAGTTGGAGTACTTGCGAGCTTAAATATAGTAGTATAATAGATGTCCTTACTTAATGATCAAAAGACATCAATAAAAGATATGGTATAATGATCAATAAGTATTCATAAATATAGTAGAAATGAAAGTACTCTAACATACCCAAAATTGACTAGTTAGTTTCTTGGGAAAATTTTAAAATTTTACTTTATTGCAAGTTCTAAAAGCTTATTAGATGGTAACAAAGTAACATGAAAGACTCCCACAACAAAAATTTTATGCTAAGGTATTCATATATGCAATAGGCCATCTATTTTAAAATGCCATGACTATACAGATCTTTGAAAATCTCTTCATACCTTACTTACCTGTGTAAGGTTGAGGCAATTGTTTTAATCGTTGGACATTGTATCTATAGCAGATTCGTTAATATCATATAAGAACTTTTCTATGATGCACTACTCCAACCAAGATGACAATAGTGTGATTCCATATCCATCCTTTATCATTCAAGTATTTTTAGTATCAGCTTAAGCATCTTTATGAACCCAATCATCATTTAGATCAAAATATGAGGGAAATAACAATGTACAAAATAAGAACAAAGACGACCATAACGTACACATATAAGGACGAGATTCACGTATGTGGTTCACCCCTGTGGGATACGTCCACCAAACGATGCATTATGTATTAAACTTATCTGAACTTAGGTTACACTTTGCAACTCATCCGTTGCTTTTAAGAAGCACCTTTCATGGAATGCTTCATCCACATATTCAGTAACTAATTAGAGCATCTAGTTGAAACTGTAATTGTATCACTTCAGACTGGAATGTGGCTGCGACCAACATTCCTCAGCATAAAACAATATAATATATGTGTAATCACCAATCCAAGCTGGACCAGCCATCGCACCATATGTGACCCAGATCCCAGCTGTATCAAAAGATTAGCACAACTTTTTAAACAGAGTTCTAAAGCATTTCATGCAACATAAAAAGTATATCTACAAGTCAGACTATACCCAGCCGTAAAGCAATAGGCGTCTGAGGACCAAACTTTACCCAATGGTTAGCATAATTATCCAATGGAGGTCTCACGCATTCTTTGAAAGCAACCAAAATATATTACTACGGATCACAAAATGGTAACAACGTTTAGCAAGATGTATCTGAGATCCAAAATATTTTTCCTGAATGGCTCTTGATTTAATAAGGTAAGGCCCACTAAACCCCACCAAAAACATCACAAGATGGGTTAAGTCGAAATCTAATCAACGTAAGGTAGAACAGATTTTAGGCATAACTAGACCAACAGAACTCTTCTCAATCATCTCGGCTGGTAGATATAACAAGTCAAAGGACGGAGTGCCATCGTGGATCCCTTTATCTCAGATATCGGGTTTCTTACCATAAAACAATGGTAGAGAAGAACTATAACCGAACTACATTTTTGGTAGGAGGCAAAAACTTAAGTAACACATATGCTGCGGTTTCCTCTTACCATGCACAGAGACTCTTAAAACACAGATCCGTGTGCTTCTATCATTCCTGATATCAGCGAATCTCAAAACCTAGGGTGGAGTTTATATGGGAATTTGTACTAACATCCAGATCTCCAAAATAACCACAACAGAGTTTCCCTTTATGAGCATCGTATCAAATCCAAATTTCTATAGGGAACAATACAGAGAAAAACGATATCATTTTATAACAACTCAGCAGCAAAGATCTAAAAATCCTGGATCAATATTTCATTTTGGAATAATATAGAATGGAAAACCATGTCTCTATATCCAATGGTTTCATTCCTGACATTAGCAGAAAAATACGATTTTCATTGTACAATTAACACACAGCAGGGAAGCATGACTCCTTTTCGATATACACCCAAAGATCCATGATTAGGAGGACTGAACCATCGCCTGGCTTAAGCAAAATGGATCACAGCATAAAAGGTTTAACAAGCAAGTAAAAAAAAAGAATCGTACCCATGATTTCAGGCAACACCTCACAAGATTGAGGGGGACCAAAATCTCTCTTATCCGAGAACTACGAATTTGCAGCATAGAGTTCAGAGATCACCTCGAGCGATCCATTCTGCAAGATAATGACCTACTCTGTCAAGGATTTTTAAGAATGCGACCTAATTGAGAGACATGGCGATGCAGGAGAATCTATCATTCAGGAAATTAGAACCCTCGCCTTTCTCCAGGCTTCAGCAAGCACTAGATCACCATTTTGAAAGAAACAACAAAGAACTAATCCCCAAAATATCTCGACCCAGGGCGCCCTTTCCAACCCAAAACTCTCTCCTTTTAAAGGTTTAGTGCTCAGCGGTTTTAGGTGACACTTGGCCATGTTTTAAAAAAAATACGCCCTCCACGACTAGATTAACTGGTAGTGGTACAACTATTCGAGAGCTTCAGTATGGAGACAACATCCTACTCTTTCTCTAAACAAAAGATTCCTTAAAACTTCTTCGACCCAGCCCTCGTATACTAAGTTACGAATACATGTATTTTTTTGTAGTTCTTTAATAGTCTCCCATATGCATGAACACATATATATATATTTCCTCTCAAATATATATATATCACAAATAATCCCCCGTATAAATCTTTGATTATATACATGAATCCATCACATGTATTCCCCTTTTTAATATTCTTCATATATAACATATATATATATTATAATAATACATAAATACAACATATGCATTATTCTTCTCTCATATATATATATAACACATAAGTACATCACCTGTATTATGTATGGTCCTCCTTTGATTATAGGTAGAGTTTAGGGGATGCCCACCTTTGATTACATTTAAAAGTATATATATATATATATAAATAGATATGGGATCCCTTACCAAAATCGTAGGTTTTTACACTACCTTTGAAGGTTAGGACAAATACTCCTTTTGGGAGTTTGAAACGATTTTGTGTGAAGCCTTATTGTGAGCTTGGTTGTAACCAAGGTATTTTACTAAAACCATATAGATGACAAGAATTATTTCGCCATCTTAGTTAGGACCTTCTTAGTTGGATTATTCTAATTCATTGATGTCGTTAGCTTCTTTCCCTCAAGTAACTATGACTCTTATCAGAATGTAAATCTCATAGCTCCCTAGACATCTCACCTCTTCTCTGGTGGATTCAGTTACTCTTTGTTTAGTTGCCTCACCATTATTTGTATTCTAGGTTTACAATAATAGTTACAACTTTGGAAATAGGATAACAATGCTTTTAAAGGTCCACTGGTGGGTCCTTGGCCTTGAGCTCCTCACCAGACCTCATACATATTTTACAATACATAATTCTCAATATGATAGGGATAGAAAGAGGGATATTACATCCTCCTCCCCTTAAAACTAACACCGTCCTCGGTGTTCATACTTATCTTCAATTCGTCTTCTCTTCTATCGTCTTTTCCTTCTTGATCATCTCTGTTTTGATCATTTTCAAGTTCCCATGATTTGCACGGCTGTTATCGCTCATAACTTGTTCTTTTGTGCAACACAACATTTGTAATTCATGGAAACCATTAACTTTTGTTTGTGCTTTATTATCACAAGTATAGAAAATTTCAATGCTCCCAGGGCGCAAAGTGTTAATTTAATCAAAACATATCATGAAGTAGTCCATGTGCTCCAGGGATTATGCCCAACACATATAAAAGTAATTCATGTGCTATAGAGCTTATGCTCAACACATGCATAACAGCCATAATGTCAGTTCACTAGCCCCTTTTTGTAGGTTTTGTAAAATAATTTGAACACATACTGCAGGCATAACCAAAAATTATATTTGTAATAGTACTAGATATATATAGGTAGTTTAATCCATGAGTATAAGAGGTGCCCATGGTATTGATCTCGGGCCTATTTCAGCGGTCATTAATAATACCTTTCCAGGGACTATGGTATTATACTACGGTGTAGTCCAAGACCCCTTTATGTGTACTTTGAGTTTCCTCGGGACCCCACACGACTCGTTACTGCAACATGCCCATCCAGCACGAGGTTGATACCCTTTCACTTTATTATATAGTTTTTAGTTATATCTCCTACCAGTGCTCTTCAGGATGTTCATACAACTTGGGCGTCCCCACAACTGTTTCAAAATTCCATGATGCTCCAAAGTCCCTCCGACTCAACATCAAACCTCTTTAATAGGTTAATAGTCACGATGCTCGAGAGTCCTCTCAACTCCACACCATACTATAAAATATAAGTAACCATGATGACCTAGAGTCCCTCCCGACTCAACATCAACCTCTTTAATAGGTTAATAGTCATGATGCTCCAGAGTCCCTCCTGACTCAACATCAACTATAAAAGATAAGTAACCATGATGCTCCTGAGTCCCTCCTGACTCAACATCAACTATAAAAGATAAGTAACCATGATGCTCCAGAGTCCCTCCTGACTCAACATCAACTATAAAAGATAAGTAACGATGATGCTCTAGAGTCCCTCCCGACTCAACATCAACCTCTTTAATAGGTTAATAGTCATGATGCTCCAGAGTCCCTCCTGACTCAACATCAACTATAAAAGATAAGTAACCATGATGCTCCAGAGTCCCTCCTGACTCAACATCAACTATAAAAGATAAGTAACCATGATGCTCCAGAGTCCCTCCCGACTCAACATCAAATAGGTTCATCTCTTTACTCATTAGTTTGAACTCATGCTTTTATCATATCCATTTATGAATCATTGATCTTACCATATGCTTACCATGTTTACTATATCTCATCCTTGTCTTTCCGCAATTTCCACAAAATGTGTCCATTTTTTTTTCTTCAGCGATTCAACCTATCTGTATAGGTGCTTTGTAACCAACGTCCCTCCTTGGTCATGTCATTGTTCGTAGTTAAAATCACTTCCTGAAATGTTAGTATAAAAGAGAAATAATTATTTGCTTCAATTGTTCAACAGTTGAACATATTCGTCCCATAGCATTACACACATGCTCCTTCGATAATTCGTACATCTTTTTCAATTCACCGTGATATATGAATGTATACTCTTCAATATTCTTATTGTGAATCTGAGGTCCAATTTGTTAATAACAACATGTCAATATCATCATTTAAGCGGTTAGTTTGCATATAGATTCATTACCATCATGTAAATATTATTTCCTCTGTAACATTTTTTATGTTTAAAAAGATTCCATGATTAATCAATCACAAAAAGATTAGGATTTCTTCTATCATACCCATAATTTTCTTCTTCTTAATGTTTCTTCATCCAACAACCGGTTATACTCTTTCATAATAACCGTTTTAACCATTGTGTGAATGCTTACTAAGCTTGAGACTCAACTACTAAAATTTAGTTAAGAAAGGTTCATCGAACATAATTAAGATGACATCACAAGTTCTTTATTTATTCCTCTTTAAAATATATACCTAAGTACAATTACTTATTCTAATGTTTGCATGGTTCCAGCACATCTCTATCAAGCATCTTTTTTATTTGTATCTTTCCTCAATACTTAACCCACCATATATCACATAGTCACAACATAGTTGTCGTTGTCACTTTCTAAAAACAACTACATACCCTTTTACGTTTCAATCTATAAGAAGAAACTTATACATCACCATAAGTAGTAGAATTGGGAACAACGACATCATAATTATATTCGCTATTTCATCGAGCTATCTTTAATAGATTACAATTCTGGATACATTCTTGTGACACACCATGCAATGTCGATTTATGGATTTACTACTTTATTATCCAAAACAATATCACCTTTTTAACATGGTTTATTTCATAAATCTCTAGTTCTCAATTCAAATAATAAATCCTTAACCCCTTTAAAGGTACTACTTCCTTCACTATGCTTACCTTATATGGATGGTTTCCAACCTATGTTCCCATACTATCATTGTAACGTTGGCATTGATCAATTGAACATAATGTACATCCTTACAATAACTATTATAATTCCACTATAAGCCAACTAGATATCCTTAGGCTTTCATCAATGTTAATTATCCTTTTATTCCATATACAAAAAAAACCACACATAAACTTAAACCCATCAAGGATACTAGCTAAATCTATGTATTTTTAAATCCATAAACTTGGCATTTTTTTTTTAATTTTTAGGCATTTTAATCTTCAACAAGTTACATCAAGAAGAACATGTCACTTTTTCCATATAGCAAGAATATATCGGAATATAATTCAACCTTTTATAAGCAATAATACTACCTTAATCGAAACATCACTATTGTACCATACAAAAGGAATGTGCATAACTACAATACAACATCTTATAAGTAGTAATTGCTATATCAGCACATTGTAACAATTGTACCCTACAATTTCTCCATATAACAAGAATATGCATAACTGCAATTTAACATCTTATAAGCATAACTAACAATTCAAAGGAGCATACTTAATTGAATTCCGAAATACCTGGTGAGAGAAACTTGAAGTAGAGCTTGGAGGTTCATTTTCCCCTCATCCAACATCCAAAATGAAACAAAAATAATTGATTAGTAAACTTAACAACCTTCATACTTACTTATCGCATGTTGAGCTCATTAGGACCTAGTGTTGTAACTGGCCTCTAATACCACTTGTAACATACCCAAAATTGACTAGTTAGTGTCTTGGGAAAATTTTAAAATTTTAATTTATTGCAAGTTCTAAAAGCTTATTAGATGGTAACAAAGTAACATGAAAGACTCCCATAACAAAAATTTTGTGATAAGGTATTCATATATGCAATAGGACATCTCTTTTAAAACACCATGACTATACGGATCTTCGAAAATCTCTTCATACCTTACTTACCTGTGTAAGGTCGAGGCAATTGTTTTAATCGTTGGACATTGTATCTATAGCAGATTCTTTAATATCATATAAGAACTTTTCTATGATGCACTACTCCAACCAAGATGACAATAGTGTGATTCCATATCCATCCTTTATCATTCAAATATTTTTAGTATTAGCTTAAGCATCTTTATGAACCCAATCATCATTTAGATCAAAATATGAGGGAAATCACAATGTACAAAATAAGAACAAAGACAACCATAAGGTACACATATAAGGACGAGATTCACATACATGGTTCACACCTGTGGGCTACGTCCACCAAACGATGCATTATGTATTACTTATCTAAACTTAGGTTACACTTTGCAACTCATCCATTGCTTTTAAGAAGCCCCTTTCATGGAATGCTTCATCCACATATTCAGTAACTAATTAGAACATCTAGTTGACACTGTAATTGTATCACTTTAGACTGGAATGTGGCTGCGACCAAGATTCCTCTACGTAACACAATATAATATATGTGTAATCACCAATCCAAGCTGGACCAGCCGTGGCACCATATGTGACCCAGATCTCAGCTGTATCAAAAGATTAGCACAACTTTTTAAATAGAGTTCTAAAGCATTTCCTAGCAACATAAAAAGTATATCTACAAGTCAGACTATACCCAGCCGTAACGCAATAGGTGTCTGAGGACCAAGCTCTACCCAATGGTTAGCATAATTGTCCAATGGAGGTCTCACACATTCTTTGACAACAACCAAAATATATTACTACGGATCACAAAATGGTAACAACATTTAGCAAGATGTATCTGAGATCCAAAATATTTTTCCTGAATGGCCCTTGATTTAATAACGTAAGGCCCACTAAACCCCACCGAAAACATCACAAGATGGGTTAAGTCGAAATCTAATCAGCGTAAGGTAGAACAGAGTTTAGACATAACTAGACCAACAGAATTCTTCTCAATCATCTCGGCTAGTAGATATAACAAGTCAAAGGACAGAGTGCCATCGTGGATCCCTTTATCTCAGATATCGGGTTGCTTACCATAAAACAATGGTAAAGCAGAACTATAACCGAACTACGTTTTTCGCAGGAGGTGAAAACTTAACTAACACATATGCTGCAGTTTCCTCCTACCATGCAGAGAGACTCTTAAAACACAGATCCATGTGTTTCTATCATTCCTGATATCAACGAATCTCAAAACCTAAGGTGGAGCTTATATGGTATTCGTACTAACATCCGGATCTCCAAAATAACCACAACAGAGTTTCCCTTTCTGAGCAGCGTATCACATCCAAATTTCTATAGGGAACAATAGAGAGAAAAACGATATCATTTTATAACAACTCGCCAGCAAAGATCTGAAAATCCTGGATCAATATTTCATTCTGCAATAATATAGAACGGAAAACCATGTCTCTATATCCAATGGTTTCATTCCTGACATTAGCAGAAAAATACGATTTTCATTGTACAATTAACACACAGTAGGGAGGCATGACTCCTTTTCGATATACGCCCAAAGATCCATGATTAGGAGGACTGAACCATCGCCTGGCTTAAGGAAAATGGATCATAGCATAAAAGGTTTAATAAGCAAGTAAAAAAAAAAGAATCGTACCCATGATTTCGGGCAACACCTCACAAGATCGAGGGGTAATGAAATCTCTCTTATCCGAGAACTACGAATTTGCAGCATAGAGTTCAGAGATCACCTCAAGTGATCCATTCTGCAAGATAATGACCTACTCTATCAAGGATTTTTAAGAATGTGACTGCGATCCAATCTAATTGAGAGACATGGCGATGCAAGAGAATCTATCATTCAAGAAATTAGAACCCTTTCCTTTCTCCAGGCTTCAGCAAGCACTACATCACCATTTCGAAAGCAACAACAAAGAACTAATCCCCAAAATATCTCGACCCAGGGCGCCCTTTCCAACCCAAAACTCTCTCCTTTTAAAGGTTTAGTGCTCAGCGATTTTAGGTGACACTTGGCCATGTTTAAAAAAAATACGCCCTCCACGACTAGATTAACTGGTAGTGGTACAACTATTTGAGAGCTCCAGTATGGAGACAACATCCTACTCTTTCTCTAAACAAAAGATTGAGTAAAACTTCTTCGACCCAGCGCTCGTATACTAAGTTAATAATACATGTAATTTTTTGTAGTTCTTTAATGGTCTCCCATATGCATGAACATATATATATATATATATATCACAAATAATCCCCTGTATAAATCTTTGATTATATATATGAATCCATCACATGTATTCCCCTTTTTAATATTTTTCATATATAACATATATATATATAATAATAATACATAAATACAACATATGCATTATTCTTCTCTCATATATATATATATATATATATATATAGCACATAATTACATCACCTGTATTATGTATCATCCTCCTTTGATTATAGGTAGAGTTTAGGGGATGCCCACCTTTGATTACATCTAAAAGTATATATATATCTATAAATAGATATGGGATCCCTTACCGAAATCGTAGGTTTTGACACTACCTTTGAAGGTTAGGACAAATACTCCTTTTGGGAGTTTGAAACGATTTTGTGTGAAGCCTTATTGTGAGCTTGGTTGTAACCAAGGTATTTTACTAAAACCTTGTAGATGACAAGAATTATTTCGCCATCTTAGTTGGATTATTCTAATTCATTGATGTCGTTAGCTTCTTGCCCTCAAGTAACTATGACTCTTATCAGAATGTAAATCTCACAACTCCATAGACATCTCACCTCGTCTCTTGTGGATTCAGTTATTCTTTGTTTAGTTGCCTCGCCGTTATTTGTCTTCTAGGTTTAAAATAAT
Organism: Larix kaempferi; assembly: GCA_027924585.1. NCBI lineage: Eukaryota > Viridiplantae > Streptophyta > Pinopsida > Pinales > Pinaceae > Larix > Larix kaempferi. Next base: position 3,281,016 of record BSBM01000091.1, read on the forward strand.
AGTTACAACTTTGGAAATAGGATAACAATTTAAAGGTCCACTAGTGGGGCCTTGTCCTTGAGCTCTTCACCAGACCTCATACATAGTTTACAATACATAATTATCAATATGATAGGGATAGAAAGAGGGATATTACAAGTACCATGATCATTATACTGCTATATTGATGCATGGGAAAATTAGCTCGAGTTGGAGTACTTGCGAGCTTAAATATAGTAGTATAATAGATGTCCTTACTTAATGATCAAAAGACATCAATAAAAGACATGGTATAATGATCAATAAGTATTCATAAATATAGTAGAAATGAAAGTACTGTAACTTACCCAAAATTGACTAGTTAGTTTCTTGGGAAAATTTTAAAATTTTACTTTATTGCAAGTTCTGAAAGCTTATTAGATGGTAACAATGTAACATGAAAGACTCCCATAACAAAAATTTTGTGCTAAGGTATTCATATATGCAATAGGCCATCTCTTTTAAAACACCATGACTATACAGATCTTCGAAAATCTCTTCATACCTTACTTACCTGTGTAAGGTCGAGGCAATTGTTTTAATTGTTGGACATTGTATCTATAGCAGATTCTTTAATATCATATAAGAACTTTTCTATGATGCACTACTCCAACCAAGATGACAAAAGTGTGATTCCATATCCATCCTTCATCATTCAAATATTTTTAGTATTAGCTTAAGCATCTTTATGAACCCAATCATCATTTAGATCAAAATATGAGGGAAATAACAATGTACAAAATAAGAACAAAGACAACCATAAGGTACACATATAAGGACGAGATTCACGTACGTGGTTCACCCCTGTTGGATACGTCCACCAAACGATGCATTATGTATTAAACTTATCTGAACTTAGGTTACACTTTGCAACTCATCCGTTGCTTTTAAGAAGCCCCTTTCATGGAATGCTTCATCCAGATATTCAGTAACTAATTAGAGAATCTAGTTGAAACTGTAATTGTATCACTTCAGACTAGAATGTGGCTGCGACCAACATTCCTCTGCATAAAACAATATAATATATGTGTAATCACCAATCCAAGCTTGACCAGCCGTGGCACCATATGTGACCCAGATCCCAGCTGTATCAAAAGATTAGCACAACTTTTTAAACAGAGTTCTAAAGCATTTCCTAGCAACATCAAAAGTATATCTACAAGTCAGACTATACCCAACTATAACGCAATAGGCCTCTGAGGACCAAGCTTTACCCAATGGTTAGCATAATTGTCCAATGGAGGTCTCACGCATTATTTTTCAGCAACCAAAATATATTACTACGGATCACAAAATGGTAACAACATTTAGCAAGATGTATCTGAGATCCAAAAGATTTTTCCTGAATGGCTCTTGATTTAATAAGGTAAGGCCCACTAAACCCCACCGAAAACATCACAAGATGGGTTAAGTCGAAATCTGATCAACGTCAGGTAGAACATATTTTAGGCATAACTAGACCAACAGAATTCTTCTCAATCATTTCGGCTAGTAGATATAACAAGTCAAAGGATGGAGTGCCATCGTGGATCCCTTTATCTCAGATATTGGGTTTATTACCATAAAACAATGGTAGAGTAGAACTATAACCTAACTACGTTTTTGGCAGAAGGTGAAAACTTAACTAACACATCTGCTGCAGTTTCATTCCTGATATCATCGAATCTCAAAACCTAGGGTGGAGTTTATATGGTATTTGTACTAACATCCATATCTCCAAAATAACCACAACAGAGTTTCCCTTTATGAGCAGCGTATCAAATCCATATTTCTATAGGGAACAATAGAGAGAAAAACGATACCATTTTATAACAACTCACCAGCAGAGATCCGAAAATCCTGGATCAATATTTCATTCTGCAATAATATAGAATGGAAAACCATGTCTCTATATCCAATGGTTTCATTCCTGACATTAGCAGAAAAATACGATTTTCATTGTACAATTAACACATAGCAAGGAAGCATGACTCCTTTTCGATATACACCCAAAGATCCATGATTAGGAGGACTGAACCATCGCCTGGCTTAAGCAAAATGGATCACAGCATAAAAGGTTTAACAAGCAAGTAAAAAAAAAGAATCGTACCCATGATTTTAGGTAACACCTCACAAGATGGAGGGGCAACGAAATCTCTCTTATCCGAGAACTACGAATTTATAGCATAGAGTTCAGAGATCACCTCGAGCAATCCATTCTGCAATATAATGACCTACTCTGTCAAGGATTTTTAAGAATGTGATTGTGATCTAGTCTAATTGAGAGACATGGCGATGCAGGAGAATCTATCATTCAGGAAATTAGAACACTCACCTTTCTCCAGGCTTCAGCAAGCACTAGATCACCATTTCGAAAGCAACAACAAAGAACTAATCCCCAAAATATCTCGACCCAGGTCTCCCTTTCCAACCCAAAACTCTCTCCTTTTAAAGGTTTAGTGCTCGGCGGTTTTAGGTGACACTTGGCCATGTTTAAAAAAAAATATGCCCTCCACGACTAGATTAACTGGTAGTGGTACAACTATTCGAGAGCTCCAGTATGGAGACAACATCCTACTCTTTCTCTAAACAAAAGATTGCTTAAAACTTCTTCAACCCATCCCTCATATACTAAGTTATGAATACATGTATTTTTTTGTAGTTCTTTAATGGTCTCCCATATGCATGAACATATATATATATATATATATATATATATGTGTGTGTGTGTGTGTGTGTGTGTGTATTGCCTCTCAAATATATACATATATATATATATATATATATATATATATATATATATATCACAAATAATCCCCCGTATAAATATTTGATTATATACATGAATCCATCACATGTATTCCCCTTTTTAATATTTTTCGTATATAACATATATATATAATAATAATACATAAATACAACATATGCATTATTCTTCTCTCATATATATATATATATATAACACATAAGTACATCACTTGTATTATGTATGGTCCTCCTTTGATTATAGGTATAGTTTAGGGGATGCCCACCTTTGATTACATCTAAAAGTATATATATATATATATAAATAGATATGGGATCCCTTACCGAAATCGTAGGTTTTGACACCACCTTTGACGGTTAGGACAAATACTCCTTTTGGGAGTTTGAAACGATTTTGTGTGAAGCCTTATTGTGAGCTTGGTTGTAACCAAGGTATTTTACTAAAACCTTGTAGATGACAAGAATTATTTCTCCATCTTAGTTAGAACCTTCTTAGTTGGATTATTCTAATTCATTGATGTCGTTAACTTCTTGCCCTCAAGTAACTATGACTCTTATCAGAATGTAAATCTCACAGCTCCCTAGACATCTCACCTCTACTCTGGTGGATTCAGTTATTCTTTGTTTAGTTGGCTCGCCATTATTTGTCTTCTAGGTTTACAATAATAGTTACAACTTTGGAAATAGGATAAAAATGCTTTTAAAGGTCCACTAGTGGGGCCTTGGCCTTGAGCTCCTCACCAGGCCTCATACATACTTTACAATACATAATTATCAATATGATAGGGATAGAAAGAGGGATATTACATCCTCCTCCCCTTAAAACTAACACCTTCCTTGGTGTTCATACTTATCTTCAATTCGTCTTCTCTTCTATCGTCTTTTCCTTCTCTATCATCTATGTTTTGATCGTTTTCAAGTTCCCACTATTTCCACAGTTGTTATCGCTCATAACCTGTTCTTTTGTGCAACACAACATTTGTAATTCATGGAAACCATTAACTTTTGTTTGTGCTTTATTATCACGAGTATAGAAAATTTCAATGCTCCCAGGGTGTAGAGTGTTAATTTAATCAAAACATATCATAAAGTAGTCCATGTGCTCCATGGATTATGCCCAACACATATAAAAGTAGTTCATGTGCTCTAGAGCTTATGCTCAACAATGCATAACAGCCATAATGTCAGTTCACTAGCCCCTTTTTGTAGGTTTTGTAAAATAACTTGAACACATACTGCAAGCATAACCAAAAATTATATTTGTAATAGTGCTAGATATATATAGGTAGTTTAATCTGTGAGTATAAGACGCTCCCATGGTATTGATCTCAGGCCTATTTCAGCGGTCATTAATAATACCTTTTCAGGGACTATGGTATTATACTACGGTGCAGTCCAAGACCCCTTTATGTGTGCTTTGAGTTTCCTCGGGACTCCACATGACTCGTTACTGCAACATGCCCATCCAACACAACTTGTTAATTGAACCTTTTATAAGCAGTAACACTACCTTAATCGAAACATCACTATTGTACCATACAACAGGAATGTGCATAACTACAATACAACATCTTATAAGTAGTAATTGCTATATCAATGCATTGTAACAATTGTACCCTACAATTTCTCCATATAACAAGAATATGCATAACTGCAATTTAACATCTTATAAGCACAACTAACAATTCAAAGGAGCATACTTAATTGAAATCCGAAATACCTGGTGGGAGAAACTTTAAGTAGAGCTTGGAGGTTCATTTTCCCCTCGTCCAGCATCCAAAATGAAACAAAAATAATTGATTAGTAAACTTAACAACCTTCATACGTACGTATCGCATGTTGAGCTCATTAGTCCCTAGTGTTGTAACTGGGCTCTAATACCACTTGTAACATACCCAAAATTGACTAGTTAGTGTCTTGGGAAAATTTTAAAATTTTACTTTATTGCAAGTTCTAAAAGCTTATTAGATGGTAACAAAGTAACATGAAAGACTCCCACAACAAAAATTTTGTGCTAAGGTATTCATATATGCAATAGGCCATCTCTTTTAAAATGCCATGACTATACGGATCTTTGAAAATCTCTTCATACCTTACTTACCTGTGTAAGGTCGAGGAAATTGTTTTAATCGTTGGACATTGTATCTATAGCAGATTCTTTAATATCATATAAGAACTTTTCTATGATGCACTACACCAACCAAGATGACAATAGTGTGATTCCATATCCATCCTTTATCATTCAAATATTTTTAGTATTAGCTTAAGCATCTTTATGAACCCAATCATCATTTAGATCAAAATATGAGGGAAATAACAATGTACAAAATAAGAACAAAGACAACCATAAGGTACACATATAAGGACGAGATTCACATACGTGGTTCACCCATGTGGGCTACGTCCACCAAACGATGCATTATGTATTACTTATCTAAACTTCGGTTACACTTTGCAACTCATCCGTTGCTTTTAAGAAGCCCCTTTCATGGAATGCTTCATCCACATATTCAGTAACTAATTAGAACATCTAGCTGAAACTATAATTGTATCACTTTAGACTGGAATGTGGCTGCGAACATATGCATTATTCTTCTCTCATATATATATATATATAAATATCGCACATAAGTACATCACCTGTATTATGTATGGTCCTCCTTCGATTATAGGTAGAGTTTAGGGGATGCCCGCCTTTGATTACATCTAAAAGTATATATATATATATATATATATATATGGGATCCCTTACCGAAATTGTAGGTTTTGACACTACCTTGGAAGGTTAGGACAAATACTCCTTTTGGGAGTTTGAAACGATTTTGTGTGAAGCCTTATTGTGAGTTTGGTTGTAACCAAGGTAGTTTACTAAAACCTTGTAGATGACAAGAATTATTTCACCATCTTAGTTAGAACGTTCTTAGTTGGATTATTCTAATTCATTGATGTCATTAGCTTCTTGCCCTCAAGTAACTATGACTCTTATCAGAATGTAAATCTCACAACTCCCTAGACATCTCACCTCATCTTTGGTGGATTCAGTTATTCTTTGTTTAGTTTCTTTGCCATTATTTGTCTTCTAGGTCTACAATAATAGTTACAACTTTGGAAATAGGATAACAATGCTTTTAAAGTTCCACTGGTGGGGCCTTGGCCTTGAGCTCCTCACCAAGCCTCATACATAGTTTACAATACATAATTATCAATGTGATAGGGATAGAAAGAGGGATATTACAAGTACCATGATCATTATACTACTATATTGATGCATGGGCAAATTAGCTCGAGTTGGAGTACTTGTGAGCTTAAATATAGTAGTATAATAAATGTATTTACTTAATGATCAAAAGACATCAATAAAAGACATGTATTATACTTAATGATTAATAAGTACATAAATATAATGTAAATGGAAATAAATATAATGGAGATGAAAGTACCATGATTATTATGGTTTTATGGTTTTAGTAATCCAAAAGATATTTATGAGTAGTGATGTTATGAATTTAGGTAATGATGTTATGCCTTATATTATTATGTCTTTTACATATATGAATCGGGCAAGAGGATTAATTTGGTTTTGATTTTCTGCTTTTCCTATGGTTTTTCTAATGGTTTTGGGAAGCATTAAATGGAGTTGTTAGGTTGTTGCAGTTTGATTGGTTTGCAGAAACTTATGTATGCCTCGAGAATCCCTTCCCGGACCTAGCATTAAATGGAAATGTTATGTTGTTGCAATTTGATTGGTTTGTTGAAACTGACGTATGCCTTGAGAATCCCTTCCCGACTTGGGCTGCGTGCTCCCGTCATCATAAAAGGTTATTTAAATTCCAAAACATGTCTAGGTTGTAGTGCCCATTTTGATGTCAGTAAATAATTTTTTCTGCCAATTTTGATGTAAGTGTATTAATTTTTCTTTGAATTAAGTTTTGTTATGCATACAACTTGTCCACATCTAAAGCTTTTGAAGCTGGTCATGGAAACTAATGGTATTAACACCTGTCTGGTTGTTGGAATGGGAAGCATGTAAACAGATCAGATGTTGATCATGGTGCGGATTTGGCATTCCCGACTTTACGTGGGTATTGCAGCCATTGTTACTCAGCCATCCTTTAGATTGAGATGACATGATAGCTTCAAAAAAAGTATAGCTTAAAAAAAGGTAAATAATTTTTATAATAAAGTAATACCTCCATTGTCAGTCCGAATTTTCAAGATCTTTGATGGCGGGTCTCGAAGAATGGCATGTTTTGTTTCTGATATTCAATTCAAAAGGTCCGACTAATATATTTGTGATTGCATGTGGATTGCCTGGAGTTCTTGGAAAAACTGTTGACCTCTTATGTATTATCCAGGTATGTCCATAAACCCTTAGTTCTAGAGACTTTCATTCTAAGAATTGCTATCAGTCGTTATACCAAGTGGTAATTAATCCTCAGCATGAACTTTTGGCATGAGTATTAGAAAGGTAATTGAATGATTGAGATTTTTGTAGCATTATATGTAAGTGCCTATTTGAATATGATTCTTCATTAGCCTAGGAATTGGATTCTAATTTATAGATTTTTAGTGAAAATTTGCAAAAAGGAGGTAGCCAAGGATACCATCTTTTACTCATACACGAGATGCATTAATGGTTTTGCTACTACTGTTTACGATGAGAACAGTCTCTTTCTCTCCCTTACTTGAATTACTTGACATTATCTTTCTCATTTTTCTAACTGAATCAGTGGTCTTGATGTTGGATGTTGTTAATCAGAACTCCCATATGTATTTTCTACATTAGTTAACTGAGCAACAATTTTGTAGACAACTCGTTCATGGGGATTCCTAGTATTAGAATTTGAGAATGAAGAAATTCCTCCGCAATCACTATAGACAAAAATATATTTTGGGAAGGATGTTAGCATTGCCAACCTAGATACAGGTATCCCTCCTACTTAATATTTTTTTTTCTTGTCCAGATTCCCCTCTTCCTCATAATCACTAGTCACAGCTGATAACTCAATGAGATTGTAGACTAGAAAACTACCCTTGAAACAGTCCATTCTATCCAATTTAACAATTCCACTAGTCGTGTTTGATAAAATATTATCAAACTTAATTCCTTTGATTAATATTGTTAGAGTTGTTGCTCTTGTTGTTGTTGTTGTGCCTGGGTGTATGGCCTAAAGTTGTTGTGGTGCCCATGTGTATGGCATGAAGCTGCAAGCTTCAGTGACAAGGGTATGGATCCTGTTCCTTTTAGATGGAGGAATATCTACCAAAATGGTACAGAATTCAATGTAGCTCAATGCAATAGGCACGTTGATGAATGTCCATCGCACAACTCAGTGTATTTTACATTTCCATTGCATTGGTACTTCTCTTATTGTATACATGTCCTCTTTTCTCTTTTGATTAAAACTTCTTTCTTTGCTATCTATATTTTTTTTTGGCTATTATACCATAGCAGATTAATAGACTAGTAGCTGTTGTCACTTTGGGATGAAATTAAATTGGACAATTTAATTTAATTTCATTCTCTTATTTCTGACTTCGTAATTTTTGAGTGGGCTTTGATTTCAAGGATCCTTGAACCAAAGGAACTGCATTGAAACAAGTTGTGGGCTCCATGCCCTTCCTCGAAGAATTCTCAAGGCCACACTCTTTCACACACAAAATTTCTGAATCTCTTTCTGGTGAATCAAATTGTGAAGGCGAAGAATTGATCTCTTCTATTGGATGACCAAATCCTTCTGGAATACCTCTCATTACACCTTTCCAATTGCTTGCTTGCATTCTCAGCGCTGTTGTCTAACCTATCATTTTTAGTTTACTCACACTGTATGGAAGAAGCCTCGTCTAGTAAGGTAATGGCTTGGCAGTTTTGTTTTTGCTCATATAAGAAGGATTGAAAAGAAGTTTATTTCATGGTGGTTTATGGAATCTTGTTGAGGATCGGTCACTGTCATCAGCACTTTCCCTTCTAGATGCTCCGTACCCATCACTAGTAAACCTCTGGAGCTTGGGACCTTTAGTAGTACTGGAGACTGGATGTGCCATTCTCATGCAGAATAAGGCCACGTGTTCAATTCCTTTCCCCCTTTTCCCCCTTTTTATTTTATTTTAGCAATTATTTTAGTAATTGCAACACAACACACAGCATAATAGAAATTGAATCTCTGTAAAAAAAATCTCAGGCGAATTAATTTTTCTCAACAACAACACACACAACGCAGACACAAAAGAACATGAACTAAGGAAAATGAATTTTTCTCTGTAAAATTGCAGGAACCCTAATGAATTTTTCTCTGTAAAATTGCAGGAAAACCTGAGTAGAAGAAAGAGAAATTGAATCTCAAACAAAAATTTGTGAAAACAGAAAGTCGAATGGCATACCTTAAACGGGAACGCCACTTCAATGAAATCCGTCGCTCGGGAGAATCGTATTGAATTGGGCCTCTAGATCGCTGCCTCCCACTAGATTGAAATTGGTCATTGCATCCTGACCGTGAACTTTGAGGGCTGCTCGGTCGTAGGCTCAAGTAACGTCTTCTTCCCGGTTAAACGTTCCCACAATGCTACCACTTCATGTTCATTCTTGGTCGGGAGCCACAACAAATGCACCTTAGTTAATACTCCCAAGCCGCTAAAACTATCATTCAATAACAAACGTCTTTGCGATGACAACAACCAGAAGCTTTTCTATGTATGCATCTCTACAGGTTCCTCCTTTGTTGGGTGGAAGTGCAGGTCTAGGCAGCTACACCTCAGAGCCAGCAGCAATGGGGGTGGCGATGTCTCTGTGAAGAATGAAGAGAATGCTGACACCAACAACAAGGTGGACGAGAAATGGGACTGTGAGAAGTATCAAGCTCTCCTTAGTGGAGGAGAGGAAGTCACTTCTGTAATGAAAGAAATGATAGAATTGGTAATAACATCTTCATTTGAGGTAAATTTGCGCTCCCCAACGACTGAGGAACCATGCCCTTCTACTGAGAGGAAGGATGATAGAATTGGTAATAACATATTCATTTGATGTAAATTTGCGCTCCCCAACGGCCGTTGGGATGAGGAACCACACCCTTCTATTGAGAGGAAGGAAGCCTCGGAGCTTTCTCCTCTTCATGGCAAAACCCTGCTACCAATCCACCATCAGAGAAACAATAAATTCGGCCGTGAAGCTAGACTGAACAGGAAGTGATATATTTGCCTAGATGAGCACCATAAAATAGAAGGAACATGCATCCAGTACCTTTGCATGATCTTAGTGCGCCACCGAGCTCCGGGAGGTAGAAACCGAGGCATGCGTCATTATGTCCTCCACCAATAAAATCCTGCCAAAAAACATTAAATTATTAAAAAAATTAATTAATAAAAACTTTACCAATGTTTATACCATAGCTTTGTCAAATATTTTATCCCGACCTCAGATTAATAGTGCTCCATGATTCTCATATTAAAGATTGAAATGTTAAAATGAAATAATGTTTATTTTCAAAATACTTTTTTCAGAAATTTTCAAAAATATTTCATATACTTGGTTTAGTATAAGAACCAATTTAAGTATAAAAGACATGACAACTAGTCTTAATTTTTACATTAATGATCTTGTTTCTTAAAATCAAAATGTTGGAAAATATGTTAAATTAAGATTGTAAAATTTATGTAAAATTTCAACTTCTTATTAATAATTTAATGAACATAGTCTATCTACAAATTTATGATTTAATATTGATAATTTGATAGTATTGTGTTATAATAGTGAGGAGGAGCTGTGTTAGAAAGTCGAAACTCTCGACGTTTCGATCCCTACTCTGGGATCTCGATGTTTTGATAGTATTGTGTTATGTTTTAATAATTAAACCAAATTTTAATATCTTTTTTTTTGTAAGCTAGAGATAGAATCTTATATTTCCTTCAACGAAATATACAACAAAATATACAGTGTCTGGGTTGTATCGAGCCCTCTCATGAAAGAGAAAACAGACCCCAAAAAACAGTTTAAGACAGGTATTATAAGTATCATCCTATAGAGGAAACCAAGTTTTGCTGTAAAAGGAGAAATGACAGAACTACTGATATGAAAAAGACACCAAGTTCGAAACCAAATAGATTTAAACATAACTAAAAGAAAGCAGGAAACGCTTAATTATTGTCGTATTCCTTCTGTTCGGGTTGGGTGGACGGGTCTTTGGCCAAGGTAATTTCGAAGCGCCAAGCGAACTGCATCTGCTTGAACATAATTTGCTTCATCATATCATGCAATTCATCCTGCTGCATGAGGATCTCAGCTTGAGCTTAATTTCTATCGGTGAGAGCTTTACCAAGCACCAGCTTTTGAGACCAATGCAGATCCAGCATTTTTTGATACAGGGTGTTCCGACCCCTGGTGTTGCTCGGGTTGGGGACAAGAGCTTCGAACTCCTCACGGATTCAATCATCAGTCAGGAACCCTCAAGAGACCCTGGCGTCATCCTCAGCGTCATGAATTTCTGCCGGAGCTTGATTTGGGATTTCTTTATGAAACATTCGAGCTTTCTCTACCACTCCTCGCATGAGGCGAAAAGGCGGAGTGGAGGAAGAGCCACCATGTTGCGCAGCAGCATCCTATTGGGTAGCGCTACGGGTGTGGACCCTTTTCATGGGAGGCATGACAACGGTGAATGCTGAACCAAAGAACTAACAACCAATGACTAGAGAACCAGCAACCACCACCCTGAGAGCCTGAAAATCGGTGACCAGCAACCAGAGAACTAAATCCCGAAAAAGGAATAGCCGATAGAACCACAGAATCTATAGAGTCGAGAGTCGGGCGTTCGAGAGAAGCAAACCAGCAGGAGCCAGGAGAATGAGAAAATCAATGGGGGTCGAGAGCAGAGCAACCTGTCATAGAGAGTCAGCGAGAGCTGAGAGCCTGGCTTCGAAGAGCGAGGAGTTAACAGGTTGAAAGATCGGAAGCCATGCTTGGGGGAGCGAAGCAGGGGTGGAGCCTTTGCATAGTAGAGATCGAAGCCGAGCATCAACAGGAATGACTCTCTGATTATTAAAGTGCAGGTGCATTCCAGTAATATGACAAGAAAAACTAGTAATGGTCATGAAGGCGAGAGTACAGCTCCACTCATCCAGAATCGTGGGAGCCATAATGATCAGAACAAAAATCAGGGCAGGAGCAGCCGATGGGACATCACGCACACTAGAGCAGTCCATCCTTCGACGGGAGGTAGAGCTCCGGACAGGAAACCAGCAGGGGAATTTAAGAGCTTGCATGGGGCACATGGAGAGTGGATGGCAGCTCGTGCTTAGCCCTAGAGGTGGAGTAGGCAGGCAGGTGGGTAGGCACGTCGGCAGGCGCGTTGGAAGGCTCATGGGAAGGCATGAGGGCAGGCTCGCAGGATAGCTAGTGGGCGGTGTTGGAGGCGGGCGCGTGGCACATATTGCAAATAGGCGCGAGGCATGTACAACATGCGAGCACGTGGTTATGCCTGGGGCCAGTCGATGCCTTCGTCACCCACTGTAGGGGGGCCAGACCTTGACAAGCAATGTCTATGAGCTGATTCCTGAGAGGTTGCTCCCTGAAATTGAGCCAAGAGGAGTCAATTTCTGTCCTTGGAGGAGTCGTCTCCATTATTAGCAAGATGGTTAACGATCTTGTTTCCCATGTGGCGAACATGGCTCATACTGAAAACCTGGAAGTGATTGATATATTCATGCAGCTGCTCTTTGAGCCACTCCAGTCTCCAGTGCTTGGAAAGTTTGGCAAGAGCAGTGCCACAATGCAGTCTGAGGGCCGTATTGATAATGATCTACGAATCACCTTCAATGGTGATGGCCGGCCAGCCTTCCCTGTGCATGATTTTGAGTCCTGTTAAGAGGGCAAGCAGGTCAGCCACGTTGTTGGTGTTGATTCTTATGCTTTCTGAGAAGATGTGAATAAGATTCCTGATGGTGTCTCTGAAACTCCTCCAATACTGGCGGGACCGAGGTTTCCCTTTGAGGCTCCATCAAAGTTCAGCTTTAAGGGGGGATGCGACGGCAGGAACCAGGTGGAGGGGATGCGAATGGAGGGGGGGGGAGAGGAAGGTGGCTGGTGCGCAAGGTGGAGATTGAAGTTCCAGCCCGATAAAATGCGGCTTTCCTAGGGTTGACAAAAAAGGTCAGTAGCGATCCAAGCGCTAATCCTCACAGATTCCATAAGGTTGGAGTGAATGTGAGGGAGGAGGCAAGTTCCGGGGAGAGAATTGCTAAGAAAGACTCATTTGTTTCATTCTTTCCATAGGTTCCAAAGGACCAAGCCTAGGAAGAGAATCCAGGTGCGGTTTAGAATGGGACTCACAAAAGGCTCAGAGGGCCAATTCCGGATGGTGTCTCTGATGTCATCCTTGTTACAGTTAGAATGGCGAAACATGGAAGCCCTCCAGTCCCAGATGGTGGAGGCATAAGGGCAGGAGTTGAGAAGATGCTCCTTGTTTTCCTCATGCTGATTACATAAGCCGCACACCAAAGGTCCCTCAAAACCTCTTTTGAGAAGCTGATCCCAGGTGAGAATTTTTTTCCTCGCCACTAGCCAAAGAAAGGTTCTGACTTTCAGCCAAAGCTGGGAGTCCCAAATCTTCATCCAAATGGAGTCTCTGGGTGGGGGAGGAGCTAGGTGAGTAAGCTGATAGGATTCTTTGACAGTAAAATATCCATTATGTTGATGCCCCCATCTAAACTTGTTGGGCTTGTTGAAAAAAAGGATCTTCCTGGAGTTGAGAGCGGTTCAGAAGGTTTTTTCATCATCACTATTGAAATTACTCTTCCAATTTTCTTTTGCAGTCTAGGACCTCTAAGTGTTATTGTTGGTGTGTTTCTCCCAGTAGTGAGTGATGAGATGTTTTCCAAGCTGTTGAGCATGGTGTTGGATATCTTCAGTGCCAGTGAGTTGATTCAGGGGGGGCAACTGGTACCAAGCATCCTCCCAGAAAAGGGTTATGTTGTCATTTCTGACCTCCCAAAAACTGTGCTTGCCGATGAGATCTCTTTGAGACCATGCTGAGTTCCATATGAGGGACCCTTTCGGGAGTGAGTCCTACATGATAAGCTCATGGTGGTGCATGTTATTAGCATACTTTTGCATCCAAATGCACGTCCAAGGCATGGCATTTTCAGTGCAGCATCTCCAAAGCAGCTTAGCACAAAGAACTTCGTTAAGAGTACAAGGATCTCTCAAACCAAGGCCTTCTTCCAACTTAGGGGTGCAAAGCTTGTCCCAAGCAACCAAGGCCCATTTTCTGTGATAGATGGAACCTCCCCATAGGAAATTTCTATGCAGGTCATGAATGGATTTAACGATAAACTTGAGGGCTGCCATGACAGAGAAAAGATAGAGAGGCATAGCTTCGAGGACAGATTGGAGGAGAATGAGACGGCTGGGAAAATTGAGGGCTGTGAAGGTCCACGAGGAAAGATTAAGCTCAAGGGCAGTAAGCAAGTCTTTCCAGGAGGAATGCTTAATGGAAGAGGAAACCAGGGGGGCTCCGAGAAACTTGGATGAAAGGTTTCCTTTCAGAAATCCTAACAATCTAGTGATGCGGTTTTGAATCTGAATGTGAGTGTTGAAAAAGAAGATTTGAAATTTGAGATTGTTAATTGTCATACCTGATGTCGTGCTGAAGGGATGAAGGATTTATCTGAAGGATTTGGCTTCCATACCAATGGATTTTCCCATTAACATCGTGTCATCCACGAATTGTAGATGCGACTGGGTGTTGCCCTGTTTATTAATTTTGATGCCCAGAAGCTGATTATTGCTGACCGCAGCTTTGATACTTCTGCGTAGGCTCTCCACAAGCAAGATGAAGAAGTAGGGGGAAAGAGCGTCGCCCTGTCTGATTCCTCTTGAAGGGGAGAAGGTGGGAGAGGGAGCACCATTTACCAGAATGGATAAGAAGGCTGAAGAAACAAGGGAGATGATCTATCCAGCTCAGGTGAGGGAGAAGCCAAAATCTAGGAGGGTGTCTTTAAGGAAGTTCCAGTTGGTCTTGTTGAAGGATTTGGAAAGGTCGAGTTGGATGAGCATCCGAGGAAAGGAGGAGGTTTTGAGAGTATGAATTAGCTCATGAGTAGTTATGATGCCGTCCATGATTTGTCTGCCCTCCACATATCCTGATTGCTCCAGAGAGATGAGGAGTGGCAACAAAGGTTTAAGACGGTTGGCTATGACCTTGGTGACGATTTTATAGATGACATTACAGAGGGATATGGGGTGTAATTTGGTGGGTTCAGCGGGTTTGCTAGTTTTGGGGATGAGAGTAAGAAAGGTGGAGTTGAAAGCAGGTATAATGGAGCCAGAAGAGCGGGAGGCTTCCACCACCTGCCAAACCTCATCTTTGACAATATCCCAGTAAGTCTAGAAAAAATCAATCATAAAGCCATCCGGTCCTAGAGCTTTTCCAGACTTCATATCCATGATTGCATTCTCAACTTCCACGAGAGAGATAGGGCTCATGAGGTTGGTATTTTGTTCCTCCGTGATAAGATGGGGGATGTGCTGCAAAACGTGTTGAGAGGCTTGCGATCTATACGGAGTTGTATCATTTAGGAGATTATTGTAAAAGAGAACAAGTTCATTTTCAATGTCGTCTTTGTTGAGGATAGTATCTCTAGTACTGGTTTTCATCCTGGTGATCCTGTTGTTTTGCCTGCGTTGGATCATGGCATTGTGAAAGAATTTAGTGTTTCTTTCACCATCTTTGAGCTAGTGAATTCTGGATTTTTGTCTCCGAAGAGTCTCCTCTTGTTGATTTCCAATGTTGAGTTGACTTAGTAGGAGCTGCTCCTATTTTGAGACCTTCGGTGTAACCCTGTTGTATAGTGTGAGACTGGATTCCGTCCAGTTCCATTTCCAGCTTTATCTTTTCCTCCAGAATATTTCCAAACTCAGTTTTATTCCAATGCTTGAGTTGTTTCTTGATGAATTTGAGCTTTTGCTGGAAACAGTACATGATAGTTCCCTCTCCCCCTATATAAGTGTGCCACCATTCTTTGATTTTATCTTTCAGATTTGGGTGGGCGATCCAGAATTGCTCAAATCTAAAAGGTCTAAGGGAGTTACGAGAATCCCATTCAAGGTGGAGACAGACCGGCTAATGATGGGATCCCGCAATGGGTAGGATGGTGCTAGAGAGGTTGAGCTGATTCATCAGCAAGGAATTGGAGATGAGAAAGCGATCAAGACGAGAAGCCACTTGAGAGTTTCCCCCTCTCCTGTTATTCCATTACTGGTCTCAAGATCCACCAAAGAGTGATCTCTGATGAATGTTTGAAGAGCTAGGCTGTCTTTATCCAGTCTGCGGATCCCTCCTTTTTTTTCATTGAGAGATGTGATGATATTAAAATCTCCCCCCAAGATCCAGTGCTTGTTCAGTAGCTTCCTGTTGAGCCAAGAGAGATAGATGAGAAAGTGCATTTTCTGGTCCAGAGACTGAGGACCATAGGCATTAGTGATCATGCCCTTGTGAGTGGTACCCAAAATGTGGAATCGACCAGAAATAGTGTGGTGACTGGAGAAAAAACCTTCCATGCTTATGATATTGATCCCAAGCAATGGCGATGCCTCCGGGGGCACCTTTAGCATCGACAACAACCATTTCCACATTCTTCCAGCAATTTTGATAAAGGAGCAGAGTTTAGGCTCTGCAGATTTAGTTTCTTGTAACATTATTAGGGTGGGTTTTTGCTTGAGAATTTTGTTTTTCAACATTCTTTGTTTGGAATCACTACCGATTCCCCTTATGTTCAAGCTGATGAATTTCAGCTCCCTTAATTAAAAGGTTGGAAGATGGTGGTGATCTTGGCACTCAGGCCAGAATCTATTAAGTGCTCGCCCAGTTCACAAAGTAATTCCTTGTTTGGCTTTCTTCCTTTCTTCGTGAGCGTATTTTGGCCTTTGGAAATTTCTTTGCGTTTTAAGAATTTGCTCACCCCTAGTTGGTTATGAGAAGAGGGGGTTATAGCTGCATCCGCTAATGATGGAAAGTTTTGTTGCATGGCTAGAGATTGGTAGGCTTCTTTGAAAAGATCCATTTGGCTCTGCGGAATACTATGTATATCATTCTTTGCCCAGGCCTCTTGAATGGATTCTAGATCTAGCTTGTCGGTTTCCATGTCGTTCAGGTCTGTGAGGCAGTCAGTTGAAGGAGTGAGGGGTTGTGGCTGAAGGACATCCTTGAAGATAGGTCCAGGAAGGTGGAGGGGGGTGGAACAGAGATGAGAGTAGTGGACTCAGGGAGATCAGGTGCTTGCTGAGAGAGGACTGAGGAGCTATTGTGGAAGTACAAATTGGTAGAAGTGATAGGGGCAGAGCGTTTTTTCTCAAGTCTTCTATGGTTGGTTTATTTAGTGAACCCATCCTCATCCTTTCTGTTTTGGGCAGGAGGAGGAGGGGGTTTGGAATTAAGCGGGCATTCCCGGAAGACGTGGCCATGCTCATGACATTTTCTGCATCTGAAAGGGATGTGCTCGTAGTCTAATAATTGGATCCAATCTGTGTCTTGGTAAGAAAGGCAAATTTCTTCTAGGAGGGCCGCAGAGATGTCCATATAGATACAGATTCTGGCATAGGAGGTGTAGCGAGCAGCTAAAGTGGCATCAGAGGCATGAACAATGGTTTTGAGGGTATTGTCGATGCCAGCGAGGGTTTTCAAGTTCCAATATTCTTGAGGCAGAGAATAAAGTAGTAGCCATACGAGAAGCACTTTGAAATCTTCTTTCTCTGGGTAGAAGTTCTCTTTCCAATCTCACATATACAGACCTCTGGAGTACAGGAAATACAGTCCTCCTTGAAATATGCGGTGCTTGTCCTCCATATTCTGGAAGATAACCATAAAAAAGCCTTTGGATCCAAGTTTTAGCTCAAACTCGCCTTTTCGCTTCTAGGTGTTGGTGAGCCACTAGGCGAGATTCTTTTCAGTTGGCCATAAGCCTATGAATTTGCATATAATGCCATGGTCATGCATGAATTGAATGTACTGGCTGACAATATTAGAAGTTACTTCATACCTGGGGATCTGAGACGACTTGGGCTTGCATTTGTTGGTGTTTTTGGTGGGCGCTGCGTTCCTGGTTGGCTCTCCTTGATTCGAGTTTGTAGAGGTCGGAGCAACAAAAGTAGGGTTTGTAATTCCCTCTCCTCCTTTTCCAGTGTTAGATCCCAGTTTTCCAGAGTGCGATCCCTCTTCCGTTGACGTCAGAACTAACCCGGTAAGGAGGAGGGGTTTGGTGTTTTGAGTACAATGAGCAATGATTTCGATGAATGATGGGATGGAGCGACTTCCGCAAGAGGCCTCCATGGCTAAAACAGTGAGAGAGCTACAGGCGGCGAGGACATGGTACAGAAACCCTAGAAACTAATTACAAAAACACTTTATACATTTTTCCAAAAACTTAGAAATTAATTACAAAAACGCTTTACTATCTTTCACATAGGATTTCAAAAAGATTTTAAGGTAGTATAAAACCTTAAAAACCGTACTAACCTTGCAAAGCATTACATTAATGAAAATAAGGTTTTTAAGAGCTTCCTCTTGTTACATAAGATGATGCCTGAAATTCTAATTGAGGCCAATCATGTGTAGGCCTTAAGACAACTAAGGAACAATTTGTTCCTCTTTAAAGGCTCTAATCATATTGAGATTTTATAATTATATTTTAATTATTAAGTATAGTATTATTTACAAATTAATATTTTAAATTGCATTAAGTTATTTATAATTATAATTTTTACATTACATTAAATGTAATTAACTAATTATAAATATAATCTAAAAGAATATTTTTTTGTTTAAATTATATATATATATATAGTTAAGATGTCATTGCCTACTTATCAATATTGAGATTCGAATTAATGTATAAAGATCATTTTAAGAATTTATAATTATTTTGTAAATGTAACAAAATTTATAAATTTTATTAATTGTTATAAATTGCTTGGTTGTAATTTTATAAATATTATTTTATATTTTAGAATTTTCATATGATTGGAGAAGATTTTGTTGGATATTTGATGGAAAGCTTCAAAATTAAAAATTAAAATTTAAAAATATTGTAAATAAATTAAAGTTAAAGGGAAGTTAAGACAATTGGTTCATCTATATAAGATCTTTAAATGTTGAGAAGTTTTAAAAACTCTATCATAGTTTATGTAAAAGCTTTTGTGTGGAGGAACCTTGGCCACTCCTTGCACATGGATAAAGTTGAGATGGGACTTTCCCAAGATGTCAAGATGGACTTCGTAACATGGCCCCACAAGATGGTTAACCACCATGCAAGAGAAGGCATGGGGTGGGAATCCACATTGGGAGGCACCACACTAGGTCGCTTGGAGAGGCAGGAGACCCAATGGATGTTGCAGGCTTGATAAGAAAAAGTATCAATGGTTTGGGTGGAGTGCACTAGAGAGGGGCATGCACCAAAGTAGACTGGAAGTATCCTAAGCTATGGAAAGATTTGGTGAAACATGACTTGGAAGCTAGCACAAAGCTCAACAACATCAATAATTGGAAGCCCAATGGGCCAAGCAAGTGGAATTGACAAGAAACAAGTGTGGGAACAGAGCAGGTGCGGATGGCTTCAAGGAACATTGGCTTGTGGATAGCATGTCGACTATGTGGGAAAGAGCACATCAAAAGCTTGGAGGGTGTCGAATTAGGTGGGCATGTGACCACACCTTGGGTCGCACCCACAAGGAAGCTCACACATATATGTGAGAGGCACTAGTCCAAGGAAAAGGGAGGATTCAAGAAAAAGAAACCAAGTGGGAGGAAAGCAAGAGCTCTAAGGGAGGCGACCAAAGAAGTCTATTGCAGGTCGTAGGGTTTTTCCTTGAATAGGTTCAAAGCAAGACCAAGGATGAGGCTTGCAAACTTGGTTGAGTTGGTGCAAAGGGTAGAGGCTACATCAGATAGATGTACGGTGTGGATCTGCAATTGGTGGATCACGACGATGGGAAGAGACAGAGAGACTCAGTAAGATGACGTTTAGAGACAAAATGCTAGAGTTCGTTAGAGTTAGCCATTTTAGGCACTCTTGTGGTGGGTTGGCCTATGGGTACCCCCAGTCTTGTATCTATTGTAATATGTAAACTTTGCAGCATTAAATATTGAATGCTTTGGTGCACTTGTGTTAGGGGTGGGGTGCCATGACTATCTTATGTCACTTGTAATTCTTTGGCTAAGTGTGGATGTGTTAAACTATTGGATGTGTCAACAAAAGAAATTTTGTTATTTAAGAAAATGCAAGTGAACATAAGTATAAGTGTAAATTGGTAAAGTGTTATCTGTAGGTAGGAATAGTCAATCAGAACACCTACTGAGTTGGAGTCACCCTCGGTAAGGATTCGACTAGTGCCACACGAGCTACCGAAAAAGAATTTGTATTGGGCCAAGGTAGCGCCGTGATAGATGGTATCAAATATAACACAATATCTTCTCCACTAATTTGGTTGGAGAAATTGGAAACAAGGGTGTGCTTGTAAATAAGATTTCATTGAAGTTGGGCGCTTCACCAAGAACATGTCGCAGAAGTGCTGAGGACTTAAGTTGCGTGTAGGCTGGTGGGTGAAAGGAGTACACCCTGTATACAATGCACCCGCTACTACTATAGGTTCACGCAACATAGTCTAGGCGATAGAGGTGCACCAAATAGGGCGTGCAGTGACAGTTGTGGAAGGTGAAGTTTGGTTTTGGAAGGCTCCTTGCATAGCATGCTAAAGGTGCAAGAGTTGTGGAGGGGAAGAAAGGAACGTCGTAGCAATGCACTATCAAAGGCTTGCTCAGATTCCAGTAAGAAAAGTGTTGGGACGTTTGGTAGTGGTGTTAAGAGGGATGGAACGAAAGGTAATCGATCGTGTGAGCGTCACACAAAATCCCCAGAATCCGCAGCTTAGTGTTAATTGGTAAAGTGCAAGAAAAAAGACTGCGAACAAACAAACTTGAGACATTGGACTTTGGGTGACCGTTGACACTTCAGTCCATGCACAGTAGTTCCTCTTGGTATGAGTAGGAGCATGACGCTCATGCAAACCAGATGAAGTGTAGCAAGCCTCCATGGAGGCCACAAAGAGAAGCTTGTGAAGGATCGACTCTGAGATGAGGCAAGTGTTCTAGGAGCAAGATGAAAAAATTAAACAACTATGTGAGAAAGGGAGAAATGAGATGCAACAGCTTCAAGAGTTGACAAACCAAGTAGAAGCTTGGGAAGTGTCTAAGTTGGGGTCAATGTGAGCAGTGGATGAGGCCCAGGAGATGATTGTGCATCCAAGATCATTTGTGATGCCGAGTAAGAGGGTAGACTATTACCACTTCACAAGGACGTGTCCAAGAAAGGAAGAGTTGGAATCCTACTTGAAAGAAACCCAAGGGAAACCAACTGAGATGCTTGGAATGATGGGATTAGCCCAAGTGCAATAGGCTTATAGAGAATTTATGGAAGCGATTAAGGAATTGACTTCATACTTGGGAAAGACAAGAATTGATCCACGGGAGGAAGACCAACATGATCTCTATTATGTGGATGCAATGATAAGTAGGTAAGGTTTTTGCGTTGCTGAGTACTGTTTCCACCCACATCTTTGTGAGCAGTAGAATTGTGACATCAATTTGATAGTAAGTCTGAGTTTAGAAATTCCATGTTCAAGTTGGTGAGCCTCGTAGTCAATCCAGTTGATGGGATAGTTCGTGCATCACCTATCACAATTGGGAATCGACACAACAAGTTCGAACTATAAGTAGCTCCATTGTATGATGATTCAATGGTATTCAGGCAGGACTTATTAGGGATGGCCATAGTTGTTCCAATTTTTTTCAAGGGTCGTTTCATGTTCTTTAGTGAGTTAGAGACATGGAGCACAATGATGAATGGAAGAAGGAAGTTTGGGTCCATGCCTAGTATGTCCTTCATACAGATGGTTGGGAGGATAGGCACACATGTAGATAGGCCTTGTGGCACCATGAGGCAACAAGAAGAATCGACAAAGGAGAAACCAAAGATGACAGAGGAATAGTATCACATGGCACAGAGGTTGGCAAAGTTTGATTTTAAGGAAAAATTTTTTACGTAGAAAATCAAGTTTTTGTGCATTCCAGTAGACCATCTATAGAATATTGGAAATAAGGTGTAGCTTGGACCAACAATAACAAGGAGGTCTTATATGGGATCAATTATGACGGGTCAACATGCAACATAAGTGATTATAGTAGTCTAGACCAAGGAGCCCAAGGGGTGATTTCTCTTGGTAAATATTGTAGTCTTGACGATGGCAAGTGCGATGAAGCACTTGACTTACACTGTGAGAAGAGGGTAACAAACTTGGTGGCAGATGCAAAGGGTGCCAAGGAAGCAAAGGTTTCTGTGGTAGATGCAACAATATAGAAAAGTAAAGGTGAATGTGAGGATTTCCCATCACGCAATGCGGAAGACATCATAGTCATTTGCACACATGCCATCGATATCCTAGAGTCCCAAATGACAAAGGATAAATTGAAGGAAGTGGGTTGTAGGTCGTGCAAGATGGAAGTAGTAGGTCGTGCGAGTTGGGATGCAGCTCTGAGGGAGAATAGGTATCCTTGAGATACTTGCACAGTAGGCATGAGTTAGATGAGTGGCTTATCAATGGTTTCCAGAATCATAATTGTGTTGGCCTTGGGCACCACTCGCTCGTTTTCTTGCTATCAAGGGATATAGATTGGCTCACTTCCTTTAGCGTAGGCAGTGAGACATGAGGTTCCTAGCAGGCGTTCCTTAGAAAGTTCAACCAAGTACGGATTTGTGGATAGGTAGTTCTGTAGAAGCATGGAAGAGGTTAGGACTTTTCCCATTTTTGGCAACAAGGCACGGGGAAAATTGAAATGCAGACGGGAAAACACCAATTTTCCTTAAGGACATTCATTCTCATGGTGTTGAGCGTGACAATTGGGAGTCGCAACCCAATTAGTTTGGATCATGGGAGGCATAATGAATGGAAGCTTGAGAATATTGGCTAAGTACCATGGCAAGAGTAGGGGAGCAGGTGCGACTATCAGAAGATATTTCTTCTAAAGGCTCAGTTGTAGCAGCAATTGCAAGAGATCAACCAATACACAGAGGACTCAGGAAAGTGGGACATTTGTATAAACGAAGAATGACTAAGTCATGGAAGTGAGGGATTGCAGAATTGCTACCGACTGTTGTAGGTGTGGTATGAAGGTGATCGTGGTAGTGGTTGCGGTAGAGTTTCCAAATGTGACAGTCATCATGGAGACGTTGTCAAGGATAGCAACAAGTTATAGAGGGTAGGTTGTAACGGACTTGGTGCAGAGGCACCTCGACCACTCCTTGCACATGGGAAAAGTTGGCATGGGACTTTCCCAAGACACTAAGATGAACTTGGAAACATGGATTGAGAGCTAAGCACGATATGGTTAAGTGGAATATGAGAGAAGGAATGGGGTCGGTTCCTACATTGGGTGGCACCACGCTTGGGTGCCGGGATAGGTAGGCATGTGCCCAAGTAGACAGGAATTCGCCTAAGGCATGGAAAGCCTGGGCACAACATGAATTGGAATCCTAGCACAAGGTTCAACAACATCACGACTTGGAAGAAAAGTGGGCCAAGTGAGTGGCTTCAGTAAGAAACAACTGTGGGCGCAGAGTAAGTGCTAATGGCTAAGTGTGGATGTGTTAAACTATTGGGTGTGTTAACATAAGAAATTTGGCTAAGTAAGAAAACACAAGTGAACATAAGTATAAGTGTAAATTGGTAAAGTGTTATCTGCATGTAGGCATAGTTTACCTAAACACTTGTCGAGTTGGTCTTACCATCGGCAACAATTCGGGTAGTGTTGCACGAGCTACCAAAAATGAAAAATTTGTGTTGGGCCAAGGTAGCCTCATGACAATTTATCTCTATAATATTTTCATATGAAATCTATAAATTAAATAAAAATTTTATAGTTTTAAAACTATTCTTTTAAATGATCCAAGTTTTGAAGTCTTTCAGCATGAAAATGGGAGCCGAACTCTGTAACAGAAACTGAAATGGGAGCCGAACTCTGTAACAGAAACTGAAATGGGACTTGCATTGAGCACGGCTGGTGTCTTCTGCACTTACGTATTGTTCGGATCTGTGAAACCATAACCTGCGTGTAAGTTTTTTTATGATTGCAGATCGATGTATATCATGTGCCCTCTTGGATTCGAGAATAGCATACATCCTCTGAGAAGTTGGTTATCGATGGAGGGCGGAAGCTACCGGGGTGTTGTTTTATCTATTGTCTCGGGGCTCGCCAGGATCTGCTGGGCTGGCGTTTTGGTGCTGTTTGGGTCAGTGCATTGGATTTCTTTTTAGGGTTTGCAGCAGTATCCTGAGGCTGAGGTTACTTTGGAGGAATGGTATTGGTTGACTGCTCTGGTGACCAGCTGGAGGCACTGGATGTACGGGGGATGCCAGGTGGAGGACAGAGGGAGGGCTTGGAGGAGATCCCAATGCTAGGACCTGTTGGGACTGACACTACCGGGGTGGGGCAGATGAGGCCGGAATATGGAATATCACCTTGTGAATACATGTCCTCAATACCTCATAACCTACTGCCGGAAAATCTGGATTGTGATGGTACGTCTGTGGACTTTCTGGGTAGCTCGATTTGGAGGGGGGAGGGAGATTTTTTTGATCGGAATTTAGGGTTTCCGGTTTCTGGCGTGGGGGAGGGGTTTGAAGCGGTGGCCGGATTTGGGTGGATTGCGGATGAGGGGGTGGTTCGTCAGGTTCAGATGCTATGTGGGACGGAATGTGGTGGATTTGCTGTTGATACGCGTGTGCCTCTGGAGACTTTTGAACACCGTGGTTTTGAAAGTCCTCCTGTGGCTGGTTCGAAGCACAAAGGAAGGAACGCATCCGGGGTCGGGGTTCTACAGAAGGGATCGAGCAGGAGACGGAAGCGGAGCTGGATTTAAACTCGCATTGTGGGAAGTTATGCTGTAGGTGAGGATATTGCCTGGGAACGTGTCTTGGAAATGTCTAAGAAGACGCTGGTGGGAAGGGTCATGGGCAGATCTTTTGCTCGACCATTTGTGATGGATTGGGTGGAAACTAACTGGCACGAGGTGCTAGGCTACACACCTGGGGTGGACATGTTGCTACGAGGATGGTTTGCGGTGGAACTTCAATCTGAAATAGATTTACACAAGATTCTGAACCGGAATTGGCACTTGGATCATTCGCCGGTTCTGCTGAAACCCTGGCATCCTCTCTTTGATGCCAGTCGGGAGAGGGTTGACTCCATTCCGGTTTGGGTAAGATTACCGGGACTACCTTTGCATTTTTGGGATATTAAACACTTTCGAAAGATTGGGGATATTCTTGGACATTTTCTGGAGGCTGATCTCTCCTTTCTGGAGACCCATTACAAACAAGTTGCTAGAATATTGGTCAATTTAAATATCCGGGAAGGATTACCGGAGGTCATTAATCTGGAGTGGGGGCCTGAATGCATACCTCAGATGATGGATTACGAGAATGTGCCTTTTAGGTGCAGGCGGTGTCACGTTTATGGTCACCCGGCGTCTGATTGCCACCTTTCGGTTTACACTCACAATGGGGGTCCCCGAAATCACTCTGCTATGGATGTTCTGGATGCACCTAAGGAACCATTGAACTCCTATCCGATGCTGGTGAGGGAAGGTTTGGATGTAGAATAGACTGTGGAGGATTTGGAACCTCGTGGCCAGGATACGGTAGTGCTGCGGGACTTACAAGCTGAGGTTAATCGGGCACCTGCTGATGAAGAACACTGTTCTGATCATTTGGTTGTGACTGAAATGCCGGGATCTTCTTTCACGGGTAATCTTTCCTTTACTTTAACGCCTTCTGTTAAGGTCTTCGTTAATCTGTGCACAGTGGATGGGATAGATTGGTCTGAGGGGCTGAAGAATTTATCCCTGTCGGGACACTCTGGGATTCTACCGACTACCCTCTCCTCGGGCCTTGGTGGGGAAATTTTTTCTCCGGCGGAAGTATCCTCTGTTCAACATCTCGAATTGCCTCCTCTCCTTTTGGAGGACATTATGAACAATGTGGAACCTGATCCTGGGAAGGTGGATACTTTCTCTGAACCCTCCTCTCCTGAGTCTTCTGCTTCAGGATATAATCTGCGATCTTGCACTAAGTTATCTGGGGGGGGATTAGGAAAAGAGAAGATGCCGACGCGGAGAGGCAGAGGTCGCAGATCTCATTTATCTAAGGCTCAGAATAGGGCCAAATTAGATCTTCGGGCTGGGAAACAGGTTTCGATTGAGAGGGCACTTAGAGCAGTGAACGCCCGGACGCATGTTCGGTTATGAAGATCATGTCCTTTAATTGTAGGGGCCTGGCTGGGTCTAAAAAGAAATCAGCCTTCATGAGGGTGCTTACTCTTGAACACCCTGATGTGATTCTGCTACAAGAGACTTTAGGACTAGGTGTTATCGTTAAGGAAAAATTGGAACTTTGGATGGCTGGCTGGACCTTCGTGACTCTGGACGTTCGGGGACGCTCGGGGGGTCTGGCTGTGGGATGGAAGAATTGTGCGTTAAAACTCATCAATGCATGGGGGATGTCTTCTGTCTTGGGAGTTGAATTTCTCTCAGTCGACTTGGGTACTTGCTTCACAGTGGTTAATGTCTATGGACCTTATGACAATCGGGCCCTATTTTGGGATTCAATTATGCAGGAGCAGCTTTTGGATGGTGAATCGGTTGTGGTGGGGGGAGATTTAAATTTCACTTTAGGGCAAACTGAAATTTGGGGCCCTCGAGCGCATGTGGATCCAATGGCTGGATACTTCCAACAGATGCTGGTTCGTAAAAATCTGCTGGACATTGAACCTATCAAACTGAAACCTACATGGAGGAATAATAGGAGTGGAGAGGCTCGGGTGGCTAAAAGATTGGACCGGTTCCTGGTGGCTGAGAGGCTGGTGGACAGGTTTTTTCAACTCAGACAGTGGGTTGGGAGTGGTGGGGATTCTGATCACTTCCCTATCTTTTTAGAGATTAGGAGAGGACCCATCAATCCTCCAAGCTCTCTTAAATTTAACAAGAATTGGTTAAAAGATGATTCCTTTAAAAGTCTTTTTCTGGACCTATGGAGGTCGTATGATGTGGATCATGAGCGCACAGCGGCTTTTCAATTTGCTGAGAACATCCAACGTTTAAAGGGAGCTGTCAAAATGTGGGATTTTGATAAGAGAAGGAGGGAGGATACTGCTTTGAAACAGATCGAGGCTGAACTACTACTGATCTATGAAGGGGATGGAGGAGGACTATTATCTCAGGAAACTAAGGCTGCTATGGTCAGATTGGAAGGTACTAGAAATAAACTTTTGATGGAACAGGAGGAAACTTGGCGACTCAAGAGCAGGGCGATTTGGCTGGAATGTGGCGATGAGAATACTAAATTCTTTCATGCATATGCCAGGGGAAGGAAGTCGGTCAATACTATCTGGAGCTTGAAAGATGAAAATGGCATTGAACATTTTGATTTTGAAGAAAAGGCTAGATGCGGGGTGGGACACTTCCAAAATTTATTTAAGGCACCTGCCCAGGCCTCTATCGCTGAAGTTATCAGGATAGCTCAATTATTTCCGAGGTTTGCTGAGGAGGAGGACAATAGGAGACTTATGTGTGCTATTTCTGAGGAGGAATTAAAGGAGGTTCTTGGTAGCTTCCAGAAAGACAAGAGTCCTGGGCCGGATGGTTGGACGGTGGAATTTTTTCTGGATCTTTATGATGTTTTGGGGTTGGATCTGCTACAGGTGGTTGAAGATACACGATTAAATGGGAAGATACCGGCTTGTTTTAATTCTACCTTTATAGCTCTCATTCCTAAAACTGATAATCCGGCTACTCTTTCAGAATTCAGGCCTATTTCATTGTGCAATTGTATCTACAAGATTGTTTCGAAGGTCATTTCTCGGAGACTTAAGGTCAATTTATCAGAAAATATTTCTGATGAACAATTTGGCTTTCTTGAAGGACATCAGATACATGAGGCTATAGGAGTGGCTCAGGAAGGTCTTCACAGTTTGAAGACTCAACACATCAAAGGTGCTATTCTAAAAATTGACTTATCCAAGGCCTACGACAAGGTGAGTTGGATATATATCCGGCTTCTTGTCACTCATTTGGGTTTCTGTGTCAATTTTATAAGGTGGATCATGTCATGTATAACTACTGTCTCATTCTCTGTTTTATTGAATGGAGTGGCTTCCCCTTTTTTTCATGCGGAAAGAGGCCTTAGGCAAGGCTGTCCACTGTCTCCCCTCCTTTTTCTCCTGGTAGCAGAAGGTTTGAGCAGGGCTATACTGGATGCTAAATTACAGGGAAGATTTAGTGGCATTGGCATTGGTGAGCAGCTATATGTTACACATCTATTATTTGTGGATGACGTTATCATCTTCTGTTCTGGCGATCGAAGAGATACTAGAACTCTGAAGGAGATATTGGAACTTTTTTCTAAAGCTACGGGGATGGATATTAATGTTGAGAAATCCACTCTTACTACCCATCTGCTGAGACCGGATGAGGAACGGGCTCTTATTGAACTGTTTCCCTTTAAGATTGCTGGCCTGGATGAGGGAATGAAATATCTGGGATTCTCCCTTAAAGCCAACGTATATTATAAGAAGGATTGGCGATGGCTCATTGGTAAGGTGGAGAAACAACTGAAAGGCTGGAGTCATAAGTGGATGTCACGAGCTGGCAGGCTGGTGCTGGTTAAGTCCGTATTGGAAGCCATTCCAGTCTACTGGATGTCTTTGTCTTGGATACCCAAGGGTATTCTTGAATCTATCAGGAGGTTATGCTTTAGATTCCTGTGGAGTGGCAAGAAGGAGGATAAGGTTACCCCGTGGGTCAACTGGAAGAGAATTGCTGTACCTAAGGGTCTTGGGGGGTGGGGATTAAAAAACATCTTTCTTTTTGCACATGCGCTGGCAGCCAAGGGAGGATGGAGACTTATCAAAACTAACAGCTTATGGACCAGGGTTATCAAAGGAAAGTATTTATCAGACATGAGTCTGGATGAATGGATTAGGAGCCCTCGGAAGTCTCATAATGGGGGATCCGTAATTTGGAAAGCTGTGGTTAAATCCTTCGATTTGGTGGAGAGATATCTGGCGTGGGATGTTGGTAATGGCGCACAGGTGAGAGTTGGCAGAGATCCTTGGATTGGGAGTGAACGCTCTCATTTGTTGCCTGATATGGTAGTAAATGCTTTGGAAAATAGGGGCATACTCACACTAAACCAGCTGGCTGTACAGAGACCCGATGACCCGTGGATACAACATTGGACTAATGCTGAACTGTTGGGCTTGGAGGCACCTGTGGTGGAGTATCTTAATAATTATATCGATGGATTGAAAAGGGCACAGATTCATCTGTCGGAACAGGCGGATGTGCTGATATGGGAACCTGATCTGGCTGGGGACTACACACCAAAAATGGGATATTTAATGCTCAGCGCAGGTGATGTAATCGGGGAAGAGATCTGGTGGTGGCGCTCACTGTGGAAACTTAAATGCCCATCCAAAAACAGATTGTTTATGTGGTGTGCTCTTATGAATCGGGTACCGACCTGGGATAATCTGCAGAAGAGAAATTTCCAGGGACCGGGGTGGTGTGTTTTGTGCAAGAATGAATCGAAAACGATCACTCACCTCTTCATACATTGCCAGTTTACGACTGCTGTGTGGCATGAATGCTCTAAATTGATGGGCTTTGATTGCAAATGGGAAGGAAACTCTGTGGACAATGCATGGGAAAACTGGTGGAGACGGACAACAGATAAAAAACAGAATATCTTACCATTGTTGATTATATGGGGGATCTGGTTGGCTAGGAATGGTGCGATTTTTCAGGAAAAACCATGTCTTCCGGAAGTGCTCTGTGCAATTTCTGTGGGCATTTTTCAAGCTTGTCCTGAATACGTTAGGGCTGCTAAACAGAGACGGGACATGGCTGTTGAGATAGATAAATCTTCTCCCTGGGGCTTCTTTGATGGTGCAGCTAGCAATGAGTTTTGTGGTGGGGGAGCAATCTTATACATTTCTGATTCTCATTTCTACACTCTCACGATGGGTCTTGGAGCGGGATCCAATAACTTTGCAGAAGTCATGAGTTTAAAATTATTACTCATTTTTGCAAATGAGCGGGGTATCTCTAGGTTGGCAGTCTTTGGAGATTCGATGAATGCTATTAATTGGACCAACCAAACCCAAGCCTGCAGAGTTATTAGAATTGCAAATGTTATCAACTCTATACAGCTGGTCAAACAATCATTTGATTCATTCATATGCCGGCATGTATACAGGGAAAATAACCAACAGGCGGACCAGGCATCCAAAGATGGGCAACTCATGGTTCTTGGCACTTGGAAAGTAATTGAAGAATTCAATGGACAGCGAACTGATTTCTATCACAGACCCTTTATTGAATGATGAGTATTTTAATGTAGTTTCATAATTTTTGAAAATGAAGTTTCAATGTTTTTCTTGAGAAGATGTAAAAGCAAAATAGTCCGGTGGGACAGAAATAACTTGATAAAGCAGGAAATATGTAGTTTTGAAAGTAGACGTTATAGTCTCATCAAGTTGAACCCATTTTATTTGGGCATGGTTCATTCACTTTACAGTGAATACAAAATGTAATTCGGATCTCTAAGGATGAATGGAATTACGCTTTTTTCTTTTGGAAAAAAAAAAAAAAAAAACTATTCTTTTAAATAAAAGAATTTTATTTTAAAGAATTTTAACCAATTATTAAAAGAATAAAAAATTAATTATAGCTAATTAGAGTTGTTTCTCTTTAAGCTTTTTTATTATAGTAGTAATATTTTAAAACAAATCAAATAATCTATATCTTTTCTTTACTCTCAAAGTTTGATAAACTAAATTTAGTTTCAATGAAAATGAATGTTCAAGAACATCATCATTATCATTATCAATAAAATTTAGAAAATAAACATTTTCTTAACTTCTTGACAAGTTTTTGATGCTTTAAAGATATTCATATGAATGAAAATTTAAAGTACATTACACACTAAAACCAAAATCCATTGTTTTAAAGTATCAATTGAATACCCAAATATTAAGAAGAGTGGTGGAAGACCTAAATTATGGTGTTTATATTAGTATGGTTATTTATATATTTTAACAATTAAATTAAATATTGACCATAACAAGAAGTGGTTATTTTAAAACTAAAAGCATTATGTTATTTTTTTTTAATTGAAGTGGGTTTTTCTTCCATTGAAAGCATAGCTATGACTAGGTATCTAATGTATAACAAAAAAAAAAAATGGGAGACTACATACTTCTGAAAATTGAAATTTAAACCACATAAGGCTCAAGTGAGATTGTCATAACGATGTCATTTCTTGGTTAAAGATGTGAGGATTATCGAAAATGTTCCTTTGCAAAGTATAGATGTTACTAAAAATATTATTACTTCAAAGTTCAAAGAGAAGTTGTGGTGTGATGATAATTTAGAGATTAAAATAAAATTAAGATATTACAAGGAGGTCATTAACCCTACCCTAACCTTGAAGATCAAAATGATCTCTCTATTTTAATTAATGCAAAGAATAAGATTTAGATAGCTAAAATATCCACGACCTCTCATAAGCCACCTAACTTTCTATCTCATTAACTCTTTCTCAAGGTTTGATAAACCAAAATTGATCTAAATGAACATTATCTATTATCATAATTATCATTGTCATGATATAATTATTTTAAATAATTAAATATATTAATTATCATTGTAATTATTAATATTATAAAAGATTTTTTTAATTTTATCATCATTATATAATTAATATAAATAATTAAATATATTATTTATCATTGTAATTATTAATATTATAAAAGATTTTTTTAATTTTATCGTCATTATATAATTAATATAAATAATTAAATATATTAATTACCATTGTAATTATTAATATTATAAAAATTTTTTTAATTTTACAATAATTTGACTTAAATAACTTATTTCATTGAATTTCTCCACAAACTTAAATCAAGAAAACCCATTTTTAAAAACCCGAGAGAAATAACTTAAAACTATTTAACATTAAATTGTGATTTTGGGAAGGTATTTTTCACGTGTCAAATTGTTATATGACTTGATATCCACTTTTTAAAAGAGCCTTTAAAAGTCTTGATTCTCTAAAGTTGATGTACGCCCACACCATGGTTCATGGACCACATGATATTTCGACGTATACTAGGCACTCTATCTCCATTCATCTGATTTTTATAATTGTTTATAAATCAGGTTAGATCTAAATTCCAAGCTTTATCCAGTGCCGAGAGGGATCAAATCTCCCGAGGTGTAAACTTCTCTTTGGATAGCTTATTGAGAGCAATACCTAGCCACCTAATCCTAAGCTCTAAAGTCTCTAGTTTAAGTCTCATTTTTACTTTTTACTTTGTACTATTCTTTTTTGTTTATGGCCGACATAATATTTATTACTTTTACTTTGTATTATTCTTTTTTGCTTACTTTGTATTAATTTGTTACTCCACAAACACTCTAAAGTCTTATTCTTTTTTGTTTATGGCCGACATAATATTTATTACTTTTTACTTTGTATTATTCTCTTTTGCTTACTTTGTATTATTTTGTTACTCGACAAACACTCACATGTTACAAGATCTCCCTCATACTAGGCTGTAAAGCGCCTCTCGACCCAAAAATTACGATGACCATAAAATCTTTGTCTCATCTTTGTATAATATGATACTCGTAGAAATCTAACTCCATCCCTATTAAAAAGTAAGCATAATTACACCCATAAATATTAGAATCCATGTAATTAATCAAATATAATAAATATAAAATAATATATATTTATTTTAATTCTGAATCTATTACCACATGTAATAAATATAAAATAATATATATTATTTTTAAATTGGGATCTATTACCAGCATAGATCCATCTTAAACCCGTATCTATCAAACACAGAGAGGGATCCAATTTCTTGATGTGTATTTCTTTTTTTAAATTTAAACTCAAGAAATTTGATCTCTCTTGATTGATAAATCGCGTTTTAAGTTTTAAATTTTTATTTTATAAAGGAACATCTATTTTTTAATTACTTTTCATAATATTTTATTTTATGAACCAACATGGATTTTTTTAAATACTTTCCATAATTTAAATTTTTATTTTATGAGCCGACATGAATTTTTTAATTATTTTGTTAATAACAAACGTTACATCACACACGTTACAACATCTCCCCCATACTGGGCTATAGAGCACCTCGTTTCACTTGGTGCAACCAAATGTAATAAATATAAAATAATATTGAGGGGCATACCATTTTAAAAGTGAATGTAAGGGAAAATTGCACCTCAAGATATTTCTATACTCGTGTAATATCTAAATCTATCGCTCAAATTTCTCTCATGTTAATCCAAGTTTAACGATGGTTCAACTCTAGCATAGCAAGATATCTCCAAGTTTCATTAATATTTTTAGTTTTAATTAATTGGATTATATATCTCTTTTTGCATTTGAACATTAGGTTAAAGTTGATGTAAAAAATTTATTTACTTAATAATTTATTTTTATTAAAGTGCCATGTGTGAACTTCATATTGAAGAAGATACACTTTTTCCAAAAACTTGTTTTAAACTTTAAGTTAGGGATAACATTGTAAAAATTTTATTTACTTAATAATTTATTAGTTGTATACCAATAGGTGTTTATATCTTAGAATTTGGGGTGGAATATCATCTATGTTTTCCCTAGATTGAAGGAGGATGGGACAAGTGTACTATTCAAATTGATTTTATGATTGTGGTTCAAAATTAGAAATAAGCATTTAAAAAAGTAAATATAAAAGATAATTGGTAGTTGATGCATGGATAATTGGTAGCTCATGGATAACAGGTAGTAACAGACAATACATTTAACTAAAGAAGGTAACAGGGAACTCAAACATAGATAACAAGTGATTACAACATGACACTTAACTTGTAACATATCAATCTTCACCAACCACAAGTTAAATAATTATGCTAATATTAAATACCATGCGAAAATTCCACATTAAATATAAAAATTACACTAACAAAAACCACCAAAATGTATTTAACAACATGGAAACCAAAGAAAATGTAAGACAAAAAAGAGCCATGGTGGTATGTCTAAGAATTTTCTTACCATTAAAACCACATTATGGAAGTGTCGTTCACTAGAAAGAAAGGACACGTGGTGACATGGTATCGGATACGAGACTCTCTACATTTAGAACTCCTCTCCATATGATTTAGAATACATGTGAAGGAGTACAGGTTGTCGCATACGAGACTTTTCAGCATTTAGAACTCCTCCCAACATGACACAAGGAGAATGAATTATTTATTTATGCTAATTAAATATCTTAACTAAAAGATAGTTCACAACTACCTCTAACTTTTGGCAAAATTTAGAATTTACGGTGACTCCCGATTGACGATCCAGCATGAGCTGAAATACTTCAAAAACTTCACTCTCCAGCATATTTATAGAGAATTCAACTCCCAGGCAGATCTGTTATCGAAGCAGGCATTGGAGGGGGATGAAGGGGTTCTATTTTGGGAAGAAGTTTTCGAAAACACGGTCCTAGATTTTGGATCTTTATTTTTCTATGATTAAGTGTTTTTTGTTGTTAGGCTTTTTTGAGTTATCGGCATTAGGTATTAGCCTTTTATGTAATTGCTGGAAACTAAAAATCATGCTCCATGGTTATTTTTGGGATGACTGTATTTCAGTGATTACATTATGTACTATTTGATTCAGTTATTGAATATCAATAGTATGCTTTTTTTTACGGGGAAAAAAAAGATTAAAAAGGAGATACAAGGAGAATGAAGGAAAGAGTGGAGAGTGAAAATATTTAATAAAATGTTTGATATTTCTTCTTTATTCATTCATTTTTTAATCGTCAAGGGGATGAGATTCACTTATAATAGTAAGAAAAAAATTTCATGTTTTCGAATATAGTGACCTTGTAAATACATATAAAATTTCCTTCTTTCCAGCATGGTTGTTAGCTAGATGACTTTTATGAAAATTATGCAAAGTTTGAATTTGCATATGAAAAGTTGGGAATCAATATTTCAAAAGGATCTAGTGTGTTGTGCAATATACTTGCAATTTAAACAAAAGCCTAATTTGCATATCAAACACCATGAGTCAATATTTAAGCGAGATCTAATAAGCAATGAAATATACTCACAAATTTGAGAAACATGATCCTTTCATGGTTTTGAACAATGCCCTTGTGACTGCTTTATTATGACCGATTATTGTATAAATGCCCATATTGCTAGCAATTATTGTCTTTTTTTTGCACATGGTTATAGTAGAAATCGTTTTAGGATGTTTCTGAGTGTGGCAATTACATTTTTTTCATTTGAAATGTGTTTGCTAGCAACCATCTTGTCAACAGCCCTGCCAAGAGTGGCAATTTTTGCAAATGATTGAACTCGTGCCAGATGCTTGCATGGTTTTGCACATTTCCCTTATGGCTATGTCCTATTATGAGTGATGCTTGTATTAATGTCCATAGTGCTAATAATCATCATCTTTTGCATATGGTTTTACAAGGGATCATTCTAAGAATTCTTAGGTTTCTGAATGTAGTGATCTTGTAAATGCATATATAATTTCTTATATTGCAACATGGCTACTAGTAGCCATTTTATCAATCGTCCTATTATGACTGGTGCTTTAATAGTAGAAATTGAACACAAATTTCCAGTGCTTTGTCCAAGATATGTGCAATTTGGTAATATATTGAATTTGCATATTAAGTGGATCTATTGTGTTGTGCAATATACTCACAAAGTATCTAGCTTATTGTGCAACATACTTGCAAATTAAGGAGATGTCTACTTTAACAATTTCTCTTGCTTTGTGCAATTGTTTGGTGCTTGTATAGATGTTCATATTGTTGATAATTATCATTCCTTGCACATGCCTATACAATAGATCTTTCTAATATTTGTCAGGTTTCTCAATGTAGTGATCTTGTAAATACATATAAAATTTGTTGATTTGCAACATGACTACTAGCAAGCAATTTTTTCAATAATCTTGTTAAGTTTGAAAAAATTTCAATTGATTAGGCTCATGCTAGATCCATTTTCTGCTAAACCTTGGAATCGATCTCTATGTATCTCACAAATTTACAATAAGTACTAAGACATGTACACCTTAAAAAAAATCACTTCAAATCTTAACTCGTGTATGCCTTGAAAACAATCATATTTAATCTTGTAGCTAGCCAATGTATATGTAGTATGATTGACGACCAATACTTGGCATATGCTAATATACTTCTCAGTGCATTTTTTTAATGAAAGGATAGCCTATGACCATTTCAATTCTATTAGGCATGTGTATCTTTTCTAGTCTTAGAGTTCATTTGCACTATCCAATTGCAAATGTTTAACCTCTACTAATTTGGAGCCACGTTCCATTTAGATGTTAATTCCTGGCTTAGGAAAGGTACCATTAAGTCCACTCTTGGTTCCAAAAAAACATCCCCAAAAAACTACTTTGTCACTAAAAGAATCATATTATTTACAATTTCAAGATTTCCCAAAATAACCAACGAAGTTGCTTTCCTAATTAATGCACATGCAAATTCAAATCAATTATGCGATCCAAAATTCCTCTTCAATCCATAATATCATTAGAATCCAGGTAACTAGTCCTTTGTTTTAAATAAAGCAACTTCTCTCATCATTAATATGCTTCGAATTATCCCTTTGTTCAAACTATAACTATGTTAATAGAATATTCCTGAAGCTTTCTCGTAATAAAACTATTAAAGGAACCACTAGATGTCTCACCATTAATCCATTGATTCATGGGAACCTTATACTAGCCTTTTTATCAGAACACATGAAGATTACTTCTTCATATTTCTCATCGAGCCTCATCAACAAAGAAAAGGAGGAGAGAGAATTAAAGGAAGTAGAAGACTCTATAAATCAAATCCCTTAAATCAAGGTTTTTACTAGCCATTGTTGTAGGTTGATTGGCCATGCACATAGCCATTTCTATCACTTGTCATAATCACTTTTTATATCAAATTTGCTCATACTTTATCAATTATATTAATACTTTTTCGCAATTCACATTGCACAATAACCTGCTTCATTAGTGTTTTTTTCCTTATGTATGACATGATATCTTTCTCTCTGGTTATAAATATATTATATATTTCTTATGAATATAGCAAATAGTTTTCATTCAATTTATTGATAACAGATAGTGAATAGAAGCATAGAGAGAGAGAGAGAGAGATTATTTTTTGGGGGTCTAATTTGCTCATATTTTATCAATTGTCATTCTACAAATAATTGGCATGTTACCATTGTTTTTTGTTATAAATATGGCATAAAATTGTTCTCAATATGGCAAATAGTCATAAATGTATTTGCATTTACCGTTCTTTTGCTGCAGCTATGGCACTGCTTTACTAACCATTGCAATTCCAAATGGCTAATGCCAAATAAAAAACATTGCAATTGCACTCATCCTCATGTCATTCCTCTTGCATTTCCCTTTTGCTTCGGTTACGGAGATTGCAACTTGTGGCCCTCGCTTTGTAAATGTAACAAAATTTGTAGATTTTATTAATTCTTATAAATTGCTTGGTTATATTTTTATAAATATTATTTTATATTTAGAAACTTCATATGATTGAAGAATATTTTGTTGGATATTTCCCGAAAAGATTCAAAATTAAAAACGAAAATTTAAAAATATTGCAAATAAAGTAAAGTCAAAGGGAGGCCAAGACAATTGGTTCATCTCCATAAGATCTTTAGATGTTGAGAAGTTTTAAAAAATCTAACATAGTTTATCTTTATAATTTTTTCATATGAAAATCTATATATTAAATACAATTTATATAGTTTTAAAGTTATTAGTCCATGCCCTTAGGAAAAGACTATATGTTCCATGTTTACCTATTAATTGACATTAAAAATCTAGTTTTTATAAAGTTATGTAAACGTTATGTTAAAATTTGTAGTTACTAATATTTTTTGAAAAAATTGTATCAACATTTTATTGGTCGAGAGGTGTTGATTTGATCATTTTTATTATTGTTGGGATTAAAATAATTAAGAAAAAAAAACTTACCTTAACTTTAACCTTACCTTATTGCTATTGTTCAGGCCCCAAGTAATTGTCTTGTCCCTTGTTCTATCCTCCTGCCATGGATTTGATATTGTTTGGCATGCAAGTAAGATCAGTATGTCCATTTTTTGTCCTCCTGTCATGTTTTTTCTATTGCTTGGAATGCAATTGAAATCATCCTGTCATTCATTCTATCCTATATAATCGATGTTTTCTATTTATTGCTGGCATCTTGTCTGGAGTCACGCTACATACACCAAGATCTTTCCAGGGTGCTGGGTTATGATGGATTTCATACATTTATTTTCATCTTATTGCACCCATAGCACCCAAATATTTTAGATGCATATTGCCCATGGCACCCAAAGATTCCAGATGCATCAAATATGCATTATTTCCCATAATCGAAATTCATGCTCCCTGATGCTTGGTTGGATCCATGAACAGGTGGGAAGTGTTCAATTCTCCTAGAAGTGAATCCATGGGATGATGAAACAATATGCAAAAAATGGAGGAAACAACATGCAACCTTGATATGCAGGGCTTGCTATGGGAGCCTCAAACTCATTCTAGTGGGATATGGAAATAAGAAGTTGCCAAGATGATTGACACAACTATCTGGATTAAGATTCAAATGAAAAGGAGGGAAAGGATCTGGATAATGAAGACTCATGGCCACAAAAGCATGCAAAGAGTCCTAAACTTGCTTGGGATTTTCTTTTGGATGCTGCAATTGTTATATTCAAAGAGAAAGTAATTTTTTTCTTGCCCATTCCATTTAGTCATGAGTCACGAGTGATTCTTATGCCATTGTTTCATTCGGTAAAATATTTTTCTTGCTCTGGAATAGATGCCGAAGTAGATGTCGAATATTTTTGTTTCTTAAATTTGAGTATTTTATAAGGTCCCTCATTTGATATCTTATCTAGCTTACAACATTCACCAAGGCATTCCACACCAAGAACTAATTTCAATAAAAATTTATTGTATTGAGGACAAATGCTCAATCAAACACTAATCTAAGACTCTAAGCAATATTTTAGGTTATTTGTGTTGTTTTTTTCTAAGTTATAGCTTATGTTCTGGAATTTGTAGTCTTTGAATTCAAATTTTGAGGCATTGTAAGCTAATGCGGGGATATTAGTCACTAGCGGTTTTTTTCTCATTTTAGGATGACATTAGGCATTATATTGACTGTAATTATTCATGCATTGGAAGTTGTCTCTATGATGAATTTGGAAACAACTCTTCTAACCATTGCTACATAATGAAAGTGTCACTCTAATGACTTTGGATCCAACTCTTCTAACCATGGATCCTTTTATCATAATTTCCTAACGACATAATTTTCTAATGACAGTATCTTCCACGGAAAAATAAGTTCTATGTTGGAGGTTCAACCCTATTCTAGCTTGAAAATATCCTTGGAAAATCTCCTCTCATTTCACTAGGTCGTGGAAGTCACCCTGTATATGATGATGATGTTCAAGTTGTTGCTACAAGCTCATCATGCCCAACAATTGAGATCTAGAACCACCACAGCCAAACTCCCCGGTATCAAATCTCTGCATTTTTTTCCCAATACAAGAAGCCTAGAGGGAACTGATGCACATGATTGACACAACTGTCAGGATGAAGATTCAAATGAAAAGGAGGGCAATGATTTGGATAGTGAAGGATCATGTCCACAAAATCATGCAAAGAGTCCTGAACTTGCTCATGATTTTATTTTGGATATTGTAACTATTATCTTCAAGGAGCAGGTAATATCTCTTCTTTCTCATTTCATTCAGTCATGAGTCACTAGTGATTCTTATGCCATTGTTTCATTCATTAATTTTTTTTTCTTACTCTGGAACTAATGTCATAGTAGTTGTTTGGGATGATTTTTCTTTTTTTTTTTGTATTTTATAAGGTCCCTCATTTGATATATTATCTAGCTTACAACATGAATCAAGGAATTCCATACCAGTAACTAACTGCAATAAAATTTTATTGTATTGAGGCCAAATGCTCAATCAAAATCTTGTCTAAGACTCTTAGAAAGTAATCTTTTAGGTTCTTTGTGTTGTTTTATTTCTAAGTTCTAGCTTTTGTTTTGGAATTTTCATTCTTTGGAATCGTTGTTTGAAGCACTGTAAGCTAATGGGATATCATTGTTGGTGTTGTTTTCCTCAGTTTAGGATGACATTGGGCATTAGATTGACTGTAATTATTCCTGCAAGGGAAGCTATCACTGTGATGACTTTGGAACCACCTCTTCTAACCATTGCTATACAATGGAAACTATCACTTTGTTGACTTTGGATCCAACTCTTATAACCATGGATCCCTCTATCATTTGTGAATTAAATACAATTTTGAAACTTTTATGTACCATTTTACCTTGGCTTTTAACATCTCCTTCTCTAATATACATTGGAATTACAAAATGGCCATGATACTAGATTTGGTACTTCCTTAGCATGTATGGTAACACATCCTCATTTTCTAAGGCAGAGATCATGAGTCCATGACCTTCTACCTTCTCTCTAGTATCTCCTTGGTTCAGATGAAACATGGAGACACAACTATTGTAGAAGTAGATGATGTAGCGACAATTGCTCCAGCCTCAACTTGATGGTCCTTGTATGGTGTTTTTTCCTCTCTTCTCCACTCAAGAATATTTTCAGGAGCCATGAGAGTTCTAGAGAATATTTCATCTGCATTCAACACTAAAACTGTGATGGGATCTAGAGAACAAAACCAACCATGTATGATTGAAAGAGAAAGCGATACCTTATTACAAGTTTCACCATCTGAGAACTAAACATATGGTTTTATAGAAGAATCCAATGATGCAGTAAGCTGCTTCAAACACACCTTCAAGCGATGATTCAAAAATTGATCCTTACTTGGGGACTAACATTCATGAGTATACAAGAAATTGTGTGAATGGATTCCAATGTAATGGAGGAGGATACGTTACTGAAGCAGAAGAGGGCTCATCAATAGATGAGGAAGAAATGTGTTACAGGAATAATCTATCAACAAAGCAAGGTGGACTCAACAATGCCAAAGTGTCAAGTATTCTGAACAATAGAAACAATAGTTGTTCCAGTTTTGGCGGTTATTTCAATGATACATGGAAGGATGTTTTGAGTGAGGTTAGTTACATATTTTTATATTCTATTATCAAATTGAAACCCCTTATTAAAGAATTTTTTATGTTAAAGTTTCCATTTTTTTCCTTTTTTTGCTTTCTACTCAATGTAGAAACTAAATCTTTTCCTTCTCCCATTTGGTAAGTTTGAATTGCATTCAAAGATTTGTTTGCACGAGAGGTTTTTCCTCAAAGCTTTGCCCTTAGAGATGGCATGTTCTCCAAAATAAATGGGGCAAAATTCAATCAAAAGTATTGAAGGTGAAATGTGCCCTTGTGTCCAAGGTAGCGGAATTAGTGAGGAACAAAAGTACAAAGGCAAGCACATACATAGATTCTGAAATCTCCTTTTGTCTGAAATTTCAATTTCCAAGGGGAAGGTGCTTGAAGATTCAGAAGGTTTCATCAACCATGGGCTACTAGAAGCATCAATTGTTAATGTTTGCAAAGGAAACAAATTGATTGCTTCAAGATTTGCAAAGTCAAAGTATGGTGTGGCTTTTTGTCCCATATGAGCAATGTTCAATGCAAACAAGAAAAAATGGATTGCATCTACAATTCCAAGAAACCAAAAACCATGAAGACGTTTTAAGAGATGAAAAAAGAATTTGTTCAAAATAGTAAGTAAATTCTTCTACAATATCATTTCATAATCTGTAGCTCATAGTTAAGAGCTGCATAGATTCAGGTGTTATCTAGGATCAAGGTTGAGTACCTCAACCAACTATTTACTCATTGCTCTTCCATGCAGATTTTTTCAATCATGTGAGGTGGTATTATGGTGATTAGAAGTCATTCACACTGCCTAACTAGCTGCAAGACATAATTGCATCCATTCTAATATTGGCTGCGCTATGCTATGCTTTCAGTAGCGTGAGTTGCAACACACAATTGCATCCATTCTAACATTAGTTGGAATGTGCTCTACTTTCAGTAGCTTGAGATTGTCATGTAAACTTATATTTGCAATATTCCTTGCAAGATGCAAAGAACAATGCAAGTTAGATTAGGAAACATAATACTTGTACTATAATGAAGCTCTCAATATATATCTGGAGTGCGTTGCAATTGAAGTGGGATTTCCTATACCCTTTCAAAGAAGGGATTTCCTTGCCGAGTTGTGAGAAATGTAGTAAGATATCTATCATTTAGAAGAAAAGCATTTTGACATCTTTTCAAGTACGAAGGGCTTCATCTTTCATGGTTGTTGTTTGATGTAGCAGGTATAAATGGATTTTCTATTAGTGCTTACTATGACCAAATAAAGACACAAACATAAGGAAATAGCAAAAGAATGCTTTAAGGAAATCACAAATCTCCTCAAACCTAATATTATTCTTTATCTCAAAATTTCATGAATGAAATTGCCTTAGTCCCTATTATATTTTCATGTATATGTGGATTGGCTTTTCCTAATAGTTTTTAGTTTTAAGTGGGATTTTGTTGGGTGAGATTTTTAATATTCTAAAACATGTTGAAAGTTGGTCATTTTGATATTTATTATTTAAGTATTTTTGGATTTGAGTGTGTGTGTTTACAAAAGTCATTTAATTAAATTATATTGAGTTTGTGAATCATTTTATTTAATTTTTTTCTCTCATTGTTATTTTATATTGTTTTTTGTTTCTATACTATAAGGCATGAACTAAACTCTTGTTTTTCAAATAGAATAATTTTATTTTAAAGAATTTCAACCAATCATTAAAAAAATTAAAAATGAATTATAGTTAGTTAGGGATGTTCCTCTTTAAGCTTTTTGAGTATATGAATAATGTTTTAAAACAAATCAAATAATCCGTGTCTTGTGTTTTCTCTTAAAGGAATACTATTTAAAAAAATCAAATAATCTATGTTTTGTCTTGTCTCTTCAGATTCGATAGACCAAATTAAATTTGGTCTTGAACGTTTAAGACCATCATCATCATTAGTTCAACAAAATTTAGCAAATAAATATTTCATTTTTGCTTCAAAAGTTTTTTATACTTTAAAAATATTCATATGAATGAAAATTAAAAGTAGATTAGACACTTGAAAACAAAATCCATTGTTTTAAAAATGTTCATATAAATGAAAATTAATGTACAAAATCCATTTTTCAAAACTATCAATTGAATACAGAAATATTGATAGAAATGGTGGAAGACTTAAAAGTATGTGTATTTATATATTTTAATAATTAAATTAAATATTGATAATAGAAGAAGTGGTGGTTATTTTAAAATTAAAAGTATTTGTCATATTTTATTCTTTTAATTGAAGTGGGTCTTTCTTTTATTGAGAGCATAGCTATGACTAGATACTTAATGTACAAGAAGAAAAAAACTCGAGAGACTACAAACTTATTGAAATTTAAACTACATAAGGCTCAAGTGAGGTTGTCATAAAGACACCATGTATTGGTTAAAAATGTGAGGATTGAGGAAAATGTCATTTTGCAAAGTATAGATGTTATGAAAAATATTATAATTTCAAAGTTCAAAGAAAAGTTGTGGTGCAAGGATAAAAGAAAATTAAGATATTACAAGGAGATTATTAACCATAACTTTGAAGATCAAAATGATCTCTCTATTTTAACTAACTCAAAGAATAAGATTCACATAGCTAAAATACTAATGATCTCTTATGAACTACCCAACTTTCTATCTATTAATTCTTTCTCAATATCTCATAAACCAAAATTGATCTAAATAAATATTATCTATCATCATATAATTAATTTAAATAATTAAATATATTAATTATCATTATAATTATTAATATTATAATACATGCGTTTAATTTTACAATAATTTTGACTTAAATAACTTATTAAATTGAATTTCTCCCAAAC
The DNA here is from genome assembly GCA_027924585.1 of Larix kaempferi. NCBI lineage: Eukaryota > Viridiplantae > Streptophyta > Pinopsida > Pinales > Pinaceae > Larix > Larix kaempferi. The sequence continues at coordinate 3,324,939 of BSBM01000091.1, forward strand.
TTTAAAGAAGAAAAACCATTTTAAAAAGCCCGACAGAAATAACTTAAAACTATTTATCGTTAAATTGTGATTTTGGGAAGGTATTTTCCACGTGTCAAATTGTTATATGACTTGATATCCGCTTTTAAAAAGAGCCTTTTAAAATCTTAGATTCTCTAAAGTTGATGTACGCCCACACCATGGTTCATGGATCACCTAATATTTCGTCGTATATTGGGCTCTCCATCTCCATCAATCATTAATGGGTTATAGAAAAGTCATGGGCTATAGAAAAGTCGGCTAAATTTTTTCATGTTTGTATCAATAATGGATGAAGTGTAGCGTCTCAGAAGTTGTAACCTTTTAAGATAAAACACATGTTCTTAATATTTTAATCGTTAGGTCTATTTAGGCTATACTCAAAGCCATATCTAATATAATACATATATATATATATATATATATATATCTTTTAACAAGAATGGTTATGGATATTGTATTAAAAAGAGTCTTCAAAAAATAAATACAAAGAGGTTTTGGTTTTCCGCTCAGAGGGATCAGCTTTCAAATTTTCTATTCTTGTTTTGGTGATTCTTCTCCTAGCTCTAATAGGTCTGAAGCTAGTACTATAAAACTTAACAAATTGTCCCAAAATGAGTTTATAAAAGTAATGCATTACAAAAATTGGGTGTAGAGTCCATTAAAACTGATAATACCCATTAAAACTAGACCTGAGTTTCTTCTATACTAGAGCAGAAAGATAAATTATAACCCGCAAAAGGAGAGAACCAGTTAGCCGAGTCATTTCTGTCGTGGATGAGGAGGTTCTGGGCTTTCCATGGAGTCATCCAGATTGGAACTGGAGCCCGCAGTGTCCTGAAACCCTGGAATGCAGCGAGTCAAATCTTCTCTGAGCCTGTCCACCTTTCCTTCAATGTCTGAGATATTCTTGTAGTTATCGTCCACCTTGGAGTCCACATTTGATATACTGTTTGCTGTGTATTCTACCGCTTCTGACATGGAGGAGATTCGACCGTTCATTAGGTCATTGTTATGCCTGACCTCAGTGTTGAGAGAGTGTAGTAGGGTAAAAACTCTTGTCATGTTCTTTTTTATCTCTGCCACCTCAATTCTAATCCTATTCACCTGCACTTCCATGGTTTCGGCCTCTATGTCTTGGGGGGTCGAATGGGTGGAGGAATCAAGGGCTACAAGCTCGTCATCGCACAGACTAAGGGACATGAGGTCCATGAGGAGAGAGCGTAGAGGCTGCAAGAGCTTTGCTTCAGGAAGAGAAATGTCGGGGGAGGAGAGCAGGGGCTTGTCACAGAGAGTGCAGGAGAGCAGAGGCGGAGAAATTGCAGAGCTAGCGCCCAGGGAAGGAGCAAAGAAAGCAGTGGAGCGGGCGTCCATCCTCAGGGTAGAGGTTAACAAAGCGAACTTCTGGAAGCGTCTAAAAGAATGGTTAATCAAAGCGTGCGAGAGAGTGGGGATAGATGGAAAGAGGCCATGTGAAGGCATTAAATGCCTCCATTGGCCCTCGATCAAAGTGACAAGTGGATGCATGTAGGAATAAGGGTGGCCGCTACCAAAGGTGACGAGAGTTGGGAGAGAAAGATGTCGGGGTATGGGGGAAGAACCCCAAGGGGAGGAGTGGTTAGGGAATCCAACTAGGGGTAGGTTCTTCACCATCATAGGATAGAAAACCATTACATTGGAGCACCCCTTTGTTAGCCATTTCATTGGCGTGCGTGGTGATTATTTAAGCGTTAAACATGGAGGTATTTAAGAGTGTTGAAATCTCTGCTGATAAATTTGAGGATGTGGTGGTATTTATTGGATGGGGTGGAGCATTTCCTGGTGAGATTGCGGGCTTCTCGGATTATGAGAAGGGAATCCCCAACGGCTATCAGATATTTTATCCCGGCCTTGATGGCGACTTCTAGACCTTTAAGTAAGGCAAGCCATTCAGCGTCATTATTGGTCTTTATTCCAATTCTCAAGGCATAGCTTTTCATTCTGCTTCCCCCGGGGTCGAAGATGACCCCTCCCGTGCCTGCCAACCCAAGAAATATAATACATATATATTAACCAAATACAATAAATATATATAAAATAGTATATATTTATTCTAATTTTGGATTTATTACCAAAGGTAATAAAATAAAATAGTATATATTTATATTAACTTTAGAGTTATGAATTGATAGGACCAATTTTTCGAGTAGTAAATCATTTTTGTAAGTGTAAAATTTAAGGAAAATGGCATATCACATTTCTATACTGGTTTAATTTCTTATGCGTGCTCAAATATCTGGTATGTAAATTCAAGTTTAATGATGGTTCAACTTCAACATAGCAAGATTTCTCCGAGTTTTATTAATTTCTCTATTTTTAATTAATTGGATTATATATATATTTTTGCATTTAAACATTAAGTTAGGGTAGATGTAAAATTTGTATTTACTTAATAATTTATTTTTAATGTAAACTCCACATTGAATAAATAGATACACTTCTCCCAATACCTCTTTTAAATTTTAAATTAAAAATAATATTTATAAAAAATTTATTACTTCAAATTTATTATTTTATTAAAATACCACGTGTAAACTCCATATTGAAAATAAAAAGTGCACTGACAAAAAAACCAATTGTACACATAAAACAAGAAAGAACCCATGGTGTCATGTATGAGAATTTTGTTACACTGAAAACAACATTATAGAAATGTCCTTCACTATTAAAAAAAAGGACACGTGGTGTCGCAGATGGGACTTCTCTACATGTAGAACTCCTCCCATCAAGATCCGGATTACGTGTGAAGGAGTACATATTGTCACATATGAGACTTTTCTACATTTAGAACTCCTCCCAACGTGATTCGAAATACGGAAAGAATTCTTGAGATAAGGATTATTGGCAAGTCCTTATCCTTAGTGAACAGAGTTTACTTTGATTAAGTTTGGAAGAATTATTTTATTTTAAATTAATTAGGGAAAGCAATTTAATAACTAAAATTAGTAATTAATTATGCATGATCCGGAACACAGAAAGTAATCTGGGAGTGGATGTGTCTGCTAGGGCTTCATCAAATTTTAGGCACGCACACTGGGAAGGCAAATTGGGGTTTGCTGGATCAATGGGACAAGTGCTTAAAACAAACATCAAACTGATTAGAGACTCAGTTATATATTGGTCACTGTCCAACCCTAGAAACTGAGCCAACATGGAAATAACACACCTTGACTCTTCTTTGAACAGTCCGGCTTCACCAGGAAAAGGTGAGCCCGGGAAGGAGGTATTTGGTAATAGGGAGGCACAGTAAAAGCTCTTCTTGAGGTCATCCGGGGCTTGTCGGAAATGCTGGATCAGGTTTTCCACTCTGTAACTTTGGGATTTCTGACAGAATTCTTCTGGGACGGCTAGGACTTTTCTAACTGTGGGGGCATCTACATAGCAAAGAATTTTCGAGTTTGAGGCGTCCAAGATTGCTCTTCGATCTAGGGATTAATGGTCGGCGCACCAGTCTATAAATTGAGGGCAACAGGGGGTCTGACTATTTGTAAATAAGTGGAAAAAGGAAAGATAGATGTTATGGACATCCACCTGTCTGGCTTTCATGGCCTCCAATTTCTCCTTAGCAACTTCTATGGAGCAATTTAATAGCATGATGTCGAAAACCTCACAGTCTTTGTCTTCTACCAGGTTGATTGTCTTAGGGGGTTGAAATCTTGGAGGTTCAACAAGTCCGACCATTTAAATAGTTTATGGTGGAAATAGACAGTCTACCTGGTCGCTTGATAGCTAGGTGGGCTTTAGAGCTTCTGGTTGGCTGGCCGGTTCTGCACGTTCTACTCCTTTTGCTCTCCGATGCACACATGACAAATGAGATGCAAATTTCTATGCAAGCGAGAATTTTTATAATATAAATCTTCCATATCACCCTTACAGCTCTGATGGTGATGGGACCACATCAGCCATCCTTTCATGTGATTAATTCTCAACCGTAGATCTCTTTAGCCTTTGCCTTCCAATAGCCCCCGTGGCCTCCAACTCCACCACATGCCACCTCGATAGCATCTTTGATTCGCAAAAACATTCTCGACCGTCGATCTAGTCTCCTCATGGATCCTGAACGTCCAAGGATGTGGCCTTTTACCAAGTTCACGAATTTTGGTTCTGTTGATTTTACATGCAAGTCACATCAGCGAACAAATTCTGAGCCACCGATCTTCAGCCTGTTAGATCTACGCCGTTGGGAGGTGCCGGGCTTTAACAAATGTTCGCGGATTTGAATCATAACCTTTTTCGTGCATGTCTAAATCATGAACAAAGTATCGACCATTGATCTGCGCCACCCGCCGTCAATCTTCTTTGACCTACCCGCTGGCTAGCACCCCGCCAACGCTTAAAAGACCTTTATCTTTTCCCGTGAAGGAGGATCATGATCTTTGATCTTCTCCACCTTTGATCTAAACCATATATAGGCGTAAATTAGCACCACAGGCACATTCCTTTATGTTTAAACTTTCGGTCACCATTAAGACTGTAGCTTCCTCAAGACTCTTATCTTGGCTCCAAGATCAACTGCACAAAGCTCTGATATCTTTAACCTTTGGGTCCTATGGATCAAGGATTAGGCTTTCCTTGGCTACTTTCATGGATCTGGAACCTTTCATTCTCCAAAAACCCTTCTACACATTTAGCACAAAAACAAGTGCTAACACTTGGCATATGCTAATATACTTCTCAGTGCATATTTTTAATGAAAAGATAGGTTGTGACCATTTCAATTCTATCAGGCATGTGTAACTTTTCTAGTCTAAGAGTTCATTTGCACTATCCAATTGCAAATGTGTAACCTTTAATACTTTGGAGCCACGTTTCATTTAACATTCACAACTTTTCTGGATGTTAAGGCTTGGCTTAGGAAAAGTCTCATTAAGTCCACTCTTGGTGCCAAAAAAACATCCCCAAAAAACTACTTTGTCGCTAAAAGAAACCTATTTTTTCAATTTCAAGGTTGCCCAATGCCCACAATAATCAACGAAGTTGCTTGCCTAATTAATGCACATTCAAATTCAAAGCAATTATGCGATCCAAAATTCCTCTTCAATCGATAATATCATTAGAATCCATGTACTAACTAGACCTTTGTTTTAAATAAAGCAACTTCTCTTATCATTAGTATGCTTCGAATTATGCCTTTGTTCAAACTAAAGCTATGTCAATAGAATATTCCTGAAGCTTTATCATAATACAATTATAAAAGGAACCACTATGTGTCTCACCATTACTCCATTGATTCATGGGAACCTTATACTAGCCTTTTTCTTAGCACAGGTGAAGATCACTTCTTCCTATTTCTCATCAAGCCTCATCAACGAAGAAAAGGAGGAGAGAGAATTCAAGGAAGTAGAAGAGTCTATAAATCAAATCCCTTAAATTAGGGTTTTTAATAGCCATTGTTGTAGGTTGATTGGCCATGCACATAGCCAATTCTATCACTTGTCATGATCACTTTTTATATCAAATTTGCTCATATTTGATCAATTGTACTAATAGTTTTTTGTAATTCCCATTACACACATAACCTGCTTCACTAGTGTTTTCTTCCTTCTGTATGGCATGATATCTTTCTCTCTTGTTATAAATATATTATATATTTCTCATGAATATAGAAATTAGTTTTCATTTTATATATATATATATATATATATGGATATTTTGGGGTCTAATTTGCTCATATTTGATCAAGTGTCATTCCACAAATAATTGGCATGTTACCATTGTCTTTTGTTATAAATTTGGCATAAAATTGTTATCAATATGGCATATAGTCATAAATGTATTTACATTTACCGTTATTTTGCTGCAACTATGTCACTGCTTTGCTAACCATTGCAATTCCAAATGGCTAATGCCAAATCAAAAACATTGCAATTGCACCCATCCTCATGTCATTCCTTTTGCATTTCCCTTTTGATCCGGTTACAGACATTGCAACTTGTGGCTCTTGCTTTGTAAATGTAACAAAATTTGTAAATTTTATTAATTCTTATTATAAATTGCTTGGTTATATTTTTATAAATATTATTTTATATTTAGAAATTTCATATGATTGAAGAATATTTTGTTGGATATTTGTCGGAAAGATTCAAAATTAAAAACGAAAATTTAAAAATATTGCAAATAAAGTAAAGTCAAAGGGAGGCCAATGGTTCATTTCCATAAGATCTTTAAATGTTGAGAATTTTTAAAAAATCTAACATAGTTAATTATTATAATTTTTTCATATGAAGAAATTATGAAAATCTAAATATTAAATAAAATTTATATAGTTTTAAAGTTATTAGTCCATGATTTTAGGCAAAGACTATATGTTCCATGTTTACCTATTTATTAACATAAAAAATATAGTTTTTATAAAGTTATGTAAACGTTATGTTAAAATTTGTAGTTACTAACATTTTTTGAAAAAAATGTATTGACATTTTATTTGTCGAGAGGTGTTGAATTAACCATTTTTATTATTGTCGGGATTAAAATAATTAAGAAAAAGAATAAACTTACCTTAACTTTAACCTTACCTTATTGCTATTTCTCGTCCCCCAAGTAATCGGCACGTACCTTGTTCTGTCCTCCTGCCATGGATTTGATATTGCTTGGCGTGAACGTAAGATCAGGTTGTCCATTTTTTGTCCTCCTGTCATGGATTTTCTATTGCTTGGAATGAAATTAAAATCATCCAGTCCTTCGTTCTATCCTCTATAATCGATGTTTTCTATTGCTTGTTGCGATCTTGTCTGGAGTCAAGCTGCATACACCATGATCTTTCCAAGGCGCTTAGTTATGATAGATTTGGTACATTTATTTTCATCTTGTTGCACCCATAGCACCCAATTATTTTAGATGAATATTACCCATGGCACCCAAGTATTCCAGATGCATCAAATATGCATTATTTCCCATAATGAAAATTCATGCTCCCTCATGCTTGGTTGGATCCATGAACATGTGGGAAGTATTCAATTCTCCTGGAAGTGAATCCATGGGATGATGAAACAAATACACAAAATATGGAGGAAACAACATGCAACCTCGATTTGCAGGGCTTGCCATGGAGAGCGTCAAACTCATTCTAGTGGGATACGGAATTAATAAGTTTCCAAGATGATTGACACAACTTTCAGGATTAAGATTCAAATGAAAAGAAGGGAAATTATCTGGATAATGAAGACTCATGGCCACAAAAGCATGCAAAGAGTCCTGAACTTGCTTGGGATTTTCTTTTGGATGCTGCAACTGTTATATTCAAAGAGAAAGTAATTTTTTTCTTTCCCATTTCATTCAGTCATGAGTCACGAGTGATTATTACGCCATTGTTTCATTCAGTAAAATCTTTTTCTTGCTTTGGCATAGATGCCATAGTAATTGTCTAAGATTTTATTGTTTTTAAATTTGAGTATTTTATAAGGTCCCATATTTGATATCTTATCTAGCTTACAACATTCACCAAGGCATTCCACACCAAGAACTAATTGCAATAAAATTTTATTGTATTGAGGCCAAATGCTCAATCAAACACTAATCTAAGACTCTAAGCAATATTTTAGGTTCTTTGTGTTGTTTTTTTCTAAGTTCTGGGTTTTGTTCAAGAATTTGTAGTCTTTGGATTCAAATTTTGAGGCACTGTAAAATAATGCGGGGATATCAGTCACTAGTGGTTTTTTTCTCAATTTAGGATGAAATTAGGCATTAGATTGACTATAATTATTCCTGTAGTGGAAGCTATCGCTATGATGAATTTGGAACCAACTCTTCTAACCATTGATACATAGTGGAAAGTGTCACTCTAATGACTTTGGAGCCAACTCTTCTAACCATGGATCCTTTTATTATAATTTCCTTAATGACATAATTTTCTAATGATAGTATCTTCGATGAAAAAATAAGTTCTATGTCGGAGGTTTAGCCCTATTCTAGCTTGAAAATCTCCTTGGAAAAGCTCCAATCATTTCACTAGGTCATGGAAGTCACCTTGTATATGATTATGATGTTCAGGTTGTTGCTACAAGCTCATCATTACCAACAATTGAGATCTAGAACCACCACAGCCAAACTCTCTAGCATCGAATCCCTGCATTTTTTTCCCAATATAGGAATCTTGGAGGGAATTGATGCACATGATTGACACAACTGTCAGGATGAAGATTCAAATGACAAGGAGGGAAATGATTTGGATAGTGAAGGATCATGGCCACAAAAGCATGCAAAGAGTCCTAAACTTGGTCTTGATATTCTTTTGGACACTGTAACTGTTATCTTCAAAGAGCATGTAATATTTCTTCTTTCTCATTTAATTCAGTCATGAGTCACTAGTGATTCTTATGCCATTCTTTCATTCATTAATTATTTTTTCTTTCTCTGTAACAAATGTCATAGTAGCTGTTTGGGATGATTTTTTTTTAAATTTTATTTTATAAGTTCCCTCATCTCATATCTTATCCATCTTACAAAATTCATCAAGGAATTCCATACCAGTAACTAATTGCGCTAAAATTTTATTGTATTGAAGCCAAATTCTCAATCAAACTCTTGTCTAAGACTCTAAGTAATCTTTTAGGTTCTTTGTGTTGTTTTTTTCTAATTTCTAGCTTTTGTTTTGGAATTTGCATTCTTTGGAATAGATGTTTGAATTACTGTAAGCTAATGGGATATCAATGTTAGTGGTTTTTTCCTCAGTTTAGGATGACATTGGGCATTAGATTGACTATAATTATTCCTACAAGGGAAGCTATCACTGTGATGACTTTGGAACCAACTCTTCTAACCATTGTTATACAATGGAAACTATCACTTTGATGACTTTGGAGCCAACTCTTCTAACCATGGATCCCTCTATCATTTGTGAATTAAATACAATTTTGAAACTTTTATGTACCATTTTACCTTGGTTTAACATCTCCTTCTCTAATATACATTGGAATTACAAAATGGCCATGATACTAGATTTGGTACTTCCTTAACATGTCTGATAACACATCCTCATTTTCTAAGGCAGAGATCATGAGTCCATAGCCTTCTACCTTCTCTCTCGTATCTCCTTGGGTTCAGACGCAACATGGAGACACAAGTATTGTAGTAGCAAAAATTGCTCCAGCCTCAACTTGATGGACCTTGTATGGTGTTTTCAGGAGCCATGAGAGTTCTAGTGAATATTTCGTCTGCATTCAACACTAAAATTGTGATGGGATCCATAGAACAAAACCAATCACGTATGATTGAAAGAGAAAGCGATACCTTATTACAAGTTTCACCATCTAAGAACTAAACATATGGTTTTATAGAAGAATCCAATGATGCAGTAAGCTGCTTCAAACACACCTTCAAGCGATGATTCAAAAATTGATCCTTACTTGGGGACTAACATTCATGAGTATACAAGAAATTGTGTGCATGGATTCCAATGTGATGGAGGAGGATACGTTACTGAAGCAGAAGAGGGCTCATCAATAGATGAGGAAGAAATGTGTTACAGGAACAATCTATCAACAAAGCAAGGTGGACTCAACAATGCCAAAGTGTCAAGTATTCTGAACAATAGAAACAATAGTTGTTCCAGTGTTGGCGGTTATTTCAATGATACATGGAAGGATGTTTTGAGTGAGGTTAGTTACATATTTTTATATTCTATTATCAAATTGAAACCCCTTATTAAATAATTTTTTTATGTTAAAGTTTCCATTTTTTTCCTTTTTTTGCTTTCTACTCAATGTAGAAACTAAATCTTTTGCTTCTCCCATTTGGTAAGGTTGAATTGCATTCAGAGATTTGTTTGCATTAGATGTTTTTCCTCAAAGCTTTGCCCTTAGAGATGGCATGTTCTCCAAAATAAATGGGGCAAAATTCAATCAAAAGTATTGAAGGTGAAATGTGCCCTTGTGTCCAAGGTAGCGGAATCAGTGAGGAACAAAAGTACAGAGGCAAGCACATACATAGATTCTGAAATCTCCTTTTGTCTGAAATTTCAATTTCCAAGGGGAAGGTGCTCGAAGATTCAGAAGGTTTCGTCAACCATGGGCTACTAGAAGCATCAATTGTTAATGTTTGCAAAGGAAACAAATTGATTGCTTCAAGATTTGCAAAGTCAAAGTATGGTGTGGCTTTTTGTCCCATATGAGCAATGTTCAATGCAAACAAGAAAAAATGGATTGCATCGATGATTCCAAGAAACCAAAAACCGTGAAGATGTTTTAAGAGATGAAAAAAGAATTTGATCAAAATAATAAGTAAATTCTTCTACAATATCATTTCATAATCTGTAGCTCATAGTTAAGAGTTGCATAGATTCAGGTGTTATCTACGATCAAGGTTGAGTACCTCAACCAACTATTTACTCATTGCTCTTCCATGCAGATTTTGTCAATCATGTGAGGTAGTATTATGATGATTATAGGTCATTCACACTGCCCAACTAGTTGCAACACATAATTGCATCCATTTTAATATTGGTTGCGCTATGCTATGCTTTCAGTAGCGTGAGTTGCAACACACAATTGCATCCATTCTGACATTGGTTGGGATGTGCTCTGCTTTCAGTAGCTTGAGATTGTCATGTAAACTTATATTTGCAATATTCCTTGCAAGATGCAAAGAACAAGGCAAGTTAGATTAGGAAACATAATACTTGTACTATAATGAAGCTCTCAATATAGATCTGGAGTGCATTGCAATTGAAGTGGGATTTCCTATACCCTTTCAAAGAAGGGATTTCCTTGCCGAGTTGTGAGAAATGTAGTAAGATATCTATCATTTAGAAGAAAATCATTTTGAAATCTTTTCAAGTACGAAGGGCTTCATCTTTCATGGTTGTTGTTTGATGTAGCTGGTATATATGAATTTTCTATTAGTGCTTACTATGACCAAATAAAGACACAAACATAAGGAAATAGAAATAGAATGCTTTAAGGAAATCACAAATCTCCTCAAACCCAATATTATTCTTTATCTCAAAATTTCATGAATGAAATTGCCTTAGTCCTATTATATTTTCATGTATATGTGGATTGGTTTTTCCTAATAGTTTTTAGTTTTAAGCGGGCCTTTGTTCGGTGAGATTTTTAATATTCTACAACATGTTGAAAGTTGGCCATTTTGATATTTATTATTTAAGTATTTTTGGATTTGAGTGTTTGTGTTTACAAAAGTCATTTAATTAAATTATATTGAATTTGTGAATCATTTTATTTAATTTTTTTCTCTCATTCTTATTTTATATTGTTTTTTGTTTCTATACTATAAGGCATGAACTAAACTCTTGTTTTTCAAATAGAATAATTTTATTTTAAAGAATTTCAACCAATCATTAAAAAAATTAAAAATGAATTATAGCTAGTTAGGGATGTTCCTCTTTACGCTTTTTGAGTATATGAATAATATTTTAAAACAAATCAAATAATCCGTGTCTTGTGTTTTCTCTTAAAGGAATACTATTTAAAAAAATCAAATAATCTATGTTTTGTCTTATCTCTTCAAGTTCAATAGACCAAATTAAATTTGGTCTTGAATGTTTAGGACCAGATCATCATCATTAGTTCAACAAAATTTAGCAAATAAATATTTCCTTTTTGCTTGAAAAGTTTTGGACACTTTAAAAATATTCATATGAATGAAAATTAAAAGTAGATTAGAAACTTGAAAACAAAATCCATTGTTTTAAAAATGTTTGTATGAATTAAAATTAATGTACAAAAATCCAATTTTCAAAACTATCAATTGAATACCAAAATATTGATAGAAGTGGTGGAAGACTTAAAAGTATGGGTATTTATATATTTTAATAATTAAATTAAATATTGATAATAGAAAGAGTGGTGGTTATTTTAAAATTAAAAGTATTATGTCATATTTTATTCTTTTGATTGAAGTGGGTTTTTCTCTCATTGAGAGCATAGCTATGATTAGATATTTAATGTAAGAGAAAAAACAAACTTGAGAGACTACAAACTTAATGAAATTTAAACCACATAAAGCTCAAGTGAGGTTGTCATAAAGATGCCATGTATTGGTTAAAAATGTAAGGATTGAGGAAAATGTCACTTTGCAAAGTATAGATGTTACGTAAAAATATTTTAAAGAGGATAAAAAAAAATTAAGATATTACAAGGAGATTATTAACCATAACCTTAAACATCAAAATGATCTCTCTATTTTAACTAACTCAAAGAATAAGATTCACATAACTAAAATACCAATAATCACTTATGAGCTACCCAACTTTTTATCTATTAACTCTTTCTCAAAGTCGATAAACCAAAATTCATCTAAATCAGAATTATCTATCATCATCATATAATTAGTTTAAATAATTAAATATATTAATTATCACTATAATTATTAATATTATAAGAGATTTGTTTAATTTTACAATAATTTTGACTTAAATAACTTATTTCATTGAATTTCTCCCAAACTTTAATGAAGAAAAACCATTTAAAAAAACCCGACAGAAATAACTTAAAACTATTAATCGTTAAATTGTGATTTTGGGAAGTTATTTTTCATATGTCAAACTGTTGGGAAGGTATTTTCCACGTGCCAAATTGTTATATGACTTGATATCCGCTTTTAAAAAGATTCTCTAAAGTTGAAAGGTATTTTCCATATGTCAAACTATTGGGAAGGTATTTTCCACATGTCAAACTCTTGGGAAGGTATTTTCCACGTGTCAAATTGTTATATTTCGTCGTATACGAAGAATTCTCAATCATTATGGACCATAGAAAAGTTAGCTAAATTTTTTCATGTTTGTATCAATAAACTGATGAAGTGTAGAATACCCTATCCTCTCCATATTTGAAGTTGTGATATCCTAGGATGAAACTCAGGAAGCCATATCCAATATAATACACAAATATTAACCAAATGTAATAAATATATATAAAATATATATTAACTTTAGAGTTATCAGTTGATAGGACCAATATTTTGAGTAATAAATCATTTTTTTAAATGTAAAATTTAAGGAAAAATGGCATATTACATTTCTATACTGGTTTAATTTTTTATACATGCTCAAATATCTGGTATGTAAATTCAAGTTTAATGATGGTTTAGCTTTAACATAGCAAGATTTTTCCGAGTTTTATTAATTTTTCTATTTTTAATTAATTGAATTATATATATCTTTTTGCATTTAAACATTAAGTTAGGGTGGATGTAAAATATTTATTTACTTAATAATTTATTTTTAATATGAACTACACATTGAATAAATAGATACACTTCTCCCCAATACTTCTTTTAAATTTTAAATTAAAAATAACATTTGTAAAAAAATTATTTACTTAAAATTTATTATTTTATTAAAATACCACATATAAACTCTATATTGAAAATAAAAATTGCACTGACAAAAAAAACCAATTGTACACATAAAACAAGAAAGAACCCATGGTGTCATGCAGGGATCAAAATTGAACATGTCACAGCACGTCAAAGGGCTCTCAGCACGTCCCAGAAGTGTTGTAAAAAAAATGGACGTCAAATAAAAAGAAGATTTTTAATTTTGAAGTTTTACAAATAAATGTAATAATTATATTAAAATTTCATTAGAAGTGCTATGTTTAAAATTGCCCATCAAAAATTTTACAGCACAGGCATGGGCACCGGTCGAGACCAGGGATCAAAATTTAACATGTCACGGCACTCAAAGGGCTCTCAACACGTCCCATAAGTGTTGTTGTAAATAAAATGGACGTAAAAAAAAAAGATTTGGCATGGTCCGGCACTGACTCTCGGAGACTCCGACTCTCCATTGATTGATTGATTAGTGATTATTTAGTGAGTCCGGACTCCCAAGTCGGCAATGGCATTGATTGATTATTTAGTGGGCACTGGAGCCTCAATATTTAACAAATTTATTTTACATCCATGTAGTGAAAATCTTAACTTTTTTATAGTTGTATTAGACGAATCGCCGTCGTCGATCTCTAGTCCACTGTCCGATTAACTCCGCATTTAATTCCGGTTCAGAGAGTGGTTCAAAAAATTTATGATTCATGAACCATGACAGAACTTCCCAATGCCCATTGCCAAATTGCCTAGGCTCAGCGGCGGCCAAATTCCAAATTCAATGTATTATGTCATTAGAATTTGGGCAAGTTGGGACTGCGAGAACCGTCACCGAGAACATTCAAGTTTCAACCTGGGTCATTCTAATTTCTCCACCAGTCGACAATGGTGAATGGTGCGAAAAGCAAGCCCCAATTCCAATTTCCCATCCTGTGTGCTGGTTTGAAACTTTGAAATGTGAGCAAGCCCCAATTCATTTCCGGTGGTATTTTATGCTTCTCATCTCGCTGGATGTGGGTGTAGTGAACGCAGAGGCGAGAGGCCGCGTTGTTGACAAGTGCTGGTGTCCAGACTCTGGAGCCCAGTGGTCGTTTGGCTTTCTGCGGTGTTCCAAATTCCAATTGTTATTGTTGAAGACAACGTTCTGTCACCTGTGGCTTCTATGATCTTTTGCTAGCGCTTTCTTTCAAGGTATGTTTCTTTATTCCATTTCCAATTCCCATTGTTTGTACTGGCACGGTGTGTATTGTCTCGAATAGCTATTAAAAAAAACTGTCGAGAACAGAGAAATTAGAATGACAACGTCTATACTAACTACTATTTCGAACATGATTATAAAACTACAATCATTGAGCTATTTTAAGTACATAGGGTTGAAACCGTAAGTGCATAGGGTTGAAATTGGAAGCTGAAGCTATATTAGGTACTTAAATCACTAGTTGTGCATCCATAGAATATAGTCTTAGTCTCTGTGCTTCGAAATAGGGCCCCATCTTGGAGAAGAAATGAGTTTACCAGGTGTTGCTGGCAGTGGCTGCATGGTCAACATAATATAGTCTCTATGCTCCAAAATTCACCCCTGCCGAACCCATCGTGGAAAAATTCAAAAATGCACAGTGCCCTCAGTATGTCAAACCCCATCAAAATGATTTTGGGTAGCGTTTTGGGTATATCCAAATCAGAATCCCTTAGTAGCGTTTTCACATTTGGACTGATGGTATATATGCCCTATAAAGCTCATAACTACAGCGAATTAATCATCTAGAATCATTTGTTCATTCTAGGACTTGCGATCCTCTGGTTCCAATATTGAGCTAAAGTAATGAATTATAATAAAAAATCAATAAAAGAAAAAGAAAAAAAATATAAAAGACAGACAAACTAATTTTAAAAGGAAAAAAGTATAGAAGATGGACAAACTAATTTTGAGAGCGGTGAATGTAAATTTTAGGAGTTGTTCTCTCACTTTCTTTCTTCTAAATCATTTAAAAGGATAAAGTTCACAAATATAATTACTTAAGTATTTTCCTAGCAATTATCTATTAATTTTAGATAACCTTGCAAAGTTTCAATCATCTAGTTCTAATATTGAGTTAAAAGCGATGCAATACAAAAAGCCCAGTGAAAATAAAGATAAAAAAGAGGCAAAATCATTTGCCTGAACCGATTTTCTAAGTGATAATTTTAGGACTGGTTAAGAATATAAATTTTAATATAAAATTCTCAATAATGTTAGCTTTACATTCTCGGATAGCTTTTTCTCAATGTATATCTGAAACAATTTGTATAATGTATGCAAAGGTATGATGTTCTACATTATGCAAACAATTTGTATAATGTATGCAAATGGATGAAATTCATTCCATTATTAAGAATAATTAATAGTTACTGGAATGGAATGAATAACTCATTCCATTGAATACAGATTACTTTGTTTCTATCTAGCTCAGTAATTAATGCACCATTGGAAAGAACTTGGTTTTCAACAGAGTAGAAGAATTCATATCCTAAAGAAAAACATGCCCACGAAATTCAGAACTCTTCTCTTTAAGAAAATGATTTATTGCTCTGTAGGAAAGCTTAAACAATAACACACAAATGCGCAAACCAAATTCTGTTTGAAGTCACATAATTTCAGGTCATGGATTCATTTGGAGTTACTGGAACTCACCAATTGTCGATTGAGACCATGCAATCTGTGAATCCATGGGAAATGGATTCATGCCCATCCTTATTGTCAAGGCTTGTTGCAGCAAGAGAATAAGAATGGAGATGGGCACTCAGTACAATCAAAAAGTAAATTATGTTATAAAGAGGCAATACAACTAAATTAGTTTCCAAATATTCTATTACTAGGTTGGTTTCCGGTGATGCCAAGAAACAGAGTAATTTGTATTCAATGTTTTAGTAAATATAAAAAATTAAAATGTTATATTTCAAATCAATTTATAATTGAAAATTGATTTGAAATGTAATATTTTATTTAACATATTTTTTAATGAAGTGCATAATTAATTTATTATTGTCAATTGAAAAGCAAAATTTTATAAAGCTTTTCATCTTCGAAGTGTGCAGGAATATATACCCTTCAAATTTAAATTAAGACTAGCCCTTCAAATTTGATCACTGGTGTCATGTATGAGAATTTTGTTACACTGAAAACAACATTATAGAAATGTCCTTCACTATTAAAAAAAAAGGACACGTGGTGTCGCAGATGGGACTTCTCTACATGTAGAACTCCTCCCATCAAGATCCGGATTACGTGTAAAGCACTCCATGGTGTCGCATATGAGACTTCTCCATATGATTCGGAGTACGTGTGAAGGAGTACATATTGTCACATATGAGATACCACGTGATTCGAAATACGGAAAGAATTCTTGAGATAAGGATTATTGGCAAGTCCTTATCCTTAGTGAACAGAGATTACTTTGATTAAGTTTGGAAGAATTATTTTATTTTAAATTAATTAGGGAAAATAATTTAATAACTAAAATTAGTAATTAATTATGCATGATCGGGAACACAGAAAGTAATCTTGAGATAAGGACTATTGGCAGTCCTTATCCTTAGTGAACAAAGTTCTACATTAATTAAGTTTGGAAGACATTAATTGATTTAATTGATTTTAGTTAGGAGAACAATTTAATAATTAAAACTTTTACATAATTGATTTGAATTTTGAATTTATTTTAACCATAATAATGTAATGAAATAAAATATATCGTTTTGAAATTATTAGTGTGTTTTAAAGATGTAAACTTCTTCTCAATAATTCTTAAGAGTGGAAGTTCTAATAAAATGATTGCTTTTAAATATGGATTTCAATTTTTTTATTATTATTTAATAATTAGTTACATATTATATAATAGTTTAGTAATTAGAGATTTAGATATGTTTAATGATATTTAAATATAAAAATAATTGATCTTTCAAAATAACAATGATGCAATAAGGGTTAGATGTAATAGGGGTTAGACTCATAAATAGAATGACATTTCTACATATAGGTTGTCTTAAGATAACATAAAAAATTTCAAGTGGTGCAACATCACACAGTACCTCATCTTTGAAGTAATGGAATTTTTAGAATAGGTTGCACTGTATAGTATGTGTCTCAACCAATTAATGGTCTATATTAGGGGGTAAAATGTTGTTGGTATTTGTATATTCTTGATTAGATTGGCTGACATCATATTTTTCTAGCTACTATTGTCAATAATGAAATGTAGTAGAGTACCCTTTACCTGCATATGTGAATGGAAGATATTATCACTTTCATTTGTCTTTGCTAGCTCTTCTAGTTGGATGTTTGCATTCACGATAACAACACTCGGTTCTACATCAATAATATGCATTCCCTTATCTGGTTTCAAGTCATAGTTTGAGATGAGTTCTCATTATGAGGTTTCTTGCTCGACCAATAATGACTTCTTTGAGCAACATTCATTAATGACTTCTTTGAGGTTCAACAAGTCCGGCCATTTAAATAGTTTATGGTGGAAATAGACAGTCTACCTGGTCGCTTGATAGCTAGGCGGGCGTTAGAGCTTCTGGTTCGTTGGCCGATTTTGCACGTTCTACTCCTTTCGCTCTCCGATGCACACATGACAAATGAGATGCGAATTTCCATGCAGGTGGGAATTTTTATAATATAAATCTGCCATATCACCCTTACAGCTCTGATGGTGATGGGACCACGTCATCCGTCCTTTCATGTGATTAATTCTCAACCGTAGATCTCTTTAGCCTTTGCCTTCCAATAGCCCTCATGGCCTCCAACTCCACCACATGCCACCTCAACAGCATCTTTGATTCGCAAAAAAAATTCCTACCGTCAATCTGGTCTCCTCATGGATCCTAACCTTCCAAGGATGCGGCCCTTTACCAAGTTCATGGATTTTGGTTCTATTGATTTTACATGCAAGTCACATCAGCAAACAAATTCTGAGCCACCGATCTTTAGCCTATTAGATCTGCACCGTTGGGAGGTGCCGGGCTTTAACAAATGTTCGCAGATTTTCTATTGCTTGGAATGAATATAAAATCATCCAGTCCTTCGTTCTATCCTCTATAATCGATGTTTTCTATTGCTTGTTGCGATCTTGTCTGGAGTCAAGCTGCATACACCATGATCGTTTTAAAATTATTAGTGTGTTTTAAAGATGTAAACTTCTTCTCAATAATTCTTAAGAGTGGAAGTTCTAATAAAATGATTGCTTTTGAATATGGATTTCAATTTTTTATTATTATTTAATAATTAGTTATATATTATATAATAGTTTAGTAATTAGAAATTTACACATGTTTAATGATATTTAAATATAAAAATAATTGATCTTTCAAAGTAACAATGATATAATAAGGGTTAGACTCATAAATAACATGACATTTCTATATATAAGTTGTTTTAATATAACATAAAAAATTTCAAGTGGTGCAACATCACACAGTGCCTTATCTCTGAAGTAATGGATTTTTTTAGAATAGGTGGCACAGCTAACTAATGCAAATGTATAATATGTGTCTCAACCAATGAATGGTCTATATTAGGGAGTAAAATGTTGTTGGTATTTGTATATTCTTGATCATATTGGCTGAGATCATATTTTTCTAGCTACTATTGTCAATAATGAAATGTAGTAGAGTACCCTTTACCTGCATATGTGAATTGAAGACATTATCACTTTCATTTGTCTTTGCTAGCTCTTCTAGTTGGATATTTGCATTCACGATAACAACAGTAGGTTCTACATCAATGATATGCATCCCTTATCTGGTTTCAAGTCATAGTTTGAGATGAGTTCTCATTATGAGGTTTCTTGCTCGACTAATAATGACTTCTTTGAGCAACATTCATTAATGTTATGTTAGCGGATTTTGTGGAACTCACGCCACTTTCCATTATCCTTCTTTGACTTCCTATTTCCCCTCATTACATGTGGGTTGGACTAGTTGTCCTAAGGTTGGTTATCCTTCCTTTTCTGACGCAAGGCACCTTATGCGATAAGGTTCTTGCTTAACAATAACACACCACACACACGTTCACATAGACAAGATGCAAACAACATGCCAGAAGTTGGCTTATATTACTTCTCTGAATCGGTTACAATGCAAATTGCAAAGAATGGAATAACTAACTAACTGTCGGCCTTAGCCGTTATAACATAGAAGTAACTGTGTGCTCTCTCAGTGTGTCGACCTCACCCTCTCGGTTCACTGCGGAACTCTGAGCTATGGCTCGATCTTTTCGGCTCTGTAGATGTGTGAGTTTCCTATCCAATCTACCAAAATTCTCTTGAGATCTGTTTGCTCTGCTTGACTATCCCAAAATTCCAAGTCCCTCAACTGATCCAAACTCCCTAGTCTTTTACTCCACTGCTGTTGTTCCTGAGATCACTGCGATCCCCAAGACACACATTCTTTGCCTAACGATATCCTTAGATCCTGCAGACCTGCAACTGTCAGCGCCCCAACCGTGCTGCACATCCTCTTCCTGTGATGGCATCTATCATGCCTTCACCCACCCACAATAACTGTCATTAACTTCCTTAGCAACCCCGAACTGTTCTCAAGTACTCTCCTTGACTTCTATGCGTCCTTCTGACATGCTACAGTAAACCACCCCGTCGACCATATTGTCTATCAGCTTCGACCTAACTATCGGCTTCCTTCACACTCTTCAGGATTTCCCAGGCTTTGCTAGTCTGCCCCTTCCTCCTCACTTGGCTCATGCCCAACCTATCGATGTCGCGGTCTAACAACATGTAGACCTTATGATGACTTCGAGGCAACTTATTGTCTGTCGACATGAACATACCAACTCTTGACCTTCGCACTCCTGTTGACTACTTCGACAGTCGTCTGCTTGACTTATTGACTTCGAAAAGTCAATCTTCTTCACGCACCAGCGGTTGTCGGCACTCCCTCTAGTCGGCTCCCTTATGTCGATCAACTTTGATAATTCTGCCTAGGCCCCGATGTTCCTGCATCAGACTCCCCAAGTGAAAAAGAACTCGACTGCTCCATCAGTCTTCTGAAATTTTCGTCGAAAATCCATGTTGCCTCCTGCAACTCATCATCCTTCCATCGCACCAAGTATTCCTTCCTCCGCGAACTACGCGTACACCCGACTTTGCGTTCCTCTATTACTTCTGCGATCTCCTCTGTGTGTCGATCTTTAATATGCTTTGTCCAGTCGATCTTCAACACTTCTACGCTTCCACTGCTTGAACCTTCTTCGAACTTGTACATATCTTAGACATTGAACATTGGTGAAATGCTCAAGTCATTCGGCAACTCCAACACATAAGCGTTGTCCAAAATCTTATTCAGAATCTTACATGGTCCAATCTTCTTCAGCTTCAGCTTGTTATATGTTCCTGTCGGAAATATCTCCTTCCGCAAATGTGCATAGACCAAGTCTCCTTCGTTGAATGACTGTAGTCTCTTCTTCCTGTTGGCTCTCAACTTGTATGCCGCGTTTCTCTTTTCTATGCGCTTTCGCACATCTTCATGTACTTCTTTCATATGCTCTGCAAATGATTTTGCATCTGCGCTCTTTCTGGATTCTGTCGGTAACTCGAACAAATCCACCACTCCATGTGGGATTCTTCCTTGAACAATATGAAATGGGCTCAAACCTGTTGATCGATTCACAGAATTGTTATATGCAACCTCTACTTGCGCCAACACATTCTCCCACTACTTGGGTCTCTCAGCCGTTAAACATCTCAGAAGGTTTCCCAAACTTCTGTTCACCACCTTGGTTTGTTCGTCTGTCTGCGGATGATATGCCGAGCTAAACTACAACCTCGTGTCCAGTTTATTCCATAGGGTTCTCCAGAAATGTCCCATAAACTTGGTATCTCTGTCTGATGTGATACTCTTCGGCAACCCATGCAATCTAACTACTTCGTTGAATAATAGTACAACAATTCCTGTGGCGTCACTTGTCTTCCGACATAGAATAAAGTGTGCCATTTTTGAAAATCTGCTGACTACAATAAAGATTAAGTCGCTCCCTTGCTGCGTCTTCGAAAATCCTGGCACAAAATCCATGCTCAGGTGCTCCCATGGGGTATCTGGTACAGGTAAAGTTGTATACAACCCCTTGTTTTGACTTCTCCCTTTTGCCAACTAGCAAACTCTACATTGTTGAACCCATTTTCCAACATCTCTTGTCATTCTTGGTGAATAATACTTTTCTTCGACCAATGCCCTGGTCTTGTCGATGCCAAAATGACCTACTAATCCGCTGCTATGCAACTCTTGGATTAGGTTCTCCCTTACGGATCCTCTGGGAATACACAACTGTTCTCCCTTGAATAAATATCCTTCTTGGATAAAATAATCCAAGTATGGAGTTCTGTCGACACTCCATGGTTCACGACAAGCCTCCCATGCTTTCGCAAAATCCTCATCGGTCTCATACTCTATCTTCACTGACTCTATTCCTGTTGCCTGAACTGTCGTCGTGTTCAACAATGCAACCCTTCGACTTAGTGCATCGACAACTTTATTCAACTTTCCCGACCTATGTTGCAACATGAACGTATATCCCTGAAGGAATTCGACCCATTTCATGTGCCACTGATTTAACTTCGACTGAGTATTCAAATACCTCAGCGCTTGGTGATCTGTGTATAACACAAATTCCTTGGGAAACAAATAGTGCCTCAACTTCTTCAATGCTTGGACAATAGCATAGAATTCCTGGTCATAGACCAAATATTTATGCTTCACATCATCCAGCTTCTCACTGAAGAATGCAATTGGTCGGTTCTCCTGGCACAACACTGCTCCAATTGCTATTTCACTTGCATCACAATCGACCTGGAATTTTTTTTCGAAAACTGGGAGTGCTAACGCTGGGCTCTCAGTGAACTTTTGCTTCAACTTGTCGAAAGATCGCTGGGTAGTGTCCGTCCACTTGAACTCCCCTTTCTTCATGCACTCTGTCAACAGTGCGCAAATTCAACTGAATCCCCTAATGAACTTCCTGTAGAAAGTGGCAAGTACATGGAAACTCATCACTCTAGCCATGCTTGTCGGTTCAGGCCAATCCAATATCGCCTTCACCTTTTCTGGGTCCATCACTAACCCTTTACCCGAGATTACAAATCCAAAGTACACCAGTTCTTCCTTCATGAAGAAACACTTTTGCAGGTTCACCATCAACTTCTCTTCCTACAACCTCTGCAATACCTATCGAATGTGCTCCAAGTGTTCTGTCTTGGTTCGACTGAAAATCAGAATGTCATCTAGGTAGACTATGACAAAATTTCCCAAGAATGGTTTCAGTACTTCATTCTTCAACCTCATGAATGTATTGGGTGCATTAGTCAATCTGAATGGCATGACTAACCACTCATACAGTCCTTCCTTTGTCTTGAATGCTATCTTCCATTCATCTCCTTCTCTAACCCAAATCTGGTGATAACCACTTTTCAGGTCTATCTTCGTAAGTACTTCGTTCCACTCAAACATCCATTAAGTCATCCATTCTTGGCAATGGAAACCGATACTTGATCGTGATCTTGTTGATAGCTATGGATTCTGTACACATCCTCCCTTCTCCATTTTTCTTTTGTGCTAATAATGTTGGTACCCGCGCATGGACTCGAACTTTCTCTGATCAACCCTCTGTCCAACAACTCCTAGACCTGTCGATTGAGTTCTTGACATTTTTTCGGACTCATCCTATGTAGTCTTTGTTTGGAAGACTCGACCTTGGAATCAAGTCGATCTGATGGGATATGCTCCTTGTCGGCGGTAATCCCGTCGGTGTCTCATTGACTACTATGCTCTAAAACTCTTCGAGCATCTTTCCGACTTTGACCAGAATTTTCTCCTCCATTGTCGCCTTCTCGACAAATGTTCCTTTTAGGATGATAGCATAACACCCCGAATCCTTTTCCTCCTCCGCAAGGAATTCTTTCACTGAACACATCAACACTCGTCTCTCCCAAAGGTTTCTCTCGCCATGCTTACAGCTGGCCTGCTCCTCTGGCTTCGGCTTAAGAGTCTTAACGCCATTTTTCCACACTGTGAATGTGTTGGATCGACTATCATAGATCATTTTCCGATCATTATGCCATGGTCTCCCTAACAACAGATGGCACACATCCATTGGGATTACATCACACAGTACATTGTCCTCTAACTTCCCAAACTTGAAGTTAATCAGGCATTGTCTGGTCACCTTCACATGGTGTCCTTTCTGCAACCATGAGATCTTGTAAGGGTGTGGATGTTCTCGGCATTTCAACTTTTCCTTTTCGATTACCTCTATCGACACAAAATTCTTAGTGCTTCCACCATCAGCTATGGTCTTGCAACGCCATTCGCCGATTCACACCTTCGTTCAGAAGATCGCCTTCCATTGTGCCAACTCTTGCTCTTCGCGTCTGCCGTCCTGAACCAATGTCTTGCTGGATATCATGGATCGACTTTTCTTCTTACCATCCTCACTGCTGTTGGATGCCGATTCTTCCCTCTCATCGACTTGCTCATCCCTTTGACATTTGGGTTTCAAATCTTCTGCAACATGTAGGTTCTCTGGGCATTCATATGCCTTGTGTCCCACTCCACAACACTTGTAACAGATTATGGTTGGTTTGTTAGCTCATTTTCTGTCGGATGGACTACTTCGACCATACGCACCTCGACCATGATTCTAACGACCATCGCGTCAGTTTTCTTGCTCTTCCTCCCTTCTCGATGTCCCTTCCATCCTTCGAATTTCTTCGACAGATTCCTTTCTGTAACCACTACTTTGGCCTTTCACAGAAATAGTCCTCACACCCCGACCAGTCATCCTGCTTCTAGTCGCTGTGGATTTTCTTGACAGTTTCTCTTCTTCCTTAAGAGCTAATTGGTAGGCTTCACCCACTGCTCTGAATCTTGACATGCTTAATTCATCCTGAATGGCATATTTTAAGTCGTTCACGTACCTAGCGACAACTTATTCTCCTTCGTCGGTCTGACCCAACCTTATTGACAATCTATAGAACTCTTCTGTGTACTCCTTCAAGGTCATCTCTTTTTTTTGAAAGTTCTGCAACTTCCTAAACAAAGAAATCACATAGTAGTTTGGAAAGAACTTCCCCTTCAGCTTGGAGACCATTCTATCCCAAGATTTGATTTTCTCCTTGCCCTTTTTTACTCTATCAGCCTTACATTGTCCCACCACAATGAGGCATGACCCTTCAACCTCAGACATGCAGTCTTAACCCATTTAGGATCCTCGATCTGCTCTGTGTTGAAGTATTTCTCCATCTCTCTGAACTAGTCGATCAAGTCTTTTGGATCCAGGCTTCCCGAGTAGGTATGTACATCTATATTTCTCCGACCTCTCATATCTGTTAGAATCTTGATGAGTTTTTCTTCCGGTTCATCTTCTCCCGCTTCTTTCCATGGTTCCATTTCTTTGACTTCCTCATCGTTGTGGTCTAACGCATCAGGAATACAACCACGCCTTTGGATTTCTTTGATCACTACGACTTCATTCGTGAAAGTTCACATTTTTCGGACGCATTCATCGAACATCTCTCAATCAACTGTGACTGCTGTGCCACGCGCTCTTCATCCTTAGACATTTACACCTCTGTGATCCATTTTCAACCTTGGCTGAAACTCCCACTCGTCCAATCACAATTGAACTTCAACAAGTCATGTACAAATCTACCCAACCTCATCTGGAGCTGTTCAACACACTTCCAGGCTCAATATCACTCGATGTTCTTCTGCGCATAGGAATTCACTTCCCGCTCTGATATGACTATCCCGCAAATCTTAGGATGCTATGGCTCTGATACCACCTGACACAAAGTGCCTTATGTGATAAGGTTCTTTCTTAACAATAACACACCACACACACGTTCACATAGACAAGATGCAAACAACATGCCAGAAGCTGGCTTATATTACTTCTCTGAATCGGTTCCAATGGAAACTGCAAAGAATGGAATAACTAACTAACTGTCGGCCTTAGCCTTTACAACATAGAAGTAACTGTTTTCTCTCTCAGTGTGTCCACCTCACCCTCTCCTGGTTCACTGCAGAACTCTGAGCTATGGCTGGATCTTCTCGGCTCTGTAGATGTGTTACTTTCCTATCCAATATACCAGACTTCTCTTGAGCTATGTTTGCTCTGCTTGAATCTCCCAAAATGCCAAGTCCCTCAACTGATCCAAACTCCCTGGTCTTTAACTCCGCTGCTGCTCTTCCCGAGATCACTGCGATCCCCGAGACATGCATTCTCTGCCTGATGATCTCCTCATATCCTGTAGACTTGCAACTGTCAGCACCCCAACCGTGCTACACAACCTCTTCCTATGATGACATCTGTCATGCCTTCAACCACTTGCAATAACTGTCATTAACTTCCTTAGCAACCCTGAACTATTGCCAAGTACTCTCCTTAACTTCTACGCATCCTTCTGACATGCTACAGTAAACCACCTTGTCGGCCATATTGTCCGTCAGCCTTGACCTAACTGTCGGCTTCCTTCACACTCTTCATGATTTCCAAGGCTTTGCCAATCCACCCCTTCCTCCTCACTTGGCTCATGCCCAACCTATTGATGTCGCGGTCTGACAACATGTCGACCTTACGACGACTCTGCGATAACTTTTCATCTGTCGACATGAACATGCTAACTCTAGACCTTCACACTCCTGTTGACTACTTCGATAGTCCTCTGCTCGACTTATTGACTTCGAAAAGTCAATCTGCTTCACGCACCAGCGGTCGTCGACACTCCCTCTGGTCGGCTCCCTTATGACGATCAACTTCGAAAATTCTTCCTAGGCCCCGATGCTCCTCCATCATTTTCCCTTTGTATTTTGAGTTAGGGACACCTTTACTATTCTTCTGTTATGACTAATTTGTAGACTCAAACTCTCTCTTAGTCTTTTGATTAAATTTTTACTCGATTTTGGCAACATACCTACAAGAATCTCCTAGTGAGGAGATGCTTAAGAAATCCATCTCCATTTGGATGTAACTATGTAGAATATTGCAATAGTTTAGGACCAAGTGTCATTTAAAGTCTTTGATACCCATGTTTTATTGCAAGGTAAGGAATACATTTGCGAACTCTGGCACCATCTAGTCTCTCTCCTAAAACAAAATTTTCCATCTCGTGTACTAGTCATAAAAATTTTCAATACTAGGATTCCTCCTTAAGTGCATCGAAAATAACCACCAATATTTTACATGGGGGAGGGACTTAAGGAGTGTGGATGTGACCTTTTCATGGTGGGAGTTTTTCTGAACAAGTAATGACCCTCTGATAGATTTCATCATTTATGCAAAGCATATGCATCTATTTTTCCTTCAAATAAAGGAATGTTATGTTTAACTTGAACCTTTAAGGGTGTTTCACCTATGAAAAGTTTGATGGTTGAATGTGTCTCCATAGTCATTGGAAGTTGTTGAAGGATCAAGGTGAAATTATCCACCATCATGTTTGAGTCTATTGCATGATCAACTTCTCGAGCATCAACTTAATAGGATATGTTATCTTGTCCTTTAACTTTTATTATACTATGTGGGGCTACCTGGGTCGATGAGAGTGGATTTCCCCAACCTCAATTAGTTTGAGACCCTAATCCTAATAATTGAATGTTGTCAAGGAAACGCACCGATAAATAATAAAGAGAATATTTCTCTAATACTAATGATATGGATTATTTAGAGTTTTAACTGAAGGAATAAATTTAAAATGGAAACACATACAAAAATATATTGAAAAGAGCACAATGGTATAGTAAAACCCAAATTCTATTAACGAATGAAATGAGAAAAGATTGTACACTAAAATGAAATAAAAACTAGCTAGAATGGTGGTAACTTATCTCTGAGGTAACAAGGAGTAAGTACATAATGTATAAGTAGAGTTTTGAATATGGATAGTCCAGGAGAAGGGTTGGGATATTTGCATACTCTCACTTTAGATATAGTGATAGGAGTATTTTCTCCTCCTCATGTGAGAACTCAAATGTTAAATACAACAATATCAAGTACATCTCATGTTATTACAATTGGTACTAGTAGTTTAGATTTTGGTTCTACAATTACTCAACCTACGAGTGTTGTATTATATTCACCTTTTGGTTTTGGTGCCTTTACATCTATATGTCGATTTTAGTATGCCTAGTTTTCCAATGACTTCCAATCCGTTGTTTCAAAATCCTACTACTAGGCTTAGTGTTTCTTTTATACCATTCCAATATTTTCCTTGGAATAGGGACATATTACCCCATCCTTTCCTACTATAGGGAGTGGACCCTTCCAATCTACTGGACGTGTTTTGGGTGTAAACCAACTTATAGGTTGGAATTCGCAAATGGGTGGTTTTCAATCATCCTCTACGCTTGCTCAATCTACCCCCTTTTCATTGTTTAGTGGGAGAGGTAGTAATTTTGTACCTTCCACCGGAATACCAGTTGGGGGAAATATTTCATAGGCCCAATCAAATGGGATGCGAGGTAATCCTACTGGGGGGAATCCAAGACATCATTTCCTGAAAAATTTGAACTTTCCAGAATTAGCAAAGTTGATGAATGACGCGGTGTGTCATGACCCAAGGTGGCCTCCATTTCCCACCAAACTCTCTAAAGACATTCCAAATTTTGAAGGGAAAACTAGTGAATATCTTGGATATCATGTCACAACATTTCATTTATGGTGTTCTTCTTACTTGTTTAATGATGACTCTATTTGATTCAGACTTTCTCAATGCATACTCACTAGATTTGCTGCAAAATGATACATTGAGTTGCCAAGCTCATCTTACCATTGCTTTCATGATTTAGAAAATGTGTTCTTGGACTATTTTCAAATTCCCATGCAGTATGATGCTGGAGCTAGTCTGTTATCCAAATTTAGAGAGAACAAAGCTACCCATATATCGGGTTACACCCAAGAGTGGAGTAGATTGAATAGGTTGTTTGAGGAAAACATTACCCTTGGGTTCTTGTTAGAATGGTTCCTTAAATCCTTCTTTCCTTACATTTCCAAGGATGTTTCTACATCAGGAGTAATTTCTGAGGATGTGGCCATATTTAAATCCCAACAACTAAATTTTATTTATTCTCATTTTGCTATTTTATATGAAATCATTCTTGATGCACAAAGATCTACTCCAGACCCGTCAAAAACCAAGTTAGGGCCACATGCTGATGGCATTGTTGGTTATGTTCGAATATTTGTTGCATAACAAGTTAGTAATCAAATGAAGAAATTGTCTATACAAAATTCTACAGAAGGATCACCTATTGTTGTTTCCTCTCCTTCTTCCCAAACAACTTTTGTACATACTATGTAGGAAAATAAAAAAGGAAACCAGTAGCCTAGTGGAAAAAATAATAACACGAATAATAACAAGAATAAGAAATGAGAGGGTAATAATGATAAATCTAAACAAAATAATATGTTGGTGGGGAAAAGAAAGAGTGTAGGGAATTCAAGAAGCCTTGTAAACTTTGCAATGGAGACCACCTCAATCATCAAATCCTGTTAATGGAAGAATCTCAGAAACTGTTGAATCAGAAACAACAACAACCTGTTGTTTTGACTAATCCTTTTCCACAAGGAAAACACTTGGATTATGTTTCTTCTAATCCTACTTCACATTCAAAACTATCCCTTTACTTATCAATATTTTTTCCATATGGTCGGATCAACTGTTCTAATATCTACTAGGGCCAAAGACTATGGAAATCCTCAACATTTGTCGAAAGCTAAGGAAAATACTAAACCATAGAACCTTCTTCAGATAGAGAAACCTATGGTAGAGACAATTCCTTGAATACCAAAAGGTGTTTATAAGAGAGCATTACACAATCCTAACGTGAGAGATTCTCCCAACTAATCTATTGTTGAGGATTTAGCCCAAACCCTTTGTGATGTGTCTCCTCTTGAGGTACTCCATATTTTTCCATTGCAATAGAGTGCTTTATTGTCCACTTTAGGAAATACAGGTCTTTTGAATGGTCAAAATGTTATGTTTGATGTATATGATGTTAAACCCTATCTTTCCTATCATGTCACATTCCATAAAAATGTTGTTCATTCGAGAAAGACTATTGGAACGATTGTTGTGGATGAGGGCACATAAACTTGTGTCATGGATTTATCATCTTGGAAACTCCTTGGTTCTCTAGAATTCACTCCATCAACCACATTACTTACTGCCTTTAATGGGTGATATTTTAGGACACATGGGGTTATTCCATCCTTTCTCATCTAGTCGAGGGTTAAAATTGTTTGTGTGTAGGTAGAAGTAGTCCATGCTCTTAAATTGATTATAATATTTTGTTAGGACATAGTTGGACATATGTAATGACCACTATTATATACTTATTTTTTAGTGTTATATTTTCCTAACAAAGGAAATATCATTAGTATTTATCAATTATCATTCACCTGAACTAATCCAAATGAAACTCCAGGATCAAATATTGCTTCGATTGATAATCCGCATCCAGTAACTAGGAATGTAGGAGTGGGTTTTGTATCCTTCACTCATGGGCACTTTCAATATCCTAGGTCCTACTTTGTTCATTATTTCTACTCCATTTTCGGCTAAGGAGGAGGTTCATGTTTCAGAAGTAGAGTCTTTTTTAACATATTACCTTGATGATCCTTGGGTACTTCCTTCTCCATCGGATTTGTTGGAACACTATCACTATTTTGGAATGGAATTACCCTTGTCTCCAGTGGAAATAGCTTATCATGCCATTCACCAACTACTATAGACACTAATCCATCACCTATTGAAGAGGTGGATCATATTACGCAGCTTGTATGGGTTGTCGACTCGTCCACTTATGAAAATTTTTTAGATATAGTCATTCCTTCGAATGAGGCTATCCTGAAATATTTAATAGGGATTGCAAAACATTGGGACCTACCTAATGATGTCAATCAACAATCAAACCCTTTGGATCAACATGGAGTATATGTTGTAGGTAATATGGATAACGTTTTTTAAACGATTCCGATCAATTTATTTAGGAACATTGATGTCGTGGGGAATGTATATATTGGTGCAAATTGTGCTTCTAAAGAGATTCATATTTATAGTAAAATTTTCAAAGAATTCCACGATGTATTTTCTTGGTCATATGAGGAGATTCCATCTTAGAATCTATTTAATACTGAGAGGCAAGGTGAATCAGTATTAGTGCAGTTATCAACAATTTTTACCTTCTTTAACATATTAGTCTTAACTTAATATTGATCTTTAGTTATGCATCCAATATAAATAAAATCATTCATCCATATATGAAACAAGACAAAGAACACATAACACACAATATTTTGACTTGGAAACCTAATCGAGAGAAAAACATGGAATTCTCTTTTGTAATGAAAACATTGCATTCAAGCAAGCACCGACTTCCTTTGTTTACTAACACCAACTGGAAGGAGGCATCGACCCCCTGGTTTTATAGGAACCAACTTGAAGGAAACACCAACTCCTCGTGTTCTCCAGCACCAATTGGAAGGAGGCTACAAACTCCCGCTCCTTTCCCCGTCTTACCACCCATATATCCAAAATAATATTATGCCTTACTGAACTTCCAACTTGCGCACGTTTCTGATCTTCTGTAGTTCATTCTTCTATGTGCACCTTCTATATGTAGTCGTATTGCTATCACTCCCATACATATTTCACTTGACTTCTTATTCCACTCAATTCTTCACTTCTGCTAATGACTCAGTTCGTGTATTGTGTGATACTTTAACAGATCCTGCAATTTGCATCAAGATTCACTTTGTTGTTCTGCTAATGTGCAACTACACTTCACCAACTAATACTATGCTTCAATTGATAGCTTTCCGTTCTGAAATTACGCACTAGTATTAGATGGAACTGCACACTAAATTAGAATTGTTGAATCAGAAACAACAACAACCTGTTGTTTTGACTAATCCTTTTCCACAAGGAAAACACTTGGATTATGTTTCTTCTAATCCTACTTCACATTCAAAACTATCCCTTTACTTATCAATATTTTTTCCATATGGTCGGATCAACTGTTCTAATATCTACTAGGGCCAAAGACTATGGAAATCCTCAACATTTGTCGAAAGCTAAGGAAAATACTAAACCATAGAACCTTCTTCAGATAGAGAAACCTATGGTAGAGACAATTCCTTGAATACCAAAAGGTGTTTATAAGAGAGCATTACACAATCCTAACGTGAGAGATTCTCCCAACTAATCTATTGTTGAGGATTTAGCCCAAACCCTTTGTGATGTGTCTCCTCTTGAGGTACTCCATATTTTTCCATTGCAATAGAGTGCTTTATTGTCCACTTTAGGAAATACAGGTCTTTTGAATGGTCAAAATGTTATGTTTGATGTATATGATGTTAAACCCTATCTTTCCTATCATGTCACATTCCATAAAAATGTTGTTCATTCGAGAAAGACTATTGGAACGATTGTTGTGGATGAGGGCACATAAACTTGTGTCATGGATTTATCATCTTGGAAACTCCTTGGTTCTCTAGAATTCACTCCATCAACCACATTACTTACTGCCTTTAATGGGTGATATTTTAGGACACATGGGGTTATTCCATCCTTTCTCATCTAGTCGAGGGTTAAAATTGTTTGTGTGTAGGTAGAAGTAGTCCATGCTCTTAAATTGATTATAATATTTTGTTAGGACATAGTTGGACATATGTAATGACCACTATTATATACTTATTTTTTAGTGTTATGTTTTCCTAACAAAGGAAATATCATTAGTATTTATCAATTATCATTCACCTGAAATAATCCAAATGAAACTCCAGGATCAAATATTGCTTCGATTGATAATCCGCATCCAGTAACTAGGAATGTAGGAGTGGGTTTTGTATCCTTCACTCATGGGCACTTTCAATATCCTAGGTCCTACTTTGTTCATTATTTCTACTCCATTTTCGGCTAAGGAGGAGGTTCATGTTTCAGAAGTAGAGTCTTTTTTAACATATTACCTTGATGATCCTTGGGTACTTCCTTCTCCATCGGATTTGGTGGAACACTATCACTATTTTGGAATGGAATTACCCTTGTCTCCAGTGGAAATAGCTTATCATGCCATTCACCAACTACTATAGACACTAATCCATCACCTATTGAAGAGGTGGATAATATTACGCAGCTTGTATGGGTTGTCGACTCCTCCACTTATGAACATTTTTTAGATATAGTCATTCCTTCGAATGAGGCTATCCTGAAATATTTAATAGGGATTGCAAAACATTGGGACCTACCTAATGATGTCGATCAACAATCAAAACCTTTGGATCAACATGGAGTATATGTTGTAGGTAATATGGATAACGTTTTTTAAACGATTCCGATCAATTTATTTAGGAACATTGATGTCGTGGGGAATGTATATATTGGTGCAAATTGTGCTTCTAAAGAGATTCATATTTATAGTAAAATTTTCAAAGAATTCCACGATGTATTTTCTTGGTCATATGAGGAGATTCCATATTAGAATCTATTTAATACTGAGAGGCAAGGTGAATCAGTATTAGTGCAGTTATCAACAATTTTTACCTTCTTTAACATATTAGTCTTAACTTAATATTGATCTTTAGTTATGCATCCAATATAAATAAAATCATTCATCCATATATGAAACAAGACAAAGAACACATAACACACAATATTTTGACTTGGAAACCTAATCGAGAGAAAAACATGGAATTCTCTTTTGTAATGAAAACATTGCATTCAAGCAAGCACCGACTTCCTTTGTTTACTAACACCAACTGGAAGGAGGCATCGACCCCCTGGTTTTATAGGAACCAACTTGAAGGAAACACCAACTCCCCGTGTTCTCCAGCACCAATTGGAAGGAGGCTACAAACTCCCGCTCCTTTCCCCGTCTTACCACCCATATATCCAAAATAATATTATGCCTTACTGAACTTCCAACTTGCGCACGTTTCTGATCTTCTGTAGTTCATTCTTCTATGTGCACCTTCTATATGTAGTCGTATTGCTATCACTCCCATACATATTTCACTTGACTTCTTATTCCACTCAATTCTTCACTTCTGCTAATGACTCAGTTCGTGTATTGTGTGATACTTTAACAGATCCTGCAATTTGCATCAAGATTCACTTTGTTGTTCTGCTAATGTGCAACTACACTTCACCAACTAATACTATGCTTCAATTGATAGCTTTCCGTTCTGAAATTACGCACTAGTATTAGATGGAACTGCACACTAAATTAGAATTGTTGAATCAGAAACAACAACAACCTGTTGTTTTGACTAATCCTTTTCCACAAGGAAAACACTTGGATTATGTTTCTTCTAATCCTACTTCACATTCAAAACTATCCCTTTACTTATCAATATTTTTTCCATATGGTCGGATCAACTGTTCTAATATCTACTAGGGCCAAAGACTATGGAAATCCTCAGCATTTGTCGAAAGCTAAGGAAAATACTAAACCATAGAACCTTCTTCAGATAGAGAAACCTATGGTAGAGACAATTCCTTGAATACCGAAAGGTGTTTATAAGAGAGAATTACACAATCCTAACGTAAGAGATTCTCCCAACTAATCTATTGTTGAGGATTTAGCCCAAACCCTTTGTGATGTGTCTCCTCTTGAGGTACTCCATATTTTTCCATTGCAATAGAGTGCTTTATTGTCCACTTTAGGAAATACAGGTCTTTTGAATGGTCAAAATGTTATGTTTGATGTATATGATGTTAAACCCTATCTTTCCTATCATGTCACATTCCATAAAAATGTTGTTCATTCGAGAAAGACTATTGGAACGATTGTTGTGGATGAGGGCACATAAACTTGTGTCATGGATTTATCATCTTGGAAACTCCTTGGTTCTCTAGAATTCACTCCATCAACCACATTACTTACTGCCTTTAATGGGTGATATTTTAGGACACATGGGGTTATTCCATCCTTTCTCATCTAGTCGAGGGTTAAAATTGTTTGTGTGGAGGTAGAAGTAGTCCATGCTCTTAAATTGATTATAATATTTTGTTAGGACATAGTTGGACATATTTAATGACCACTATTATATACTTATTTTTTTAGTGTTATGTTTTCCTAACAAAGGAAATATCATTAGTATTTATCAATTATCATTCACCTGAACTAATCCAAATGAAACTCCAGGATCGAATATTGCTTCGATTGATAATCCGCATCCAGTAACTAGGAATGTAGGAGTGGGTTTGTATCCTTCACTCATGGGCACTTTCAATATCCTATGTCCTACTTTGTTCATTATTTCTACTCCATTTTCGGCTAAGGAGGAGGTTCATGTTTCAGAAGTAGAGTCTTTTTTAACATATTACCTTGATGATCCTTGGGTACTTCCTTCTCCATCGGATTTGGTGGAACACTATCACTATTTTGGAATGGAATTACCCTTGTCTCCAGTGGAAATAGCTTATCATGCCATTCACCAACTACTATAGACACTAATCCATCACCTATTGAAGAGGTGGATCATATTACGCAGCTTGTATGGGTTGTCGACTCCTCCACTTATGAACATTTTTTAGATATAGTCATTCCTTCGAATGAGGCTATCCTGAAATATTTAATAGGGATTGCAAAACATTGGGACCTACCTAATGATGTCGATCAACAATCAAACCCTTTGGATCAACATGGAGTATATGTTGTAGGTAATATGGATAACGTTTTTTAAACGATTCCGATCAATTTCTTTAGGAACATTGATGTCGTGGGGAATGTATATATTGGTGCAAATTGTGCTTCTAAAGAGATTCATATTTATAGTAAAATTTTCAAAGAATTCCACGATGTATTTTCTTGGTCATATGAGGAGATTCCATCTTAGAATCTATTTAATACTGAGAGGCAAGGTGAATCAGTATTAGTGCAGTTATCAACAATTTTTACCTTCTTTAACATATTTACATTAAATTAATATTGATCTTTAGTTATGCATCCAATATAAATAAAATCATTCATCCATATATGAAACAAGACAAAGAACACATAATACACAATATTTTGACTTGGAAACCTAATTGAGAGAAAAACATGGAATTCTCTTTTGTAATGAAAACATTGCATTCAAGCAAGCACCGACTTCCTTTGTTTACTAACACCAACTGGAAGGAGGCATCGACCCCCTGGTTTTATAGGAACCAACTTGAAGGAAACACCAACTCCCCATGTTCTCCAGCACCAATTGGAAGGAGGCTACAAACTCCCGCTCCTTTCCCCGTCTTACCACCCATATATCCAAAATAATATTATGCCTTACTGAACTTCCAACTTGAGCATGCTTCTGATCTTCTGTAGTTCATTCTTCTATGTGCACCTTCTATATGCAGTCGTATTGCTATCACTCCCATACATATTTCACTTGACTTCTTATTCCACTCAATTCTTCACTTCTGCTAATGACTCAGTTCGTGTATTGTGTGATACTTTAACAGATCCTGCAATTTGCATCAAGATTCACTTTGTTGTTCTGCTTATGTGCAACTACACTTCACCAACTAATACTATGCTTCAATTGATAGCTTTCCATTCTGAAATTACGCACTAGTATTAGATGGAACTGCACACTAAATTAGATGTGTCTGTTAGGTTTAAGTGGTACAATATTTTAGAGAATCCGCAACATGTTGTGCATTACATGATTCATCCTTTCATTTTAACGCACTTGCCTCAGATCATCCTCATCATGATGGACATACTAGATTCTGCTATTGCTATGTCATCGTGCATCATATGAACTTCTTTGTTGCACACACTTTTTCTTCAACCTTCGTGCATCAGCTAAAATTTTGTGCATCTTCTGATATACTTCAGTTCTGTCTCCTCAATTCTAACTTCCAAAACATCTATGAATTTATGTGTTATGTTTGCGATACTCTCATTCAGTCCTCTCACACTTGCGCATACTCAACATTCTTCCTTTCTATGTTTACGCAACTATCACATCTCTACAACAACATTCTTCCCACCATCAATTGTATCATTCTTCTACATGTGTGCACTCGGCTCCTCGATAGATCATTATGCTCTATATATCAAGCACATGATGCCCCAAATATAAATATGTATCTTCCTCTTGAAGTTCTATAGCCTTGCCATCAAGCTTAGTACTCCAAATCTCCAACTTGCTTCCCTATTTATACATAACCTGCATGGATTGTATGTCCACAAGTTGGTTGTGGAATTCCTTCTTCCTTGCTTCACGAATTATGCCTATGCCACATGTCATGTTCTACGTTGCTTATGTGTCCTTTCTTTGTGTGTTATGTGCATACATGGTCCTCGACTTGGTGGGAATTTCACCCTTGCGGTACCATTGTGGGTCTTGAGCACTTGGTGTATCAATGCTTTGCGGAACTTGCACATACATGATCTTTGACTTGCTGGGACTTTGAACCTTCTGGTACCATTACTTGTGGGACTTGTGAAATTTTTGTGTATTTGGTTGTGGAACTTGCACATATGCTAACATCAACTACTACACCCTTCTTGAAACTTGTAATCCCTTTATAAACTGAAACCGTATTCTGATTGGTGATGACCTGTGTGCTTTCAGGACTTCTAGAGGTGTTCAACCATCTCTTGTTCCATGTTGCTTGCACACTCCACTTGACTTTCTTGTGCACTCTTGAATATTCTATCGAGCTTGCTTTCTCACTCTTCATCCTTCTGTCCAAACTACCCTTTAGGTTGTTCCTTAAAGGACTATGATTGGATGGACTAACCTGCTTAAGTTCATGTTCCTTATGTACTTCTTCACACTAGATATTCATGATGTACCCTTGGACACACTTCTTCATATTGGATGCAACTTCTAGATATAATTCTTCACAATGGAATCCATATCCTTCACCATCTTTCTAGCACATATACCTATTCAATGTGGCTTTACTATACTTCTTCTAGATGGCATGGGAATGTTGAAACCACTTGACTTTAGTTGACATCAATGACTCAAATAGAATCATTTGACATCCTCTTTGACATTTGTTTACATAAATGAAAACCAAAGTTCAACAATCTCCATCTTTGGCATTGATGTCAAGAGATTATGAAGTTGTGCATAGTCATCTTCTTGAACTTGTATGCTTCATCTATGTTCATCGCAGTACTCCCCTTGTGTACATGCCCCCCCAAGTTATTTGCTACTTTGAACTCTTGACTTATGCGCATTATACTGTTCGTGCTTCTTCTGCTTTCTATTACATCTGCGCAGATCACATGTTTTATTATTATTATTGTAATGCTACATGCTTCATGGTTAGCTTCATACTTCTTCTCTATATCTTCTTCATGAATTTTTCTTCTTTATGCTGCTTCTTCTCGGCTACATTCAAATTCATGAAATGTTATTTTAACTTCATGCTTTTCTCTCCCTTTGACATCAATGTCAAATAGGTTCCATGACTTGCGCAATGACTGGTTCCTCTTTATTTTGTTTTGCGTTGGCCTTTACTTATTTTCTCACATGGATAACTCCCCTTGTCTTCATGCTTCATTATTTTGCTGAAATTTTGAAATGATATCCTTGAGTCTTTGCAGATTTGTCTTTACGGTTGTAAATTTTTCTTTCAGTTTTTTTTCGTTGGAAACTATAGTTTATTCCACTTGATCATAGATTGACTCAAAATATTTTATGCAGTCATCAACTGCTCCTTGATTTTGTCTTGCAGTTGTGGAAAGGATTATGTTAGACTGAAAACTTCTTCCTGTAGAGGTCCAAGCCTATCCATCAATTTCCCGTGTTCTTCATGAATCCTTCTTATTTCCTATTGCTGCTTTTTATACTCATCCATTATTCTCTTCTTCTCAATGGCTAGGAAACTAATAAGGTTTTCACGATTCCTCTGCTCCACTTCTTGCGTGGCATATAAATTTTTGTTTACCTCCTTCACCTACTCATCTTCTATAAGATTTGTCCATAGCTAAGCACTTTCTTCATGCAGCGTTGTGCACTTTAAATCTAGAACCTTGATGTTCTTGAATGAAACATTTTCCTTTTCAAGTATTCTTTCACGTTCATCTCTGACCTCTGGGGGCATTCCTGGAGATTGTGATAGTTCTTCAATTATGACTTGTAGCCCTTGATTGACTTCACTTATTTTCATCAATTTTCTTTCTGGATAAGTGTCTTCAACTTCTTGGATTTCTGAAAGGACATTAAACACTTCTTTCACTGCTCTTTGTAATTTTGAGGCATCATGTCTTGCCTCTTCTACTTCCTTCTTTAGATGATTACTTCTTGTGACTACTTCTTTTTCTTCTTTCTCCAATTTTGTTGTCTTCTATGCATTCTTTTCTTTCTCCGCCTTCAGCTTTAGGCACTCATACTATAGGGATGCCTTTTCACTTTGACTTTTATACCAATCTGCTATAGTTACTTCATGTCTCCATATAATATCCTGTGAAATAGATGTATGTAATGCATGCAATTCTTTTACATATAAGAGTGATAAGGTCAATTCTATATGGCTTATAGGATTTTCTATCCCTTGAGTAGAAAGTCATAATGTTGTGACTGAGATCTTCAGCTTCTGATGTGGAAATTCATTCTTCGCTTGCGCACTTGAGTGTGACTGCAAACCACTCAGATGTGCTTCTGGATGAGTTTTATTATTCTTGTCTTGTTTGGCAGATTGTATTTGTTGCTTTAAGTTTGCAAAATAATCTTCCATCCTCAACATGATTTCTACCTATTGGGTTGCAAGTTCTCCAAACTCTTCTTTTGTAGCCACATTTTCTATGGCTTCTTTTGTTGCATTCCTAATCTCTATTCCAATTTGTTCAATGTCATCTCTAGTTGGTGTGCATACTAGAGTAGGATTGTATGGTTTTATTTTCTTCTTTGCTAACCCTTCTGGAGGAGTATTCTCTTTTCTCTTTTCAATGGGTGTAGTCTGCTGTGAAGGTTTTAGTGGGATCTCAGTGTTGAAAGTTTCTTCTACAATGGGGATTGCATTGCTTGTCTAATTTTGTTGTTCAACCTATTCTTCTTCTATTAGGGGAACCCTCCATTCTGCATCCAATTCTTGAACAATTTTTGCTATATTGGTTTCCATAAGGATAAACATGGTGGGAAACCACTGTTTGTTAGGGCCCCGCTTGGCTTGAAGGTAGATGTGATGCATCCCAATCTTGAAGCGCAAGAATCCTTTGTATGCTTCAACTATTTGAGTATGAATCTGTAGAGTCTCCTGGAGAATAAATATGATCTCTTCAAAGTATACAGAGAAATTAATATCATTCAACTCATGTCTACGCAAAATGGTAGAGAAACACATATTCGTATATCTTGCAGCCAAAAAGGACCTCTTGTTTCTATCAAAGAATTTGTACATTCATGTTCTTTCCATTTAGTGAATGCAATGCATATCAATAAACAGGTGAAATGAAAGGGATTACCATTTTCTTGGGCTTCTGCGCAGTCATCAAGGAACTCATTTAAAATAAATGTTGATTAGTTCATCTATATGCACTTTAAACATTTTTTTACTACTGCAATGATTGCAGTTTAAAACTGATCCTGGGGACTCTTCCAAAACAACATGCATGCAAGAATTTGTACAGTGAATCTTATGGATTTGTCCTTTATCTGCGCAATAGATAATCCTCTGTTCACACGTTGAGTCTCGTATTTTTATGCGACCATCTTCCAAGAGTTATTTCCTATTTTCTTTCAAAAAGAATATTCACATCTTCTCCAACAGAGGGTAGACCAGTGATTGATTAATCATTTGGTAATCAATAGGGATTTCCCCATTAAGCCATAGATATCCCCCATGCAATTGTGATAACAACTGTTTTGCAAACATCTTTACTTGTGGAGATCTTCCAAAGTGTTGAATTTCCAATAGATTTAGTATCCCTGTTCTTGACAGTTCATAAGCCCATTCCTTTAGCACCATTACAGTTGGTATTATGGGATATGAGCTCTCCCTTTTGTCGATATACTCATCCATAAATAAGAGAAGGAAATTTTCATGGTCAGTGACATCATGATATGCAAATGTGAGGTTGTATAGTAGGACATGCAAATTTCCTTCAACAAATACACCTTAAAAAAATTTCAGGTTCTGTAACAATATATCTTCTACTTCTGGCAGGGAAACATGTGGACTGTCAGGTCTTCGTGCTGGACTACATTCACGATCTGGTTTTGATGAAGACAAATATTCAGTTTGTGCACAACTTTCTCGCATCTTTATGGATGGGCTCTTTGATCTGCATTGTATTTTGGGTTCCATGGCCTTCAAGCTTCGACTCTTCATACACTATTCACTCTATATATCTTGTTCTTAATAGATGAAAATTTTCATACTGAGAATCCTCGTAGTTTATAAAGACCCATCTCATTAATTATTTCCATCTTCTATAGATTTACCAAGGTTTGGTCCATTTTGAAAATAAAAAAGTTTCAGTTTGATTTGATATTTGTCCAAATTCACCTAACCACTCTGCATCATTAATGTTGTTGTAGTTTAAACTTTTAGTGTCGCCTGTGCCACTGCTCTACTAATCATTAAGACTCACCTTTTTTCATAGTTCATGGTGGTGCAAAAATATTTTATTGCGACGAGTTCTATTTTCAATGAGTCAGTATTGTGTTGGAGTGGAGAAGGATTGGTTTCCCAAGTTCTCCACATTTTCACTCAGAGATTTGACCAAGTCTGAATCATTTTTCTCTATCTTGCTTCTCCAGATCATCCTACATTGTTCTTTTCCTTGTTTTTTAGAAGCACTACACCTGTTAACAGATTAGAGTTCCTCACATGTTTTCTTCTTCTAGTATTTGACAGACTTTCCTAGACTTCCATAGTCCTGAGCCTTGTCACCAATTTGGTTACATTTGTAACATATAATATTATTACAATATTTTCCAATATGTACAGTCATGGCGCATTTCGAGCATTGAAGAGGTCTACGCATAGTTATCTTATCTACTTGAGCAACATTGCATTCTCTTTGACCAATATTCTTTCAATGATCATAGCCTATACAAATTTTGTCGAGAGATGATCTTTTCTTGTTGAGAATCTCATCCAATACTTCTGTGCTTTTGGGAAATATTTCATTTGTCCTTAATTGATCCTGAAACCGTTCAATTTCCCTTTCTTTTTCTCGTATTTGGATTCTTTGTTCATCAAGAATCTTTTCATACTCTAAATTCTTCTTATTGGCCTCCAATTGTCTTGCTTGGATTTGATCATCACATTGCTTTTGGAGCTGTTCATTTAGTGCCAGGGCTTCGTCATTTTCCTGTGTAGCTTCTTCCATTTTTTTCTTCAATAAAGAGATCTCCTTTTTAAGTTTTTGATTTTCTGCAACTGATTTCTTCAGATTGTTTTCCAAGGTGTCATTCCTCAGTATTACATTTTGATAGGTCTCATCCATTTCCTGTAACTAGCTGGTGAAGGCCATTGCCAATTCCTTTGACTCTTCTTCTTTCCTTTTTAGGTTATTCATAGTTTTGGTTGTTATCTTTTTCACTTCTTCTGTTATTTTTCTGTGTGGAAATAATGTTCCTTGCTTATACGACAAAGAGTTTTTCTAGACTCACATCTTCTTGTAACCAAGATGCTTCACTTAGAAAGAACTCCTTCCCCATAACTGCGCAAGGATATATCTTCCAGATGTTAATTTGTTGCTAAAGACACCTGCCTTGATACCAATTGTTGGAATCTATAATACTAAGAGGGGCGGTGTATCAGTATTAGTGCATTTATTAGTGGTTTTTACCTTATTTAACATATTTGTCTTAACTTAATCTTGATCTTTAGTTATGCATCCGATATAAATAAAATAATTCATCTGTATATGCACCAAGACAAAGAACACATAACACATAGGATTTTGATGTGGAAACTCAATCGGGATAAAGCCACATAATGCTCTTTTGTAATGAAAATATTACATTCAAGGAAGCACCGAAT
The DNA here is from genome assembly GCA_027924585.1 of Larix kaempferi. Classification (NCBI taxonomy): domain Eukaryota; kingdom Viridiplantae; phylum Streptophyta; class Pinopsida; order Pinales; family Pinaceae; genus Larix; species Larix kaempferi. The sequence goes on from BSBM01000091.1 coordinate 3,367,256, forward strand.
TCCTATGTTTACTAGCACCAATTAGAAGGAGGCACCAACCCCCTGGTTTTATAGGAACCGACCTAAAGGAAGCACCAACTCCATATGCTCTCCAACACCAACTGGAAGGAGGCTACAACCTCCTTCTCCTTGCCCCGTCTTGCCGCCCAGATATCCAAAATAAGCTTATGCCTTACTGAACTTCCAACTCATGCACACTTCTTATATTTTGTAGTTCGTTCTGTTGTGTGTACCTTCTATATGCAGTCATATTGCTATCACTCCCTTGCATACATCACTTGAATTCTCATTCCACTCAATTATTCACTTCTGTTGATCACTCACTTCATGTACTGTGTGCTACTTTAATAGATCCTACAGTCTAAGTTAAGATTCACTCTGTTGTTATGATTTTTCACAACTACACTTCACTGACTAATACAGTGCTTCAATTGATTGATTATTGTTATGAAATTTACACATTAGTATCAGATGGAACTATGCACTAACTTAGATGTGTCCATTCTGTTTAAGTGCTACATTCTTCTAGACAATCTGCGACATGCTATGCATCATATGATTCATCTTTTCGGTTTAACGCACTTGCCTTAGATCATCCTCATCATGACGCACATACTAGATTCTATAGCTTCTCTATCGTCACACATCATATGGACTTATTTTCTTTGCGCACTTTTACTTCAACCTTCACGCACTAGGAAAAATTCTACGCATCTTCTGATATAGTTCAGTTCTATCTTTACACTTCTAACTTCCAAAACATCTGTGACTATTTGCGTGTTGTCTGCGATACTCTCATTCAGTCCTCACACACTTGCGCATACTCAACATTCTGCCTTTCTATCTTTGTGCAACTACCCCGGATCTAATAAAAGTTTTTCTCTTATTCAAAGTGATATTTATTCTTTATTCATCCATTTCTGAATTATCAAATGGATGAGATTCACTTATCAATGCCAAGAAAATTTTTTCATGTTTCTGAATGTAGTGACCTTGTAAATGCATATAAAATTTCCTTCTTTCCAGCATGGTTGCTATCTAGGATGGCTTCTGTGCAAATTATGCAAAGTTTGAATTTGCATATGAAAAGTTGGAAATCAACATTTCAAAAGGATCTAGTGTGGTGTGCAATATACTTGCAATTTAGACAAAAGCCTAATTTTCATATCAAACACCATGAGTCGATATTTAAGCGAGATCTAATAAGCAATGAAATATACTCACAAATTGGGGAAACATGATCCTTGCATGGTTTTGAACAATGCCCTTGTGACTATGCTTTATTATGACCGATTCTTTTATAAATGCCCATATTGTTGGCAATAATTGGGGTTTTTTTGCACATGGTTATAATAGAAAATCGTTTTAGGATGTTTCTGAGTGTGGCAATTAATTTTTTTTCTTTTTAAATGTGTTTGCTAGAAACCATCTTGTCAACAGTCCTACCAAGGGTGGAAATTTTTTCAAATGATTGAACTCGTGCCAGATGCTTGCATGGTTTTGCACAATTCCCTTATGGCTATGTCCTATTATGACTGGTGCTTGTATTAATGTCCATATTGCTAATAATCATCATCTTTTGCATATGGTTTTACAAGGGATCATTCTAAGAATTCTTAGGTTTCTGAATGTAGTGATCTTGTAAATCCATATATAATTTATTACATTGCAGAGCATCCATTTTATCAATCGCCATATTATGACTGGTGCATTAATAGTAGAAATTGAACAACAATTTCCAGTGCTTTGTCCAAGATATGTGCAAATTGCTAAAATATTGAATTTGCATATTAAGAGGATCTAGTGTGTTGTGCAATATACTCACAAAGTAACTAGCTTATTGTGCAACATACTTGCAAATTAAGGAGATGTCTACTTTAAGAATTTATCTTTCTTTGTGCAATTGTCTAGTGCTTGTATAGATGCTCATATTTTTTATAATTATCATTCCTTGCACATGGCTATACAAGAGATCTTTCTAATATATGTCGGGTTTATCAATGTAGTGATCTTGTAAATACATTTAAAATTTGTTGATTTGCAACGTGACTACTAGCAAGCATTGTTTTCAATAATCTTGTTAAGTTTCAAAAAATTTCAATTGATTAGGCTTGTGCTAGATCCATTTTCTACTAAATCCTGGAATTGATCTCAATTATGCATCTCACAAATTTAAAACAAGTAATAAGACATGTACACCTTAAAAATAGCCACTTCAAATCTTAACACATGTACGCCTTGAAAACAATCATATTGAATATTATATCTACCAGTGTATATGTAGTATGATTGTCAACCAATACTTGGTGTTAGCACCCAAATCATACCTCAAGGTTGCAGAGAGGCCGAATTGGGGTAACCACAAAACCACTTGAGGAGGGATAAGCTGGCTTCTTATCCTCCAGAGAGGGATCTCTCACAGATATGTTTTAATAGGGACAGATAAATGATTAAAACTGCGATTAGATTGTTGTTTGGGTGAAAACGAAATAGGTATCCATTGGGCAGTGGAGTCAAAACAGACAAAAAATGAATATCATGACAATGCTTAGCAAACAAACCCACTCAGAGGCAAGGAAGCCACCAGCTCACAATCAAAGTGCTTTTAGTTTGATGATTTAGAAGAAGAAGGTAAACAGTCCATCAATATAGAGCATATGGTTATGAATTCAGTATCAATTTTAGTAGAAACTGGTTATGAAATGCTTGGAATGAAAAGAATAGAGCATAATAACTATGAATTCTATTATGATACTACACTTATCCAAGCATGAAAAACATGACAATATGGATTAAACAGAGAAGGAGAAACATTCACATAAGGAAGGAATAAACAGACTGCAAGACCGATAACACATGAATCCCCGAGAGAAAATGCTTGTAAGGCTCTGTCAAATTTTATTAAAACAGTCTCAAATACTCAACACAGAGCAATACACGGGTTCCCCAAAATTTTCAACCCTTTAGCATTCATTTACATTGTTTATATAGATCTTCTGAGCCTCAGGCTCGACTTGCTCCAATAGAAAATAGTTACAAAACCAGTGACACCTATGTAACAAGTTCGCCACTACATCCAAATGACAAAGTTGCCCAAACCAGCTCAACTGTCTTTTACAAATTTACTGATGATTTTTACCAAATGACAACAGACTCTAACAAAAAAGAAAAACTGCTTTGGTAATTGCTCCTCCAGCTGGATGCTTCCATTATCCTCCACTCTTCATGCAGTTAGCTTCAGTTTGGCCTTCCCATATTTTTTAATAAGTTTCCACTGCTCGTTTGCTGGAAAATCTAACGTGGAAATATCTTTGAGTAGTACCCTCATCTTGGTGTGCTCTCTATATGAATATCCCTCGAGGAGTGTATGAGCCTCTTTAAATGTCGAGACTAGCTCAAATTCCTTTTCCAATTTGTCCACTATTGTATTGCCTGTCAGTGGCTGCTTCATGTTTGCGAAACTTCCTTGGTCCAGCCTGCACTCCCAAAGCTTGCCTTGATACTCCTCCTTTGTTCTCATTGTACCATCTTCCTCCCAAAACATGGGCAGGGCCTTTTTAAATGAGGTATCAAATGCTTCTCTAAACAGCTTCACTTGGTTATCCAGGATGTCTATCCTTGATTGGATAATGTTCATTTGCTGGTGTTTTTGGATTACCTTTTTTGCGCAGATGATAGTGGTCACTCTGTCCTTTTTGTTGGTTGCTTGAACCTGTTCTTCAGACAGACCATTTAAGAAATCTATTGTATTATGGGCATAATCCATAGTTTTATTGTTTAGCTTCTCATTGGCCACTATGATAGCTGACCTTGCCAGTTTGATTACAGCTTCCTTATCTACTGTGAAGTCCAAGTATGGCCTCAGCTCCCCTTCCTGTGCAACAATATCATCCCAGATGATCCTCTTTGCCTCCTGCAATGCACCTTGCCCTATAACCCGCTGCTTCAATTTGTCATAATCATCCTGCATCGCCTGGTACTTGGTTTCCCAAGCCTCCTTATGCTTTTCTGCAGTGTCCTTCAGGGTTCTTAGGTTGGCATTCTTCTTCTTCAGTCTGATTACTTCTATACCATCCAAAGTAGCCTAAGCTATTTTCCCTACAATGGTAAAATCACCAGATTCTATTGAGGGTGTGGTCATGGCTTCTATCTCTTGCTCTTTCTCTTTCAACTTCTTATGAAGCCCTTCAACCTGAATCTTTAAGGCTTCCTCATTGTCCATTATCAATTTCATGTATTCTTGCCACTTTTTCTCCTTTTCTTCAAATTCTAATATCTTGGCTTTGCAATTAGTCAACTTACCTTGCAGCTCTTCTTTTTCCTCTTCTAGCTCTGCAATTTCAGGTGCATTCACCAGTTGGGCAGCTGGAATCTTCAATTTCTTCTTCAGTGACAGGATCTCCTCATCTTTTTCCTCCAATAGATTATGAATGCTAGCCCTTTTTCTCTCTTCGGTATCAGTGGACAATAGTGAAGCTTGGAACTTTTTCACTTGTGTTTTTAGGCTCTTGTTCTCAGCCTTTTCCAATCCAAACTGCTTTTTGACTTTGGCTTTGTTGACCTGCACCTTTGATAGCTCTATGATAGTCTTCAACAACTTGTTGTAGATGAACTCAACTCTCTCTTTATGCAAATTGATTACATCTCGTATTGGAATGTCTTCTAGATTCACTTTCAATTCTGTGGCCTTATTCTTGGTGGATATGGCGAGGCTTAAGGTATTATGGGAAAGGTTTCTGCTCGCTACCAAGGCCACATCCTTCTTGGAGATTTTTCTCACATCAACATAAAATTTAGCTTCTTCTGATATGTTGTCTGGGATCTCTTCATATTCCTCCAGCAACTCAACCCTCCTTATGCTTGACGCTGCAAGTCCAGGGGGCGTTTTGTTAAACACATGTTCCTTAACCTCAAAAGATGGCACCAGGAATCTGACCTTCTTTTTATTGGGCTGTCCTGTTCACTGCTACTAATTGCTGCCCATAATCTTCCACATTTTTCCTCTTTGAGGCTCTTCCTGCACTACTGTCCACATCCATGGGGTCACCATCTTCTGGCTTGCTAGATTTTTCTACAACAATGGTAATGGGTATAGCTGTTGATACTGATGGGATTAGGCTCGGAGAACCAGGCACTAGTGGTTTTCTACTTTCAAAAAGGAATTGCATAAAGGAGTGGTCTCCTGGTGGGTCTACTTCCATCTAACCTTTGCCAATATATTCTAACCAATTTTTTCTTTCGGCTAGGCCTGTGAGCTCAAAATACTCATAGCCTTTCCCATTGTTTTCTTTCCTCCTCTATGAAATTATATGGTGGGGATCATAATTCATTGCTGCCTTTGATTGGAATCCCATGTCACCCATCATTCGTTCAATACTTGGGAGGGATGTCTTGTTTTGGACAATGAAAGAACCCAGTGCCCTTGGGAAATTGATGTCAGATAAGTTCCTGTCATCCAGGAAGTGCTCACATTCTACCTTCAGCTTTTGCCTTATAAATTCTAAAGGGAGCACTCTGGGGGTTAGGAAGGCAGGTAGCACATAGGGGCATGGGAGAAACCATAAACCCTAATCACAGTCCCATGCTTCAACAGAAACCAATCCCCAACCCTCTTCTCCATGGATGGCTGCAATAAGTCCTTCATCTCTTGAAGCACCCTAGGAAGCCTCTTCTGGAAGAAAACAAAATAGATCTCTTCCATGAGGTCATTCATAAAGGTTTTGTAATATGATTACATATCTAGGGTAAGCTGCACGTATGGCCCTTGCAGGTTTTCTTCATTTGCTTCCAGGAACATTTTCAACAAATAAGAATGGAACCTAAAGGCCCTTGTCTTAGGGAATTCTATGAGTTGGGAGTGGATGCTGTCTGCTAGGGCTTCATCAAATTTTAGGCACGCATACTAGGTAGGAAAATTCGGGTGTGTTGGCTCAATCGGACAAGTGCTTAAAACAAACATCAAACTGATTAGAGGCTTCGTTATATATTGGTCACTGTCCAACCCTATAAACTGAGCCAACATGGAAATAACACACCTTGACTCTTCTTTGAATAGGACGGCTTCACCAGGAAAAGGTGAGCCTAGGAAGGAGGTATTTGGCAATAGGGATGCATAGTAAAAGCTCTGCTTGAGGTCATCTAGGGCTTGTCGAAAATGATGGATCAGGTTTTCCACTCTGGAACTTTAGCATTTCTGACAAAATTCTTCTGGGATGGCTAGGGATTTTCTAACTATGGGGGCATCTACATAGCAAATAATTTTTGAATTTGATGCGTTCAGGAGTGCTCTTCGATCTAGGAGTAATGGTCAACGCACCAGTCTATAAATTCAAGGAAATAGGGGGTCTAACTTGTTGTAAATAAGTTGAAAAAGGAAATATAAATGTTATGGACATCCACCTGTCTAGCTTTCATGGCCTCCAATTTATCCTTAGGAACTTCTATGGAGCAATTTAACAGCATGGTGTCGAAAACCTCATAGTCTTTGTCTTCTACCAGGTCGATTGTGTTAGGGGGTTCAAAGCCTCGAGGTTCAACAAGTCCGACCATTTAAATAATTTATGGTGGAAATAGATAGTTTACCTGGTCGCTTGACAACTAGGAGGGCTTTAGAGCTTCTGGTTGGCTAGTCGGTTCTGCACGTTTTACTCCTTTTTCTTTCCGATGCACACAGGACAAATGAGATGTGAATTTCCGTGCAAGCGGGAATTTTTATAATATAAATATGCCATATCACCCTTACAGCTCTGATGGTGATGGGACCATGTCAACCATCCGTTCATGTGATTAATTCTCAACCATAGATATCTTTAGCCTTTGCATTTCAATAGCCCCCGTGGCCTCCAAATCCACCACATGCCACCTTGACAACATCTTTGATTCGAAAAAACATTCCGGACCGTCGATCTAGTCTCCTCCTTGATCCTGACCATCCAAGGATGCGGCCCTTTACCAAGTTCATGGATTTTGGTTGTGTTTATTTTACATGCAAGTCACATCAGTGAAAAAATTATGACGATCTTCAGCCTACTAGATCTGTGTCGTTGGCAGGTGCCGCGCTTTAACAAAATTTCACGGATTTCAATAATAACCTTTTTCGCGCATGTCTAAATCGTGAACAAAGTATAGACCGTTGATCTGCTCCACCCATCGTCAATCTTCTTTGACATACCCGCTAGCTAGCACCCCTCCAGCGCTTAAAAGACCTTTATCTTTTCCCGCGAAGGAGGCTCATGATCGTTGATCTTCCCCGCCTTTGATCTAAACTATATATAGGAGTCAATCAGCATCGCGGGCACATTCCTTTATGTTTAAACCTCTGGTCACCATTAAGACTGTAGCTTGCTCAAGACTCTTATCTCGGCTCCAAGTTCAACTGCACAAAGCTATGATATCTTTAACCTTTGTGTCCCGCGAATCAATGGTTAGGATTTCCTTCTCTACTTTCATGGATCTGGAACCTTTCATTCTCCAAAAACCCTTCTACACATTTAGCAAAAAAATAGGTGCTAACAACTGACTCCTACTGGGGATGCTATCCTCCCTGTGTAGTAGCAAAGAACCCTCGCAGACCAGTACCTTATCCATTTGGGTGACTCAGACAAGAAAATCAAACCCCCACCTTCTCTGGTTTTATTCCAAACACACAGACAAAAAAAAAACTATTGCTACCCCCTCCAGATCTTAGGGCCTTCGCTTTGGGCTTCAAATCTTTTGGTTAGCCATAAGTATTTATTTGCAACTGAAAAAACCAAAATATATACAAACTATGGTACAAGAGTTACCTATCATCTCTACGACAGGTAATGTTTCAAAAATATCCCATTCACTGGACCTCCTGCCCATGGAGATCCATCTTGATGCTCCAGGATGAATGAGTTCACACCCCTGTTTGCTGCAATGATATATGGGCCCACCCACATGTGATCAAATTTACCATGTTTATCCTCTTTAGGAATGTCCCATTTTAAAACTAAATCATTAACCTGAAATTGTTCTTCTTTCACCTTGCTATCAAAGGTGCTCTTCATCTTTTCTTGGTGCATTTGTACTTTGTCATAAGCTCTGTCTCTAAGCTCAATTAATTCAATAATCTAGTTTACTCTCCTCTGCATATGATTAGGTTCATCCTCCTACCCTTGTACCAAATTCATGACTGGCAGCCCTAATGAGGTGGGAAAAACAACTTCTCCTCCATACACTAGCTGAAAAGGTGACATCCCAATGGCCCTTTCAGTGATGATCCTATCAGCCCACAGAGCATATTTCAATTTTGTGTGCCAGTCTCTTTTGTTTTCTTCCAGCAGCTTCTTAATTATCCTCACCAAGATTTTGTTAGAGGATTCTGCCATCCCATTTCCCTGTGGATAGTATGCAGTGGAATGATTTAGGATTATGTGGTATTTGTGACAGAAGTTTATCATTTTCTTGGACTTAAAAGCAACTGCATTGTCCGTTACAATTCTCTTGGGGAACCCAAATCTGGCCAAGATGTTATCCTCCAGAAAATCCATGATAACATTCTCAGTAGCCTTCGTAGTTGGTATGGCCTCAATCCATTTAGTAAAATAATTTGTGGCTGTAAGGGTCCACTTGTGCTGACCAGAAGAGTTTGGGTTCATCTCCTCAATCAAGTCTAACCCCAACTATTGAAATGGTGCTTCCGTTGAGATTGGGTTGAGGGGAAGTGAAACCAACTTCCTCTTACCATCGAAGATCTGACATTGATGGCAAGTAATAGTCTCCTTGTATACATCAGCAAATAGAGAAGGCCAATAGAACCCAGCTCTCAAAATCTTGTTGGTTGTCACCTTCCATGAATGGTGACCCCCACAATCTCCCTTATGAAAATCTTTCATGGTTTGCTGGGCTTCATTTTCTAGCAAACAATTCAACAGTACACCTCCAGGATCCTTCCAGTATAAGTATTGGTTCATGATGCAGAATTTGGTAGCCTTCAATTTTATAGACCTGGCCCTTGTTTTGCTCAACCCTGCAGGTGCTTGCAAATTTTGCAGCACATATATAATGTCATCATACAAAGGGGAAATAGAGAAATCTGGTATTACCTGCACTCATGTGTCCAGCTGACTTGAATGGTCTTCCAAGAAATTTATTTGCAGAGATTCATAATTTGCCTCAGACATCATTTTTGCCAGCCCCTGCCCCTTTATCATCTTGGTAGGTTTGATCTCCAGATCATACTCCAACAGAACAACAATCCACTTTTCCCTTTTCCCTTCAGGATCTGGTTGGGTGAGGATGCTCTTTACTGCATTATTTGGGATAGGCGCAATAATATGTGAATGCGGGATGTGTACTCTGAAATATTTCAAGGACTTCACCAGAGCATTTGCTTACTTCTCCATTATATGTCATACTTTAATTCCCCATCTCTCAACACCCTACTGAAAAATGCAATAGGCTGCTCAACATTTTGGATATTCTTTTGCAAAAGTACTCCAGCCACTGTATGTTTAGAAGCATAGGAAAAAATCAGGAAATCTTTAGAAAAATATGGGCTAGCTAGGACTGGGGCTTCGGTGATGGCCTTCTTAACGCCCTTGAATGATTCCCTGGCCTCATCTGTCAATTTTATCTGATTTTATTTTCTTAGCATGTTTGTAATGTTCCTCATTATTTCTACAAAACTGGGGATAAATCTTCTTAGGAAACCTACTTTCCCAATGAAAGACTGCACCTCTTTCTTGCTCCTTGTTCCCCCTACCTTCTGAATTGCACTAACTCTCTCTGGATCGATCTTGATACCATCTTTTGAAATGATATGCCCAAGGAGCTTGGCCTCTTCTAATGCAAAATTGGACTTCTTTGGATTGAGAGAAATACCATATTTTCTACATTTGATAAAGACCCTTTCCAGGTGCTTAAGGTGTTCTCTGTTATATTTGGAGTAGACTGTTATATCATCCATATACACCACCACAAACTTATCTTTCTCCTTAGCAAAGTCTATGTCCATTACATGCTAGAAGGTGGCCCCTGCATTAATTATCCCAAAGAGAATCTTTGCATACATAAATGTGCCCTGGGGAGTGGTAAAGGTAGTCTTTTCTTGGTTTTCTGGGCACACTTTGACTTGATTATACCCTGAGAACCCATCCATGGTTGAGATCCTCTCAGCTCCTACTACCTTCTGCAAGATATGCTCCATCTTTGGCAATGGGTAGTTATCCTTCTGTGACACCTTGTTAAGGTTCATGAAATCTATACAAATTCCGATTTCTCCATTCCTTTTCCTGACAAGTACCAGATTAGCTATCCATTTTGAAAATCTCAGGGTGACAATGATCTTGGCATTGACTAATTTTCTGATTTCCTTGTCTATCATAAGTAGCAATTTTGGGTTTATTCTCCTTAGATTCTGCCTAAAAGGCTTCTCTCTAGGATTGATTGGGATTTGTTGATGTATATGTAACTTCAGAATGTATTTCATCTATGTATTATATATATATATATATATATATATTGTACCCTTATAAGAGATGTGTTATTCCTCTATAAGGAAGTGTCGTCATGTGGATTGAAAAGTGTCGCAAGTGTGTGTACTTGCCGATGGGTTATTAGACCACCATGTGTGGGGTCGGCCCTAAAATATATATTATATTGTGGATGTATCTAGATAGACAAGTCAGCCCCATAAGGTCACTGGGCAAACAGGTTAAGTATAAATAGAGACCAGGAGATCTGTATTTGGATCATTCGGAAAGTCATACCTCTCTCACTCAGAAAGTGGCGCACTAGTGAGGAGGAGGATCATTTTCTCTAGGAGACTATCTCAAGTGTATTTTGGTTGTACTTTGGTTGAGCCATTGCTCTCTCTATCTCTGAGGAAGTTGTGGGGTTTTTCACCTTAGGTTTTTCCCCACGGAAACTCTGTGTCTCTTGTCTCTCATGCGTTTGATTCTTGTGATGCTTGTTATGCTTATTGTGATTGTTATGCATTGATATACTGTATATGTTATTCTCTCAGTAAAGATCCAAGAGTATTGTGAATTAATGCTCAAAGTTTAACATGGTATCAGAGCTAACCTGAGAAGAAGACATTTTGTAGTGACAGAAACTTGAGTTTCTTGTTTATTGGGTTTCTCTCCACAGTTTTTGGAAAAGCAGTATAGTAGATTGACTCTACTCATCAAGGAGAAAATATATGTCTAATCAGAATTCAATTCTGAGCATTTTCAGATTTGGCCCTAAAAGTTAGGGTTTCCACAAAAATAGGAATTTTTGAAATCTGAAGACATAGTTGGAATCTCCTTGCAAAAATCGAATTTTATAGCTTTGGATTGAGATTTTTGGATGGGTAGATCTTCGCGAATCTCAAACCCTAATTCAGGGCTCTCCCGAGTGAACCCGAGATGACAAAAAGGCAAATCTGAAGGGTAAGGCTTTGCTGATCTCAAAATCTGAATACACCAGGCTGATCAACTCATCAAGGCACATCTTTCTATCCTTTCAGAAAGTTGAAATTCACATTTTGAATTTTTAGGGTTTTTTCGACAAACCCTAATCCGGGACCAAATCCAGTTTTCAGCATTTCAAGTGGTAAGACCTAAATCTTTTCTATTTCCATTTGAAGTACTCTTTAAATATGTCTCACCACACCAAGCTTGAGGATAAGCTTGAAGGGGCTGATAACTTTCGATCTTGGAAGTATAGGATTGGGTTAATCCTGGAAGAGAATGAGTTGGACTCATATATAAAAGAAGACATACCTATCCCAGAGGATGAAGAGGCTAAGGTATTGCATAAGAAGAACTTGGTCAAGGCAAAGAGAATCATTGTTGATTCTATCAAAGACCATCTCATACCCCATGTGTCTTCTCTAAAGACACCCAAGGCTATGTTTGACTCTTTGACCAAGCTATTTGAAGGAAAGAACATAAATCGGAAGATAACCTTGCAGAATCAATTGAAAGGGGTCAAGATGTCGAATGGAGAAAGCATTCAATCCTATTTCTCTAAGGTCTCTCAGATCAAGGAACAACTTGAAGTTGTAGATGAAATGGTGGAGAATGGTGAAATTGTTATGACTACTTTGAATAGCCTACCTAGGTCATGGCACTCTTTTATCCAGGGGATCTGTGCCAGAAAGAAGTTAATCTCCTTTAGCAGATTATGGGAGGAATGTTCTCAAGAAGAAGCAAGGCTTGTGGCAAGAGAAGAGAAGATGGGAAATGAAGATCAAGCTCTCATAGCTCACACTAAGAAGGGCAAGTTCAAGAGGGAGCCATCCCATCACAAGAAGAAATCTTCTCATCATTTTCACAAAGACAAGAAAGATATAAGGTGTTTCACTTGTAATGAGAAGGGTCACTTTGCTTCAGAATGTCCCAAGAACAAAAGGAACAAACACAACAACAACAACTCCAGCAAGAAGAAGAAGGGTAACAAAAGAAGGTACCATGCTCATGCTGCCGAAGATGATTAACCTCCAAAGAAGAAGGCTAGGGAAGAAAGTGATGATAGTAATGATGACTCATCAAGTGAAGAAGAGTATGTTCTAATCTTTGCTCTCACAGGTACTATCTCTCATGGTTGTAATGATTGGTTAATTAACAGTGGGGCTTCCAAACACATGACTGGGTTTAAGGAATATTTTGTGAATCTATCTGAACATGAATCACCCCATAAGGTGAAACTTGGGGATGATTATCAATACCCAATCAAAGGAAGTGGTGAAGCCTCCTACAACCTAGATTCTGGAAAATCTTTTAAGATGAAAGAAGTCCTTTATGTACTTGGGCTCAAGAATAACTTACTCTCCATCTCTGCATTGGATGCAAAAGGTATGAGGGTTGCATTTGTGGATGGCCAAGTTCTAATGTGGCCAAAGGGAAAGACCATAGATGATGCAGTAGTGATTGGAGAGCAAGAGGGAGGTTTGTATAAATTAAAAGGACAACCTGAACATGCCATGGTGCATGAATCCATGGATCCAAGTGAACTTTGACATAGAAGGCTTGCTCATATGCACTATAGGGCACTTCCAATTGCAAGCAAAGCTGTAGAGGGTCTTCCTAAAATCAAGACCAAACATGAAGGTGTTTGCAAAGGATGTGCAAAAGGTAAGAATATTAAAAAGGCTTTCCCAAGCAGTGAAAGCAAGGCAAAAGATATCTTGGAAATCATCCTCTCAGATGTATGTGGTCCTATGTCATCCAGTTCTCTAAGTGGGTATGTTTACTATGTCTCATTTATTGATGACTTCTCCAAGAAGACTTGGGTATACTTGTTGAAGAAAAAAGATGAGGTGTTTGATAAGTTCAAGGAATTCAAAACCTTGATGGAGAATCAAATTGACAAGAAGATCAAATCATTCAGATCCGAAAATGGTGGAGAATTCATCTCAGGTGACTTCAAGAAGCTTTGTAGTGATTCAGGGATTAAGAGGGAGTTGACTGCTCCTTATAATCCTCAACAGAATGGAGTTGCAGAAAGGAAGAACAGAACAATCATCGAAGCAGCAAGGGCAATGCTGCATGACCAGGATCTACCTATGCATCTATGGGCAGAAGTAGCTAGAACAGCTGTATATGTGCAGAACAGAACACCCCACAAGATATTGGAAAACAAGACACCAGAAGAGGTCTTTTCTGGTAAGAAACCTGAAGTCAACCATCTCAGAATATTTGGTTGTCCAGTATACACTCATGTCCCAAAGGAAAAGAGGACTAAACTAGATCCTTCAGGAAAGAAGGGTATCTTTGTGGGTTACAGTGAAAGCTCGAAGGATTACAGAATATACTTTCCAAGTTTCAAGAAGATTGATGTCAGCAAGGATGAATATAAGTTCAAAGACAAGTAATCTAGGAAGCAAAGATCAAGAGGGAGCACACTCCAGCAGCTCTGCAAGGATGCAGATTTTTAGAGGGAGTTGACCATCTTCCTACATTCCACAACAGAAAGGTGTAGAAGAAGCTACTTCAGCAGCTCCTACCAGGAAGCAAAGACTCAGAAGGAGTCCACCCAAAAACAAACAAAGATAAGTATTTCAATTATCATTTCTTGCCTATTTTGTTTGTTTAAATAATATTATGCTTATGTTCCTAGACTTAGGAGATGTATTGTGCATATTAGAATGATTGCATTAATGAACAGTATACTACTAATATGCATGTGATGGGTAAGTGGCCTATGGAACTATACAACATTCCAGTGATACTTATCTAGAATGAAACCTCTTTGCTGACATGTTGGGAGTAGTGCAAACTCTTAACAATGTTTTGGTAGAGACTGGAAGGCATCTAGAAAGTTGTGGAACATGGATAATTGTTGTATTGAAGCATTGGATAAGATAACTGCATGACTGCATGACATATTTCTTTATGTGTAAAGAATTTGTTCTGAAAATTATGAGATGTTTCTAATCATGCAATTTAACTTGTTTTGTAGGAAAGACTGTATATCTTCACCTACAAAAGGACTACAACATTTGTTCCAGCAACAAAGATATCTATTGAAGATATTGAAGTTCCCAGGATCTGGGATGAAGAAATGGAATGCCATGATCCGTCGATCATGAAGAAGATGTTTGGGATGCAGTCCCAAGACTTGACAGGGAGTCACATGTGTGTAGATTGAAGAAAGCCTTGTATGGCTTGAAGTAAGCTCCCAGAACCTGGTATGGTAGGATGGATAGTTTCCTATCTAGTTTGGGCTTTACCAAGAGTAAAGTGGATTCCAACCTCTACTACAAGGTTGAGGAAGGGAATCCTGTGATTCTACTCCTGTATGTGGATGACTTATTTGTAACAAGAGATGACAGACTGATTGCAGATACTAAGAGGAAGCTTGCTGTTGAGTTCGATATGAAAGATTTGGGAATGATGCATTATTTCCTAGGTATGGAGGTGCGGCAGAATTTAGGTGGGATCTTCCTTGGTCAAGGGAAGTACTCAGTAGATATCTTGAAGAGATTTGGGATGATGGATTACAAGGCCATGGCCACACCCATGGAATAGAATCTAAAACTTCTATGTGATGCTTCATCTGAACTGGTTGATGTCTCTATGTATCGTCAGATGATTGGGTCCTTGATGTACCTGACGAATACGAGACCAGATATTTGCTTTGCTGTGAACACATTGAGCCAGTTCCTGACGAATCCGAGGAGTGTTCACCTGGTTGCTGTAAAGCATGTTCTGAGGTACCTGAAGGGTACAGTGGATTATGGGCTCAAGTATGAAGCAAATCAAAAGTTTAACCTGTAGGGTTATGTTGATTCAGATTGGGCTGGCAGTGCTGCAGATAGGAAGAGCACATCTAGGTGCTGCTTCAGTATGAAATCAGGTGTGATCTCTTGGTTTAGCAGGAAGCAGTCCTACGTAGCATTGAGTACAACTGAGGCAGAGTATGTTGCAGCCTGCTCAGCTAGTTGTGAGGAAGTATGGATATGGAAGCTACTGTTTGAGTTATTTGATCTCCTGCTGGATGCTACTGGTATCTTTTGTGATAACCAAAGTTGTGTGAAGCTGTCTGAGAACCCAGTGTTTCATGACAGGTTGAAACACATAGAGATCAAATATCACTATATCAGGGATATGGTGCAGAGAGGAGTCGTGAAGCTCCTGTATGTTGCGATGGACGAGCAGATTGTAGATGTGCTGACGAAGCCACTAGCCAGGGTGAAGTTTGAGTACTTCAGGGAGAGGCTTGGTGTTCTTCAGATCGACGACACTTCAAGGAAGAAGTGATGGACACATTTGCTGACGCCATTCCAAGCATGTTGGAAGGAGGATCCTTCACATGGATGTGGATGTAAGCACTGGATGATGAGTATCAGGATGATGCTCCGGTTACTTCTCTGTATATGCATCATGTTGGATGCTGGATATGATCAGTTGGATCATTTATATTTGTATGTATGTATGCATCGCGTTGATGCTGGATATGATTAGTTGGATCATTTATATTTGTATGTATGTACGCATCGTGTTGATGCTGGATATGATCAGTTGGATCATTTATGTATGTATGCATCATGTTGGATGCTTGGACCATGTATCTGTATATGTATCAGGTGGATACATTGTATGATCAAGTAGATCATGTATGTTGATATGTATCAGGTATGATCAGGTGGATCATGTATTTGTATTTGTATCAGGTGGATCATGTATGATGATATGTATCAGGTAGATACTTGGTATGCATCAAGTGGATGCATTATATGATCAGGATGATCATGATGATGAGCTTCAGGATGTTGCTCCAGATGATATGTACCAGGATGGTACAGTGATGATGATCAGTATGATCATGGGAATCAGGATGATGCCTTGTGCGATGATGATCCGTTGGATCATGAGTATCAGGTTGATACTTGGAGGTTAGAGATGATATGTGGCAAGTTTTGCAAATAGCATGTAATCAGTCCTGGGAGATCTTGCCGGTCGTGCTGCGGCACATAAATGTTCCTGGGGTACTCTTTCCAATATTGCTATGTAGTATGTAATCAGTCCTTAGATATCCAATAGGTTGAGATGTGTGCTCGTTATCAGTCCTGGGATGAGGTACTACTACGGAGACATGTAATCAGTCCTGGAGATCCGAGAGGTTGAGCTGTGTGCTCGTAATTAGTCTTGGGATGCTCTTTAGAGATCTTGCCGGTCGTGCTGCGGCACATAAATGTTCCTGGAATGCTCTTTAAAGGTTTTGTCTATCCACATGTAATCAGTCCTGGAGATCCGAGAGGTTGAGCTGTATGCTCGTAATAAGTCTTGGGATGCTCTTTAGAGATCTTGCCGGTCGTGCTGCGGCACATAAATGTTCCTGGGATGCTCTTTAAAGGTATTGTGGAGTAGATGCATGTAATTAGTCCTGGGATATCTTTCCGGTCGTGCATAGGCACATAAATGTTCCTGGGATACTCTTTCTGGTATTGCATCCGCACATAAAATCAGTCCTGAGAGGCCACCTCTATCAGACCGCTCACACAGATGATGAAGACCTGCAAGTGGTGGGCCTACATTCAGTATGAAAAAGGACTGGCTCTGTAGAACTTCCTATGACGAGTAGAGACAGAGATTGGTTGAGATAGCAGCAGCAGTGACGATGATGATGACGATGATCCCGAGAAGAAGACTTGTCTAGCAGAACTGTGTCGAGAAATACCTTCCTAGTTAAGAGGGAGTGTTGATGTATATGTAACTTCGGAATGTATTTCATCTATGTATTATATATATATATTTATTGTACCCTTATAAGAGATGTGTTATTCCTCTATAAGGAAGTGTCGTCATGTGGATTGAAAAGTGTCGCAAGTGCGTGTACTTGCCGATGGGTTATTAGACCACCATGTGTGGGGTCGGCCCTAAAATATATATTATATTGTGGATGTATCTAGATAGACAAGTCGGCCCCATAAGGTCACTAGTAAAACAAGTTAAGTATAAATAGAGATCAGGAGATCTCTATTTGGATCATTCGGAAAGTCATACCTCTCTCACTCAGAAAGTGGCGCACTAGTGAGGAGGAGGATCATCTACTCTAGGAGACTATCTCAAGTGTATTTTGGTTGTACCTTGGTTGAGCCATCGCTCTCTCTATCTCTGAGGAAGTTGTGGGGTTTTTCACCTTAGGGTTTTCCCCATGGAAACTCTGTGTCTATTGTCTCTCATGCTTTTGATTCTTATGATGCTTGTCATGCTTATTGTGATTGTTATGCATTGATATACTGTATATGTTATTCTCTCAGTAAAGATCCAAGAGTATTGTGAATTAATGTTCAAAGTTTAACAGGATTGAATGTTGTATAATAGAAGTGTCATACTCCTTTAGGTCCTCGTAGCTCCAAGCAAAAACATCAATGTACTTCTTCATCAATTTTAAATACTCATCCTTTTCTTTAGCAGGGAGATTTTTGGATAATTTTACAATCCGAGGCTCTTCTTTGGTACCCAGGTTCTGGTTCTCCACAATTTCATTGGCCGGCTCGACCTTAGGATTCTTAGCCGCATCATTTTGATCAAATAATTTTTCCAAAGGTATCAAGCCCTTGGCGATATAATTACTCTTCACCTGGATGATATCCTTTCTTCCCAACATGTCTTTCCATCCCTTACCTCCAGTCTCTTCGTCTTCGGCCTGCTCTTCGCCAACAAATTCCTCTAGGTTCTCGTTTTCCGTTTCAACCTATACATTCACGAGTTCATAAGGAAATTCTAAGAACCTCTTAATCTGCATGTCATCATCAAACACCCGCCAATACTTGGAATTGTCTGGGATTGAGGGCATGTTCACTATTTCTACTTCATTCTTTGTATGGGAGTAGATTGGGGTTTTGAAACCCCCAGTAGTAGTGGCCAATGAATCTGCCACCTGATTCTCAATCCTGGGTATTACCCTGATCTTATGTTCTGAGAAATAGTTACCAAACATATGCCATACTTCATTCCTATAGGATCTCATCCTGGGATGTTTGGTCTAATTGCTATCATTTACTTGGTTTATCACCAACTCTGAGTCTCCAAATACCTGTATTCTCTTTGCTCCCATATCCTTCAAAGCTTGCAATCCTAGAAATAGGGCCTCATACTCTGCTACATTGTTAGTGCAATCAAAATTCAGGTTATATGAGAGGGCTTTAAATTCTCTGTCAGGTGGGATGATCCAGACCCCTGCACCAGCGCCATTTTTGCTCAAATACCCATCGAAAGACATTGTCCACAAACCTTGTTCATTCTTCTTTATTTCCAAGGCCTCCTGCCTCGCTACAAACTCCTTATCCTCCTCCACTTCCAGGTGTATAGGAACCTTAGGATCAATTCAGGGCCCATCATTAAAGAATATGGAGGATCATAAGTCTATATCAATAACATATATATGGTGGTTTTCAGGTCTGTCTGGGTTGCTGACCATATAAGCCAATCTATTCTCTCTGTAAAGTCTCATGTTTCCTCCAAATAGATGGATGGTGGCATAGGACCAATCTAGTTGCATATTTCCTCTCAACTTTGATGCCCAAGATCTGGACAATAACATTCCAAACTTTGCAGGGATGTCAGCCACTGCTATGTCCATTACAATGCTCTTGGCAGGAAGCTGGGTCAATGTTACTACCATGTCCTTTATCAACCCTAGACAGTTGACCTTCCTGGAGTCGAAGGAGTACAGATCTTTGTAAGGCCTGGTGACTTCTAAACCCAACTCGTCCACCACTATTTTGGGCATCAAGTTGTGAGAGGCACTAAAATCTATTAGTGCATTGTGTAAAATCATGTCATGAACATTCAAACTCAAATAGAATGGGGGAACACCCTCATCATCTTCCTCTTCAAGATTGGGCCCAAAAAAAATTGTAGGAGCATCATCTGTCACTTCTAAAATATCTTGCTAACAGTCACCTTGACCACTAACCATTTTGGTAATCTGCTCCCTATATTCATTGTTCTTTAACAGCTCATTAAAAGGGATAGATATCTTTACCTTTGACAGCTCAGACTTCAAACTGAAGGATGAAACTGAATTACTGATGTCAATTGGTTTTGACTGTCTAGTTTCCTTGGACTGATGTTCTTTATTTTCTTAATTATTGTGTGCAATAGCTTCCTGCTGTTTTTCCTTTGGCTTCTCTGGGCCCCTTCATGCAGCAGCCTCCTGCTGTTTTTCATTCTGTTTATCAGTGTTTTGCTGAGCATTAGAAGACTGGTTCTGATTAGACTTCCCTTTGTTTATATTCACATCCCTATTCCTTAGCTTCAACTTTCTTTGAAAGTCATATACTACATTCTGGTAGCCCATTTGATATTGCTTTGAGTCCAACTCTGGAATGGAACTAGAACCTCATTTGGTGAAGAAATCATGCTCCCTTTCAGTCATGTATACTTCATGGTCGAGGGTATCAAGGTGGTGAATCTACTCATTCATTGGGTCTTCCCGCCCTTCTTCACCTACCATATTATCAGGGAAAGGGGGCCTTATCCGCTACTCATCAGGATTCCTTTGGTTTCTTTAAGGGAATGGCCTCCTAAAGTTAGGATTCCTCACCTAATTCTCAAGATGGTCTCTATTAGGAGGTTTGCTATCCAAGGCTAGCCTATCCATCAGTTTCTCCATGGTTTTCATCATCATTTCAAACTTCACATCACTAGTGGAGGAAGAAGTGGAAGCAGAGGTATGGATTTCTATTCTCTTCTTTTCTACTTCTGTTTTCCCCTTCAATTTCCTAGAAGCCATCATGTTTGCTTCTACTTCTATGGCATCCTTAAACATAGTAGGAAGGGTGGGTGATTTCCTTTCTCTCAGTAGGCATGAGAAATCTCCCTCAAAGGCATCTACATAATGGAGTTTTGCAGCACCTACCAAGGGATTTATATCAGCTGGGATAGAATTGTACACTCTCATGAATCTGCTAGAGAACTCATGCACAGACTCAAAGTTCCCTTTCTTCAGGTGGTTATATTGGGACAAGATTTGTGATGGACTCTTTACTGCCTCCCATCTATCTAGGAACAATATTTGGAAGGTAGCAAGGGTATGGACAGATGCATTTGGTAAATCTTTGAACCATTTCTTAGCCTCTCCTGTTAAGCTTTGTGCAAACATCCTCATCTTAGCCTCTTCATGGTCCACTTCCTCTAGGTCAATAAAATATTCAAACCTATCTACATGTTGCCTTGCTGAAAAATCAACCTCCCCATCGTACAAGATAATTCTCCGAGTAGTTTTGAGGGAGGTCATGCAAAACAACTAGTAGAGCTAAGGGGGAAAACCTAACTGCCATTGGTCTTGGTGGATTCTGAGCTACATGAGGATTATTCTGAGGAAGATTCTGGATAGTGATATGAGGCTGAGGGATCTGGAAATGAGGTTTAGCTCTTGCATCTTTAATAGTATTCTGCAAATGAGACCACACAGGATCTAACAGATATGAACCAAGGTTACTCATACTTCCTTCAGCTAAATTTAGATCTGACTCTGATTTAGATTTTAACAAAGGTCTTCCAATATTTACTTCTAAATTCACTTCATGAAAATCGGATGACTCTTCCTTGGATGCATATTTTTCAATACAAGCACTAGCCTTATCTTTTGTACTTCTATGCCTAAGCAAGACTTTTGGATTTTCCATGTCTAGCAAAATCTCAGAGATAGGATTACCTCTTGTGTGGATCTTTCTAGGGGCTAGGATGCCTTCTGAGATTTCATTAGAAATGGACTTGGGCTTGTCAACTCTTCCCAGCGGAGTCTCCTTTGAACAAAAATCTCAATGAGTGGAGTCTCCAGGGAAAATGAAACCTTCTTTAAATCCAAAGACCTCTGCTCACCCTCAGAAATATCTTCTTTCTTTGAAAAACAAAATTCTCTGCCGTTCTCCCAAGGATGATGCAACACTCGTTCCCTGGCAACGACGCCATTATGTTAGCACCCAAATCGTACCTCAAGGTTGCAGAGAGGTCGAATTGGGGTAACCACAAAACCACTTGAGGAGGGATAAGTTGGCTTCTTATCCTCTAGAGATGTATCTCTCACAGATACGTTTTAACAGGGCCAGATAAATGATTAAAACTGAGATTGGATTGTTGTTTGGTTGAAAACGAAATAGGTATCCATTAGGCAGTTGAGTCAAAACAGGCAGAAAATGAATATCATGACAAGGCTTAGCAAACAAACCCATTCAGAGGCAAGGAATCCACCAGCTCACAATCAAAGTGCTTTTAGTTTGATGATTTAGAAGAAAAAGGTAAACAGTCCATCAATATAGAGCATATGGTTATGGATTCTATATCAATTTTAGTATAAACTGGTTATGAAATGCTTGGAATGAAAAGAACAGAGCATAATAAATATGAATTCTATTTTGATACTACACTTATCCAAGCAAGAAAAACATGACAATATGGATTAAATAGAGAAGGAGAAACATTCACATAAGGAAGGAATAAACAGACTGCAAGACCGATAACACATGAATCCTTAAAAGAAAATGCCTGTAAGGCTCTATCAAATTTTATTAAAACAGTCAAAAATACTCAACACAGAGCAATACACGGGTTCCCCAAAATTTTCAACCCTTTAGCATTCATTTACATTGTTTATATAGATCTTCTGAGCCCCAGGCTCGACTTGCTCCAACAGAAAATAGTTACAAAACCAGTGACACCTATGCAACACGTTCGCCACTACATCAAAATGACAAAGTTGGCCAAACCGGCTCAACTGTATTTTACAAATTTACTGATAATCTTTACCAAATGATAACAGACTCTAACAAAAAAGACAAAATGCTCTGGTTACTACTTCTACAGCTGGATGCTTCCATTATCCTCAACTCTTCATGTAGTCAGCTTCAGTTTGGCCTCCCCATATTTTTCAATAAGTTTCCACTGTTCAGTTGCTGGAAAATCTAACTTGGCAATCTCCTTGAGAAGTACCCTCATCTCGGTGTGCTCTCTGTATGAATATCCCTCGAGGAGTGTATGATCCTCTTTAAATGTTGAGACTAGATCGAAGTAATTTTCCAATTTGTCAACTACCGTCTTTCCTGTCAGTGGCTGCTCCATGTGTACGAAACTTCCTTGGTCCATCCTGCATTCCCAAATCTTGCATTTAAATTCCTCCTTTGTTCTCATTGTACCATCTTCCTCCCAAAACATGGGCAGGCCCTTCTTAAATAAGGGATCAAATGCTTCTCTGAACAGATTCACCTATTAGCTAGGATGTCTATCCCTGATTGGATAATGTTCAGTTGCTGGTGTTTTTGGATTACCGTTTTTGCGCAGATGACAGTGGTCACTTTGCCCTTTATGTTGGCTGCTTGAACCTATTCTTCAGACAAGCCATTTAAGAACTCTATTGCATTCTAGGAATAATCCATAGGTTTCTTGTTTAGCTTCTCATTGGCCATTGTGACAGGTGACCTTGCCAGTTTGATTACAACTTCCTTATCTACCATGAAGTCCAAATATGGCCTCAGCTTCCCTACCTGTGCAACAATATCATCCCAGATGATCCTATTTTCCTCCTGCAATGCACGTTTCCCTATAACCTGCTGCTTCAATTTGTCATAATCATTCTGCATCGCCTGGTACTTGGTTTCCCAAGCCTCCTTATCCTTTTCTGCAGTGTCCTTCATGGTCCTTAGGTTGGAATTCTACTTCTTCATTCTGATTACTTCTGTATCATCCAAAGTAGCCTTGGCTATTTTCCCTACAATGGTAAAATCACCAGATTCTATTGAGGGTATGGTCATGGCTTCTATCTCTTGCTCTTTCTCTTTCAACTTCTTCTCAAGCCCTTCAACCTGAACCTTTAAGGCTTCCTCACTTTCCATTATGAATTTCATGTCTTCTTGCCACTTTTTCTCCCTTTCTTCAAATTCTAATAGCTTGGCTTTGCAACTAGTCAACTTACCTTGCAGCTCTTCTTTTTCCTCTTCTAGCTCTGCAATTTCAGGTGCATTCACCAGTTGGGCAGCTGGAATATTCAATTTCTTCTGATCTTTTTCCTCCAATAGATTCTGAATGCTAGCCCTTTTTCTCTCTTTGGTATCAGTGGACAATAGTGAAGCTTGGAACTTTTTCACTTGTGTTTTTAGGCTCCTATTCTCATCCTTTTCCAATCCCAACTGCTTTTGCACTTTGGCTTTGTTGAAATTCACCTTTGATAGCTCTATGGCAATCTTCAACAACTTGTTGTAGATGAACTCACCTATCTTTTTATGCAAATTGATTACATCTGGTATTGGAATGTCTTCTAGATTCACTTTCAATTTTGTGGCCTTATTCTTGGTGGCTAAGGCAAGGCTTAAGGTATTCTAGGAAAGGTTTCTGCTCGCTACCAAGGCCACATCCTTCTCACATCAACATACAATTTAGCTTCTTCTGATATGTTGTGTGGGCTCTCTTCATATTCCTCCAGCAACTCAACCCTTCTTTTGCTTGATGTTGTAAGTCCAGTTTGTGGGTGTTTTGTTAAACACATGCTCCTTAACCTCAAAAGATGGCACTAGGAATATGACCTGCTTTTTCTTGGGCTGTCCTGTTTTCATTGCTACTAATTGTTGCCCAGAATCTTCCACCTTTTTCCTCTTTGAGATCTTCCTATACTACTGTCCACATCCATGGGGTCACCACCTTCTGGCTTGTTGGATTTTTCTGCAACAATGGCAATGGGTATAGTTGTTGATACTGATGGGATTAGGCTGGGAGAACCAGGCACTAGTGGTTTGCTACTTTCAAAAAGGAATTGCACAAAGGAGTGGTCTCCTAGTGGGTCTACTTCCATCTGACTTTTGTCAATATATTCTAACCAATTTTCTCTTTCATCTAGGCCTGCGAGCTCAAAATTCTCATAGCCTTTCCCGTTGTTTTCTTTCCTCCTCTATGAAATTATATGGTGGGGATCATAATTCATTGCTGCCTTTGATGGGAATCCCATGTCACCCATCATTTGTTCAATACTTGGGAGGGATGTCTTGTTTTGGACAGTGAAAGAACCCAGCGCCCTTGGGAAACTGATGTCAGATAACTTCCTATCTTCCAAGAATTGCTCACATTCTACCTTCATCTTTTGCCTTATAAATTCCAAAGGGAGCACTCTTGGGGTTAGGAAGGCAAGTAGCACATAGGGGGCATGGGAGAAACCATAAACCCTGATCACAGTCCCATGCTTCAATAGAAACCAATCCCCAACCCTCTTCTCCATGGATGGCTGCAATAAGTCCTTCACCTCTTGAAGCACCCTAGGAAGCCTCTTCTCGAAGAAAACAAAATAGATCTCTTCCATGTGGTCATTCATAAAGGTTTTGTAATATGAGTACATATCTAGGGTAAGCTGCACCTCTGGCCCTTGCAGGTTTTCTTCATTTGCTTCCAGGAACATTTTCAACAAATAAGAATGGAACCTAAAGGCCCTTGTCTTAGGGAATTCTATGAGCTAGGAGTGACACTGTCTGCTAAGGCTTCATCAAATTTTAGGCACGCACACTGGGAAGGAAAATTGGGGTCTGCTGGATCCATGGGACAAGTGATTAAAACAAACATCAAACTGATTAGAGGCTCAGTTATATAATGGTCACTGTCCAACCCTAGAAACTGAGCCAACATGGAAATAACACACCTTGACTCTTCTTTGAATAGTCTGGCTTCACCAGGAAAAGGTGAGCCTGGGAAGGAGGTATTTGGTAATAGGGAGGCATAGTAAAAGCTCTGCTTGAGGTCATCCAGGGCTTGTCGAAAATGTTGGATCACGTTTTCCACTCTGTAACTTTGGGATTTCTGACAGAATTCTTTTGGGATGGCTAGGACTTTTCTAACTGTGGGGGCATCTACATAGCACATAATTTTCGAGTTTGAGGCATCCAGGATTGCTCTTCGATCTGGGGATTAATGGTCGGTGCACCAGTCTATAAATTGAGGGAAACAGGGGGTCTGACTGGTTGTAAATAAGTGGAAAAAGGAAAGATAGATGTTATGGACATCCATCTGTCTGGCTTTCATGGCCTCCAATTTCTCCTTAGCAAATTCTATGGAGCAATTTAACAGCATGGTGTCGAAAACCTCACAATCTTTGTCTTCTACCAGGTTGATTGTCTTAGAGGGTTGAAAGCTTGGAGTTTCAACAAGTCCAGCCATTTAAATAGTTTATGGTGGAAATAGACAGTCTACCTGGTCGCTTGATAGCTAGGTGGGCTTTAGAGCTTCTCGTTGGCTGGCCGGTTCTGCATGTTCTACTCCTTTCGCTCTCCGATGCGAAAAATGAGATAGAAATTTCCATCCAGGAAGGAATTTTTATAATATAAATCTGCCATATAACCCTTACAGCTCTGATGGTGATGGGAGCACGTTAGCCATCCTTTCATGTTATTAATTCTCAACTGTAGATCTCTTTATCCTTTGCCTTCCAATAACCCCCGTGTCCTCCAACTCCACCACATGCCACCTTGACATCATCTTTGATTCACAAAAACATTCCGACCATCGATATGGTATCCTCATGGATCCTGACCGTCCAAGGATGTGGCCCTTTACCAATTTCATGGATTTTGGTTCTGTTGATTTTACATGCAAGTCACATCAGCGAACAAATTCTGAGCCGCTGATCTTTAGCCTATTAGATCTGCACCGTTAGGAGGTGTCGGGCTGTAACAAATGTTCACGGATTTGAATCATAACCTTTTTTGAACATGTCTAAATCGTGAACAAAGTATCAACCATTGATCTACGCCACCCGCCATCGATCTTCTTTGACCTACCCGCTAGCTAGCACCCTGCCAGTGCTTAAAAGACCTTTATCTTTTCCCGTGAAGGAGGCTTGTGACCTTTGATCTTCCCCACCTTTGATCTAAACCGTATATAGGCATAAATCAACACCGCAGGCACATTCCTTTATGTCTAAACCTTTGGTCACCATTAAGATTGTAGATTCCTCAAGACTCTTATCTTGACTCCAAGATCAACTGCACAAAGCTCTGATATTTTTAACCTTTGGATCCTACGGATCAAGGGTTAGGATTTCCTTGGTTACTTTCATGGATCTGGAACCATTCATTCTCCAAAAACCCTTCTACACATTTAGCACAAAAACAGGTGCTAACACTTGGCATATGCTAATATACTTCTCAGTGCATATTTTTAATGAAAAGATAGGTTGTGACCATTTCAATTCTATCAGGCATGTGTAACTTTTCTAGTCTAAGAGTTCATTTGCACTATCCAATTGCAAATGTATAACCTTTAATACTTTGGAGCCACGTTCCATTTAACATTCACAACTTTTCTAGATGTTAAGGCTTGGCTTAGGAAAAGTCTCATTAAGTCCAGTCTTGGTGCCAAAAAAACATCCCCCAAAAAATACTTTGTCACTAAAAGAAACCTATTTTTTCAATTTCAAGGTTGCCCACAATAATCAACGAAGTTGCTTGCCTAATTAATGCACATTCAAATTCAAAGCAATTATGAGATCCAAAATTTCTCTTCAATCGATAATATCATTAGAATCCATGTAGTAACTAGACCTTTGTTTTAAATAAAGCAACTTCTCTTATCATTAGTATGCTTCGAATTATGCCTTTGTTCAAACTAAAGCTATGTCAATAGAATATTTGTGATGCTTTATCATAATACAATTATAAAAGGAACCACTATGTGTCTCACCATTACTCCATTGGTTCATGGGAACCTTATACTAGCCTTTTTCTCAACACAGGTGAAGATCACTTCTTCCTATTTCTCATCGAGCCTCATCAACGAAGAAAAGGAGGAGAGAGAATTCAAGGAAGTAGAAGAGTCTATAAATCAAATCCCTTAAATTAGGGTTTTTAATAGCCATTGTTGTAGGTTGATTGGCCATGCACATAGCCAATTCTATCACTTGTCATAAACACTTTTTATTTCAAATTTTCTCATACTTGATCAATTGTACTAATAGTTTTTTGCAATTCCCATTGCACACATAACCTGCTTCACTAGTGTTTTCTTCCTTGTATATGGCATGATATCTTTCTCTCTTGTTATAAATATATTATATATTTGTCGTCAATATAGAAATTAGTTTTCATTATATATATATATATATATGGATATTTTGGGGTCTAATTGGCTCATATTTAATCAATTGTCATTCCACAAATAATTGGCATGTTACCATTGTCTTTTGTTATCAATATGGCATATAGTCATAAATGTATTTACATTTACCATTATTTTGCTGCAGCTATGTCACTGCTTTGCTAACCATTGCAATTCCAAATGCCTAATGCCAAATCAAAAACATTGCAATTGCACGCATCCTCATGTCATTCCTCTTGCATTTCCCTTTTGCTTTGGTTACATACATTGCAACTTGTGGCTCTTGCTTTGTAAATGTAACAAAATTTGTAAATTTTATTAATTCTTATTATAAATTGCTTGGTTATATTTTTATAAATATTATGTTATATTTAGAAATTTCATATGATTGAAGAATATTTTGTTGGAAATTTGTCAGAAAAATTCAAAATTAAAAACGAAAATTTAAAAATATTGCAAATAAAGTAAAGTCAAAGGGAGGCCAATACAATTGGTTCATTTCCATAAGATCCTTAAATGTTGAGAATTTTAAAAAAATCTAACATAGTTAATTATTATAATTTTTTCATATGAAGAAATTATGAAAATCTATATATTAAATAAATTTTATATAGTTTTAAAGTTATTACTCCATGATTTTAGGCAAAGACTATATGTTCCATGTTTACCTATTTATTGACATCAAAAATATAGTTTTTATAAAGTTATGTAAGCATTATGTTAAAATTTGTAGTTAGTAATATTTTTTGAAAAAAATGTATTGACATTTTATTTGTCGAGAGGTGTTGAATTGACCACTTTTATTATTGTCGGGATTAAAATAATTAAGAAAAAGAATAAACTTACCTTAACTTTAACCTTACCTTATTGCTATTTCTCGGCCCCCAAGTAATCGTCACATACCTTGTTATGTCCTCCTGCCATGGATTTGATATTGCTTGGCATGAACGTAAGATCAGGTTGTCCATTTTTTGTCCTCCTGTCATGGATTTTCTATCGCTTGGAATGAAATTAAAATCATCCAGTCCTTCATTCTATCCTCTATAATTGATGTTTTCTATTGCTTGTTGCGATCTTGTCTGGAGTCAAGCTGCATACACCATGATCTTTCTAGGGCGCTTAGTTATGATAGATTTGGTACATTTATTTTCATCTTGTTGCACCCATAGCACCCAGATATTTTAGATGCATATTAACCATGGCACCCAAATATTCCAGATGCATCAAATGTGCATTATTTCCCATAATCAAAATTCATGCTCCCTCATGCTTGTTTGGATCCATGAACATGTGGGAATTATTCAATTCTCTTGGAAGTGAAACCATGGGACGGTGAAACAAATATGCAAAAGCTGGAGGAAACAACATGCAACCTTGATATGCAGGATTTCTATGGAGAGCCTCAAACTCATTCTAGTGGGATGTGGAATTAAGAAGTTGTCAAGATGATTGACACAACTATCAAGATTAAGCTTCAAATGAAAAGGAGGGAAATGATCCAGATAGTGAAGACTCATGGCGACAAAAGCATGCAAAGAGTCCTGAACTTGCTTGGGATTTTAATTTGGATGCTGCAAATTTTATATTGAAAGATAACGTAATTTTTTTATTGCCCATTTCTTTCAGTCACGAGTCACGAGTGATTCTTATGCCATTGTTTCATTTAGTAAAATATTTTTCTTGCTCTAGCATAGATGCCGTAGTAGTTGTCTAAGTTTTTTTTTTCAAATTTCATTATTTTATAAGGTCCCTCATTTCATATATTATCTAGCTTACAACATTCACCAAGGCATTCCACACAAAGAACTAATTGCAATAAAATTTTATTGTATTGAGGCCAAATGCTCAATCAAACACTAGTCTAAGACTCTAAGCAATATTTTAGTTTCTTTGTGTTGCATTTTCTAAGTTATGGGTTATGTATTGGAATTTGTAGTCTTTGGATTCAAATTTTGAGGCACTGTAAGCTAATGCGGGGATATTAGTCACTAGTGGATTTTTTGTCAAGTTAGGATGACATTGGGAATTAGATTGAATGTAACTATTCCTGCAGTGGAAGTTGTTGCTATGATGAATTTGGAACCAACTCTTCTAACCATTTCTACATAGTGGAAAGTGTCACTCTAATGAATTTGGATCCAACTCTTCTAACCATAGATCCTTCTATCATAGTTTCCTAACGACATAATTTTCTAATGACAATATATTTGATGGAAAAATAAGTTCTATGTGAGAGGTTCAACCCTATTCTAGCTTGAAAATATCCTTGGAAAACCTCATCTCATTTCACTAGGTCATGGAAGTCACCTTGTTTACGATGATGATGTTCAGGTTGTTGCCGCAAGCTCATCATGCCCAAAAATTGAGATCTAGAACCACTGGAGCCAAACTCCTCGACATCGAATTCTTGCATTTTTTTCTCAATACAGGAACCCTGTAGGGAACTGATGCACATGATTGAAACCACTGTTAGGATGAATATTAAAATTACAAGGAGGCAAGGATTTGGATAATGAAGGATCATGGCCACAAAATCATGCAAAGAGTCCTGAACTTGCTCATGATTTTCTTTTGGATATTGCAACTGTTATATTCAAAGAGAAGGTAATATTTCTTCTTTCTCATTTCATTCAGTCACGAGTCACTAGTGATTCTTATGCCATTGTTTCATTTAGTGATGTTTTTTCTTTCTCTGGAACAAATGTCATAGTAGCTGTTTGGGATGATTTAAATTTTTTTTTTTTGTATTTTATAAGGTCCCTCATTTGATATCTTATCTAGATTACAACATTCATCAGGGAATTCCATACGAGTAACTAATTGAAATAAAATTTTATTGTATTGAGGCCAAATGCTCAATCAAAATCTTGTCTAAGACTCTAAGTAATATTTTAGGTTCTTTGTGTTTTTTTTTTCTAAGTTCTAGCTTTTGTTTTGGATTTGCATTCTTTGGAATTGATGTTTGAAGCACTGTAAGCTACTGGGATATCATTGTTAGTGGTTTTTTCCTCATTTTAGGAAACATAAAAATTTGAATTGGACGCTAGATGTGGGTCTAAATCAAGTCCCGCATGAGACCAATTGGGTCATAGGGTTTCATAATACCGGGAGGTGGCGAAGTAGCGAATGTGATGCAAGGATTAGTGATTTTGAACCGTGGATGCCATGGAAAGAATCGTGGGGAACCAATTTGGGCATAAGGTTGTACAATACTGGGTGTTGGCAAAGTTTGGAAAGCAGTGTGATTGTTATTGTTATTTTTTTAGTTTAGTATTTAACTGGGATTTGTTAACCGATACTGACTATGAAGAATAATATCCATTAATCTAGGAATTTTAGGAATTTTAGAGATCAATTTCCATCCCAAAAATGTGAAATAATATATATTATTCTAATGCCTATTGGCATAATTAATATATTTATTATGATAGATATACAACGTTTTTCTTAGAGTAGAGAATTATAAATTTGTTTGAATCGTAATGGCCATGGTTTTCCTCTTTTAATCAATACATTATTCAAACCGAATGAGATTGCATATAATATTTTCGACCTTTTTTTAGCAATGAGTCTGAGTGGATGGATACACTTAGTTTTGTAAATATGTACTCTGAATGGCTTTGATTTCCCATTTTGGATCCATACTAAGGCATTAAACTCCACGAATTTGATCTCATATGTATACTTCTTATCAATTGAATGGAAACAATCCTCAAGTTGTTACTTTATGGACTGTTGTATTGTTTGCATGTAAAATTAATATAATGTTCATAATAGATATTTTGATCATTTTTGTCATTAGCCTAGTAATCAAAACCCCAATACCTTTATGTGTTTTTCTAATATATTTTGAGAAAAAGTTATCTTTAAAAAAAAATTGAGGTAACATGTGTCTGATTACTCATTTTATGCGAATTGCAACAATATTAAATTTACATAAATGATACTTGACCAAGTTTGACAATATTAGTAAACCATGGTTTAATATTGTTTGATTTTGGTTGACCATGGTTTACTTTTGTGAACCTTGGTTGTGTATGGTTGAATTTGTTTAGGTAACATTACCTTTACTTTTCCATCATTGACTATGGTTGGAAATGGGTGACAAAAGATGATCAAATAATTTATACCCTGGTTCAATATTGTTTGACCATGGTTGAATATAGTTTACAATGGTTGACTTAAATTAATCATGGCTTACTGTAGTTGATGCTGGATTAGCATGGTTCACTTTAATTGTGGTTGAATTTAGTGAACCATGGTTGACAATAAATTCCTTTGGTTTTTGTATTAATTTAATATGATTAACCATTGTTGATTATGTTTGGAGATGCTTGGCTAATACTGATCGTAGCCTACCATCAATGGCTATTGTTTTACCATGGTTGAATATCTAGTGAACTATGTGTGACTGTCGTTAACTTTAATTAACCATGGCTTATATAAGTAAAATATGGTTGATTTGTTGAGCAGTGGTTGACCATGTTTGGCCATCTTCTACCATGGTTCACAAAGGGTGGCAAATGATGATTGAATAAATTTGATTATAGTGAAGCATGGTTGACTATTGTCCATGCATGGTTGACTCTAGAGAACCATGATGGACTACAATTATGTTTGGTTAAGTATGGTTAACTACAGTGAACTATGGTTGATGTTACCTTGGTTGTGTATGATTCAATTTGTTTAGGTAACATTGACTCTATGTAATCATGTTTGAAAAACCATTGTTGATCACAAGATGTTCTCTAGCATTCATAATTATGTCATTTGTTTACTACCTTTTCCTTCAGCCATCTATGTGATTAGTTGTAACATACCCTTTTTGATGAAAAACATTTTATGTTGGAAACATTATGTTAAATTTTATTGTAAAGTTGTATATTGGACAAGTGTCCAAGGATTACTATAATTGCACAATATTTTATTATTTAATAAATTAAATAGGAGACAAACACTTAAGGGGACTATTGAAAGAGTGTTTACTGACCCACTAGGTGGAATGGAATCTAGGGTAGAAGGCAATGGATAAGTGGCAGCATCATGATGCAACTAACTAGCTATTGGTATGGGACAACTCCCTTGAAATGTGGTCATAGTGGCCTGGAAGGTGGGACTGGAGCTTGAGGCTCATTTATTCAAAACTGACCACTAAAAACCTAGGCAGTCTATATAAGAGCCATCAAATTATGAACTAAGGTTCATCACTTTTCCTGATGAGGAAATTTACCTTGGGGTTTTGCTGTGCTTGCACCTAAGAGATTTGATGAGGGGATATGCTAAGTTTTTGATCATGGTGTAAGTCTGCCTATTATACTACTAAGTGCAGAAGTTATATTGCTGAGTGTAGAAGGCATATTTTGAGTGCAGAAGTTACACTGCTGAGTGCAGAAGATACATTATTGAGTGCCTTGCTTCTACACAGATTCCATCTACTTAGTGGTTCAATAAGCAAGCTCAGGGGGTCCACAGGAAGCAAGTAGTTTTGGCTGCTTTGTTAGAACAGTAATCCATACTTAGTACCATAGTCCATAACCATAGTCAAATTTTTGTTGCTCATGTGCTTCATTACACCTTAGTTTGGACTAGGTGACTTTAGTTGGTCAAATACCCACATTTGAGAGTGTTCACACCCACTTCCAAGCAAACCAGTTCACCCAACCTCCTATTTTATCCACAAGTGCATCCTCATTAAATGCTGGAGTGCTCTCTCTCCTTGATTTGGGAAATTTCTGTTGACTAGGGGCGCTAGAGTGGATTTTGCCCAATTTTGGTTAGATTTGGAGCATTTATTGCTCCCTTGGTCCTCCCAAACACCTCTACTTGCTCACCCACGCCTGCCTTGGACTCATTTATGACCCAGCATGCTTTAGCCACCTTCACACCTGAATTCGTGACTGTTTGGGATGATTAGGACTGAGTTGGACCCACCTAGGGGAGATTGAGGCCAATTTGGCAATTTTGACTTGTACACTCATCTTGAGCTATCTAATGCTCTCGAATTTCTCATGGATGTAATAAAAACCTGTTCTTAACATTTTCATATGTTAGACAGTCAATTAATGAAAAGATTAAGCTCGCATTGTGTGTAAAATTGTCTCCTTTTCCAATCTTTTTCACTGGTTTTGCAAATAATTCGATTTTATGAGGTTCTCCATAGCTCCTAGATCTTACTGTGATCAAAATACTCACATGGTATCAGATCCATTATGGAGTTAGTGAGTTGCAGGTCAATATTGAGCATTGAAATGCATTCTAGAGAGGATTTCCAGATAAAAATTGAGTGTTTTTTGCAGGTGTTTCAGTAGTTTTCTCACCATTAACGCAGCAGTAATGGAAGCAAACCAAATGTTGCTCACACCCTTCAATTTATTCGATTGGAAGGCTGAAATGGTTATCAAACTGAGATCTAAGGGTCTCTATAGAGTAACCATGGGCACAAAAGTGGAGCCAAACTCTACTGTGGAGAAAGCAAAGTACTACAATCGACTTGATGAAGCTTATGGATTGCTATGCCTGAGCATTTCAAGGGAACTCTTGTTTCATATAGACAGTTTGACAACCCCCAATGAAGTATGGGTGAAGCTAGAATCACTCTTTGGGAAAACGGATTAACTGAGAGGCCACCAACTTGAAAACGAGCTCATTAGCTTGAGCCCAATGCATTTTGAAACCATCCAGGAGTTCTTCACTAAGTTCAAGTCACTAGTGCTTCAACTACAACAATGTGGAATTGTTAAGAAGGAGGAACAACTGATTCTATCCATCCTTTCGAAGCTAGGCCCAGAATTTTCTGTATTTGTTAGCACATTTCACTCAGCCAAGATGACCCTTCAAAATTGGCAAATGCCATCACTAGCTACCTTCATGGAGTGTCTCACTCAGGAGCATGACAAACTAGTTCAGATGGGCACCATAAAATCAAAGGACCAAGCACTGGCAATGGGTGTTTCAAATGCCAACAAAGGCAAGCAGAAAGCCAAGAATTCGAAGCAGCCAGAGAAGAGGAAGTTTGACAAGACCAAGTTTGCAGATGGAGGTTCGATTCTGTCAAAGGTGAAGGACAAGAAGGGAAAGGAAAAGACCAAATGCACCTATTGTTATAAGGGATGGCATCCAGAGAGCTCATGCATGAAGAAAACCATTGACTCAATGGCGCAGCTGCTGGAGAAGAACAACATCCCAGTCCCTAAGGGCGCAAGGAAGAAAGAGAGCACCTCAAATCCTGACAATAAGGAGAAATGTCATGCTTTGGCAGCAGGTATTTCGAATCCCTCATCCTTTATCATTGATTCAGGAGCTTCCAGACATATGGTTTCATCCAGAGAGCTCTTCTCTTCTATGCATTCGAATGGTGGCCCAACAGTTCGAATGGGAGATGATTCAGAAATCCAGACCAAGGGGATTGGTAGGATTGACATGGAGCATGGCTATTTCAGTGATGTTCTCTATGTACCTTCATTGGCTGCAAATTTTATATCAGTTTATCAAATGACCCATACAGGAGAAGCCAAGAGAGTAACATTTACTCCAGATTTGGTAGAAATCTCAGAAATTTCTTCAAATCAAGTTGTGGCAGTAGGGTATGCTGATCATGAAGAGAGAATGTACAAATTCTCCAATTTCATTCCAAATTCTAGTGACCATGCTCTTGTCTCTCATGCCAACGAGACCTCCAAGTTGTGGCATGAAAGATTTGGCCACTTGAACTACAAATATCTCCAGACATTGCACAAGGACGAGATGGTGGAAGGGCTTCTAGAAATCAAATCTTCAAATGGTGCATGCATTGGTTTTGTAGTTGGAAAGAATCCTGAGCGCATCTATGAGAAGGGAATGGAAAGGAGAGCCACTCAATCACTTGGATTGGTACATTCATACCTCATTGGTCCTCTTCCCACTCCATCATATGGTGGATCAAGGTATGTACTCACATTCATAGATGACTACTCTCGATTCTGCTGGGTTTACTTCCTTAAATTGAAATCAGAAGTGTTTGAGAAATTGAAGATTTGGAAGGCCTTAGTGGAGAATCATAGTGGTCACAAGATAAAGATCCTTAGGACTAATAATGGAAAGGAGTATGTGAATAATAACATTCAGCATCTTTGTGAGGAATGTGGCATCCAAATGCAACATTCAATCCTCTCCACACCTCAACAAAATGGTGTGGCAAAGAGGAAAAATAGATCTCTCAAAGAGATGGCCACTTGCATGATTGAAGCTAGGGATATAAGCCCTAAGCTATGGGCTGAAGCCATCAATTGTGCTGCTCATATTCAGAACAGATCCTTTCACAAATCAGTCAAAGGAAAAACCCCCTATGAGGCATGGTTTGGCCAAAAACCAAATGTGTCAAATTTCAGAATTTTTGGGTCTAGAGCATGGGCTCGAATTCCATCAGAAAAGAGGAAGGCTTTGGAGCCACAGAGTAGAGAATGTATCATGGTTGGATATGGTGAAGACACAAAGGGATACAATCTCTTTGACACATCCACACTCAAAACTTTTATTGAGAGAAGTGTGCAATTCGAAGAAGAACCAATTCCTGATTTTGAGCTTGCACCGGGGGAAAGCTCTTCTCCTCCACACCTTAATGAAATTAGTGATGATTCCACTTCGTATTTTTCTGATATTGCTAAAGATGACATTGCTGTACATGAGTCACCATCAATGCCCAAGTGGGCTGAAAAAATCATACAAGCTACAGGTGAATTGGCAGGTAATCCCTAAGAGCCTAGGAAGACTAGATCTCAAACAATCAATGCTTCCTTTGCAAATGAAAGTGAACTTGCTGATCACTGTTACATGATGATTGGATCTGATACAACATTATATCAGGAAGCTCATCATGATCCAAGGTGGATAAAAACAATGCAAGAAGAATTCCAATCTCTCCAAGAGAACAAAACATGGGATTTGGTGCCTCTTCCTCCCAAGAGGAAACTTGTGCAATGTAAGTGGAATTTTCGAACCAAACCTGTTGCTGATGGTTCTGATATGAAGTACAAGGCTAGGTTAGTTTCTAAGGGCTACTCACAGATCCATGGTGTGGATTATACAGAGACCTTTGCACCGGTTGCAAAGATGGACTCAATTAGACTAGCTCTAGCCATGGCAGCTAGTAAGGGTTGGGAAGTTCACCATATGGATGTTAAAAGTGCATTCTTACATGGTGAGCTACAGGAAGAGATCTATATGCAGCAACCTGAAGGATTCCAAGAGGATCCCACACTTGTTTGTAGGTTGAAGAAGTCACTCTATGGACTCAAGCAAGCCCTAGGGCTTGGTATGCCAAAATGGATGCTTTTTTGCTCTCAATTGGTTTCTGTCGATGCAAGTCTGATCCAAATGTTTATTTGCAGCAATGTGATGATAATTTGCAGGTCATTGTACTATATGTTGATGATATTCTAATGACAGGGAGCTGCAACAAACAAATTGGTTCAATTAAAGCTTCTTTGCACAGTGAATTTGCCATGAGCGACCTAGGATTGCTAAGGCAATTTTTGGGTTTGGAAATTGAGCAATCTGAGAGAGGTATATTGCTGATTCAACCTAAGTATGCTTCAGACCTGTTATTGAATTTTATAATGGCTGAATGTAAGGCAGCCAAGTGCCCATTCCTTTCAGGCATAAAACTAGGTGAATTTGAAGACTCTCCATTGGTGGATTGCACACTCTACAGGCAGCTAGTTGGAAGCTTGTTGTACCTTACACATACAAGACATGATTTGTCTTATGCTGTAAGTGCTATAGCAAGATATATGCAGCAGCCACATGAGATCCATTGGAAGGCAGCCAAAAGGATCCTTCAATATGTCCAAGGAACAAAGATCTTTGGGGTACACTATGCAGCTGGTTCTTCACTACAACTAACTGGATTTTCTGATTCCGATTGGGCTGGAGATCCCATCGATAGAAAGTCCACTTCAGGTTTTGTTTTTATGTTTGCTGAAGGTCCCATTTGCTGGTCAAGTAAGAAACAGCATACCATTTCACTTTCATCAGCAGAGCCCGAGTACAGGGCAGTAGTGAACGCAGCCACATAGTGTGTTTGGTTGCAAGGCATTCTTCGGGAGTTTGGTGTTGCTATTGATTCTCCAACCAACATTTGGGTGGATAATCAAAGTGCCATCAAGATATCTACTGATCCAGTATAGAGGCAAAGAAAAAAGAACATTGAAATCCATATGCACTACATTCGGGGCTTGGTGCATGATAGGGTGATTTCCTTGCAGTATTGCCCATCCACTGAGCAAACTGCAGATATTTTCACCAAGTGTTTTACTAAGAAGACCTTCACTCACTTGAGAGATTTGCTTGGAGTAAGTGATGGATGGTGATTGCTGCAATTTAATTGCAGGTTCAGCCCCATGTCCATTTTAGAGGGAAGTTTTTATCCCATGGGGTTTTACTTCTTGTCCTCGGTTTATATGGACAAATAAAAATTATGTTTGTAATGAGGTGACTTGAGCCTTTGTTGCCAAGGCCTCCCACTTATTTTCATGATTTGTACTAAGTTCTGGTTAAGGGGGGGTGTTAGAATAGTAATCCATACTTAGTACCATAGTCCATAACCATAGTCAAATTTTTGTTGCTC
Source organism: Larix kaempferi (assembly GCA_027924585.1). Taxonomy (NCBI): domain Eukaryota; kingdom Viridiplantae; phylum Streptophyta; class Pinopsida; order Pinales; family Pinaceae; genus Larix; species Larix kaempferi. The sequence goes on from BSBM01000091.1 coordinate 3,405,389, forward strand.
ATGTGCTTCATTACACCTTAGTTTGGACTAGGTGACTTTAGTTGGTCAAATACCCACATTTGAGAGTGTTCACACCCACTTCCAAGCAAACCAGTTCACCCAACCTCCTATTTTGTCCACAAGTGCAACCTCATTAAATACTAGAGCTCTCTCTCTCCTTGATTTGGGGAATTTCTGTTGACTAGGGGCGCTAGGGTGGATTTTGCCCAATTTTGGCTAGATTTGGAGCATTTATTGCTCCCTTGGTCCTCCCAAACACCTCTACTTTCTCACCCACACCTGCCTTGGCCTCATTTATGACCCAGCATGCTTCAGCCACCTTCACACCTAAATTCGTGACTGTTTGGGATGATTAGGATTGAGTTGGACCCACCTAGGGGGGATTGAGGCCAATTTGGCAATTTTGACTTGTACACTCATCTTGAGCTATCTAATGCTCTCGAATTTCTCATGGATGTAATAAAAAATTGTTCTTAACATTTTCATATGTTAGACACTCAGTTAATGAAAAGATTAAGCTCACATTGTGTGTAAAATTGTCTCCTTTTCCAAGCTTTTTCACTGGTTTTGCAAATAATTCGATTTCGTGAGGTTCTCCATAGCTCCTAGATCTTAATGTGACCAAAATACTCACATGCTTATTCTGGAAAAGGTTGGGAGGAATAGGCCTCCTTAGGTGTTTTTCGGCCCTATCTTTACTTACAGGTTCTACTTGTCTTTTCTAATTCCAAGTAGTTAAAGTTTCTATCTGCAATTTTTGATTTACTGTTTTCAAGAATATTATTAAACAATTGCATTTATTTCAGTGTTTGATCTAACTAGGATTCTGTATAGTAATGATTATGTATGATGAATTGAAGTAAATATTTCTCTGCATTTTTCCCCATGCTAATGGATCTGCATCGTACTCTAGTACAAAGAAAGGATTAGGGTAGATAAATTGATAGGTACATTGCCAGATGAATGAAAAGATCAATACTATTGTATTTCATTAGTTCTCCCTACCATTAATATTCTGTATTTAAGGATATAATTCTATGTCTTTCTTTAATCATTCTTTTCATCAATTAAATGTTTAAGTTTACTGAATTCTTATTTCACAAATTTTATTTGCAAATAACAGCTGCATAATAATTTATTTCTTAAGTACACAGGATTATTTCTATTACAAACAATGCATAATTATTTATTACCAATCCTTATGCACACCATTGCACTTTTATTTTATATTGTTTACAACTAAATCCCATTCACATTTAACATTGGATTTGAAATCCTATCTTATGGTTTCATCATTTTCCATAGTTATCATAACTATTAAAACAAGAGTCATTATTTTTATCCAAACAGAGTTTTCGTTGATTAAACCCTAGAAGAATCAACATCCATCTCCTGGATTTAGAATTTCGCTAAGGTTCAAACATTTATAGTCAACATCAAAACAAGAAAACAGTTACAACCTCATTACATAGTTACGAATAGAAGACATTGGCTCTCGGCCAATACTTGGAATCGACAGACATAAACTACGAGTAGCACATTCAAAATCATAAGCTCAGATGCTAAAACGACAGGAAATAAGAACACTTCGGCATTATCTTGATACTACATTAACACATTTGAATTGAAAAACATAAACAGTAAAACCATACGAATAGCTCGCTGTAGACATCTACTTTCAGAAGCTAAACATTGTTATAATGACAGCAGAACAATTCCGAGAAACACAGTAGGGTTTGATCTTTGTTAAACACAGGGTTAAACCCTTATCCTTCGAACTCTTCTTAAAACCTTTAGTTGCCAAAAACGATGAGTCTCAATGCATACAATTGGAGCAATGCTCTCAAAAACTTAAACGCATTTATAGAAAACACAGTTCTTATTATTCAAGACATAGTAAATTGCAAACTCAAGTTTTGGTTTCTTTAGACAAAATAGAGCAACGCTCACAATATAATTTACACAAACACTTATAGCATGAAGGCACAAGTTCCATTGTTTACCGAGAACAATAGTAGGACTAAAACCCTCTCTTAGTATGTCTTTTACAGATTATAGACTGGAAAGAAAATACTACTGAAAACAATGATAAAAGGGGTCGAGGATCTATCCTCCCCAAGCTACCAACAGTGCACAGGATTTCAACATGAAGTCTCGGCAAAACACACGAAGACCCAATATTCATCTAACCAGAGTAACAAGGTAAACATCGAGGCTTACCAGTCTAATTATAGTAGCCAACTATCAAAACTTAAGCTAAGAAGCTATCGACGAGGGTACCTGCCATTCGAACACGATTATGGTTAAAAGAAGCGTTTGATAGAAGCCATTACAGGTGAAATAATAACAACTGAAAATCTCTCAAAGCAGAATGGAAGATGTTGGGTTTGAACCGAGAACCTTTACCTTTAAGAAATTATCATTGGAGTGGAATGCCCAAACATTGCAAATAGCACCCATTCCTCCATCATCAAATGTGAAGAAGCAAGCACGTTAACTCTGAATAATATCACCTAATAGACAAGGAAAGCCAAGCATCGAATCAACTACCACGAAGAGTTTTTCACTCACACCCTGGAACTTCTACTTCAAGCTACTACTATAAAACACCATGAGAATATCGTTCTTAATCTTTTAACAAGTCACGGTTTCAAACCGTGGGCACTCCAAAAACCAGTTAACAAAACCCTGAAGGCTCTCGACCTGTTGGCCTCTCCTAGAGCCACTACACCGAATGACAAGGAAACATTAACTTCATAAAACATAGTGGAGGCTAGTAGGGTTAGATCCCAATGCCCAAACCCTTGCTAGATCAATGGTGGAGATCACCAAAGGGTTTTCACGTAAAACCATGCATCAACCACATTAATGACACCATCAATACCATATCCACCAAGGAGGACAGCTAGGTCAAGCTTTGAACCAGATCACTTACAGCTTGTCACAGCATTCGAACCATCACCACACCATCACGTTCCTAGTGCCACGAGGATGTCCACAAAGACATTTCACTATCTCGGTGGTTGGAAGTATTAAATTGGAGAAGGAAATCAACGTGCCTGCCAGCACGAAATCAATTTAACATTAATTCATAGCCACCCTTGTATTATATCGATACCTTGGTAAAATGCATAACTATGTTATGGTATGCACCTTGTGTCATGACAAGGTTGTATTCGTTTCCTTGCTAGGTTTCCATATTGACATATAGGGTCACGTAAATACACTCACACACAATACCATATAATTATTGTTCATAGGACTTTGTATAGGATTGACATTATATATTTCAATATAGTTTAGAAATTAAATAGAAACCGTATATAGTTCATAGGCTAACATTTGACTATGACACAAATTGCAAAAATTCCTAAATTAGAATTTAAAACCAATATTGCATGAAATTCTTAGGGTCTAGAGCATACAAGGATATGCATATAGATGATGCACGTCAATTGTTATTAACCAGTAAATATAGAATAAGTTTATCCTCATAATTTGCATCAAAAGAAATTAACGTTATCAATACATAGAGTTAAGCAATGATATCTAGATCCTATTCTTTTGTTTTGATCAAATTATTAAAAGGTTAGAAATATTACAATAGACATGCTTATGTTTTATAAACTAGGCTAACTAAATTTCTCACCAATAGCATTTTGACATTTTGTCTCTTAAATCATTAAGATCTTGGAGATACGGAAAATTGGTTAGAAACTCTTCGGTCATGTGTCGTAACACTAAAACTCTTACCTGCAATCTGCGAAAAAGGATGATTCAAATGCTTTAGCATAAATGCTAAGTAAGCCTCGGGGCATCCGTAAGGCCCCTTCATCATAAAACAGAAGAACAATAGTCAACACATATAAACTTATATCATTCGATCAGTAACAAAAGAATTGTGAAAGTACAGTTGAGTGAGTTTAACATCGAAAAGAAGATATTAATTATCTTGTCTCAAACATAACATTTTTGACCAACACAGTCTTTAATACAGTAAGACGACATTTAAACATTTATTATATTCCGCACAGTTAGATTACGCATTAAAAGCTATATCGAAAATTTTTAAATTTTTGTGAATTTTGGGATGTTACATGTGGTATCAGAGCGCGAGTTCAAACTCTAGGCTTGAAATAGGCTCACACGCGCAAACAAAAAAGAAGATCCAGAAATTTTATGTTACTAAATTTTATTTTTGTACAGAATGAATTGTTATTAATTTGCAGGTATGGACATACCGAAGGAATCAACAGAGGACAGATCTCCTCATAATGAGCATAATAATAATGATAATCATGAAGGAATTTATGTTGAATTAAATAACCAATCTTCGGAAATTCTTCATACTATAAAAGATTTAAAATCTGAGATAAGAACTGTTAAGGAAGAAAATGAACGCATTATGAAGTCACAGGAAGAGTTAAATCAGATTCTAATGGAAAAATACCATAATGAGGAAAGAGGAAGGAAATCAAAAGTGAAATTTGATTCTGGTACAATGTCTCACCAACATAAGAGTAAGAAAGTAAAAAATGGTAAAAATATTAGTCACTCTTCATCTGAATCTGATCAAAGTAATTATACTTCTGTTCATGACAACAGTGATAGTGATAACTGTTCTAAGAAGAGGAAACATAAGCATCATGAAAAAATTACTGGAGAATTTAAAAAGATTAAGCCACTAACCTTTAATGGCGAAAGTGAAAAAGGTGAGATAGCTGAAGCATGGCTGTCTGGAATGAAGAAGTACTTTAATATTTATGATTACTCTTCTCAGTTAAAAGCCAAGATGGCTATTTACAATCTTATAGGAAAGGAAGATATCTGCTTGCAGGATCTTAAAAGGACTAAGAGCATAAAATAAAGAGACATAACCTGGAATATGTTTAAAAATTTATTTAAGAAAAAGTTATTGTCAGAATAGTACTATGAAGATAAATCAAAAGAGTTTTGTGATTTAAAATTGGGTACTATGAACATGAAGGAGTTCTGCAACAAGTTTCTTAGCTTGCTGAGGTATGTACCTTACATGGTTGAAGAGAAGCCTAAGGTACAAAGGTTTCTAAGTTGTTTACCTTTCAACATAAAAGAAAGGATTGAGTATGATAACTCTTCCACTCTGGAAGAGGATATGAGAAAAGCAAACTTCTGTTTTGACCAAAACAAAAAAAGAGAAGGAACAGTTGGTTTGATTTTTTTTTTTGCATAAAATAGATTCGCTATTTGGTTGGTATGACACAACTGGAGGGCGCTATTCAGCTTTCATAACAGAAATAGATAAGATAAGAAAATATAATTTTATTAATGTCCAACAAATGGCCACAAAATTAGGCCAATGGGACTGAGGCATCATGATGTCAATATGGGAGCGCAAAGGCAAGTTGTTTGGCATTGAGCTAGGCATTCTATAGCAAGCAAGTAAACCAAGCCTTTGAAACCAAGTTTGCACGAAACCATTTCATCCTGGTTGAAGAATTCATATTGAGAAGCATGAATTATCTCTACATGTTTGTGATTGCAGAGACTTTACATTAAAATTCTACATTGAAGATACGTTTTGGCGAGACAGATGGGTAAAGCTCATGGCTTTTATAGATTATTGATGAACCGACATGAGCTTTACACACTAGGAACCGACAATTGATATCGCAACTACCAAATTACATTCCAAGCATCCCGTGAAAGACCCTAGACTTCAACTTCAAGGCATTAATACAATATATGAGGCATTTAAATAAATTATATATTTAAAGGAATTATGGCCAAATAGGTCAAGGGTTCAAATTCACTTGGACAGGTTTTCCCAAAGAAATTTTTTAAGGAATATATATGCTAGAAAAAAATTTAAAAATCTATGTATTTTCTAAACAAAATGTGTATATGTTTAATGCAGTAAAAAAATATATGAGGCATTTTAAATATTTCAAACAAATAATGTAATATACGAGACAATTTTGAAAAACTGTATATATGTTAAGTAACATGCCTTTTTAAACTTTGAGGCAATAATGCCATATATGAAGCATTTTTCTAAATAGAATTATATCTTCAAAGCAATAATGTAATATACAAGGAATTTTTTTGAAGAAAGATTGTCTATCTTTGAAGCAACAATATAATATATAGAAAAAATCTAAATAAGTTAGATCTTTAACAAAATAATGTAATAAATATAATATATGAAGCATTTTTCTTAATAAAATTATAAGTTTTTATTGTTTATATACACTACATCCAGTGTGATATCCATTTGGTGTATAAGTTTTTCAACTCAATTTTAGCAGTTCTTAGTCATGCATATTGATCTGCAATGGTCATGATTTGCCTCCAGTTTGAACCTCTCGTCAAAAACAATTAAGGTGAAATAAAATCAAAGCTTCCACAATAAAGTTAGAAACACACTTGAATTTTAGAATTGTACAATGTTTGACAATGGAAATATTTGTGTACATTCTACCTTGGATGACAAGAAAGTTCAGAACAAACAACACCAACCTGAGACAGTCTCTTAGCATACTCTGCCATGGTTGACAATTCTTGTCATTGAGAAGCAACATCAAAACGAGACAGGAGTCTGTTCTCTAATTATGGAAACAGATATGTTACAATAGTGAATGATTTAAACCAGTACCAATAAAGAAAAACATTCACTACATAAAGAATGAACTGAGAAAAAGTAACAGTCTCTCAAATGAAAGATGATTTATTTATCTTGGAATGCTCCATTAAAAAACAAAGCAACTTGTTTCCTAACCATTACAATAATCCTGTAGGTTTGCCACAACAACTTCTAGGCTCCTGCTAGCATTTGAAGTGCCCCTGATAGATGCAGTAGACATTCCATGTCTTCCCACATCTTCTTCAACAAAGGAGCCTACACAAAGAATTGATAAAAACATAAAACCATTTGAAAACTACACCCATTTACTAAAATGACAAAACAAATCATTTTCAAGCAAAAAGGACATTGCAAACATTTCCTGTAATGAATGCTAGAAGAATGCTGTCCTAGGTAACTGAATTTGGCTTCATGTCTGTCTCTTGCATTTGTCAAAACAACTTCAACGCTTCACTGAAAAGCGCATTCTGTGAAAAAAATGAGATCACCGTACTCCAAGAGACCACGTCTCGTTTCAGCATTTTCTGAAAGAATTTCAGGGCCTCATCCACCTGCCCATCCTATGCATGTCACACAATCATTGCATTCCATGAAAATGCATTTCGCTACGGCATTATTTCAAACTGTTCTCGGGTTTCCTTAACATGCACATTCTGGGCATACCTTGAAACCATAACTGTCCATGAAACCATGTTTCTTTCAGGCATTTTGTCAAACACATTGCGTGCATCCTATACACTTCCAAAATTGACATACATGTCTACGAGGGAACTTCCAAACCCCTTCTACTTATGATTTCATGGATGTCCTTACCGTATTGCAAGTCTCCAGTGTTGGCACAAGCTTGAAAACCACTGGCAATTGTGCACTGATCCCATTCAACAACCGTTTCCTGCATTTGGCGAAAGAGTGCTAGGGCCTCCTCATGAAACCCCTTCTTGGAATACGTGTAATCATGGCAGTTCATGAAACCACATCTGGTTTTAGAAATTCATCCAGAACTCGGAGAGAATCCGCCAGTCTCTTGCACTTAACATACATTAGTACCATTTTGGTTCCTAAGAAGGCACTAGTTACAAATGCACTCTGAATGATGTGGGAATGGATTATTTTCCCCTCTGCTAGGGCCTTAGATGGAATCTGCCAAAAGAGAAGTACAGAGATTGGAATCCACCCGATTTAGACGGTGTAGCACAATGTTCACTGCCTCAGCTAACCGGTTCTACCTGCACAATTCTATCGCATCCACGAGTTCAGGATAATCGGATGAATGTAGTAGAGCAGAGGTGGGTTCACGATTTAGGATCATTAATAAGGCATTTTTCATTTGGGTGAATGTTGGGCATGCAAATTTGTAAAAGGAATGGTTGCATCAACGATCTATTAACTAGTAATTGCCCTCATGGGGTAAAATGAACTCCGCCAAGACCAGTAACTCTAAATCTCTGGGTTACATACCACATGTGTTTTTATAGATGGAGAAGACCTCAAAGCCCTTTGCATATATCCTTAGACAACAGTTTCATCAGAGTCAAAATTTTGATTCTGGAAATATACATATTCTGATAAATTAACATCATTAAAGTTGCCTATAAGTTGGTCTTCTTCAGCACCAACAACATAAAAGTAAGCATCATTGTCCTGAAAACTTCCTTGTTCATCTTCATAACAAACTGTAGCCTCATATTCAAGACTTTCTTTATTGTGACTAACATTTTAAGGGTAATAAAACACTGAAGCAACAACCTGCATTCTTTTATAATCTTGTATTTCCCCATTGAGATGATAGGTAGCTTCTGTTAGCACTATAAACTTCTATGCTTTTAAAATTGATTGGGTCTCATATCTCATTGAATGAATCTTATCAATGGTATCTTTCATCTAGATTTATATTCTTTAAAAATAGAGAGAGGAAGGGTCCACATCATGTGCCATTTAAAGAACTGAACCAACCAATGTGGAGTTGCCATTTGATAAGTTTTTGCCTAAAAGCTTCCACTTGCTCACCGCAAGTTGTAGATAATGAACACCAATGGGAATAGGGCTTCATTCCCTAGTAGAGTCACCAATAACCTTCTAGCAAGATTAAAATTATTAAATAGTACTAGATGTTGGTTACAATCTTTCACCATATTAAAACCTAATGAACAGATTTATAGTGGAGTCACCCATAGATTTGTAATCATATCCAAAGGATAAATATATCCCCGGCGACAACGCCAATTCTCATGTTGTCCCCTAGGTCGTACTTGCTGCTCACAAGGACGAATGTGGAAGAGTGTAAGGAAAAGAAAGTTTTAAATTTTTCAACAAAGTAACTTTTACAAAGTCTCTAAGATAGAGGAATTCAAACACTAGAAGTATCTGGATAGTGGACTAAACAACACATAGTTTTTTTATTGCCCGATATCTATCCACAGGTATGAAAGCAAATCATCATTTTATAACTTTGATTTGCTTAGACAATAAATCTAAGGGTTGACACTGTTAATTTCTCTATTAATAGTTTATAGTTGTGTGGTAGGTAGCCCCAAAGCAAATAACCTAGAAAAATAATACCTTAGAGACATAATATTAACTGTGCTTTAGAGGCACAATGAATACCTTAGAAAATTAATACAATATTAATTATGTCATTTTTTGTTTCTATACTATTGTAAGTATCCTTAGCACTGCATCTGCTCTTCTAAATTGTGCCATGAACACTTAAAGATGTGATCATTTCTGTTTTTAATAAATAGAAATTATGATTTTTGTTTTTCAAATACATTGCTCTTTACACTTTTTATAGAATGTTTACATGAAAAATATTGTAGTACAAAATCATTAAGAAAGACTTTAAAAACTATAAGGTTTGAAATTCAAATTGATAGCATTTATTCGCCATTGAAGACAAGTTATTGTGGTCCTCATGATGAGGAGGGGAATGAACACCTTATTGACTAGTTCAGTTTGGTGAGTTTGATGAAAAAAGCAAACGGCCAAGCTCCCTCTCGTTTTAAATATTCTATATTTGAATGACTCTTAGAGTAGGTGATTGCTTTGAAGGACTATCAAGCAGGCATCTCCTCCTAGTTGAGTTTGGTGAGTTTGATGACAAAAGCAAAAGGCCAAGCTCCCTCCCATTCTAGCTCTTCTATAATCGGATGACTCTCAGACTAGGTGATTGCTTTGAACGATTATCTATATTATATGGTGATAAGTCCAAAAGAGTCTATCTTCATTCAATAATTATATACATAATTTTCTTCCTTACTTATTCAAACATACACACTTCCTTAAAATTAAAAGGTTTGAATGTCAGAATCCAAAATAATCTTTATCACTTTTAAATGTTAAATTCGTCATCAAAATAAACTAGAGAATCTAATGGTCAAAGTCCAAAAATATTATCGACAAAATGCTTAACACTTACCGAGTTTGAAATCAAAGTTCAAAATGTCATATAGAATCTAAAATTGGTTTATGACTACAAGATGTAAAATATTAAATATGGTGAGTTTGTTAGCATTATATGTAACATCACCATAGTATAGTTAAAAGTAAGGTTGTGTTGAATTGGGTTGTTCTTTTACATGGGGCGACCCTCAATTTTCATTAACAGGTTTCTACATCTTAAAGATTGATTGCTAATTTTAAGTATAAAACTTTGTCAATTTGGTGGGTCTAAGAAGATGTCATCTATATCACTTTTTCTACGATTCATAAACAATATGAAAACATTTTCCTATACTATGGTGTATTGTCTTAAAGATTTTTGTAAATAGGTCAAAAGAGACTAGAAAAGTGTAAGAAAGGCTCCATGCACATGGTACAAGGAGCACAACCACTCAAAACTTGAGTAATAAGTAAAAGTGCATTATATCCATCATCAGTTTCCTCATTTTTACTTTTCTACTTGGATTTTTCAATAATTTTTTTACAAATTAAAGTCTCATTATATTAAATAAAAAAACTTATATTTAACATTTTTGAACATATAATAATAATTTCCATTCAAACAAGTGTTTGATATTTTATTTATTATAAATATAGCATATATTGATGGAGACATTTGTATACATTGGAATAGCTATAGTCACACAAACATTAATAATTAAAGATTTATTTTTGGCATATTTAATTTTTAAAAGTACATTTTTTATATTTTATATGGTAATTACTCAACCATTATATTAGTAAGAGGCATCATTGTTTTATAATCACTCTCATAAACATAAAGATAGTAATATATCAAAGTTCATATGTGAACTATATCTCTCAATAAATGTGAAATTAATTAATTAAAAATATAGGATATAGTATTTGAGACATGGATAAAAACATTTTTCTTACTCTATAAAAAAATGCGATGTTTAAATATATTTGTATTGGTATATTTGATTTAGTTAAAATTTTTGAAAGTTTTTAGCAAATTCAACTTTATATGAAGTTTTGAAATTTTATTTATTATTTTAAACTTTTTTATATATAATTATTAAAAGAAAACCATAAATATTATTGATATGACATAAATTTTCAACATAGAATTAAAAAACTGCCTCTCAAAGCTTTCATTTCCTTAAGAGTAACCAGATCATGTGGTCTAAAACAACCAAATGGACAAAGCACAATATTGCATATCATAGTTTAACATAACAAAGTATTTTTTTGTTTTTTTCAAGAGTGTTAAATCTGCACTTGGTTTTGTCACTAATCAAGTTGTTAAAACAACAAGTAAAAGGCCAAGAAAACAATTATAATACTAAAAAAAATTTTCAATTTCTGAATTCAATCTTTTGTAAATAGAGCAGTTTAATGCCCAACAAAACTCTCAGTTCATTGGCATAAATTTATGAGTTAAATCTTTTGTAAATAGAGAAACAAAAATGTCAGTGCATTGGCCTAAATTTCTCAGTTAATATGCTTAGCAAAACACAGTAAAGTGACCTAACTTTCTGAGTTAAATATTATGTAAATAGAGCAGCAAAACACTTAGTTCATTGGCCTAAATTTCTAAGTTAAGCTGCTCAACAAAACAATCAGTTCATTGGCCTAAATTTCTGAGTTAAATCTTTTGTAAATTGGGTGCGGAAAGCGATGTTGATCTTCTACGTAAAGAGCTTCCAATGCCTAAGGAATGTTGTTTGAGAGTTCTAATGATAACTACTATATTTTTGCAAAAAGAAGCTGAAGTTGGCTTAAGGAATGATTACCTGCATTGCAACCCTTTTGAGTTATGCTTTTGTGCTTTGAATTTTTGCTTTCAAACCCTTAATTCTTGTATGACGGGTATGCTTCTCGAAGTACACAAATTATAACCAATTCTAGAAATGCCAAATGGGTATCTACAATTAATAGATGGAATCCCTTGATGATTCATACAATTGGGGGATTGTTCTCCTTGACACCCTACACCTACAACTTCATATACAAATGATCCGGATTTATGCAGGACCACAACAGAATACACAAATACCCATAAAAACAAAGATGCAGCGGAAATAACACTTCATTTCATTGCTCAAAGAACTGAAACTTGTTTACATACAGGATGGAAATAAACTAGCTAGAGTGCTGGTAGCTTATCTCTGAGAAGAGATGTGGCGGCTACATGCCTCTGAACTCTGTGTTACAATGAGGCTTGAAGGACTATATATTATTGAGAAACAAGGGAAACCCTACACATCCAAAAACCTAAGCCTAGGAGGTGAAGCGCCAGAATATGGGCCCCGTTGGGTAACTTGGTACATCAATTTCCTGGGGTCGTAACTTTGGCATACTACCTCCGTTTGACACACATGATACATCGTTAGAAAGATCTATTCAAGGACTACATCTATAAGAGGAAAATTTTGAGTCTGTCAATATTTTCCCGACCATCAGATGCTAAAAAAACGTCATTTAGGGCCTCAAAACGGCTCCGGAAGTTTAGGACCCGAAAACTGCCAAAAATAGTAAATTGTGCTACAATTAAGGAAACTGAAAAACTGAAGAAACAATGGTGGGGGTCCAAGTGGAATAGGCGGGTGGCCACCAATATCCTCTTGGATCATTCCTCCCCCGTTAGGAAGTAATGGTCCCCATTGCGTTGAGTCCCTCCATGAGATGAGGAAACTTCTGCTGAACTTGGTCCCTGGTGAGCCACTTTCCCTAGTGAAGGAGTTGGCCTGCTTTGACAAATCGATATAGCTGGATCTTCTGCTGGTGGGTGTTCTTGATCTGTGTGCCCATAATCCGATCAGTTGTGGCTTGTTCCATGCAGTCTGGGTTTAACTCTATTGGTGTGAGTTGTTCTGCAACATCTGATGTGTCCAGTAGAGGTGGAAGATAGGGTCGAAGGCGATCCACATTGAACACTGGGTGCAGACCAAGGAATGGTGGAATACTGAGCTCGAAGGAATTTTCCCCGATAGCCTTGGTGATGGTGTATGGCCCATATCGGAGCGGGAGAAGCTTGTGGTGGGGTCCAGCGAGGCATTCCTTCTGCAAATGTAGCCACACTTTGTCGCCCACCTGGAAGTTGTGTTGCACCCGATGCTGATCATGTCGTTGCTTGTACTTAGCGTTGGCTCCGTCCAATATGTCATGAACCTGTTGGTGAATGTGATGAATGCACTCAATGAAGCTATTCTCCTTGGAAACTTTAGACTAGACATGAGCCGAATCAGTCTGAGTAGCTGCAAATGGCATGGCTACGTCAATGGGACATAGTGGTTGGAATCCCAATCCCACCTGAAAGGGGTTGTGGTCAGTTGAGCTGTGGAGGGCCTGGTTATAGCTATGTTGTACATAGGGGAGGCTCTCATCCCATGTATGTGGATTCTTTGAGTTGTACATGCGCAAAATTTGGACGATCATCCTGTTGACGACCTCTGTCTGGCCATCAGTTTGGGGATGGAAAGCTGTGGACTTTGTGAGCTTCATGTCAAGCATTGACCATAGGCTGGACCAGAATGTACTAAGGAACCTGCTATCCCGATCTGAGATGATAGACTGTGGGATCCAAAAGTGTACCCACACTCATTCAAAGAAGATTTTAGCAGTGGCTTCTGCTGTGATATTCTTCTTGCAGGCCGCCATTATGGCCATCTTTGAGAATCTGTCGACGACCACGAACACACAGTCGTTGCCGTGCTTAGTAGAAGGAAGGTCCAACATGTAATCCATGGAGATGGATTCCCAAGTTCGACTAGGAGTAGGAAACGGAGTATAGAGGCCTTGCTTCTTAATGGACGTTTTGGAAATGGTGTAGGCAGTGCAGGATCGGATGTACTTTCCGACATCCTGTCGAAGGTTCGACCAATAGAAGTACTTCTGCAGTAATGCCACTATTTTCTCGACCTTGAAATGCCCAGTGACCCGACTGTAGTGCGCTTCCCAAATCATCTTGGAACGCTCGCTTGAAGGAACACAAATGTGTCCCATGTGACATAGTAGTGCATCCTAGAGGTGAAAATTTGGAACTTGGTTTCCCTCTAAGAGCCTCTTGTATGTGTGGCTGAATTCTGGATCGCTCTTGTAGAGAAGCGGCCAATCAAAAGTCTCGTGCCCATAAGAGTTGAGCACGGTGGTTATCGCTACGATCGGTGGTCAGCTGAGGAAGTCTGCAACATTCTTGGTGCTTCCCTTCTTGTACTTGATGTTCAAATGAAACTATTCTAGATATGTGGACCACTTCCGATGGCGATCGTTCTGTAACTTCCCTTGTGTTTGTATGGACTACAGGGATCGGTGGTCTGTGTGGATGATCGTTTCCTTCCCCAAAATGCAATGCTTCCATTGTCGGCAATCCTGTACAATGGAATACATCTCTTTGTCATAAGTGGGATATTTGCGGACTATGTCAGACAGTATCTCACTGTGATATGCTACTGGATGCCCTTGTTGAGCAAGGACTGCCCCAATAGCATAGTCAGAGGCATCTGTCTCGATCTCAAATGGTTGTTGCAAGTCTGGTAATGTGAGCACTAGGGCACAACATAGGCAATGTTTCAACTCTACGAACGCCTTCAGTTGAGTTTCTGACCAGAAGAATTTTGCTTTCGCTCCTCCCTTGGTGACTTGACTCAAGGGCCAAGTGATATGAGAGAATCCCAACACGAACCTGCGGTAGAAATTAGCAAGACCCAGAAAGCTGCAAAGCTCTGTCAGAGTGGTTGGGGCTGGCCAATCCCGAATGAATTGGATCTTGGTTGGATCCACATGCACCCCACACTCATCAATAATGTATCCCAAATACTGAACCTGGGTCATGCCAAAAGTGCACTTGTCCAAATTGGCACACAACTTGTGCTTCCGCAGTGTTTGGAGGACCTGTCGGATGTGGTGGAGGTGCTCTTCGCAAGTCTGGTTGAAGATCAGTATGTCATCCAAGTACACTACTACAAATGAGTTAGTGAATGGACGCAATATGTCATCCATCAGTCTCATGAAGGTTGTGGGAGCATTCGTCAGCCCGAAAGGCATGACCAGCCATTCGAAAAGGCCCTCCTTGGCTTTGAAGGAAGTCTTCCACACATCGATCGGTTCGATTGGTACCTGGTGATACTCAGACTTTAGGTCGATCTTGCTAAAATATTTCGCCCCTTTAAGTTGGTCCAAGAGATCATCAATCTAGGGGATCGGGTACCTATTTCGGACAGTGATCTTGTTCAGTGCCCGATAGTCAATATAGAGTCTCCAAGTCCCATCCTTCTTCTGTACCAACACGATTGGGATCCCATAGGGCGATGAACTTGGCTAGATGTGACCCTTTTGCAGTAGCTCCTGAATCTGCCTCTTGATTTCATCGTTCTCTGGAACAGAGTGTCGATAGATCGGTCCATTGGGAAGTGGTGCACTTGGGGTCAGATCGATGGGGTGCTTGACCTGACATTGCAGAGGCACCCCTGTGGGTGAGGTGTACATGTCCTGGTACTCTGCCACGACCTTGTCCATTTTTTGTTGTTGGGCGGAGGAGCCCTGTCTGGAGGTCGTGGCCATAATCTTCTTCTTGCCCTAAGGGTGGATCATCAAGAAAACAAATTTCTCGATTTTGGAAATGAGCTTACTGCATTGTTTTGCAGTAATCAAAGAGATAGTGGCAGGCAGTGGTACCTCTGGTATCCTGTACAACTTATTTCCCAACGTAATAATAACAGCGCGAGACCGGGACTCATACATAGCATGTCGCTTCCATAAGTATGGTTTCCCTAATAATACATCACAAACATCAAGAGGAGCAATGTCACATAATACCTCATCGGTGAAGGGCTTGATGCTATAGGGAAGGCGGCACTGCTGGTTGACGCGGAGATCCCGTCCTTGGTAAAGCCACCTGATGGTGTATGGTTGCGGGTGTGCTATGGTCAACAAGCCCAAACGTTTCACGACCTCTGCAGAAATGAGGTTCTTTTGGCTCCCACCATCGACAATAAACTGTAGCAGGGAACCCTTTACCCGCATCTGGAAGGGGAAGAGACGCTCCTCCTCCTCTGAATCTTCTGGTTCTTCCTTTTGGATATTCGTGGTGGAAATGGTGGTGTTGGGCTTTGCATCGATAATATTCTTCCCTCTATCATTCCCCTTCTTGGGTTCTGATTCAGTGTCAGAGTATGCATCTAATTCAAAATCCTTTATCTCGTCCACCAATGACTGCTTGGCCCGACACTCACTTGTGTTGTGAGTGGGGCTCTTATGGAACTCACACCACTTTCCCGCTTCCTTCTTTAGATTCGCAGTTTTTCTCTTTGATTGCGGCTTTGACAAGTTGTCTTGAGTCTCCATGCCTTGGCTTTGTCCTTAGTTCTGCGGTTTGGGGGCACCTTTCGCTTGCTTCTGATTCGCAGATCCAAAGTCTCGCTTCTTCTGTTTGAATTTTTGCTCAATTTTGGCAGCATACTGGTATGCCGTACCAAGCGAGGAGACGTCAAGGAACTCCATTTCCTCCTGAATGTATCTATGTAGACAACTGCAGTACTTCAGCACCAAATGTTTCTCTGAATCTTTGATACCCAACTTGGTGCGCAAGGTATGGAACAGATTCGTCATCTCATGCACATCTTGATCTCTTTGCTGCCGCAGCGTAGTCCATTGTATGTACTTGTCCTCATAGCTCCCCACGAGATAATATTGTTCCTTTATGGTGTCTCAGAAATAATTCCAAATGGGTACGATCGAGAATAGAGAGGGTTCCTCCTCGTCCTTTCTCTCACAGTAGGTTTCCCACCAGTCCTTGACATGGGGGGCGACTTTGAGTAGTGAAAAAGTAATCTTTTCCCGGTTGGAAAAGTCATGAACCGAGAAATATCCTTCTAATAGATTCAACCATCTATCTACGGCGTCTGCATCTATTCGGCCATCATATATGGGAATTTCAAAGTTTACTTGTACCTTAAAAGGGGTTGCACCTCCAGAGTGGCTACTAGATGTAGATGCGCCGCCAGTGGGAAGTCGTTGAAGGATCTGGGCAAAGTTATCCATCATCGCGTTCCTTTGTTTTTCAAGGGCCTCCTCGAGCAACATTTTGATAGGATCTTCTGCGCCCTCGTCTTTCTTTTCGTCCCCCATGGGCATTCGTTGGGGTTTGCGAGGCTGATCTTACAAAGGTTCAACCAGATCGAGCCCTAACTCCTTATACCCCACCCTCATTGGGGATATGCAAAGAAGGATCTAGAAAGAGCAGATTGCTCTGATACCACTGATCCAGATTTATGCAGGAAATCAACAAAATACACAAATACCCATAAAAGCAAAGATGCAGCGGAAATAACACTTCATTTCATTGCTCAAAGAACTGAAACTTGTTTACATACAGGATGGAAATAAACTAGCTAGAGTGCTGGTAGCTTATTTCTGAGAAGATATGTGGCGGCTACATGCCTCTAAACTCTGTGTTACAATGAGGCTCGAAGGCCTATATATTATTGAGAAACAAGGGAAACCCTACAGATCCGAAAACCTAACCCTAGGAGGTGAAGCGCCAAAATATGGGCCCCATTGGGTAGCTTGGTACATCAATTTCCTGGGGTCGTAACTTTGGCATACTACCTCCATTTGACGCACATGATCTATCATTAGAAAGATCTATTCAAGGACTACATCCATAAATGTAACCATTAGATGCTGAAAAAACGTCATTTAGGGCCTGAAAACGGCTCCGGAAGTTTAGGACCCGAAAACTGCCAAAAATAGTAAATTGTGCTACAATTAAGGAAACTGAAAAACTGAAGAAACAATGGCAGGGGTCCAAGTGGAATAGGCGGGTGGCCACCAATATCCTCCTGCATCAACAAATATATAAAGAAGACGTGCAAGTTAGCATGTAATACAACCTACTCAGAATCTAGGGGTGATTGGTAATTTTGCAAGGGGATGAACACACTCCTATCAATCTTCCCATGCATATGAAACACACATGGTTAGCGCCATGCCATCATCCATGTGGCCAAAACACACACAGTCCTAGTGCACTTATCTATGGCTCCATATCATAGCATATCCATCCTCCCCCTTCTCGACCCATGGCTTACCCAGATGCTTTGATTAAGGTGTAGAGAAAAGATGCGTTACTAGGATAAAAGACAACCAAAATGCCTAGCTTTTCCGGTGATTTTGGGATAAAAATGGGTTAAAAATCTTGTCGAAACTTGCTATTTTCGCATTTTTGTAATTTCAGCAATTGGGATTGTCTGTTCTAGACTAATTGCCCAATCTTAAAACTACCCAGATCACCGAAATTGCGATCTGTGCACTCCAAATTGTGATTTTGGTAAGAATTGCTCTGCCAAATTTTGGTGAGTCGGGGGCATTTTAGTTATAGACATTATACATCTCCGAGAGAAAAGAGAGTAATGGAAAGAATTCAAAGAATCAACAAAAAGGAGGTCCCATCAAACCTCAACCTCTAAAAAAAACACAGGTCCTGAAGCTTTTCAGTTTCCCAAGCATGCAGTGCCACTAGTGGATCTTCGTAGGTGACAAGTTTCTTAAAGGGAAAAGAAACTGAGCTGGTGAGGGATCCCCATCAAGTGACTCCAAGTAAAAATTTTGAATCATAGAGAAAGCTTGAGATGAGTACCCCAAGGTAAAGAAGTCACTTGAAAGGTCATTGAGGGTACGTTAGATAGATTCCTATTTAGAAATGGTAAAATGTCACCAAGTTATGAGGCCCTTAATGTTTAGGATAGCAAGGATGGTAGGAGAGTTAGCATCGGGGATGGTTCCTAATTATTAATCTCCTCAATTGGAATGCTAAGAGGGCTTACTGATCTTTGCAGAAAGCAGATGGCAAGGAGCATGGAAAATTTGATTATAGCTCTTAGCTTCTTCAACCACCAGGAAGGAGAGGAGGCTTAAATATTTGCAAACATAATGTTAAAATTTTTATCACCCAATGGGGATATGATCCCAATGGGGCTATGCAATTCATGGTGTAATTCCTTTTAGAATTCCTGGCGCAATTCATAATTCCTTTCAAAATTCTTGGCACAATTGCTTACTCTATACCTGGCGCTATTTTCGACATTATTTTGGAGGCTATTCTGGTCGTTAAATGGGATGTTATTATGGACATTAATTGGGATGCTAATTGGGACATTAATTGGGTTGCTAATTAGCATCCCAATTAACATCTACTTTAAAAAAAGGACGCAAATAACGCCATTAAAAGCACCATATCGTGGAAAAGCGTCCACTTTGTACAAAAAATGATGAAAAATACACTAAAAGTGATAGTGGATGCTAAAATAGACAGTGTAGTTGCTTACCTAATATCTTAGTTGCTTACCTTGATAGCGTAGTTGCTTACACCGATTCAATTGAGATAATTGTTTATTGCATCCTTCTAGATCTACATGGCACTATGCATCGCAGATACGACTATGGGTTGGGCTTATAAGTAGTTAGCTATCTAAAGTGGCATCTACAAAACTCACAGTTCAAACAACTAAAATCCGTCACAGTTCTCTAAGTGTGATTTATATCGGGACTGAAGCTTATTTATCACAGTTAACCATCAAATCATGAAACACTAAGCATATTTATCACGGTTAAACTTTGTTGTTAGGCTTCTGAATGAACAAGATTTTGGATTGAGGTTTTGTGAACTATTTCGTTGTTTTCTATATTGAAGTTAAATAGATAAAAGATTGAGTAGGTGAATCGGTGAATGGATGGCTTTTAGGATATATTCTCAAAATCACTGGGACAAAAAAAATAATATTCTCCCTTTTAGATTTAGGAGAAACAAATTTATCACAAATTTAATCCTAAATGAACTAGTTGCAATAACTTCAATATTGAGTCCTTTCTTTTCTTAATCGCCATGCGATCCACGGTCAAACTTGTTGCAGTTTCTTTATTTGAAGAGCCTATGGTCTTTTCTCTTCTTGCAAACCTTCGAAATGGATCTGTAACGTCCTTCGAAATGGATCTTTATTTGAAGGGCCTCAGGTTTGGCTTTCCATGTGCATTTGAAAGAGGATGAGCCACAAGTAACCGACACCCACCCTTCCTCAATGTGGATGAGGAAGGTGAATTGAAAATGTCTTCTATATTTTCACTTTTTTTAAGAAATGTGCTTCTCTTTCGAAGGATTTGAACTCATAGAATTCAGGACATGCTGCATTCCTTGCTTCCTTTCAAACAAAAACATGTTTCCTTCATCTTAGAAATATGAATCATTAATCTAAAACTTTATTATCTTTAGAGAAAGTGTAGGTTCGAGTGACCAAAACGGGGCATTAGAGAGATTTTGAGGTCAAAAAAGGGCCTCCTAAGAGATGTACTACAAAAATATAAGATATATTAAAATATTATGAATTGGGGGTTTTATGGGGTAGGTATATATGACAAGTCACCTCCCACACTATTTTCTATGCACAATATAAATAACCATGGTTGAGTTACTTTTCAAAATTCATTAGAAATAAAATTAATAAAATAAGTCTACATTGATGTGACTAAGATTCATTGTAAATTCCCAAAAATGTATTGTCCTTTAACATTTATTTGTCTTGAAATTGCAAATGAAATTAAATAATAAAAAACATTTTTAAGAGCTTTTTTTTTTAATTTTATATTGACTTTTTATATTTGGTGCTTTTCTCATGAATTTAATAATGTAATTTAATTGAGAATTTATTTACATGTAAAATGTCAATAATATTATTATAATCCACATTGCATTATTATTATTATTTATTAAATCTATTATTATTTTTTATTAGTTTGACATTATGTTATTAAATAGAATGGAATGAATATATAATTTAAAATTAAAAACATAAAAATGACAATATATTATTTTATAAAAAAATGTGAAAGGACTTTCTTTATGAATTAAGAGTACTTCACTTGAAAATGACAATAATATTATTTTATGTGAAAGTGTGAAAAGACATTCATTATGAGTACTTTACTTGAAAATGACAATAATATTATTTTATGAAAAGACTATCATTATGAATACTTTATTTTATGACTTAAAAGTACTTACATCACTACCTTGGTTAACTATGTGTTTTCATCCACCATAGAAAATTTGACAAATAAACATTCTTAACTCATGCAATGCCACCTCACCAAGGGGGATGATGTCATCTACTAGAATGTGATTGGTTGTATTTTATAGTACATTTTCTTTGTTTTGAGGCCCTTTTTTGACCTCAAAATTTCTCTAATGGTCATGAAACTGAATGAACTTACACCACACATATTGTCAAAATAGGGCTCATAGAACCATCCACAACATTTCTCCATGAGATATAGTTGTGCAAGTCTGCATGTTATCATGTAGGGTAGACTTGGTTATGTGGGGCTATTTCACTTCATTTTTTTTAATCATGGGAACAACAACCTTCCAAGGGTATATATTTCCAACAGCCCGCAGGGTCGAGACGTCGTGAGACCCTTTATCCCAGAGGAGAGCCTCTATCCCAGGGGTTGTCTACCTTTCGAGCCTTGTCACAATGGGCCAATGAGAAACCCTACCCCCGCCGGTTTTGAACCTGTGACCTCCTCGGAGATAACACATGTTCTTAACCATTAGGCCCACTCAAGTGCTCATTTCACTTCATTGTTCAAGAATTTAAACTTTTTATAAGGAACATGCTTGTCTATGTCTCACGTCCAAAATAAAACTTGAACATATCCATCTTACACATAGTTCTTGAAACTACTACAGAGCCTTATGCAGTGGATTTCTGATGTAGTCACTCAATGCTCATATTGATTCATTACTCGGATTAATTCCATTCCTATGTTATTCATCGAAGTTTCAATTGCCAAAGTAGGAGGGGCTTCCATCTTCATGTGCGGTATTTGAATTTCATATTGTGACGAGCGGTAACAGTTGTTCAATATTCTTGCCCACGTTTGTTGTGAGGACATTTGTTGCGGCTATAACAGGAGATCTACAATCCTCAATTCGTTTTAAGAATAGACTGATTTTATTTGGTTTCAAGATGATGGGACCATTCTCCAAGTAGTGCCACTGACTTTACTGGGTTATGAAACACCCTCGTGGATTTTAGCACACGGTGGACCACTGCCCCCTTCTATCCGCAGGGAAATTTGCATGCTTTGTGCGTTGCTTCTCTCTTTTATCTCCTGGGGTTCGCTTTTCATTCTTTTTCCATGTTCACTAAAATGCCTGACTCGTTCTAATGTTGTTCATTCATGCATTCTCTCTTCTAGTTATGTTCTCGCGCTAGTAGGGTTTGTGGCCACCTTCATGTTGCTCAACGCTCAACAGACACCTCTATGTGTGTAGAAAGAGTGCGAACTCTTTCTATCTTCCTGTAACCTTCCAAATTTATCAGATCCATTTCGAAGGTTACAGCGACGGATAAATCCATCCTAAATCTAGTCCATTTCGAAGCTTACAGTGACGGATAAAGTCGTCCTAAATCCATCCTTACGAATACAGCTATATAGGATTCATAAGGGAAAAAATAATACAAGTATAGGATATAATCCATGCGTCAGGGTTGTTGCGATGATGACAATGTCTGAACGTATTACTTCTCATTCTTTCACCTTTGCCACCTTCACAGACTTAAAGGTTGCTTCAACAGATATGTTGAAATTACCAACGTTTATTTGCCAAACATGGATATATTTATACATACACAAAGATCAGAACTACAGTTTTGCATCGCTTCCGTTGAGATCAAGCGTGGCCATTCGCCGCTGTCCATATTTGCACGGAGGCTGCGTCGACCACTCCCTTAGCCCGAGGATCAGCAGACATTAGTAACAGGACATGACTGACAGCTTGCGTACAACAATCATGACCACTGTTGATGTCATTAGTACACATGGCCAGCGGTTTGCCCGCTCCAAAGTTCGAGACAATATAAACTTTGTAAAACTTTGTGTAATGAAAAATTGGAGACGGTACTTTCAAATTAACAGAGAATGATCACAATAGGTCATCGACATAATAACTATTATTTGTTGGAAGAAAACAAATAGGACTTGGGTTATTTAATATATATTTCTTCATGAAAGTCGCAATTTAAGAACACATTCTTAACCTGCATTTCATGAATTTCCCAATTAGAACTTTTTTTCACACATAAATATATCTTACTATTAATAAGGCGAAATAGTAAATAGGAACATTACATCAGGTCTTCTAACCAAAAGAGCATAAACCATACGGGCATCATAAAGCCCTAAGTATACGGGCACAAGAACCTCGTAAGACAAACGGACACATGTGTCCCTAAACACATCAAACCTATCAGGAGCCATAACATCCCATGCAAACCGAAATATAGAAATCATCCAGTCGGGACATACTCACCAACTGCATGATCAAAGAGTATCAAAACATAAGTAGCATAGTATCAAGATGTCCATACATAAATACATGATATATCCTCCAAAAAAGTCCAAAACAGCCAGAGGCCTGGACATATGAGTCAATAAAACCAAATAGAGCCGCATAACCCAACCGGATCAAAAGTCCAACAAGTAGTTGGAGAAAGGCTAACTAAGTACCTGCATACAATATCCGAATATATACATGTGAGAAATAATACCAAAAAAAACACATACAGACCCAAAACATATATCAGCTCCAAAGCAAGTCAATCGTGCCCTGAGTAGAAAGAAGGTCCTCATGCCATTCCTCCCACAAAATAAATCCTGACGGAGAAGTCAGAGCCCTCTTTGAAAGTAAGTCAGCCTCCATATTCATCTCGCGGAAAACATGGGCAAAGTGAATATGCTGAAATTCACTAATGTATTTCCTAACAGCAGACATCCATTCAGTAAGTATCAAAACATTCAATGAGGATGACCCCAAAGCCCAATAAATAATGGATGAAGAGTCGCCCAGAACAACCATAGATGAAACTTGTAATCGCCGGGCAAAGTGTAAAAGGAGCCACAGTGCACACAATTCACTGCGGGTATTAGAACCAGGACCCAGATTTAAAAGTATTCGGTAGGAAACAGAGGTGTTTAGATGGAGCACCACACCCGCCCCACATCCACCATCCCCCCCAGCCGCGGCCCCGTCAAAGAACCCACAAGGGTACATTAATACAGGAGGAGCCAAGCGATAACCAGGAAGCTTACCATAAGAAACATTCTTGCCACCCGAAAGAACCGAGCCAGAATTATATTCCATAAAAGAGGCAATGATACGACCACTTAACCAATTTAGATTAGTAGCAGTCCCCTCAAAAACAAGGCGATTGCGCATTTTCCATAACTCCCACATCAAAAAACAAGGAAGTTCAAGCCAACGAGCATGTTGGGAATTACAGAGCCATTTTCTAAAACTGTCCAGTAACGAGACCGTGTGCCAATCAACAGATATCCCAATTGAAATTACAGTGAGCTTCCAGAGCTCCCTCCAGACATGACACATCGAGAAAAAATGGTCAACCGATTCCTCATGATTGCAGCATAAAGGACACCAGCCAGGTCCGTTAAAGCCACGACGACAGAGATTATCCCAGGTAAGTATTTTGTTTCCCAATGCCAACCAGATAAAACAGCTAATCCGCGGAGGAAGGGAAAGCTTCGAGATCTGTGAGTGCCACCATACCTCCTTCGGTTTACAGTCAGCAAATAATGAATCATATGCAAGTTTCGAAGTAACCATTCCACGCGCGACATCCCAAGACCAAAACAGTCTATCCAGAGAATCGCCGAGATGAATGTTTGCCTGTCTGAGGAGCAAGGTGAAGTCAGACCATTCTTTTCCCATCCCCCCCTGTATTCCAAGTTGTCGAGCAATGATCCACCCCTCATTATTGAACGATACAGCGTGGGACAGGTTGCAGAGCCCACGCACCCGTAGGTGCGCAATAAGTTCAGGAGAGAAGCGGAACATGGGCGCAGTCCCCATGATCGGATCCAAACCAAGCCTGATTTCCCGGCCATTGCCCGGGATCCAAGAGAGCCACTTTGCCACAACAGAATATGCACCCATAAGCTCGCGCCAAATATTTGAGGTACCGTTTAATAAATGCCTATCAAGCCAGAACCAGGACGAGACAGTAATCTTTTTAAGATACTTGGCCCGAGTGATACAGCCCCACATAGAGTTATTAAATAAAACACGCCACAGGCTCTTCGCATGAAGTGCAGTCACAAACAATTCCAAATTCTTGATATTCCAGCCGCCAAGGCAATATGGTTTTTCCATGCATTTCCAATTTATCAGATGAAACCTATTCTTTTCACCCCCACCATACCATATAAATCGGAAGAATTTTGCCCAAAGAATGTGCATAATAGAAGACGGGATTTTGCAAAGAGAGAACCAGTATACTCCCATATTCTGAAGAACTGCCTTAGCCAAGGTAATCCGGCCTCCCAGAGAAAGATATCTCAAGCTCCAATGGCTAATGCGAGAATCGAAGCGTTTAACAAGCCATAGCCAGTCGTTAGTTCTATAATTTGCAGGTTTGAGGAAGAAGCCAAGATATTTGGTGCCTTCAGTTAGTTCTTTAAATTGCAAAGGAAGAAAATCCCTGACATCCTGTTCCACATTTACCTCCAGAGAGTTTTTCAGGAATAATGATTTCACCATGCTAATGAGCATACCAGTAACACAACAGAAGAGGTCAAGAATTCTCTTATACTGTAACCATTCCGCCAAAATGCCCAGCCTGAATAACATCACATCATCCACGAATAACGAATGTGTAACAGAGACATCAGCCGAGATTTTAATACCAACAAGGGAGCCCTCGGCTTTTGCTTTATGAATTGAGAGACTCAACCCCTCAATGATCAACAGGAACAGTAAGGGAGAAAGAGGGCATCCCTGTCGGAGACCCCTGGACGCTTTGAAGAAGTCCGTCGGTTGGCCATTAATAAGCACTGCATAGTTGACCGTAGTAACACAGGCCATGATCCACTTCATAACCTTCCACGGGAGACCAATTTGAATCAGAATCAATTTAAGAAAAGTCCAGTTGACACGATCGTAGGCTTTTACAAGGTCAAGTTGAAGAATGAGTGCCTCAATATTTTTCTGGGAAATACTATTATTCAAATAAATAATAGTGTGTATAGTGTTCATTTTAGCATCCGATCAAATGTTTCTATATCATCTATACTTTTTGTTTCAAGAAATCTTTTAGCAACTTACTGAGATTTATATTTTTTAATCGGCCAATTAGTAGTAAATCTAATTTTATAAATCCTTTACATTAAATAATCATTTTTACCATATTGCAATTGGTCAATTAGTAGTAAATCTGATTTTATAAATCCTTTACATTAAATAATCCTTTTTACCATATAGAAGACAAACAAGATCCTAAGTACAATTTTTCATTGATAATATTATGCGATGGGCATCGAGGTTTCCCCATTTCTTACTCATAGGTTGAAGGATCATATATGTCAAAAAATTTGAAAATGAAGAAAAATGGTGCTCGACCACTCTTGGATAAAACAAGCCACCAATATTAGATCATGTAGCTTCAACATTTTTTATTTTCCAACACAAAGCCATATGCTAGGAATATGCCCATCGATAACATCATTTGAAGAAATAGGAAATTCAACACCCATATCAAAATATGAAGTAAAGAAAGAAATTCACTAGGCTCATGATCATGGAAAGAAACATTAAACACAATGCAAGATGGAGATTCAACATTAGAAATAGTATCCACTGAATATTCGCCACTAGAAATTGGGAAAGTTAGAAAAGAACTCAAGAGGAGGTAGAAGACTCATTAATGTTAATACCTAAATGAATAAATCATTAACAAAATAATCACATAACCTCTAATCCTTACAATTCTCATCATATCCAACAAAAATGCATTTTTAAGACTTAAAGTAATTATTTTTTGTTTTTTCCTTTTATATATATATATATATATATATAAGCTCCACATTACAAAGAAAACACTTTAAAATGTTTAATATCCAATTTTTTTACTAGACTACTTTTCTTTAAATGTAACATTTAGAATAGTTATATAAGTAACCTAATTCAAGATATACTTTGCACAAGAAAGGGAGCACCCCATCTCTTTTCCATAATCACCTTAAAATACAAAACATATCGAGACATTTCTACCCTATTTTTCTACAAAGAATATTTTTTCTACCTTTATTTTCGTTGAAACATATAAAGAATATTTGTTTATTTTTAATTTTATGATTAAATAAAAATATTTCAAATTTCAAACTCCTTCATGAATTAACCCTTTATTATAGACTTTTAAATTTTCATTCGTTGAATATACTAAAATTTTAAATCTAATACACCCATATTCATCTAATAAAATCATTTATACAAATTAGAAAGTAGATAACCAACAATAAAAGGGGATGCAAGTGAATCACACATATCATTATAAACTAACTTCAATTGTTTCTTAATGTGCCAATATATATCCTTTTCAAAGTAATCTCTATAATGTTTACCAAACACACATCCATTACAAACACCTTTTGTAGAAGAAGTACAAGAAAAATCAATCCCCAAAGTTAAACATGAAGTGCATTTAAACCCAAATTTCAAGTGACCCAACCTTTCATTCCACCATAGATTTTCAACATGAATAGAGCAAACAGGTTTCTTAAGGTGAATAAAAATCATGAAAATGTTTATTTTAACATTATCATCAAGATGTTTAATAACAACAACTTTAAACATATCATTAATGCTTTTCAATAAATAATTATATGCCATGCTTCAAATTTATACATATCATTAATGCTTTTCAATAAATAATTATATGCCATGCTTCAAATTTATATCAATGTTGACATACTTTCTAAAAGGAAAATGGATTGTTATGCATCTCATTCACATGAAAAACATATATTTCAATTAACCATGGGCAACCTCAACATCATCACATCCTAAGATTGAATGTGAAAAGTCACGACAAACGAAGCATTCATAATTTGCATGAATAAGGAAGTATTACCTATCATGTGTTGTGTAGCACTAGAATCAAGAACCCATTCACTATGAAGAGAATATGATTTATAACAAGGTTGAGCCAGGGGACCTTTCTTATTAGAATATAATCAATGTGAAGAGGAGATGATTTACTACCATTTTGAGCTTAGTAAGCAATGGTAGCACCTTTCTTAATTTTACCTTTAGTGTCTTTAGGCTTCTTTCAAAAATTTGTCTTTAGTAGGGGTTTTTCTTAGCGCAATGTTTAAAATGTTAGCACCTTTCTTAATTTTACCTTTAGTGTCTTCAGGCTTCTTTCAAAAATCTATCTTTAGTAGAGGCTTTTCTTAGCACAATGTTTAAAAAAATTATGTTCCTTTTTTAACGGATTACTTACATCATCTATGGGTTTTTGGACAAAGTTGAATCATTAGTAACATTATGACTCTTTTTAGGTCCTTTTTCTAGAACTTCTTCTTACTTCCATGAGCAACATTAAAATTACCTACATCTAATATACAACTCAGTTTTCCACCAAAACACTAAAAGAAACATCACTTTCCTTAGTGCTACGAACATCTCGTTTTTTATTACGCTCAGAACAATACGATTATAATTTTTTTTTAACTTATTGAAATAAAGCGGTGACATACATACATTTAAGCAGATAAATTAAGATATTAGAATGAATAATTCAAAATATAATTTTATAAGAGCTTTTCTAATTAATAAAATTTTGAATATCTTTATCCACGGTTTATATTTCATTTTATTAAAATCATTTATAATATAAATGATCTTCTCATAAATGACTTAAAAATTGACTTGTTTCGTCTTCTTTCTCGTTTTGTTTCTTCCTTCATGTGGTAATGATGAGAGGATCTTCCTTAAAGGAACCTATTTATAGAAACAACAACAAAAGCACTTGATAGCATTCATGAGCAAGATGTTTTAAGGATATGGGTTGAAATAGGGATTTTACTTATATTTTTTTTGTTTTGGTTCCTTCCTTTAGGTTGGTGTGTGCTCGTGCTTCATAGATACATACGGGGTCTTGGAGCGCTTCATCACAATTTTACTACGTTTCTATCCTTTTCCATTAACAAGTTCTCTCCATCGAAGTTTCTAGTCAAAATAATAATCGAAGAACCAACTCTTGGTATGATAAAGAATGTAAAAATGATAGAGAGCTATCAATGCAGCTACGGAAGAGTCTCTAAAAATTGATAAGATAAATAGATACAAAGCTCTAATTAAAAAAAAAAACTTGCACTATAAAAATAAAAGGCAAAAAAATTCTTTTACACCTTTCTAAGGTAGCTCTGAAATTCGCGAAGAAAATTCTAATCTTGATAAAACTAAAGATAATAATAGAATTTCTTTGGAAGACTGGAATTCCTATATTAAAAATATTTATGAATCCCCATGTCATTGATAACATTCAAACCCTCCTTACAATGGAAGAAATGTTCTCATTAAAAGACATTGATTTTTGAGTTAAGCTCCTTTCAAATGGAAAAGCTAAGGACATTGAAGGGTACCAAGAAAAAATCTTAAAAATTGTGAGGTCGGTCCTCACTCCTCACATCCACAAAATTTTGAATCTAAGGGTCAAGCAAGGTTTCCCTAATCCTTGGACTTAGACCTTCTACAACACTTTGTTCACTCAATCTGACAAACGCGAGGGGACATTAACAAACTTACGAGCTTATAAATTTATCGCCGTAGCCATAATATGAATTCATAATAGTAAATAAACGTGTTCATATTCATAAATAAATACACAATGGAACTAAACTCTATCTACACATATCTAGCATGCATATACATCATTATAGGCATAATAATAAAATAAATGCACATCAAATAGAAAGAGAATTTGCTTATCTTTAAACAAATAAGATCCAAGCAACTAGCTCTGTAAGAGGTATTTTATACCCAACTGTAGGCACTCTGTCCAACATATACTTGTTTTGCTAAGAGGACACCCCCAAGATGGCCTATGAGGCCACCAGGGTGAAAGAAACACCTACAGATTTTTCTCTCTCTCATCTCACAACTCGTTCTTCTCTATATGATTAGCCAAATGCTCATTTAGATCTCTAGAGAGATCTCACTAAGCCAGCATAGCCATGGAACTCCCTCCAACCACCCCACACAACACAAGGAAAGAATTTCCCTTCACAAATCCACAATTTCCTCAGGAAATCCAACTCTTAAAGTGCTTACCAGTGTGTGCAGTAGGATTCCAACCTACTCTATGTTATTGGAGAACCTCATGTAACATTAATTCACGGATTCTCAAGCATCCAAAAGTAGAAGAACTCAATGGGCAACGGTTCCTAGTTTTCCCAAGCTCTATGCTCACCTACAACCATCTAATTTCCCTTCAAATCTGCATCTCTACCTCTAAATTTGAATTTCCAAGTTATCCACAGTCTAGTAATAGTCATGAACAACAATAGGAAACCCTACATAGTGTGGGAGTCTACATGAGCGAATGATAGAATGAGTGTTGAATCCAAGGGATATGAGATGATGGTGAAAAGACAACCGACATACTTTCTTACCATAGAAGAAAATGACTTCTGACAGCTGACAAAACTATCACGATCCCCATGCTTCAATAATTGCATGAAGTGACATTTCTCACCATCCTCACACATCCATTCGATGATTGGATTTAACAATCAAAAGAGGTAAATTGGCTCATTTAAAGCACATGGAATCAATTAGATGAGTTCTAAGGTTTAAAATTGGTAGCAAAGGATTCAGACCCCCTTTCCTCCTCTCCTATGGTGGAATAATATCCCCTCTAGTTTATTTTACATAGCCATCTTGGACCATTTTATTATTTTCCAGCATAATATTTACATATATTTTTAATTGGCATGATAAGCCAACCGTATGGTCCAAATAAAAGTATATATATCATACATGCCTATCCATTCACTACTTGGGCCTTGGCCTTGTGTTCCACACAAGGAATCCATACTAGCATATTTACATCATTCACATAGTTTTGATTAAATACATTCCAAGCCAATACTGGGGGTATTTTAGCCTCATTATTCCTATTTTTAAAAGTGGTGATAAAAATAACCCATCTAGTTATGAGAACATTATGATTAGTCCCCTCTTAGCCAAGCTTTATGGTATCACTTTATAAAAGAGAATCATTGTATGGATAGAATGTGAAGCTAAGCGGGCTAATGGTTAAGCAGGATTTAGAAGACATCACTCTACCACGGACCATATCGTTAAGCTTAGGACCATTGCATAGGAATGGAATACTAGTAAATCCAAACTATTTTGATGCTTTGTGAACTTTAGGAATGTTTTTTATATGGTGCCTAGAAATAAATTGTGGAATAGATTAGAAGAGATAAGCGTTCCTTTCAAGTTGAGAGATGCTACGATAAGGTTGTGCGAGACTTCCGTTGCAAAATTTAAAAGTACTTAGTGTTGGTCACTCTATATGCCAATTAATTACAACTAACACACAGGATGCTCAATATAAACTGTCAAACCCAGGGAGGTCTTTTATTTCAATGGCAATAAGCACAATCTATGCATAAACATTTCTAGTAGTTGATTGAGTGAATGGAGATAATAATCCTACCTATCTGCTTAGCCAAACTCATTACATAAAGAAAACTAATCTAACTCATACATCTAGGAATTCAAAGTGCAGCTACCTTCCAACAGAAATCGACCTAGCAATTACTGATCTAAGAATAGAAATGAACTAGATTACTTTTGCAAGAAGTTAAATCCTATAATTATCAAACTACATTATTCAATCTTTACCAAAATGATTCATCCAGTAACTACTGTAACTCAACCATAATCTGCCTAATCTATGATTTCAATTAAAGATACAACAACAACGAAAATTAAGAAATAAGCTTGAACTATAAATTGATAACCATTGGAAATCCTAAGAAGCATAAATGACTGAAAAGAATGGAAGATGAGCTTGGCTGTAACAACTATTGAACACATATGCATAATCAAATCTAACCTACACAGTCGAATGTCACACCACATAGTTGCAGCTATTTGTAATGCAAAGAATAAACTACCAATAAAGAATGCAATTATAAATCTCTATTGCGGCTATCAGAAATATGCCTAATGCAATTCCACAAACACACAACGGGAAATAAATCTACCTACCTACTTAAGTTGGCAATCTCTGTGAGAAGGCGGGCCCTGGCCTTCTAACAAAGATGCCATGAACTACCACAAATTAAGATACTGAAATGGAAGTAAATCTGCTCTTCATTAAAGATGGTAATTCACAGTCTCAGTTCTCTATTATAGCCCATACAAAATGATAATTAACCAACCCCAGACTCTGAAAGCCTTCCCATATTTATACATGCAAAATACAGTTCGTGATCCACTAATTTCGTGCAGCGATGAATATCTCTAATCTTCGTGCTGCAGAGTTACAACTAAATTGTTATAGCCATAATGAATGAGGTCATTAATAATGAAGGATGTTGTTACTCTGGCAGTCGATGGATCAATGGTTTAACCGATCAGGAGGTGTCCTGTCTGTTGCAGATATGCTCTGTTTCAGCGGCCTGTTATAGCTTCACATGGAGAGGTGCACTGTCCCTTAAAATATGAGGAATCAAATTAGAAGAGTAACAACTGGCACCATGTATTATTCTTTCCCAAGGCATTGCGACTGATACACCTGTGTTTTGATCTTAACTTAATGAAATCAACACAAGTTAGCATAAATCAAAGGTTAGAATTCATAACCATAACAATCTTAGGCATTTAATTAAATGAAACAATAATGATTATACCTTGTCAGGATTGTTGAATGTTTTGGAAAAAGGCATGTATATGGTTTATGAAACTAGGGTATAACTGGGAAAAATGATGAAATAGGTATGGTCAAAAAGGGACATTTCCAGGGCCCAACATCTCCCCCCAATTGTCCATTTGTATGTCCTCATGCAACAACTTCCACTAGTCCGAATCTGAATCCAAACTGAACCTGTGAAAATTGGTAAGGTTGTAGGCAAATTCTGTTGGTTCCCCATGATGCACAAATCCCTGACAGGCATCCCATTTATCCCAACACTGCTTCTCCTCTTTTTCAGTCAAAACATAACTGTTTCTATAAGGACTCACAGGCAGCCATATAATAGGAAACTTGAATCTTAACCCAAGCCACCCATCTCCACACTTTTTCATGCACTACACATACCCAGGCACCCTTGCTAAATCTTGCTTAAAATTCTCAAAGCAATATAGATCCCCTTCTTTCAAAGCTGGAGAGGAATATAACCATCTATACTCACTACCCTGTAGGGCATGCTGCTGATTACTGTAAATTACCCCAACACAGGCAGTGATGACTCTATCTTGCAAATTTTCCAAGTGTTGAACAATCTCAAGAAATTCAAGGGCTTTTGCATACCTGGCCTTGAGTCCTATTGGAAGCCGAGGTTCATTTCTAATCCAAAGAGTGGCATTGTCCTCATTCTTTGTGATGGTTTCGAAGGCATATCGCCATTTTACATGGTTGATTACAAAAGAAGCAAATGCTCTCATCTGGATATCCCCCAAATGGGGAACAGGATTAGCCCTAGAGTCAACATAGCATGCTTTATCATGTAAATATAATTCACACAACATATTTTTCTCTTCATCATTGCTTGCCAGGAAATTTTCTGAAAATTGGGAGGTTGTTATTAACTCAAATGGCCTTCCTTCTTTTAATTACTTCATCTTGAATAAAATTGTCTATTCGTAAAGAAAAGCAGGGTAAGAAGGGGATGTATCCCTACAACTTAATAATTCATGGGAAAGAGTATACAATTGATCCTTCTCCTATTGTATGGACTTGAATTTCCTTAATTTTGCCAATCCCTTTTGAACATTTTCCCACTGGATTTTCTGGAAGAACAATTCCTCAGCCCATTTCTCTCTCAATCCCCTGACAAAATTTCTATATTCATGGAGGGGGGCCATTCCTTCTCTGCACTAAGCAATATATTTCTTCCATTTATCTAGCTCAAGATTTAGTGAGAAAATCTTTTTTTCCAATCGACAAATTCTTCCATCCACCACATCCTTTTCATCATCAGAATCTAAATTAATGATTCCTTGAGAAGGTAGCATTCTTACCTCATCACTAGATGTTCCAGCTTCCACTTTGTAGATTGATGGTGTAGCATCCTCATCTTCTATTGGTGCTGTAGTGACCTCTGTTTGTATTGAAATCTCAGCAATTGATTCTAGGACCGATGGTTCTTGTGTGACAGCGTCCTTTCTCTCCATTTCAACCTCTTCCTCAGTTTGAGTTTCCACCTCAACAAACATTTTTGAAGATGCTGGTTCTTGTGTAAAAAAAATTTCTTCTTGGATTTTACCTTCAACAAATTCAGTCCGAGTTGCAACTTCAATAAATATTTCCAAGGGCGTTGGTTCTTGTGTGACAATGTCCTTTTCCTTCATTTCTCCAAGTTGCTGGGAAGGTTCCTGGACTACCTCAATGTCTATTGAGCAATGAGACTGTTCGATGAGTAATTCTATATCTCCTGATGGATGAGTTTGCATATCTTCTTCTTCTTCTGGTTCCAGATCCAAGATTAAGTCTATTCCTAGCTCATTTTCCCCCATCAGCTCAACTGTGGGCACTTCTCCTTCTTGCTTTGTCTGTTCAGGTGCTTGTGCAACAAGATCCACCAATATGACTTTATGCCCTACCAATTTATATATGTCTCCACATTCTGGGCATATCACTTTTCCCGACTCTTCATGGCCCAAGTCAGGGAATGAATTTTCCACTTGTTCTGCAGCTTCCACTAATATATCCAGACTCCTTTTTGCTTGTTTCCTACTTATCGCCTTCCATTTCTCCATTTCAATTCGAAGTGTTTGTACTTCTTCCCTTAACTGTCCGTTTTCATACAGGATATTTTCAATCTGGGGTTCATTCACAGTAGGTTCCTGTGTGTCAGCAAGTGTTTTGGGATCTAAGATAGGGATTTCTATGCTTGTCCCTGCTACACAAGTTGCTTCTGCTAAAGGTACCTCAATATTTGCTCCGATTTCACCTGCTGTCTCAGCTGAGGGTAGTTCAATATTTGCCCCAATTTCACCTGTTGTCTCAACTGCTGCCATAGATCAAGTCCTTCTTCTCTTTACCCCTTCCGATGGCTGATTAGCACTGCTTGTTTCCACTGATGTAGTAGCTCTAGGTCTCCTCTTCCTTGTTGAAGTAGCTATCTGGTTC
Source organism: Larix kaempferi (assembly GCA_027924585.1). Classification (NCBI taxonomy): domain Eukaryota; kingdom Viridiplantae; phylum Streptophyta; class Pinopsida; order Pinales; family Pinaceae; genus Larix; species Larix kaempferi. The sequence continues at coordinate 3,440,633 of BSBM01000091.1, forward strand.
TTATTCCCTATTCTTTTTCTTTTCTTCTGTGACACAGGGGTTTCCAAATTTTCAGATGGAAAATCGAATTCCTCCTCTTCCACAATAGTTCCCTGGATTTACGGGGAGGATGCAATATCCAACACCTCTTTTATTTCCTCTGCTGCACCTTCCTGGCATTCTCCTTCCTGCATTACCGCTTCCGCAGATGCATCTTCAATTGTCGTAGCTTCAACAGCTGCTCCAGCTTCAGCTTCTTCTGCTGCAGCTGCTAATGATGCCATTTGTTGAAATATTGTAACTTCAAAGAATATTATATTTGTATATTATTTATTCCGGAGATGTTCCATACCTCCGATGTGATTATACTATAAATTCGGAGATGTTTATTCCTCCAAGTTGGTTGTGGTAACTAGGGTTATTAGACCCACCATGTGGGGGTCGGCCGTGTCAGTTATAATAGGGTATTTAACCTAATGGTTAAATACGAGCCTACATGTACTTGTGTAAAATACATATCAGAGTAGTGTATAAATAGAGGAGGTGTGTTCCTCATTTGACACACACACACTCACTTGAGGATAGTGCACTTGGGGAGGAGAGGTCTGCTATTGTGGAGGAGGAGATCATGTCTCAGGGTTTCATCTTTGTATATTGCTGGTCATCTATATTGAGGAAGCTTTGCTAGGTTTTCTACCCCATGAGGGTTTCCCAGGATAAATCTCTGTCTCTTGTGTTTATGCTATGCTTGTTGTTTCTTCAGTGATCCTGTATATGCTATTATTGTGAAATGGAATGTAATGCTGCTATTTTATGTCTTAGCATATTAAATCTTCACATGGTATCAGAGCTAACCTGAAGAAAGACAAGGTATGGCACTAATGACACTTGCTTTACTTACGACAATTTGAAGGTTAGGGTTTTACATAGCAAAAACCAGTCATCGTAGCACTTTCGCTATAAATCCGTTTTGGCGAAGTTTTCGGATCTGAAATTGTTACAGGACGAAGAATAAATCTCCAGGTACCTTGTGTCCAAAGGACAACCTCTAATTCGTTGTACTTTATGAGTTATGATCAGTACAAGTTAGGGTTTCTGCCTCTTCCAGAACTCAGTCAAAATCAGGTGACCTTGGAAAAAAAAGGTCATAACTTGGGCTAGGAAGCTCCAAATGAAATTTCGTAAAAAGTGACAGGTAGTACACAGACTGTACTATCTCAGAAAACTTTTTTAGAGGCCGAAGGTGAACCAGTGACACGTGGCACGCCGTACAAGTTCGCTCTCCTGTTTTATCCCATAAACAGGTCACGTTGCGACACTTGGCATAACTCTCTCTCAGAGAGTCCAATTGAGGTCAGACCTGTCAGGATGGAAAGACGACAGGTCGAGCTATCTCAGAAAAAGTTTTCAGAGGCCGAAGTTCAAATAGTGACACGTGGCATGCCGTACAAGTTCCCTCTCCTGTTTTATCCCATAAACAGGTCATGTTGCGACACTTGGCATAACTCTCTCTCAGAAAACCCAATTGAGGTCAGAACTGTCAGGATGGAAAGATGACAGGTCAGGCTACTGCAGAAAAAGAGTTTCAGACCATGTGGAGCAAAAATTTCAGATTTATAGCAGAAACAATCAGGTGCATATTTCTGTCAAAACAGAATTATTTTTGGAGCACCTTTATTCATGGCTTCCGGAATTTAGGGTTTCGGAGAAAGTTAGAACTTTTGGAATCGGAGTCCACGGCTGAATGCTAATCAAGACAATCAAAATTTAGAGACCAAGATTGAATTTTTTGGTTGGGTGGAAGACCGGGCTTGATCAAACCCCAGTTCGGGATTTTGATTGGAAAGATGGAAAATTAGGGCTTCAGCAAAAGTTGGAATTTTTGAAGTCTGTAACCACGGCTGGAAGCTCCTAAGAAAAAATAAGAGTTTAGAGCCTTGGATTGAACCTTTTGTTTGGGCAGAAGGGTGGGCTTCATCAAACCCTAGTTCGGGATCCTGTCCAGAAGATCCAGAAGTTTCAAAGGCAATTTTGAGGGGTCAAATTTTGGAGATTCCAAAATTGAAATATGCCAGTTTGATCAGCTCAGCAAGACATATTCTTTCATCCATTCAGAAGTATGAAAGTCAAAGGTTGAATCTTTAGGGTTTCTCTAGCAAACCCTAATCAAGCTCCAGATCCAGTTTCAGGGGGAGTTGAGGCTAAGGCCTTACATAAGAAGACTACAAGAAGTATCGACAGGTATGACTTAAGGAGGCTCAGGTATGTCTTGAAATCTAATTCTTGATTAAGTTCATGATGTGTTTGTCTTCATATTATTTATTAGTACAATCTTGATTAATGTTAGAATTGTCTTATCACCCTAGTAACAGTATGAATGCATGTGAATGATCAAAGACATTCATTGATTAGGGCTATATGATTGTACTAATGCATTATGATGTTGTGTGAGGTTGATGTTGTCTGCTAACAAGATACAGGTACATCACAAAAGACAAATCAGGTTCCATGACCATGAAAACATGAAGACAAAGACTCATCCATAATCTTTGTTCTACTTACGAGGTATGTATGACTTTTTTATATTATGCTTAACCTATGAGACATGCAGGTTCTAGCTCAGGATCTCTAAATCATTGAAGAGATTGTTTAGGTATGTTGTACATAACTAAGTAGGTATACTAATCCAGGTATGTTTCCCATTAATCTTACCTTGTGTTAGGATCCCTTAAGTATACTTGGTATGATTGGTTATGCTTATTCATAAAGTTAGTAATCAAGGGATTATGCATATTATGTCTTTTATCTTGAGTGATGATATGCATGAGTAAAAGAAGACTTCCCTGAAATCTTGAATACTAATGTTTATTAACTATAATCATGACTATACATTCTCAAGATTATTTAGAACTATAATGTTTTGATAACATTTAGAACATACTAATGGGTGTATGTTTGTGTATGAGATCATGAGGATGACACTTGAACATGCACAGTGGTACAGAATGAATAGAAGTTCAAAAGACATACAGAAGATCAAGCGGGAGGCAACCACACAAACATAAAAGATAAGTATTTGAGTTGTTATTTGAAATAGTAAATGATATTGCCTGTAATAGGTTGTATGCATATTTGTATTCCTATAATATATCATGCTGAGTGTAAATATTCATAGAACATTGAACAGTATACTACTAATATGCATATGATTGGTAAGTTGGACAAACATTCCATTGTTGCTTGTCTAGAATGAAACCTCTTTGCTGACATGCTGAGAGTTGTGCACACTCTCGATAGTATGTTCTGGCAGAGATGGAAGGCATCTAGATAGCCACTGTATGCATACAGGATATGGGAAAGTGTTGTGCCAAAGTATTGGTCAAGATAGTCGCATAACTATGTAAATGATATCTGTATGCATAATAGGTTATCATGTCAATGTGATTTGATGATTATGAAGTATTACTAATCATGTACCTAATTTTGATTTGTAGGAAAAATCATGATGAATGATGAACAAGCGATGGATGTTCAACAAAAGGATTTACAAATCAAACACACTATAGAAGGCTCATGGCTAGAAGATTCTCTTAGAAAGAGGAAGAGAATCATGATGAGATGTTTGCTCCAAGTGGCTAAGATAATACCATTCTCTTAATGGTGTAATTAAAGAAGAAGTGTGAATCAGGTTTTATATGGGTTCCCAGGATCGATAATCAATTGATGAGCTTAATGATCACCATGGGTGATGTGGATCTCAACCTTTGCTACAAGGTTGAATATGGATTCTATACACATATGACATGGATGCAAGAAGGAACTCACCACAGAGTTGGAATGATGTTGAGGCTCATATCAGTAGACCCATCTGATGAGAGATGGCACAGATAGAAGACTGTAGAAAAGAAAAATGAAAGATCTTAGATTAATGTATTACTTCATAGGTCTAGAAGTATGGAAAGGCTCAGTGGGAATCTTTCTCAACCAGAGAAAGTATGCTGAGAAATCTTGAGAAGACTTGATATGATGGAATGGCCACTCTTATGGATTCCAACTTGAAACTGTTAGGAGATGACTCATCAGAGTTAGTGGATATAACTCTGTACAGTCAAATTATTGGGTCTTTGATATATCTAACATATACTAGGTTAGATATATGCTTTGTTGTGAACACCTTGAGTCAGTATCTAGTGGAAACTAGATGTGTTTACCTGATAGTTGCAAAGCATGTGATGAGGCACATAAAGGACACGATAGAATTTGATCTATGCTATCTTGAAGATCATGACTTCAGATGGCTATTCAGATTCTGTTTGGGCAGGAAGTGTATCAGACAGGAAGAACACATCGAGAGGATGTTATTGTCTGGGATTAGCCATGATCTCGTGGTTTAGCTGGAAGCAGTCTAGTGTGGCTCTCAGCACAAGCGGAATATATGGCTGCTTGCTCTGCTAGTTGTGAAGAAGTTTGGCTTTAGGATTGTTTGACTTAGAGATAGAACCAACTGAGATCCTATGTGATAATTAGGGTTGTATCAAGATGACATAGAATCTAGTGTTCCATGATAAGTCAAAGAACATAGGGAACAAACAAGATATGACGCGGAAAGGAACTATAAAGTTTGAATTTGTAACAGGTTACCATTGTACTAACCAAACCTTTACCTCAAGTGAAGAAGTTACCAACATACTAACCAAACCTCTGTCTCAAGTGAAATTTGAATACTTCCGAGACAAGCTTGGTGTAGTTCAAAAAGGACCCTCCTCGAAAGGGGGAGTAGTATAGTCACTGATGATGAGTTTGTCTCATCGAACAACAAGGTCGATGATGAGGTAACCTGTTCTCCACACCTAGATACTTAGAAATATTTAGATTTAGGACTCTTATACTTAGAATACTTAGTTTTACTTATACATGCTTTTGATGTTAGATGTATTAGTAAGAATACATGCTTTTGATGATAGATGTATTGGTGAGAATACATGCTTTTGATGATAAGATGTATTGGTAAGAATACATACTTTTGATGATACATGTATTGATTAATGTACTTGTATGGTTGAAGATACTTGTACTTGTATTGATCAGAATACATGTGGGGATTGTATCATCCTTGAACACTTGTTCTAAAGAGATCCGTAGACGTATGGTCTCCGAAAATGAAGTCCTTAGTGGACAGGTGGGGATTGGATCATCCCTGGACTTTCAGTCCTTAAGAGAGCCGTAGACGTGAGGTCTCCGAGAATGAAGTCCTTGGTGGACTTGAGGGGATTGGATCATCCCTGGACTTTCAGTCCTAAAGAGAGCCGTAGATGTGAGGTCTCCGAGAATGAAGTCCTTAGTGGACAGTTGAGGGGATTGGATCATCCTTGGACTTTCAGTCCTAAAGAGAGCCGTAGACGTGAGGTCTCCGAGAATGAAGTCCTTAGTGGACAGTTGAGGGGATTGGATCATCCCTGGACTTTCAGTCCTAAAGAGAGCCGTAGACGTGAGGTCTCCGAGAATGAAGTCCTTAGTGGACAGTTGAGGGGATTGGATCATCCCTGGACTTTCAGTCCTAAAGAGAGCCGTAGACGTGAGGTCTCCGAGAATGAAGTCCTTAGTGGACAGTTGAGGGGATTGGATCATCCCTGGACTTTCAGTCCTAAAGAGAGCCGTAGACGTGAGGTCTCCGAGAATGAAGTCCTTAGTGGACAGTTGAGGGGATTGGATCATCCCTGGACTTTCAGTCCTAAAGAGAGCCGTAGACGTGAGGTCTCCGAGAATGAAGTCCTGAATAAACAGGCAGGGGATTGCATCGTCCCCGGACTGAGGTCCCAGAATAGAGCCGTAGACTGGGTCTCCGATAATGAAGTCCTGAATAAACAGGCAGGGGATTGTATCATCCCCGGACTGTGGTCCCTGAATTGATCCGTAGACGTGAGGTCTCCGAGAAGTGGGGATTGTATCATCCCCGGACTTCGGTCCCTGAATTGATCCGTAGACGTGTGGTCTCCGAGAAGTGGGGATTGTATCATCCCCGGACTTCAGTCCCTGAATTGATCCGTAGACGTGTGGTCTCCCAGAAGTGGGGATTGTATCATCCCCGGACTTCGGTCCCTGAATTGATCCGTAGACGTGTGGTCTCTGAGAAGTGGGGATTGTATCATCCCCGGACTTCGGTCCCTGAATTGATCCGTAGACGTGTGGTCTCCGAGAAGTGGGGATTGTATCATCCCCGGACTTTGGTCCCTGAATTGATCCGTAGACGAATGGTCTCCGAGAAAGTGATTTTTTATTAATGATGTGGTTACTTGTATCGGTAGGATACTTGTATTGATGACGTGGTTACTTGTATCAGTAGGATACTTGTATTGATGATGTGGTTACTTGTATCGGTAGGATACTTGTATTGATGATGTGGTTACTTGTATCGGTAGGATACTTGTATTGATGATGTGGTTACTTGTATCGGTAGGATACTTGTATTGATGATGTGGTTACTTGTATCGGTAGGATACTTGTATTGATGACGTGGTTACTTGTATCGGTAGGATACTTGTATTGATGATGTGGTTACTTGTATCGGTAGGATACATGTATTGATTACATGGTTACTTGTATCAGTATGGATACTTGTATTGATGATATGTATACTTGTATTGGCATGAATACTTATGCTGATGATCGTGAGATGACGATGCTGATGATCGTGTGATGATGATGCTAATGATCATGACGATGCTGATGATCGTGTGATGACGATGTTGATGATCGTGTGATGACGATGCTGATGATCGTGTGATGATGATGCTAATGATCGTGACGATGCTGATGATCGTGTGATGACGATGTTGATGATCGTGTGATGACAATGCTGATGATCGTGTGATGACGATAATCGTGAGGATCCAGATGATGATATTGTTGTAGCTGTTCAAGTGCTACAGAAGATAAAGACTCAATACTGAAGATGTCGATGTTCCAGTATTGAAGATGTTCCAGTAACTGCTTGAGTTACTGATGATGTTGAGAAATCTTCCAATGATTTATAGATGTATCATGTATGATGTTGATGACTCCTTGCTCGTGCAGATACTGTTATAATATCCTTCTCGTTAAGGGGGAGTGTTGAAATATTGTAACTTCAAAGAATATTATATTTGTATATTATTTATTCCGGAGATGTTCCATACCTCCGATGTGATTATACTATAAATTCGGAGATGTTTATTCCTCCAAGTTGGTTGTGGTAACTAGGGTTATTAGACCCACCATGTGGGGGTCGGCCGAGTCAGTTATAATAGGGTATTTAACCTAATGGTTAAATACGAGCCTACATGTATTTGTGTAAAATACATATCAGAGTAGTGTATAAATAGAGGAGGTGTGTTCCTCATTTGACACACACACACTCACTTGAGGATAGTGCACTTGGGGAGGAGAGGTCTGCTATTGTGGAGGAGGAGATCATGTCTCAGGGTTTCATCTTTGTATATTGCTGGTCATCTATATTGAGGAAGCTTTGCTGGGTTTTCTACCCCATGATGGTTTCCCAGGATAAATCTCTGTCTCTTGTGTTTATGCTATGCTTGTTGTTTCTTCAGTGATCCTGTATATGCTATTATTGTGAAATGGAATGTAATGCTGCTATTTTATGTCTTAGCATATTAAATCTTAACACCATTTCCACTGCTTAAACTGCCACCCTTACTACAATTTCAATTGGGTCTATTCCTTCCCCTATAGGGTTTGCTTCTATTGCAGCTTCTGATGTTACTGCCTCATCTACCCTGGCTTCCATTACTATTTCCTCGATGACAGGGTTCGCTGTTGTTGCTGCTTCCCCTATATTTTGATTTTCAGATACCCCATCTAAACCAGGGTCCACTGCTATTGCATCTTCCCCTATGTCTACTTCTCCTTCCCTTTTATTTAGGTTTCCATCCTCCCCCCCAATTGGATTTGAGGAGCTTCGGTGCTCTTCTTCTTCTGCAATACCCCCCAATTCCAATTTAGGTTCTCTAATTACCTCAGCACCAGCAAGAAACTGAGCCCAGGTTAAATTATGACGTGCAATGGCCCTCAATATAAGTAATTTATTCAGGCCATGATTGGTGAGGGAGGAAACTGGGTGTTGGGCTACTATTGCATAACCAACCATATTTTGTAGGGTCTTAAAGAGATAAAACGACATATTAACTAGGTTGCCATGGTGTAGATGAGATAACAAAGGGAATTCAGAATAATAGATAGTTTGGTACCTACCTTCACAGGAGATATACTTCTTCAGAAAAATTGCCACTTGATCCCAGGACGAGGTAATGAGTCCAATGCAATTCCACGACCTTTTGGACGAACATTCTCCCCAACTACAAGAAATTCCCTTATTGTAGTCGAATTCGGCACCTTCCATCCAAATAATTTCTTCCCAACCTGGGGTAAGCTAGTAACCTTAGATATAATGGCTTCTGTAACCTCAATGCGTACCCCCTTGACTTCAGAACGAGTATCATTCAAGTTAAAAACAAATTGTAATGGCATTTCAATGTGGAAACCGTTTAGACATTGGAAATACTCGATCCATTCAGCTGTTGCAAAAATGGTGAAAACTTCCGCATTGGCATGCAAAGCTTCCGTATTTTCAGGTTCATGCCTAACCGGGTTACCCATATCAACCTCCTTTCATAATTTAGACAGCAGATACAACGCTTATCAGTTCATACGTGGAAGTTGCAGCCTTCGAACATTCATGGAATAGCTGGGATTTGAAATTGGGTATTTTAGGAAAGATGGTGCAGTTTTCAACTCACGGTAGATGATACAGTTAAGGAAAAATGGCGAAATTGGGAAATTTTGGTACGAATCGGGTAAAATGATGGTCAGGTTGTTACTCCTGACACATTCTTTGGTGATTAAGTGTGTAGAAAATGTTGATGGTGACAAAATACAAGACATGCTCATAATTGCAACAATTAATTTGATGCTTAATCATGATTATAGTTAGAACCCGTACCTTCAGGATTTAATGCTCAAACCACCATTATGTCATGGCATTATATTCACAGTCACATCGCTGGTAAAATACGCATGTGCCAAGATGATTTGGACACTGCGAACCAGGATGATTGTGCATTCATGCTGACAGGTATGCAAGATGTCCCAATGGTTATCATCGTTCTTGGCAGACTGCAATTCGCATTGTGGAGTCATCATTTGAATTCGAGCCAGGGTAGATCATTAGCGGCAAGACTGTTCTAAAGGGCAGACAATCTAGAGGAGTTATAGATGATGAATAAGAATGAAGACTTGAGCAGAATTAGGCGAAATATGGTAGAGTTACAGCTGCAAAAATTGGAAAAATGGTCGAAAGTGGCGGAGTTGCAGCTACAGAAATTGGTGAAATAGGAAAAAATAGTGGCGTTGTAACTGTTGGAAAAAGGCGAAATGAATGAGAAGATAGCAGAGTCATGGCTACTAGACTTGGCGGAATAGGAAAAAAGTAGAGGAGTCGCAGCTGCTGGCAAAAGGAGAAAATCAAATGGAAATATTGGAGTCGCAGCTGCTAAACTTTGACAGAATGGGAAAAAATAGCGATGTCGCAGCTGCGGAAAAAGGTGAAATGGATAAAAATAGTGGATTTGCAGCTGTGCAACTTGGCAAAATAAGCAAAAGTAGCGGAGTCACAACTGCTGGAAAAGTGAAGTGAATGGAAAATAACGGGGTTACAACTGCGAAAATTGGAAGAATGAGCAAGGTAAGGAGTCATAGCTGTGCAAAATGAGTAATAGGAAAATTATCAGCTGGCTACTGAAAACTAACAAATCGTTTATCTTCTTCAAAATAGCTTTATTAGATCAGGAAACAATGTAATGTGTCTGCGATCGTCTGGCCCAGTCATGATTGCTGCTCCTCAAATTAATTCCTTCACACGGTTCTTCAAAACAAAACCCGATCAAATGCAAAATTGAAAAATAGATAAAATACAGAATGAAAAATAATTTATTTATGTACAGATTATGTGTGGAAATTGAAGTTCTTAAAAGTTCACAGGGGTTGAGAAAAATCCCTGCCCTGTCATTAACTGATAATCTGGATCCGCTGCAACATGTAAAACAAAAGCATCCTTAGAGATCAGTTTGTGATACAATCGCAGCCAATGACGATTTGCGAATAATGGTGTCTTGTTTTCATCAATGGTGATCAACTGGACTGTTCCATTGTCAAATACTCGATCTATTTGATAAGGTCCCAACCAACGAGTGCATAGCTTGCGTTTGAAATACCTCTTAAATCGTGAATCATATAACAGAGCCCAGTCTCCTTCCTGGAAGACTTTCTTTTTTATGAATCTATCATGCCATTTAGAGTGCTGCTCTTGGCTTCGAGTTGTATGATTTACTGCTGCTGTGCGCTTTTCATCCAATTCGTTAAGCTGATTCAGTCGGTTCCTCTGTGCTTTTGATAAATCAAGGTTTTCTTCCAGAGCTGTTTTCAAGGTTCTGATTTCAAACTTAATTGGGAAAAAGAATTCTTACCATATACCAATTCATAGGGGGAAAAACCAGTGGTGTTATGCCATGTAGTGCGATAGGCCCATAGTGCCTCTGGGAGTCTTTCAGCTCAATCTTTACGATGGCTTTTCAATATCTTTGTCAAAATAGCCTCGATGACCTTGTTTGAACTCTCCACTTGGCCATTGGCCCGTGGATGATATGGCGAGGTTATTCTGTGTTGAATATGAAATTTCTGTAACAACGCTTCCAGTTTGTGAGACACAAACTGCAGTCCACCATCTGTGATGATTTCCTTGGGTACTCCAAACCGAGTAAAAATTTCTTCATACACGAAATCAATCATAGCCTAATCATTAGCCATAACCATGGTTACAGCTTCCACCCATTTGGTCATGTAATCTGTGCAAACCAAGATGTGAACTTTCTGTTTTGAGGGAGGGTTGATAGTCCCTACGAAATCCAAAGCCCATCTGTCAAATGGTTCAACCACGAGTTGTGGCTGCAAAGGCATTTCATCTACTCTGTTGGGTTGGCCCATCCTTTGGAAGCTATCACATGCCTAAACATACTTCTTTGCATACCTGAACAATGTGGACTAGAAATAACCCATCCTCAAAACCTTATGACCCATCATTTTATCAGCAAAGTGTCCCCCACAGGGCTCATCATGGCAAGCTTTAAGGATACTAAAAACTTCATCTTCTCTGACACATCTTCTAATTTCTAAATGAAGTGCGGTATAGAAAAGATCTCCATCAATCCAGTAATACCCAACACTTTGTTGTATGATCTTTATTTTTTCTTGCTTCGACATATGTTCTGGAAGCTTACCTGCAGCCAAAAAAGTTAGCAATATCTGCATACCATGGGGAATGAGCTGATACTGCAAAAAAATGTTCATCAGGGAAGGAATATTTGACTAGTAAATTGTCATCACTGTTAGTAAGTCAAGATAAAAAGTATGCAACAACATTTTACTTCCCTAGTCTATCAATAATTGTGATGTCAAATTCCTGTAACAGTAACATCCATCTAGGAACTCTAGCATTCGTGATTGGTTTATTCATTAAATATTTGATGGAACAATGATCAGTGTGCACAAAAGTGGAGTATCCAGTAATGTAGTGTCTAAATTTGTTGATGGCATAAAATATGGAAAGGAATTCTTTTTCTTTGACAGTATAGTTTAGTTCAGCAGGAGATAAGTTCTTACTGATGTAATAAATTGCATATGGGACATTACTGTTGGCGGATATTTCTACCCTATAGCTAGGAAACTAAAGCTATCAACTTGGTTGGGGTGACAGGTAAGTGCATTAATGCTATTACAAAGACATTTACGAAAGAAATAGATTGTAGATTTAGGGAACACACCTTTTAACCGTAGTTTGATCCTAGCCTTGACTCGATCCCGTGTCCAGCTTCCAAATCTACTTTTCCTTCGGCAAACCTGTAACAACAATACCTTCCTCAAACATTTTGGGCAACATACAAAGCTTGAAATAAACAAAAACTATGTTTAATATCCAGCATTGACCAAAATAAATCCAACTTAAAATGTCATTTCATAACACATTCAGATTGGAACAAGGAAACACTTCAACCTTTATTTGTCAAACTTAGAATGAAGTACAAGTATACTTGATAATGAAGCAGGCTCCTGCAACTAGATTCTGGGCTCTGGCTCTGCTCTGGCTTGAATGTCTTCTGCATAACTTCTCCAATGTCCTAAAGTTTCTCCATTAACTCCTCTTCTAGCTTTTCTAGCAATCAATTGTAACCTTGCTCCTTTAACCTTCTTGGTATTTATAGGTTCAAAGAAGCAGTTCAGGTCGAGATGTAGTTATGGAGGAAGTTGGGGGAGTTAAGAAACTGCCATCAACTAATCCTCCTCGATGAATTAATATATTTTTTAATCATCTTTTAAGATATACGCGACTCTTCTTCAGTGGAGTAGCGTATAGGGCGCTACCCTAATATTTAACAACTAGCGCTCAATTGATTTTTAATGTCGAGCGCTACTTTTCTACACTGGAGTAGCGTATACTTAGATATGGGCGCTACTATTATACAGTGGAGTAGCGTATGGGTGCTAGTCTCTTTAGGTAGAGTAGCGCTCATATCTCAAAATGATATTTTTGTGTTTTTTCCAGTAATGTCAGGAAATGGGATGAGTTGTCATGTCATCCAAGGTCAACATGCTCCTCCATCCAAGTTGTCCTTTTGTGTGATCAGCAGCTCAGGGTGATCACAGACGGAGAGGTGCAATTTTGACCTATAACAGATGCCCCCTAATGTGTGAGGTCAGAGAGAAACGATGGCCGAAATACATTACAATCCAAAGCCAGAGGAGGAGCACAGAGCCACACAAAACAAGTCACAATAAACCTGCAACAAAGATCAAGGTCAGCGAGCAATTACATTTTTGACATCGTATAGATGTGTAGTGTGATATAACATGATCTCCGATACATAACAAGGAGATGTATATAAAAGCATGGCCACTTGAAATACAAGCGTGGATCCATGTCAAACTGAGAGATCATAGCCATAACAACAAACTGGATCTATGTCTCATGGAGAGCCGTATATAAGTGAGGCTCAGTCTTGCGCAACTTGGGTGATAACAAAATGAGGTAATGTCATCAAAAAATCCCAAGGTCTTCATCCCACAATAACCCTAGGTACAAACCTGAAACATGTGAATAGATGAGCTGATAGTCGAACATGGAGGGCATCATTTGATTGCCGGTCATTGATGTATACCGTTAACAAACGCGAGGACTTCCACCGATAATGATGATGGGGTCCAAGGTACCAAGTACGATTCGCCAAATGTGAATAGATGGACTTGGAGTCAAACACTTGGAAATCCCGTCGAAGAAGAGACATTGATGTATTCTCATCATTCAACAGCGAGGAAAATTGCCACTGGTGACTGCAATCTCCAAGGTACTAACCGAAACTCTAAACTTCAATCCTAGAATAATGATTTGGTGTCGATGGGAAGAAGTCCGTTGGAAGGGAGGCCTTAAGGCATCCTCCATCATCCAACTCGAGGAACACTCAACTGATAAGAGCTGATATGGAATAATATGCAACAAGACTGACACTAGGAAGGCCGACACATGAGGTCAAGGTAAATTGTAGAATGGCCGACATAGGGTATATCCTTGAACATTGAGCACGACACAAAAGTGACTCAGGCAGTTTCTGAAATAATGGGGTAAATAAGTCTGAAATGTAAGAGACATTAACAGACCCTCCATATGGTTGGAATAATAACCAACCAGGGGAGTAAATAACTCGGAGGAAAGGTTCACCCTGAGGCCAAAAACTAAACCCAACCGACAAGATAGACTCAAGTAGGTGCTTTGTTCAAGGATAGAACTTGACTGAAACTGCCTTTGACAATGAAGATATGATATGTTTTCCCGTTCCTTATTCTTTTTAGATAAAAGAATACCCTTCTTGTGGATTTAATGAGTCCAAGAAAGAATGAAAACTCAATAGGTCCAACCATGTAAATAATTTAACGAGCCCATGGGAGGAAGACTCAGTACCTTCTTCATAATTTAGAGAGTTCGAAGAAGAGATAGAAGATTACTCTATATGTACTGATCTCTGGATTTTAATATCGAGCCGAGATCTGTTCTTGCTCGCCGGTGTTTTCAATTTTAAGGAGTCTGAAAAACTTAAACAATAACTCCATATATCTGCTCGTGGATTTTAGTATCGAGCCCAAGTAGATTAATGCTCGCCGGTGTTTTCTTGTTTATAGAGTCTGAAAAACTTAAACAATCCTCTTTTCACCTATCCGTGGATTTTATATCGAGCCCGGATTGGTTTGTGCTCGGCGGTGTTTTCTTGTTTATAGAGTTGAAAAACTTAAACAGTCCTCTACTTACCCTCTCGTGGATTTAAAATCGAGCCCGAGTAGGTGAATGCTCGCTTGGTATTTTCATGTTTAGAGAGTTTGAAAACCCTAAAGAGAGACTCCAAAAGGTCATTTTTCGTATAGTTAGTCTCCTCCCCCGAAAAAGTATAAAACAATGAAAGGAGAACTCTTCTAGCGCATACAGGAGTATAACTAGAGTATACCTTTTCCGTAGTTAATCCACTGAGGCCCGGAAAAGGGGTAATTCTATACCTGAGTGGATGAGCCTTCAGATACTTTAACAAGCTCGAAGAGGACAAGTTTGCTTAGTAATCTTGTTTAGGTTTAAATAGTCCAAACAAGAGCTTAAAATGACTTAAAGGTTAGCTTCTGGGATCGTAGCTTCATGTCCTGCCAAAACTAGGTCTTCAACAAAATATTAGTCAATGCCACAAAAATCTTAAATGATATATGAATTTAGAATATTTAGCTAACTGACAAAGTCTATCATCAAGAAATTTGAGCTTAGGAGACGAATCTGACAACAATTGAGTGAAAATTGAACTTGGATCAGTGTTATACCTTATTTTGTGTTTCAATTGATTAATTAGGGTTTTTGAAAGTGTTTGAAACTATGGAAAATTAAAAATTATGGGTAAAAATCAAAATCCAATTTTATATATAATTTCATTGTTACAAATCCAATTTTCAATTTGTGTTGTAGGGCAAACATTGGGCACCATTTTGCGAATTTCAAATCTCCATCGTGATCAAACGGAGCATCCAATCACCAAACTTCTTCCACCAAGTAAGTAGAAATCAACCAATCTTGCATTTCAATGGTTTATTTGTAAATTTTTGAGCAAAAATGGCCCGAAACGCGATGCTCATAAGGTTTTATGCGCGGGCGCTACTGTGTATACACAAGAGTAGCGTACAAACCCAATGGGCGCTACTTTGCTCAAACAGAGTAGCGCTTACACGCTACTGTGTAGTATACACAGTAGCGTACATATTTGCAAAGCCATTTTCAAGCGCCGAGACTCAAAATTTTGGGGGTTTTTATGCAGGATGGTCTTCCAATGGAGGGAAAGGGAGCATGAAGACATGGATAGACTAGCCATGCAAGAACCGGCTACCCTCCATGCGCTCCGTAGATGCGGTTTGTTGAAATTTTATCGAACTGTAAACATGCGGGCACTAAACAAGCTGTTTCGGAGATTGCTTCAGTTTTGGGATGTCGATACTAATACCTTCATCATCCGGGGGAAAAATCTTGAGCTTACCGTTGAGGATATATACTTTATTACTGGTCTCTCAAGGAAAGGAGACGTAATCAATCTGAAAGGGACATCTCGTTTGGGTGCACGATCAGTGCAAGAATATGTAAATACATACTGTGTTGCCGGAGCAGAAAAATCGGGAAGCCAAGTCCTGATTTCAACTATTGATGGTCTCCCGCTGAAAGTGATAGTGAGCATGATCAACCGGGTAGCCGGTAGTGCATCACAACACTTAGCTTCCAGGCATTCGATGCATATTGGTGTACAGTGCTTGCACGGCCATGTTTATGATTGGAGTACTAGCTTGTTGGCAAACATGAAGTATCAATTGACAGGTTGCAAATCCGGCTCAATGAAGAATTTCGGGTACGGGAGTATCTTGTGTACTTTCTTCTTCGATAGGATGCCTGCTATTAGTTTGGGGATGCCTCTACCACAGGTGAACCCCCGTGAGCCCAGACTAGGCCGTTGGGGTGACATTTTTCTCCGCCAGGGTGGTGGAGAAAATCACTATTGTTACCACACTGATGACTTCTGGGGGTGGTGGGAGAGGCAGGTTCCTGCTTTTGAGCAGTTTCCTTATGTTGGATTGGATTTCTGTCACGATCCAGAGCTGGTGCTTCCACTAGGTGGAGCCTGGGGAGATATTGGTATGTTTAAATTTTGAGAAATTATTTAATTTTTTCAAACTTTTCAAGTATTTGATTTTTATGAATGAGTTTTGGAGTTCTAATCAAGTGTCAAATGCAGATGTTGGGCCCGTTCGTCCCGAGGGCCATCCTACCATCTATGTGAGGCCAGCTGATATCACCGCAGCAGAAGCTATGTTGGGAACCCTGGAGAGGAAAATGAGTCGGTTGACTCATGAGATTCCTGCATGCCGCATGGACTAGATACCTGTAGACATGCAGGAAGATGTTGTTGGGTTGCCCCCAGCATGGCTTAGATTACTGCGGAGAGTTGCTAGACTAGTGATATGCTATCACAATGCGGTAGATGATGAGGAGGTTCCTCCTTCTCCGTAGGAGAAGAAAAACATTATATGTATATATTTTTGAGGCTACCATGCCCAGCTTTTGTACTTTTATGACTTGACTTGAGAGACTCATGACTCAAAAACTCATATTTTTTTTTTTTTGATACGGTACTAGTTATATATACAGTATCGGTTATTTACATGTGTATGCGTTTAAATTTTATGTGTGGGATGTTGTTTTACAATGTATGATGCAAATGCCAGTCTAACACATAGTTTGCTAATGAATCAGCTAAATTGTTTAAATTTCTTGGAATGTGTTCATATCTGATATAATGAAATTGTCTTTCCAATAGTCTAACTCGTAGAAACTGACGTAGCAATCCTGGATCCCTGATCCGATAGACACCTGTTAACTGAAATACAATTAGTTGTGATTCAAGCCTTACCTCCAGGTACGAAATGCCATGAATGAGGGCATCTCGGAGAAGTTCTATAACTGCACTGTATTCAGCTACATTATTCGTGGTAGGTCCCAAACAAACCCCCCCCCCGAAGAAACCAGTTGGTCAGCGGGTGAGTAAATGACCTAAGCTGCTACAGCCAACTGACAGGTGTGGCGACTGGCGCCATTAGCAAATCCTAGGAATTGTGCGGTTGACATCTGGTACACGAAACTATACAAAAATATACAGCTATGTTACAAGAAAAAGTATTTCAGCCTAAGCATAATACTTCTTCAGGTAGAGCCCATTTCTAGGCTCGGCCAACTTATTACCTTCGTGATCTACCAGTTCGTAGGCACCTTTCTTCAATACCTTAGAAATTATATAAGGTCCGAGCCACCTGGATTTGAATTTACCGGGTCCTAAAGGTTCTTTGTCTTGATCCCAAAGTAGGACCAAATCTCCCTCGATGAAAACTCTAGGTTTGACGGTTTTATCGTATTGTCCTTTGACTCATTTTTTGTGAACCTCGTTTGTTGTAAGTGCATCCCGGCGCTGTTCATCTAGATGTTCTAAGTGTAACAAACGTTCTTCGAGTATTGAAGTATCGGGTAATAACTGAACTGCTAGTTTTAGCGAAGGGATCTCGCATTCAATCGGCACAACTGCTTCTATCCCATGCACCAGTTGGAAGGGAGAGAAACCGGTAGTAGTCTTAACGTTGGCTCGGTAAGCCCAAAGAGCCGGGTATAGCATGATGTGCCAATTATTCCGACTGGCATTAAAAGTTCTTTGCAATATGACTTTTAAAGTTTTGTTCACTGCTTCAACTTGTCCATTCGCCTGAGGATAGTATGAGGACGAATGTTCTTGTCGAAAACCAAGCATTGTATATAACTTAGTCATCATGCTATTTTGGAAATGACTGCCATGATCAGTCACTATCTCTTTAGGTATGCCAAACCATGCTATGATCTGATTAAATACGAAATAAGCGGCAGTTTCTCCATCTGCCTTAACAGTAGGCATTGCCTCTTCCCACTTAGTAAAGTAGTCAACGACAACGATGATGTAATGATGTCCTCCAGCTGAAACTGGATTGCATGTCATGAAATCAACCCCCCATTTTGTGAAGGGACCTGCTGTAATTACAGGATGAAGAGGAGATGGGTGTGCCCTCATTTTCTTAGTGAAAAACTGACACGGTCGACAGTGTTTCACTGCTTCCACACAATCTTTAAAGATCGTGGGCCAAAAATATCCGGCACGCAGTATCTTCTGAGCTGTTGCCAACCCGAAAAGATGTCCCCCACAAGCTCCACTGTGGGCATCATTTAATACTACTTCAGCTTCTTCCCGAGTTAAGCAACGTCGTAAAATGGAATCTACCCCACGTCGATATAAAGTATCTGAGATAATAAGGTAGTTTTTCGCATGGGTTTTAAGCTTACGTCACTCTTCTCGGGAAAAAGTGGTAGGACACCTCAAAGTCTGGAGATATATTAAAATATCTCCGTACCATGGGTCAGAGGATGCGATGAGAAAGATATGTTCGTCAGGGAATGATGTTTCTTCCTCAATGCGTTCTAGATCACTTGGAAATTCTGAGATTAATTCAGTGAACACTAGTGATTTTTTCAATTTGGCTGATTGGAATACCAAATCGAATTCCTGTAGAATCACAATCCATTTATTGTATTTCCCACCGATGATTCGTCGGGTGAGAACGTACTGGAAAGGATTGACTTCTGCTATCACTGTAGTAGTTCGTAAAAGTATATAGTGACGAAGCCTCTGTACCGCATAGACCGCAGCAAGTGCTAACTTCTCAATGTGTGAGTATTTAACCTCAGGGGCTATCAATGCGCAATAAAGATAGTAGATAACATGTTCTTGGAACATATCGTCTTTCTGAACCAAAACTATACCAATTGTAGTAAGAGACGCTGCCAGGTATAAAAGAAAATCTTTTGAGTAATCTGGCAGGCTCAACAAGGGTGCTGAAAGAAGTGCCTTTTTTAAAGCTTCAAAAGATGCTTGTGCAGCTTCGTCCCACACAAAGTAGGAATCTTGTTTGAGCAACCTCATAAAACCTTTGGTGATTTTGGCATAGTTTATGATAAATCGCCGTAAGAAATTAGACATGCCTTGCAGACTTTGAAGTTGTCGCAAGGTGCGAGGAGGAGGTAGATTTACAATCGCCTCAACTTTAACTGGGTCAACCATTATACCAGGATTAGAGACAATGAAACCTAGTAAACGTCCTGATTCGACACAGAATACGCATTTATTCGGATTCAAACGAATCTTATATCGTCTGCATCTTTCAAACACTTGTCTAAGGTGGGCTGGATGGTCCCGTCTCTTTCGAGATCGCGCTGGGAGATCATCCAAGTAGGGTTCCACAATGTGTTTGATATCATGAAAAGCAAAATTCATTGCTCGCTGGAAAGTAGCTCCAACATTCTTCAAACCAAATGGCATTTTCCGATAAGCAAAGGTGCCCCACGGGAAAATGAAAGCTGTTTTATGTTGATCTTCAGGTTTGATCTCTATTTGATTGTATCCTGAAAAACCATCCATAAAAGAGAACATCTCATGTCCTGCACACACATCTATGATTTGATCGATAAATGGTGTGGGATAGTTATCTTTCGGACAAGCTTTGTTTAAATCCCGAAAATCGGTACAAACTCTAATAGTGCCTTGCTTTTTATCAACTGGAACGGGGTTTGAAACCCATTCCGTCATATCAATCAGATAAATGAAACCGGCTTTGAGCAACTTTTCAACCTCCGCCTTGATGGCGGCTGCTTTTCTAGGGTTTACGGGACGGAGCTTTTGTCTCACAGGTTTCGCATTAGGGTATGTCGTGATGACATGCTCCACAATGGTTGGGTCAATACCTGGCAGCTCCTCATATGGCCAGGAAAAAACATCGCGGAATTCTTTAAACAATTTTGTATGCAGAGCTATCTCTTCTGGAGAACAGTCTGCACCAATAAAAATATTTTCCACGACCCCAGGTTTGGTGGAAATGTTGATTGGAATCGTTCCTGAAATGTTAGCCATATTCCCTTCAGCATAAACAACTTTTGAAGTAGAAGGAGAAGATGACAAATCAACCAATCCACCGGGTCTCACAGGCAATTCTCCTCTCTCAATTCTGTCTAGATCTGGAAGTATGTAGGACCTATGATGCATATGTTCCCAAGGTTGATCCAGGCCCATCATAACTTCTAAGATGGCTTCATCAGATGGCAAAACCGTATCTAAACAATCGAACGAGTGAGTAGAATTTAGTGACCATGCCGGAGCATAGTCCATATCTGACTCGACAGAGACTGGTGGAGTCATGATATGTTCCATTGCAGTGTGTTGAGTTTCCATATAGGCCACTTCTGCAATGGAGGGAGGCACAAAAGGGTCTGACGTGGTAGGAAGAATCCAAGGATCAGTTCTTAAACCGACCGTTAATGTTTCAGTAGCGGTACCCACATCAGAACTCATAAAAAGAACAGGGGAGGGGATATCGAAAGTGCCTATTAATGAACCATACAACCCTGCTCCTAAACTCTCCTTAACCAGGGCAGTTTGATCAACCAAAGGAACCGTAGTTTCCGAAGAAGTCTGGTGTTTTCCTTGAGTGAAAGAAAGTTGATCGACTGTAACGATCTTACCTTCAAATGGGAACATGACCACTTGAAAAACTGCTGATGCTATAGCTTGCATGGCATAAGTCCAACTCCTGCCCAATAACATATTGTAATCGAGCGGAGCGTCCAGAACTTCTATCTCAACAGCAACTGTCTTACCGGCCAAAGTGACATTAAATGATGACAAAACTCCATGTGGACGGAAAGTTCTGCCATCAAATGTAGTAAGCATTGTGTTGGAAGGGACTAACTCAGGAGAACCTAGAGCTTTCCAACAGGAAATCGACATTACGCAAGTCGACGCTCCCTCATCTACTACAGCTCGTCTAATGGTCATTGGACCATGAACGACCTCAATCTGGAGGGCAACATGATATGGCAACCGGTATTTGACATCAGTCATGTGAAATCGCGCAAACATGTTGGGGGACTCCATACTCCCAATAGCTGCCAGAAGTGCATTTCGTTGCAATGGACAACTCTACAAGACTTCTAGAGTAGGCATGGCACAAGGAGTTTGGGATAAATATTCAACCACATTGTAGTTAGAAGCAGCCCGTGTGTTGGGATTGTGCGATGCCCTCTTCAAGACACCTTTCAGAATCTTGGGCATTGGGTCCACAGGTATGTGGAGTGGAGTGGAGGATTCAGCAATCTCCTTATCCTTTCTCTGCGTTTCCGGGGTATAGTTCTTAGCTCTGGTTTGCAAAAGTGCATCTGAGTTAACCATATTTATAAATGTTTGATCAACCATGGCGTGCGAAGTGCCCCCGGTTTTGGAGGTGCCAGAAGTTGAGCCTTGCCCTTTAGGAAATGGATCTTTCAAGACGGCAGGCTTCTTCTCTCTTAAGAGCTTCTGGGCTTCTTCTAGTAGAGGGCATTGACGAGTAAGGTGGTTTTGTTTGCAAAGTTTACAAGGGAACCTAACCTTCTTCTCTTCTTTGTTACCCTCTTCAGCATTATCCTTTTTGGGCTTTTGTTGGTTCCCCTCTCCTTTCTTGCCCTTCTTTTTGTTGTTGGGCTGCCGAGGGCCCTTTTGGTTGTTCTGGACCTGATTAACAGATTCAGAAGTAGAAGGAGAGGTTGTGACGGAAGCAATGTCTACAGTCGAATGTTTGATAGTTAAGGCTTGGACCTGTTTGGTCAGTGCTTCGAAGGCTGCAGAGTTAACTGAACCGACTATGCCGTCAGCATGTGGTCTAGGTTTGGGTCTACTCAGATCAGTGTTTGATCTCGGTGCGTCAGGTATAATCTTGTACAGTAAACCAGATTGTGCGTATACAAGGTCTAACTGTTGAGTCCTTAAAATGGCTTCTTCTTCATTGGATACTCCAGATGTTGCTACTTCCTTAGAAATATAAGGGAGGAGTGATTTCAAGTACCACTCAAGCAGGAACTCTGGAGGGATGTTGGCCTTTATGAGCCTTTTCCGTCTTCGCCACTCCTGAATGTGGTCAGATAAGTGAGTGGCTTTGTTTTGTCTAAAAGTAGACAAAAGTTCTGTTCCGGCATCATACCGAACAGGAAGCTGGAAATGGTTCAAAAAGACGGTTGCTAGATCCCCAAAACTAGAGAAAGTAGCCGCAGGTACCTCAATGTACCATTTGGCTGCGGGACCAGTTAAGGTCCTTTGAAACAATCTCAATCTGATGGAATCCTCGTTCAACGAATTTGAAGAACACCACAAGTGAAAGGTAGTGACATGGTCACCAGGGTCTTCACCAGCTTTGCCTTCGAATTTTGGAATATCCGAAGGTAATTTGGTGGGAACTGATGGCCACGTGGCATTATGACACATAGGATCATTTGTCAATTTCGAAAGGTCTGGCAAATTCAACATTGCCAGAAAAGGTAGACGAGGCCGGTAAGATGAAGCTTGATAAGGGGAACCACCCATTGTTTGTCCCATGAATTGTTGGTAGGGGTTGCCCCCGCCATTTGGTGATAAGGGTTGCCCCCGGCCATGTGCTGATAGGAGTTGCCACCTAACAACTGTTGATAGGGGTTGCCCCCAATTAACTGTTGGTAGGGGTTACCCCCAGGTATTTGTTGGTAGGGGTTTCCCCCTGCCAACTGTTGTTGTTGTGAGAAAGAGTTATTAAAATTTCCCCACCCATGCGAGAGTGGATTAGTGCTTTGCTGGTTCATCCACTGTGGCTGGGTGTTAGCCCCGCCATATTGCTGGTTGAAGATGTTGCCCCCTCCCCCTGAAAATAGGGAAAAAGGAACGTTACTTGCAGGCATGCTACCCTGATTCAAGTTAGGGCCTACAAAGGTGTTGAAACCAGTAGAAGCTGATGCGGACGGTGCAGTCATGGTGCCCATGACTGGTATGTTTGCAGAAGCACTTGGTCCTACCACAGGTGTGGAAACCCAAGTACTAGGAATCTGATATAATGGTTGGGACGTAGAAGGTGTTGCACAGTTGGCAGTACTGCTAGGTCCAACAGTAGGTGTAGGAATAGATGCCATCATTGTAAAATTAGGCATACCTAAAGTACTAGTGTTGAAACTGAAAGATGGAGTAGGTACAGATGTGGTTTGTGCCTGACTAGGTGTAGCAGTAAAAGAAGGCTTAACTGTGCTGGTATTCATACCTAAAGTGGGATTTTGGGGAACCCCCTGTTCACCTCCTGAGTTAGACATCAGATGATCGGGAAAGGAAAGATCTGCACTGAAAAGGGGTTGCTGGAAACCAACAGGTGACAGAAGCGGAATTGTAGTATTGGTTAAGGGAGGATTGAAAGGAGTGCTATACTCCACGGAAGTAAGATCTTCCACCTCAACAGTACTAAGTGTTGTTGATCTGTGGTACCTGGTAGTGGTTCCTCAGGAACCTCAATTTCAAGGTTTTCTATTATAAGTATTTCTTCAAGCAATTCTATTTCAGAGGTAATTTCTGAAGAAATACCGGGGTTTACCTGCTGTCTTCTAGCTGGTTGTATAGGTTCTGTTCTAACAGGTGGAAGGTTCTGAATCCTTCTCGATCTACGGAGTTGTTGATTCTCCGTGATTATAAATATAAAAAAAACAAACTAGAACCTAGTGGCCACTATGACTAGGGGGCAAACAGCACACCAACTAAAAAATTCCTAAGTATACAAACCAGTCAAACAAAGGTGCCTTCCAGAGAATAGTCTGGGATGATTAGGGCCCATAACAGATCAACGAAGGAAGAAAGACAGTTACCCGGGGTCCACAATACAATGACTAAGGGTGCAAGTGCTGGAATCACCCAACCGCCCTCCCAAAGACCTGCACGGGGTTTCCTCCCACGTCTGTCTTAGGTACAGCAGATATACCCTCTGCTGTCACCTGTGTAGGAACCTAGAAGTATGATACTATGGATACCACAACACCGAAAATTCCTGGGGGAACAGTCACCGGTCGAATCAGAAAGCGTGGGCAGGGTAGCTAAGCCCGAAACTCGAAAGAGTCCCCAATACGCAATCCGATCCTGGTGTATGCTCGAACAATAAGTAGGAGGAGTATTCCCACAAACTGATCTCGCAATGACCTACTGCATATGCTCCTAGGAAAATTTTGAGTGAGGTGGGTTTACCTATGATAGTCTCACTACGATTGTTGCGCAATGTGTGATCTTGGGTGGTTTAAGGTGATTTAAACCCAAGACCCTAACCAAAACTAGTTGGTGTAGTGTACCCTAAAAAGAAAAAGTTTCTAGTTCATTTTATTACCAAATTTTAGGGCTTTTATTAGGCAAAAGGGATAGTGAGTGTGTGAGCGTGGTTATAACAAGAAAACAAAAGTGCAAATATACTCAAATCTTCCTACAACAAAACTTTTTATTTTATTTTTTCATCTACTTCTTTTTCAAAACTGAAAATCTATGCAAACTTACTTAAAAATTTTTTTTTTGTTTTCTTTTTAAAATTAATCAAAATATGCTAAGTTATTTTGCAATGACAAAGATAAGTTCTAATTTAACTTAAAGTACCAAATTTTTTTGGTTTTTCAATAACCGAAAAAGAACTATGCAAAAATGGAAAGCCAAATAAAACTTTATATGCAAAATGTGTAAGTATGGCTAAAAGTTCTTAGGCCTACAGCTGTCGAAACCCTAGCTCGAGAAAGACTTGATCTACAGGTTTTTTACTAAGAAAAAGCCTATAAACTTGGACATCTAGTGGGAGAAAACAAAGGAGAGAAACACCAAAGGACTGACCTAAAGTGTCTGGCCCTAGCAAGACCACAAAGCCAAGTACAAGTAGACAAGCAAGCTGCCTTTCTAACACAAAGAAACTGAGAGGTGAAACTAGCCTACAGCTGTTTAAAAAGCACTTGTAACCAACAGAAGACTATGAGTCCAAGAAGAATGAAACTTGACCAAAAAGAAGACACCCTAGAAGCTCTACCAAAGACCAAACCCTAAACAAAGGACGCGGGTAGTAGAGAGCAAACAACTTCACCACAAACAACAGACACAGGAGTGTGCAGGTTTGTAAACGGGCAACAAGCAGTCAGGGTCTGAAAAAAAAGTGAAAGTGTTCGTCACCAAACACCACCAAGTCTTCCAAAAAGTCAATAAAAAGTCCCGAAAAATTACAAAGGTCAACAAGCGGTTTAAAGAATGGAAAAAAATTTAAGGAGAGGTTCTATGACTTGAACAACAATTAAAAACCTTATGCAATCATCAAAGGGATCCTACAGCACAGTCAACAAATCACCACAGGGCTAAAACACAAGCAAACCAAAAATTGACTGCTTCAGGAAATGTACTCTACTGTGTAGTAGAGCAACTCACGCCCATGCCAAAACGGGCGCTACTGTATATACAGAACAGTAGCGTATGGGTGCTACTGTACATATATCAGAGTAGCGCTCATATTTCAAAGGCTTGAAAACTGACTTTGGAAGGTATAAAAACTGATGAAAGCAGGCAAGACAAAGACAAGGGATACCTAAAAAGGTTCTTGACACATCAAAGAAATCAAAATAAACTGAGAAGACACACCAGAAAAAGGGGTTTCCTAAAGCCAAAAACTCTATATCCCCAGTGGAGTCGCCAGTCTGTTGGCGGATATTTCTACCCTATAGCTAGGAATCTAAAGCTATCAACTTGGTTGGGGTGACAGGTAAGTGCATTAATGCTATTACAGAGACATTTACGAAAGAAATAGATTGTAGATTTAGGGAACACACCTTTTAACCGTAGTTTGATCCTAGCCTTGACTCGATCCCGTGTCCAGCTTCCAAATCTACTTTTCCTTCGGCAAACCTGTAACAACAATACCTTCCTCAAACATTTTGGGCAACATACAAAGCTTGAAATAAACAAAAACTATGTTTAATATCCAGCATTGACCAAAATAAATCCAACTTAAAATGTCATTTCATAACACATTCAGATTGGAACAAGGAAACACTTCAACCTTTATTTGTCAAACTTAGAATGAAGTACAAGTATACCTGATAATGAAGCAGGCTCCTGCAACTAGATTTTGGGCTCTGGCTTGAATGTCTTCTGCACAACTTCTCCAATGTCCTAAAGTTTCTCCATTAACTCCTCTTCTAGCTTTTCTAGCAATCAATTGTAACCTTGCTCCTTTAACCTTCTTGGTATTTATAGGTTCAAAGAAGCAGTTCAGGTCGAGATGTAGTTATGGAGGAAGTTGGGGGAGTTAAGAAACTACCATCAACTAATCCTCCTCGATGAATTAATATATTTTTTAATCATCTTTTAAGATATACGCGACTCTTCTTCAGTGGAGTAGCGTATAGGGCGCTACCCTAGTATTTAACAACTAGCGCTCAATTGATTTTTAATGTCGAGCGCTACTTTTCTACACTGGAGTAGCGTATACTTAGATATGGGCGCTACTATTATACAGTGGAGTAGCGTATGGGCGCTAGTCTCTTTAGGTAGAGTAGCGCTCATATCTCAAAATGATATTTTTGTGTTTTTTCCAGTAATGTCAGGAAATGGGATGAGTTGTCATGTCATCCAAGGTCAACATGCTCGTCCATCCAAGTTGTCCTTTTGTGTGATCAGTAGTTCAGGGTGATCACGGACGGAGAGGTGCAATTTTGACATATAACAATTACCTTCCTACTATCCTAATACTGCTCCAATGGAAGTGTCTGAAGCATTTGAAGAGATATGAAAAGGCAAAGCCCAGTTGGGCCCTCGTAAGATGGGTGCTATAGACATCCTTTTCTTAAGTTCAGTAAACGTTGTTTGGCATGCATCCTTTCAAACAAACTATGCATCCTTCATCAACAAGGTAAACAAAGGAGAAGCTAGTTTGGAAAAATTTTCTATGAACCTTCTGTAATAGAAAGCATGCCCTAAGAAGCTATGTACATCTTTTTGTGTTCTAGGAGTTGGTATATTTTCAATTACCTTAATTTTGGATGGGTCTACCTGGATACCATCAGAAGAGATGAAGTGCCCCCAAAACTATGCCCTCACTCATCATCATATGGCACTTTTCAGTGATTAAAGAGAGCTGGCTTTGTTCATAGCGTTTCAAGACCTTTTCTAAAAATTTCAGTGCTTTTTCATAAATACTACCATATGGAGTGAAGTCATCCATAAAAATATCCATGCAATCATTTACCATCTCTGAAAAGATTCCAATCACTATTCTTTGAAATGTGGCTGGTGCGTTGCATAACCCAAAAGGAAGTACCCTGTATGCAAAAGTTCCCTAGGGACAGGTGAAAGTGGTTTTGTCTTGGTCTTTTGGAGCAATCTGGATTTGATTATAGCCACTAAAGCCATCCAGAAAGGAAAAATACTTCTTCCCAAACAAGGTTTCAAGGACCTGATTGATAAAAGGTAGGGGAAAGTGGTCCTTCTACATTGCTTTGCTCAATTTTCTGTAATCCATGCAGACCCTCTATTTCCCATTCTTCTTTGGCACAATCACGAGTGGAGAAACCCACTCACTGTCTGAAATCAGGTATATAAATCCTGCTTCCAAATTTTTTTGGATCTCCTCTTTCACTATGTCCCTTAGGTTCAGGTTCATCCTTCGTTGTGGTTGACACACAAGCCTGGAGTCACTTTTAATATAAATATGATGGGTACACAGATTAGAAGGAATTCCTTTCATGTCTATATACTCCCAAGCAAAAGCTCCTTTATGTTGTTTCAGCAAAGTGATCAGTTGTTCCAGCTCACTGGGCGCAAGGTTTGGATTGATGTTTAATGTTTTCCCTAGCTCAATTTCTATTGGTACACTTTTCGAATTCTTGAGTACTGGAATTATACTAGCATCACTGACTAGAGTATCTTCTGTAAGATTTTCTTGTTTTGTTTCATCTAACGTACTATTAAGAATATGGTAAACATGCTTATTGACAGACGTGGGCTCACTGATGAAACTGTTAATGGCATCATCCTTTGTTTCATATTTGAAAGTTAAGGCTATCCCTATCGTTAGTAATGGATGAACACCTTTCTCCTCCTTCAAATCTACCCAAAGTGGAGTTTCAGATTCTGTGCTTGGTCGGGCTGGAGGGTATAAGGTTAAGCTTTTGATCTCAATCCCGTCTGAGATGGTCATAGATCCTAACCGACAGCTGATACGGGCATGTACTATGGCCAACCATGGTCTCCCCAGAATCAGTGGGTGTCCCCCCAATTGGGACTTCGACTGTAACACCAAGAAATCCGCAGGGTATTCCCATGAGTCAACAGAGATTACAAGGTCATCTAGGATCCCCTCATGCTTGATTGTTGATCTGTCAACAAGTTCTAAGATGGTAGGGGTTGGCTGAAGGTTATTGAGTCCAAGTTTCTTCACAGTTTCTATGGTCATAACATTAATAGCCACGCCTAAGTCTACCAAGACGTTGGGGATTTGTGTGTTTCCTATGTGAACTGTCACAGTAGGATTTCCAAGTTCATCGTATTTTTCCACAGGAGTCTTCCCCTTTATCAATTTGGAAAGTTTTCCCAATACATGTGTAACATCCCTCCAATTTGACCCTAATTATTATTATTATTTTTGTAAAATAATTATAATTATATAAATAGGCCATGGTGAGGAGATCAAGGCCAAGGCCCCACCAGTGGACCTCAAGTTAGTGTCATGATTATAAGTCTCAGTTAAGACTACAAAATTAAGAAAAGTAAATGCGACTAAATGATAAACGACCGAACCCATCCAAAAGAAAAGATGAGATGGAAGACAAGCCATGAGAATCTTAGGGCGCCATTTGAATAAAGTTTAGCCCTAAGTAGAAGACCTAAACTACTATAATTAGATAGTAAACTTATGCGGCTTCGACCTAATTCTACGCATTAACCTACCATCCTAAAGGGAAAATCTAACGACTGTTATAACAATTGGGTGACTTGCGACAAAAATCTAAGTAACAAGTCTTATGATAAATGATGAAGCCATATGACATTAAGATACTTTGACCTAATTATCCTAATCCTATTATGAGTAAGCCATGAAAATGGACCTTATATATATGTGTGTGTAGCAGGAGATGTCATATACATATTTACAATTATATAAGCCTATTAAAGTATTGTGATTAAAATGAGTGTGTTTTATAGCCTTAAGAAAGGAAAATAAATAGTTATAATAACTATTAAATACATATTATATATATGTGTATCTTGAACAAATATAGTGGCTGAAGGATGGTACAAGATCTTAATATATATCTAGAAATAGATAATTATCCATGAGAAAATTGTTGACTAGAATCATTAAATAATGAAATCCTATCTATGTCGTAGGTGCTATTAAATGCATAAAAGAAATGGAATTTTATATACTTAAATAAATAATATATGTATACCTATTTTCACTAGGGTTATGTTTTACATCCCACGTATCTGAATATATAAAATTGAGTAATGGCCACTCTGCCATTGCTATGTTAGTGGAGAGCGTATGCTCCTCGTCGCATGAGATGCCCCATGATGGGGAGACAGTGGATATTTTTGTGGGAGTCGGTTTCTGCAGTGGAGTATCAAAAATCTCTTTTAATTGCCACTTGTTCCTCGGCTGCCACCACCTGTCGACTGGTTATATGAGCAGTTTTTCTTTCTTAATGTTGAACCGAGCTATGGTGGAGGACACCCGAGGGGGGGATATTCTTCATTTTAATGTCTCACGTTGGGGGATTACTGGCACGATGGTTGGGTGGAGGTTTCATTTCCTTCTTTGATTTCTACATTTGGGCATTCATGGGGAAAGCATGCGCAGAAGTGTGAAGGGATACAACCAAATGAGGGACTAATCCTTGAGAGAATGGTTTCTCCTTGTGAATTAGAAGGCCCACACCTGTACAAGCAATGAAGAAAGCTGATATAGAAGATTGTTAGGGTCGCAATGGAGAGGATCTCTCCATCTGTTTGGTAAATGATATTGCACGAAGGCTTCTTAGATCCTGCGGGGGCGCCAACTATCTTGTCTCTATCAAGTTGCAAATAACACTTCATGGAGAAGATCAATGGTTATAGATCTGCGAGTACATTGACCTATATGATTTGATTTCTACCTAAACTGCTGCTAACCAGAGAAGGTGAGGCTCCCCAAGAAAATGTATGGCTTTGGTTTTGTTATAAAAGTAGGTTTTTCTATTATTATATAAGCGTGAAGTTGGATGAAGGCGATGTCTTTTGAGGAGTAAGTGCAGAGTTTGATATTTATACTATAAGATTGATCTCGATGCGTGAATATGAGATGGACGGTCCATTCCAGGTTGAGCAATTTGGATGGGTACCTTTTTATTTACTGCCTCTTGATATTGTGATGACTCCATCTCGGCTAGACGGTCGTCTTCCTTCACTCAGTTAGTAGTCGCCTATACTTTAAAACCACTTAGGGTTTTTCTTTTAGCCTAGACAAGGGCGGCCTTTTTGGAAATACCTATATAATACAGTTACAGTAGTTAATAAATATAGTTAATGATAGAAATGGCAGAGCTCACTTCCAGAGCCACGACCCTTGAGAACATTTACAATTTATGTAGATTAGATGGAGGAGCCGCGACTTCACATACCAAGGTATCCTTTCATGTTTCTTTTGTTAATAGACTTACGTTTATAACCGTTTCACCGCTGGTCTGTCAGACGACCATGGCACTGCTTGCATACTTTATATAATACAAGAGATCACAGAGAAGATGGGTGACTCTTGGATGGCTATGTTGAGTTTGATCTCTTTCATTGCTGGGTGGAGGTTCATCCCTTTCATTATTGCGTTTTTAGGATAAGAGTATATTATTTCTTGATGGATGTACAGTCTATGACCTTGCCTTGGTGTGAATGTTATTATCATATGAGTGGTTGATGCTGTGTTGATTTGGGAGGGTGCTCCCTGTGCATTTGCGTTTCATTTATTTACTATGCTTCTTGTTGGAAACAATCCATGCAATTACTTCTAGATCCTCTCTAGCTCTGTTGTGCGGGAATTGGGAAATAAGATCCTCGGAACATCCTTCATTGCATAAATTACATACGTATGCCACCATTTGGAGGATTGCACAAATGCTTGGGAATTTTCTGATATCCAGCTTATGCTGGAGACTTTCTTTTTATTTTAGTTTCCGATTTCTTTTTGCGCTGGGCAGGAGAAATTGAACCCTACATTCAAACCTTCATGTATTACATAGTTAAATGTTTTGGATAATTGCGCAGAGAATGGGATCTCCGTCTTCTATTCCTTTCATTGTTATTTTGGTTCATCTTGTTGTTGTTCCTTGAACACATTATACATTAGATTGGCTTGATAAAACTACGCTTTACACCTCTGCGTGTTGGATGAATGTGCAGCCATGGGAAATTGATCTCTGCAGATTTCCATTCTATAATATATAAATGAGGGCTTATATGCAGACTTCTAGTTTTATATATTATACCGTTTTAATATTGTTGGTTGTGCATACATCCATTGGATAGCCTAGCCAGTTAATGTTGTATGCGGAGAGGCTGAAGGAGTTGGATCCCGGTTAATTATTTATGCATTTTCATTGTGGAAGCTCCGTGTATATATATACGCATAAATATATATTATTTAATATGTGTGTTTGGCTGCATGTTTTTGGAGGTATGCGCAGAGCTGGGTCCTGTACTCACTCTTTTGACAGTTTGTAATTTATTGTGTTACCTGCGTGATGCTTGGGAGGCTTATTGCCCAGGAGTGGGAATGGATCCTCGAGTGCAATTCATTATTGGTAAGTGTTAAATATTAAATATGTTTGCATGCTTCCAACAAGTGGATTGGTCACTGTGTAGAGGCATGGGTATTGGGAAGGACCCCTACTTATATTATGCATTCTCTTCTATATTTGCTGCTGATAGATACATATGTATATTTATGGTGTACTAAGCTTGGTATCAATCCTAGCTGGATCATTATCTTAAACATTTTATGGTTCTCATTTTAACAGCTACAATCTACTATTTATTGCCCTGCTTATAAGATATTAGACATATATAAATATATGAATGTGCTGGAGTCGCATTTCAACCCTTCTTGATAAGATTTTTGTTGGCGACCATTAAATACTTAGGTAGGTATCCATTCGATTACTATATTACTTCAAGATAGAAAAGTTTATATAAATTCGTGTAATAACTATCTCTATGCTGGTAGATGGACATAACATCATATGTGTGCTTTTGATTAAAACATGATTAATTGATTTCCAAGTAATTCCTTTCCCGAGAGAGTATTGAATCATCATAAACACTTTACATATGAAACGGTTAATAATGTGTTTCGAGAGCTAGTTAATTATCATCTAGTTTTAGGGGAAAGCTTTAAACCATTGTAGGAGTTATACTTCATAAAAGTCGTTATAAGAGTAAAATATGCATAAAGATGTTTTCCTATTTGCTACACTACCCTTGTGTACACATTGAAGAGGAAGGGTATAACCCTTAGACTATGAGGTTGAAGAACCCAATACTTATACTAAGGTTATTAAATGTTGACTTGTTATACGTATGTTATATTCCGAGATAGAACTCTAAATGTCTTGAAGATACTCTCAGTGAGAGAGGTTAATGCAACTTCTTGGTTGTTGTTTGTAAACCATGAGTCTTGTCGTAGCAATCAAGTTGCTCTTGTAATCCTACCACTTCTTCTCTAATAATAAAAGATGCACACACTTTTGTGGACTAGCCCATGTACGGGTGAACCACGTTACTCTTGGTCTCTTATGTTATCTTATGGTGTTCCTCTTTGTGTCTATGCGTATGAGTACTTAAATTCTTTCATAAACGTTTACGATAATGCCCATGATTATGTTAATGTTGTTATCACTTATGACGTTCTCTTGGTTCGAATAATTAATAAAAGATGTACATGTGCTTTTCATCTATTTTGTCTAAGTTGACTTTCTTTACGCAAGCGAATGTTTCAGCAATTGATAACTCCTAATGTACCTTTATTTTGCATCATTAGTTGCTTTATGAGATTGATAATGACACCTAAATATGGAAAATGGTTCAGTGAAAGTATAATCATAGTCATGCTATCCAACTAAAATGTCGCATGATGTCAAGGAATTGTTTGCTTATGTAGACATATGTGGTCAAGAAAATAATTAAAGTCTAAGATGTTGCTCTATTATTTTATAATGTTTAAAAGGTGAAATGGGGTTGCACAAATAGGTAAAGATACGTCATCCATTATAGAGTTACGTCATTACACGTCATTACGACATATATGGATTGATGACCACAAATCTAAGTACTATGATATTTTTCTATGTTGTAATTGTCTAGGCAATTAAATAATTGCAACATGTTTAAATGTCGTTTTGATTTTTAATAGTAATTTACAATGCCAAAATTTATACTTCCGCGTAGTAGTTATGAGTAAATAGACCTTTTTTAAGGATTTTAAATTTTTATGAAATTCGGGTTTGTGACAACATGGACAGTGGGAGGATCCCTAGGCTTTCTTCCTGGTTTCTTAACACATAAATCTCTAACAGTCTTAGCGTAAATGGGCACGTCATGGAGGGCTTGTAACAGTGGAATTTTGACATACACATTTTTCAATTCTCCTAAGAGATTGAGTCGAGGTTGCTCCACTGTTTTCTACAGGGCCAATCGTTCAGGGTATGGCGGTTCTCTCATCAAATGTGTAGGCTGTGCTTCATCATGTGTTAGTTCCTGAGTTTCAACTACTGTTTCAGTAGGAATGTCAGCATCCTCAATGATGGGGATTGCTGAATGAACCATATTCTCATAGTGCTGATTCAATCCAGTTTCAGTCACTGGGGATGGAACATCCTCAGTGATGATGGGTTCCACTACCCTCCCTGATCGTAATCGTATATCATTGCAGGGAACTTGGGAGATAGAATACGCAAGCATGTTGGCAGTCTCAAACTCGTGAAATGCTTTATTATTTGGGTTTGGGTTAGGTTGTGCAGGTAGCTCTGGTTGAAGTGGTGCATTCATAGGTGTGGCATTATTTTGGAATGGCAGCTGTAGCTTTTGATATTGTTGGTGAGGATACCGTTGAGTAAGGTACTGTTGATACTGAGTCTAGTGATGGGGAAAGTTATTTCCTTGGTAAGAATTTCTCCAGTTGGAATTCCAAGGAGCTTGATTGTTTGACTACTGCGACCATGGTGTCCAAGAATTAGGATGTTTCATTGGATTCTGAGATGGATGCCACTTGTTACCAAAATGATGTGAAGGAAATTGTGTATTCATATTATTCAAAAAAAATGATGGGTCCTGATTCATACCTTGACTGCGAGGCTGCCAGGGTTTCTTCTATGCAATAAAGTAAGCCTGTTCTACATCTGAAGTGGATGCCTATAGGACTACTTTGACCTTGGGTAGTGAGGGACATTCCTTATATCATGTTCCAACTGACATATTCTGCATATTTCTGCCTTGTCCAGTGGGCATTCTTTCAGTGGGTGCTTTTTTCTACATTTAGGATAGAATACACCAAGTGTAAGATCCTCTACCACTTGCCTCTGTTTTTCTCTTAAGACATCTAACTCTGAGGAAATGGAGCTCATCATATCAGTTTTAAAATTATCCAGTAAGTTGCTTATTTCTGCTCGAGTGGCTCCTCCACTAGCTGACTTCTGTGTCCTAGTGAAGACATCCTGGTCTCGATCTTTGTCTCGTTTGTTATTTCTAGAGGACCCCCTTGAGTACCTTCTACACAATTCAATGATATTCTCGAAGGGTTCCTTGGAGATGTCCCTTTTCCCCAAAAAATTCAACATATCAAGGCAATCTTCTCTAATTCCTTGTAGCAAAATAATCTTAAGTACATATTTTCCAATCTCAGTGTGCCTAGACCTTTGTAAATTGTACAACAATCTTTCCACAAAGTCTTCCAAGCTCTCTTCTTCCTTCTGAACCATTTTAAACAACTCTTCCTTTCTATCCCTGGTTCTACAATATTCTTGATATTTAGAAAGAACCGTGTGTTTCATTTCGTCCCAAGTAGTAATGGTCTCACGACCTAGACTCATGAACCAGCGTGGAGCATTTCCTTTCAAGATTGTTGGGAATAGTTTCAGCTTCTGAGCATTGGAGGTATAGTCATAGCTATGATAGAGGATATCAAACTCAAAAAGAAATTCATCAGGATATTCAGAAGAATTACCATGGAAATTAGAGAGTGTTAAGATTCAATATGCTAAGACATAAAATATCAGCATTACATTCCATTTCACAATAATAGCATATATAGGATCACTGAAGAAACAACAAGCACAACATAAATACAAGAGACACAGATTTATCCTAGGAAACCCTCATGGGGTAGAAAACCCAGCAAAGCTTCCTCAATATAGATGGCCAACAATATACAAAGATGCAAACCAAAGACATGATCTTCTCCTCCTCCATAACAGACCTCT
Source organism: Larix kaempferi (assembly GCA_027924585.1). Lineage (NCBI taxonomy): Eukaryota > Viridiplantae > Streptophyta > Pinopsida > Pinales > Pinaceae > Larix > Larix kaempferi. The sequence continues at coordinate 3,476,184 of BSBM01000091.1, forward strand.
CTCTCACAAGTGCACTACATTTCAAGTGAGGGAAGTGTGTGTTAAATGAGGAACACACCTCCTCTATTTATACACATCTCCGACTTGTATTTTATATTAACTAGGTCGGCCCCAACTTTACCACTGGGTTAAACACCCCACTACAACTGACTGGGATGACCCCACTAGGGTGGTCTAACAACCCTTTGACCCACATAACACATACAGGGCCAACCCCCACTAGGGAAGTCTAATAACCCAAGTTACCACATTCCGACGGAGGAAAAACATCTCCGGATATACAATAAGATCTTCACGGAGGAATGAAACATCTCCAAAATAATAAAGTACAAATATAATATTCTTTGAAGTTACAATATTTCAACACTCCCCCTTAACGAGAAGGATATTATAACAACATCTGCACGAGCAAGGAGTCATCAAAACCATACATAACACATCTATAAATCATTGGAAGCTTTCTCAACATCATCAGTAACTCAAGCAGTTACTGGAACATCTTCAATACTAGAACATCAACATCTTCAGTACTGAGTCTTTATCTTCTGCAGCACTCGAACAACTACAGCAACATCAACATCTGGATCTTCACGATCATCAGCATCGTCATCACACGATCATCAGCATCGTCATCACACAATCATTAGCATCATCATCACACAATCATCAATATCATCATCTAGACCATCACGATCAGCAGCATCGTCATCTAGATCATCATGATTAGTATCCACACCAATACAAGTATACACATCATCAATACAATTATCCTCATCAATACATATCATCAATACAAGTATCAATACATCAATACAAGTATCCTCATCAATACAAGTATCCTCAATAGTAGCATACCCTGCAACACACATGATCTATTTAAGACACCTCATCATGTCTAGGGACGATGTAGTCCACTCGTCAACTTAGACAAAGTCTAAGGACCACTTCTCGGAGACATACGTCTACAGATCATTTAAGACACCTCATCATGCCTAGGGATGATACAATCCAAATCATGTAGCTTTTTGAACCGAGGTCTAGGGACGATATAGTCCTATCACGTACCTTTTGAACCGAGGTCCAGGGACGATACAGTCCTATCATTCAATTCTCGGAGACATACGTCTACGGATCATTTAAGACACCTCATCATGCCTAGGTATGATACAATCCTCTCGTTAACTTAGACAGAGTCTAAGGACCACTTCTCGGAGACATACGTCTACGGATCATTTAAGACACCTCATCATGCCTAAGGATGATACAATCCTTTCCACTTCTCAGAGACACATGTCTATGTCTACGGATCATTTAAGACACCTCATCATGCTTAAGGATGATACAATCCTTTCCACTTCTCAAATACATACGTCTATGTCTACGGATCAATTCAAGGGACCGAATTTCGGGGACGATACAATCCCCACCTGTCCACTAAGGACTTCATTCTTGGAGACACATGTCTACGGATCAATTCAAGGGACCGAAATTTGGGGAGGATACAATCCCCACCTGTCCACTATGGACTTCATTTTCGAAGACATCTATCTACGGATCAATTCAAGGGACCTAAGTCTGGGGACGATACAATCCCCACCTGTCCACTAAGGACTTCATTTTCGGAGACACATGTCTACGGATCAATTCAAGGGACTGAAGTCCGGGGACGATACAATCCCCACCTGTCCACTAAGGACTTCATTCTCGGAGACACATGTCTATGGATCAATTCAAGGGACCGAAGTCCGGGGACGATACAATCCCCACCTGTCCACTACAGACTTCATTTTCAAAGACATCTGTCTATGGATCAATTCAAGGGACCGAATTCCGAGGACGATACAATCCCCACCTATCCACTAAGGACTTCATTTTCAAAGACATAGGTTTACGGATCAATTCAAGGGACCGAAGTCTGGGGACAATACAATCCCCACCTATCCACCAAGGACTTCATTCTCGAATACATATGTCTACTGATCAATTTAGAACATGTGTTCAAGGATGATGCAATCCCTCTTCTTTCTCGGAGACATATGTCTATGGATCCTTTTAGAACATGTGTTCAAGGATGATGTAATCCCTCTTCTTTCTCGGAGACATATGTCTACAGATCCTTTTAGAACATGTGTTCAAGGATGACGCAGTCCCCTCGTCAACTTAGACCCTGTCTAAGGACCATCCACCAACCTCTCTGTTGGCATCACCAATATATGTATCCACATCATCCACCTCACTGTCGATGTAGGCAATCTCATCATAAGTGACCACATCACTCCCCCTTTCGAGGAGGGTCCTACCAAGCTTGTCTCGAAAATACTCAAAATTTACTTGAGGTAGAGGTTTGATTAGTTCATTGGTAACTTGTTCACTTGAGGAAGAGGTTTGGTTAGTACATCAGCAACTTGTTCACTTGAGGTATAGGTTTGTTTAGTACATCGACAACTTGTTACAAATTCAAACTTTATAGTTCCTTTCTGCACCATATCTTGTATATAGAAATGTTAGATCTCTATGTGCTTTCTGCACCATCTTGATACAACTCTGTTTGTCACATAGGATCACAGTTGGGTCTATCTGTAAGTCAAACAATCCTAAATCCATACTTCTTCAGAACTAGCAAAGCAAGCAACCATATATTCCGCTTGTGCTGAGAGCCACACTAGACTTTTTCCTGCTAAACCATAAGATCATGGCTGATCCCAGACAATAACATCCTCTTGATGTGTTCTTCTTGTCTGATACACTTTCTTCTCAATCAACATATGTGTATCCATCTGAAGTCATGATCTCCAAGATAGCATAGATCAAAGTCTATTGTATCCTTTAGGTACCTATCACATGCTTAGCAACTAACAGGTGAACACATCTAGTTTCCACTAGATACTGACTCAAGGTGTTCACAACAAAGCATATATCTGACCTAGTATTTGTTAGATACATCAATGACCCAATAATTTGTCTGTACAGAGTTATATCCACTAACTCTAATGAGTCATCCACTAACAGCTTCAAGTTGAAATCCATGAGAGTGGCCATTCCAACACATCAAGTCCTTTTAATATTTCTTGGCATACTTTCCCTCATTGAGAAAGATTCCTTCTGAGCCTTGCCATACTTCCAGACCTAGGAAGTAATGCATCAATCTGAGATCTTTCATTTTCATGAACTGTTTGTAAAAATAGATCATCCTCATACAGTAATAGTATGATAGGTTCATCATTCGTAACGGATTAGCTTTACTTTTGGTAAATCCCAAGCTTATCAAGAAGCTGTCAATTCTCCCTTTGTGACTGAACATCATTCACACTCTGTATTGAGTGATCTTCTGCATATCTATCTGTGCCATCTCTCGTCAGATGGGTCTACTGATATGAACTTCAATATCATTCGAACTCTGTGATGAGTTCCTTCTTGCATCCATGTCATCTGTATATAGAAACCATATTCAACCTTGTAGCAAAGGTTGAGATCCACATCACCCATGGTGATCATTAAGCTCATCAATTGACTATCGATCCTGGGTGCCCATACAAAACCTGATTCACACTTCTTCTTTAATTACACCATTAAGTGAATGGTCTTATCTAGCCACTTGGAGCAAACATCTCGTCATGATCCTCTTCCTCTTTCTAAGAGAATATTCTAGCCATGAGCCTTCTATATTATGTTTGATTTGTAAATCTTCTTGTTGAACATCCATCACTTGTTCGGTGTTCATCATTCTTCATGATATTTCCTACAAATCAAAATTAAGTACATGATTAGTAATACTTCATAATCATCAAATCATGTTGACATGATAGCCTATTATGCATACAGATATGATTTACATAGTTATTCTACTATCTTGACCAATACTTTGGCACAACACTTTTCCATATCCTGTATGCATATAGTGGCTATCTAGATGCCTTCCATCTCTACTAGAACATACTATGGAGAGTGTGCACAACTCTCAGCATGTCAGCAAAGAGGTTTCATTCTAGACAAGCAACAATGGAATGTTTGTCCAACTTACCAATCATATGCATATTAGTAGTATACTGTTCAATGCTCTATGAATGTTTACACTCAGCATGATATATTCTAGGAATACAAATATGCATACAACCTATTACAAGCAATATCATTTACTATTTCAAATAACAACTCAAATACTTATCTTTTATGTTTGTGTGGTTACCTCCCGCTTGATCTTCTATATGTCTTTTGAACTTCTATTCATTCTGTACCACTGTGCATGCGCAAGTGTGCACTAGTGTCATCCTCATGGTCTCATACACAAACATACATTCATTAATATATTATAATGTTGAATATGAATAGCCATGATCATAGATAATAAACATTAGTATTCAAGGTTTCAGGGAAGTCTTCTTTTACTCATGCATATTCTTGTTTGATCTGGTTGGTTAAATTATCAATCAGGATAAGAGACATAATATTCATAAACCCTTGATTACTAAATTTATGAATAAGCATAACCAATCATACCAAGTATACTTATATAATGGATCCCAACACAAGGTAAGATTCTAACTTGATATAGGAAAACATCCCTGGATTAGTATACCTGCTTAGTTATGTCTAACATACCTAATCAATATCTTCTTTGTTCTCTTCAATGATTTAGAGATCCTATGCTGGAACCTACATATCTCATAGGTTAAGCATAATAGAACAAAGTCATACATACCTCGTAAGTAGAACATCTATGTGATAAAGGATTATGGATGAGTCTTTGTCTTCATGTTGTCATGGTCATGGAACTTGATTTGTCTTTCGTGATGTACTTGTATCTTGTTAGCAGACAACATCAACCTCATACAACACCACAGTGCATTAGTACAATCATATAGCGCTAATCAATGAATGTCTTCTATCATTCACATGCATTCATATTGTTACTAGGGTGATAAGACAATTCTAACATTAATCAAGATTGTACTAATAAATAATATGAAGACAAACATATTATGAACTTAATCAAGAATCAGATTTCAAGACATACCTGAACCTCCTTAAGTCATACCTGTCGAGACTTCTTGTAGTCTTCTTATGTATGGCCTTAGCCTCAACTCCCCCTGAAACTTGATCTGGAGCTTGATTAGGGTTTGTTAGAGAAACCCTAAAAATTAAATCTTTGAATTTCACACTTTTGAATGGATGGAAGGATGTGTCTTGCTGAGCTGATCAAACTTGCACACTTCAATTTTGAAATCTCCAAAATTTGACCCCTCAAAATTGCCTTCGAAACTTCTGGATCTTCTGGACAAGATCCTGAACTAGGGTTTGATGAAGCCCACCCTTTTTCCCAATCAAAAGGTTCGATCCAATGCTCTAAATTCTTATTTTTCTGAGGAGCTTCCAGCCGTGGTCACAGACTTCAAAAATTCCAACTTTTGCTAAAGCCCTAATTTTCCATCTTTCCGATCAAAATCCCGAACTGGGGTTTGATCAAGCCCAGTCTTCAACCCAACCAAAAAATTCGATCTTGGTCTCTAAATTTAGATTTTCCTGACTAGAATTCATCCGTGTACTCTAATTCCAAAAATTCTAATTTTCTTCGAAACCCTAAATTCCGGAAGCAATGAATGAAGGTGCTCCAAAAATAATTCTATTTTGATGAAAATATGTACCGGATTGTTTCTGCTGTAACTACGAACTTTTTGATCCACAGGGTCTAAATTTTTTTTTTCTGTGGTATCCTGACCTGTCATCTTTCCATCCTGACAGGTCTGACCTCAATTGGATTTTCTGAGAGAGAGTTATGCCAAGTGTCGCAATGTGACCTGTTTATAGGATAAAACAGGAGAGCGGACTTGTACGGTGTGCCACATGTCACTGGTTCAACTTCGGCCTCTAAAAACGTTTCCTGAGATAGTATATTCTGTTTCCTACCTGTGAATTTTCATGAAATTTCATTTGGAGCTTCCTATCCCAAGTTACGACCTTTTTTCCAAGGTCACCTGATTATGACGGAGATCTGGAAGAGGTAGAAACCCTAACTTGTACTGATCATAACTCACAAAGTACAAAGAATATGAGGGTCTCCTTTGGACACAAGGTACCTGGGGATGTTATATACGACCTATAAAGGTTTCATATCTGGAACCTTCTCCAAAATGAATTTATAGCGAAATTTCCACGATGACTGGTTTTTGCTATATAAAACCCAAACCTTCAAATTGTCGCAAGTGAAGCAAGTGTCGTAAGTGCCATACATTGCCTTACTTCAGGTTAGCTCTGATACCATGTTAATATTCAATATGCTAAGACAGAAAATATCAGCATTACATTCCATTTCACAATAATAGCATATACAGGATCACTGAAGAAACAACAAGCACAACATAAATACAAGAGACATAGATTTATCTTGGGAAACCCTCATGGGGTAGAAAACCTAGCAAAGCTTCCTCAATATAGATGGCCAGCAATATACAAAGATGAAAACCAAAGACATGATCTCCTCCTCCTCCATATCAAGCCTCTATCTCACAAGTGCGCTACATTTCAAGTGAGGGAAGTGTGTGTTAAATGAGGAACACACCTCCTCTATTTATACATATCTCTGACTTGTATTTTATATTAACTAGGTTGGCCCCAACTTTACCACTGGGTTAAACACCCCACTACAACTGACTGGGACGACCCCACTAGGGTGGTCTAACAACTCTTTGACCCACATAACACATACAGGGCCGACCCCCACTAGGGAAGTCTAATAACCCAAGTTACCACATTCCAACGGAGGAATAAACATCTCCGGATATACAATAAGATCTTCATGGAGGAATAAACATCTCCGGATATACAATAAGATCTTCACGGAGGAATGAAACATCTCCAGAATAATAAATTACAAATATAATATTCTTTGAAGTTACAATATTTCAACAGAGAGAACTGATGGTGAGATGTTTTTCATAGGAGCTACTCCAGGTGTCTGGAGGATAGGGAATTCTAATGTAGCCATAGTATTACCAGTCTGATTATCTTCCACTTATTATTCCCGGTTCTCCCTATGTTCATTCTCTCCTTCCCGTTCTCTATTATCCATGTCGTTAGTCCAAAATTTAATGGCTTCCTTTATGAGTTCTTCCTCTACCTTTGCTTCTTCTTCTCTCCTCCTCTCTTCTTCTCGCCTTCTCTCTTCTTTTGCTTCTCAGGGAGTCTCCAACCACACTTCTTTAGTAACTCTGGTTCCATTGATATGATAAATCTCCTCTCTATTTGGTACACCCATGGCGCTTCCCTTGTCTTCATGAGGTTTATTTTCTACAATGGGAGTGGATGGTCCCGTTGTATTCTCCATAATTGATGCTGAATTCTCAAGATTGGGAGGAACATAATTTCCTCTTCCTGTAGACGTCCGCGGTGGTATGGTATAAGAATCAGCTTTAGCAATTATATTGTCAATAAATGTTGATCTTCCCAGACCTACATTACGACCTCGACCTCTTCCACTTGCAGTGTTAGTATTCAAAGGGGGTTCCCAATTTGTTTTTCTTGTATTCATGCATGCTATAAATGATTAAACTAAAATGAAATCAAATAAAAAAAACTACTAACTATGTGTATCAATTACCATCCCCAGAAATGGCGCCAAAATGTTGGTCACCCTATATGCCAATTAATTACAACTAACACATAGGATGCTCAATATAAATTGTCAAACCCAGGGAGGTATTTTATTTCAATGGCAATAAGCACAATCTATGCATAAACATTTCCAGTAGTTGATTGAGTGAATGGAGATAATAATCCTACCTATCTACCCAACCAAACTCATTCCATAAAGAAAACTAATCTAACTCATACATCTAGGAATTCAAAGTGCAACTACCTTCCTATAGAAATCGACCTAGCAGTTACTGATCTAAGAATAGAAATGAACTAGATTACTTTTGCAAGAAGTTAAATCCTATAATTATCAAACTACAGTATTCAATCTTTGCCAAAATGATTCATCCAGCAACTACTATAACTCAACCATAATCTGCCTAATCTATGAATTCAATTAAAGATACAACAAAAACCAAAATTAAGGAATAAGCCTGAACTATAAATTGATAACCATTGGAAATCCTAAGAAGCATAAAGGACTGAAAAGAATGGAAGATGAGCTTGGTTGTAACAGCTATTGAACACACATGTATAATCAAATCTAACCTACACAGTCGAATGTCACACCACGCAGTTGCAGCTATTCGTAATGCAAAGAATAAACTACCAATAAAGAATGCAATTATAAATCTCTGTTGCAGCTATAAGAAATACACCTAATGCAATTCCACAAACATGCAATAGGAAATAAATCTAACTACCTACTTAACTCAATAATCTCTGTGAGAAGGCGGACCCTGGCCTTCTAACAGAGACGCTGTGAACTACCACAAATTAAGACACATAAATGGAAGTAACTCTACTCTTCATTAAAGATGGTAATTCACAGTCTCAGTTCTCTGTTACAGCCCGTACAAAATTATAATTAACCAACCCCAGACTCTGAAAGCTTTCCCATATTTACACATGAAAAATACAGTTCGTGATCCACTAATTTCGTGCAGCAATGAATATCTTTGATCTTTGTACTGCAAAGTTACAGCTAAACTATTACAGCGATAATGAATGAGGCCGTTAATAATGAAGGATGTTGTTACTCTAGCAGTCGATGGATCAACAGTTTAACCAATCGGGAGGCATCCTGTCTGTTGTAGCTATGCTCTATTTCAGCGACCTGTTATAGTTTCATGTGGAGAGATGCGATGTCCCTTTAAATATGAGGAATCAAATCAGAAGAGTAATAGCTGGCACCACGTATGATTCTTTCCCAAGGCATTATGACTGATACACCTGTGCTTTGATCTTAACTTAATGAAATCAACACAAGTTAGCATAAATCGAAGGCTAGAATTCATAACCATAACAATCTTAGGCATTTAATTAAATGAAGCAATAATGAATTATACCTTGTCAGGATTGTTGAATGTTCTGGAAAAAGGCATGTATATGGTTTATGAAACTAGGGTATAACTGGGCAAAATGATGAAATAGGTGTGGTAAAAAAGGGGCATTTCTAGGGCCCAGCACTTAGGGGTGGTCAAAAGATATTAATTGCAATATTGGAGTTAATTAAGGTTTCCCCCTCTCCCCTGCCCTTTTCAACATATACATCGATAAGCTAGAAGATTATTTAGAAGAAGCAGATTGCACTGGGGTGAACTTAGTCAGAATAGTCATCATCCTCCTTATATATGTTGATGATATAGTTCTTATGACAAGGTGTCCCTTTTATCTTGATAAGTAATTAAGAAATATCAAGTATTTATGTTCTAATATGGGTATGACTGTTAACACTGACAAAAAAAAAGGTTATTATTATGAAGTCCAAGAAGGTTACTTCGCTAATTTTGTATATGACAATAACAACTTAGAGAAAGTGTCTTCTTACAAATATCTTGGAATTAATATTCATCGCAAGCTCAACTAGAACTATATCATTGAGAAAAGGATTAATGGCGGGTAGAAAGCTTATTTGGTCTTGAAAATAGTTGTAAATCAACAAACCTAGTGATGTGGGATACAAAGAAGTTTCTTTTTGAAACTCTTTTCACTCTCGTTATTTTGTATGGTTGTGAAGTTTGGGGTTGCAGCAACTCGAGAGAATCCTAGATAAATATTGAACAAATACAAAAGAATTTCATAACGTATAAACTCAAAATGTTGGTCAATCGGTGGATTATCGGTTCTAATGATTTGAATGAGCTCTGCATCTCAAGTTGAGAAACCCCTTCCTATTCCTCTAATGGAAACTTGTGTTGATCCTTCTCCACTCGATTAGATATGGTGAGGACAAAGCATCGGACCTGATTTGATCCTCGATGGCCCTGCCAGGACGGCGGTGGAAGATCCCTCATCCCAATGCAAAGAAGATGAACTTTGGAGAACAATCCAACCCCTCATGTGATGCTGAAAAGGGAAAGGGCCCAGTAGGGTTAGACATGCCCAAAAGTATAGAACCATAAGAAACTATGAATGAGACAACGGGACATGAAACAACTAAAATCCAAGATAGAAAAGGACCAAGCATGTGCATTCCAAAAGTAGCCACAATACCAAGGTATGCAATAACATCTCCAAAAGTATCTTAATATATTCAATACATGCATGATCACGCGATCATATCTAATTTTATGGGGTTATGGCCATCTGAACGTACCCTCATTGTATTGACCAAACATAAGTGGAACCCTAATGGCCACTATGACCTCAATCTTGGATCCAAAGGCTTTTTAACTATTATCTTTAACCATCCTAATGACTATATCGTAGCCTTTGAAGGATGACCATATTTTTTCAATGCGACTGGTCTATATCTGAGACCCTAGAAAGAAAATTTAAGTCCAGATAAAGAATACTTCAAAGAAGAGTTGGTGTGGATTTGATTCTTCTCTCTTCTGCATGAATAGTGGGATATTACCACCCTAGAAGGTATAGGAAACACCCTGGGAAGATTCGTCAAAATCTCAGATGCTGCCATAAATGGTAGATATATTTCCTTTGCCAGAATTTGTGTCTACCTGAACATCTCGCAACCCCTTCCATAGGTCATCTGTATTGATTATCAAGATACAGTGTGGACCCAAATTGTCGACCATGAGCATATACCCTTCTGTTGTAGAAAATGACATGAGCATGGCCACCTCTTCCGATAATTCCTTATGAAAAAATCTACTTCAAGTCAGGATCGCTCTAAAAACAAAGATCAGGATGTATTTACTAAAGTAGCTAGTAGAAGAAGAAACAATCAAAATCCAGCACCCCCTCCCATAGACAAAGAAACCAGAACTGAGAATCAATTTGAAACCCTAGCCACTACCCCAAAGGACATGGTTACTTCCAATCCTGAAGTGGCTACCAATCCTACTCAGCACGGTGTAACAGAAGCAAGTATCTCTGATGCTAACATGCAAGAGTCTCAAGAAGACATGGATGATTCAGAACTCAGAGATTTGGATTTGCAGGCAATCAAGGAAGCTTGCAAACATAAAATTCCTATCTCTGAACCTCAACTAGAACTCTTCAAAAATGTTGTTCTTAAAGCCAAAACAGATCCCAACAAGATTCTAAAAGGAACTACAAAAAAACTAGAGTTAGGAATTAAAACAAGTGGAAAAAAGGATCTCAAAAGACAACATCAAGATGACAAAAATAAAGGAAGAAGAACCAATAGGAAACGACTAGATGAGGTAGGAAACTTGATGCTCAACTCATGATTGTACAATCAGGTAACTAAGTTCTTTTCTACCCTTTCCTCTCGTAAAAAATGAATATCATCTCCTGGAAAATTAGAGGGCTAAATGAACCCTCCAAGCAGTGTCTCCTTAAAAATAAGATCGCAATGGAAAAGTCAACTATCATTGTGCTTCAAGAAACTAAGTGCTCTACCCAAACCATGGAAAAGTTTTCCCAAAACTTTTTTGAAAGCCTTAACCACTACGGTTGTAGATTCCATGGGAGCCTCGGGAGTCCTAGCGATTTTATGAAATCCTAATGATATTTTTTTAGACAATTTTGAAGATACCCGTAGAACCCTGACTGCCACTTACCACCTCATAGGCACAAACAAAAGAGGTCACCAACATCTATGTGTTAGAAAAATAGGATTGCAGAGAAATAAAAATAAACAAGATGCAAATATAAATCACATAAAACACATTACAAGAGAGACACCAATATAACGTGGCTCACCCAAAATGGGATACATCCACACAGAAATTGCCAGTCCTTATTATTATACCATCCAAAAAAAAGCAAGGATACAACATGCAGCGCATTCTCCGCGTATTCCTCTTCACTCTCTCACATTCTCTCTCACACAATCATAGACATATTTACAATGCTACAATACCCATCCATATTACAATTCCTTCCTTTTGAAGAGGGATTACCATCGGAAAATACTATGGAACACCCAATACCATGGGCCTGTAAATAACCTATTATTGACCAATTCATGACTATGAAATTACAACATTTTACAAGACATTTTTTCCAAAATTTTCACTACAGGGGCACTGCCCCCTAACCCCTTCCAAGGGGGGGATCCAAAACTATTCCCCGCCCCCCTAGACCCCCCAATGGTGACTATTTTGAGGGGGAAATTCCCCCCAAACCCTCCCCATCATGGGTTGGGATCCAAACACAGCTGAAAAATGACCTCTGAATAAGGACAATCAGGCTCCACAAACAACAATCTCCCACTTGGAGATTGATCATAACAACTCCACTACCATTGCACTTGCTGGACTATGCTCTAAAAATTGGATCTGTTAAATTTATCATCTTCACCTTCATGATTGAAGGCCAACTAAAACCAAGCAGGAATGCGGTTTCTCTCAAGTTACTAGCTTTGTCAACATGTTTGCAGGATTTTGGCTAGTGTGTATCTTTTCTAGCTTCAACAACTCATCTTCTAGAATAGACTGTATGAAAGGGTACTTGATCTGTATATGTTTAGTATTAGAATGGAAGGCTGATATCTTTGCAAGATGAATGGAACTCTAGCTATCATTTTACAACCTGCTATTCTCCTGCTTCTTACCAAATTCCTCCATGAACCTCTGTAACCAAATCATCTCTTTACTAGCCTCTATAGTAGCAACATACTCTTCTTCCATTTTTTAAAGTGCACCAACCTTTTGTAGTTTTGAAATCCAACTTACTGTTGTTCCACCTACAGTAAATACATGCCCTATGGTGCTCCTCCTTCTATCTTTATCACCTGCCATATATGCATCAACATATCCATGTAGAGCATTGTCTGAACCTCCAAAACATAATGCATGAGTGGTAGTACCTCTCAAATACCTGAGAATCCATTGTATTGAATTCCAATGTTCTTTACGTATATTGTTCATATCCCTGCTCACAACTCCCACTACGTGTGCAATATCTGGTCTTGTACACACCATGGCATACACCAAGATGCCAATTGTTGATGAATAGGGAACTTTGGACATGTAATCTATGTCTTCCCATGTCTTGGGACACATATACTTACTTAATTTGAAATTGATGGCCAAAGGTGTACTAACTGGTTTTTCATTTTGCATTCTAAACCTCTCCAACACCTTTTGTATGTACTCACCCTGAGACAATGTCAATTTTGAATTTTTACTGTCTCTTGTTATTCTCATACCAAGGATTTGCTTTGCAACACCCAAATCCTTCATCGCAAATGAATTAGCTAGCTCCCTTTTGAGCACATTTATGTCCTGCATGTTAGACCTTGCAACAAGCATGTCATCCACATACAATAACAAGATAATATATCTTCCATTATCTAGCCTCTTGAAATAAACACAGTGGTCAAAATGGCATCTACTATAACCTTGTTCTGTCATAAATCTGTCAAATTTCAAATATCACTACCTTGGAGCTTGCTTCATGTCATACAAGCTCTTCTTCAACCTGCATACGAAATTCTCCTTCCCTTTGACCTCATATCCTTGTGGTTGCTGCATATAAATCTCTTCATCCAAATCCCCATATGGAAAGGTTGGTTTTACATCTAACTGTTCAAGATGTAAATATTATACCGCCACTAGACTTAAAATAGTTCTAATTGAATTCATTTTAACAGCAAGAGAAAATATTTCATCAAAATCGATACCTTGCTTCTGTTCAAATCCCTTAACAACAAGTCTGTTCTTGTACTGCTTCTTTCCTCCATCTTCAACCTTCAACCTGTAAACCCATTTATTCTGCAGTTCTCTTTTACAAGTAAGAAACTGAACCAAATCCCAAGTCTGGTTTCTTACCAATGATTCCATCTCCTCATTCATGGCTTGCTCCCACTTCTTTCTAGTTTCCACCTACATTGCTTCTTCATACATTCTAGTTCACCAGAATCATATATCAATAAATAATATAGTGAAGGAGAGAATTGTTTAGGGGGTCTACTTAACCTGGTAGATGTCACGTCTCCTTTACGCGATTTTTATTTTTTTAAAAGAATCCTAATTACTCAAACAAATGCGAAAAAGAACATGCTAGTAGTCATCACAGCTTAATTAGCTATATTCTGAGTGTGAGTTCAATAAGTGTCAATAATATTTCTGTCGCTCTTCAAACAAGTGCCAGTTGTGACAATGTGACTAATCATCGTCGTGCTTGTCACTAATTCAATCATCCATGAAGGTATGATGATGACGTTCTGCAAACTTACGTCAAAATGAGACTCACCTCATACTAAATTATACTATCATTAATAATTGTATTAATACCATTAATATGTTATTAAGTGTTGGCTATGACTCAGAGTATTAATGTGGTGGTCATTTATGTCTACATGATTACACATGGTGTCAAGGTAATAATATACAGCTTAAGTATTAACATTATGCTGAGGCTAGGACTTAGCATAATATGCCATAGTTCCTCTTCTAATGTAACCATGCATATGGCACATAAAGATTAAACCATAATAAGTGGAACCATCCAGCTATTATACAAACATTATACATAAATATATGTATTACAATCTAATATATATATGTCTACTTATAGCTAGAGTTGTTTGCAACTATATATAAATATGACCAAGTAAAGGTAATATTATTATTACTTGATGCAATAGTGTAGAGTTTAATACATTAATATATATATATATATATATATATATATATATATATATTACATAACACATATATATATAATCATCTATACAAGACTTAAGCGCTATCCCAAACCTTGATAAGCCAAACTTAAATCTTAGGCATGCCATTAAAATGGTCTTAAAGCCACAACGAATAACTTGATAACCATAATGCAAGGGTTATATAATAAAAGGTGGAGTCAATGGTTAATGCCCCACATAATAATGGAGTTACATGAAAAAACATATGACAATAACATCGTGAACCAAACCAAGCTAATTCACGATGGGACTATGGTTCCATGAACATAGACGTGGATACAATGTAATAACTCATGCCTTAATGCAATGTTAAAAAAACCAAGGGTTCAATGAACACATGCAAAATATCATGCCGACATGGAGAACCTCATGCATAAGCAGTCATGGTGGCAAGGTTTTAACACTTTCGTTCTGTCGATGGTGAAGTGGCTATGCCACGCAGGCCTACCCAAACCTTAACCAAAGTTTTGAACCCTGCAAGCTTCCACTTGGAAGGTACACAAGACTCTCAACAACTTTATGGAAGGGGATGATTGAGCTCAAATGGTTCTCGGGTCCATGTGGACACTGGTTGGTCAACAATAAATGTGAAGTCCTCCCGTCAGCTACGACGTGCTCCATTCTCATGAATGTATTACGCAGGTCCCCTTAAATGCATCAGTTTGTAATCATTGTTGATCTCAATGTTGTTTGGTTTGTTGGTAAACAAGTTTCGTTTAACACCATCAATCCAGCGTTGGAAGCATTTGGCACCCAGTCGTGCTATGACCTAGCCATCAATGCCACCACCACCGAGTGCAGTGGTCTCTTGACCTTCCATCGCCGGTTGCAAGCTATGTTTGTAAGGCTCAAGTTCAACACAGAGGTCATTGTTACCGTGATGAAACTATGAGCAAAGTGTTGTTGCTTTGAGGCAGCAGGCTACGCCATGGGTTCGATGGCGAGTTCGACGCCATTGTTTATGCTGGACAGCATGAAGGTACCACCAGTGCTGCTCTGCACGATGGGTAAGTTGCAATGCTTCACACTTAACGTAATATCGATTCCATAATTTCTCAGTCTATACAGCTTTCGGCCATTATTCATAAGATAATAATACTCGTTTTGATGTGTCATGATTGCAACAGGTGGAGCATGGTTTGCAATCTCACTTCACCGACAGGTAAACGTTTCCACGCCAACGTTGTTTATGCCATGGTAAATATTGCTTCTGGTATTTACTTAATCTGTGTAAAATATACTTGTTATAGTTTTAACCACTGGTTTAACATTGTGCAGGTAACCCGTAACGTGCTGGAGGTTGGGCACATGTCGTGGCTCCTCCACCGTCGCCTAGCATGGGTGGCGTCTCCCAAAATTCTAGGTAACCTGTCAACCAAAAGATGCCTTCGGGGTTATCCCGACCCTAAGGGCTCAAATGAGTTACTCAAGCTTCGGTAGGGTTTGTTGTTATGATTTCATGGTTTTAAAGAGGTGGACGTCAACCCCAACAGCAGAACCTTCACTTAATGTTGTGCACAGTCGCTCTACACGACTTAGCTGGTCTTAGGTAAAAAGAGCGAAAGATGTGGACTACCAATTTTAATTTGTAAATAATGAATGCATTTTAAAAGAGAGAGCGTCACTTTGAAACTTGTTTATTAATATAATGAGAGGCTCTGGAAGCTCTTGGCCTCTGTCTCCTTTTCATTTGTAATATAACAGAGTTTCTATGCAAAAATCGTGGCCTTCTTATTTTTGTTGTGGTAAATGATTAAGCATTAGCATCTAGCAATGGGGTGTTTCTCCCATGCTCGTTTGTGCATTATGCAAAGGTTTCGCAATCGTTTTACAACATTCAAATGATAATCGTGTTCCCATCACTTTAAATGAACATGTATGCATTGGTGTGTTAAATATCATGGAATTCAATTGGTAGTTAAAGTTTCCATGTTTTCTTCAATATTCAAATGATTATAGATGCCTCTGTTTTTACATGATAACCACATGCCATTAAACACAATCCAAATGACCATAAGGTCATAGCATCGTTTCTTCTAGTATTTAAATGAAATAATGAAACCTTCAGTTGCATGGCTTCTTGTTAAACTTAATCGTAGGCATAAGCGCTAAGCTAGATGCATAAAATGCTTGCAGCCCAGGTTACGATGCGTAGCTATGGATTTGTGCTTGAATATTGTTTATGTTGCATTGCTCTTCATCGTCCCAATGTGCATTGTGCGTAAATCATGGTTATGCATAAGAGTTTTTAAGCTTGAAGCATATCGTAAATAAACATATGGTTTATTTTAATGGTAACTTATACGTTTTTCACTTTCGTTGCACAACACGATTTACTCTGTATTTCGGAGATATTGATAAGGCCTTGATTCGTAGACCACGAATCGACCCTAAGATACATACCGCGTATTCACTTAACCCATAATGAGGCATTAAGAGAATAAGGAAAGCCATCGCATGTATATGGTGCCATGCATTAGCCTCTGACTACATATTTAAAAGTAAAATAGTAGGTGTATGCAATAAATAGGAAACCCTAGTCGATGCATCAAATTGAAGTTTGGAAACATATGCATATTTGGAATGGCTTAGAGCATAACCTTAAGACCTATCTGTAATACAATTTTGCCATAAACATTTTCACATAAATGTATGCACAACTTCAGCTATACTGAATTCATTTCATCAGATAGAAAATATCTTAAGCATCTTGTTCTCTTTCTAGTTTACTCAATAAAATAAAACATTAGGGTTTGATAAATATCTTCGGCTTGACATGTAAACCCTTGGTTTACATGTCATCTTGATCTGCACAATCATCATACATAGATAAACATAGTTTTGTCCATTAATACAGGAATAAGAGATCTTGCATAAAATGAAATATACCACTAACCGTAGGTTAGCATTTAAACCATATTAATTTAATGGTGCCTGTCCCAAGTTTGCAATCTCTAGTTTAAACAATAGATCTGTAGCTTAAATATATCAGAACTGTAGCCATAAATACAACAAACATGCTCTAGAAAACATTTGAGCAACTTAACTTAGATCATCACAATGATTCAGATTCAGAGATGTAGTACTTATGGCAGATTGATACTCAAAAATCAATGTAACAGTATACATATCAGCAGATCTGCAAAAAGTAGATCATTCAACAGTATTTCCAGTAATACACACAATTAGTTTCCAATACTGTCCATAAAAATAAATATAGGGGTTCAACATATATACTTATCTGAAATATTATGACTAGTGGAACCAAGCACAAACCTCCCAGCCTTTGACCAACAAGTACTCCTTGCTCTCAGGTCACCCCTAAGATGAGTTCACAGTCCCCTATTGATGTATATGTAACTTCGAAATGTATTTCATCTATGTATTTCATATATATTTATTGTACCCTTATTAGAGATGTGTTATTCCTCTATAAGGAAGTGTTGTCATGTAGATTGACAAGTGTCGCAAATGTGTGTACTTGCCGATGGGTTATTAGACCACCATGTGTGGGGTCGGCCCTGAAATATATATTATATTGTGGATGTACCTAGCTAGACAAGTCGGCCCCATAAGGTCACTGGGCAAATAGGTTAGTATAAATAGAGATCAGGAGATCTCTATTTAGACCATTCAGAAAGGCACATCTCTCTCACTCAGAAAGTGGCGCACTAGTGAGGAGGAGGATCATCTGCTCTAGGAGACTATCTCAAGTGTATTTTGGTTGTACTTTTGTTGAGCCATTGCTCTCTCTATCTCTGAGGAATTTGTGGGGTTTTTCACCTTAGGGTTTTCCCCACGGAAACTCTATGTCTCTTGTCTCTCATGCTTTTGATTCTTGTGATGCTTGTCATGATTATTGTGATTGTTATGCATTGATATACTATATATGTTATTCTCTCAGTGAAGATCCTAGAGTATTGTGAATTAATGCTCAAAATTTAACATGGTTTCAGAGCTAACCTAAGAAGAAGACATTTTGCAGTGACGAAAACTTGAGTTTCTTGTTTATTGGGTTTCTCGCCATAGATTTTGGAAAAGCAGTATAGTAGATTGACTCTATTCATGAAGGAGAATCTATCTATCCAATCAGAATTCAATTCTGAGCATTTTTAGATTTGGCCCTAATAATTAGGGTTTCCCAAAAAATAGAAATTTCTGAAATCTAAAGACATAGCTAGAAGCTCCTTGTAAAACTCGAAGTTTAGAGCTTTGGATCGAGATTTTTTGTTGGGTAGATCTCCGGGAAACTCAAACCCTAATTCAGGGCTCTCCCAGTGAACCCGGGAGGACAAAAAGGAAAATCTAAAGGGTAAAGCTTTGCTGATCTCAAATTTTGAATACACCAGGATGATCAGCTCATCAAGGCGCATCTTTCTATCCTTTCAGAAAATTGAAATTCACATTTTGAATTTTTAGGGTTTTCCCGACAAACCCTAATCCGGGACCAGATCCAGTTTTCAGCATTTCAAGTGGTAAGACCTAAATATTTTCTATTTCCATTTGAAGTACTCTTTAAGATGTCTCACCACACCAAGCTTGAGGATAAGCTTGAAGGAGCTGATAACTTCCGAGCTTGGAAGTATAAATCCTGGAAAAGAATGAGTTGGACTCATATGTAAAAGAAGACATCCCTATCCCAGAGGATGAAGAGGCTAAGGTATTTCATAAGAAGAACTTGGTCAAGGGAAAGAGAATCATTGTTGATTCTATCAAAGACCATCTCATACCACATGTGTCTTCTCTAAAGACACCCAAGGAGATGTTTGACTCTTTGACCAAGCTATTTGAAGGGAAGAACATAAATCGGAAGTTGACCATGCGGAACCAATTGAAAGGAGTAAAGTTTCAGAATGGAGAAACCATTCAATCTTATTTTTCAAGGGTCTCCCAGATCAAGGAACAACTAGAAGCAGTGGATGAAATGGTGGAGAATGGTGAAGTGGTGATGACCACTCTAAATGGCCTACCCAGGTCATGGGATTCCTTTATTCAAGGAATTTGTGCAAGGAAGAAGTTGATATCCTTCAATAGATTATGGGAAGAATGCTCTCAAGAAGAAGCTAGGCTTGTGGCCTGAGAAGAAAAGATGAGAAATGAAGATCAAGCTCTCACAGCACATGCCAGGAAAGGCAAGTCCAAGAAGGAATCATCTGATAATAGGAGATTCTCACACCGCCATTATCATAAAGATAAGAAAGATCTCAGATGCTTCAATTGCAATGAGAAGGGACACTTTGCTTCAGATTGTCCCAAGAAGAAGAAAGATAACAACAACAACTTCAATAAGAAGAAGAAGAATAACAAAAGAAGATATCATGCTCATGCTACCGAAGATGATGAACCCCCAAAGAAGAAGGCTAGGGAAGAAAGTGATAGTGATGATGACTCATCAAGTGAAGAAGAATGTGTTCTAGTTTCTGCTCTCATAGGTACTATCTCCCATGGTTGTACTGATTGGTTGATTGACAGTGGGGCTTCCAAACACATGACTGGGTTTAAGGAATCTTTTGTGAATCTATCTGAGCATGAATCACCCCATAAGGTTAAACTTGGGGATGATTATCAATACCCAATCAAAGGAAGTGGTGAAGCCTCCTACAACCTAGATTCTGAAAAATCTTTGAAGATGAAAGAAGTCCTTTATGTACCTGGGCTCAAGAAGAACTTACTCTCCATCTCTACATTGGATGCAAAAGGTATGAGGGTTGCATTTGTGGATGGCCAAGTCCTAATGTGGCCAAAGGGAAAGAACATAGATGATGCAGTAGTGATTGGAGAGCAAGAGGGAGGATTGTATAAATTGAAGGGACAACCTGAACATGCCATGGTACATGAATCCATGGAGCCAAGAGAACTTTGGCATAGAAGACTTTATCATATGCACTATAGGGTACTTCCAATTGCAAGCAAGGCTGTAGAGGGTCTTCGTGAAATCAAGACCAAACATGAAGGTGTTTGCAAAGGATGTGCAAAAGGTAAGAACATTAAGAAGGCTTTACCAAGCAGTGAAAGCAAGGCAAAAGACATCCTGGAAATCATCCACTCAAATGTATGTGGTACTATGTCATCCAGTTCTCTGAGTGGGTATGTTTACTATGTCTCATTTATTGATGACTTCTCCAAAAAGACTTGGGTATACTTCTTGAAGAACAAAGATGAGGTGTTTGATAAATTCAAGGAATTCAAAACCTTGATGGAGAATCAAACTAACAAGAAGATCAAAACATTCAGATCCGACAATGGTGGAGAATTCACCTCAAGTGACTTCAAGAAGCTTTGTAGTGATTCAGGGATTAAGAGGGAGTTGACTGCTGCTTATAATCCTGAACAAAATGGAGTTGTAGAAAGGAAGAACAGAACAATCATGGAAGCATCAAGGGCAATGCTACATGACCAGGATCTACCTATGCATCTATGGGCAGAAGCAACTAGAATAGCTGTATATGTGCAGAACATAACACCCCACAAGATATTGGACAACAAGACACCAAAAGAGGTCTTTTATGGTAATAAACCTGAAGTCAGCCATATCAGAATATTTGGTTGTCCAGTATTCACTCATGTCCCAAAGGAAAAGAGGACCAAACTAGACCCTTCAAGAAAGAAGGGTATCTTTGTGGGTTACAGTGAAAGCTCGAAGGCTTACAGAATATACTTTCCAGGGTTCAAGAAGATTGATGTCAGCAGGGATGTGACATTTGATGAAAACTCAGCATTCATCAAATCAAGGAAGGCACCTATTGAAGTTTATGAAGAACCTAAGGAAACTAGATTTCAAGACACTACCATGACTGAAGCAATTCCAGAAGTTGTTCGTGAGTTTAAAGATCCGCAAGAACCTATAGATCCGCCTCGTGAGGATAACTCTCACAAGAGGAAACCTGCATGGGCTAGAGAGCTCATTCAAGATGCAGAAAGATTTGGCATTCTAGAAGAAGAACACAGAGCAAAGAAGAGAATCAGATCACATACCAGCTATGTTGCTTTATTCTGTGATATTATGAACAAAGAACCTTCTAGTTATGAAGAAGCAACGGAAAAGAAAGAATGGAAGGATGCCATGGTTGAGGAATACCAATCAATAATGAAGAATGATGTTTGGGATGTTGTCCCAAGACCTAAAGAGAAGTTTGTTGTGACTTCCAAATGGATCTACAAAATCAAGCATGCTGCAGATGGCAGTGTAGAGAAATACAAAGCAAGATTCGTAGCTCGTGGCTTCTCTCACAAAGAGGGAATAGATTATGAAGAAAATTTTGCAGTTGTAGCCAGGTATACTTCCATCAGATCAGTACTTGCCCTGACTGCAGCGATGAAATGGAAAATACACCAAATGGATGTCAAGATTGCTTTCTTGAATGGTGTAGTTGAAGAGGAAGTATATGTGGAGCAGCCACTCGGTTTTGAAATACATGACAGGGAGTCATATGTGTGCAGATTGAAGAAAGCTTTGTATGGCTTGAAACAAGCTCCTAGAACTTGGTATGGTAGGATGGACAGTTTCCTATCTAGTTAGGGCTTTACCAAGAGTAAAGAAGATTCCAACCTCTACTACAAGGTTGAGGAAGGGAATCCTGTGATTCTACTCCTATATGTGGATGACTTATTTGTAACAGGAGATGACAGATTGATTGCAGATACTAAGAGAAAGTTTGCTGCTGAGTTCGATATGAAATATTTGGGAATGATGCATTATTTCCTAGGTATGGAGGTGTGGCAGAGTGCAGGTGGGATCTTCCTTAGTCAAGGGAAGTACACAGTAGATATCCTGAAGAGATTTGGGATGATGGATTGCAAGGCCATGGCCACACCTATGGCATCGAATCTGAAGCTTCTATGTGATGCTTCATCTGAGCCAATTGATGTCTCTATGTATCGTCAGATGATTGGGTCCTTGATGCACCTAACGAACACTAGACCAGATATTTGCATTGTGGTAAACACATTGAGTCAGTTTCTGACAGATCTGAGGAGTGTTCATCTGGTTGCTGTAAAGCATGTTCTGAGGTACCTGAAGGGTACAGTGGATTATGGGCTCAAGTATGAGGCGAATAAAAAGTTTAACCTGCAGGGTTATGTTGATTCAGATTGGGCTGGCAGTGCTGCGGATAGGAAGAGCACATATGGGTGCTACTTCAGTATGGGATCAGGTGTGATCTCTTGGTTTAGCAGGAAGTAGTCCTGTGTAGCATTGAGTACAACTGAGATAGAGTATGTTGCAGCCTGTTCAGCTAGTTGTGAGGCAGTATGGCTACGAAAGCTACTGTCTAAATTATTTGATCTCCCGTTGGATGCTACTGGTATCTTCTGTAATAACCAGAGTTGTGTGAAGCTATCCGAGAACCCAGCGTTTCATGACAGGTCGAAACACATAGAGATCAAATATCACTATATCAAGGATATGGTGTAGAGAGGAGCTGTGAAGCTCCTATATGTTGCGAGGGACGAGCAGATTGCAGATGTACTGACGAAGCCACTAGCCAGGGTGAAGTTCGAGTACTTCAGGGAGAGGCTTGGTGTTCTTCAGATCAAGGACACTTCGAGGAAGGAGTGATGGACACATTTGCTGAAGCCATTCCAAGCATGTTGGAAGGAGGATCCTTCACATGGCTGTGGATGTAAGCGCTGGATGATGAGCATCAGGATGATGTTCTGGTTTCTACTTTGTATGATCAGTTGGATCATTTTTATATGTATATATGCATCATGTTGGATACTGGATATGATCAGTTGGATCATTTATATGTATATGTATGTACGCATCATGTTGGATGTTGGATATGATCAGTTGGATCATGTATATGTATGTACGCATCATGTTGGATGATGGATATGATCAGTTGGATCATGTGTATGTATTTTGTATAAGCATCATGTTGGATGCTTGGACCATGTATCTGTATATGTATCAGGTGGATACACTGTATGATTAGGTGGATCATGTATGATGATATGTATCATGTATTTGTATATGTATCAGGTGGATACACTGTATGATCAGGTGGATCATGTATGATGATATGTATCAGGTAGATACTTGGTATGCATCAGGTATATGCATTGTATGGTCAGGATGATCATGGATGATGAGCTTCAGGATGTTGCTCCAGATGACATGCAGCAGTATGTTGCAGTGATAATGATCAGGATGATCATGTGTACATCGGGATGATGTATGGTGAGTATCAGGTTGATACTCTGTGGTCGTGGAACAGGTTGTGCAGATAATCATGTAATTTGTGCCTTGGGAGATTTGCAGATAGTCTTTCAAGGTTTTTCGTATGGAATGTAATTTGTACCCTGGGATATATGGCAAATGCTCTTTCGAGGTTTTGCTTAGGAGGACATATAATTTGTGCCCTGGGAGATCTGCAGATAGTCTTTCGAGGTTTTTCCTATGGCATGTAATTTGTGCCCTGGGATATCTGGCAGATGCTCTTTCGAGGTTTTGTCCTATGGCATGTAATTTGTGCCCTGGGAGATCCGATAGGTTGAACCATGTGCTCGTAATCAGTCCCAGGATGCTCTTTCGAGGTTTTTCCATGACCACATGTAATTTGTGCCCTGGGAGATCCGATAGGTTGAGCCTTGTGCTCGTAATCAGTCCTGGGATGCTCTTTCGATCTTTTGTGGTGACCACATGTAATTTGTGCCCTGGGAGATCCGATAGGTTGAGCCTTGTGCTCGTAATTAGTCCTGGGATTCTCTTTCGAGGTTTTGTAGTGGGGTCACATGTAATAAGTCCTGGAGATCTGGACAGGATGAAAAAGGCCTCAGATGCTCTTTAGGGTTCTTGCTAGTCAAGAGACTCTTTTAAGATTTTGTGACGCACGTAATAAGTCCTGAGATTTCCACAGTATGGCCAGTGATGATGAAGACCTGCAGGTGGTGGGCCTACATCCAGTATGAAAAAGGACTGGCTCTGTAGAACTTCCTATGACGAGTACAGTCAGAGATTGGTTGAGATAGCAGCAGTAGTGACGATGATGATGACGATGCATCAATGACGATGATCCCGAGAAGAAGACTTGTCTAGCAGATCTGTGTCGAGAAATACCTTCGTAGTTAAGAGGGAGTGTTGATGTATATGTAACTTTGGAATGTATTTCATCTATGTATTTTATATATATTTATTGTACCCTTATTAGAGATGTGTTATTCCTCTATAAGGAAGTGTCGTCATGTGGATTGACAAGTGTCACAAGTGTGTGTACTTGCCGATGGGTTATTAGACCACCATGTGTGGGGTCGTCCCTGAAATATATTTTATATTGTGGATGTACCTAGCTAGACAAGTCGGCCCCATAAGGTCACTAGGAAAACAGGTTAGTATAAACAGAGATCAGGAGATCTCTATTTAGATCATTCAAAAAGACACATCTCTCTCACTCAGAAAGTGGCGCACTAGTGAGGAGGAGGATCATCTGCTCTAGGAGACTATCTCAAGTGTATTTTGGTTGTACTTTGGTTGAGCCATTGCTCTCTCTATCTCTGAGGAAGTTGTGGGGTTTTTCACCTTAGGGTTTTCCCCATGGAAACTCTGTGTCTCTTGTCTCTCATGCTTTTGATTCTTGTGATGTTTGTCATGCTTATTGTGATTGTTATGCATTGATATACTATATATGTTATTCTCTCAGTGAAGATCCTAGAGTATTGTGAATTAATGCTCAAAATTTAACATCCCCCAGGTTAGAGTATATTTTTTAAGTTACCCTTAACTGGTTTACCCAAGTTATTTAGGATATTTCAATGGCAACAGGAAACCCAACATCCAACTCAGTACTCCTGAGCTCCAGGATGCTCCAGGGGATTTTAAGCCTTATCCCTTAAGAGAATCAATGTAACACAACCTATTTAGGTAAATGCAGTACTCCTGCTAGCTTGGGGTAGTTCTCCTACCTACACACAATTAAGTGGCCAAGCTCATACCAAGCCGTATCATTCCTCTTAAGATGGACCATTTTGGTTCTCCCAAATCTGTCCTCAATCACTTGGCTTCAAGACCAGTTTGGTTCTCCCAAATCTATCCTCAATCACTTGGCTTCAGGACCAGTTTGGTTTTCCCAAATCTTCCCTCCCTCACCAATCTTCATTGGTCTCAGGTTCATGTGTCTTCCCCATTTCCATTTCTCTTGTGTGTTCAACTCACGAGATTGTGAATCGTGAATGTGATAATAGATGTGTGTTTCAATGAGTTTTCACTTTTTATTCTCTTAGTTGAAAATTCCTCATTTTATGAATTCTCTTAACTCATTAGTTTCTCAAATATCTTCTTTAGGGTTTTCCATTTCTCTCCAAATAATAATTTCTTATTATTTTTATTAAGTGGCATTTTCCCTCCAAACCTTAGGGGACTGTGACTCCCTTCTCATTTATGTGTTGGTCACAAGGTAAATAGAAATCAATTCATCAGATTTCTAGTGGTAATTAAGCAAACTAAAATAATACTTAGCAAAAATATAACAGGGGTTCAAAGTCCGAAATTGGGGTATTCAGTAGATCTTCTAATACTTTTAGGAGTTTAAGGTAAATGTTGTTGTTCTTGATTTTCCTGCACCTTTGGAACTTCATTTTGTTTGATTCCATCAAGCACTCTGTACTCTATGTTTTCCTTTTCCTGTTTCTTTCTTTGCAACTGTTATTTATACATGACATTTTCACTGAATACCACATCTCTACTCCTAATGATTTTTTTATTTTCATAATCCCATAAGCGATAACCAAAATCGCCAATCCCGTATCCAATAAAGGTACATTTCTTGAATTTAGCCTCAAGCTTTGTTCTATTTTCTTTATCAATATGGGAAAATGATTCACAACCAAAATTTGTCATAAATGAGTAGTTTACCTTTTTACATGTCCATGCCTCCTTTGGAATACTACCATCCAAAGCACTTGAAGGCCCTCTATTTATTAAGTAAACGACAATATCTATAGCATATGACCAAAACTGTAACGGAAACCCTACATGCAATCACATACACCTTGCACGCTCCATGATTGTTTTATTCGTCATTTTCGACACACCATTTTCTCGTGGTGTTCCTAGTACTGTCTTCTCTCTCGAATCCCATGGTATAAACAGTAACTATCAAAATCCTTTCCATAGTACTCACCTCCATTATCAAATCTGAGACACTTCAACCTTTTTCCTGTCTCATTCTCAACCAAATATTTTCACTTCTTAAAAGTAGCAAACACATCAGCTTTCTGACTAATGCAATAAAGCCAAGTCTTTCTAGTTGCATCATCAATAAAAGTAACATAATAATGAGAGAAACCGAGAGATTGTACCTCAGCCGGTCCCCATACATCTGTATGCAAAATCTCTAACTTTTCAATCTTCTTTTGTTTCCCAACCCTGAGAAATCCGGCTCTCTTCTGTTTTCCATAAACATAGTTCTCACAAAATTCCAAACTTACCTATTTCAGATCTGGAAACAACTTCCTTGAGTGGAGAATCTGCATCCCCTTCTCACTCATGTGGCCAAGCCTATGATGCCACAATGTTGTATCTATTCCTTTGGAAGCTAAAGAGATAGAGCAATCAGTATTATGAGGACATAAATACAACGTACCTATCCTATCTCATTTTTCTATCACCATTGATCCTTGAGTGATATTCCACCACATTTCTTCAAATGTAGATAAACAACCACCATCTCTCAATTGCGCTATTGAGATCATATTTATTTTCATATAAATAATATGCCTTACATCTTTTAGTAGCTATTCACCATTCTTTAACTTTATCCGTACCTTAGCCATTCCAACAATTTTACATGGTTCATCACCACCTAATAAAACATGTCCAAAATCACCTGGAACATAATCATGAAAGAATTTCATATGGGGTGTAGCATGAAATGAATCCCCTGAATCTACTACCCAGTAATCACTAGTATTATCTAATTTAAGAATCAAAGCATCTTGTAACACATCAACTACTACATTTGCTTCCTGAGTAGTCTTCTGTTGTCCATCTCCTTGCTTCTTTAGAGATTTGTAGTCTTTCTTCAGATGTCCTTTATTTCCACAGTTCCAACACTCTATATTTCTCAATCTGTACTTGGATATTCCCTTCCTTTACTTTTTACGATTACTTGGGTTGTTTCCTCTCTCCCTTTGTCTTCCCCTACTCTCCATGGTCAATGCATTACCTGATGTCTCACCTGTGCTTTTCCTTTGCATGTCCTTGCTAAGAATAACACCAACAACATCATCAAATTTCAAAGTGTTTGAACCAGAGACAGTGTTACTTACAACCATGCCCAAGCCATTCCAGCTTTATAGAGATGAGCACAATATTAGAAGAGCCCTAACCTAATCATCAAAGTTCACTTTTATAGAACTTAGATTATTTGTAATCATATTAAATTAATTTAAATGATCAACAACAGATCCACCTTCTGACATCTTCATATTAAATAAACGCTTCATTAGAAATACCTTGTTGGAGGTCGAGGGTTTTTCATACAGCTTACCTAATGCACTCATCAGACCCTCCATGGTCTTTTTTTTTGAAATATTGAAAGCCACCGATGAAGCTAGGCACAACTGTATTGTTCCCAGTGCTTTTCTGTTAAGAACCTCCCATTCTTCGTCTTTCATAGTCATCGATTGTTCTGCTTTTCCTCCCAACGGTAGGAATAGATCCTTCTTGTACAAATAGTCATCCATTTGCATCTTCCATAACTGGTAGTTTTGGCCATTAAATTTCTTGACCTTAAAATTTCCTTCTTTCGCCATTGCTTCCACTCGAACCAATGTGTGAGTTTATCTGCCAAATAGAACTTTGGATCTGATACCAATTGTTATAAAAATAGGACCACATAGAAATAATAATAAACAAGATGCAAATATAAATCACATAAAAAAATTACAAGAGAGACACCAATATAACATGGTTAACCCAAGATGGGCTACGTTCACACAGAAATTTCCAGTCCTTATTATTATACCATCCAACAAATGAAGGGAAACAACCTAGGTTAATTTTTGAGCATTAATTCAACATACTCTAGGATCTTTAGTGAGAGAATAACATGTACAACATATCAAGTAAAACAATGCATATCAATCACACCAAGCAATCACATGAGACAATAGACACATAGAGTTTCACTGTGGAAAACCATAAAGGTGAAAAACCCCACAACTTCCTTAGAGATAGAAAGAGCAATGACACAACCAAAGTACACAGAGATAGTCCTCCTAGCAGCTGAATCTCCTCCTCCACTAGTGCTCCACTTTCTGAGTAGTGTAGAAGTGAATAATGAGATGATCAAATAGAGTGCCTCCCGCACTCTATTTATACATGACCTGACCTTCCTAATAATCTAGCAGGGCCGACTTGTCTAACTCAGTCTAATAACCCATGGTTATACTAATCAGGGCTGACCCCACACTTGATGGTCTAATAACCCATCACTTGCAAGTTGCAACACTTGCGACACTTGTCAATACAAATGACGACACTACCGTATAGAGGAAGAATAACATCTCTATAGGAGTACAATATACATAGGTGAAATAAATTTTGAGGTTACAAATACATGAACACACCCTCTTAACTAGGAAGGTATTTCTCGACACAGATCTGCTAGGACAAGTCTTCTTCTCTGGATCATCATCAACGAATCATCATCCTCAAATCATCGTCATCGTCACTGCTGCTGCTATCTCAATCAATCTCCAATATACTCATCATAGGAAGTTCTAAAGAGCCAGTCCTTTTTCATACTAGATGTAGGCCCACCACCTGTAGGTCTTCATTATCACTAGCCATACTATGGAATCCTCAGGACTTATTACGTGCGTCAGCAAAACCTCGAAAGAGCATCCCAGGACTGATTACGAGCTTGATGTTCAACCTATCGGATCTCCCAGGATCTTTTACATGTTGACCTTCACAAAACCTACTCAGAGCATCCTAGGATATTATGAGCACACTGCTCTACCTGTCGGGATCTCGATAGAGCATCTCAGGCTGTTATGAGCACACCACTCTACCTGTCCATATTTTAAGGGATCTTTTCTATGTGAAATTTTGCAAAACCTACTCAGAGCATCCCAGGATGTTACGAGCACACCGCTCTACATGTCTGGATCTCGATAGAGCATCCCAGGATGTTACGAGCACACTGCTCTACCTGTTTGGATCTTAAAGGATCTTTTCTATGCGAAACCGTAGCAAAACCTACTCAGAGCATCCTAGGATGTTACGAGCACACCGCTCTACCTGTCTGGATCTTGATAGAGCATCCTAGGCTGTTACGAGCACACCGCTCTACCTGTTCGGATTTTAAAGGACATTTTCTATGCTACCTGCACAACCTGTCCACGACCACAGAGTATCAACCTGATACTCACCATACATCATCCTGATGTATATCATCACATGATCAACCTGATCATCATCATAGCATCAACTTGATGCATATCATCTGGAGCATCATCCTGAAGCTCGTCATCTGTGATCATCCTGATCATCATCATAGCATCAACCTGATGCATATCATTTGGAGCAACATCCTAAAGCTTGTCATCTGTGATCATCTTGATCACCATCATAGCATCATCCTGATGCATATCATCTGGAGCAACATCCTGAAGCTCGTCATCTGTGATCATCCTGATCACCATCATAGCATCATCCCGATGCATATATAAGTACATGATCTACCTGATCATATAAGTATCCACCTGATACATATGCAAATATATGATCCACCTGATCATACAATGTATCTACCTGATACATACATAAATACATGATCTACCTAATCATATAATGTATCCACCTGATACATACATAAATACATGATCCACTTGATACATATACAAAATACATGATCCAACTGATCATACAATGTATCTACCTGATACATATACAAAATACATGATCCAGCTGATCATATCAAGTATCCAACATGATGCATATACAAATACATGATCCAACTGATCATATCAAGCATCCAACATGATGCATATACAAATACATGATCAAACTGATCAGAACATCCAACTGATGCATATACAGAGCAGTAACTGGAGCATCATCCTGATGCTCATCATCCAGTGCTTACATCCATAGCCATGGGAAGTATTCTCCTCTCACCATGCTTGGAATGGCTCCTGAAAATGTGTCCACCACTTCTTCCTCGAAGTGTCGTCAATCTGAAGAACACCAAGCCTCTCTCTAAAGTACTCAAACTTCACTCTGGCTAGTGGTTTCGCTAACACATCTGCAACCTGCTCATCCATCGCAACATAGAGGAGCTTCACTACTCCTCTATGCACCATATCCCTGATATAGTGATATTTGATCTCCATGTGCTTCGACCTGTTGTGGAACACCGGGTTCTCAGACAGCTTCACACAACTATGGTTGTAACAAAAGATACCAGCAACCTCCAACGGGAGATAAAATAACTCAGATAGTAGCTTCCTCAACCATACTGCCTCACAACTAGTCGAACAAGCTACAACATACTCTGCTTTGGCTGTACTCAGTGCTATGCAGGACTGCTTCCTGCTAAACCAAGAGATCACACCTGATCCCATACTGAAGCAGCACCCAGATGTGCTCTTCCTATCTGCAGCACTACCTACCCAGTCTAAATCAACATAACCCTGCAGGTTAAACTTTTGATTCACATCATACTTGAGCCCATAATCATTGTACCCTTCAGGTACCTCAGAATATGCTTTACAGCAACCAGGTGAATACTTCTGGGATCCATCAGTAACTAGCTCAATGTGTTCACCGCAAAGCAAATATCTGGTCTAGTGTTCGTCAGGTACATCAAGAACCCAATCATCTGATGATACACAGTGACATCAACCAGATCAGATGAAGCATCACACAGAAGCTCCAGGTTCGATGCCATAGGTGTGGCCATGGCCTTATAGTCCATCATCCCAAACCTCTTCATGATCTCTACTGCATACTTCCCTTGTCCAAGGAAGATTCCATCTGCACTCTTCCACACCTCCATGCCTAGAAAATAGCGCATCATCCCCAAGTCCTTCATCTCGATCTCGGCAGCAAGCTTCCTCTTGGTATCGACAATCAATCCATCCTCACCTGTTACAAACAGGTCATCCACATACAAAAGTAGTATCATAGGATTTCCTTCCTCAACCTTGTAGTAAAGGTTGGAATCTGCTTTACTCTTAGTAAATCCCAAACTGGATAGAAAACTGTCTATCCTACCATACCAAGTCCTAGGAGCTTGCTTCAAGCCATACAAGGCTTTCTTCAACTTACACACATATGACTCCCTGTCATGTGTCTCAAAAACAAGTGGTTGCTCCACATATACTTCCTCCTCGACTACACCATTCAAGAAAGTTGTCTTGACATCCATCTGGTGTATCTTCCATTTCATCACTGCAGCCAGGGAAAGTACTGATCTGATGGAAGTGTACCTAGATACAGGAGAAAAAGTCTCTTCATAGTCTATCCCCTCTTTCTGGGAGAAGCCACGAGCTACAAATCTTGCTTTGTATTTTTCTATGTTGCCATCTGCAACATGTTTTATCTTGTAGATCCATTTGTAAGTCACAACCGAATTCCCTTCAGGTCTTGGGACTACATTCCAAACATCATTCTTCATGATCGACTGGTATTCCTCGACAATGGCATCCTTCCATTCTTTTTTTTCCACTGCTTCTTCATAACTGGAAGGCTCTTTGTTCATAATATCACAAAGTAGGGAAACATAACTGGTATGTGATCTAGTCCTCTTCCTTTCTCTGTGTTCTTCTTCTGGAATGCCATATCTTTCTACATCTTGAATGAGATCTCTAGCCCATGTAGGTTTTCTCTTGTGAGAGTTCTTCTCACGGGGTGGATCTACAGGTTCTTGCGGATCTTTAACTTCACGATCTGCTTATGGAATTGATTCAGTCATGATGATGTCTTGGAATCTGTTTTCCTTTGGTTCTTCATGATCTTCAACAGGTGTCATCCTTGACTTGATGAAAACTGAGTTTTCATCAAATATTACATCCCTGCTGACATCAATCTTCTTGAACCCTGGAAAGTATATTCTGTAAGCCTTCAAGCTTTCACTGTACCCCACAAAGATACCCTTCTTTATTGAAGGATCTAGCTTTGTCCTCTTTTCCTTTGGAAAATGTGTATATTCTAGACAACCAAATATTCTGAGATGGCTGACTTCAGGTTTCTTACCAGAGAAGACCTCTTCTGGTGTCTTGTTGTCCAATATCTTGGGAGGTATTATGTTCTACATATATACAACTGTCCTAGCTACTTCTACCCAAAGATGCATAGGTAGATCCTGGTCATGCATCATTGCCCATGCTGCTTCCATGATTGTTCTACTCTTCCTTTCTGCAACTCCATTCTGTTGTGGATTGTAGGGAGTAGTCAACTCCCTCTTAATCCCTGGATCATTGCATAGCTTCTTGAAATCACCTGAAGTGAATTCTCTACCATTGTCGGATCTGAATGTCTTGATCTTCTTGTCAATTTGATTTTCCATCAAGGCTTTGAATTCCTTGAAGTTATCAAACACTTCATCTTTGTTATTCAAGAAGTAAACCTAAGTATTCCTAGAGAAATCATCAATGAAAGAGACATAGTATACATACCCACTCAGAGAACTGGATGACATCGGACCGCATGCATCGGAGTGGATAATTTCCAAGATGCCTTTAGCTTTGCTTTCACTGCATGGAAATGCCTTCTTAATGTTCTTTCCTTTTGCACATCCTTTGCAAACCCCTTCATGCTTTGTCTTGATTTCAGGAAGACCCTCTAAAACTTTACTTGCAATTGGTAGTGCTCTATAGTGCACATGTGCAAGCCTTCTATGCCAAAGTTCACTTGGCTCCATGGATTCATGTACCATGGCATGTTCAGGTTGTCCCTTCAATTTGTACAATCCTCCCTCTTGCTGTTCAATCACTACTACATCATCTATAGTTTTACCCTTTGGCCACATTAGGACTTGGACATCTACAAATGCAACCCTCATGCCTTTTGCATCCAATGCAGATATGGAGAGTAGGTTCTTCTTGAGCCCAAGTACATATAGAATGTCTTTCATCTTTAAAGACTTCCCAGAGTCTAGGTTGTAGGAGGCTTCACCACTTCCTTTCATAGGATATTGATAGTCATCCCCAAGTTTCACCTTATGGGGTGACTCATGTTCAGATAGATTTGCAAAATATTCTTTAAACCCATTCATGTGTTTGGAAGCCCCGCTATCAATAAGCCAATCATTACATCCATGAGAGATAGTACCTGTGAGAGCATAGATTAGAACATATTCATCTTCACTTGATGAAGTATCACTTTCTTCCCTAGCCTTCTTCTTGGGAGGTTCATCATCCTCAGTAGCATGATCATGAAATCTCTTCTTATTGTACATCTTCTTTTTGTTGTTGTTGTCTTTCTTCTTCTTGGGACAATTTGAATCAAAGTGTCCTACTTCATTGCAATTGAAACATCGAACATGAGATAGATCTTTCTTCTTGTGATGAGGACAATGTTTCTTGTTATGAGATCTCTCCCTCTTAAACTTGCTTCCCTTGGTGTGTGTTGTGAGAGCTTGATCTTCATTACCCATCTTTTCTTCTCGAGCCACAATCCTTGCTTCTTCTTGTGAGCATTCCTCCCATAGTCTACTGAATGAAATCAACTTCCTTCTTACACAGATTCCTTGGATGAAGGAGTCCCATGACCTAGGTAGGCCATTCAATGTGGTCATGACAACTTCACCATTGTCCACTACTTCATCCACAACTTCAAGTTGTTCCTTGATCTGAGAGACCTTAGAGAAATAAGATTGAATAGTCTCTCCATTTTGAAGTTTTACCCCTTTCAATTGATTCCGTAGAGTCATCTTCTGATTTATGTTCTTCCCTTCAAATAGCTTGGTTAGGGAATCAAACATCTCCTTGGGTGTCTTTAGAGATGACACATGTGGTATGAGATGGTCTTTGATAGAATCAGCAATGATCCTCTTTGCCTTGACCAAGTTCTTCTTATGTAAGGCCTTAGTCTCTTCTCCCTCTTAGATAGGGAAGTCTTCACTTATGTAAGTGTCCAATTCATTTTCTTCTAGGATTAACCCAATCATATACTTCCATGCTCAGAAGTTATAAGCCCCTTTAAGATTATCCTCAAGCTTGTTGTGGTGAGACATCTTAAAGAGTACTTCAAATGGAAATAGAAAAGATTTAGGTCTTATCACTTGATTTGCATAAATTTGGATCTAGTGCTGAATTAGGGTTTGTCAGAGAAACCCTAAAAATTCAAAATGTGAATTTCAAACTTCTGAAAGGATAGAAAGATGTGACTTGATGAGATAATCAGGCTGGTATACTCAGAATTTGAAAACTGCAAAGTTTCACCCTTCAAAAATGCTTTTCAATCTTCCAGATTCACTAGGGAGGATCCTAAATTAGGGTTTGAGTTTCCCGGAGCTTCACCCAACCAAAAATATCGATCCAAATCTCTAAACTTCGATTTTTCCAAGGAGCTTCCAGCTATGTCCTCAGATTTCAAAACTTCCTATTTTTGTGGAAACCCTAATTTTTAGGGCCAAAAATGAAAGTGCCCAGAATTGAATTCTGATTGGACAGAAAGATGTGCATTGATGAGGAGAGTCAAAAGAGTGATCTCTGATGAATGTTTGAAGAGCTAGGCTATCTCTATCCAGTCTACGGATCCCTCCGTTTTTTTCATTGAGAGATGTGATGATATTAAAATCTCCCCCCAAGATCCAGTGCTTGTTCAGTAGCTTCTCGTTGAGCCAAGAGAGATAGTTGTGAAAGTGCATTTTCTGGTCCAGAGACTGAGGACCATAGGCATTAGTGATCATGCCCTTGTGAGTGGTACCCAAAATGTGGAACCGACCAGAAATAGTGTGGTGACAAGAACAAAAACCTTCCATGCTAATGATATTGATCCCAAGCAATGGCGATGCCTCCGGAGGCACCTTTAGCATCAAAAGCAACCATTTCCACATTCTTCCAGCAATTTTGATAAAGGAGTGGAGTTTAGGCTTTGCAAATTTAGTTTCTTGTAACATTATTAGGGTGGGTTTTTTCTTGAGAATTTTGTTTTTCAACATTCTTCGTTTGGAATCACTACCGATTCCCCTTATGTTCAAGCTGATGAATTTCATCTCCCTTAATTCAAAGGTTGGAAGATGGTGGTGATCTTGGCACTCAGACCAGAATCTATTAAGTGCTGGCCCAGTTCATGAAGTAATTGCTTGTTTGGCTTTCTTCCTTTCTTCGTGAGCGTATTTTGGCCTTTGGAAATTTTTTTGCGTTTTAAGAATTTGCTCACCCCTAGTTGGTTATGAGAAGAGGGGGTTACAGCTGCATCCGTTAATGATGGAAAGTTTTGTTGCATGGCTAGAGATTGGTAGGCTTCTTTGAAAAGATCCATTTGGCTCTGCGGAATACTATGTATATCATTCTTTGCCCAGGCCTCTTGAATGGATTCTAGATCTAGCTCGTTGGTTTCCATGTCATTCAAGTCTGTGAGGTAGTCAGTTGAAGGAGTGAGGGGTTGCAGCTGAAGGACATCCTTGAAGATAGGATCCAGGAAGGTGGAGGGGGGTGGAACAGAGATGAGAGTAGTGGACTCAGGGAGATCAGGTGCCTGCTGAGAGAGGAATGAGGAGCTATTGTGGAAGTCCAGATTAGTAGAAGTGCTAGGGGTAGAGGGTTTTTTCTCGCGTCTTCTATGGTTGGTTTATTTGGTGAACCCATCTTCATCCTTTCTGTTTTGGGCAGGAGGAGGAGGGGGTTTGGAATTAAGAGGACATTCCCGGAAGAGGTGGCCATGCCCATGACATTTTCTGCATCTGAAAGGGATGTGCTCGTAGTCTAATAATTGGATCCAATTCGTGTCTTGGTAAGAAAGGTAGATTTCTTCTGGGAGGGCCGCAGAGATGTCCATATAGATACAGATTATGGCATAGGAGGTGTAGCGAGCAACTAAAGTGGCATCAGATGCATGAACAATGGTTTTGAGGGTATTGCTGATGCCAATGAGGGTTTCCAAGTTCCAATATTCTTGAGGCAGAGAATAAAGTCATAGCCATATGGGAAGCACTTTGAAATCTTCTTTCTCTGGGCAGAAGTTCTCTTTCCAATCTCACATATATAGACCTTTGGAGTGCAGGAAATACAGTCCTCCTTGAAATTTATGGTGCTTTTCCTCCATATTCTAGAAGATAACCATAAAAAAGCCTTTGGATCCAAGTTTCAGCTCAAACTCACCTTTTGGCTTCCAAGTGTTGGTGAGCCACTAGGTGAGATTCTTTTCGGTTGGCCATAAGCCTATCAATTTGCATATAATGGCATGGTCATGCATGAATTGAATGTACCTGGCTAACAATATTAGAAGTTACTTCATACCTGGGGATCTGAGATGACTTGGGCTTGCATTTGTTGGTGTTTTTGGTGGATGCTGCGTTCCTGGTTGGCTCTCCTTGATTCGAGTTTGCAGAGGTCGGAGCAACAGAAGTAGGGTTTGTAATTCCCTCTCCTCGTTTTCCAATGTTAGATCCCAGTTTTCCAGAGTGCGATCCCTCTTCTGTTGACGTCAGAACTAACCCCGTAAGGAGGAGGGGTTTGGTTGTTTGAGTACAGCAAGCAATGATTTCGATGAATGATGGGATGGAGCGACCACCGCAGGAGGCCTCCATGGCTAGGACAGTGAGAGAGCTGCAGGTGATGAGGACATGGTACAAAAACCCTAGAAATTAATTACAAAAACACTTTATACATTTTTCCAAAAACTTAGAAATTAATTACAAAAATGCTTTACTATCTTTCACATAAGATTTCAAAAAGATTTTAAGGTAGTATAAAGCCTTAAAAAACCGTACTAACCTTGCAAAGCATTACATTAATGAAAATAAGGTTTTTAAGAGCTTCCTCTTGTTACATAAGATGATGCCTGAAATTCTAATTGAGGCCAATCATGTGTAGGCCTTCAGACAACTAAGGAACAATTTGTTCCTCTTGAAAGGCTCTAATCATATTGAGATTTTATATTTAGATTTTAATTATTAAGTATAGTATTATATACAAATTAATATTTATAACTTTTAAAATACTTTAAGTATAAATGATGATACATATATTTTAAATTGCATTAAGTTATTTATAATTATAATTTTTACATTACATTAAATGTAATTAACTGATGATAGATATAATCTAAACGAATATTTTTTTTGTTAAATTATATATATATATATATATATATAGTTAAGATGTCATTGCCTACTTATCAATATTGAGATTCGAATTAATGTATAAAGATAATTTTAAGAATTTATAATTATTTTGTAAATGTAACAAAATTTGTAAATTTTATTAATTGTTATAAATTGCTTGGTTGTAATTTTATAAATATTATTTTATATTTTAGAATTTTCATATGATTGCAGAAGATTTTGTTGGATATTTGATGGAAAGCTTCAAAATTAAAAATTAAAATTTAAAAATATTGTAAATAAATGAAAGTTAAAGGGAGGTTAAGACAATTGGTTCATCTATATAAGATATTTAAATGTTGAGAAGTTTTAAAAACTCAATCATAGTTTATGTAAAAGCTTTTGTGTGGAGGAACCTTGGCCACTCCTTGCACATGGGCAAAGTTGAGATGGGACTTTCCCAAGATGCCAAGATGGACTTTGTAACATGGCCCCACAAGATGGTTAACCACCATGCAAGAGAAGGCATGGTGTGGGAATTCACATTGGGGGCACCACACTAGGGCACCTGGAGAGGCAGGAGACCCAATGGATGTTGCAGGATTGATAAGCAAAAGTATCAATGGTTTGGGTGGAGTGCACTGGAGAGGGGCATGCACCCAAGTAGATTGGAAGTATCCTAAGTTATGGAAAGATTTGGTGAAACATGACTTGGAAGCTAGCACAAAGCTCAACAACATCAATAATTGGAATCCCAATGGGCCAAGCAAGTGGAATCAACAAGAAACAAGTGTGGGAACAGAGCAGGTGCGGATGGATTCAAGGAACATTGGCTTGTGGATAGCATGTCGACTATGTGGGAAAGAGCACATCAAAATCTTGGAGGATGTCGAATTAGGTGGGCATGCCACCACACCTTGGGTCGCACCCACAAGGAAGCTCACACATATATGTGAGAGGCACTAGTCTAAGGAAAAGGGAGGATTCAAGAAAAAGAAACCAAGCTGGAGGAAAGCAAGAGCTCTAAGGGAGGCGACCAAAGAAGTCTATTGCAAGTCGTAGGGTTTTTCCTTGAATAGGTTCAGAGCAAGACCAAGGATGAGGCTTGCAAACTTGGTTGAGTTGGTGCGAAGGGTAGAGGATACATCAGATAGATATACGGTGTGGATCCTCAAGTGGTGGATCACGACAATGGGAAGAGACAGAGAGACTCAGTAAGATGACGTTTATAGACAAAATCGTAGGGTTCATTAGAGTTAGCCATTTTAGGCACTCTTGTGGTGGGTTGGCCTATGGGTACCCCCAGTCTTGTATCTATTGTAATATGTAAACTTTGCAGCATTAAATATTGAATGCTTTTGTGCACTTGTGTAAGGGGTGGGGTGCCATGACTATCTTGTGTCACTTGTAATTCTTTGGCTAAGTGTGGATGTGTTAAACTATTGAATGTGTTAACAAAATAAATTTTGTTATTTAAGAAAATGCAAGTGAACATAAGTATAAGTGTAAATTGGTAAAGTGTTATCTGTAGGTAGGAATAGTCAGTCAGAACACCTACTGAGTTGGAGTCACCCTCGGTAAGAATTCGGCTAGTGCCACACAAGCTACCAAAAAAAAAATTGTATTGGGCCAAGGTAGCCCCGTGACAGATGGTATCAAATATAACTCAATATCTTCACCACTAATTTGGTTGGAGAAATTGGAAACAAGGGTGTGCTTGTAAATAAGATTTCATTAAAGTTGGGCGCTTCACCAAGAACATGTCACATAAGTGTTGAGGACTTAAGTTGCGTGTAGGTTAGTGGGTGAAAGGAGTACACCCTGTATACAACGCACCCGCTACTACTATAGGTGCATGCAACATAGTCTAGGCGATAGAGGTGCACCAAATAGGGCGTGTAGTGACAGTTGTGGAAGGTGAAGTTTGGTTTTGGAAGGCTCCTTGCATAGCATGCTAAAGGTGCAAGAGTTGTGGAGGGGAAGAAAGGAACGTCGTAGCAATGCACTATCAAAGGCTTGCTCAGATTCAAGTAAGAAAAGTGTTGGGACGTTTGGTAGTGGTGTTAAGAGGGATGGAACGAAAGGTAATCGATCGTGCGAGCGTCACACAAAATCCCCAGAATGCGCAGCTTAGTGTTAATTGGTAAAGTGCAAGAAAAAAGACTACGAACAAACAAACTTGAGACATTGGACTTTGGGTGACTGTTGACACTTCAGTCCATGCACAGTAGTTCCTCTTGGTATGAGTAGGAGCATGACGCTCATGCAAAGCAAATGAAGTGTAGAAAGCCTCCATGGAGGCCACAAAGAGAAGCTTGTGAAGGATCGACTGTGAGATGAGGAGAGTGTTCTAAGAGCACGATAAAAAAATTAAACAACTATGTGAGAAAGGGAGAAATGAGATGCAACGGTTTCAAGAGTTGACAAACCAAGTAGAAGCTTGGGAAGTGTCTAAGTTGGGGTCAATGTGTGCAGTGGATGAGGCCCAGGAGATGATTGTGCATCCAAGATCATTTGTGATGCCGAGTAAGAGGGTAGACTATTACCACTTCACAAGGACATGTCCAAGAAAGGAAGAGTTGGAATCCTACTTGAAAGAAACCCAAGGGAAACCAACTGAGATGCTTGGAATGGTGGGATTAGCCCAAGTGCAACAGGCTTATAGAGAATTTATGGAAGCGATTAAGGAATTGACTTCATACCTGGGAAAGACAAGAATTGATCCATGGGAGGAAGACCAACATGATCTCTATTATGTGGATGCAATGATAAGTAGGTAAGGTTTTTGCATTGATGAGTATTGTTTCCACCCACATCTTTGTGAGTAGTAGAATTGTGACATCAATTTTATAGTAAGTCTGAGTTTAGAAATTCCATGTTTAAGTTGGTGAGCCTCATAGTCAATCCAGTTGATGGGATAGTTCATGCATCACCTATCACAATTGGGAATCGACACAACAAGTTCGAACTATAAGTAGCTCCATTGTATGATGATTCAATGGTATTCAGGTAGGACTTATTAGGGATGGCCATAGTTGTTCCAATTTTTTTCAAGGGTCATTTCATGTTCTTGAGTGAGTCGGAGACATGGAGCACACTAATGAATGGAAGAAGGAAGTTTGGGTCCATGCCTAGTATGTCCTTCATACAGATGGTTGGGAGGATAGGCACACATGTAGATAGGCCTTGTGGCACCATGAGGCAACAAGAAGAATCGACAAAGGAAAAACCAAAGATGACAGAGGAATAGTATCACATGGCACAAAGGTTGGCAAAGTTTGATTTTAAGGAAAAATTTGTTGCATAGAAAATCAAGTTTTTGTGCATTCCAGTAGACCATCTATAGAATATTGGAAATAAGGTGTAGCTTGGACCAACAATAATAGAGAGGTTTTATATGGGATCAATTCTGACGGGTCAACATGCAACATAAGTGATTATAGTAGTCTAGACCAAGGAGCCCAAGGGGTGATTTCTCTTGGTAAAGATTGTAGTCTTGACGATGGCGAGTGCGATGAAGCACTTGACTTACAATGTGAGAAGTGGGTAACAAACTTGGTGGCAGATGCAAAGGGTGCCAAGGAAACAAAGGTTTCTGTGGTAGATGCAACAATATAGAAAAGTAAAGGTGAATGTGAGGATTTCCCATCACGCAATGCGGAAGACATCATAGTCATTTGCACACATGCCATCGATATCCTAGAGTCCCAAATGACAAAGGATAAATTGAAGGAAGTGGGTTGTAGGTCGTGCGAAATGGAAGTAGTAGGTCGTGCGAGTTGGGATGCAGCTCTGAGGGAGAATAGGTATCCTTGAGATACTTATGCAGTAGGCATGAGTTAGATGAGTGGCTTATCAATGGTTTCCAGAATCATAATTGTGTTGGCCTTGGGCACCACTCGCTCGTTTTCTTGCTATGAAGGGATATAGATTGGCTCACTTCCTTTAGCGTAGGAAGTGAGACATGAGGTTCCTAGCAAGCATTCCTTAGAAAGTTCAACCAAGTACGGATTTGTGGATAGGTAGTTCTGTAGATGCATGGAAGAGGTGAGGACTTTTCCCA
Source organism: Larix kaempferi (assembly GCA_027924585.1). Taxonomy (NCBI): domain Eukaryota; kingdom Viridiplantae; phylum Streptophyta; class Pinopsida; order Pinales; family Pinaceae; genus Larix; species Larix kaempferi. Next base: position 3,518,176 of record BSBM01000091.1, read on the forward strand.
TTTTTGGCAACAAGGCACGGGGAAAATTGAAATGCATACGGGAAAACACCAATTTTCCTTAAGGACATTCATTCTCATGGTGTTGAGCGTGACAATTGGGAGTCGCAACCCAATTAGTTTGGCTCATGGGAGGCATAATGAATGGAAGCTTGAGAATATTGGCTAAGTACCATGGCAAGAGTAGGGGAGCAGGTGCGACTATCAGAAGATATTTCTTCTAATGGCTCAGTTGTAGCAGCAATTGCAAGAGATCAACCTATACACAGAGGACTCAGGAAAGTGGGACATTTGTATAAATGAAGAATGACTAAGTCATGGAAGTGAGGGATTGCATAATTGTTACCGACTGGTGTAGGTGTGGTATGAAGGTGATTGTGGTAGTGGTTGCGGTAGAGTTTTCAAATGTGACAGTCATCATGGAGATGTTGTCAAGGATAACAACAAGTTAGATAGGGTAGGTTGTAACGGACTTGGTGCAGAGGCACCTTGACCACTCCTTGCACATGGGAAAAGTTGGCATGGGACTTTCCCAAGACACTAAGATGAACTTGGAAACATGGATTGAGAGCTAAGCACGATATGGTTAAGTGGAATATGAGAGAAGGAATGGGGTCGGTTCCTACATTGGGTGGCACCACGCTTGGGTGCCGGGATAGGTAGGCATGTGCCCAAGTAGACAGGAATTCGCCTAAGGCATGGCAAGCCTGGGCACAACATGAATTGGAATCCTAGCACAAGGTTCAACAACATCATGACTTGGAAGCAAAGTGGGCCAAGTGAGAGGCTTCAGTAAGAAACAACTGTGGGCGCAGAGCAAGTGGTAATGGCTAAGTGTGGATGTGTTAAACTATTGGGTGTGTTAACATAAGAAATTTGGCTAAGTAACAAAACACAAGCGAACATAAGTATAAGTGTAAATTGGTAAAGTGTTATCTGCATGTAGGCGTAGTTTACCTAAACACTTGTCGAGTTGGTCTTACCATTGGCAATAATTCGGGTAGTGTCGCACGAGCTACAAAAAATGAAAAATTTGTGTTGGGCCAAGGTAGCCTCATGACAATTTATCTCTATAATATTTTCATATGAAATCTATAAATTAAATAAAAAATTTATAGTTTTAAAACTATTTTTTTAAATAAAATAATTTTATTTTAAAGAATTTTAACCAATTATTAAAGGAATAAAAAATTAATTATAGCTAATTAGAGTTGTTCCTCTTTAAGCTTTTTTATTATAGTAGTAATATTTTAAAACAAATCAAATAATCTATATCTTTTCTTTACTCTCAAAGTTTGATAAACTAAATTTGGTTTCAATGAAAATGAATGTTCAAGACCATCATCATTATCATTATCAATAAAATTTAGAAAATAAACATTTTCTTAACTTCTTGACAAGTTTTTGATGCTTTAAAGATATTCATATGAATGAAAATTTAAAGTACATTAGACACTAAAACTAAAATCCATTGTTTTAAAGTATCAATTGAATACCCAAATATTAAGAAAAGTGGTGGAAGACCTAAATTATGGTGTTTATATTAGTATGGTTATTTATATATTTTAACAATTAAATTAAATATTGACCATAATAAGAAGTGGTTATTTTAAAATTAAAAACATTATGTTATATTTTTTTTTTTATTGAAATGGGTTTTTCTTCCATTGAAAGTATAGCTATGACTAGGTATCTAATGTATAACAAAAAATAAATAAATTGGGAGACTACATACTTCTGAAAATTGAAATTTAAACCACATAAGGCTCAAGTGAGATTGTCATAACGATGTCATTTCTTGGTTAAAGATGTGAGGATTATCGAAAATGTTCCTTTGCAAAGTATAGATGTTACTAAAAATATTATTACTTCAAAGTTCAAAGAGAAGTTGTGGTGTGATGATAATTTAGAGATTAAAATAAAATTAAGATATTACAAGGAGGTCATTAACCCTACCCTAACCTTGAAGATCAAAATGATCTCTCTATTTTAATTAACGCAAAGAATAAGATTTAGATAGCTAAAATATCCATGACCTCTCATGAGTCACCTAACTTTCTATCTCATTAACTCTTTCTCAAGATTTGATAAACCAAAATTGATCTAAATGAACATTATCTATTATCATAATTATCATTGTCATGATATAATTATTTTAAATAATTAAACATATTAATTATCATTGTAATTATTAATATTATAAAAGATTTTTTTAATTTTATCGTCATTATTTAATTAATATAAATAATTAAATATATTATTTATCATTGTAATTATTAATATTATAAAAGATTTTTTTAATTTTATCGTCATTGTATAATTAATATAAATAATTAAATATATTAATTATCATTATAATTATTTTTGTTATAAAAGATTTTTTTTAATTTTACAATATTTTGACTTAAATAACTTATTTCATTGAATTTCTCCACAAACTTAAATCAAGAAAACCCATTTTTAAAAACCCGAGAGAAATAACTTAAAACTATTCAACATTAAATTGTGATTTTGGGAAGGTATTTTTCACGTGTCAAATTGTTATATGACTTGATATCCACTTTTTAAAAGAGCCTTTAAAAGTCTTGATTCTCTAAAGTTGATGTACGCCCACACCATGGTTCATGGACCACATAATATTTCGGCGTATACTAGGCACTCTATCTCCATTCATTTGAAGAATTCTCAATCATTATGTGCTATAGAAAAGTCAGCTAAAACTTTTCATGTTTGTGTCAATTACGGTTGAGATGTTTGTGTCATATATTCACGTTATATATTTTATTTGTGGTGGGTAAACATTGATATTTGTGGTTGGTAGACATTGATAGGATTTTTTTTATCTATGTATCAATTACTAATTATTTTTTATTTTCTTTTTTATAATTGTTTATAAATCAGTCTAGATCTAAATCCCAAGCTTTATCCAGTGTCGAGAGGGATCAAATCTCCCGAGGTGCAAACCTCTCCTTAGATAGCTCATTGAGAGCAATACCTAGCCACCTAATCCTAAGCTCTAAAGTCTCTAGTTTAAGTCTCATTTTTACTTTTTACTTTGTATTATTCTTTTTGTTTATGGCCGACATAATATTTATTACTTTTTACTTTGTATTATTCCTTTTTGCTTACTTTGTATTATTTTGTTACTCCACAAACACTCTAAAGTCTTATTCTTTTTTGTTTATAGCCGACATAATATTTATTACTTTTTACTTTGTATTATTCTCTTTTGCTTACTTTGTATTATTTTGTTACTCGACAAACACTCACATGTTACAAGATCTCCCTCATAATGGGTTGTAAAGCGCCTCTCGACCCAAAATTACGATGACCATAAAATCTTTGTCTCATCTTTGTATAATATGATACTCGTAGAAATCTAACTCCATCCCCATTAAAAAGTAAGCATAATTACACCCATAAATATTAGAATCCATGTAATTAATCAAATATAATAAATATAAAATAATATATATTTATTTTAATTTTGGATCTATTACCACATGTAATAAATATAAAATAATATATATTATTTTTAAATTGCGATCTATTACCAGCATAGATCCATCTTAAACCCGTATCTATCAAACACCGAGAGGGATCCAATTTCTTGATTTGTATTTCTTTTTTTAAATTTAAACTCAAGAAATTTGATCTCTCTTGATTGATAAATCCCGTTTTAAGTTTTAAGTTTTTATTTTATAAACGAACATCTATTTTTAATTACTTTTCATAATATTTTATTTTATGAACCAACATGGATTTGAGCACCTTGTTTCACTCGGTGCAACCAAATGTAATAAATATAAAATAATATTGAGGGGCATACCATTTTAAAAGTGATTTCTATACTCGTGTAATATCTAAATCGACTCTGGCATAGCAAGATATCTCCAAGTTTCATTAATATTTTTAGTTTTAATTAATTGTATTATATATCTCTTTTTGCATTTGAACATTAGGTTAAAGTTGATGTAAAAAATTTATTTACTTAATAATTTATTTTTATTAAAGTGCCATGTGTGAACTTCATATTGAAGAAGATACACTTTTTCCAAAAACTTGTTTTAAACTTTAAGTTAGGGATAACATTGTAAAAATTTTATTTACTTAATAATTTATTAGTTGTATACCAATAGGTGTTTATATCTTAGAATTTGGGGTGGACTATCATCTATGTTTTTCCTAGATTGAAGGAGGATGGGACAAGTGTACTATTCAAATTGATTTTATGATTGTCGTTCAAAATTAGAAATAAGCATTTAAAAAAGTAAGTATAAAAGATAATTGGTAGTTGATGCATGGATAATTGGTAGCTCATGGATAACAGGTAGTAATAGACAATCCATTTAACTAAAAAAGGTAACAGGGAACTCAAACATAGATAACAAGTGATTACAACATAACACTTAGCTTATAACATATCAATCTTCACCAACCACAAGTTAAATAATTGCGCTAATATTAAGTACCATGCGAAAATTCCACATTAAATATAAAAATTACACTAACAAAAACCACCAAAATGTATTTAACAACGTGGAAACCAAAGAAAATGTAAAACAAAAAAGAGCCATGGTGTTATGTCTAAGAATTTTCTTACCATTAAAACCACATTATGGAAGTGTCGTTCACTAGAAAGAAAGGACACGTGGTGACATGGTATCGGATATGAGACTCTCTACATTTAGAACTCCTCTCCATATGATTTAGAATACATGTGAAGGAGTACAGGTTGTCGCATACGAGACTTTTCTGCATTTAGAACTCCTCCCAACATGACACAAGGAGAATGAATTATTTATTTATTCTAATTAAATATCTTAACTAAAAGATAGTTCACAACTACTTCTAACTTATGGCAAAATTTAGAATTTACGGTGACTCCCGAGTGACGATTAAATGGGTCATGGGCTCCAGCATATTTATAAAGAATTCAACTCTCAGGCAGATCTGTTATCGAAGCAGGCATTGGAGGGGGATGAAGGGGTTCTATTTTGGGAAGAAGTTTTCGAAAACACGGTCCTGGATTTTGGATCTTTATTTTTCTATGCTTAAGTGTTTTTTGCTATTAGGCTTTTTTGAGTTATCGGCATTAGGTATTAGCCTTCTATGTAATTGCTGGAAACTAAAAATCATGCTCCATGGTTATTTTTGGGATGACTGTATTTCAGTGATTACATTATGTACTATTTGATTTAATTATTGAATATCAATAGTATGCTTTTTTTTACGGGGAAAAAAAAAGATTAAAAAGGAGATACAAGGAGAATGAAGGAAAGAGTGGAGAGTGAAAATATTTAATAAAAGGTTTGATATTTCTTCTTTATTCATTCATTTTTTAATCGTCAAGGGGATGAGATTCACTTATAATAGTAAGAAAAAAATTTCATGTTTTCGAATATAGTGACCTTGTAAATACATATAAAATTTCCTTCTTTCGAGCATGGTTGTTAGCTAGATGACTTCTGTGAAAATTATGCAAAGTTTGAATTTGCATATGAAAAGTTGGAAATCAATATTTCAAAAGGATCTAGAATGTTGTGCAATATACTTGCAATTTAAACAAAAGCCTAATTTACATATCAAACACCATGAGTCAATATTTAAGTGAGATCTAATAAGCAATGAAATATACTCACAAATTCGGGAAACATGATCCTTTCATGGTTTTGAACAATGCCCTTGTGACTGCTTTATTATGACCGAGTATTGTATAAATGCCCATATTGCTAGCAATTATTGTCTTTTTTTTGCACATGGTTATAGTAGAAATCGTTTTAGGATGTTTCTGAGTGTGGCAATTAAATTTTTTTCATTTGAAATGTGTTTGTTAGCAACCATCTTGTCAACAGTCCTGCCAAGAGTGGCAATTTTTGCAAATGATTGAACTCGTGCCAGATGCTTGCATGGTTTTGCACATTTCCCTTATGGCTATGTCCTATTATGAGTGGTGCTTGTATTAATGTCCATAGTGCTAATAATCATCATCTTTTCATATGGTTTTACAAGGGATCAATCTAAGAATTCTTAGGTTTCTGAATGTAGTGATCTTGTAAATGCATATATAATTTCTTATATTGCAACATGGCTACTAGTAGCCATTTTATCAATCGTCCTATTATGACTGGTGCTTTAATAGTAGAAATTGAACACAAATTTCCAGTGCTTTGTCTAAGATATGTGCAAATTGGTAATATATTGAATTTGCATATTAAGTGGATCTATTGTGTTGTGCAATATACTCACAAAGTCTCTAGCTTATTGTGCAACATACTTGCAAATTAAGGAGATGTCTACTTTAACAATTTCTCTTGCTTTGTGCAATTGTTTGGTGCTTGTATAGATGTTCATATTGTTGATAATTATCATTCCTTGCACATGCCTATACAATAGATCTTTCTAATATTTGTCAAGTTTCTCAATGTAGTGATCTTGTAAATACATATAAAATTTATTGATTTGCAACGTGACTACTAGCAAGCAATTTTTTCAATAATCTTGTTATGTTTGAAAATTTTTCAATTGATTAAGTTTGTGCTAGATCCATTTTCTGCTAAATCTTGGAATCGATCTCTATGCATCTCACAAATTTAAACTAAGTACTAAGACATGTACACCTTAAAAACAATCACTTCTTAACACGTGTATTCCTTGAAAACAATCATATTTAATCTTATAGCTAGCCAATGTATATGTAGTATGATTGACGACCAATACTGGGCATATGCTAATATACTTCTCAGTGAATTTTTTTAATGAAAGGATAGCCTGTGACCATTTCAATTCTATTAGGCATGTGTATCTTTTCTAGTCTTAGAGTTCATTTGCACTATGCAATTGCAAATGTTTAACCTTTACTAATTTGGAGCCATGTTCCATTTAGATGTTAATTCTTGGCTTAGGAAAGGTATCATTAAGTCCACTCTTGGTTCCAAAAAAACATCCCCGAAAAACTACTTTGTCACTAAAAGAACCATATTATTTACAATTTCAAGATTTCCCAAAATAACCAACGAAGTTGCTTTCCTAATTAATGCACATGCAAATTCAAAGCAATTATGCGATCCAAAATTCCTCCTCAATCCATAATATCATTAGAATCCATGCAACTAGTCCTTTGTTTTAAATAAAGCAACTTCTCTCATCATTAGTATGCTTCAAATTATCCCTTTATTCAAACTAAAACTATGTTAATAGAATATTCCTAAAGCTTTCTCATAATAAAACTATAAAAGGAACCACTAGATGTCTTACCATTAATCTATTGATTCATAGGAACCTTATACTAGCCTTTTTATCAGAACACATGAAGATCACTTCTTCATATTTCTTCCTTCTATATGACATGATATCTTTCTCTCTTGTTATAAACATATTATATATTTCTCATGAATATAGCAAATAGTTTTCATTTAATTTATTGATAACAGATAGTGAATAGAAGCACATATATATATAGAGAGAGAGAGAGATGTTTGGGTCTAATTTGCTCATATTTTATCAATTGTCATTCTACAAATAATTGGCATGTTACCATTGTTTTTTGTTATAAATATGGCATAAAATTGTTCTCAATATGGCAAATAGTCATAAATGTATTTGCATTTACCGCTCTTTTGCAGCTATGGCACTGCTTTACTAATCATTGCAATTCCAAATGGCTAAGGGTTTTGTACACCAATTTTGTGTTTGGCTAAAACATACTTTAACTAAGTCTCTTATAAATTAAGTATAATTTATGTACATCTATGTCAAATATTTGATTTATGACTTCAAGATTAATAATATTTCATGTCAAATATATCATTTATGACTTCAAGTAAATAATATTTTATTAATATTTATCTATAAATTAAGACTAAAAAATCATTCTTACATAATCTTATGGTATATAATATATACAACCTACACCATCAATATTTATAAAATTAACAACGCATTCTTACAACTTATGGTATATAATATTTAAAACCTACACAATCAATAAATCATATAGTGAATTTATTAATATATTCATAATTGATTCACTCATACAAAAATTTTATAATAAATCTAATTAATATATTTTATTACTTAAATTAAAACTATATTAATTAAATTTATTATAATTAATTTTATTGAAATTTTATTACATTTAAATTTCTAAAGGTATATAAAAAATATGTTTTTAATATAATGTTAAATACTTGATATTGTATTTATAGTTAATAATGTTAATCTATTAAACAAAATACTATTATTAATATGTTGTTGCTTAATTATTACATTTTGAATTTCTTTTTCTTAATATAGTAATTTACAATATCATCTAAAATTTTAAATTTTTTTTTGTAATTTAACTTATTTTCCATTTACTTTTTGTAAAAATAATTCAAAATTAAATTTTCTAAATTCCACATAATATATTATAATAATATATTTACTTAAGTAAAACCTTATTTTTCCTTATTCCAATCTATGTATATTCTATCATGAGGATAGTCAACTTTTATTTTCTCTAAAGATATATACTTCCTGAATTCTCAATTAACCATTATAATTATGTATTTGTGTCAAATAACAATGAATTGGTTGGAAATCCACTAATATCCCTTTGCATATTTTTGTTATCTAAAAATTTGGGGTTGTCCAATTAGGTCTTTGGCAAATTCAAAGACTTAAAAAAAGGTAGGTGTTCATATTTAATGGAATTTTTCGAAAATAAATTAATCTTTAAAATCTTGACGTTCAACATTTTGATCCAAAACTAAATTGTTTGAAATGTTATTAAAAGTTAATTTTTTCCAGCGAAAAAAATCTACTATTGATATTCAAAAAAGTTGAATCAAATAGTACAATAAGGTCCCAGATTCGTCAAACAGAATCGGTCAAACCAAACAGTTTAGCATATACCATGCGCAAGAGATGATTCTCTTATCAACTATATCACCTAATGTCAATTTATACAAACTTATACAAAAAACAAAATATCACAGATTTTCAAATCAGTTACAGTTGCAGCAGATATTAGAAGCTAATCAAAAAAGTAAATGGTGCCTTCATCCTGGAGGTTGTGCTCAACCCATTCCTCCCAAATAAGTTGACCTTCATATCCTGATAACGCTTGTTTGGATAATTTATCAGCAAGAGTGTTCTGCTCACGATAAATGTGTTCCAGTTGAACATCTTGAAGCTTAGCCAGTTCAGTTTGTGCCCTGAGAGCCCAGTGTCTTAAAGAAAGAACATTGAGCTGGAAGTCACCCGCTGCCCATTTAATTGTGACTTTGGAGTCTCCAAAAATCTTGATGCTGACCAGGCCGAAAATATTAGCCACTTTAAGCATACACCAAAGAGCAATCAATTCTGCTTTCATATTTGTACCTGTTCCACAATTGAGTTTAAAAGTAAAATGATGCGCCTCATTCAAATAAATCACTCCTCCAATAGCACATAACCCTGATTGAGATGCACCATCAAAAAAGATAGTGGGCTGATCAACTTTGAAGCTGTGAGTACTGATCCTGTCCGTTCTTAATTTAGTGAAATCATCTTTACAATTTGCAAACATATTTAGTGCAATCAAGCTACACTGTGTAGGAGTGATATTGACATTTTGAAATAATGCACTATTACGGGAGAACCAAATGGCCCAGGAAATGCAGATTGCAATGTAGAAGTGTTTCTTACAATTCCTGTACCAGTTAAGAAGACATTGATTAAAGTCTCCAACATCCCACATTTGGTGTATTGAAAAATGTGAAATGATCACCTCCCATGTCGTCTTTGCAAACCTGCACTTAACAAATAGATGTTGTTTGTTTTCTTCATCATTCTTACATAGTGTGCAGATGCCTGGGCCGTTCCAGCCACGATTTCTGAGGTTATCCCATGTCTTAAGTTTGTTTTGTAATAACATCCAACAGAAACATTTGAGTTTGATGGGAATAGACCAGAGCCAAAGACGTTTGTACCACCAGTCTTGTGGATAAATGAGCCTGTTCTGTACAATCCTATAATAAGTTGTACGAGCCGTGACCATTCCATTTGCAGGATTGCCTTTCCATAGAAGTTTATCTGGTTCCTGTCTTATTCTGATACCTGATGCATTGAGTTTAGATAAATAATCCTCCCAGGTACGAGCGAGATAACCAGTGAGACCCAAGTTACTAGCAGACACCCATAAATTACCAACTGCTAAATCATGATGTTGAATATGAATTTTATCCAGTGTATTCATTCCTAGAACCTGAAGATATTGGATAATAGACAGAGGCAGAGTGAAACTGTCTTCCATTCCTATGATAGGATCAATACCTATGCGAATCCTTTCCCCATTTCCTACCTGCCAAATAAGATCGTCTTTGATCCAATGAATGATCTTCATGAAGCCGCGCCAAATTGGTGAGAAATTCCAGCTAACAGTTTTTGGGCTCCTTATCCAGCTGAGAAAGTCCTGTTTTATATATTTGTAGGCAATAAGGGTGGACCAAAGATTATTTCCCATAAGACAACGCCAGAGACTTTTGAGTCTGAGCGCTATATTAAATGAGCCCAAATCTAATATTCCCCATCCTCCAAATTTGAAAGGTCTCGAAATAACATCTGCAGCAATCATTGGAGTTCTGTCACCATGCACAGTCCCGAACCATAGGAAGTTGAAAAAAAGGCTTTTTATATATCTGAGAATGGTGGCTGGAACTTCAAGTAGTGTAAACCAGTAAACCGGAATACTGGAGAGCACAGATTTTAATAAGATAAGCTTCCCTCCTATGGAAAGGAGTCGGTAAGACCAATGATTGATTCTATTTTCAATCTTCCTTAATAACCAAAACCAGTCCTTACATAAGTAATTGTTTGGCTTAAGGTAAAAACCTAGGTATTTAAGCCCAGTTTCTAAATTATGACATTTATATGGCAAGAGCAATAGGATATCCTTTATATTTACTGCATCTGGAGACATGTGATAGAAATTAGATTTTCTTTGACTGATTTTCATTCCTGTAGCACCACAGAAAGTCTGAAAAAGGCCATTAAAAGTGATCCATTCTTCAATAGAATCTTCGCCAGCTACCATCACATCATCAGCAAATAAGATATGTGAAATCACAAAATTCTTTGCTAATTTAATGCCTTTTATCTGTCTTCTAATAAAAGCTTGTTTGATCAGTCTACTGAACCCATCCATAACCAAGGCAAATAAGATAGGTGACAAAGGACAACCTTGTCTAATGCCCCTTGAACAACAGAAGAAAGTAGAAGGACTCCCATTGACTAAAACTGATATACTCACAGTTGAGATACAGGCCATGATCCATTTAATGATTGCAGGTGGCAATCCAATTTTAATAAGTATCATTCTGAGAAATGACCAACTAACCCTGTCATATGCTCTTTCTAAGTCCATCTTAAGTAGTAGAGCCTTTTTCTTATAGATCTTTATACTGTGTAGAAGCTCTTGAGATATGCCTATGGCATCATGTATTTGTCTTCCAGACAAAAAACCAAATTGTTCCTTGGATATGAGCCTGGAGAGAACGTCTTTGAGTCTGTCTGCAATAATTTTAGAGATGAGTTTATACAGTAAATTGCACAGTGCAATTGGTCTGTAATCACTGAATGTGCTGGGTTTATCCTTTTTAGGGATGAGTGAGATGAAGGTAGAATTAAGACCACCAGAGACAAACCCATTGAGCTTGGAGTAGTTCACCAGATCCTTAAGTTCATTTCCCATTAAGTCAAAAAAGTGCAAGTACAGTTCTACTGGCCACCCATCTGGCCCAGGGCTTTTATCTCTTGCAAAATATTTTAGGGTTTGTTCAACTTCCTCCAATGTTACTTCATCCAGTAAACTGTCAGCTTCTTGATCAGAAAAGAAACGTGGGTATAATGAAGCAACTCTGATCTGCTCCTCTAGATTACATTCACCTGAGTCTGCAAAATTTTGTCCAAAATATGCAGTAGCGACAGTTTTTATATTCTCAATCCCTGAGCACAATTGTCCCCCATCATCCACAATATCCCAAATGATCTTGGAGTTCCTTCTTGCCGAAGCATAAGTATGGAAAAATTTTGTATTTTTATCACCTGAAGTAATCCAAATGGCACGGCTTTTTAGCCTCCATTCCTTCTCTGCTTGTAATAGAATCTCCTCTTTTTTCCTTTCTATCAAATTCATCACCTCAAAGTCCTCCCTTAAAAGAGAACCTTTAATGTTAGCAGAAATAGACTCCTGAAGTTTATTTTCAAGTTGTAATAACTCCTCTTTATCAGCTTCTTTTCTGTCTTTGATCCATCTGGTGACCTCCTCTTTCAATATTTTTAACTTAGAACAAAAAGTCTGAATAGGGTTGTTTTCTGAAACAGAAGCATTTATCCAAAAGTTCCTTACCATTTTGCAAAAATCTGCATCCTCAAGCCAAGATGAGTTAAATTTGAAAGGAAACCCTTGTTTAATTTTCAGATCCTTGAGCTGTAGGATAACCGGCCAGTGATCTGAAAATTTATGTTCACAAACCCACGATCTATACTTCTGAAATTTGCCCAGCAGAGTCGATTTAACCAGAAATCTATCTAATCTTTTGTGCACACCATCTGTGCCAAATCTCCCGTTAGTCCATGTTGGAGTCAGGATGTGTGGTTGGACATCAACCAGATCTGAGTCTTCCATAAATTGAATAAAGAAGCTTGCTAAATCATCAATTCTGGCGTTGGGTCCCCAAAGTTCCGAAACATGACAAGTAAAGTTCAAATCACCTGCAATGATCAGGTCATTGCAGTTTAGAAGTCCAGATTCTTTTAGGGAGTTCCAGAAAGGTATTCTCAACTTGTATGGGGCATAACAGTTCAGAAACGAGATAGTCTGTTTATTGCTGCATAAGGAACCCTTAAGAAGTATTCCCCAGGGAGTTGTGAACGGTCTGAAGGAAAAAATATTAGGGTCCCAAGCCACCGCAAGACCCCCAGAGAGTCCACAAGAATTGACAGCAGTAACTTCCCACAAAGGCAGGATTTTGCAGAGGTTTTGTATTGCGATATCTGCATTACACATGGTCTCTTGAATTAAAATTAAGTTAGGGACAGTAGTCTTGAGGAGATTGGTTAAAGCCTGTGTTCTGGACGCTTTAACCAATCCACGAACATTGAGTGATAAACAAGACATTAAAGACCCGACGAGGAGGGGGTCTGTGCTCTAAGCCCCAAGGGTTCAATTGAATTAGTCCTATCAACCTCCTCTAATCTCTGAGAGATTGGGGTGTATGAATCCATAGGAATTTGGTCCAAATTGTTCCAGGTCTTTTTTTTTTTCCCTCTTCTAATAGTAACATTCTGGTATTTTAAACTTTGTACAGGCTGGGCCATGGATTCATTCCCTGGATGTTTGGAGTAAGTGGGCAAAGGTGGAAATTCTTCATCTTTTGTAGGCAGACAGTAACCACTTTCGATTAGTATGTCTCTATCGACCCCAGATATATCAGCAGCAGTGCCATTGATATTCAATAGGTCACTCGGGGGTTGATTAATGTTACTACTTGAGTCAAGAGTAGACGAGGTAGGTTTATTCAAAACAGAACTCAACCCTTGTTCTAAGGAATCAAAATTATCCGGCACGGGAACAACAGGGCAATGATTAGTTGGCAAATCTGAGATAGGGTTAGAGGGGAATTCATCAGCTGGAACAGTGGTGACATCCGGGGGTTTTGGATTCAAATTGTCAAACAGTCTGCGACCAACAAATTTCTGAGAATGAATAGGGAGGCCAGAGACAAGGTCGTGTCTCATTTGGATATCACCAGTTGCAATACGATGTGATAAAATTTTTTCCGAATTTTCTAGAAATTTTAAATCATCCGGGGTCAAGTCGGGAAAATTAGGTGGAGTTTTGCAGAGAGACTTACCCGAAAGATTTGTTGGAGTATGAGGCTCACCAGCAGCAGAGGAGAAATGAGAATTCTGTGGACAAGCAGCACGAACATGTCCCACCTCCTTGCAGATGAAGCACCTGAAGGGAATTTTGTAATAATCAAGTACCTGCTTCCAAACTCTCGAACCCCAAGCTATTTCTATTTCAGCTGGGAGTCCATTCCTCGTATCAAATTCGACCATGATTTTTGCAAATCTGCGATCCATCCCATGCAAGTTCTGTTTGTCAACACGCACAAATTTACCAACCCTATTTGCAAGACCCCTGAAAATCTCCTCAGACCAGAGTTCTATGGGAATACCAGGTACCATCATCCATAAATGTCGAATCGACTGAAATTCATGCAGAGGATTGAAATGGATGTGCCATCGTTTTAGAAAAAGAGATCCTTGTTTGAATTCCCAAAACCGTGAAAGGACCAACTCAAGGTGAGCCGTCTCAGCAAAGGTGAATAATAGCCAACGATTCATGAGCAGGTTGATTCGAGGGGCCATGCCGGTGAGTGGCACCCAATGTTTAGAAACCCACTCTGCCAACTCCTGTTTGTTACCTTTGGCAAATTCCAACCTACCCACCAATGCTCGTTCCGAAAAAACCCTAATTTTCTCCAGACTGAAATCTTCGTCAATGTCAAATCTCTCGATTTCAGCCCTAGCCTTGAAGGTTTTCAACAGTCTTTTGTTTTTAGCCCGCTGCCCCCATAGCTTCCGACGAGGGACAGCCAGACCCTCCACAGGTCCACTCAAAACCCCTAAATTGGACTGAGATGTAATCGGCGACAGGGTTTGGGAATAACCCAACTTTTCCATAGATAAAATGTGCAAAGGGTACCTCAGCAGGTCATCAGAGTACCGGCACCTGTCGGTAGGACCCAAAAAAGCCCAAAATCTATAGTTTTGGCAAAAATGGAAAAAACAAATCTATGCCAAAAGCAGCCCCAAAAAAACCTAGCGTGGTAGGGACCAACAAAACTAGGGCAAACCCATCAACCAAAAACACAACCGAGATAAAAGTTAGTATATGTTTGCAGAAATTTCGAAAGATCCGGTTAATGAGAGAAAATGTAGCCTACAACCATCGAGGTATTCCCACTTTTTTTTACCTTGGTTGGTACTAGGCCAAGACAGCTTGACTCCAAGTCGTTATAGGCCACACCATTCCCCAATCAACCATCAAAATCGAAAATTTCTGCAAAAAAGACAGAAAACCCTAGAAATTTCGCCATCAGTAGCCCCATCTCCTAGACTTTTTTTCATACCCTATTAAAAGTTAATTTATTGTGATTGTTTAGTTAATTTCAATATTTTAATATTGAAATTTTTTATAATTTTAACGTAAAAACAAGTTAATGTAAATCATATAACATAATTCACTATTTCTATTTTATATATTATAAAAAATAGTTAAATGTCAACCACAATAAACAAGTTATCATTAAATGCAACAATAGACTTTATATAGAAAATAAAATCATAAATTATATTGAACTTCTTTCCCTAAGAAGCAAAATGAAAAGTATTCTCTCTTTTTTTTTTCATTTAAATATATTATTAAAAATAGCTAAGTGTCGACCAGAAAAAACAAGTTATTATTAAATGCAACAATAGATTTTATATAGAAAATAAAAGCATAAATGAAAAGTATTTGCATAAGAAGTAAAATGAAAAGTATTCTCTCTTTTTTTTAATAAATGAAAAACAAATAAAATAAATCACCGTAGTCAGTATTCATTTGCGAGTAGGGCTGCTAAATTCAACTCGTGCTGGTGATCCATCAACTTCACGAGCACTCTCGCCTCTCAGAAAAGTGTCATATGTTATTTTCAATGGTGGATATAACGCTTACAAGAAAGCAAACTTGCACAATATTATTTCCATGCTTAAACCGTGCGTTAATAATAAGCCTGCAAAAATCCCAGGCATAACGCGTGCTTCCATATGAAGCGAACTTTTCGCCAATACCGCCACCGTCAAGCCCAATGACAATGCTTCGAAACGGTCATTTCGCTTTCTGTCATACAAATATGAGAACTGTTTTCAACACAATTAAGGTTTTTTAGCCACTTGTCCATTCGATATAGTTTGGGTAATTCGAAGGAATAATGGTTACCTTTCTCGATTCAATTCTTAAATACAATTATAAATACTAGAGAAAGTAACACAATAGAAAACAACACTGAACTAACACATTGTATTCTGTTTTTTTTTTTTTTAAATGGCCAATGTTTTGGGGTCTGTGATTTCACTTCTGGATTGCCTTGAATTTTATGTTAAACTGGCGGTAGCTCTGCTTATCTTGGTGGGGTCATGGAGGTTCAGGGTCAGATGGCGAAACAGGAAGCTGCCCCCGGGGCCTTTCCCTTTGCCCATAATCGGAAACCTTCACATGCTGGGAGAGCTTCCACACCAAGCCCTAGCAGCTCTTTCTCTGAAATTTGGGCCTCTAATGTCTCTCCGCCTCGGCTCTGCTCTCACCTTAGTTGTCTCTTCTCCTGAAATGGCCAAGGAGTTTTTTAAGACGCATGATCTGCTTTTTGCTAGCAGACCTTCGTTCGTGGCCGCCAAGTATTTGTGGTATGATTCTACCGACATTGGCTTTGCTCCGTATAGCCCGTACTGGAGGCAAATGCGTAAGTTGTGCGTTTCACATTTGCTGAATTCGAAGTGCTTGGATTACTTTCGCTTCATAAGAGAAGAGGAAGCCTCTGTTATGGTTCGCTCTATTACTAATTCAGATCAGCCTGTAAACATTACCAAAACAGTGTGGAGCCTTGTGAATGGTATAATGTGCAGGATGGCCTTCGGTAGAAAGTTTTCTGACGAAGATTCATTTGATAGCCGAGGAATCAATTCAATGATCCAGAAAAGTATTCTTGTAGGCAGTACTTTTAATATCGGAGATTACATACCATTCTTGGCTTGGATGGATCTGCAAGGTCTCAAACGACGTTTGAAGAACATGCATGCCATAATAGACAGTTTGCTAGAGAATATATTAGACGAACACGTTGCGCGGAGTGACCCCAACGCCACTCAAGATCTGATAGATGTTTTGCTTGCAGCCTCTGCAGATAAAGATATGGAGATCCAAATTACACGAGATAATATAAAGGCCGTACTCTATGTATGTGAAAGTTACATCTACTGCTTTTTAATAGGAGCTTTTAAATAAATCAATTTGATGTTGTAGAGTGATTATGAGATTGTGATAGTGTATTGATGTGTTGATGATAATGGCAGGATGTCTTGGCCGCTGGCACAGACGCGACGTGTACCACCATAGAGTGGGGAATCTCGGAATTGTTGAGTAATCCTCCTGTGCTGAAAAAGCTTCAGGAAGAGCTGGAACGTGTAGTTGGAATGGAACGGATGGTGCGTGAATCTGATATTCCTCGTCTCCTTTATTTACAAGCTGTGACCAAAGAAACGCTTAGACTCCATCCACCGGCGCCACTTCCTGTTCCTCATTTATGTATGGAAGACTGCAAAGTGGTGGGTTATCAAATTCCCCGAAACACCCGCGTTTTCGTCAATGTTTGGGCAATCGGGAGAAACCCAAAGTCATGGGAGGATGCCGAAAGGTTCGTGCCCGAGAGATTCATGCAAGGTGTTTCCCTGGATGAGAAAATTCACAACTTGGAGTGGATTCCGTTCGGATCAGGCCGGAGAGGCTGCCCGGGACAGCAGTTGGGAACGTTTGTTGTACAGCTTGCACTGGCGCAGCTAGTGCACTGTTTTGACTGGACGCTTCCTGGTGGCATGAATTGGCAAGAATTGGATATGACCGAAACTAACAGTGGACTCACAGTACACAGGGTACAAGATCTATGGGCTATTCCGACTCCTCGCTTTCCAATGGTGCTGTAATTTCTATTGCAGTCTGACTACCTTAATTTAGACTCCAATATAGACAGTACCCGTAGAACCAGTAGAAATAAAAAGCTGTTATTATTGTATCCCATTGGCAAGTTAGTACCCGTAGAACCTGTAGAAATAAAAAGCTGTTATAAATATATTCCATTGGCAAGTCACTGCTCCTGGATACTAGAATGCTTATGTAAAAATTGGTGTTTTCACATGATAGTGTTCTTATGTTCTGATGGGGCAGGTTGGTTCATGTGGTTGGTCGTTGGATTTTAAGTATCCTGAGATATCTAATTTCATTGTGATATCATATAATATTTTTGAGATCCAATTTTATCATAATACTATATAATATTTGATGTAAACATATGTACTAAAATGTTCATGTAAAAATTAGTATATTTCACATAATGTTGTTCTCATGGCACAATTAATTCTCTCTTACTACTATCTTGATGTCTAGACAAACTAATTAGAATTCAAGTTAATTAGATAATTAGAATTCAAGTTAATTAGAGTTATTAATAACAAAAAGAAAGAAACTCAATTTCTACCCGATCATCATTATACTGCTATATTGATGAATAGGCAAACTAGCTCGAGTTGGAGTACTTGTGAGCTTAAATATAGTAATATAATAGAGGTCTTTACTTAATGATCAAAAGACATTAATAAAAGACATGGTATAATGATGAATAAGTACTCATAAATATAGTAGAAATGAAAGTACCATGATCATTATATATTGATGCAGGGGCAAATTAGCTGGAGTTGGAGTACTTGTGAGCTTAAATATAGTAGTATAATAGATGTCCTTACTTAATGATCAAAAGACATCAATAAAAGACATGGTATAATTATCAATAAGTATTCATAAATATAGTAAAATGAAAATTGACTAGTTAGTTTCTTGGGAAAATTTTAAAATTTTACTTTATTGCAAGTTCTAAAAGCTTATTAGATGGTAACAAAGTAACATGAAAGACTCCCACAACAAAAATTTTGTGCTAAGGTATTCATATATGCAATAGGCCATCTCTTTTAAAACACCATGACTATACGGATCTTTGAAAATCTCTTCATACCTTACTTACCTGTGTAAGGTCGAGGCAATTGTTTTAATCGTTGGACATTGTATCTATAGCAGATTCTTTAATATCATATAAGAACTTTTCTATGATGCACTACTCCAACCAACATGACAATAGTGTGATTCCATATCCATCCTTTATCATTCAAATATTTTTAGTATTAGCTTAAGCATCTTTATGAACCCAATCATCATTTAGATCAAAATATGAGGGAAATAACAATGTACAAAATAAGAACAAAGACAACCATAAGGTACACATATAAGGACGAGATTCACGTACGTGGTTCACCCATGTGGGCTACGTCCACCAAACGATGCATTATGTATTAAACTTATCTGAACGTAGGTTACACTTTGCAACTCATCCGTTGCTTTTAAGAAGCCCCTTTCATGGAATGCTTCATCCACATATTCAGTAACTAATTAGAGCATATAGTTGAAACTGTAATTGTATCACTTCAGACTGGAATGTGGCTGCAACCAACATTCCTCTGCATAAAACAATATAATATATGTGTAATCACCAATCCAAGCTGGACCAGCCGTGGCACCATATGTGACCTAGATCCCAGCTGTATCAAAAGATTAGCACAACTTTTTAAACAGAGTTCTAAAGCATTTCCTAGCAACATAAAAAGTATATCTACAAGTCAGACTATACCCAACCCTAACGCAATAGGTGTCTAAGGACCAAGCTTTACCCAATGGTTAGCATAATTGTCCAATGGAGGTCTCATGCATTCTTTGACAACAACCAAAATATATTACTACGGATCACAAAATGGTAACAATGTTTAGCAAGATGTATCTGAGATCCTAAAGATTTTTCCTGAATGGCTCTTGATTTAATAAGGTAAGGCCCACTAAACCCCACTGAAAACATCACAAGATGGGTTAAGTCGAAATCTAATCAACGTAAGGTAGAACAGATTTTAGGCATAACTAGACCAATAGAACTCTTCTCAATCATCTCGGCTAGTAGATATAACAAGTCAAAGGATGGAGTGCCATCGTGGATCCCCTTATCTCAAATATCGGGTTTCTTACCATAAAACAATGGTAGAGTAGAACTATAACCGAACTACGTTTTTGGCAGGAGGCAAAAACTTAACTAACACATATGCTGCGGTTTCCTCCTACCATGCACAGAGACTCTTAAAACACAGATCCGTGTGTTTCTATCATTCCTGGTATCAACGAATCTCAAAACCTAGGGTGGAGTTTATATGCTATTTGTAATAACATCCAGATCTCAAAAATAACCACAACAGAGTTTCCCTTTATGAGCAGCATATCAAATCCAGATTTATATAGGGACCAATAGAGAGAAAAATGATATCATTTTATAACAGCCAGCAGAGATCCGAAAATCTTGGATCAATATTTCATTCTGCAATAATATAGAATGGAAAACCATGTCTCTATATCCAATGGTTTCATTCCTGACATTAGCAGAAAAATACGATTTTCATTGGACAATTAACACACAGCAGGGAAGCATGACTCCTTTTCGATATACACCCAAAGATCCATGATTAGGAGGACTAAACCATCGCCTGGCTTAAGCGAAATGGATCACAGCATAAAAGGTTTAACAAGCAAGTAAAAAAAAAAGAATCATACCCATGATTTCAGGCAACACCTCACAAGATGGAGGGGGACCGAAATCTCTCTTATCCGAGAACTACGAATTTGCAGCATAGAGTTCAGAGATCACCTCGAGCGATCCATTCTGCAAGATAATGACCTACTCTGTCAAGGATTTTCAAGAATGCGACTGCGATCCAGTCTAATTAAGAGACATGGCGATGTAGGAGAATCTATCGTTCAGGAAATTAGAACCCTCGCCTTTCTCCAGGCTTTAGCAAGCACTAGATCACCATTTCGAAAGCAACACCAAAGAACTAATCCCCAAAATATCTCGACCTAGGGCACCCTTTCCAACCCAAAACTCTCTCCTTTTAAAGGTTTAGTGCTCAGTGGTTTTAGGTGACACTTGGCCATGTTTAAAAAAAATACGCCCTCCACGACTAGATTAACTGGTAGCGGTACAACTATTTGAGAACTCCAGTATGGAGACAGCATCCTACTCTTTCTCTAAATAAAAGATTGCTTAAAACTTCTTCGACCCAACCCTTGTATACTAAGTTACGAATACATGTATTTTTTTGTAGTTCTTTAATGGTCTCCCATATGCATGAACATATATATATATATATATATATATATATATTGCCTCTCAAATATATATATATCACAAATAATCCCCTGTATAAATCTTTGATTATATATATGAATCCATCACATGTATTCCCCTTTTTAATATTTTTCATATATAACATATATATATATATAATACATAAATACAACATATGCATTATTCTTCTCTCATATATATATATATAACACATAGGTACATCACCTGTATTATGTATGGTCCTCCTTTGATTACAGGTAGAGTTTAGGGGATGCCCACCTTTGATTACATCTAAAAGTATATATATATATATAAATAGATATGGGATCCCTTACCGAAATCGTAGGTTTTTACACTACCTTTGAAGCTTAGGACAAATACTCCTTTTGGGAGTTTGAAACGATTTTGTGTGAAGCCTTATTGTGAGCTTGGTTGTAACCAAGGTATTTTACTAAAACCTTATAGATGACAAGAATTATTTCGCCATCTTAGTTAGAACCTTCTTAGTTGGATTATTCTAATTCATTGATGTTGTTAGCTTCTTGCCCTCAAGTAACTATGACTCTTATCAGAATGTAAATCTCACAGCTCCATAGACATCTCACCTCTTCTCTGGTGGATTCAGTTATTCTTTGTTTAGTTGCCTCACCATTATTTGTCTTCTAGGTTTACAATAATAGTTACAACTTTGGAAATAGGATAACAATGCTTTTAAAGGTCCACTGGTGGGGCCTTGGCCTTGAGCTCCTCACTAGGCCTCATACATAGTTTACATTACATAATTATCAATATGATAGGGATAGAAAGAGGGATATTACATCCTCCTCCCCTTAAAACTAACACTGTCCTCGGTGTTCATACTTATCTGCAATTCGTCTTCTCTTCTATCGTCTTTTCCTTCTTGATCATCTCTATTTTGATCGTTTTCAAGTTCCCATGATTTCCACAGTTGTTATTGCTCATAACCTGTTCTTTTGTGCAACACAACATTTGTAATTCATGGAAACCATTAACTTTTGTTTGTGCTTTATTATCACAAGTATAGAAAATTTCAATGCTCCCACGGTGCAGAGTGTTAATTTAATCAAAACATATCATGAAGTAGTCCATGTGCTCCAGTGATTATGCCCAACACATATAAAAGTAATTCATGTGCTATAGAGCTTATGCTCAACACATGCATAACAGCCATAATGTCAGTTCACTAGCCCCTTTTTGTAGGTTTTGTAAAATAACTTGAACACATACTGCAGGCATAACCAAAAATTATATTTGTAATAGCACTATATATATATAGGTAGTTTAATCTGTGAGTATAAGACGCGCCCATGGTATTGATCTTGGGCCTATTTCAGCGGTCATTAATAATACCTTTCCAGGGACTATGGTATTATACTACGGTGCAGTCCAAGACCCCTTTATGTGTGCTTTGAGTTTCCCCAGGACCTCACACAACTCGTTACTGCAACATGCCCATCCAACACGAGGACAATATCCTTTCACTTTAATATATAGTTTTTAGTTATATCTCCTACCGATGCTGTTCAGGATGTTCATACAACTTGGGCGTCCCCACAGCTGTTTCAAAATTCCACGATGCTCCAGAGTCCCTCCGACTCAACATCAAAACTCTTTAATAGGTTAATAGTCATGATGCTCGAGAGTCCTCTCGACTCCACACCATACTATAAAATATAAGTAACCATGATGACCTAGAGTCCCTCCCGACTCAACATCAACCTCTTTAATAGGTTAATAGTCATGATTCTCCAGAGTCCCTCCTGACTCAACATCAACTATAAAAGATAAGTAACCATGATGCTCCTGAGTCCCTCCTGACTTAACATCAACTATAAAACATAAGTAACCATGATGCTCCAAAGTCCCTCCTGACTCAACATCAACTATAAAAGATAAGTAACCATGATGCTCTAGAGTCCCTCCCGACTCAACATCAACCTCTTTAATAGGTTAATAGTCATGATGCTCCAGAGTCCCTCCTAACTCAACATCAACTATAAAAGATAAGTAACCATGATGCTCCAAAGTCCCTTCCGACTCAACATCAAATAGGTTCATCTCTTTACTCATTAGTTTGAACTCATGCTTTTATCATATCCATTTATGATTCATTGATCTTACCATATGCTTACCATGTTTACTATATCACATCCTTGTCTTTCCGCAATTTCCACAAAATGTGTCCATTTTTTTATTTTTATTTTTTAGCAATTCAACCTATCTGTATAGGCTCTTTGTAACCAACATCCCTCCTTGGTCATGTCATTGTTCGTAGTTAAAATCACTTCCTGAAACGTTAATATAAAAGAGAAAGAATTATTTGCTTCAATTGTTCAACAGTTGAACATATTCGTCCCATAGCATTACACATATGGTCCTTTCATAATTCGTACATCTTTTTCAATTCACCGTGATATATGAATGTATACTCTTCAATATTCTTATTGTGAATCTGAGGTCCAATCTGCTAATAACAACATGTCAATATCATCATTTAAGCGGTTAGTTTGCATATAGATTCATTACCATCATGTAAAGATTATTTCCTCTGTAACGTTTTTGATGTGTAAAAAGATTCCATGATTAATCAATCACAAAAAGATTAGGATTTCTTCTATCATACCCATAATTTTCTTCTTCCTAATGTTTCTTCATCCAACAACCAGTTATACTCTTTCATAATAACCATTTTAACCATTGTGTGAATACTTACTAAGCTTAAGACTCATCTACTAAAATTTAGTTAAGAAAGGTTCATCGAACATAATTAAGATGACATCACGAGTTCTTTATTTATTCCTCTTTAAAATATATACCTAAGTACAATTAATTATTCTAATGTTTGCATTGTTCCAGCACATCTCTATCAAGCATCTTTTTTATTTGTATCTTTCCTCAATGCTTAACCCACCATATATCACATAGTCACAACATAGTTGTCGTTGTCACTTTCTAAAAACAACTACATACCCTTTTACGTTTGAATCTGTAAGAAGAAACTTATACATCACCATAAGTAGTAGAATTGGGAACAACGACATCATAATTATATTCGCTATTTCATCAAGCTATCTTTAATAGATTACAATTCTGGATACATTCTTGTGACACACCATGCAATGTTGATTTATGGATTTACTACTTTATTATCCAAAATAATATCACCTTTTCAACATGGTTTATTTCATAAATCTCTAGTTCTCAATTCAAATAATAAATCCTTAACCCCTTTAAAGGTAATACTTCCTTCACTATGCTTACCTTGTATGGATGGTTTCCAACCTATGTTCGCATACTATCATTGTAACGTTAGCATTGATCAATTGAACATAATGTACATCCTTACAATAACTATTATAATTCCACTATAAGCCAACTAGATATCCTTAGGCTTTCATCAATGTTAATTATCATTTTATTCCATATACAAAAAAAACCACACATAAACTTAAACCCATCAAGGATACTAGCTAAATCTATGTATTTTTAAATCCATAAACTTGGCATTTTTTTTTCATTTTTAGGCATTTTAATCTTCAACAAGTTACATCAAGAAGAACATGTCACTTTTTCCATATAGCAAGAATATATCGGAATACAATTCAACCTTTTATAAGCAGTAATACTACCTTAATCGAAACATCACTATTGTACCATACAACACGAATGTGCATAACTATAATACAACATCTTATAAGTAGTAATTGCTATATCCACGCATTGTAACAATTGTACCCTACAATTTATCCATATAACAAGAATATGCATAACTACAATTTAACATCTTATAAGCATAACTAACAATTCAAAGGAGCATACTTAATTGAAATCTGAAATACCTGGAGGGAGAAACTTGAAGTAGAGCTTGGAGGTTCACTTTCCCCTCATCCAGCATCCAAAATGAAACAAGAATAATTGATTAGTAAACTTAACAACCGTCATACTTACTTATCGCATGTTGAGCTCATTAGGCCCTAGTGTTGTAACTAGGCTCTAATACCACTTGTAACATACCCAAAATTGACTAGTTAGTGTCTTGGGAAAATTTTAAAATTTTACTTTATTGAAAGTTCTAAAAGCTTATTAGATGGTATCTATTTTAAAATCGTTGGACATTGTATCTATAGCAGATTCTTTAATATCATATAAGAATTTTTCTATGATGCACTACTCCAACCAAGATGACAATAGTGTGATTCCATATCCATCCTTTATCATTCAAATATTTTTAGTATTAGCTTAAGCATCTTTATGAACCCAATCATCATTTAGATCAAAATATGAGGAAAATAACAATGTAAAAAATAAGAACAAAGACAACCATAAGGTACACATATAAGGACGAGATTCACATACGTGGTTCGGCCCTGTGGGATATGTCCACCAAACGATGCATTATGTATTACTTATCTAAACTTAGGCTACACTTTGCAACTCATCCGTTGCTTTTAAGAAGCCCCTTTCATGGAATGCTTCATCCACATATTCAGTAACTAATTAGAATATCTAGTTGAAACTGTAATTGTATCACTTTAGACTGGAATGTGGCTGCGACCAAGATTCCTCTGCATAACACAATATAATATATGTGTAATCACCAATCCAAGCTGGACCAGTCGTCGCACCATATGTGACCCAGATCCCAGCTATATCAAAAGATTACCACAAGTTTTTAAACAAAGTTCTAAAGCATTTCCTAGCAACATAAAAAGTATATCTACAAGTCAGACTATACCCAGCCATAATGCAATTGGTGTCTGAGGACCAAGCTCTACCCAATGGTTAGCATAATTGTCCAATGGAGGTCTCACACATTCTTTGACAACAACCAAAATATATTACTATGGATCACAAAATGGTAACAATGTTTAGCAGGATGTATCTGAGATCCAAAATATGTTTCCTGAATGGCTCTCGATTTAATAAGGTAAGGCCCACTAAACCCCACCGAAAACATCACAAGATGGGTTAAGTCGAAATATGATCAACGTAAGGTAGAACATATTTTAGGCATAACTAGACCAACAGAATTCTTCTCAATCATCTCGGCTAGTAGATATAACAAGTCAAAGGACATAGTGCCATCTTGCATCCCTTTATGTCAGATATCGGGTTTCTTACCATAAAACAATGGTAGAGTAGAACTATAACCGAACTACGTTTTTGGCAGGAGGCAAAAACTTAACTAACACATATGCTGCGGTTTCCTCCTACCATGCACAGAGACTCTTAAAACACAGATCCATGTGCTTCTATCATTCCTGATATCAGCGAATCTCAAAACCTAGGGTGGAGTTTATATGGTATTTGTACTAACATCCAAATCTCCAAAATAACCACAACAGAGTTTCCCTTTATGAGCAGCGTATCAAATCTATATTTCTATAGGGAACAATAGAGAGAAAAATGATATCGTTTTATAACAACTCACTAGCAGAGATCTGAAAAATCCTGGATCAATATTTCATTCTACAATAATATAGAACGGAAAACCATGTCTCTATATCCAATGGTTTCATTCCTGACATTAGCAGAAAAATACGATTTTCATTGTACAATTAACACATAGTAGGGAGGCATGACTCATTTTCAATATACGCCCAAAGATCCATGATTAGGAGGACTGAACCATCACCTGGCTTAAGGAAAATGGATCACAACATAAAAGGTTTAACAAGCAAGTAAAAAAAACGAATCGTACCCATGATTTCGAGCAACACCTCGCAAGATTGAGGGGCAATGAAATCTCTCTTATCCGAGAACTATGAATTTGCAGCATAGATTTCAGAGATCACCTCGAGTGATCCATTCTGCAAGATAATCACCTACTCTGTCAAGGATTTTTAAGAATGCGACTGCGATCCAGTCTAATTGAGAGACATGACGATGCAGGAGAATTTATCATTCAGGAAATTAGAACCATGTCCTTTCTCCAGGCTTCAGCAAGCACTAGATCACCATTTCGAAAGCAACAACAAAGAACTAATCCCAAAAATATCTCGACCCAGGGCGCCCTTTCCAACACAAAACTCTCTCCTTTTAAAGGTTTAGTGCTCAGCGGTTTTAGGTGACACTTGGCCATGTTTAAAAAAAATACGCCCTCCACAACTAGATTAGCTGTTAGTGGTACAGCTATTCAAGAGCTCCAATATGGAGACAGCATCCTACTCTTTCTCTTAACAAAAGATTGCTTAAAACTTGTTCGACCCAGCGCTCGTATACTAAGTTAATAGTACATGTATTTTTTTGTAGTTCTTTAATGGTCTCCCATATGCATGAACATATATATATATATATATATATATCACAAATAATCCCCCGTATAAATCTTTGATTATATACATGAATCCATCACATGTATTCCCCTTTTTAATATTTTTCATATATAACATATATATATAATAATAATACATAAATACAACATATGCATTATTCTTCTCTCATATATATATATATATAGCACATAAGTACATCACCTGTATTATGTATGGTCCTCCTTTGATTACAGGCAGAGTTTAGGGGATGCCCACCTTTGATTACATCTAAAAGTATATATATACATAAATAGATATGGGATCCCTTACCGAAATCGTAGGTTTTGACACTACCTTTGAAGGTTAGGACAAATACTCCTTTTGGGATTTTGAAACGATTTTATGTGAAGCATTATTGTGAGCTTGGTTTTAACCAAGGTATTTTACTAAAACCTTGTAGATGACAAGAATTATTTCACCATCTTAGTTAGAACCTTCTTAGTTGGATTATTCTAATTCATTGATGTCGTTAGCTTCTTGCCCTCAAGTAACTATGACTCTTATTAGAATGTAAATCTCACAACTCCCTAGACATCTCACCTCGTCTCTGGTGGATTCAGTTATTCTTTGTTTAGTTGCCTCATCGTTATTTGTCTTCTAGGTTTACAATAATAGTTACAACATTGGAAATAGGATAACAATGCTTTTAAAGGTCCACTGGTGGTGCCTTGGCCTTGAGCTCCTCACCAGGCCTCATACATAGTTTACAATACATAATTATCAATATGATAGGGATAGAAAGAGGGATATTACAAGTACCATGATCATTATATTGCTATATTGATGCATGGGAAAATTAGCTCGAGTTGGAGTACTTGCGAGCTTAAATATAGTAGTATAATAGATGTCCTTACTTAATGATCAAAAGAAATCAATAACAGACATAGTATAATGATCAATAAGTATTCATAAATATAGTAGAAATGAAAGTACTGTAACTTACCCAAAATTGACTCGTTAGTTTCTTGGGAAAATTTTAAAATTTTACTTTATTGCAAGTTCTAAAATCTTATTAGATGGTAACAAAGTAACATGAAAGACTCCCACAACAAAAATTTTGTGCTAAGGTATTCATATATGCAATAGGCCATCTCTTTTAAAACGCCATGGCTATACGGATCTTCGAAAATCTCTTCATACCTTACTTACCTGTGCAAGGTCAAGGCAATTGTTTTAATCGTTGGACATTGTATCTATAGCAGATTCTTTAATATCATATAAGAACTTTTCTATGATGCACTACTCCAACCAACATGACAATAGTGTGATTCCATATCCATCCTTTATCATTCAAATATTTTTAGTATTAGCTTAAGCATCTTTATGAACCCAATCATCATTTAGATCAAAATATGAGGGAAATAACAATGTACAAAATAAGAACAAAGACAACCATAAGGTACACATATAAGGAAGAGATTCACGTACGTGGTTCACCGCTATGGGCTACATCCACCAAACAATGCATTATTTATTAAACTTATCTGAACATAGGTTACACTTTTCAACTCATCCGTTGCTTTTAAGAAGCCCTTTTCATGGAATGCTTCATCCACATATTCAGTAACTAATTAGAGCATCTAGTTGAAAGTGTAATTGTATCACTTCAAACTGGAATGTGGCTGCGACCAACATTCCTCTGCATAAAACAAAATAATATATGTGTAATCACCAATCCAAGTTGGACCAGCCGTGGCACCATATGTGACCCAGATCCCAGCTGTATCAACAGATTAGCACAACTTTTTAAACAGAGTTCTAAAGCATTTCCTAGCAACATAAAAAGTATATCTACAAGTCATACTATACCCAGCCGTAACGCAATAGGCCTCTAAAGACCAAGCTTTACCCAATGGTTAGCATAATTGTCCAATGGAGGTCTCACACATTCTTTGACAGGAACCAAAATATATTACTACGGATCACAAAATGGTAACAATGTTTAGCAAGATGTATCTAAGATCCAAAAGATTTTTCCTGAATGGCTCTCGATTTAATAAGGTAAGGCCCACTAAACCCCACCGAAAACATCACAAGATGGGTTAAGTCGAAATATGATCAACGTAAGGTAGAACATATTTTAGGCATAACTAGACCAACAGAATTCTTCTCAATCATCTCGGCTAGTAGATATAACAAGTCAAAGGACATAGTGCCATCTTGCATCCCTTTATGTCAGATATCGGGTTTCTTACCATAAAACAATGGTAGAGTAGAACTATAACCGAACTACGTTTTTGGCAGGAGGCAAAAACTTAACTAACACATATGCTGCGGTTTCCTCCTACCATGCACAGAGACTCTTAAAACACAGATCCATGTGCTTCTATCATTCCTGATATCAGCGAATCTCAAAACCTAGGGTGGAGTTTATATGGTATTTGTACTAACATCCAAATCTCCAAAATAACCACAACAGAGTTTCCCTTTATGAGCAGCGTATCAAATCTATATTTCTATAGGGAACAATAGAGAGAAAAATGATATCATTTTATAACAACTCACCAGCAAAGATTTGAAAATCCTGGATCAATATTTCACTCAGCAATAATATAGAATGGAAAACCATGTCTCTATATCCAATGGTTTCATTCTTGACATTAGCAAAAAAATACGATTTTCATTGTACAGTTAACACACAGCAGGGAAGCATGACTCCTTTTCGATATACACCCAAAGATCCAAGATTAGGAGGACTGAACCATCGCCTGTCTTAAGCAAAATGGATCACAGCATAAAAGGTTTAACAAGCAAGTAAAAATAAAAGAATCGTACCCATGATTTCGGGCAACACCTCACAAGATGTAGGGGCAACGAAATCTCTCTTATCCGAGAACTACAAATTTGCAGCATAGAGTTCAGAGATCACCTTGAGCAATCCATTCTGCAAGATAATGACCTACTCTGTCAAGGATTTTTAAGAATGCGACTGCGATCCAGTCTAATTGAGAGACATGGCGATGCAGGAGAATCTATCATTCAGGAAATTGGAACCCTTGTCTTTCTCCAGGCTTCAGCAAGCACTAGATCACCATTTCGAAAGCAACAACAAATAACTAATCCCCAAAATATCTCGACCTAGGGCACCCTTTCCAACCCAAAACTCTCTCCTTTTAAAGGTTTAGTGCTCGACGATTTTAGGTGACACTTGGACATGTTTAAAAAAAAATACACCCTCCACGACTAGATTAACTGGTAGTGGTACAACTATTTGAGAGCTCCAGTATGGAGACAGCATCCTACTCTTTCTCTAAACAAAAGATTGCTTAAAACTTCTTAAACCCAGCCCTCGTATACTAAGTTACGAATACATGTATTTTTTTGTAGTTCTTTAATGGTCTCCCATATGCATGAACATATATATATATATATATATCTTCCCTCTCAAATATATATATATATCACAAATAATCCCCCATATAAATATTTGATTATATAAATGAATCCATCACATGTATTCCCCTTTTTAATATTTTTCGTATATAACATATATATATAATAATAATAATACATAAATACAACATATGCATTATTCTTCTCTCATATATATATATATATATAACACATAAGTACATCACCTATATTATGTATGGTCCTCCTTTGATTATAGGTAGAGTTTAGGGGATGCCCACCTTTGATTACTTCTAAAAGTATATATATATATATATATATAGATTTGGGATCCCTTACCGAAATCGTAGGTTTTGACACTACCTTTGAAGGTTAGGACAAATACTCCTTTTGGGAGTTTGAAACGATTTTGTGTGAAGCCTTATTGTGAGCTTGGTTGTAACCAAGGTATTTTACTAAAACCTTGTAGATGACAAGAATTATTTCGCCATCTTAGTTAGAACCTTCTTAGTTGGATTATTCTAATTCATTGATGTCATTAGCTTCTTGCCCTCAAGTAACTATGATTCTTATCAGAATGTAAATCTCACAGCTCCCTAGACATCTCACCTCTTCTCTGGTGGATTCAGTTATTCTTTGTTTAGTTGCCTCGCCATTATTTGTCTTCTAGGTTTACAATAATAGTTACAACTTTGGAAATAGGATAACAATGCTTTTAAAGGTCCACTGCTGGGGCCTTGGCCTTGAGCTCCTCACCAGGACTCATACATATTTTACAATACATAATTATCAATATGATAGGGATAGAAAGAGGGATATTACATCCTCCTCCCCTTAAAACTAACACTGTCCTCGGTGTTTATACTTATCTGCAATTCGTCTTCTCTTCTATCGTCTTTTCCTTCTTGATCATCTCTGTTTTGATCGTTTTCAAGTTCCCATGATTTCCACGACTGTTATCGCTCATAACCTATTCTTTTGTGCAACACAACATTTGTAATTCATGGAAACCATTAACTTTTGTTTGTGCTTTATTATCACAAGTATAGAAAATTCAATGCTCCCAGGGTGCAGAGTGTTAATTTAATCAAAACATATCATAAAGTAGTCCATGTGCTCCAGTGATTATTCCCAACACATATAAAAGTAATTCATGTGCTCTAGAGCTTATGCTCAACAATGCACAACAACCATAATGTCAATTCACTAGCCCCTTTTTGTAGGTTTTGTAAAGTAACTTGAACACATACTGCAGGCATAACCAAAAATTATATTTGTAATAGTGCTAGATATATATAGGTAGTTTAATCTGTGAGTATAAGACGCGCCCATGGTATTGATCTCGGGCCTATTTCAACGATCATTCATAATACCTTTCCAGGGACTATGGTATTATACTACGGTGCAGTCCAAGACCCCTTTATGTGTGCTTTGAGTTTCCTCGGGACTCCACACGACTCGTTACTGCAACATGCCCATCCAACACGAGGATGATACCCTTTCACTGTATTATATAGTTTTTAGTTATATCTCCTACCGGTGCTCTTCAGGATGTTCATACAACTTGGGTCTCCCCACAGCTGTTTCAAAATTCCACGACGCTCCAGAGTCCCTCTGACTCAATATCAAACCTCTTTAATAGGTTAATAGTCATGATGCTCAAGAATCCTCTCGAATCCACACCATACTATAAAATATAAGTAACCATGATGACCTAGGGTCCCTCCCGACTCAACATTAACCTCTTGAATAGGTTAATAGTCATGATGCTCCAGAGTCCCTCCTGACTCAACATCAACTATAAAAGATAAGTAACCATGATGCTCTTGAGTCCCTCCTGACTCAACATCAACTATAAAAGATAAGTAACCATGATGCTCCAGAGTCCCTCCTGACTCAACATCAACTATAAAAGATAAGTAACCATGATGCTCTAGAGTCCCTCCCGACTCAACATCAACCTCTTTAATAGGTTAATACTCATGATTCTCCAGAGTCCCTCCTGACTCAACATCAATTATAAAACATAAGTAACCATGATGCTCCAGAGTCCCTCCCGACTCAACATCAAATAGGTTCATCTCTTTACTCATTAGTTCGAACTCATGCTTTTATCATATCCATTTATTAATCATTGATCTTACCATATGCTTACCATGTTTACTATATCACATCCTTGTCTTTCCGCAATTTCCACAAACTGTGGCCATTTTTAATTTTTTTTTAGTGATTCAACCTATCTGTATAGGTTCTTTGTAACCAACGTCCCTCCTTGGTCATGTCATTGTTCGTAGTTAAAATCACTTCCTGAAATGTTAGTATAAAAGAGAAAGAATTATTTGCTTCAATTGTTCAACAGTTGAACATATTCGTCCCATAGCATTACACACATGGTCCTTCAATAATTCGTACATATTTTTCAATTCATCGTGATATATGAATGTATACTCTTCAATATTCTTATTGTGAATCTGAGGTCCAATCTGCTAATAACAACATGTCAATATCATCATTTAAGCGGTTAGTTTGCATATAGATTCATTACCATCATGTAAAGATTATTTCCTCTGTAACGTTTTTGATGTTTAAAAAGATTCCATGATTAATCAATCACAAAAAGATTAGGATTTCTTTTATCATACCCATAATTTTCTTCTTCTTGATGTTTCTTCATCCAACAACCAGTTATACTCTTTCACAATAACCATTTTAACCATTGTTTGAATACTTACTAAGCTTGAGACTCATCTACTAAAATTTTGTTAAGAAAGGTTCATCGAACATAATTAAGATGACATCACGAGTTCTTTATGTATTCCTCTTTAAAATATATACCTAAGTACAATTACTTATTCTAATGTTTGCATGGTTCCAGCACATCTCTATCAAGCATCTTTTTTATTTGTATCTTTCCTCAATACTTAACTCACCATATATCACATAGTCACAACATAGTTGTCGTTGTCACTTTCTGAAAACAACTACATACCCTTTTACATTTGAATCTATAAGAAGAAACTTATACATCACCATAAGTAGTAGAATTGGGAACAATGACATCATAATTAAATTTTCTATTTCATCAAGCTATCTTTAATAGATTACAATTCTGGATACATTCTCGTGACACACCATGCAATGTCGATTTATGGATTTACTACTTTATTATCCAAAACAATATCACCTTTTTAACATGGTTTATTTCATAAATCTCTAGTTCTCAATTCAAATAATAAATCCTTAACCCCTTTAAAGGTACTACTTCCTTCACTATGCTTACCTTATATGGATGGTTTCCAACCTATGTTCACATACTATCATTGTAACATTGGCATTGATCAATTGAACATAATGTACATCCTTACAATAACTATTATAATTCCACTATAAGCCAACTAGATATCCTTAGGCTTTCATCAATGTTAATTATCCTTTTATTCCATATACAAAAAAAACCACACATAAACTTAAACCCATCAAGGATACTAGCTAAATCTATGTATTTTTAAATCCATAAACTTGGCATTTTTTTTTCATTTTTAGGCATTTTAATCTTCAACAAGTTACATCAAGAAGAACATGTCACTTTTTCCATATAGCAAGAATATATCAGAATACAATTCAACCTTTTATAAGCAGTAATACTACCTTAATCGAAACATCACTATTGTACCATACAACATGAATGTGCATAACTACAATACAACATCTTATAAGTAGTAATTGCTATATCAACGCATTGTAACAATTCTACCATAAAATTTCTCCATATAACAAGAATATGCATAACTGCAATTTAACATCTTATAAGCATAACTAACAATTCAAAGGAGCATACTTAATTGAAATCCGAAATGCCTGGTGAGAGAAACTTGAAGTAGAGCTTGGAGGTTCATTTTCCCCTCGTCCAGCATCCAAAATGAAAAAAAAATAATTGATTAGTAAACTTAACAACCTTCATACTTTCTTATCGCATGTTGAGCTCATTAGGCCCTAGTGTTGTAACTAGGCTCTAATACCACTTGTAACATACCCAAAATTGACTAGTTAGTGTCTTAGGAAAATTTTAAAATTTTACTTTATTGCAAGTTCTAAAAGCTTATTAGATGGTAACAAAGTAACATGAAAGACTCCCAAAACAAAAATTTTGTGCTAAGGTATTCATATATGCAATAGGCCATCACTTTTAAAACGCCATGACTATACGGATCTTCGAAAGTCTCTTCATACCTTACTTACCTGTGTAAGGTCGAGGCAATTGTTTTAATCGTTGGACATTGTATCTATAGCAGATTCTTTAATATCATATAAGAACTTTTCTATGACGCACTACTCCAACCAACATGACAATAGTGTGATTCCATTTCCATCCTTTATCATTCAAATATTTTTAGTATTAGCTTAAGCATCTTTATGAACCCAATCATCATTTAGATCAAAATATGAGGGAAATAACAATGTACAAAATAAGAACAAAGACAACCATAAGGTACACATATAAGGACGAGATTCACATACGTGGTTCACCCCTATGGGCTACGTCCACCAAATGATGCATTATGTATTACTTATCTAAACTTCGGTTACACTTTGCAACTCATCCGTTGCTTTTAAGAAGCCCCTTTCATGGAATGCTTCATCCACATATTCAGTAACTAATTAGAACATCTAGCTGAAACTGTAATTGTATCAATTTAGACTGGAATGTGGCTGCGACCAAGATTCCTCTGCATAACACAATGTAATATATGTGTAATCACCAATCCAAGCTGGACCAGCCATGGCACCATATGTGACCCAGATCCCAGCTATATCAAAAGATTAGCACAACTTTTTAAACAGAGTTCTAAAGCATTTCCTAGCAACATAAAAATTATATCTACAAGTCAGACTATACCCAGCCATAACGCAATAGGTGTCTCAGGACCAAGCTTTACCTAATGGTTAGCATAATTGTCCAATGGAGGTCTCATGCATTCTTTGACAACAACCAAAATATATTACTACAAATCACAAAATGGTAACAATGTTTAGCAGGATGTATCTAAGATCCAAAAGATTTTTCCTGAATGGATGTCGATTTAATAAGGTAAGGCCCACTAAACCCTACCGAAAACATCACAAGATGGGTTAAGTCAAAATATGATCAGCGTAAGGTAGAACAGAGTTTAGGCATAACTAGACCAACAAAATTCTTCTCAATCATCTCGGGTAGTAGATATAACAAGTCAAACGACGGAGTGCCATCGTGGATCCCTTTATCTCAGATATCGGGTTGCTTACCATAAAACAATGGTAGAGAAGAACTACAACCGAACTACGTTTTTGGCAGGAGGTGAAAACTTAACTAACACATATGCTGCAGTTTCCTCCTACCATGCATAGAGACTCTTAAAACATAGATCCGTGTGCTTCTATCATTCCTGATATCAGCGAATCTCAAAACCTAAGGTGGAGTCTATATGGTATTCGTACTAACATCCGGATCTCCAAAATAACCACAACAGAGTTTCCCTTTCTGAGCAGCGTATCAAATCCAGATTTCTATAGGGAACAATAGAGAGAAAAATGATATCGTTTTATAACAACTCACCAACAGAGATTTGAAAATCCTGGATCAATATTTCATTCTGCAATAATATAGAACGGAAAACCATGTCTCTATATCCAATGGTTTCATTCCTGACATTATCAAAAAAATACAATTTTCATTGTACAATTAACACACAGCAAGGAGGCAGGACTCCTTTTCGATATACGCCCAAAGATCCATGATTAGGAGGACTGAACCATCGCCTGGCTTAAGGAAAATGGATCACAGCATAAAAGGTTTAACAAGCAAGTAAAAAAAAAAAAAAATGTACCCATGATTTCAGGAAACACCTCACAAGATGGAGGGGCAATGAAATCTCTCTTATCCAAGAACTACGAATTTGCAGCACAGAGTTCAAAGATCACCTCGAGTGATCCATTCTACAAGATAATGACCTACTCTATCAAGGATTTTTAAGAATGTGACTGCGATCCAGTCTAATCGAGAGACATGGCAATGCAGGAGAATCTATCATTCAGGAGATTAGAACCCTTTCCTTTCTCCAGAATTCAGCAAGCACTAGATCACCATTTCGAAAGCAACAACAAAGAACTAATCCCCAAAATATCTCGACCCAGGGCGCCCTTTCCAACCCAATACTCTCTCCTTTTAAAGGTTTAGTGCTCAGCGGTTTTAGGTGACACTTGGCCATGTTTAAAAAAAATACGGCCTCCACGACTAGATTAACTGGTAGTGGTACAACTATTCAAGAGCTCCAGTATGGAGACATCATCCTACTCTTTCTCTAAACAAAAGATTGCTTAAAACTTCTTCGACCCAGCATTCGTATACTAAGTTACTAATACATGTATTTTTTTGTACTTCATTAATGGTCTCCCATATGCATGAACATATATATATATCACAAATAATCCCCCGTATAAATCTTTGATTATATACATGAATCCATCACATGAATTCCCCTTTTTAATATTTTTCATATATAACATATATATATATAGTAATAATACATAAATAAAACATATGCATTATTCTTCTCTCTCTCATATATATGTATATATATATATATATATATATATATATATATAACACATAATTACATCACCTGTGTTATGTATGGTCCTCCTTTGATTATAGGTAGATTTTAGGGGATGCCCACCTTTGATTACATCTAAAACTATATATATATATATATATATATATATATATATATATATATATGGGATCCCTTACCGAAATCATAGGTTTTGACACTACCTTTGAAGGTTAGGACAAATACTCCTTTTGGGAGTTTGAAACGATTTTGTATGAAGCCTTATTGTGAGCTTGGTTGTAACCAAGGTATTTTACTAAAACCTTGTAAATGACAAGAATTATTTCGCCATCT
Source organism: Larix kaempferi (assembly GCA_027924585.1). Classification (NCBI taxonomy): domain Eukaryota; kingdom Viridiplantae; phylum Streptophyta; class Pinopsida; order Pinales; family Pinaceae; genus Larix; species Larix kaempferi. Next base: position 3,555,856 of record BSBM01000091.1, read on the forward strand.
TAGTTAGAACCTTCTTAGTTGGATTATTCTAATTCATTGATGTCGTTAGCTTCTTGCCCTCAAGTAACTATGACTCTTATCAGAATGTAAATCTCATAGCTCCCTAGACATCTCACCTCTTCTCTGGTGGATTCAGTTATTTTTTGTTTAGTTGCCTCACCGTTATTTGTCTTCTAGGTTTACAATAATAGTTACAACTTTGGAAATAGGATAACAATGCTTTTAAAGGTCCACTGGTGGGGCCTTGGCCTTGAGCTCCTCACCAGGCCTCATACATAGTTTACAATACATAAATATCAATATGATAGGGATAGAAAGAGGGATATTACATCCTCCTCCCCTTAAAACTAACACCGTCCTCGATGTTCATACTTATCTGCAATTCGTATTCTCTTCTATCGCCTTTTCCTTCTTGATCATCTTTGTTTTGATCGTTTTCAAGTTCCCACGATTTCCACGGCTGTTATCGCTCATAACCTGTTCTTTTGTGCAACACAACATTTGTAATTCATGGAAACCATTAACTTTTGTTTGTGCTTTATTATCACAAGTATAGAAAATTTCAATGATCCTAGGGTGCAAAGTGTTAATTTAGTCAAAACATATCATAAAGTAGTCCATGTGCTCCAGGGATTATGCCCAACACATATAAAAGTAATTCATGTGCTCTAGAGCTTATGCTCAACACATGCATAACAGCCATATTGTCAGTTCACTAGCACCTTTTTGTAGGTTTGGTAAAATAACTTGAATACATACTGCAGGCATAACCAAAAATTATATTTGTAATTGTACTAGATATATATAGGTAGTTTAATCGATGAGTATAAGACGCGCCCATGGTATTGATCTCGGGCCTATTTCAGTGGTCATTAATAATACCTTTCTAGGGACTATGGTATTATACTACGGTGCAGTCCAAGACCCCTTTATGTGTGCTTTGAGTTTCCCCAGGACTCCACACGAGTCGTTACTGCAACATTCCCATCCAACACGAGGATGATACCCTTTCACTTTATTATATAGTTTTTAGTTATATCTCCTACCAGTGCTCTTTAGGATGTTCATACAACTTGGGCGTCCCCACAGCTATTTCAAAATTCCACGATGCTCCAGAGTCCCTCCGACTCAACATCAAGCCTCTTTAATAGGTTAATAGTCATGATGCTTGGGAGTCCTCTCGACTCCACACCATACTATAAAATATAAGTAACCATGATGACCTAGAGTCCCTCCCGACTCAACATAAACCTCTTTAATAGGTTAATAGTCATGATGCTCCAGAGTCCCTCCTGACTCAACATCAACTATAAAACATAAGTAACCATGATGCTCCAGAGTCCCTCCTGACTTAACATCAACTATAAAAGATAAGTAACCATGATGCTCCAGAGTCCCTCCCGACTCAACATCAAATAGGTTCATCTCTTTACTCATTAGTTCGAACTCATGCTTTTATCATATCCATTTATGAATCATTGATCTTACCATATGCTTACCATGTTTACTATATCGCATCCTTGTCTTTCCGCAATTTCCACATAATGTGTCCATTTTTTTATTTTTTTTAGCGATTCAACCTATCTGTATAGGTTCTTTGTAACCAACGTCCCTCCTTGGTCATGTCATTGTTCGCAGTTAAAATCACTTCCTGAAACGTTAGTATAAAAGAGAAAGAAATATTTACTTCAATTGTTCAATAGTTGAACATATTCGTCCCATAGCATTACACACATGCTCCTTCGATAATTGGTACATATTTTTCAATTCACCGTGATATATGAATGTATACTCTTCAATATTCTTGTTGTGAATATGAGGTCCAATTTGCTAATAACAACATGTCAATATCATCATTTAAGCGGTTAGTTTGCATATAGATTCATTACCATCATGTAAAGATTATTTCCTCTGTAACGTTTTTGATGTTTAAAAAGATTCCATGATTAATCAATCACAAAAAGATTCGGATTTCTTCTATCATACCCATAATTTTCTTCTTCTTAATGTTTCTTCATCCAACAACTGGTTATACTCTTTCATAATAACCGTTTTAACCATTGTGTGAATACTTACTAAGCTTGAGACTCATCTACTAAAATTTAGTTAAGAAAGGTTCATCGAACATAATTAAGATGACATCACGAGTTCTTTATTTATTCCTCTTTCAAATATATACCTAAGTACAATTACTTATTCTAATGTTTGAATGGTTCTAGCACATCTCTATCAAGCATCTTCTTTATTTGTATCTTTCCTCAATACTTAACCCACCATATATCACATAGTCACAACATAGTTGTCGTTGTCACTTTCTAAAAACAACTACATACCCTTTTACGTTTGAATCTATAAGAAGAAACTTATACATCACCATAAGTAGTAGAATTGGGAACAACGACATCATAATTATATTCGTTATTTCATCAAGCTATCTTTAATAGATTACAATTCTGGATACATTCTTGTGACACACCATGCAATGTCGATTTATGGATTTACTACTTTATTATCCAAAACAATATCACCTTTCTAACATGGTTTATTTCATAAATCTCTAGTTCTCAATTCAAATAATAAATCCTTAACCCCTTTAAAGGTACTACTTCCTTCGCTATGCTTACCTTATATGGATGGTTTCCAACCTATGTTCGCATACTATCATTGTAATGTTGGCATTGATCAATTGAACATAATGTACATCCTTACAATAACTATTATAATTCCACTACAAGCCAACTATATATCCTTAGGCTTTCATCAATGTTAATTATCCTTTTATTCCATATACAAAAAAAACCGCACATAAACTTAAACCCATCAAGGATACTAGCTAAATCTATGTATTTTTAAATCCATAAACTTGGCATTTTTTTTTGCATTTTTAGGCATTTGAATCTTCAACAAGTTACATCAAGAAGAACATGTCACTTTTTCCATATAGAAAGAATATATGGGAATACAATTCAACCTTTTATAAGCAGTAATACTACCTTAATCGAAACATCACTATTGTACCATACAATAGGAATGTGCATAACTACAATACAACATCTTATAAGTAGTAATTGCTATATCAACGCATTGTAACAATTGTACCCTACAATTTCTCCATATAACAAGAATATGCATAACTGCAATGTAACATCTTATAAGCATAACTAACAATTCAAAGGAGCATACTTAATTGAAATCCGAAATACCTGGCGGGAGAAACTTGAAGTAGAGCTTGGAGGTTCATTTTCCCCTCGTCCAGCATCCAAAATGAAACAAAAATAATTGATTAGTAAACTTAACAACCTTCATACTTACTTATCGCATGGTGAGCTCATTAGTCCCTAGTGTTGTAACTGGGCTCTGATACCACTTGTAACATACCCAAAATTGACTATTTAGTGTCTTGGGAAAATTTTAAAATTTTACTTTATTGCAAGTTCTAAAAGCTTATTAGATGGTAACAAAGTAACATGAAAGACTCCCACAACAAAAATTTTGTGCTAAGGTATTCATATATGCAATAGGCCATCTCTTTTAAAAAGCCATGACTATACGGATCTTCGAAAATCTCTTCATACCTTACTTACCTGTATAAGGTTGAGGCAATTGTTTTAATCGTTGGACATTGTATCTATAGTAGATTCTTTAATATCATATAAGAACTTTTCTATGATGCACTACTCAAACCAAGATGACAATAGTGTGATTCCATATCCATCCTTTATCATTCAAATATTTTTAGTATTAGCTTAAGCATCTTTATGTACCCAATCATCATTTAGATCAAAATATGAGGGAAATAACAATGTACAAAATAAGAACAAAGAAAACCATAAGGTACACATATAAGTACGAGATTCACATACGTGGTTCACCCCTGTGGGCTACGTCCACCAAACGATGCATTATGTATTACTTATCTGAACTTAGGTTACACTTTGCAACTCATCCGTTGCTTTTAAGAAGCCCCTTTCATGGAATGCTTCATCCACATATTCAGTAACTAATTAGAACATCTAGTTGAAACAGTAATTGTATCACTTTAGACTAGAATGTGGCTGCGACCAAGATTCCTCTGCATAAGACAATATAATATATGTGTAATCACCAATCCAAGCTGGACTAGCCGTGGAACCATATGTGACCTAGATCCCAGCTGTATCAAAATATTAGCACAACTTTTTAAACAGAGTTCTAAAGCATTTCCTAGAAACACAAAGAGTATATCTACAAGTCAAACTATACCCAGTCGTAACGCAATAGGTGTCTGAGGACCAAGCTTGACCCAATGGTTAGCATAATTGTCCAATGGAGGTCTCACGCATTCTTTAACAGCAACCAAAATATATTACTATGGATCACAAAATGGTAACAACGTTTAGCAAGATGTATCTGAGATCCAAAAGATTTTTCCTGAATGGCTCTCGATTTAATAAGGTAAGGCCCACTAAACCCCACCGAAAACATCACAAGATGGGTTAAGTCGAAATCTAATCAGCGTAAGGTAGAACAGAGTTTAGGCATAACTAGACCAACAGAATTCTACTCAATCATCTCGGCTAGTAGATATAACAAGTCAAAGGACGGAGTGCCATTGTGGATCCCTTTATCTCAGATATCGGGTTGCTTACCATAAAACAATGGTAGAGCAGAACTATAACCGATCAATGTTTTTGGCAGGAAGCGAAAACTTAACTAACACATATGATGTGGTTTCCTCCTACCATGCATAGAGACTCTTACAACACATATCCATGCGCTTCTATCATTCCTGATATCAGCGAATCTCAAAACCTAAGGTGGAGTTTATATGGTATTTGTACTAACATCCAGATCTCCAAAATAACCACAACAGAGTTTCCCTTTCTGAGTAGCGTATCAAATCCATATTTCTATAGGGAACAATAGAGAGAAAAACAATATTGTTTTATACTACAACTCACCAGCAGAGATCTGAAAATCCTAGATCAATATTTCATTCTGCAATAATATAGAACGGAAAACCATGTCTCTATATCCAATGGTTTCATTCCTGACATTAGCACAAAAATATGATTTTCATTGTACAATTAACACACAGTAGGGAGGCATGACTCGTTTTCTATATACGCCCAAAAAATCCATGATTAGGAGGACTGAACCATCACCTAGCTTAAGAAAAATGGATCACAGCATAAAAGGTTTAACAAGCAAGTAAAAAAAAAAGAATCGTACCCATGATTTCGAGAAACACCTCACAAGATGGAGGGGCAACAAAATATCTCTTATCCGAGAACTACGAATTTGCAGCATAAAGTTCAGAGCTCACCTCGAGTGATCCATTCTGCAAGATAATGACCTACTCTTTCAAGGATTTTTAAGAATGCGACTGTGATATAGTCTAATTGAGAGACATGGCGATGCAGGAGAATCTATCATTCAGGAAATTAGAACCCTCACCTTTCTCCAGGCTTTAGCAAGCACTAGATCACCATTTCGAAAGCAACAACAAAGAACTAATCCCCAAAATATCTCGACCCAGGGCACCCTTTCCAACCCAAAACTCTCTCCTTTTAAAGGTTTAGTGCTCAGCGGTTTTAGGTGACACTTGGACATGTATAAAAAAAATATGCCCTCCACACTAGATTAACTGGTAGTGGTATAGCTATTCGAGAGCTCTAGTATGGAGACAACATCCTACTCTTTCTCTAAACAAAAGATTGCTTAAAACTTCTTCGACCCAGCCCTCGTATACTAAGTTACTAATACATGTATTTTTTTGTAGTTCTTTAATGGTCTCCCATATGCATGAACATATATATATATATATATATATTGCCTCCCAAATATATATATATATATATATATATATATCACAAATAATCCCCCGTATAAATCTTTGATTATATACATGAATCCATCACATGTATTCCCCTTTTTAATATTTTTCATATATAACATATATATATAATAATAATACATAAATACAACATATGCATTATTCTTCTCTCATATATATATATATATATATAGCACATAAGTACATCACCTGTATTATGTATGGTCCTCCTTTGATTATAGGTAGAGTTTAGGGGATACCCACCTTTGATTACATCTAAAAGTATATATATATATAAATAGATATGGGATCCCTTACCGCAATCGTAGGTTTTGACACTACGTTTGAAGGTTAGGACAAATACTCCTTTTGGGAGTTTGAAACGATTTTGTGTGAAGCCTTATTGTGAGCTTGGTTGTAACCAAGGTATTTTACTAATACCTTGTAGATGACAAGAATTATTTCGCCATCTTAGTTAGAACCTTCTTAGTTGGATTATTCTAATTCATTGATCTCGTTAGCTTCTTGCCCTCAAGTAACTATGACTCTTATCAGAATGTAAATCTCACAACTCCCTAGACATCTCACCTTGTCTCTGGTGGATTCAGTTATTCTTTGTTTAGTTGCCTTGTCGTTATTTGTCTTCTAGGTTTACAATAATAGTTACAACTTTGGAAATAGGATAACAATGCTTTTGAAGGTCCACTGGTGGGGCCTTGGCCTTGAGCTCCTCACTAGGCCTCATACATAGTTTACAATACATAATTATCAATATGATAGGGATAGAAAGAGGGATATTACAAGTACCATGATCATTATACTGCTATATTGATGCATGGGAAAATTAGCTCGACTTGGAGTACTTGTGAGCTTAAATATAGTAGTATAATAGATGTATTTACTTAATGATCAAAAGACATCAATAAAAGACATGTATTATACTTAATGATTAATAAGTACTCATAAATATAATGGAAATGGAAATAAATATAATGGAGATGAAAGTACCATGATTATTATGATTTATGGTTTTAGTAATCCAAAATATATTTATGAGTAGTTATGTTATGAATTTAGGTAATGATGTTATGCCTTATATTATTATGTCTTTGACATATATGAATCGGGCAAGAGGATTAATTTGGTTTTGATTTTCTTCTTTTCCTATGGTTTTTCTAATGGTTTTGGGAAGCATTAAATGGAGTTGTTAGGTTGTTGCAGTTTGATTGGTTTGCAGAAACTTACGTATGCCTTGAGAATCCCTTCCCGGGCCTAGCATTAAATGGAAATGTTATGTTGTTGCAATTTGATTGGTTTGCAGAAATTGACGTATGGCTCGAGAATCCCTTCCCGGACCTAGGCTGCGTCCTCCCGTCATCATAAAAGGTTATTTAAATTCCAAAACATTTCTAGGTTGTAGTGCCCATTTCGATGTCAGTAAATAATTTTTTCTACCGATTTTGAGGTAAGTGTATTAATTTTTCTTTGAATTAAGTTTTGTTATGCATACAACCTGTCCGCATCTAAAGCTTTTGAAGCTGGTCATGGAAACCAATGGTATTAACACCTGTCTGGTTGTTGGTATGGGAAGCATGTAAACAGATCAGATGTTGATCATGGTGCAGATTTGGCATTCCCGACTTTACATGGGTATTGCAGCCACTATTACTCGGCTATCCTTTAGATTGAGATGACATGATAGCTTCAAAAAACGTATAGCTTAAAAACAAGGTAAATAATTTTTATAATAAAGTAATACCTCCATTGTCAATCCGAATTTTCAAGATATTTGATGGCGGGTCTCGAAGAATGGCATGTTTTGTTTCTGATATTCAATTCAAAAGGTCCGGCTGATATATTTGTGATTGCATGTGGATTGCCTAGTGTTCTTGGAAAAACTGTTGACCTCTTATGTATTATCCAGGTATGTCCATAAACACTTAGTTCTGGAGACTTTCATTCTGAGAATCGCTATCAGTCGCTGTACCAAGTGGAAATTAATCCTCAGCATGAACTTTTGGCATGATTATTAGAAAGGTAATTGAATGATTGATATTTTTGTAGCATTATATGTAATTGCCTATTTGAATATGATTCTTCATTAGCCTAGGAATTGGATTCTAATGTATAGATTTTTAGTGAAAATTTGCAGAAAGGAGGTAGCCAAAGATACCATCTTTTACTCATACACAAGATTCATTAATGGTTTTGCTACTACTGTTTACGACGAGAACAATCTCTTTCTCTCCCTTACTTGAATTACTTGACATTATCTTTCTCATTTTTCTAACTGAATCAGTGGTTTTGATGCTGGGATGTTGTTAATTAGAACTCCCATAGGTATTTTATACATTAGTTAACCGAGCAACAATTTTGTAGACAACTCGTTCATGGGGATTCCTGGTATTAGAATTTGAGAATGAAGAAATTCCTCCGCAATCACTCTAGACAAAAATAGATTTTGGGAAGGATGTTAGCAATGCCAACCTGGATACAAGTATCCCTCCTGCTTAATTATTTTTTTTCTTATCCAGATTCGCCTCTTCCTCGTAATCACCAGTCACAGCTGATAACTCAATGAGATTATAGACTAGAACAAAAACTCCCCTTGAAACAGTCTGTTCTATCCAATTTAACAATTCCACTAGTCGTGTTTGATAAAATATTATCAAACTTAATTCCTTTGATTAATATTGTTAGCGTTGTTGCTCTTGTTGTTGTTGTTGTGCCTAGGTGTATGGCCTGAAGTTGTTGTGGTGCCCATGTGTATGGAATGAATCTGCAAGCTTCAGTGACAAGGGTATGGATCCTGTTCCTTTTAGATGGGGGAATATCTACCAAAATGGTACATAATTCGATGTAGCTCAATGCAATAGGCATGCTGATGAATGTCCATCGCACAACTCAATGTATTTTACATTTCCATTGCATTGGTACTTCTCTTATTGTATACATGTCCTCTTTTCTCTTTTGATTAAAACTTCTTTCTTTGCTATCTATATTTGTTTTTTGGCTATTATATAGTAGCAGATTAATAAACTAGTAGTTGTTGTCACTTTGGCATGAAATTAAATTGGACAATTTAATTTCATTTCATTCTCTTTTTTCTGACTTCGTAATTTTTGAGTGGGTTTTGATTTCAAGGATCCTTGAACCAAAGGAACTGCATTGGAACAAGTTGTGGGCTCCATGCCTTTCCTAGAAGAATTCTCAAGGCCACACTTTTTCACACACAAAATTTCTAAATCTCTTTCTGGAAAATCAAATTGTGAAGGGGAAGAATTGATCTCTTCTATTGGATGACCAAATCCTTCTGGAATATCTCTCGTTACACCTTTCCAAGTGCTTGCTTGCATTGTCGGCGCTGTTGTCTAACCTGTCATTTTTATTTTACTCACACTATATGGAAGAAGACTCATCTAGTAGGGTAATGACTTGGCAGTTTTGTTTTTGCTCATATAAGAAGGATTGAAAAGAAGTTTGTTTCATGGTGGTCTATGGAATCTTGTTGAGGATCGGTCACTGTCATCAACACTTTCCCTTCCAGATGCTTCGTACCCATCACTAGTAAACCTCTGGAGCTTGGGACCTTTAGTAGTACTGGAGACTGGACATGCCATTCTCATGCAGAATAAGGTCGCGTGTTCAATTCCTTGCCCCCTTTGCCCCCTTTTTATTTTATTTTAGCAATTGCAAAAAAACACACACCATAATAGAAATTGAATCTCTGTAAAACAAATCTCGGGCGAATTAATTTTTCTCAACAACAACACACACAACGCAGACACAAAAGAACATGAACTAAGGAAAATGAATTTTTCTCTGTAAAATTGCAGGAACCCTATTGAATTTTTCTCTGTAAAATTGCAGGAAAACCTAAGTAGAAGAAGAGAAATTGAATCTCGAACAAAAATTTGTGAAAATAGAAAGTTGAATGGCATACCTTAAACGGGAATGCCACTTCAATGAAATCCGTCGCTCGGGAGAATTGTATTGAATTGGGCCTCTAGATCGCTGCCTCCCACTAGACTGAAATTGGTCATTGCATCCTGACCCCGGACTTTGAGGGATGCTCGGTCATAGGCTCAAGTAGAGTCTTCTTCCCAGTTAAACGTTCCCACAATGCTACCACTTCATGTTCATTATTGGTCGGGAGCCACAGCAAATGCACCTTAGTTAATACTCCCAAGATGCTAAAACTATCATTCAACAACAAACATCTTTGCGATGACAACAACTAGAAGCTTTTCTAAGTATGCATCTCTACAAGTTCCTCCTTTGTTGGGTGGAAGTGCAGGTCTAGGCAGCTACACCTCAAAGCCAACAGCAATGGGGGTGGCGATGTCTCTATGAAGTATGAAGAGAATGCTAACACCAACAACAAGGAGGACAAGAAATGGGACTATGAGAAGTACCAGGCTCTCCTTAGTGGAGGAGAGGAAGTCACTTCTGTAATGAAATAAATGATAGAATTGGTAATTACATCTTCATTTGATGTAAATTTGCGCTCCCCAACGGCTGAGGAACCATGCCCTTCTACTGAGAGGAAGGATGATAGAATTGGTAATAACATATTCATTTGATGTAAATTTGCGCTCCCCAACGGCCGTTGGGCTAAGGAACCACACCCTTCTACTGAGAGGAAGGAAGCCTTAGAGATTTCTCCTCTTCATGGCAAAACCCCGCTACAAAATCCACCATCAGAGAAACAATAAATTCGGCCGTGAAGCTAGACTGACCAGGAAGTGATAGATTTTCCCAAACGAGCACCATAAAATAGAAGGAACATGCATCCAGTACCTTTGCATGATCTCAGCACGCCACCAAGCTCCGGGAGGTAGAAACCGAGGCATGCGTCATTATGTCCTCCACCAATAAAATCCTGCCAAAAAAATTAAATTATTAAAAAAATTAATTAATAAAAACTTTACCAATGTTTATACCATAGCTTTGTCAAATATTTTATCCTGACCTCAGATTAATAGTGCTCCACGATTCTCATATTAAAGATTGAAATGTTAAAATGAAATAATGTTTATTTTCAAAATACTTTTTCAAAAATTTTCAAAAATCTTTCATATACTCAGTTTAGTATAAGAACCAATTTAAGTATAAAAGACATGACAACTAGTCTTAATTTTTACATTAATGATCTTGTTTCTCAAAATCAAAATGTTGGAAAATATGTTAAATTAAGATTGTAAATTTGCAACTTCTTATTAATAATTTCATGAACATAGTCTATCTACAAATTTATGATTTAATATTAATAATTCGATAGTATTGTGTTATAATAGTGAGGAGGAGTTGCGTCAGAAAGTTGAAACTCTCGACGTTTTGATCCCACTCTGGGATCCCGACGTTTTGATAGTATTGTGTTATGTTTTAATAATTAAACCAAATTTAATATCTTTTTTTTTGTAAGCTAGAGATAGAACCTTATATTTCCTTCAACGAAATATACAACAAAATATACAGTGTCTGGGTTGTATCGGGCCCTCTCATGAAAGAGAAAACAGACCCCAAAAAACAGTTTAAGACAGGCCTTATAAGTATCATCCTACAAAGGAAACCAAGTTTTGCTGTAAAAGGAGAAATGACAGAACTACTGATATGCAAAAGACACCAAGTTCGAAACCAAAAAGATTTAAACATAACTAAAAGAAAGCAGGAAACGCTTAATTACTGTTGTATTCCTTCTGTTCGGGATGGGTGGTCGGGTCTTTGGCCAAGGTAATACCGAAGCGCCGAGCGAACTACATCTGATTGAACGGAATTTGATTCATCATATCGTGCAATTCATCCTGCTGCATGAGGATCTCGGCTTGAGCTTCATTTCTATCGGTGAGAGCTTTACCAAGCACTAGCTTTTGAGACCAATGCAGATCCAACGTTTTTTGATACAGGGTGTTCCAACCCCTGGTGTTGCTCGGGTTGGGGACAAGAGCTTCGAACTCCTCACAGATTCAATCATCGGTCAGGAACCCTCAAGAGACCCTGGCGTCATCCTCAGTGTCATGAATTTCTACCTGAGCTTGATTTGGGATTTCTTTATGAAACGTTAGAGCTTTCTATACCACTCCTCGCATGAGGCAAAAAGGCGGAGTGGAGGAAGAGCCACCATGTTGCGTAGTAGCATCCTATTGGGTAGCGCTACGGGTGCGGACCCTTTTCATGGGAAGCATAACAACGGTGAATGCTGAACCAAAGAGCTAACAACCAATGACTAGAGAACCAGCAACCACCACCCTGAGAGCCCGAGAATCAGTGACCAGCAACCAAAGAACTAAACCCTCAAACAGCAATAGCCAATAGAACCACAGAATATGTAGAGACGAGAGTCAGGCGTTCGAGAGAAGCGAACCAGCGGGAGCCAGGAGAATGAGAAAATCAATGGGGGTCGAGAGCAGAGAAACCTTCCGCAGAGAGTCAATGAGAGCTGAGAGCCTGGCTTCGAAGAGCGAGGAGTTAATGGGTCAAAAGATCAGAAGCCATGCTCGGGGGAGTGAAGCAGGGGTGGAGCCTTTGCGTAGCAGAGCTCGAAGCCGAGCATCAACAAGAATGAGTCTCTAATTAAAGTGCAGGTGCATTCCAGTAATATGACAAGAACAACTAGTAATGGTCATGAAGGTGAGAATACAGCTCCACTCATCCAGGAATCGTGGGAGCCATAATGATCAGAATAGAAATCAGGGAGGGAGCAGCCGACGGGTCATCATGCACACTGGATCAGTCCATCCTTCGACGGGAGGTAGAGCTCCGGACAGGAAACCAGCAGGGGAATTTAAGAGCTTGCATGGGGCACGTGGAGAGTGGATGGCAGCTCATGCTCATCCCTAGAGGTGGAGCAAGCAGGCAGCCAGGCAGGCACGTGGGCAGGTGCGTTGGAAGGCTCATGGGAAGGCATGAGGGCAGGCTCGCAAGATGGCTAGTGGGCGGTGCTAGAGGTGGGAGCATGGCACATAATGCAAATAGGCGTGAGGCATGTACAACATGCGAGCACGTGGTTGTGCCTAGGGCCAGTCGCTGCCTTCATCACCCGCTGTGGGGGGGCCAGAACTTGACAAGCAATGTCTGTGAGCTGATTCCTGAGAGGTTGCTCCCTGAAATTGAGCCAAGAGGAGTCAATTTCTATCCTTGGAGGAGTCAGCTCCATTATTAGCAAGATGGTCAGCGAGCTTGTTTCCCATGTGGCGAACATGGCTCGTACTGAAAAACTGGAAGCGATTGATATATTCATGCAACTACTCTTTGAGCCACTCCAGTCTCTAGTGCTTGGAAAGTTTGGCAAGAGTGGTGCTACAATGCAGTCCGAGGGACGTATTGATAATGATCTATGAATCACCTTCAATGGTGATGACCGGCCAGCCTTCCCTGTGCATGATTTTGAGTTTTGTTAAGAGGGAAAGCAGGTCATCCATGTTGTTGGTGTTGATTCCTATGCTTTCTGAGAAGATGTGAATAAGCTTCCTGATGGTGTCTCTGAAAACTCCTCCAATACTGGCGGGACTAGGGTTTCCCTTTGAGGCTCCATCAAAGTTCAGCTTTAAGGGGGGATGCGACGATGGGAACCAGGTGGAGGGGATGCAGATGGAGGGGGGGCAGGAAGGTGGTTGGTGCGCAAGGTGGAGATTGAAGTTCCAGCATGAGAAAATGTGGCTTTCCTAAGGTTGAAAAAAAAGGTTAGCAGTGGGCCAAGCGCTAATCCTCACAGATTCCATAAGGTTGGAGTCAATGTGAGGGAGGAGGCAAGTTCCGGGGAGAGAATTGCTAAGAAAGATTCGTTTGTTCTGTTCTTTCCAGAGGTTCCAAAGGACCAAGCCTGGGAAGAGAATCCAGGTGCGGTTTAGAATGGGACTCACAAAAGGATCAGAGGTCCAATTCCGGATGGTGTCTCTAATGTCATCCTTGTTACAGTTAGAATGGCGAAACATGGAATCCCCCCAGTCCCAGATGGTGGAGGCATAAGGACAGGAGTTGAGAAGATGCTCCTAGTTTTCCTCATGCTGATTACATAAGCTGCACACCAAAGGTCCCTTAAAACCTCTTTTGAGAAGCTGATTCCAGGTGAGAATTTTTTTCCTCGCCACTAGCCAAAGAAAGGTTCTTACTTTCGGCTAGAGGTGGGAGTCCCAAATCTTCATCCAAATGGAGTCTCTGGGTGGGGGAGGAGCTAGGTGAGTAAGCTGATAGGATTCTTTGACAGTAAAATATCCATTATGCTAATGCCCCCATCTAAGCTTGTCGGGCTTGTCGAAAAAAAGGATCTTCCTGGAGTTGAGAGCGGTTCAGGAGGTTTTTTCATCATCACTATTGAAATTACTGTTCCAATTTTCTTTCGAAGTCTAGGACCTCCAGGTGTTATTGTTGGTGTGTTTCTCCCAGTAGTGAGCAATGAGATGTTTTCCAAGCTGCTGAGCATGGTGTTGGATATATTCAGTGCTAGTGAGTTGATTCAGGGGGAGCAACTGGTACCAAGCATCCTCCCAGAAAAGGGTTTTGTTGTCATTTCTGACCTCCCAAAAACTGTGCTTACTGATGAGATCTCTTTGAGACCATGCTGAGTTCCATATGAGGGACCCTTTCAGGAGTGAGTCCTGCATGATAAGCTCATGGTGTTGCATGTTATTAGCATACTTTTGCATCCAAATGCACGTCCAAGGCATGGCGTTTTTAGTGCAGCATCTCCAGAGTAGCTTAGCACAAAGAACTCCGTTAAGAGTACAAGGATCTCTCAAATTGAGGCCTCCTTCCAACTTAGGGGTGCAAAGCTTGTCCCAAGAAACCAAGGCCCATTTTCTGTGATAGATGAAACCTCCCCATAGGAAATTTCTCTGTAGGTCGTGAATGGATTTAAGGACAAACTTGAGGGACGCCATGATAGAGAAAAGATAGAGAGGCATAGCTTCGAGGACAGATTGGAGGAGAATGAGACGGCTGGGAAAATTGAGGGCTCTGAAGGTCCATGAGGAAAGATTAAGCTCAAGGGCGGTAAGCAAGTCTTTCCAGGAGGAATGCTTAATGGAAGAGGAAACCAAGGGGGATCTGAGAAACTTGGACAAAAGGTTTCCTTTCAGAAAGCCTAACAATCTGGTGATGCAATTTTGAATCTGAATGTGAGTGTTGAAAAAGAAAATTTGAAATTTGAGATTGTTAATTGTCATACATGATGTTGCGTTGAAGGGATGAAGGATTTGGCTTCCATAACAATGGATTTTACCATCAACATCATGTCATCCACGAATTGTAGATGCAACTAGGTGTTGCCCTGTCTATTAATTTTGATGCCCAGAAGCTGATTATTGTTGACCGCAGCTTTGATACTTCTGCCCAGGCTCTCCAAAAGCAAGATGAAGAGGTAGAGGGAAAGAGCATCGCCCTGTCTGATTCCTCTTGAAGGGGAGAAGGTGGGAGAGGGAGCACCATTTACCAGAATGGATAAGAAGGTTGAAGAAACAAGGGAGATGATCCATCTGACCTAGGTGAGGGAGAAGCCAAAATCTAGGAGGGTGTCTTTGAGGAAGTTCCAATTGGTCTTGTCGAAGGATTTGGAAAGGTCGAGCTTGATGAGCATCCCAAGAAAGGAGGAGGTTTTAAGAGTATGAATTACCTCATGAGCAGTTGTGATGTCATCCATGATTTGTCTACCCTCCACATATCCTGATTGCTCCAGAGAGATGAGGAGTGGCAACAGAGGTTTAAGACGATTGGCTATGACCTTGGTGACGATTTTATAGATGACATTACAGAGGGATATGGGCCGTAAGTTGGTGGGTTCAGCAGGTTTGCTAGTTTTGGGGATGAGAGTAAGAAAGTTGGAGTTGAAAGCAAGGATAATGGAGCCAGAAGAGTGGGAGGCTTCTACCACCTGCCAAACCTCATCTTTGACAATATCCCAGTAAGTCTGGAAAAAATCAATCATAAAGCCATACGGTCCCAGAGCTTTTGTAGACTTAATATCCATGACTGCATTCTCAACTTCCACGAGAGAGATAGGGCTCATGAGGTTGGTATTTTGTTCCTCCGTGATAAGATGGGGGATGTGTTGCAAAACGTGTTGAGAGGCTTACGATCTATACGGAGTTGTATCATTTAGGAGATTATTGTAAAAGAGAACAAGTTCATGTTCAATGTCGTCTTTGTTGAGGATAGTATCTCCGGTATTGGTTTTCATCCTGGTGATCTTATTGTTTTGCCTGTGTTGGATCTTGACATTGTGAAAGAATTTAGTGTTTCTTTCACCATCTTTGAGCCAGTGAATTCTAGATTTTTGCCTCCGGAGAGTCTCCTCTTGTTTATTTTTAATGTTGAGTTGACTTAGTAGGAGTTGCTCCTGTTTTGAGACCTTCGGTGTAACCCTGCTGTATAGTGTGAGACTGGATTCCATCCAGTTCCATTTCCAGCTTTATCTTTTCCTCCAGAATATTTCCAAACTTGGTTTTATTCCAGTGCTTGAGTTGTTTCTTGATGAATTTAAGCTTTTGCTGGAAACAGTACATGATAGTTCCCTCTCCCCCTGTATAAGTGTGCCACCATTATTTCATTTTATCTTTCATATTTGGGTGGGCGATCCAGAATTGCTCAAATCTAAAAGGTCTAAGGGAGTTAGGAGAATCCCATTCAAGGTGGAGACAGACCGTCCAATGATCAGAGCCCGCAATGGGCAGGATGGTGCTAGAGAGGTTGAGTTGATTCATCAGCAAGGAATTGGAGATGAGAAAGCGATCAAGACGAGAAGCCACTTGAGAGTTTCCCCCTCTCCTGTTATTCCATTACTGGTCTCGAGATCTGCCAAAGAGTGATCTCTGATGAATGTTTGAAGATATAGGCTATCTCTATCCAGTCGGCGGATCCCTCCTTTTTTTTCATTGAGAGATGTGATGATATTAAAATCTCCCCCCAAGATCCAGTGCTTGTTCAGTAGCTTCTCGTTGAGCCAAGAGAGATAGTTGAGAAAGTGCATTTTCTAGTCCAGAGACTAAGGACCATAGGCATTAGTGATCATGCCCTTGTGAGTGGTACCCAAAATGTGGAACCGACCAGAAAGTGTGTGGTGACTGGAGAAAAAACCTTCCATGCTTATGTTATTGATCCCAAGCAATGGCGACGCCTCCGGAGGCACCTTTAGCATCGACAGCAACCATTTCCACATTCTTCCAGCAATTTTGATAAAGGAGCGGAGTTTAGGCTCTGCAAATTTAGTTTCTTGTAACATTATTAGGGTGGGTTTTTTATCGAGAATTTTTTTTTTCAACATTCTTCGTTTGGAATCACTACCGATTCCCCTTATGTTCAAGCTGATGAATTTCAGCTCCCTTAATTCAAAGGTTGGAAGATGGTGGTGATCTTGGCACTCATGCCAGAATCTATTAAGTGCTCGCCCAATTCATGAAGTAATTGCTTGTTTGGCTTTCTTCCTTTCTTCGTGAGCGTATTTTGGCCTTTGGAAATTTCTTTGCGTTTTAAGAATTTGCTCACCCATAGTTGGTTATGAGAAGAGGGGGTTACAGCTACATCTGCTAATGATGGAAAGTTTTGTTGCATGGCTAGAGATTGGTAGGCTTCTTTGAAAAGATCCATTTGGATCTGCGGAATACTATGTATATCATTCTTTGCCCAGGCCTCTTGAATGGATTCTAGATCTAGCTCGTCGGTTTCCATGTCGTTCAGGTCTGTGAGGTAGTCAGTTGAAGGAGTGAGGGGTTGTGGCTGAAGGACATCCTTGAATATAGGATCCAAGAAGGTGGAGGGGGGTGGAACAGAGATGAGAGTAGTGGACTCAGGGAGATTAGGTGCTTGCTGAGAGAGGATTGAGGAGCTGTTGTGGAATTTCAGATTGGTAGAAGTGCTAGGGGCAGAGGGTTTTTTCTCGGGTCTTCTATGGTTGGTTTATTTGGTGAACCCATCCTCATCCTTTCTATTTTGGGCAGGAGGAGGAGGGGGTTTGGAATTAAGTGGGCATTCTCGGAAGAGGTGGCCATGTTCATGACATTTTCTACATTTGAAAGGGATGTGCTCATAGTATAATAATTGGATCCAATCCATGTCTTGGTAAGAAAGGCAGATTTCTTCTGGGAGGGCCGCAGAGATGTCCATATAGATACAGATTCTGGCATAGGAGGTGTAGCGAACAGCTAAGTGGCATCAGAGGCATGAACAATGGTTTTGAGGGTATTGCCGATGCCAGCAAGGATTTCCAGGTTCCAATATTCTTGAGGCAGAGAATAAAGTCGTAGCCATACGGGAAGCACTTTGAAATCTTCTTTCTCTGGGCAGAAGTTCTCTTTCCAATCTCACATATACAGACCTATGGAGTGCAGGAAATACAGTCCTCCTTGAAATATACGGTGCTTGTCCTCCATATTCTGGAAGATAACCGTAAAAAAGCCTTTGGATCCAAGTTTCAGCTCAAACTCACCTTTTGGCTTCCAGGTGTTGATGAGCCACTAGGTGAGATTCTTTTCGGTTGGCCATAAGCCTATCAATTTGCATATAATGGCATGGTCATGCATGAATTGAATGTACCTGGCTGACAATATTAGAAGTTACTTCATACCTAGGGATCTGAGATGACTTGGGCTTGCATTTATTGGTGTTTTTGGTGGGCGTTGCGTTCCTAGTTGGCTCTCCTTGATTCAAGTTTGTAGAGGTCGGAGCAACAAAAGTAGGGTCTGTAATTCCCTCTCCTCCTTTTCCAGTGTTAGATCCCACTTTTCCAAAGTGCGATCCCTCTTCTATTGACGTCAGAACTAACCTCGTAAGGAGGAGGGGTTTGGTGGTTTGAGTATAGTGAGCAATGATTTCGATGAATGATGGGATTGAGCGACCTCCACAGGAGGCCTCCATGGCTAGGACAGTGAGAGAGTTGCAGGCGGTGAGGACATGGTATAGAAACCCTAGAAATTAATTACAAAAACACTTTATACATTTTTCCAAAAACTTAGAAATTAATTACAAAAATGCTTTACTATCTTTCACATAGGATTTCAAAAATATTTTAAGGTGGTATAAAGCCTTAAAAAACCGTACTAACCTTGCAAAGCATTACATTAATGAAAATAAGGTTTTTAAGAGCTTCCTCTTGTTACATAAGATGATGCTTGAAATTCTAATTGAGGCCAATCATGTGTAGGCCTTAAGACAACTAAGGAACAATTTGTTCCTCTTTAAAGGCTCTAATCATATTGAGATTTTATAATTAGATTTTAATTATTAAGTATAGTATTTTTTACAAATTAATATTTATAATTTTTAAAATACTTTAAGTATAAATAATGATACATATATTTTAAATTGCATTAAGTTATTTATAATTATAATTTTTACATTACATTAAATGTAATTAACTGATGATAAATATAATCTAAAAGAATATTTTTTATGTTTAAATTATATATATATATATCTATATATATATAGTTAAGATGTCATTTCCTAAATGTAATTAACTGATGATAAATATAATCTAAAAGAATATTTTTTATGTTTAAATTATATTTATATATATATATAGTTAAGATGTCATTTCCTACTGATCAATATTGAGATTCGAATTAATGTATAAAGATAATTTTAAGAATTTATAATTATTTTGTAAATGTAATAAAATTTGTAAATTTTATTAATGGTTATAAATTGCTTGGTTGTAATTTTATAAATATTATTTTATATTTTAGAATTTTCATATGATTGCAGAAGATTTTGTTGGATATTTGATGGAAAGCTTCAAATTTAAAAATTAAAATTTTAAAATATTGTAAATAAATTAAAGTTAAAGGGAGGTTAAGACCATTGGTTCATCTATATAAGATATATAAGATCTTTAAATGTTGAGAAGTTTTAAAAACTCTATCATAGTTTATGTAAAAGCTTTTGTGTGGAGGAACCTTGGCCACTCCTTGCACATGGGCAAAGTGGAGATGGGACTTTCCCAAGATGCCAAGATGGACTTCGTAACATGGCCCCACAAGATGGTTAACCACTATGCAAGAGAAGGCATGGGGTGGGAATCCACATTGGGAGGCACCACACTAGGGCACCTGGAGAGGCAGGAGACCCAATGGATGTTGCAGGCTTGATAAGCAAAAGTATCAATGGTTTGGGTGGAGTGCACTGGAGAGGGGCATGCACCCAAGTAGACTGGAAGTATCCTAAGCTATGGAAAGATTTGGTGAAACATGACTTGGAAGCTAACACAAAGCTCAACAACATCAATAATTGGAATCCCAATGGGCCAAGCAAGTGGAATCGACAAGAAACAAGTGTGGAAATAGAGCAGATGCGGATGGATTCAAGGAACATTGGCTTGCGGATAGCATGTCGACTATGCGGGAAAGAGCACATCATAAACTTGCAGGGTGTCGAATTAGGTGGGCATGCGACCACACCTTGGGTCGCACCCACAAGGAAGCTCACACATATATGTGAGAGGCACTAGTCCAAGGAAAAGGGAGGATTCAAGAAAAAGAAACCAAGTGGGAGGAAAGCAAGAGCTCTAACAGAGGCGACCAAAGAAGTCTATTGCAAGTCGTAGGGTTTTTCCTTGAATAGGTTCAGAGCAAGGCCAAGGATGAGGCTTGCAAACTTGGTTGAGTTGGTGCGAAGGGTAGAGGCTACATCAGATAGATCTACATTGTGGATCGGCAAGTGGTGGATCACGACAATGGGAAGAGACAGAGAGACTCAGTAAGATGACGTTTAGAGACAAAATCCTAGGGTTCGTTAGAGTTAGCCATTTTAGGCACTCTTGTGGTGGGTTGGCCTATGGGTACCCCCAGTCTTGTATCTATTGTAATATGTAAACTTTGCAGCGTTAAATATTGAATGCTTTGGTGCACTTGTGTTAGGGGTGGGGTGCCATGACTATCTTGTGTCACTTGTAATTCTTTGGCTAAGTGTGGATGTGTTAAACTATTGGATGTGTTAACAAAATAAATTTTGTTATTTAAGAAAATGCAAGTGAACATAAGTATAAGTGTAAATTGGTAAAGTGTTATCTATAGGTAGGAATAGTCAGTCAGAACACCTACTGAGTTAGAGTCACCCTCAGTAAGGATTTGGCTAGTGCCACACGAGCTACCAAAAAAAAATTGTATTGGGCCAAGGTAGCCCCGTGACAGATGGTATCAAATATAACTCAATATCTTCACCACTAATTTGGTTGGAGAAATTGGAAACAAAGGTGTGCTTGTAAATAAGATTTCATTGAAGTTGGGCGCTTCACAAAGAACATGTCGCGGAAGTGTTGAGGACTTAAGTTGCGTGTAGGTTGGTGGGTGAAAGGAGTACAGCCTGTATACAACGCACTCGCTACTACTATAGGTGCACGCAACATAGTCTAGGCGATAGAGGTGCACCAAATAGGGCGTGCAGTGACAATTGTGGAAGGTGAAGTTTGGTTTTGGAAGGCTCCTTGCATGCTAAAGGTGCAAGAGTTGTGGAGAGGAAGAAAGGAATGTCGTAGCAATGCACTATCAAAGGCTTGCTCAGATTCAAGTAAGAAAAGTGTTGGGATGTTTGGTAGTGGTGTTAAGAGGGATGAAACGAAAGGTAATCGATCATGCGAGCGTCACACAAAATCCCCAGAATGCGCAGCTTAGTGTTAATTGGTAAAGTGCAAGAAAAAAGACTGCGAACAAACAAACTTGAGACATTGGACTTTGGGTGACTGTTGACACTTCAGTCCATGCACAATAGTTCCTCTTGGTATGAGTAGGAGCATGACACTCATGCAAAGCAGATGAAGTGTAGCAAGCCTCCATGGAGGCCAAAAAGAGAAGCTTGTGAAGGATCGACTGTGAGATGAGGCAAGTGTTCTAGGAGCATGATGAAAAAATTAAACAACTATGTGAGAAAGGGAGAAATGAGATGCAACGGTTTCAAGAGTTGACAAACCAAGTAGAAGCTTGGGAAGTGTCTAAGTTGGGGTCAATGTGTGCAGTGGATGAGGCCCAGGATATGATTGTGCATCGAAGATCATTTGTGATGCCGAGTAAGAGGGTAGACTATTACCACTTCACAAGGACGTGTCCAAGAAAGGAAGAGTTGGAATCCTACTTGAAAGAAACCCAAGGGAAACCAACTGAGATGCTTGGAATGATGGGATTAGCCCAAGTGAAGCAGGCTTATAGAGAATTTATGGAAGCGATTAAGGAATTGACTTCATACTTGGGAAAGACAAGAATTGATCCACGGGAGGAAGACCAACATGATCTCTATTATGTGGATGCAATGATAAGTAGGTAAGGTTTTTGCGTTGCTGAGTACTATTTCCACCCACATCTTTGTGAGCATTAGAATTGTGACATTTTCATGTCCCAAATTGGCATTGGGTCACAATGGCCTAATAACATTGGCCCTATTCATTAGAGTTTGTCAAATTTATGCTAAAGGTCAAATAATTGCCAAGGAGGAAAATTACTAGTTTCCTAGGTTTGGGGTGGAAGCTTTGGGATTTGGAATAATGGGGATAATAAATGATGTTTGAACATTAGAATGGCATAAATATTTAATAAAGGAGCTAAATAAATATATACAAGTGAAAATCAAAGTGGCACTTCATCATGAAGACACATGGAGGAAGTGGGACCCACATATGGCTAGATTTCCCCACTACACTTGGCATCATTCTCTCACCAATTCGAATTCAAGGTGAATGGTAACATACTTGGGGGAGTCCAAAAGGTATTATTAATTGCATGACTCATCCAAGGTCGAAATATAGAGGAAGAGTAACTCCCATGGAAGAGGAAGAGGCAATTTGGAGCTAGTGAGACACTTGGGCTAGATTCCCTAGCTCTATGACAACAATGATGAAGATGCTATGACACCTATGACACAAATCAGACCTGAAGGCTGACATATGACATATATGACATGTCAGGGATAAAAATAGACTCCAATAGGGCGCTCAAGGGTGTTAGGGCAGCTAAGATGCTTCTACATGTGATTTGGTGGAAGTGGGAGACTAGGAATTGTTGTACAAGTGGCGTTCTTTGGAATCTCTTCCCAACTTGAGTTGGCATGAGTCTCTTGGAAGGAATTCGACCCATGGAGGACATTAGAAGTTTATAAATGCCAATAACAAAGAATGAAACCGGATTTTTATCATTTGTAGAATTTGCAATTGCATTTGTGAAGAGGGAGAGCTAGTGGATGACTAGTTTCTTGCCTTAGCCAATTTCGAGGGTGAAAGATTCCCATCCAAGTTGGTAATTGGAAAGGCCATTCAGACCTTTCATTTGGAGCTTTAATGGAGTCTTTATTTGCAGGTGTAAGCTACAGGGCAGCTCATGGTTTCTTCTATTGCAGCTCACTCCTTCAACCATTTCCAGTTTTGATGGCATATTCTTGATCCTTGAGGGAGGGCGTTTTTGGTGAGCTATTGTACTCTTTGGGGAAGATTTTAATGCCCCATTTCTTTTGTAATATGAATTAAATACTCTTTTCTTCATCTCCAAAAAGTTTCAGGTCGAAATTCCAAGTAGAAATGTATAAATCTCATTTTTAATGGAAGAACAATGCCATTTCCCCACTACCTTGTTGTGAGCCAATGTATTGATGATGATTTCGAATGAATGGATGATTCTCTGATATATTTGTGATCAATATACTGCCATGGATGTATTCTACAAGTTTCATGTACTGTACTTGAGCATTTGAAGCATTTTTACTCAGTTTAGTTGTATTGGGAGGCGAAATAGTGCCATTTCCCCAAGGGTCGAATTGGAGATTTTTGCAGTTGAATGGGAGAGGGTGAGAAAAGTTGTAATAAACCATTAATGGTGCATATGAGACCTTAATAACATAATTAACACATTACATACCTCTGTTCATAAATTTGAGTGGGTTTGGAGGCATTTGGGAAGCCATTTTCAGTACTTACCTTAGGGGGATTTGAACCCCAAATTACTAGTAAAATTGCATACTTGGTCCAGAATCTTAAGAGAGTTTGCAGAGGTATTTTGGTGGCCATATGTTATCCCTGAACACCATATTCAATTCCTAATATCATTCATAAACCTTCCTTGAATATTTGAAGGCATTTGGAGTCAATTTGAGACCTAGAGACCAATGCTAGTCAAAGGGAAATCACTAGTAAAGTTACCTACATTGACAAGAATTGAAAGAGTATTTGCAGAAGTGTTTTAAAGGTACAAAGGCATCCCTGAAACACATATTTATGTTCTAATATCATTCATATACCTTCTCAGAATATTTGGGATCATTTGGAGCAAATTTGGGACCTAGAGATCGAAACTAGTCAAAGGTCGAACCAAGGAAAAAAGTGGAAAATTGCAATTTTAATAAAATTCCTAATAAGGGACATTACAGACATCAATTTGATAGTGAGTCTGAGTTTATAAATTCCATGTTAAAGTTGGTGAGCCTCGTAGTCAATCCAGTTGATGGGATAGTTCATGCATCACCTATCACAATTGGGAATCAACACAACAAGTTCCAACTATAAGTAGCTCCATTGTATGATGATTCAATGGTATTCAGGAAGGACTTATTAGGGAAGGCCATAGTTGTTCCATTTTTTTTCAAGGGTCATTTCATGTTCTTGAGTGAGTCGGAGACATGGAGCACACTGATGAATGGAAGAAGGAAGTTTGGGTCCATGCCTAGTATGTCCTTCATACATATGGTTGGGAGGATAGGCACACATGTACATAGGCCTTGTGGCACCATGAGGCAGCAAGAAGAATTGACAAAGGAGAAACCAAAGATGACAGAGGAATAGTATCACATGGTACAGAGGTTGGCAAATTTTGATTTTAAGGAAAAATTTGTTGCGTAGAAAATCAAGTTTTTGTGCATTCCAGTAAACCAACTATAGAATATTGGAAATAAGGTGTAGATTAGACCAACAATAACA
This sequence comes from Larix kaempferi, assembly GCA_027924585.1. Classification (NCBI taxonomy): domain Eukaryota; kingdom Viridiplantae; phylum Streptophyta; class Pinopsida; order Pinales; family Pinaceae; genus Larix; species Larix kaempferi. Next base: position 3,580,551 of record BSBM01000091.1, read on the forward strand.
GAGAGGTCTTATATGGGATCAATTCTGACGGGTCAACATGCAACATAAGTGATTATAGTAGTCTAGACCAAGGAGCCCAAGGGGTGATTTCTCTTGGTAAAGATTGTAGTCTTGACGATGGCGAGTGCGATGAAGCACTTGACTTACAATGTGAGAAGTGGGTAACAAACTTGGTGGTAGATGCAAAGGGTGCCAAGGAAACAAAGGTTTCTGTGGTAGATGCAACAATATAGAAAAGTAAAGGTGAATGTGAGGATTTCCCATCACACAATGCAGAAGACATCATAGTCATTTGCACACATGCCATCGATACCCTAGAGTCCCAAATGACAAAGGATAAATTGAAGGAAGTGGGTTGTAGGTCGTGCGAGATGGAAGTAGTAGGTCGTGCGAGTTGGGATGCAGCTCTGAGGGAGAATAGGTATCCTTGAGATACTTGTGCAGTAAGCATGAGTTAGATGAGTGGCTTATCAATGGTTTCCAGAATCATAATTGTGTTGGCCTTGGGCACCACTCGCTCGTTTTCTTGCTATGAAGGGATATAGATTGGCTCACATCCTTTAGCGTAGGCAGCGAGACATGAGGTTCCTAGCAGGCATTCCTTAGAAAGTTCAACCAAGTACGGATTTGTGGATAGGTAGTTCCGTAGAAGCATGGAAGAGGTGAGGACTTTTCCCCTTTTTGGCAACAAGGCACAGGGAAAATTGAAATGCAGACGGGAAAACACCAATTTTCCTTAAGGACATTCATTCTCATGGTGTTGAGCGTGACGATTGAGAGTAGCAACCCAATTAGTTTGGCTCATGGGACGCATAATGAATGGAAGCTTGAGAATATTGGCTAAGTACCATGGCAAGAGTAGGGGAGCAGGTGCGACTATCAGAAGATATTTCTTCTAATGGCTCAGTTGTAGCAGCAATTGCAAGAGATCAACCAATACACAGAGGACCCAGGAAAGTGGAACATTTGTATAAACAAAGAATGACTAAGTCATGGAAGTGAGGGATTGCATAACTGTTACCAACTGTTGTAGGTGTGGTATGAAGGTGATCGTGGTAGTGGTTGTGGTAGAGTTTCCAAATGTGACAGTCATCATGGAGATGTTGTCAAGGATAGCAACAAGTTAGATAGGGTAGGTTGTAACGGACTTGGTGTAGAGGCACCTTGACCACTCCTTGCACATGGGAAAAGTTGGCATGGGACTTTCCCAAGACACTAAGATGAACTTGGAAACATGGATTGAGAGCTAAGCACGATATGGTTAAGTGGAATACGAGAGAAGGAATGGGGTCGGTTCCCACATTGGGTGGCACCACGCTCGGGTGTAGGGATAGGTAGGCATGTGCCCAAGTAGACAGGAATTCGCCTAAGGCATGGCAAGCCTGGGCGCAACATGAATTGGAATCCTAGCACAAGGTTCAACAACATCACGACTTGGAAGCAAAGTGGGCCAAGTGAGTGGCTTCAGTAAGAAACAACTGTGGGCGCAGAGCAAGTTCTAATGGCTAAGTGTGGATGTGTTAAACTATTGGGTGTGTTAACATAAGAAATTTGGCTAAGTAAGAAAACACAAGTGAACATAAGTATAAGTGTAAATTGGTAAAGTGTTATCTGCATGTAGGCGTAATTTACCTAAACACTTGTCGAGTTGGTCTTACCATCAGCAACAATTCGAGTAGTGTCGCACGAGCTACCAAAAACGAAAAATTTGTGTTGGGCCAAGGTAGCCTCATGACAATTTATCTCTATAATATTTTCATATGAAATCTATTAATTCAATAAAAATTTTATAGTTTTAAAACTATTTTTTTAAATAAAAGAATTTTGTTTTAAAGAATTTTAACCAATTATTAAAAGAATAAAAAATTAATTATAGCTAATTAGAGTTGTTCCTCTTTAAGCTTTTTTATTATAGTAGTAATATTTTAAAACAAATCAAATAATCTCTATCTTTTCTTTACTCTCAAAGTTTGATAAACTAAATTTGGTTTCAATGAAAATGAATGTTCATTATCATTATCAATAAAATTTAGAAAATAAACATTTTCTTAACTTCTTGACAAGTTTTTGATGCTTTAAAGATATTCATATGAATGAAAATTTAAAGTACATTAGACACTAAAACCAAAATCCATTGTTTTAAAGTATCAATTGAATACCCAAATATTAAGAAAAGTGGTGGAAGACCTAAATTATGGTGTTTATATTAGTATGGTTACTTATATATTTTAACAATTAAATTAAATATTTACCATAACAAGAAGTGGTTATTTTAAAACAAGTATTATGTTATATTTTTTTTTAATTGAAGTGGTTTTTTCTTCCTTTGAAAACATAGCTATGACTAGGTATCTAATGTATAACAAAAAAATAAATAAATTGGGAGACTACATACTTCTGAAAATTGAAATTTAAACCACATAAGGCTCAAGTGAGTCATAAAGATGTCATTTCTTGGTTAAAGATGTGAGGATTATCGAAAATGTTCCTTTGCAAAGTATAGATATTACTAAAAATATTATTACTTCAAAGTTCAAAGAGAAGTTGTGGTGTGATGATAATTTAGAGATTAAAATAAAATTAAGATATTACAAGGAGGTCATTAACCCTACCCTAATCTTGAAGATCAAAATGATCTCTCTATTTTAATTAACGCAAAGAATAAGATTTAGATAGCTAAAATATCCACCACCTCTCATAAGCCACCTAACTTTCTATCTCATTAACTCTTTCTCAAGGTTTGATAAACCAAAATTGATCTAAATAAACATTATCTATTATCATAATTATCATTGTCATGATATAATTATTTTAAATAATTAAATATATTAATTATCATTGTAATTATTAATATTATAAAAGATTTTTTTTAATTTTATTGTCATTATATAATTAATATAAATAATTAAATATATTATTTATCATTGTAATTATTAATATTATAAAAGATTTTTTTAATTTTATCGTCATTATATAATTAATATAAATAATTAAATATATTAATTATCATTGTAATTATTAATAATATTATAAAATATTTTTTTTTAATTTTACAATAATTTGACTTAAATAACTTATTTCATTGAATTTCTCCACAAACTTAAATCAAGAAAACCCATTTTTATAAACCCGACAGAAATAACTTAAAACTATTTAACATTAAATTGTGATTTTGGGAAGGTATTTTTCACGTGAAACTGTTGGAAGGTATTTTCAACGTGTGAAATTGTTATATGACTTGATATCCACTTTTAAAAAGAGCCTTTAAAAGTCTTGATTCTCTAAAGTTGATGTACGCCCACACCATGGTTCATGGACCACATGATATTTCATCTCCATTCATCTGAAGAATTCTCAATCATTATGTGCTATAGAAAAGTCAGATAAAACTTTTCATCTTTATAGGAAAGTCAGCTAAAACTTTTCATGTTTGTGTTAATTACGGTTGAGATGTTTGTGTCATATATCCACTTTATATATTTTATTTGTGGTTGGTAAACATTGATAGGATTTTTTTTTATCTATGTATTAATTATTAATTTTTTTTATTTTTATTTTTATAATTGTTTATAAACCAGCTTAGATCTAAATCCCAAGCTTTATCTAGCGCTGAGAGGGATCAAATCTCCGGAGATGCAAACCTCTCTTTGGATAACTCATTGAGAGCAATACCTAACCACCTAATCCTAAGCTCTAAAGTCTCTAGTTTAAGTCTCATATTTACTTTTTACTTTGTATTATTCTTTTTTGTTTATGGCCGACATAATATTTATTACTTTTTACTTTGTATTATTCTTTTTTGCTTGCTTTGTATTATTTTGTTACTCCACAAACACTCTAAAGTCTTATTCTTTTTTGTTTATGGCCGACATAATATTTATTACTTTTTACTTTATATATTTTTTTTTGTTTACTTTGTATTATTTTGTTACTCGACAAACACTCACATGTTACAAGATCTCCCTCATACTGAGCTATAAAGGGCCTCTCAGCCCAAAAATTATGATGACCATAAAATCTTTGTCTCATCTTTGTATAATATGATACTGATAGAAATCTAACTCCATCCCCATTAAAAAGTAAGCATCATTACACCCATAAATATTAGAATCCATGTAATTAATCAAATATAATAAATATAAAATAATATATATTTATTTTAATTTTGGATTTATTACCACATGTAATAAATATAAAATAATATATATTATTTTTAAATTGGGATCTATTACCACTATAGATCCATCTTAAATCCTTATCTATTAAACACCGACAGGGATCAAATTTCTTGATGTGTATTTTTTTTTTAAATTTAAACTCAAGAAATTTGATCTCTCTTGATTGATAAATCTTGTTTTAAGTTTTAGGTTTTTATTTTATAAATGAACATATATTTTTTAATTACTTTTCATAATATTTTATTTTATGAACCAACATGGATTTTTTTAAATACTTTCCATAATTTAATTTTTTATTTTATGAGCCGAAATGAATTTTTTAATTATTTTGTTAATAACAAACGTTACATCACACACGTTACAACATCTCTCCCATACTGAGTTGTAGAGCACCTCGTTTCACTCAATGCAAAAAAATGTAATAAATATAAAATAATATTGAGGGGCATACCATTTTAAAAGTGAATGTAAGGGAAAATTGCACCTCAAGATATTTCTATACTCGTGTAATATCTAAATCTATCGCTCAAATTTCTCTCATGTTAATCCAAGTTTAACATGGTTCAACTCTAGCATAGCAAGATATCTCCAAGTTTCATTAATATTTTTAGTTTAAATTAATTGGATTATATATCTCTTTTTGCATTTGAACATTAGGTTAAAGTTGATGTAAAAATTTTATTTACTTAATAATTTATTTTTATTAAAGTGCCGTGTGTGAACTTCATATTGAAGAAGATACACTTTTTCCAAAAACTTGTTTTAAACTTTAAGTTAGGGATAACATTGTAAAAATTTTATTTACTTAATAATTTATTAGTTGTATACCGATAAGTGTTTATATCTTAGAATTTGGGGTGGACTATCATCTATGTTTTTCCTAGATTGAAGGAGGATGGGACAAGTGTATTATTCAAATTGATTTTATGATTGTCGTTCAAAATTAAAAATAAGCATTTAAAAAAATAAATATAAAAGATAATTGGTAGTTGATGCATGGATAATGGTAGCTCATGAATAACAGGTAGTAACAGACAATCCATTTAATTAAAGAAGGTATCAGGAAACTCAAACATAGATAACAAGTGATTACAACATGACACTTAACACGCAAAAATTCCACATTAAATATAAAAATTACACTAACAAAAACCACCCAAATGTATTTAACAAACCAAAGAAAATGTAAAAAAAAAGAGCCATGGTGTTATGTCTAAGAATTTTCTTACCAATAAAACCACATTATGGAAGTGTCGTTCACTAGAAAGAAAGGACACGTGATGACATGGTATCGGATATGAGACTCTCTACATTTAGAACTCCTCTCCATATGATTTAGAATACATGTGAAGGAGTACAGGTTGTCGCATACGAGACTTTTCTGCATTTAGAACTCCTCTCAACATGACAGAAGGAGAATGAATTATTTATTTATTCTAATTAAATATCTTAACTAAAAGATAGTTCACAACTATTTCTGGCAAAATTTAGAATTTATGGTGACTCCCGAGTGACGATTAAATGGGCCATGGGAGAATATGAACTAAAGGTCATACATTTGGAAAACTGGTGGGATCCAGCATGAGCTGAAATACTTCAAAAACTTCACTCTCCAGCATATTTATAGAGAATTCAACTCCCAGGCAGATCTGTTATCGAAGCAGGCATTGGAGGGGGATGAAGGGGTTCTATTTTGGGAAGAAGTTTTTGAAAACACGGTCCTGGATTTTGGATCTTTATTTTTCTACGATTAAGTGTTTTTTGTTGTTAGGCTTTTTTGAGTTATCGGCATTAGGTATTAGCCTTTTATGTAATTGTTGGAAACTAAAAATCATGCTCCATGGTTATTTTTGGGACGACTGTATTTCAGTGATTACATTATGTACTATTTGATTCAGTTATTGAATATCAATAGTATGTTTTTATTTACGGGGAAAAAAAGGGATTAAAAAGGAGATACAAGGAGAATGAAGGAAAGAGTGGAGAGTGAAAATATTTAATAAAAGGTTTGATATTTCTTCTTTATTCATTCATTTTTTAATCATCAAGGGGATGAGATTCACTTATAATAGTAAGAAAAAAATTTCATGTTTTAAAATATAGTGACCTTGTAAATACATATAAAATTTCCTTCTTTCCAGCATGATTGTTAGCTAGATGACTTCTGTGAAAATTATGCAAAGTTTGAATTTGCATATGAAAAGTTGGGAATCAATATTTCAAAAGGATCTAGTGTGTTGTGCAATATACTTGCAATTTAAACAAAATCCTAATTTGCATATCAAACACCATGAGTCAATATTTAAGCGAGATCTAATAAGCAATGAAATATACTCACAAATTCGGGAAACATCATCCTTTCATGGTTTTGAACAATGCCCTTGTGACTGCTTTATTATGACCGATTATTGTAATAATGCCCATATTGCTAGCAATTATTGTTTTTTTTTTGCACATGGTTATAGTAGAAATCGTTTTAGGATGTTTCTAAGTGTGGCAATTAAATTTTTTTCATTTGAAATGTGTTTGCTAGCAACCATCTTGTCAATAGTCCTGCCAAGAGTGGCAGTTTTTGCAGATGATTAAACTCATGCCAGATGCTTGCATGGTTTTGCACATTTCCCTTATGGCTATGTCCTATTATGAGTGGTGCTTGTATTAATGTCCATAGTGCTAATAATCATCATCTTTTGCATATGGTTTTACAAGGGATCATTCTAAGAATTCTTAGGTTTCTGAATGTAGTGATCTTGTAAATACATATATAATTTCTTATATTGCAACATGGCTACTAGTAGCCATTTTATCAATCGTCCTATTATGATTGGTGCTTTAATAGTAGAAATTGAACACAAATTTTCAGTGCTTTGTCCAAGATATGTGCAAATTGGTAATATATTGAATTTGCATATTAAGTGGATCTATTGTGTTGTGCAATATACTCACAAAGTATCCAGTTTATTGTGCAACATACTTGCAAATTAAGGAGATGTCTACTTTAACATTTTCTCTTGCTTTGTGCAATTGTTTGGTGCTTGTATAGATGTTCATATTGTTGATAATTATCATTCCTTGCACATGCCTATACAATAGATCTTTCTAATATTTGTCAGGTTTCTCAATGTAGTAATCTTGTAAATACATATAAAATTTGTTGATTTGCAACGTGACTACTAGCAAGCAATTTTTTCAATAATCTTGTTAAGTTTGAAAGATTTTCAATTGATTCGGCTCGTGCTAGATCTATTGTCTGCCAAATCTTGGAATCGATCGCTATGCATCTCACAAATTTAAAATAAGTACTAAGACATGTACACCTTAAAAACAATCACTTCAAATCTTAACACGTGTATTCCTTGAAAACAATCATATTTAATCTTATAGCTAGCCAATGTATATGTAGTGTGATTGACGACCAATACTTGGCATATGCTAATATAGTTCTCAGTGCATTTTTATGTCCCCGTAGGGGATATATTATGTTTCATCAAGACCCTATTAATTTGGTGCCTATGGCTATAAATTTTTCCTCCATACTATGGTTTTGGGTTATTTGTAAATAGTTGGAAAAAAATTATTTATATAAATTTTTAAATAATGCTAATTTGTTAACGTTTCATTGGATGAGAGTTGATAACGTCAGCCTCGGTAATCGCTTCCCATTTTGGCGGCGGAAGGTGCGTCATGCGAGTTAAGGCTTAGTTGCTGCTTAGTGTAAATAACAGGTGGTGGGCGCAGCAACGCGTGGCATATAGGCTTGTCTAGTTCTTTGCGCCGGGAAATGCCTTTGGCAGTAATGCGATGGTTATGGTTGTAATAGGAGAATGGAACAAATTTAAGGGGACAGGTGGCAGACGTATCAAACGAGAGTAAGGACAGGGCAATGAATGTTTTAATGGTTCAAGGCTGGCGGGCAAGGGTGTCCTGGCGTAGTATTAACTCTGCTGCGGGTTCCCTGGGTGGAGTATCTACGTGGTGACTAATGTGGCTTGCAACCTGTCATGGAGAATGGTGAGTAATAAATGTGATATTAATGTATTGAGTAGCTCGTTAACGGTTGTGCTATAATGTCGAAATCTTCGTTGTTGTTGATGTTATATCCGTGGTAATATTCATCGAGCTTGTTTTTATGAATGACATTGTTTTTTGTTTTGTGTTTCGGAGTGGTTTGAAGGAATGGTCCAGCGTCCTGCGATGTATTAGGTTTTAGATTCAGCAATTGGGTTTACGGTTCGTGGTTTAAACTCATAATAACCAGTGCTTCACGTCTCCACCGTCGCTGTCGGAGTCGTACCACTCCGATGTTGTTGTTGATGCAAGGTTTCAAGCTGGTTCTCGTCAGTTGCAGAAAGGTTTTGGCTTTTGGTTCGAATTCTGCTTACAACAATGTAAGTTGTCAAATTTTGCTCCGGTTTTGAGTAGGTTAAAGATATAGGTTTGAATGTATTTGTTATGACGTTTAACTTTTTCAATGGTTTAACCAGAATCGTATACTTGTGGCAGGTAAAACGATGTCTCTGGTTTTCTGCTTTGCAGTAGCGGTGCAACAAGCGTTAAAACCGGTAAGTCTCGGAGATTGTTATGGTGGGTTTGCTGGTTCTAGGTCTGGCTTAGCCGAGACTTTCGTCAAAGGTATTGGAAAATAGTTTTAGTTGTTTTTTGTTGGTAGCCAGTATGGCATGTGAACAGAGTGTGATTCTCAGTCTGCGTTGTTCTATCTGTGCACTAGTCTTGTATTTGCAACATTTTGCGATGCTGCCTGCGAGCTTCAACCTCTGGCATTTGTGATGAATAATGAATAATATGGATAAGGGTTTTAATATTGTAGTTTTAAGTATAGATCTGGTTCTGCTGAGATGGTTCCTTGGTTTACATGGAATTTGAATGATAGGTGTGTTTCTTGTCGTCGATAGCTTAGAAATCTTAAATTTTAGTTTAAGATGTCTTGAATTTGAAACGATACCATACGGCTATACCCTTCAGGAATTTAATCACTGACAGTAGAGTCAAGAACCGGCCAAATGACCGATACTCTCATTTTTTTGCTTGCAGCAATCTAAGTTGTCATATTTTGCTTCGGTTTTCAGTAGGTTAAAGATATAAGTTTGAATGTATTTGTTATGACGTTTTAACTTTTACAATGGTTTAACTAGAATCGTATACTTGTTGCAGGTAAAACAATGTCTGTGGTTTTCTGCTTTGCAGTAGCGGTGGAACAGCATACAAATCGGTAAGTCTCGGAGGTTCTTATAGTGGGTTTGTTGGTTCTAGGTCTAGCTTAGCCGAGACTTTCGTCAAAGGTGTTGGGAAATAGTTTTAGTTGTTTTTGTTGGTAGCCAGTATGGCATGTGAACAGAAGGTGATTCTCAGTCTGCGTTGTTCTATCTGTGTGCTATTTTTGTATTTGCAACATTTTGCGATACTTCCTGCGAGCTTGAGCCTCTGGCATTTGTGATGAAAAATGAATAACATGAATAAGCGTTTAAATATTATAGTTTTAAGCATAGATCTGGATCTACTGAGATGGTTCCTTGATTTACATGAAATTTGAATGATAAGTGTCTTTCTTGTCGTCGATAGCTTAGAAATCACTAATTAATGTCGACCCTATGAATAGGGGATATTATGTCCCCATAGGGGATATTATATATTTCATGCAGACCCTATTATAGTTGCACCTAGTTTGCACCTATGCCTATAAATGTTTTTCCTCCATGCTATGATTTTGGGTTATTTGTAAATACTTGGGGAAAAATTATTTATATAAATTTTTAAATAGTGATAATTATTTGTTAACGTTTCGTTGGATGAGAGCTGATAACATCAGCCTCGGTAATCGCTTCCCATTTTGGCAACGGAAGGTGCGTCATGCGAGTCAAGGCTTAGTTGCTGCTTAGTGTAAATAACAGGTAGTGGGCGTGGCAACGCGTGGCATATAGGCTTGGCTAGTTCTTTGCGCTGAGAAATGCCTTTGGCACTAATGCGATGGTTATGGTTATCATAGGAGAATGAAACAAATTTAACGCGAAAGGTGGCCGACATGTCAAACGAGAGTAAGGACAGGGCAATGAATGTTTTAATGGTTCAATGCTGGTGGGCAAGGGTGTCCTGTCGTAGTATTAACTCTGTTGCGGGTTCCCTAGGTGGAGTATCTACGTGGTGACTAATGTGGCTTGCAACCTGTCATGGAGAATGGTGAGTAATAAATGTGATATTAATGTATTGAGTATCTCGTTAGCGGTTGTGCTATAATGTCGAAATCTTTGTTGTTGTTGATGTTATATCCGTGGTAATATTCATCGAGCTTGTTTTCACCTATGCCTATAAATTTTTTTCCTCCATACTATGATTTTGGGTTATTTGTAAATAGTTGGGGAAAAAATTATTTATATAAATTTTTAAATAGTGATAATTTTTTAACGTTTCGTTGGATGGGAGCTGATAACGTCAGCCTCGGTAATCGCTTTGTGTTTTGGCGACGCAAGCTGCGTCATCCGAGTTAAGGCCTAGTTGTTGCTTAGTGTAAATAACAGGTGGTGGGCGTAACAACGCGTGGCATATAAGCTTGTCTAGTTCTTTTGACGCCGGGAAATGTGTTCGGCGCTTTCTGCACAATGCAATGGTTATGGTTATCATAGGAAAATGGAACAAGTCTAGCGCGACAGATAGCGGGGGTGTCAAACGGGAGTAAGGACAGGGTAATTAATGTTTTGGGGGTTGAATGCTGGCGGGCAAGGGTGTCTTGTCATAGTATTAACTCTGGTGCGGGTTCGCTAGGTGGAGTATCTACATGGTGACTGATGTGGCTTGCAACCTGTCATGGAGAATGGTGAATAATGAATCAAATGATCCAAAATCAGTTAAACGGGATAGGTCGCACACGTGGCAAACCAGAGCAAGGATAGGGTAATTAAAGTTTAAGTGGTTCAATGCTGGCGGGTAAGGGTGTCCTGTCATAGTATTAACTCTATTACGGGCTTCCCTAAGTGGAATATCTACGTGGTGACTAATGTGGCTTGCAACCTGTCATGAAAAACGGTGAGTAATAAATGTGATATTAATGTATTCAGTGCCTCGTAAGCACTTGTGCTATAATGTCAAAATGTTCGTTGTTGATGTTATGTCGCTTGTAACTATTCATCGAGCTTGTTCATGAATCAAATGATGCAAAATCACTTAGCGTATGCTTTTTCAATTATTTATGGATGGGATTGTTTGTTTTGTGGTTGGGAGTGGTTTGAAGGAATGTTGGGCAGGCCTGCGATGTTTTAGATTTTAGATTAAGGAATCGCGTTTTTCCTTCGTCGGTTGAACCCACAGCCTGTGTTTGAGGTCTCCGCCGTGGCTCTCAGAGTCGAACCACTCTGATGTTGTTGTTGATGCAAGCTTTCAACCTGATTCTCGTCAGTTGCAGAAAGGTTTTGGCTTTTGGTTCGAAATCTAGTTTCAACAATGTGGGTTGTCAGATCTTGCTCCGGTTTTCACTACGTTAAAGATATAAGTTTGAATGTATTTGCTATCACGTTTTAACTTTTTCAGTGATTTAACCAGAATAGTATACTTGTGGCAGGTAAAACGGTGTCTGTGCTTTTCTCCTTTGCACTAGCAGTGGAACAAGCATTCAAATCGGTAAGTCTCATAGCTTTCTATGCTGGCTTTGTTGGTTGTAAGTCTGGCTTAGCTGAGACTTTCGTCAAAGCATTTGTGATGAAAACTGAATACTATGAATAGCGGTTTAGATATTGTAGTTTTAACTATAAATCTGGTTCTACTGAAATGATTTGTTGTTTTACATGAAATTTGAATGATAAGTGTCTTCGTTCTCGTGGATAGCTTAAAAATCATTAATTAATGTCAAGCTCTGTCGTTTTTCTTCTATCGATCGGTCGATTGTGAAAGCGGATGAGCCCAAACTAAAATGGATGTTTAAATGCATCTAAATGACACTAAAAGTTTTAAATTTCGGTTTGACATGTTGACAAAAGAATGAGGATATCGGTCATTTGGCCGGTTCTTAACTCTACTATCAGTGATTAAATTCCTAAAGGGTATAGCCGTATGTTGTCGTTTCAAAATTCAAACATAGGTTGCCTTAGGGGAATGTTTTTATTGTTATAAGATGTAAAACAAGACGATTGTTATGGTTATCATAAAAGAGCTTCAACATTTGTTGATAATTAGTTGATGCTGCATAGAGGTTTCAAACTCTAATCTGTTTATATATAATAATAACTCGTTTATATATAATAATAACCCGACACGTGGCAGAAGTGACAAACAACAGCAACATAGGGTAATTATTAAGATCTTAATGGTTCAATGTTGGGGGGCAAGGGTGTGTTGTCATAGTATTAACTCTGCTATCGGCCTTTCTAAGTGGAATATCTTCGTCATCGATGTTATATTGCCTTGGGTTTTGGCGCTTTAAAAATCCTGATCCTCCACTGCGTATTCATCGAGGTTGTGTATTGATGGCATTGTTTCTTTTGTGTCTGGGAGTGGTTTGAAGAATTGGTCGACAAACCTGCCATGTATTAGATTTAAGATTCAGAAGTGGCATTTTTCCTCCGTGATTTAAACCTATAACCTCTGGTTCAGGTCTCCACCGTGGCTCTCAGAATTCAATTACTCTCATGTTGTTGTTGATTCAAGCTTTCAAGCTGGTTCTCGTCAGTTGCAGAAAGGTCTTGGCTTTTGGTTCGAAGTCTACTTTCAACAATGTAAGTTCTTAGCTCTTGATCCGTTTTTCATTAGGTTAAAGATATTAGTTTGAATGTGTTCTACCTTCACGTTTTAACTCGTTCAATGGTTTAACCAAAATGCTATACTTTTGGCAGGTAAAACGGTGTCTCTGCTTTTCTTCTTTGCAGTATAGGTTGAACAAGTATTCAAATCGGTAAGCCTCGGAGGTTCCTATGCTCATTCTGCTGGTTGTAAATCTGCCTTGGTTGAGACTTTCATCAAAGGTGTTGGGAGACAGTTTTAGTTGTTTTTGTTGGTAGCCAGTATGGCATGTGAATAGAACATGATTCTCAATTTGCGTTCTCCTATCTGTGTGTTATTCTTGTGTTCGCAGCATTTTATGCTACTACCTGCGAGGTTCAACCTCCGACATTTCTGATGAAAAATGAATAACATGAATAACGGTTTACATATTGTAGTTTTAACTATAGGTCTGCTTCTAATGGAACAGTTCCTTGTTTTACATGGAATTTGAATGATAGCCGTGTTCCTTGTCATAGATAAGTTAGAAATCACCAATTAATATCAAGCTCTGTCGTTTTGTTCTATCAATCGGTCGTTTGTGGAAGAGAATGAGCTGAAACTATAATGGACGTTTAAATGTATCTAAATGAAACTAAAAGCTTTAAATTTTGGTTTAAGATGTTGGCAAAAGGATGAGAGCCTCCGTCGTTTGACCGGTTCTTAACTCTCCTGTCACTAATTAAATTGATAAAGGGCGCAGCCGTATGGTATGGTTTCAAATTCAGGCATGGGTTATCTTAGAAAAATGCAATAGCACTAGGATGATTATGAAAATGTCGAACTATTGTTAGACTTTAACTATCATGACTCTCAATATATGGCCTATGTACTAACATCGTCAAAATGATTAAATTGTGAGACCCACGTAGACATTCGTTGCTAGGCAAACTATCAAAAGATTTGAATATTAAAATTTCCATAAATGCGACCATGCTGAGAAGCTCTTGTGCCTAGAATCACATGGTCTCTTCGGTTTAAGTTGATAGTATTTTTGGTGGCCGAGACCTGATACGCCAAGCATTGTTAGTCTTGATGAGAATAAGCCGTCGCTACATCTCTTATTGGCAAGCTGGATTAGTATTGGCAAACTTGATTCATCGTTAGTGACAATGATTAAAAGCAAATTGATGTGGTAGATGAAAATGAACTCGTAAGCTTCGCTAGCTAAATAATCACGCTAGAGATATGACGTTCTTGCTGCTTGCACTAACCCTAACGTTCTCCTAGACTTTGTTCGAGACCTGTTTCCTTAGAATCCATTTTGCATCGGCCAATTTGAGGGAAGAGGCCGACAGGAGCTTCTGGTTAAAATGCATTAGAAGAATAAACTTCATTTAAAAATTAAATGGCTCCCAATAGAACCTATACAGGGTGTTTTTTGTTAAGCAAAACAGTGCTCCGAACATATCAGTCATTGTATACACATAATATCGCTCGGAGTTTTCGTCAGAGGCAAAGATGTAATCTCATCGCAGAATGCCCAAATGAATTGTTCTTCTTTGCTTTGTTCAGGGTGTCTATGTGAAGATTGAAAGCCTATAATCGGTTGTTTCTTCCTTATTGGAAGTATAAAAACCTTGCTTTGCTGCTTGTAATTCTGTAGGTGTATAATCTATCCTAAGAGGAAGTATAGAAAGCTTGGTTTGCTCGCTGTAATTCTCTAGGTCCTAAACAATTCATTTCTTTCTTTCTGTCATACAAAACACTAGATTGTTTAATCTTCTAGATTTTGACTTGGCAAAATTATAGTTTCCAATATTTTGCTTTGCAAAAAATAAAAAAATAGCTTGATTTCACTTTTCAAAGACTGTTTTAAACTAGGCTTATCCAGTAAAAATATTATGTAAGATGATGTACATGTGCCCTAGCTTATATTTTACCGGCTGTATGGAAACATTGCAGGAAATCCTTTTCTGTCAATGATAGCTAGGAAAGCCAGATCTCAATCTTCTTAGGAACAGGTATTTTCCTCTTTCGCTATGTTGCTTCAATTGCATTCATTGCAGAACACACATGCTTTTGCTTATGAAATCCATCCAAATCCAGACATGGATATGGTTCATGAATAGAGTTTCTAAGCTTATATTGATTCTTTTAAAAGAAAATGGATTAAGCGTCTGGTCTCGGCAACTTGGCATCGTTATATTATTATGGTTAAAAGTCTGAAGATTTAGTTATAGTTATAGATGCTCTTTTTAATTATTATATATATAATAACAATAAACCAATTAATATTGTGCACATTGAGACTTTTTGTATTGATATCAAATCTTGGATATTTGATAATTTCAAGTTAGCAATCGACATGCTGTTTTTCCCTATTCTACTAGGAGGGCAAAATACATTTCATTTGAAAAAATTTAGTTATGAATACGTTGTTTTCTTTGCTTTGGTTGTTTGTAATGGCAACAACAATTTACAATGTTCATAACATTATGATTTCAGAAAAAAACCATGCCCTTTGCTTCTTTTCTTTTCCTTAGGATCTGCTTCTCTTCAGTTGGCTGCAGGTTTCCCTGTATAGACGACCGGGGGAATAGAAAAAGAACAACAAAAAAAAGGGAACAAAAATATATGCTGTTGCAAATGTTCTTGTAGGCAATATGCGAAAAGACAAAGGTAGAAGCGACTATGTTTTAGGAGCAAATGGCCTTGGGATCAAATACTCTAATTGGCAACAAATTGATGAGACTTTGGCTACAAGCAATCTGTTTCGACTAGACAATTTCCATTATGAGCTAGGATATTTCCTGTTCGATGCACTTGTAGCATTATTGCATTTTCGATATACATCAATAGAGATAAGGGAAGGGATTGTGAACCATTTCCGTGTTTGTCTAGATCAAAAAGATCCCTCTGCATTGTTATCAATGCGCACAGAATTGACAATTGACTACTTGCAAGAATTGCACAACATAGGAAATGTCAATGAAGATCTCAATCGCATGTCACAATCTGCTTCGCAACCAGATGGTCAAAGTGTATATGGACTATGGGGTGATATATTTTGCATTAAGTGGTTTTCAAAATGGTTGAATGTTCCAGTCGTTGTTTGGTCATTAACAAAAGGAACAAAATACCTTCATTTCAATTCTGGGGGATTTGAATATTGCTACAATATATTGTTCCATGACCACACACCAGCTTCTGGCCATTTCGAACCATTATTGTCATATAAAACAATGCAAGTCAAAAGACAAGCGACCGATATGCTTTGTCAAAATGCATATGTAAATCAGCATGTATATAACGAAGTTGAAACATCGCTTCAACTTCGAGGCGATTTCCATGAGTCCTTGTTTGAATCATTCTCCAAATTGACACTATTCGCTGATGGACAAAGTATTAGAAAATCAATTGTGCAAACTTTTTATAACTCTATTGCTTCAAACGATATTAGAGCAACACAATGCTTGGACATATATCTTGATAAAAACACATTAGCAGATACATCTCTTGTTTCTGAATGGAGAACCTATATTGTCCATTTGGCAGAGCCATATATCATTGGTCACATAGAAAGAGATCAATTTTCCCTTCAATGGTTATGTGAGTTGCTAAACGCTAATATACATGTATGGAGCAATAATTTGCAAGAAAATATTGTCGTATTCCATGCAACAAATAGATCGTCAAAAGTTCTATGCCTGATGCAACATGTAATAGATAGAATGCATTCGCATTTCCAACCCTTGTTACAAGAACACTATGGAAATAAAATGCTCTTTCCGCTTGATTGCAATAGAAATACTTCTACTACAATTGCAGTGGATAATTTTGGAAAAAGCAAACAGACAACAGCAACAGAAAAAATTGTAGAGAAGAACATTAACAAGGGATCTTTGAACGAATCAATATACATAGATACAATTAAAGCAAAGAGACAAAAACAAAAGATAACAAACATAGAAAAAAATAGTTGTTGCATTGCCAAGCAATTTTCAGAAACCAAAACCAACATGCAAACATGCATTAATGGCAATACGCGAAAAAACTTGCGCTTGTTGAAACACAGTCTACGTAGACAAGGGAAGGACATTCATCAAAAGCAAAAATAATCTGCAAAGGCAAAGAAAGCAATTGTCACATACTTGAAAGCTATTCAAGACACACCTACTCATGCATGTTCTGTCTGTAATCAATTGCATTTTAAAAAAGACATTTCTTGTGTGAAAAAGACAATTAAATTAGCCTACGAAACTCTAGCAAATAGAGACGCTATGACATGTCCAATGGTACTTGTTCAAATTTGTAGATCTTGCAAGAAAGCAATTGCTAATGGGAAATTGCCTACGTTTGCATTGCCTACACGAATCTGTCGCAATAACATATTGCCATCTGTAGCTATACTGACTCCTTTGGAAGAACGATTGGTATCACCAAGAATAGCTTTTACACAAATAAGACAGCTTGGTTATAAAAGAGCACAAATTGAGCTGACTGGCTCAATTATCAATGTGCCTGCAAACTTGGATAGAGTTCAGATAGCATTGCCTAGAAGTCTAGATGACAATTTGACAGTTGCAGTTATGCTAAAGTGAAAATTGGAATACAAAAATGCATATCTATCTGGAAATATTCAACCAAAGATCATTATGACTGCGCTAAGTGATTTATGCAAAACCGAACTTTATAAAATTGAAGGCATTGTAATCAATACTAGTTGGGAAAAATTATTTAATGAAACAGCCAAACAAGAATCAAATACTCAACAAACAATGCAACAAGTAGATGATGATGAAAATGAAATAGACATAGAACCAATATCAGAAACATTGATACATGGATATGGAGAAACACATCTGGTAGATGATTTAGACAACAAAATCAGAGAAATTGCACCTTCTGAGAGCTTCCGACCATTGAGCATTTTCCAAGACAAATACTCTGAAGAGCTAAACTTTCCCACACTTGTTTACGGATTCAATCGACCCAATGAAATTTTTAATCGATTTTCTTATCAACAAGTATCGCAGTGGGAGCTACAGCATGAAAGTACAGACTTTGAAACGCATGGCATGAACATTTTCTTCAAAGCAATTAAAGTCATAATAAAACAGGTAAAAAACACTGCTTGGATATCGATTCGCATGGGAGAGTTAAAGGACAAAAAAATATTGGCAAAAGATGTCAAGTCAAAAGACAATCTTGTAAAGATACTCCAATCTCCAATTGGGTTTCGTACATTGAAAGAAATCAGAACATCACCTGATTACTTTGAAAATATGAAAAAAGATCTATTTGCAATGATTCGACAGCTTGGTCCTCCTACGTTCTTTCTAACATTTACAAGTGTTGAACACCTTTGGACACCTTTATGCAATGCATTGAAACAAATTGAGGAAAAACATTTGGCAAACTTGCAAGACAGTGCATTGGAAGAAAATATTGACATGTTAATAAGAAGACACCCAGTGCTTTGTACTTGCTACTATAGACACAAAATAGCAGCACTAAAGTCTCTTATGTTAAAAAACAACACATTATTTGGAAAAATACAAGATTTCTTCTTTACGACCGAATTTCAACAAAGAGGATATGAGCATGAACATGGACTGATTTGGATTCAAAATGCACCTGTCTATGGAAAAAACTCAAACGAGGAGATTACTAGCTTTGTTGATCGCTATATATCCACAAACTCGTCTTTACTTGATCAAAATCTTATTCAAATTCAAACACATCGTCACACAAAAACATGTAGAAAACATCGACATTCCACATGCAGATTCAATTTCCCCTTGCCTCCTATGGATAGTACCATCATTCTAGAGCCATTGGAAAATGCTTCAAATGATCTCATTCAAAAAGCAAAAAAAGTATTCGGTCTTATTGAACATAAAGAATATTCTAAAAACACATCATTTGCACAATTGCTTCTAGAGTTAGGCCTAAGCAAAGATGAATACATTTTGCTATTGCGGTCTTTGATTTGTCGTTCTACACTAATACTAAAAAGAGATGTTGCCGACATTTGGATCAATTCATTTGCAAAAGCGATACCAGAGTTATGGCAGGCAAATACAGATGCACAATATATCTTAAATGCTTACGCTGCAGCAACATATGTAAGCTCCTACATCACCAAATTTGATAGATCCATGACAAATGCATTCAAAAAGATCAAAGAACAATGTCTTATTGACAAGGACGGGAAGATTGAAACAATAGGAAAGCTTGGAAATGCGCTCATGAACATGCAACAAATGTCTACTAGACAAGCAGTACATATCATACTCTCATTGCCTCTACATTCATCCTCCAGGAAGACTATTTTCATTAACACTGCTCCAGACGACAAAAAAATAGTTGTCTTGAAAAAACCATCACTCTTGGAAAAAGAACCAGATGACTCTAATGACATTATTTGTCCATCAATTTTGGACAAATATGTTGCACGCCCTATTGAGCTTGAAAACATTTCCTTGGCAGAATATGCATCTTCCTATTCTTGTATACACTCAATTACAAGAAAAAGAAATAGACCATGTATCATACGATCTATTCGCTACAACAAACAAAAAGACCCTGAAAATTTCTTCCGAGAAAAGATCATGCTTTTTATGCCATATAGAGACAATTGCAATTTGCTAAGAAGCAATTTCAAAACATGGTCAGACGCATATTGCACATTCAAAGAACAAATAGATATTGTATAACAAAAGTTCATGGCATCAACAACGACAAAGTGGGGTGATCTTGATAATGCCGTTGAAACAATTGAATTGCAAGACATAAGTATGCCTCCTGTAACAACAGACAAAACAACAACTCTGTCTGGATTAGAACAATATGACATTCAACATGATCTAATGCGCAAAACTATGCCTAGCGCACCAAAACCTGGGATTGTGTGCAACTTAACAGAAAAGCCATTTCTTTTGGACATGCATGAATACCATGCAATTCGAAGAAACCTAAATACTCAACAACAATCAATTGTGAAAGAAGTTATTGCAAGGAAAAAAAACAATCCCCACACTCCAATTCACTTGTTCCTAACAGGAGGCGCATGAACAGGTAAAACTTACACCGCAAAAGCTATTTATGATGGTCTCCTACATTACTATGACAAAGAAATTGGTAGTGATCCTTTAAAGAAAAAAGGTCTTATAGTTGCATTTACTGGAAAAGAAGCATATAATGCAGGTGGCATTACAATCTACTCTGGCTTTAGACTACCATTAAGTTCAAATATGCTTCCACTAAATTCAAACACCCTAGATCTTCTGACAAAAGATTGTGAACAACTTCGAGTATTGTTGATTGATGAAGTGTCTTTAATAGGGTCTCGGATGCTATACAACATTGACAAACGACTACGTGAAATAATGCACACACCAACCAAAGCATTTGGAAACCTTGATGTCATATTCTGTGGTGATTTGTGTCAAGCACAACCCGTTCATGATTCTTGGATTTTTGAACAGCCAAGATTCCAACAACAGACATTTCCTTACACATTTTGGTTCGATGCCATAAAATGCTATGAACTTACAACAGTTGTACGTCAAATAGATCAAACATTCATATCGATTTTAAATAGAATCAGAACATGCTCTCAAACATTGGATGACATAGATTACTTAAACCAACATTGCTACAAACAACCACCAGCAGATGCAACATTTCCTTATCTTTTCCATAGTAATAAGGATGTTCAACAACATAACTCAAAAATGTTGTCGGCTATGCAAACAGAAACATTCACACTTGTAGCACATGATAGCAAAATTGACTCAATTGAAAAAAATGACCATAAACAAAAGACATTGCAACTTCCCTCTACAATAGTAGTAAAAAAGGATATGCTTATTGAACTAGTTGGAGGCAACTACTCAACTCAGGATGGATTGGTTAATGGTGCAGAAGGTGTGTTTAAACACTATAGTCAAACAAACCAAGATATTGTCTGTATTGAGTTTGCAGATCCAAAAGTAGGAGACAAGCAACGTGCAACGATGCAACATCTTTATACGCCTGCCGTAAAGTCCAATTGGACACTAATCAAAAAGATTGTGATACGAACAAGAGTTGAAAATAAAATCAATGTTATGCGAGCACAATTCCCAATTCAGTTGGCATGTGCAAGGACAATTCATAGAGCACAAGGATTGACAATGAACAGATTGGCATTTGACCCAAAAGGAATTAAGAGACATGGCCTTTTTTACACTACACTATTGCGTGTGAGAGATATGGATTGTCTTTATCTTTTAAACAAATTGGAACAAGGAAATTTTATAGCTTGTCCAAAAGTTAGCACTGAAATAGATAGATTAAAAACACAAGCAAGTTTGCAATTTGAATATGGTCTGCATTCAATGTCAAACACTGAGCAATTACTCATTTCATCGCTGAACACACACAGCTTGGTTTTGCACTATGACGATGTTCTAAATGATCATGAACTTGTGCAAGCAGACATTCTATGTTTGCAAGAAACTCATATGTGCACACTTAGCAAAGAAACAACAATGATAGAGAAATACAATTTCTTCTCAGCATTTTCAGTGCATGGAATCCTTACATTGATTAAAAAAAACATTGCTATTATCAACTCTAAAAACTATACAGGAAACTTCACTGAAGTAATTTGCATAGATCTAGAATTAGGTTCCATTGTATTGAAACTAGTGAACATTTACAATAGACCGTGTGGTGTGCTTGATGATCTCTTTCATATATTGAGTTGCATTTTGTCAAGTTGCACACCAGCCACTCAAATCCTAGTAGCTGGTGACCTGAACATTGACATGTTGCAAGAGACAACATCAAAAAGAAACTTGCAATTGTTTATGCAAATGAAAGGCTTGACACTAAAAACAACAAAAGCAACAACAAACACCGGTTCAATGCTTGATCACTTTTGGACAAATCTGAAACACAGAGAAATTGTTTTCAATATTTTAGAGGCTTATTGGACTGATCACTATTC
This sequence comes from Larix kaempferi, assembly GCA_027924585.1. Classification (NCBI taxonomy): domain Eukaryota; kingdom Viridiplantae; phylum Streptophyta; class Pinopsida; order Pinales; family Pinaceae; genus Larix; species Larix kaempferi. Next base: position 3,602,433 of record BSBM01000091.1, read on the forward strand.
AACATTCCTTTCGATCTTTGATTAAAATGCATAGTCTATTCACTTTTGCATTATCTAACTTTATTGTCTTCCTATCTATCAACGGATTCATGATAGCATCTTTGCAGAAAATCAAAACCGGGTACTATTCTTTCCCCTGCAAATTCCATGCACTTTAAACTACGGCAATTTGGTTTTTTCCTATTCATAGTGAGCTAGTTTACCTTAGCTTTTGGCATCTGCAATATTAATGTCACGGCTATGAGCTCAATTTTTGTTGAACTTTCTCATATTTTTATACTCTATTTTGTAATGTCAAATCTTGATTATTTTTTGCTATTCATAATTGCTTACACTTTATTTCGTCCACAATTCAGATCTAAAAAATTTGCAATTATGTGACAACATATGTAGACACTCTTTATAAAAAATATGCATCTGCTATCTCCATTTTATAATAATGCAGACCATACATAGGCGACATAAAATGTGTTAGTAATAAATTCTTATGATCAAAATAATTTTAGATCGAAATTTGTTCAACATCTAACTATAAATAGTTTTCAGTGATTGTTTAACTGAAATTCTTGACACTGCATAGACTTTGCGCTATGCATATGTCGAAAAACCAGTCAAAGAATTATAGACATTTGTTGTTCTTTTTCGCTTCTTTGTTTTTATGCTTACTGTTTTTCCCATATTTCCCATCTATTATAAATCTCTTCTACTCTCTACCCTAATTAACAATCTCAGTTAGATCTAATTAGCTTAACCCTTCTTGCATGCACAAGTTCTCAAACTCAAACCCAAAATTGCAAAATAATGGAAGACAGTTCATTGGCTATGCACAGCACAACAAAAATAGCTTCAGCACCAAAAAACCCGCCAATGGGAAAAACGTCAACTGCCGAAAGTCCCAAAAGGTATGCAATTATTTTGGTTCTAATTGCTTTTTACATCATTTTTAATACACGAAACTTCTCCATCTTCTTTTATGATTTTCTAGCACACAAAACAACAAAATATAGCTTTTGCATTGATAAGTATTTTCTCATTCTCAAACTTGATCCAAGTTTCAACCTTGCTGCTATTGATTCCTGATAATTTGCCCCCTGGCCATGTTCTCCAACTATAACAATAACAGGTTCAAAGAAACACCTTTAGAAGTAGCTACTATTATAGAGCTATGCACAATAACACCGAAAATTGTTTTTGAAGGAGACATCTTGGCTGTATATGGGCCCGCACAAAGAAAAATCCAAACTTCTCCTGTAAAGGCACAGATATTGCATGTAGACTTTGTTGATAGAGATGGGCTAATGACAATCACTGCTGGAATAAGTGACAATTTGATCAAACGTTTTGGTGGCTACTTCTCAACTAGCAAAAGTCTAAGAATCACTCGATTTGGGCTCAAGAAAAAGGGCCAATATGACAGAGGCGATGCCAAGTATTCAATAGTCATATACCCACATACAATAATTCAGACAATTGATCAAGTTTTCAAAATGAGGAGGCTAGCCCCCGATATGACAATTTCTGATTTGTTGTCATCAAACAACTCCTACTCTGTTGGCTCTATCGCAGCAATTGTTGTTGCATGTGAATACAACAACAAGCAATTCAACTTGTATAACAAAGACGGTGGAACGGCAAACGACCATGCAACGGTAAATATGCCATTTGCATAGCTAATGTTCTTTTGAAATTGCTATTTTTTAAAGCTATATAAAATTTCCACTCTTTTACATAAACAACAAAATAGAAAGAAAAACAAACACAGATAGCTTTAACGATTTCTAATTGCAATTCATGTTCATTGACTACTGTCTTCTACTATTGCAGTTACAAGTCGGTGAAGGCTTCAAACAACTGATCTTGCAAATTCAAGAACAGCTTGCATCTAATAATTCTCCATTCTATCTGTTTAAAAACATTATTCGAAATGACACTAAAGGAAGCCACATGCTGCGGACCTGTGCAGCTACCTTTATTGACCCTCTTAATGATGATTATGCAATTCAGAACTTGCTGCCAATCATTGATTCAAAGACACAGGTACATTGAAAAATTGCTTCTTTCTCATTTCATGAACAAAGAACAACGAAAACAGAATCTACTTTCATGCAAAATAGTTTCATTGATTTACAGCTTCTTCTGTTTTTTTGTCTCTTGTTCATTGTCTAGTAGCATTGACTTTGTTAATTATAATATGCTTCAATTAAAAACTTTTCTAACTTCTTCTAGTCTCTTGAAAATATTGTCATCAAAACTGATATAGATTTTCCAAACAAACACATTTTGCTTAAACCTATGGATTTTAATCTCTTTTGGCGATTTAGACAGGAGTATTTGCCTTTCTATAAAAGCAGTTCAGTTCTTAGATTTATTTGAGCACATCATAACTAATTTTAAATTTTCTTTGATTCTTATTTCGAATCATATGTTTAAGCCTATCCAATTGGTGTTCCCAACAAGGCATGTCATTTTTGCCATAGATAAGCACCCCAAATACTTTTAAAAATAAAGGCAGTCGATCACAAGCTTTTAAGAATTTATACAAAGATTCAAATAGTATGATTAGGAAAAATTGTTTGAACGCATGTGAGCACAAGAGCTGTTGGGAGTATTGTGAATTCAGGCCAATTGTTTTATAAATCGATGACATTTCCAGGGCCCAACTTGTGAAAACATTTTGATCTCGACATCTAATCAATATCAAGCTATTTTTTGCAAACAAGGCTTTTAACGACCAAAACTGTATCCAATTAATTCATGTTATTTACATCATCTAAAACTATTAATGACAAATAACATGACAGTGGCATGGCTAGATTTTTTGTGATCGGAAGATGCATGCACGACGCTTAGAGTGCCACAAGATAGGTTCTATATTTGTTTAACTCCTCAAAATTACATTTGCAACGCCATTGCAGATTTGGATATTTTGCTTCTCGCAAAAACTACATTGTGTGTCTGTGCTCTCAATCTCTGAGGGTAAATTATGAGAATACAACATTGTATCTCAATTAAATGAAAATACTCTTTTCCTATACAATATTTATTACATAATGGAAAAGTACAATTTATTCTCTTCCTGGCAATGTTTCAGAACACTGTTTGCATGGCGACAAATTTTAAATTCAAGCCTGCAACTTTGTTCAAAACATTCTTATTCATCAGTTTCCAGTGATTGTTTTTTGCAATGTCTCTTTGCTTTCACCCTTTTGACTAACGACACTTGGCCAATTGCCACATTGCCCATTAACATTGTAATTAGTAATAGTGCTTTGAATCTAAATTTAATTATTGTTTAAATAAAAAAAATACTAACATAATTCTATCTAAAAATAGGCTGACATTATATGCATTTTCTATGGTCATTTGTCATGTGGCTTTGACAGATACAAGGAATACTCAGAGCGAAAAATCCATTTGCACCTCCATACCGATGCATTTGTGCTCACTGTAAACAACCATTGATTCAGAGCTGTGTGGTCTGTGCATTTTGCAAAAAAGAAATGCAAATTATGTATGAGCATAATCTGGAATGCAATTTGGACACAAATGATGGGCTGATAGAATGCACAGTGTGCAACCCACAGCTAAAAGAGTTTTGTGCAGAAGTTACAAATATTTCATTTGAAGAATACTCAAAAAACATATCATCAACAGTTTTCAATCTTTGAAAATTTTCTCAGCAAGGACTATTTACATTGTCCCTGGACAACAGAATCATCAGCTTGAAAAGAAATTGACTTCCAGGTACACAAATCTATCTTCTGTTCTGAAGAGTTCAAGTTTCTAAAGAGTGAAATTGCATGTATTTAACTATTAAATTCATTCATGACAGACATTTGACCCATCAAGTTTTATCACTGTTTCTGCACTTAAGTGTCTAGGATCTTCATAAATCACTATGTAAGATCTTAGTAAAATCTTTTAAGATCACTAGCATCGAATTCCTAATTCCATCTCAGTGATGTAAAAAGATCTTACTTAGTGATCTATAAAGATCTTGGACACTTAATAATAATAAAAGCTGTTTTTATGCCAATAAAACTCAACCAGAAATAATAAAGTGTATATTATTGGAATCATGATATATTTCGCTTGCTAAGTAGATTCACGATTGTAGCCATCTAAAAATATCTTGGACACTTATCAGTAGCAAAAAGCCATCCTTTATGGAATTATCTATTGACATGGCACTGAAAACCACATTTTATGGCAATAAAAGTCACATTGTAATACTGGTGTGTAATATGTCAAACAGATCCAGGCCGCTGTGTCCTTTTGTCATGTTATCAAATTGAAGTTTATGTTAGTGAAAATTAGGTTGCAATACTAATATGTAATATGTCAAACAGATTCGGGCCACCATGTGCTTTTGACATGTTATTAAATTGAAGTTTGCATTGAATAATTTTTCCCAGCAATTTCAATGTGATCCTGAAATTTGAAATCCATTTAAACAATAAGTATCATGGCAAATATAGCATTGTCACAGTGCTTTGAATTTATGCATTCCTAGATTCTAGATCACTATACTTCGTTTATGGTTTTTGACGAAACAGCATCTATTCATATAGTCTACTCATAATAATTGACAATTACACTACTACAAATAATATTACTGGCCTCTGCAGACTATCTTTTGAAAATTGTATTCAGTTGCATTAGCTACAAACACAAACACTTTGCCATTTCTTCAGTTTACATTGATAGTTTGTAGCTTCAAAACATTTGCTATATGTCTAGATTAGCATATAATGACTTTTCAGTTTATGAACTTTTCCTGCTCAGTTTTTGCTTAAACAATTCTCACAAGGTTTTGCTTCACATTTGGCTTTGATTGTCTGTTCCAAATTTCGAAAATCTAACAATAGAATGGAATGATTTAAATAGTGTCAATTTAAATACGAACATTTTATAAAATCCTAATTTCAGTGGCTTAATACTCTAATTATTGATAGCAGCTGTATTGCAAAATAATTTTCGATAATTTATCACATAACATAATAGAATAATTTGTTACTCTTCACAAGATTTTTCCTCTTGCTAAATTGTTGCTACAGATTTATTGCTTTGAAGCTCCGTGATTTGAGATAAACTATAAATAATGTCAACATCATAGTCCAAAAATTATCTAGTCATTAGAAATAGTTCTAGTTTTGGTGCTATTTCCCAATTATTCTGACTAGACCTTGAATGCTATTGGCAGGTGCACCAAGAATAAAAAACTACCACAACGTCGCTGGGACTACAATCACTACGAAAGTTGATATCACAGAGCTTTTTTGCAAAAAAAAAAAAAAACAAGCAAAGATCCATTTGCCCATGCAAAAGCACAACTGCAGTTTGCTAGACTTATTGGCTTTTTTTTTGTCCTCTGGTTTGTTGACAAGACTCAGCGTGTTGGGTTTATTCCTTTTTTGTCCTCTACTTTATCAAACTATCAAAGAGCTATTTTCCCTGCTCATGTCATGGCTTTATGGCTTTAGACAATATAAAAAATACAGTGGAACTTTCTATGATTGACATTTCCATAGTTTTTTGTCATTTGCTAAGTAGACAAATATGCTTCTCATAGATTTACATATATAGTATAATATTTGCTGCATAGTAATATGTTCCCTTCTTGTGCAAATTAAATATGTTTCTCCCTAACATGATGTGTTCATTATTATGTCCCCGAACAGAATATTATATATTTCATTCAGACCATATTAATTTGCACTTAGTTTGTACCTACAGCTATAAATTTTTGCTCCATACTATGGTTTTGGGTTATTTGTAAATAGCTGCAAAAAAAATTGTTTGTATAAATTTTTAAACAGTGCCACTTTGTTAAAGTTTCATTGGATAAGCACTGATAACATCAGCCTCGCTAATCGCTTCCTCTTTTTGCTCCTTGTGCTTCTTTCTACCATAATCCGTTCCTTATTATTATGTCCCCAAAACGAATTATATATATATATATCATGCACACCTATTAATTTGTATCTAAGATTATAAATTTTCCCTTCCTGTTTCGGCAGCCAAAACTCTGTCATGGATAATTAATCCTTATTTAAAATTTATTTAAAAACACATTTATCTCTGATGCCAATCTGGGATTTTTGTGCCCCAAGGACAGGCGGTGAGCTGACGCCACCATTCAGCCATGTGGCAAGCGTTCTGACAAACAGGTTTCATTCCTACAACAAGCGTTTTGACAAACTAGTCCACATCTAATTAACTTCTTTATTGTGTCTTCTCTATTGTGTTGAACACATATTGTAAATTTAACGTAATTGCAGGATAGTTGAGTATGTGGTCTCCCGTCATGTTACTCCAGCACATGCTGCTTATTTTCCAGTTCTCGCAGGTCATTCAGATTCATTTGCTTCCACCACTTGCTAACGAGACTCCAATCTACATTAATTCTGCTTGAGAATTCTCGTGCCTCCACATTGTTTAATTGCAATCTAATTTTATTTAAGTGCAATCCAATGTTGACAAATATGCCATGATTTGTTCCCTCTATTGGTCAAACGGTAGTCTGCATGTTGAATAGTAAATACTACTGGGTAGCATTCTGCGTATCCTGGCTATAAAAAAAAGATCATATATAGTCCTCGTTGAGTTTATGCACCTAAGCTTCTTCCAATAGATTAGTCATAGGTGTCATGGGATCCGCTTATGAATGACATGCAATGCTAATAGAACTAGTGTGTATAACCCTAGCCCATCCCTCCATGAACACATAGTGCAGAATTCGTCTTCTTAAAGCACCAAAATCCAAGGGGGTATAACATCAACAACGAAGATTTTGACATTATAGCAGAACTGCTTACGATCTACTAAATACATTAATATCCCATCTGTTATTCTTTTCTACGACCAAGTCCAGGTAGCAGAATTTCCATCTTATTTGATAACACAGCTCAACATTGCAAAAACACTCACCATTTTTCATCACAGGTTGCAAGCCACATTAGTCACCACCTAGATATTCCAGCTAGAGAAGCCGGTGGCACAGTAAATACTGTGACAGCACACCCTTTCCCGCCAGCATTAAAACATAGACAATGTACTTCTAGCACAACTTATTAGCACTAGGCAAGCGACCGAGCTCAAATGTAAGTGCCATGACCAATGCTCGGAATCACGATAAAAAAATCAATTGGCTTAACAAATGGTACACTGTAGCAGTCGCATACATCCAAATTCACAAATAGAAAGCATAATAACAAAATTCATAGACTCCATTTCTGTCAATACTGAATAGTGAACCAAATTCTGACTCCTGTATTCCATTCTAATAGCAACCCAGACACTTGTCTCCGCTTCTAGCATATCAATTCATTAATTATATTTCTGCTATTTTAGCATATCAATTCATTAATTATATTTCTGCTATTTCAAAGGAGCAATAAACTCCACCACTGCTAACTACATTGCCATGTTCTTCTTCTAAGTTGAGTATCAAAAACATCGACATTTTTTTAATCTCTTCATAAAATCAATACAACAAGGATAAAGCTACGTTGCAACAAGTCATTGCCAAAGGGAGATGTCGGTGCATAAGAGCATAACCGGCGAAGGATATAAAAGTAAGGTATGCTGTCTCATTAAATGTGCGGCCAAGTAGTGCACAAGGAAACATAGAAGTAACACGTCGTTACAAAGAGGAGAATAGTTGTTTCCAATTGAATGAAATAGAAGTCATAATTGGATTGGAGAGAACTGTTATGAGGGAAGAATAATTATATACAATATTATTACTACGTCAACTAGCGCATAAGAACACTTGTTACTATTTCTAATCAATTGAACACAATAGATAGTGTGGGCCTGAAACCACTCGAATAAACGCACATGTCCTGAGTAAATGGATGGATAAGCCTTGTGTTGACTGCCAACATTTGTTTCAGATGCTCGATTTCAATGTTTTCCCCTTTCGTTGCAGACACACACTCAACATTTGTTATTGTGAATTTTCTCATGCATGTAGCTAGCATTGATATGTGGCCCCGCCATACCTTGATCTGCCAACTATATCTTGCCCATTGCAATGATTAATATAGTGTTAACCCAACTTGGGTTAAAACTCTCTCAGCTACATCGTCACTGATGTTCCAAAGCTATAGTTCACCGACACTTCGAATAAATGTTTAGTTAATCAAACACTAATTACATTTTCAATTTTGACAGTGATATTTTATCATTTAACTGGAAAATGAAGCAGTCTCTTACTTAAGGTAACTTACTTATTATTATTATAGTTCTCTAGTTGACCTGTAGAACTCATAATAAGTTATTATGCACAGGCTTCCCGCAAAGCTGGCAGTCATTTTGCTCAAGGACATAATCAATTGCATTAAAATCGGTTTCTCTCTATCAATTTGAAGTGACATGAGCAATATTTTTTAATAATATCAATGGTGACATTAAACCTGTATCAATATCACCATGTAACATTCTTTAAATACACTCTCGTAGTTGCTCATCTTTTTTGCAACAAACTACTGAAACCAACCAGAATCTCTATGGCCTGCTAAATAAAAAAGCTTAATGGCATTCATTTCTACTAATTAATGGCATCTATGCAAATTGCTTCATTGAAGTTTTCTGTATAGCTTTTAGAGTTCATAATAGCAATGTTTTCCTTAATCAATGTAAGGATTCCATGCACTGAAAATGCTGAGAAGAAATTGTGTTTCTCTATCATTGTTGTTTCCTTGCTAGGTGTGCACATCTCAGTTTCTTGCAAATATAGAATGTCTGCTTGCATAAGTTCATGACCATTTAGAACATCGTCATAGTGCAAAAGCAAGATCCGTGTGTTTAGCGATGAAATGAGTAATTGTTCAGCATTTGCCATTGAATGCAGACCATATTCAAATTGCAAACTTCCTTCTGTTTTTAATCTATCTATTTCAGTGCTGGCTTTTGGACAAGCTATAAAATTTCCTTGTTCCAATTTGTTTAAAAAACAAACACAATCCATATCTCTGACATGTGACAGCACAGAGCAAACAAGGCCATGTCTCTTAATTCCTTTTGGGTCAAATGCTAATCTGTTCATTGTCAATCCTTGTGCTCTATGAATTGTCCTTGCACATGCCAACTGAATTGGGAATTGTGCTCACATAACATTGATTTTATTTTCAACTCTTGTTTGTATCACAATCCTTTTGATTAGTGTCCAATTGAACTTTACGGCAGGCGTATAAAGATGTTGCATCATTGCACGTTGCTTGTCTCCAACTTTTGGATCTGCAAACTCAATCCAGACCATATCTTGGTTTGTTTGACTATAGTGTTTAAACACACCTTCTGCACCATTAACCAATCCATCCTGAGTTGAGTAGTTGCCTCCAACTAGTTCAATAAGCATATGTTTTTTACTATTATCGTAGAACGAAGTTGCAACGTCTTTTGTTTATGGTCATTTTTTCCAATTAAATCAATTTTGCTATCATGTGCTACAACTCTGAATGTTTCTGTTTGCATAGCTGATAACATTTTTGAGTTATGTTGTTGAACATCCTTGTTACTATGAAAAAGATAAGCAAATGTTGCACCTTCTGGTGGTTGTTTGTAGCAATGTTCGTTTAAGCAATCTATATCATCCAATCTTTGAGAGCAAAATATATATATGCAACAATATGCAAATATCCTTCTTTTAATACAAATGCAAAGTGTATCGCAAATTTATTGACAATCATTGTAATTCAATTCATGCCTTTAAATGTTCATTACTTCATGCATAAATCCAAAAAATTGTTTTTTAAATCTTTAAAAATAAAAAATTGTTTTGGTTGTGCCTACATTTGACAATTTTATTTTAATATATTATTTTACTTTGATTTATATACAAATTATAATAATTTTTTATTTCCTATTAATTACATTTTTTTAAAGGTCATGTGTTGATCATCTTACCTCTAAAAATGACCTCTAAACCCAAATCGTATTATCTATTGAGTATATTAGTTTGTTTACTAGTACTCATGCATAACCATAACCACTGCAAATGTTGTATTACTATATTTTTTCAGTATTCTGCTGAAAACACACTTCCAAATGCCCAAATATGCAACCGATCTGATCGTAGAACCAAAGGAAAAAACTTTAAATCTTGCCAATCATTACTATGAGTATAAACAATGTCACTTATTCCCTATGCTATAATTTTGCGGCAAAAGTATCATATTTCCATATCTTTTCTCTTATACCAATAGTTGTTATTGCTATTAGCACCTACGGGGACATTGCCACCTCGTGGATCTTGTTTTAATGAAAGGATAGCCTGTGACCATTTCAATTCTATTAGGCATGTGTATCTTTTCTAGTCTTAGAGTTCATTCGCACTATCCAATTGCAAATGTTTAACCTCTACTAATTTGGAGCCACGTTCCATTTAGATGTTAATTCCTGGCTTAGGAGAGGTATCATTAAGTCCACTCTTGGTTCCAAAAAAACATCCCCAAAAAACTACTTTGTCACTAAAAAACCATATTATTTACAATTTCAAGATTTCCCAAAATAACCAACGAAGTTGCTTTCCTAATTAGTGCGCTCCAAAATTCAAAGCAATTATGCGATCCAAAATTCCTCTTCAATCCATAATATCATTAGAATCCATGTAACTAGTCCTTTGTTTTAAATAAAGCAAGTTCTCTCATCATTAGAATGCTTTGAATTATCCCTTTATTCAAATTAAAACTATGTTAATAGAATATTCCTAAAGCTTTCTCATAATAAAACTATAAAAGTAACCATTAGATGTCTCACCATTAATCCATTGATTCATGGGAACCTTATACTAGCCTTTTTATCAGAACACATGAAGATCACTTCTTCATATTTCTCGTCGAGCCTCATCAACAAAGAAAAGGAGGAGAGAGAATTAAAGGAAGTAGAAGACTCTATAAATCAAATCCCTTAAATCAAGGTTTTTACTGGCCATTGTTGTAGGTTGATTGGCCATGTACATAGCCATTTTTATCACTTGTCATAATCACTTTTTATATCAAATTTGCTCATACTTTATCAATTGTACTAATACTTTTTCGCAATTCACATTGCACAATAACCTGCTTCACTAGTGTTTTCTTCCTTCTGTATGACATGATATCTTTCTCTCTTGTTATAAATATATTATATATTTCTCATGAATATAGCAAATAGTTTTCATTCAATTTATTGATAACAGATAGTGAATAGAAGCATATATATATAGAGAGAGAGAGAGATGATTTTTTGGGGGTCTAATTTGCTCATATTTTATCAATTGTCATTCTACAAATAATTGGCATGTTACCATTGTTTTTTGTTATAAATATGGCATAAAATTGTTCTCAATATGGCAAATAGTCATAAATGTATTTGCATTTACCGTTCTTTTGCTGCAGCTATGGCACTGCTTTACTAACCATTGCAATTCCAAATGGCTAATTCCAAATAAAAAACATTGCAATTGCACTCATCCTCATGTCATTCCTCTTGCATTTCCCCTTTGCTTCGGTTATGGAGATTGCAACTTGTGGCCCTCGCTTTGTAAATGTAACAAAATTTGTAAATTTTATTAATTCTTATAAATTGCTTGGTTATATTTTTATAAATATTATTTTATATTTAGAAACTTCATATGATTGAAGAATATTTTGTTGGATATTTCCCGAAAAGATTCAAAATTAAAAATGAAAATTTAAAAATATTGCAAATAAAGTAAAGTCAAAGGGAGGCCAAGACAATTGGTTCATCTCCATAAGATCTTTAGATGTTGAGAAGTTTTAAAAAATCTAACATAGTTTATCTTTATAATTTTTTCATATGAAAATCTATATTATATTAAATACAATTTATATAGTTTTAAAGTTATTAGTCCATGCCCTTAGGAAAAGACTATATGTTCCATGTTTACCTATTAATTGACATAAAAAATCTAGTTTTTATAAAGTTATGTAAACGTTATGTTAAAATTTGTAATTACTAATATTTTTTGAAAAAATTGTATCAACATTTTATTGGTCGAGAGGTGTTGATTTGACCATTTTTATTATTGTCGGGATTAAAATAATTAAGAAAAAAAAACTTACCTTAACTTTAACCTTACCTTATTGCTATTGTTCAGGCCCCAAGTAATTGTCCTGTCCCTTGTTCTATCCTCCTGCCATGGATTTGATATTGTTTGGCATGCAAGTAAGATCAGTATGTCCATTTTTTGTCCTCCTGTCATGTTTTTTCTATTGCTTGGAATGCAATTGAAATCATCCTGTCATTCATTCTATCCTATATAATCGATGTTTTCTATTTCTTGCTGCCATCTTGTCTGGAGTCACGCTACATACACCAAGATCTTTCCAGGGTGCTGGGTTATGATGGATTTCATACATTTATTTTCATCTTATTGCACCCATAGCACCCAGATATTTTAGATGCATATTGCCCATGGCACCCAAAGATTCCAGATGCATCAAATATGCAATATTTCCCATAATCGAAATTCATGCTCCCTAATGCTTGGTTGGATCCATGAACAGGTGGGAAGTGTTCAATTCTCCTGGAAGTGAATCCATGGGATGATGAAACAATACGCAAAAAAAGGAGGAAACAACATGCAACCTCGATATGCAGGGCTTGCTATGGAGACCCTCAAACTCATTCTAGTGGGATATGGAATTACGAAGTTGCCAAGATGATTGACACAACTATCTGGATTAAGATTCAAATGAAAAGGAGGGAAAGGATCTGGATAATGAAGACTCATGGCCACAAAAGCATGCAAAGAGTCCTAAACTTGCTTGGGATTTTCTTTTGGATGCTGCAACTGTTATATTCAAAGAGAAAGTAATTTTTTTCTTTCCCATTCTATTTAGTCATGAGTCACGAGTGATACTTATGCCATTGTTTCATTCGGTAAAATATTTTTCTTGCTCTGGAATAGATGCCGAAGTAGATGTCTAATATTTTTGTTTCTTAAATTTGAGTATTTTATAAGGTCCCTCATTTGATATCTTATCTAGCTTACAACATTCACCAAGGCATTCCACACCAAGAACTAATTTCAATAAAAATTTATTGTATTGAGGACAAATGCTCAATCAAACACTAATCTAAGACTCTAAGCAATATTTTAGGTTCTTTGTGTTGTTTTTTTCTAAGTTATAGCTTATGTTCTGGAATTTGTAGTCTTTGGATTCAAATTTTGAGGCATTGTAAGCTAATGCGGGGATATTAGTCACTAGTGTTTTTTTTCTCAATTTAGGATGACATTAGGCATTATATTGACTGTAATTATTCATGCATTGGAAGTTGTCTCTATGATGAATTTGGAAACAACTCTTCTAACCATTGCTACATAATGGAAAGTGTCACTCTAATGACTTTGGATCCAACTCTTCTAACCATGGATCCTTTTATCATAATTTCCTAACGACATAATTTTCTAATGACAGTATCTTCCATGGAAAAATAAGTTCTATGTTGGAGGTTCAACCCTATTCTAGCTTGAAAATATCCTTGGAAAAGCTCCTCTCATTTCACTAGGTCGTGGAAGTCACCCTGTATATGATGATGATGTTCAAGTTGTTGCTACAAGCTCATCATGCCCAACAATTGAGATCTAGAACCACCACAGCCAAACTCCCCGGGATCAAATCTTTGCATTTTTTTCCCAATACAAGAAGCCTGGAGGGAACTGATGCACATGATTGACACAACTGTCAAGATGAAGATTCAAATGACAAGGAGGGAAATGATTTGGATAGTGAAGGATCATGTCCACAAAATCATGCAAAGAGTTCTGAACTTGCTCATGATTTTATTTTGGATATTGTAACTATTATCTTCAAGGAGCAGGTAATATCTCTTCTTTCTCATTTCATTCAGTCATGAGTCACTAGTGACTCTTATGCCATTGTTTCATTCATTAATTTTTTTTTCTTACTCTGGAACTAATGTCATAGTAGTTGTTTGGGATGATTTTTCTTTTTTTTTGTATTTTATAAGGTCCCTCATTTGATATATTATCTAGCTTACAACATTCATCAAGGAATTCCATACCAGTAACTAACTGCAATAAAAGTTTATTGTATTGAGGCCAAATGCTCAATCAAAATCTTGTCTAAGACTCTTAGCAAGTAATCTTTTAGGTTCTTTGTGTTGTTTTATTTCTAAGTTCTAGCTTTTGTTTTGGAATTTTCATTCTTTGGAATCGATGTTTGAAGCACTGTAAGCTAATGGGATATCATTGTTAGTGTTGTTTTCCTTATTTTAGGATGACATTGGGCATTAGATTGAATGTAATTATTCCTGCAAGGGAAGCTATCACTGTGATGACTTTGGAATCACCTCTTCTAACCATTGCTATACAATGGAAACTATCACTTTGTTGACTTTGGATCCAACTCTTATAACCATGGATCCCTCTATCATTTGTGAATTAAATACAATTTTGAAACTTTTATGTACCATTTTACCTTGGCTTTTAACATCTCCTTCTCTAATATACATTGGAATTACAAAATGGCCATGATACTAGATTTGGTACTTCCTTAGCATGTCTGGTAACACATCCTCATTTTCTAAGGCAGAGATCATGAGTCCATGGCCTTCTACCTTCTCTCTAGTATCTCCTTGGGTTCAGATGCAACATGGAGACACAACTATTGTAGAAGCAGATGATGTAGCGACAATTGCTCCAGCCTCAACTTGATGGTCCTTGTATGGTGTTTTTTCCTCTCTTCTCCACTCAAGAATATTTTCAGGAGCCATGAGAGTTCTAGAGAATATTTCATCTGCATTCAACACTAAAACTGTGATGGGATCTAGAGAACAAAACCAATCATGTATGATTGAAAGAGAAAGCGATACCTTATTACAAGTTTCACCATCTGAGAACTAAACATATGGTTTTATAGAAGAATCCAATGATGTAGTAAGCTGCTTCAAACACACCTTCAAGCGATGATTCAAAAATTGATCCTTACTTGGGGACTAACATTCATGAGTATACAAGAAATTGTGTGCATGGATTCCAATGTAATGGAGGAGGATACGTTACTGAAGCAGAAGAGGGCTCATCAATAGATGAGGAAGAAATGTGTTACAGGAACAATCTATCAACAAAGCAAGGTGGACTCAACAATGCCAAAGTGTCAAGTATTCTGAACAATAGAAACAATAGTTGTTCCAGTGTTGGCGGTTATTTCAATGATACATGGAAGGATGTTTTGAGTGAGGTTAGTTACATATTTTTATATTCTATTATCAAATTGAAACCCCTTATTAAAGAATTTTTTATGTTAAAGTTTCCATTTTTTTCCTTTTTTTGCTTTCTACTCAATGTAGAAACTAAATCTTTTGCTTCTCCCATTTGGTAAGTTTGAATTGCATTCAGAGATTTGTTTGCACGAGAGGTTTTTCCTCAAAGCGTTTCCCTTAGAGATGGCATGTTCTCCAAAATAAATGGGGAAAAATTCAATCAAAATTATTGAAGGTGAAATGTGCCCTTGTGTCCAAGGTAGCGGAATCAGTGAGGAACAAAAGTACATAGTCAAGCACATACATAGATTCTGAAATCTCCTTTTGTCTGAAATTTCAATTTCCAAGGGGAAGGTGCTCGAAGATTCAGAAGGTTTCATCAACCATGTGCTACTAGAAGCATCAATTGTTAATGTTTGCAAAGGAAACAAATTGATTGCTTCAAGATTTGCAAAGTCAAAGTATGGTGTGGCTTTTTGTCCCATATGAGCAATGTTCAATGCAAACAAGAAAAAATGGATTGCATCTACAATTCCAAGAAACCAAAAACCGTGAAGACGTTTTAAGAGATGAAAAAAGAATTTGATCAAAATAGTAAGTAAATTCTTCTACAATATCATTTCATAATCTGTAGCTCATAGTTAAGAGCTGCATAGATTCAGGTGTTATCTAGGATCAAGGTTGAGTACCTCAACCAACTATTTACTCATTGCTCTTCCATGCAGATTTTTTCAATCATGTGAGGTGGTATTATGGTGATTAGAGGTCATTCACACTGCCCAACTAGTTGCAACACATAGTTGCATCCATTCTAATATTGGTTGCGCTATGCTATGCTTTCAGTAGCGTGAGTTGCAACACACAATTGCATCCATTCTGACATTGGTTGGGATGTGCTCTACTTTCAGTAGCTTGAGATTGTCATGTAAACTTATATTTGCAATATTCCTTGCAAGATGCAAAGAACAAGGCAAGTTAGATTAGGAAACATAATACTTGTACTGTAATGAAGCTCTCAATATAGATCTAGAATGAGTTGCAATTGAACTGGGATTTCCTATACCCTTTCGAAGAAGGGATTTCCTTGCCGAGTTGTGAGAAATGTAGTAAGATATCTATCATTTAGAAGAAAAGCATTTTGACATCTTTTCAAGTAAGAAGGGCTTCATATTTCATGGTTGTTGTTTGATGTAGCAGGTATAAATGGATTTTCTACTAGTGCTTACTATGACCAAATAAAGACACAAACATAACGAAATAGAATAGAATGCTTTAAGGAAATCACAAATCTCCTCAAACCTAATATTATTCTTTATCTCAAAATTTCATGAATGAAATTGCCTTAGTCCCTATTATATTTTCATGTATATGTGGATTGGCTTTTCCTAATAGTTTTTAGTTTTAAGCGGGATTTTGTTGGGTGAGATTTTTAATATTCTACAACATGTTGAAAGTTGGTCATTTTGATATTTATTATTTAAGTATTTTTGGATTTGAGTGTGTGTGTTTACAAAAGTCATTTAATTAAATTATATTGAGTTTGTGAATCATTTTATTTAATTTTTTTCTCTCATTGTTATTTTATATTGTTTTTTGTTTCTATACTATAAGGCATGAACTAAACTCTTGTTTTTCAAAAAGAATAATTTTATTTTAAAGAATTTCAACCAATCATTAAAAAAATTAAAAATGAATTATAGCTAGTTAGGGATGTTCCTCTTTAAGCTTTTTGAGTATATGAATAATGTTTTAAAACAAATCAAATAATCCGTGTCTTGTGTTTTCTCTTAAAGGAATACTATTTAAAAAAATCAAATAATCTATGTTTTGTCTTTTCTCTTCAGGTTCGATAGACCAAATTAAATTTGGTCTTGAACGTTTAAGACCATCATCATCATTAGTTCAACAAAATTTAGCAAATAAATATTTCATTTTTGCTTGAAAAGTATTTGATACTTTAAAAATATTCATATGAATGAAAATTAAAAGTAGATTAGACACTTGAAAACAAAATCCATTGTTTTAAAAATGTTCATATAAATGGAAATTAATGTACAAAATCCATTTTTCAAAACTATCAATTGAATACAGAAATATTGATAGAAATGGTGGAAGACTTAAAAGTATGTGTATTTATATATTTTAATAATTAAATTAAATATTGATAATAGAAGAAGTGGTGGTTATTTTAAAATTAAAAGTATTATGTCATATTTTATTCTTGTAATTGAAGTGGGTCTTTCTCTTATTGAGAGCATAGCTATGGCTAGATACTTAATGTACAAGAAGAAAAAAAATCGTGAGACTACAAACTTATTGAAATTTAAACTACATAAGGCTCAAGTGAGGTTGTCATAAAGACACCATATATTGGTTAAAAATGTGAGGATTGAGGAAAATGTCATTTTGCAAAGTATAGATGTTATGAAAAATATTATAACTTCAAAATTCAAAGAAAAGTTGTGGTGCAAAGATAAAAGAAAATTAAGATATTACAAGGAGATTATTAACCATAACTTTGAAGATCAAAATGATCTCTCTATTTTAACTAGCTCAAAGAATAAGATTCACGTAACTAAAATACTAATGATCTCTTATGAGCTACCCAACTTTCTATCTATTAATTCTTTCTCAATATCTCATAAACCAAAATTAATCTAAATAAATGTTATCTATCATCATCATATAATTAATTTAAATAATTAAATATATTAATTATCATTATAATTATTAATATTATAACACATGTATTTAATTTTACAATAATTTTGACTTAAATAACTTATAAAATTGAATTTCTCCCAAACTTTAAAGAAGAAAAACCATTTTAAAAAGCCCGACAGAAATAACTTAAAACTATTTATCGTTAAATTGTGATTTTGGGAAGGTATTTTCCACGTGTCAAATTGTTATATGACTTGATATCCGCTTTTAAAAAGAGCCTTTTAAAATCTTAGATTCTCTAAAGTTGATGTACGCCCACACCATGGTTCATGGATCACCTAATATTTCGTCGTATAGTGTAGTGTCTCAGAAGTTGTAACCTTTTAAGATAAAACACATGTTCTTAATATTCTTAATCATTAGGTTTATTTAGGTTGTACTCAAATCCATATCTAATATAATATATATATATATATATATATATATTTCAACCAGAATGGTTATGGATATTGTATTAAAAAGAGTCTTCAAAAAATAAATACAAAGAGGTTTTGGTTTTCCTCTCAAAGGGACCAGCTTTCAAATTTTCCATTCCTGTTCTGGTGATTCTTTTCCTAGCTCTAACAAGTCTGAAGCTAGTACTATAAAACTTAACAAATTGTCCCAAAATGAGTTTATAAAAGTAATACATTACAAAAACTGGGTGTAGAGTCCATTAAAACTGATAATACCCATTAACACTAGACCTGAGTTTCTTCTATACTAGAGCAGAAAGATAAATTATAACCCGCAAAAAGAGAGAACCAGTTAGCCGAGTCATTTCTGTCGTGGACGAGGAGGTTCTGGGCTTTCCATGGAGTCATCCAGATTGGAACTGGAGCCCGCAGTGTCCTGAAACCCTGGAATGCATCGAGTCAAATCTTCTCTGAGCCTGTCCACCTTTCCTTCAATGTCTGAGATATTCCTGTAGTTATCGTCCACCTTGGAGTCCACATTTGATATACTGTTTGTTGTGTATTCCACCGCTTCTGACATGGAGGAGATTCGACCATTCATTAGGTCATTGTTATGCCTGACCTCGGTGTTGAGAGAGTGCAGTAGGGTAAAAACTCTCGTCATGTTCTTTTTTATCTCTGCCACCTCAATTCTAATCATGTTCACCTGCGCTTCCATGGTTTCGGCCTCTGTATCTTGGGGGCCGAATGGGTGGAGGAATCAAGGGCTCCAAGCTCGTCATCGCACAAACTAAGGGACGTGAGGTCCACGAGGAGAGAGCGTAGAGGCTGCAAGAGCTTTGCTTCAGGAAGAGAAATGTCGGGGGAGGAGAGTAGGGGCTTGTCATAGAGAGTGCAGGAGAGCAGAGGCGGAGAAATTGCAGAGCTAGCACCCAGGGAAGGAGCAAAGCAAGTAGTGGAGCGGGCGTCCATCCTCAGGGTAGAGGTTAACAAAGTGAACTTCTGGAAGCGTCTAAAAGAATGGTGAATTAGAGTGTGCGAGAGAGTGGGGGTAGATGGAAAGAGGCCATGTGAAGGCATTAAACGCCTCCATCGGCCCTTGATCAAAGTGACAAGTGGATGCATGCAAGAGTAAGGGTGACCGCTACCAAAGGTGACGAGAGGTGGGAGAGAAAGATGCCGGGGTATGGGGGGAGAACCCCAAGGGGAGGAGTGGTTAGGGAATCCAACTAGGGGTAGGTTCTTCACCATCATAGGATAAAAAACCATTACATTGGAGCACCCCTTTGTTAGCCATTTCATCGGCGTGGTGATTATTTAAGCGTTAAACATGGAGGAATTTAAGAGTGTTGAAATCTCTGCTGATAAATTTGAGGATGTGGTGGTATTTATTGGATGGGGTGGAGCGTTTCTTGGTGAGATCGTGGGCTTCTCGGATTATGAGAAGGGAATCCCCAATGGCTATCAGATCTTTTATCCCAGCCTTGATGGCGACTTCTAGACCTTTAAGTAAGGCAAGCCATTCAGCGTCGTTATTGGTCTTTATTCCAATTCTCGAGGCATAGCTTTTCATTCTGCTTCCCCCGGAGTCAAAGATGACCCCTCCCGTGCCTGCCAACCCAGGAAATATAATACATATATTTTAACCAAATACAATAAATATATATAAAATAGTATATATTTATTTTAATTTTGGATTTATTACCAAAGGTAATAAAATAAAATAGTATATATGTATATTAACTTTAGAGTTATGAATTGATAGGACCAATTTTTTGAGTAGTAAATCATTTTTTTAAATGTAAAATTTAAGGAAAAATGGCATATCACATTTCTATACTGGTTTAATTTCTTATATATGCTCAAATATTTGGTATGTAAATTCAAGTTTAATGATGGTTCAACTTCAACATAGCAAGATTTCTCCGAGTTTTATTAATTTCTTTATTTTTAATTAATTGGATTATATATATCTCTTTGCATTTAAACATTAAGTTAGGGTGGATGTAAAATTTTTATTTACTTAATAATTTATTTTTAATATAAACTCCATATTGAATAAATAGATACACTTCTCCCAATACCTCTTTTAAATTTTAAATTAAAAATAATATTTATAAAATATTTATTGACTTCAAATTTATTATTTTATTAAAATACCACGTGTAAACTCCATATTGAAAATAAAAACTGCACCGACAAAAAAACCAATTGTACACATAAAACAAGAAAGAACCCATGGTGTCATGTATGAGAATATTGTTACAATGAAAACAACATTATAGAAATGTCCTTCACTATTAAAAAAGAGGACACGTGGTGTCGCAGATGGGACTTCTCTACATGTAGAACTCCTCCCATCAAGATCCGGATTACGTGTAAAGCACTCCATGGTGTCGCATATGAGACTTCTCTACATCTAGAACTCCTCCCAACGTGATTCGAAATACGGAAAGAATTCTTGAGATAAGGATTATTGGCAAGTCCTTATCCTTACTGAACAGAGTTTACTTTCATTAAGTTTGGAAGAATTATTTTATTTTAAATTAATTAGTGAAAACAATTTAATAACTAAAATTAGTAATTAATTATGCATGATCCGGAACACAGAAAGTAATCTTGAGATAAGGACTATTGGCAGTCCTTATCCTTAGTGAACAAAGTTCTACATTAATTAAGTTTGGAAGACATTAATTGATTTTAGTTAGGAGAACAATTTAATAATTAAAACTTTTACATAATTGATTTGAATTTTGAATTTATTTTAATCATAATAATGTAATGAAATAAATATATAGTTTTAAAATTATTAGTATGTTTTAAAGATGTAAACTTCTTCTCAATAATTCTTAAGAGTGGAAGTTCTAACAAAATGATTGTTTTTAAATATGTATTTTAATTTATTATTATTATTAAATAATTAGTTACATATTATATAATAGTTTAGTAATTAGAGATTTAGATATGTTTAATGATATTTAAATATAAAAATAATTGATCTTTCAAAATAACAATGATGCAATAAGGGTTAGATGTAATAGGGGTTAGACTCATAAATAGAATGACATTTCTACATATAGGTTGTCTTAAGATAACATAACAAATTTCAAGTAGTGTAAAATCACATAGTACCTCATCTTTGAAGTAATGGAATTTTTAGAATAGGTTGCATTGTATAGTATGTGTCTCAACCAATTAATGGTCTATATTAGGGGGTAAAATGTTGTTGGTATTTGTATATTCTTGATCATATTGGCTGAGATCATATTTTTCTAGCTACTATTGTCAATAATGAAATGTAGTAGAGTACCCTTTACCTGCATATGTGAATGGAAGACATTATCACTTTCATTTGTCTTCGCTAGCTCTTCTAGTTGGATATTTGCATTCGCGATAACAACACTAGGTTCTACATCAACGGTATGCATTCCCTTATCTGGTTTCAAGTCATAACTTGAGATGAGTTCTCATTATGAGGTTTCTTGCTCAACCAATAATGACTTCTTTGAGCAACATTCATTAATGTTATGTTAGCGGATTTTGTGGAACTCATACCACTTTCCATTATCCTTCTTTGACTTCCTATTTCCCTTCATTACATGTGGGTTGGACTAGTTGTCCTAAGGTTGGTTATCCTTCCTTTTCTGACGAAAGGCACCTTATGCGATAAGTTTCTTGCTTAACAATAACACACCACACACACGTTCACATAGACAAGATGCAAACAACATGCTAGAAGCTGGCTTATATTACTTCTCCGAATCAGTTACAATGCAAATTGCAAAGAATGGAATAACTAACTAAGTATCGGCCTTAGCCGTTACAACATAGAAGTAATTGTGTGCTCTCTCAATGTGTTGACCTCACCCTCTCCTAGTTCACTACGGAAATCTGAGCTATGGCTCGATCTTCTCGGCTCTGTAGATGTGTGAGTTTCCTATCCAATCTACCAGACATCTCTTGAGCTTTGTTCGCTCTGCTTGACTATCCCAAAATTCCAAGTCCCTCAACTGATTCAAACTCCCTGGTCTTTTACTCCACTGTTGTTGTTCCCGAGATCACTGCAATCCCTGAGACACGCATTCTCTTCCTAACGATCTCCTTAGATCCTGCAGACCTACAACTGTCAGCGCCCCAACCGTGCTGCACAGCCTCTTCCTGTGATGACATCTATCATGCCTTCACCCACCCACAATAACTGTCATTAACTTCTTTAGCAACCCCGAACTGTTCCCAAGTACTCTCCTTGACTTCTATGCCTCCTTCTGACATGCTACAGTAAACCACCCCGTCGGCCATATTGTCTGTCAGCTTCGACCTAACTATCGGCTTCCTTCACACTCTTCAGGATTTCCCAGGCTTTGCTAGTCTGCCCCTTCCTCCTCGCTTGGCTCATGCCCAACCTATCGATGTCGCGATCTGACAACATGTAGACCTTACGATGACTTCGAGGAAAATTATCATCTATCGACATGAACATGCCGACTCTTGACCTTTGCACTCCTGTCGACTACTTCGACAGTCATCTGCTCGACTTATTGACTTCGAAAAGTCAATCTTCTTCACGCACCAGCAGTCGTTGGCACTCCCTCTAGTCAGCTCCCTTATGTCACTCAACTTTGATAATTCTTCCTAGGCTTCGATGTTCCTGCATCAGACTCCCCAGGTGAAAAAGAACTCGACTGCTCCGTCAGTCTCCTGAAATTTTCTTTGAAAATCCATGTTGCCTCCTGCAACTCATCATCCTTCCTTCGCACCAAGTATTCCTTCCTTCCCGAACTGCGCGTACACCCAGCTTCATGTTCCTCTATTACTTCTTTGATATCCTCTGTGTGTTGATCTTTAATCTGCTCTGTCCAGTTGATGTTCAACACTTGTGTTCTTCCTCTACTTGAACCTTCTTCAAACTTGTACATATCTGAGACATTGAACATTGGTGAAATGCTCAAGTCATTCAACAGCTCCAACACATAAGCGTTGTCCAAAATCTTCTTCAGAATCTTACATGGTCTAATCTTCTTCAGCTTCAGCTTGTTATATGTTCCTGTCGAAAATATCTCCTTCCGCAAATGTGCATAGACCAAGTCTCCTTCGTTGAATGACTATAGTCTCTTCTTCCTATCAGCTCTCAACTTGTATGCCGTGTTTCTCTTTTTTATGTGCTTTCA
The DNA here is from genome assembly GCA_027924585.1 of Larix kaempferi. Lineage (NCBI taxonomy): Eukaryota > Viridiplantae > Streptophyta > Pinopsida > Pinales > Pinaceae > Larix > Larix kaempferi. Next base: position 3,625,957 of record BSBM01000091.1, read on the forward strand.
CACATCTTCATGTACTTCTTTCATATGCTCTGCAAATGATTTTGCATCTGTGCTCTTTCTGGATTCTGTCGGTAACTCGACCAAATCCACCACTCCATGTGGGATTCTTTCTTGAACAATATGAAATGGGCTCAAACCTGTCGACCGATTCACAAAATTGTTATATGAAACCTCTACTTGCGCCAACACATTCTCCCACTGCTTGGGTCTCTCAGCCATTAAACATCTCAGAAGGTTTCCCAAACTTTTGTTCACCACCTCGGTCTGTCTGTCTGTCTACGGATGATATGTTGAGCTAAACTGCAACCTTGTGTCCAGTTTCTTCCATAGGGTTCTCTAGAAATGTCCCATAAACTTGGTATCTCTATCTGATGTGATACTCTTCAGCAACCCATGCAATCTGACTACTTCCTTGAGATGAGTTCTCATTATGAGGTTTCTTGCTCGACCAATAATGAATTCTTTGAGCAACATTCATTAATGTTATGTTAGCGGATTTTGTGGAACTTACGCCACTTTCCATTATCCTTCTTTGACTTCCTATTTCCCCTCATTACATGTGGGTTGGACTAGTTGTCCTAAGGTTGGTTATCGTTCCTTTTCTGACGCAAGGCACCTTATGCGATAAGGTTCTTGCTTAACAATAACACACCACACACACGTTCACATAGACAAGATGCAAACAACATGCCATAATCTGGCTTATATTACTTCTCTGAATCAGTTACAATGCAAATTGCAAAGAATGGAATAACTAACTAATTGTCGGCCTTATCCATTACAACATAGAATTAACTGTGTGCTCTCTCAGTGTGTCGACCTCATCCTCTCTTGGTTCACTGCGAAACTCTGAGCTATGGATCGATCTTCTCGGCTCTGTAGATGTGTGAGTTTCCTATCCAATCTACCAGACTTCTCTTGAGCTCTGTTTGCTCTGCTTGACTATCCCAAAATTCCAAGTCCCTCAACTGATCCAAACTCCCTGGTCTTTTGCTCCACTGCTGTTGTTCCCGAGATCACTGCGATCCTCGAGACACGCATTCTTTGCCTAATGATCTCCTTAGATCCTGCAGACCTGCAACTGTCAGCGCCCCAACTGTGCTGCACAGCCTCTTCCTGTGATGACATCTGTCATGCCTTCACCCACCCGCAATAACTGTCATTAACTTCCTTAGAAACCTCGAACTGTTCCCATACTCTCCTTGACTTCTATGTGTCCTTCTGACATGCTACAGTAAACCACCCCGTCGGCCATATTGTTTGTCAGCTTCGACCTAACTATCGGGTTCCTTCACACTCTTCACGATTTCCCAGGCTTTGCTAGTCTACCCCTTCCTCCTCGCTTGGCTCATGCCCAACCTATCGATATCGCGGTTTGACAAGGTTTCTCTTGCCATGCTTACAACTGGCCCGCTCCTCTGGCTTCAGCTTAAGAGTCCTTTTCATGCCATTTTTCCACACTGTGTATGTGTTGGCTCGACTATCGTAGATAATTTTTCGATCATTATGCCATGGTTTCCCTAACAACAGATGGCACGCATCCATTGGGATTACGTCGCACAATACATTGTCCTCTAACTTCCCAAACTTGAAGTTAATCAGGCACTGTCTGGTCACCTTCACATGGTGTCCTTTCTGCAACCATGAGATCTTGTAAGGGTGTGGATGTTCTCGGCATTTCAACTTTTCCTTTTAGATTAACTCTATCGACACAAAATTCTTAGTGCTTCCACCATCAACTATGGTCTTGCAACGCCATTCGCCGATTCGCACCTTCGTTCGAAAGATCGCCTTCCGTTGTGATGGCTCTTACTCTTCGCGTCTGTCATCCAAAACCAGTGTCTTGCTGGTTGTCATGGCTCAAATTTTCTTCTCACCATCCTCACTACTGTCGGATGCCGATTCTTCCCTCTCGTCGACTTGTTCATCCCTTTGACGTTTGGGTTTCGACTCTTCTGCAACATGTAGGTTCTCTGGGCATTCATATGCCTTGTGTCCCACTCCACGACACTTGTAACAGATTATGGTTGGTCTGTTAGCTCATTTTCTGTCGGATGCACCACTTCAACCATACACACCTCGACCACGATTCTAACGACCATTGCGTCGGTTTTCTTGCACTTCCTCCCTTCTCGATGTCCCTTCCGTCCTTCGACTTTCTTCGATAGATTCCTTTCTGTAACCGCTACTTTGGCCTTTCACGGAAATAGTCCTCGCACCCCAACCAGTCATCCTGCTTCTGGTCGCTGCAAATTTTCTTGACAGTTTATCTGTTGCCTTCAGAGCTAATTGGTAGGCTTCACCCATTTCTCTGAATCTTGACATGCTTAATTCATCCTGAATGGCATATTTTAAGCCGTTCACGTACCTAGCGACAGCTTCTTCTCCTTCGTCGGTCTGACCCAACCTTATTGACAATCTATAGAACCCTTCTATGTACTCCTTCATGGTCATCTCTTTTTTTGAAAGTTCTGCAACTTCTTGAATAAAGAAATCACATAGTAGTTTGGAAAGAACTTCCCCTTCAACTTGGAGACCATTCTATCCCAAGATTTGATTTTCTCCTTGCCCTTTTTTACTCTGTCAACCTTACATTGTCCGACCACAATGAGGCATGACCATTCAACCTCAAACATGCAGTCTTAACCCGTTTAGGATCCTCGATCTATTATGTGTTGAAGTATTTCTCCATCTCTCTGAACTAGTTGATCAAGTCTTCTGGATCCAGGCTTCCCGAGTAGGTATGTACATCTATCTTTCTTCGACCTCTCATATCTGTTAGAATCTTGATGAGTTTTTCTTCCGATTCATCTTCTCCCGCTTCTTCCCATGGTTCCAGTTCTTCGACTTCCTCGTCGTTGTGGTCTAACGCATCAGGAATACAACCACGCCTTTGGCTTTCTTTGATCGCTGCGACTTCATTCGTCAAAGTTCGCATTGTTCGGACGCATTCGTCGAACATCTCTCGATCAACTGTGACTGTTGCGCCATGCGCTCTTCATCCTCAGACATTTACGCCTCTGTGAGCCATTTTCAACCTTGGTTGAAACTCCCACTCATCCAATCACAATCGGACTTCAACAAGTCATGTACAACTCTACCTAACCTCATCTGGAGCTGTTCAACGCACTTCCAGGATCAATATCACTCGACTTTCTTCTGCGCATAGGGATTCACTTCCCGCTCTGATATGACTATCCTGCAAATCTTAGGATGCTATGGCTCTGATACCACCTGACACAAGGTGCCTTATGCGATAATGTTCTTTCTTAACAATAACACACCACACACACGTTCACATAGACAAGATGCAAACAACATGCCAGAAGCTGGCTTATATTACTTCTCTGAATCGGTTCCAATGCAAACTGCAAAGAATGTAATAACTAACTAACTGTCGGCCTTATCCTTTACAACATAGAAGTAACTGTTTGCTCTCTCAGTGTGTCCACCTAACCCTCTCCTGGTTCACTGCAGAACTCTGAGCTAGGGCTGGATCTTCTCGGCTCTGTAGATGTGTTATTTTCCTATCCAATATACCAGAATTCTCTTGAGCTATGTTCGCTCTACTTGAATCTCCCAAAATTCCAAGTCCCTCAACTGATCCAAACTCCCCGGTCTTTAACTCCGCTGCTGATGTTCCCGAGATCACTGCGATCCTCGAGACATGCATTCTCTGCCTGATGATCTCCTCATATCTTGTAGACCTGCAACTGTCAGCACCCCAACCGTGCTGCACAGCCTCTTCCTATGATGACATCTGTCATGCCTTCAACCACTTGCAATAACTGTCATTAACTTCCTTAGCAACCCCGAACTATTTCCAAGTACTCTCCTTGAATTCTACGCGTCCTTTTGACATGCTACAGTAAACCACCCAGTCGGCCATACTATCTGTCATCCTTGACCTAACTGTCGGCTTCCTTCACACTCTTCAGGATTTCCAAGGCTTTTCCAGTCCACCCCTTCCTCCTCGCTTGGCTCATGCCCAACCTATTGATGTCGCGGTCTGACAACATGTTGACCTTACGGTGACTCTGCGACAACTTGTCGTCTGTCGACATGAACATGCTGACTCTCGACCTTCGCACTCCTATTGACTACTTCGACAGTCCCTTGCTCGACTTATTGACTTCAAAAATTCAATCTGCTTCACGCACCATCGATCATTGGCACTCCCTCTGGTTGGCTCCTTTATGATGATCAACTTCAAAAATTCGTCCTAGGCCCTGATGCTCCTGCATCATTTTCCTTTTGTATTTTGAGTTAGGGACACCTTTACTATTCTTTTGTTATGACTAATTTGTAGACTCAAACTCTCTCTTAGTCTTTTGATTAAATTTTTACTCGATTTTGGCAACATATCTACAAGAATCTCCTAGTGAGGAGATGCTTAAGAAATCCATCTCCATTTGGATGTAACTATGTAGAATATTGCAATAGTTTAGGACCAAGTGTCATTTAAAGTCTTTGATACCCATGTTTTATTGCAAGGTTAGGAATATATTTGCAAAATCTGGCACCATCTAGTCTCTCTCCTAAAACAAAATTTTCCATCTCGTGTACTAGTCATAAAATTTTTCAATAATAGGATTCCTCCTTAAGTGCATCGAAAATAACCACCAATATTTTACATGGGGGAGGGACTTAAGGAGTGTGGATGTGACCTTTTCATGGTGGGAGTTTTTCTGAACAAAGTAATGACCCTCTGATAGATTTCATCATTTATGCAAATCATATGCATCTATTTTTCCTTCAAATAAAGGAATGTTATGTTTAACTTGAACCTTTAAGGGTGTTTCACCTATGAAACGTTTGATGGTTGAATGTGTCTCCATAGTCATTGGAAGTTGTTTAAGGATCAAGGTGAAATTATCCACCATCATGTTTGAGTCTATTGCATGATCAACTTCTCGAGCATCAACTTAATAGGATATGTTACCGTGTCCTTTAACTTTTATTATACTATGTGGGGCTACCTAGGTCAATGAGAGTGGATTTCCCCAACCTCAATTAGTTTGAGACCCTAATGATAATAATTGAATGTCGTCAAGGAAACGCACTGAGAAATAATAAAGAGAAGATTTCTCTAATACTACTGATATGGATTATTTAGAGTTTTAAATGAAGGAATAAATTTAAAATGGAAACACATACAAAAATATATTGAAAAGAGCACAATGGTATAGTAAAACCCAAATTCTATTAACGAATGAAATGAGAAAAGATTGTACACTAAAATGAAATAAAAACTAGCTCGAATGGTGGTAACTTATCTCTGAGGTAACAAGGAGTAAGTACATAATGTATACGTAGAGGTTTGAATATGGATAGTCCAGGAGAAGGGTTGGGACATTTGCATACTCGCACTTTAGCTATAGTGATAGGAGTATTTTCTCCTCCTCATGTGAGAACTCAAATGTTAAATACAACAATATAAAGTACAGCTCATGTTATTACAGTTGGTACTAGTAGTTTAGATTTTGGTTCTATAGTTACTCAACCTACGAGTGTTGTATTATATTCACCTTTTGGTTCTGGTGCCTTTACATCTATATGTTGATTTCAGTATGCCTAGTTTTCCAATGACTTCCAATCCATTGTTTCAAAATCCTACTACTAGGCTTAGTGTTTCTTTTATACCATTCCAATATTTTCCTTGGAATAGGGACATATTACCCCATCCTTTCCTACTATAGGGAGTGGACCCTTCCAATCTACTGGACGTGTTTTGGGTGTAAACCAACTTATAGGTTCGAATTCGCAAATGGGTGGTTTTCAATCATCCTCTACGCTTGCTCAATCTACCCGCTTTTCATTGTTTAGTGGGAGAGGTAGTAATTTTGTACCTTCCACCGGAATACCAGTTGGGGGAAATATTTCATAGGCCCAATCAAATGGGATGCGGGGTAATCCTACTGGGGGGAATCCAAGACATCATTTCCTGAAAAATTTGAACTTTCCAAAATTATCAAAGTTGATGAATGACCCGGTGTGTCATGACCCAAGGTGGCCTCCATTTCCCACCAAACTCTCTAAAGACATTCCAAAGTTTGAAGGGAAAACTGGTGAAGATCTTGGATGTCATGTCACAACATTTCATTTATGGTGTTCTTCTTACTTGTTTAATGATGAATCTATTTGATTCAGACTTTCTCAATGCACACTCACTAGATTTGCTGCAAAATGATACATTGAGTTGCCAAGCTCATCTTACCATTGCTTTCATGATTTAGAAAATGTGTTCTTGGACTATTTTCAAATTCCCATGCAGTATGATGCTGGAGCTAATATGTTATCCAAATTTAGAGAGAACAAAGCTACCCATATATTGGGTTACACCCAAGAGTGGAGTAGATGGAATAGGTTGTTTGAGGAAAAAATTAGCCTTGGGTTCTTGTTAGAATGGTTCCTTAAATCCTTCTTTCCTTACATTTCCAAGGATGTTTCTACATCAGGATTAACTTCTGAGGATGTGGCCATATTTAAATCCCAACAACTAAATTTTATTTATTCTCATTTTGCTATTTTATATGAAATCATTCTTGATGCACAAAGATCTACTCCAGACCCGTCAAAAACCAAGTTATGGCCACATGCTCATGGCATTGTTGGTTCTGTTCGAATATTTGTTGCATAACAAGTTAGTAATCAAATGAAGAAATTGTCTATACAAAATTCTACAGAAGGATCAACTATTGTTGTTTCCTCTCCTTCTTCCCAAACAACTTTTGTACATACTATGTAGGAAAATAAAAAAGGAAACCAGTAGCCTAGTGGAAAAAATAAAAACATGAATAATAACAAGAATAAGAAATGACAGGGTAATAATGATAAATCTAAACAAAATAATATGTTGGTGGGGAAAAGAAAGATTGTAGGGAATTCAAGAAGCCTTGTAAACTTTGCAATGGAGACCACCTCAATCATCAAATCCTGTTAATGAAAGAATCTCAGAAACTGTTGAATCAGAAACAACAACAACCTGTTGTTCTGACTAATCTTTTTCCACAAGGAAAACACTTGGATTATGTTTCTTCTAACCCTACTTCACATTCAAAACTATCCCTTTACTTATCAATATTTTTTCCATATGGTCGGATCAACCGTTCTAATATCTACTAGGGCCAAAGACTATGGAAATCCTCAACATTTGTCGAAAGCTAAGGAAAATACTAAACCATAGAACCTTCTTCAGATAGAGAAACCTGTGGTAGAGACAATTCCTTGAATACCGAAAGGTGTTTATAAGAGAGCATTACACAATCCTAACGTGACAGATTCTCCCTACTAATCTATTGTTGAGGATTTAGCCCAAATCCTTTGTGATGTGTCTCCTCTTGAGGTACTCCAGATTTTTCCATTGTAATAGAGTGCTTTATTGTCCACTTTAGGAAATACAGGTCTTTTGAATGGTCAAAATGTTATATTTGATGTATATGATGTTAAACCCTATCTTCCCTATCATGTCACATTCCATAAAAATGTGGTTCATTCGAGAAAGACTATTGGAAGGATTGTTGTGGATGAGGGCGCATCAACTTGTGTCATGGATTTATCATGTTGGAAACTCCTTGGTTCTTTAGAACTCACTCCATCAACCACATTACTTACTGCCTTTGATGGGTGATATTTTAGGACACATGGGGTTATTCCATCCTTTCTCATCTAGCCGGGGGTTAAAACTGTTTGTGTGGAGGTAGAAGTAGTCCATGCTCTTAAATTGATTATAATATTTTGTTAGGACATAGTTGGACATATGTAATGACCACTATTATATACTTAGTTTTTTAGTGTTATGTTTTCCTAACAAAGGAAATATCATTAGTATTTATCAATTATCATTCACCTGAACTAATCCAAACGAAACTCCAGGATCGAATATTGCTTCGATTAATAATCCGCATCCAGTATCTAGGAATGTAGGAGTGGGTTTGTATCCTTCACTCATGGGCACTTTCAATATCCTAGGTCCTACTTTGTTCATTATTTATACTCCATTTTCGGCTAAGGAGGAGGTTCATGTTTCAGAAGTAGATTATTTTTTAACATATTACCTTGATGATCCTTGGGTACTTCCTTCTCCATCGGATTCGGTGGAACAATATCACTATTTTGGAATGGCATTACCCTTGTCTCCAGTGGAAATAGCTTATCATGTCATTCACCAACTACTATAGATACTAATCCATCACCTGTTGAAGAGGTGGATCATATCATGCAGCTCGTATGGGTTGTCGACTCCTCCACTTATGAACATTTTTTAGATATAGTCATTCCTTTGAATGAGGCTATCCTGAAATATTTAATAGGGATTACAAAACATTGGGACCTACCTAATGATGTCGATCAACAATCAAACCCTTTGGATCAACATGGAGTATATGTTGTAGGTAATATGGATAACGTTTTTTAAACGATTCCGATCAATTTCTTTAGGAACATTGATGTCATGGGGAATGTATATATTGGTACAAATTGTGCTTCTAAAGAGATTCATATTTATAGTAAAATTTTCAAATAATTCCACGATGTATTTTCTTGGTCATATGAGGAGATGCCATCTTAGAATCTATTTAATACTGAGAGGCGAGGTGAATCAGTATTAGTGCAGTTATCAACAGTTTTTACCTTCTTTAACACATTAGTCTTAACTTAATATTGATCTTTAGTTATGCATCCAATATAAATAAAATCATTCATCCATATATGAAACAAGACAAAGAACACATAACACACAAGATTTTGACGTGGAAACCTAATCGAGAGAAAAACATGGAATTCTCTTTTGTAATGAAAGAATTGCATTCAAGCAAGCACCGACTTTGTTTACTAACACCAACTGGAAGGAGGCATCGACCCCCTGGTTTTATAGGAACCAACTTGAAGGAAACACCAAATCCCCGTGTTCTCCAGCACCAACTGGAAGGAGGCTACAAACTCCCGCTCCTTTCCTTGTCCTACCACCCAGATATCCAAAATAATATTATTCCTTACTGAACTTCCAACTTGTGCACGCTTCTGATATTCTATAGTTCATTCTTCTATGTGCACCTTCTATATGCAGTCGTATTGCTATAACTCCCATACATATTTCACTTGAATTCTTATTCCACTCAATTCTTCACTTCTGCTAATGACTTAGTTCATGTATTGTGTGATAATTTAACAGATCCTGCAATCTGCATCAAGATTCACTTTGTTGTTCTGCTTATGTGCAACTACACTTCACCAACTAATACTATGCTTCAATTGATAGCTTTCCGTTCTAAAATTACGCACTAGTATTAGATGGAACTGCACACTAAATTAGATGTGTCTGTTAGGTTTAAGTGGTACAATATTTTAGAGAATATGCAACATGTTGTGCATTACATGATTCATCCTTTCATTTTAACACACTTGCCTCAGATCATCCTCATCATGATGGACATACTAGATTCTGTTACTGCTATGTCGTCATGCATCATATGAACTTCTTTGCTGCACACACTTTTTCTTCAACCTTCGTGCATCAACTAAAATTCTGTGCACCTTCTGATATACTTCAGTTCTATCTCCTCAATTCTAACTTCCAAAACATCTGTAAATTTCTGTGTGATGTTTGCAATACTCTCATTCAGTCCTCTCACACTTGCGCATAGTCAACATTCTTCCTTTCTATGTTTATGCAACTATCACAGCTCTCCAACAACATTCTTCCCACCATCAGTTGTATCATTCTTCTACATGTGTGCACTCGGTTCCTCGATAGATCATTATGCTCTATATATCAAGCACATGATGCCCCAAATATAAATATGTATCTTCCTCTTGAAGTTCTATAGCCTTTCCATCAAGCTTAGTACTCCAAATCTCCAACTTGCTTCCCTATTTATACATAACCTGCATGGATTGTATGTCCACAAGTTGGTTGTGGAATTCCTTCTTCCTTGCTTCACGGATTATGACTATGCCACATGTCATGTTCTACGTTGCTTATGTGTCCTTTCTTTGTGTGTTATGTGCATACATGGTCCTCGACTTGGTGGGAATTTCACCATTGCGGTACCATTACTTGTGGGTCTTGTGCACTTGGTGTATCAATGCTTTGCGGAACTTGCACATACATGATATTTGACTTGCTGGGACTTTAAACCTTCTAGTACCATTACTTGTGGGACTTGTGAAATTTTTGTGTATTCGGTTGTGGAACTTGCACATATGCTGACATCAACTGCTACACCCTTCTTGAAACTTGTAATCCCTTTATAAACTGAAACTGTATTCTGATTGGTGATGAACTGCGTGCTTTCAGGACTTGTAGAGGTGTTCAACCATCTCTTGTTCCATGTTGCTTGCACACTCCACTTGACTTTCTTGTGCACTCTTGAATATTCTATCGAGCTTGCTTTCTCACTCTTCATCCTTCTGTCCAAACTACCCTTTAGCTTGTTCCTTAAAGGACTATGATTGGATGGAATGACTTGCTTAAGTTCATGTTCCTTATGTACTTCTTATCACTAGATATTCATGATGTACCCTTGGACACACTTCTTCATATTGGATGCAACTTCTAGATATACTTCTTCACAATGGAATCCATATCCTTCACCATCTTTCTAGCGCATATACCTATTCAATGTGGCTTTACTATACTTCTTCTAGATGGCATGGGAATGTTGAAACCACTTGACTTTAGTTGACATCAATGACTCAAACAGAATCATTTGACATCCTCTTTGACATTTGTTTACATAAATGAAAACCAAAGTTCAACAATCTCCATCTTTGGCATTGATGTCAAGAGCTTATGAAGCTGTGCATAGTCATCTTCTTGAATTTGTATGCTTCATCTATGTTCATCGTAGTACTCCCCTTGTGTACATGCCCCCCCGAGTTATTTGCTACTTTGAACTCTTGACTTATGCGCATTATACTGTTGGTGCTTCTTCTACTTTCTATTACATCTACACAGATCACATGTTTTATTATTATTATTGTAATGCTACATGCTTCATGGTTAGCTTCATACTTCTTCTCTATATCTTCTTCATGCATTTTTCTTCTTTATGCTGCTTCTTCTCGGCTGCATTCAAATTCATGAAATTCTCTTTTAGCTTCATGCTTTTCTCTCCCTTTTACATCAATGTCAAATAGGTTCCATGACTTGCGCAATGACTGGTTCCTCTTTATTTTTTTTTGCATTGGCCTTTACTTATTTTCTCACATGGATAACTCCCCTTGTCTTCATGCTTCATTATTTTGCTGAAATTTTGAAATGATATCCTTGAGTCTTTGCAGATTTGTCTTTACGGTTGTAAATTTTTCTTTCAGTTTTTTTTCGTTGGAAACTATAGTTTATTCCACTTGATCATAGATTGACTCAAAATATTTTATGCAGTCATCAACTGCTCCTTTGATTTCGTCTTGCAGTTGTGGAAAGGAGTATGTTAGACTGAAAACTTCTTCCTGTAGAGGTCCAAGCCTATCCATCAATTTCCCGTGCTCTTCATGAATCCTTCTTATTTCCTATTGTTGCTTTTTATACTCATCCATTATTCTCTTCTTCTCAATGGCTAGGAAACTAATAAGGTTTTCACGATTCCTCTGCCCCACTTCTTGCACGGCATATAAATTTTTGTTTACCTCCTTCACCTACTCATCTTCTATAAGATTTGTCCATAGCTGAGCACTTTCTTCATGGAGCGTTGTGCACTTTAAATCTAGAACCTTGATGTTCTCAAATGCAACATTTTCCTTTTCAAGTATTCTTTCACGTTCATCTCTGACCTCTGGGGGCATTCCTGGAGATTGTGATAGTTCTTCAATTATGACTTTTAGCCCTTGATTGACTTCACTTATTTTCATCAATTTTCTTTCTGGATAAGTGTCTTCAACTTCTTGGATTTCTGGAAGCACATTAAACACTTCTTTCACTGCTCTTTGTAATTTTGAGGCATCATGTCTTCCCTCTTCTACTTCCTTCTTTAGATGATTACTTCTTGTGACTACTTATTTTTCTTCTTTCTCCAATTTTGTTGTCTTCTATGCATTATTTTCTTTCTCTGCCTTCAGCTTTAGGCACTCATACTATAGGGATTCCTTTTCACTTTGACTTGTATACCAATATGCTATAGTTACTTCATGTCTCCATATAATATCCTGTGAAATAGATGTATGAGATGCATGCAATTATTTTACATATAAGAGTGATAAGGTCAATTCTATATGGCTTATCGGATTTTGTATCCCTTGAGTAGGAAGTCATAATGTTGTGACTAAGATCTTCAGCTTCTGATGTGGAAATGCATTCTTCGCTTGCGCACTTGAGTGTGACTGCAAACCACTCAGATGTGCTTCTGGATGAGTTTCATTATTCTTGTCTTGTTTGGCAGATTGTATTTGTTGCTTTAATTTTGCAAAATAATCTTCCATCCTCAACATGATTTCTACCTATTGGGTTGCAAGTTATCCAAACTCTTCTTTTGTAGCCACATTTTCTATGGCTTCTTCTGTTGCATTCCTAATCTCTATTCCAATTTTTTCAATGTCATCTCTAGTTGGTGTGCATACCGGAGTAGGATTGTATGCTTTTATTTTCTTCTTTGCTAACCCTTCTGGATGAGTATTCTCTTTTCTCTTTTCAATGGGAACAGTCTGCTGTGAAGGTTTTAGTGGGATCTCAGTGTTGAAAGTTTCTTCTACTATGGGGACTGCATTGCTTGTCTAATTTTGTTGTTCGACCTCTTCTACTTCTATTAGGGGAACCCTCCATTCTGCGTCCAGTTCTTGAACAATTTTTGCTATATTGGTTTCCATAAGGATAAACATGGTGGGAAATCACTATTTGTTAGGGTCCCGCTTGGCTTGAAGGTAGATGTGATGCATCCCAATCTTGAAGCACAAGAATCCTTTGTATGCTTCAACTATTTGAGTATGTATCTGTAGAGTCTCCTGGAGAATAAATATGATCTCTTCAAAGTATACAGATAAATTAATATCATTTAGCTCATGTATACGCAAAATGGTAGAGAAACACATATTTGTATATCTTGCAACCAAAAAGGACCTCTTGTTTCTATCAACGAATTTATACATTCCAGTTCTTTCCATTTAGTGAATGCAATGAATATCAATAAAAAGGTGAAATGAAAGGGATTACCATTTTCTTGGGCTTCTGCACAGTCATCAAGGAACTCATTTAACATAAATGTTGATCAGTTCATCTATATGCACTTTAAACATTTTTATACTACTGCAATGATTGCAGTTTAAAACTGATCCTAGGGACTCTTCCAAAACAACATGCATGCAAGAGTTTGAACAATGAATCTTATGGCTTTTTCCTTTATCTGCGCAATAGATAATCCTCTGTTCACACGTTGAGTCTCGTATTTTTATGCGACCATCTTCCAAGAGTTATTTCCTATTTTCTTTCAAAAATAATATTCACATATTCTCCAATAGAGGGTAGACCAGTGATTGATTCAATCATTTAGGAATCAATAGGGATTTACCCGTTAAGCCATAGATATCCCCCATGCAATTGTGATAACAACTATTTTGCAAACATCTTTACTTGTGGAGATCTTCCAAAGTGTGGAATTTCCAATAGATTTAGTATCCCTGTTCTTGACAGTTCTTAAGCCCATTCCTTTAGCACCATTACAGTTGGTATTATGGGATATGAGCTCTCCCTTTTGTCGATATACTCATCCATAAATAAGAGAGGGAACTTTTCATGGTCAGTGACATCATGATATGCAAATGTGAAGTTGTATAGTAGGCCATGCAAATTTCCTTCAACAAATACACCTTAAAAATTTTTTAGGTTCTGTAACAATATATCTTCTACTTCTGGCAGGGAAACATGTGGACTGTCAGGTCTTCGTGCTGGACTACATTCATGATCTGGTTTTGATGAAGACAAATATTCAGTTTGTGCACAACTTTCTCGCATCTTTACAGATGGGTTCTTTGATTTGCATTGTCTTTTGGGTTCCATGGACTTCAAGCTTTGACTCTTCATACACTATTCACTCTATATATCTTATTCTTAATAGGTCAAAATTTTCATACTGAGAATCCTCGTAGTTTATAAAGACCCATCTCATTAATTATTTCCATCTTCTATATATTTACCAAGGTTTGGTACATTTTGAAAATAAAAAAGTTTCATTTTGATTTGATATTTGTCCAAATTCACCTAACCACTCTGCATCATTAATGTTGTTGTAGTTTAAACTTTTAGTGTCGTCTATGCCATTGCTCCACTAATTATTAAGACTCACCTTTTTTCGTAGTTCATGGTGGTGCAAAAATATTTTACCGCGACGAGTTCTATTTTCAATGAGTCAGTATTGTGTTGGAGTGGAGAAGGATTGGTTTCCCAAGTTCTCCACGTTTTCACTCAGAGATTTGACCAAGTCTGAATCATTGTTCTCTATCTTGCTTCTCCAGATCATCCTACATTGTTCTTTTCCTTATTTTTTAGAAGCACTACACTTGTTAACAGATTAGAGTTCCTCACATGTTTTCTTCTTCTAGTATTTGACAGACTTTCCTGGACTTCCATAGTCCTAAGCCTTGTCACCAATTTGGTTACATCTGTAACATATAATATTGTTACAATATTTTCCAATATGTACAGTCATGGCACATTTCGAGCATTGAACAGGTCTGTGCATAGTTATCTTATCTACTTGAGCAACATTGCATTCTCTTTGACCAATATTCTTTCAATCATCATAGCCTATACAAATTTTGTCGAGAGATGATATTTTCTTGTTGAGAATCTCATCCAATACTTCCGTGCTTTTGGGAAATATTTCATTTGTCCTGAATTGATCCTAAAACCTTTCAATTTCCCTTTCTTTTTCTTGTATTTGGATTCTTTGTTCATCAAGCATCTTTTCATACTCTAAATTCTTCTTATTGGCCTCCAATTGTCTTGCTTGGATTTGATCATCACATTGCTTTTGGAGCTGTTCATTTAGTACCAGGACTTCGTCATTTTCCTATGTAGCTTCTTCCATTTTTTTCTTCAATAGAGATATCTCCTTTTTAAGTTTTTGATTTTCTGCAACTGATTTCTTCAGATTGTTTTCCAAGGTGTCATTCCTCAGTATTACATTTTGATAGGTCTCATCCATTTCCTGTAACTAGCTGGTGAAGGCCATTGCCAATTCCTTTGACTCTTCTTCTTTCCTTTTTAGGATATTCATAGTTTTGGTTGTTATCTTTTTCACTTCTTCTGTCATTTTTCTGTGTGGAAATAATGTTCCTTGCTTCTCCGACAAAGATTTTTTCTAGACTCGCATCTTCTTGTAACCAAGATGCTTCACTTAGAAAGAAATCCTTCCCCATAACTGCACAAGGATATATCTTCTAGATGTTAATTTGTTGCTAAAGACACCCGCCCTGATACCAATTGTTGGAATCTATAATACTAAGAGGGGCGGTGTATCAGTATTAGTGCATTTATTAGCAGTTTTTACCTTATTTAACATATTTGTCTTAACTTAATCTTGATCTTTAGTTATGCATCCGATATAAATAAAATAATTCATCTGTATATGAACCAAGACAAACAACACATACACATAGGATTTTGATGTGGAAACTCAATCGAGATAAAGCCACATAATGCTCTTTTGTAATGAAAATATTACATTCAAGGAAGCATCGAATTCCTATGTTTACTAGCACCAACTAGAAGGAGGCACTAACCCCCTGGTTTTACAAGAACCGACCTAAAGGAAGCACCAACTCCCTATGTTCTCCAACATCAACTGGAAGGAGGCTACAACCTCCTTCTCCTTGCCCCGTCTTTCCGCCCAGATATCCAAAACAAGCTTATGCCTTACTGAACTTCCAAATCATGCACACTTCTTATATTTTGTAGTTCGTTCTGCTGTGTGTACCTTCTATATGCAGTCATATTGCTATCACTCCCCTGCATACATCGCTTGAATTCTCATTCCACTCAATTCTTCACTTCTGCTGATCACTCACTTCATGTATAGTGTGCTACTTTAATAGATCCTACAGTCTACATTAAGATTCACTCTGTTGTTATGATTTTGCACAATTGCACTTCACCGACTAATACAGTGCTTCAATTGATTGATTATTGTTATGAAATTACGCATTAGTATCATATGGAACTATGCACTAACTTAGATGTGTCCATTCTGTTTAAGTGCTACATTCTTCTAGACAATCTGCGACATGCTATGCATCATATGATTCATCCTTTCGGTTTAACGCACTTGCCTCAGATCATCCTCATCATGACGCACATACTAGATTCTATAGTTGCTCTGTCGTCACACATCATATGGACTTATTTTCTTCGCGCACTTTTACTTCAACCTTCATGCACCAGGAAAAATTCTACGCATCTTCTGATATAGTTCAGTTCTATCTTTACACTTCTAACTTCCAAAACATCTGTGACTATTTGCATGTTGTCTGCGATACTCTCATTCAGTCCTCACACACTTGCGCATACTCAACATTCTACCTTTCTATCTTTGTGCAACTGCCACAGATCTAATAAAAGTTTTTCTCTTATTCAAAGGGATATTTATTCTTTATTCATTCATTTCTGAATTGTCAAATGGATGAGATTCACTTATCAATGCCAAGAAAAATTTGTCATGTTTCTGAATGTAGTGACCTTGTAAATTAATATAAAATTTCCTTCTTTCCAGCATGGTTGCTATCTAGGATGGCATCTGTGCAAATTATGCAAAGTTTGAATTTGCATATGAAAAGTTGGAAATCAACATTTCAAAAGGATCTAGTGTGGTGTGCAATATACTTGCAATTTAAACAAAAGCCTAATTTTCATATCAAACACCATGAGTAGATATTTAAGCGAGAACTAATAAGCAATGAAATATACTCACAAATTGGGGAAACATGATCCTTGCATGGTTTTGAACAATGCCCTTGTGACTATGCTTTATTATGACCGATTCTTTTATAAACGCCCATATTGTTGGCAATAATTGGGGTTTTTTTGCACATGGTTATAGTAGAAAATCGTTTTAGGATGTTTCTGAGTGTGGCAATTAAATTTTTTTCTTTTGAAATGTGTTTGCTAGAAACCACCTTGTCAACAGTCCTACCAAGGGTGGCAATTTTTTCAAATGATTGAACTCGTGCCAGATGCTTGCATGGTTTTGCACAATTCCCTTATGGCTATGTCCTATTATGACCGGTGCTTGTATTAATATCCATATTGCTAATAATCATCATCTTTTGCATATGGTTTTACAAGGGATCATTCTAAGAATTCTTAGGTTTCTGAATGTAGTGATCTTGTAAATCCATATATAATTTATTACATTGCAGAGCATCCGTTTTATCAATCGTCATATTATAACTAGTGCTTTAATAGTAGAAATTGAACAACAATTTCCAGTGCTTTGTCCAAGATATGTGCAAATTGGTAAAATATTGAATTTGCATATTAAGAGGATCTAGTGTGTTGTGCAATATACTCACAAATTATCTAGCTTATTGTGCAACATACTTGCAAATTAAGGAGATGTCTACTTTAAGAATTTATCTTTCTGTGTGCAATTGTCTAGTGCTTGTATAGATGCTCATATTTTTGATAATTATCATTCCTTGCACATGGCTATACAAGAGATCTTTCTAATATATGTCGGGTTTCTCAATGTAGTGATCTTGTAAATACATTTAAAATTTGTTGATTTGCAATGTGACTACTAGCAAGCATTTTTTTCAATAATCTTGTTAAGTTTCAAAAAATTTCAATTGATTAGGCTCATGCTAGATCCATTTTTTACTAAATCCTGGAATTGATCTCAATTATGCATCTCACAAATTTAAAACAAGTAATAAGACATGTACACCTTAAAAATAACCACTTCAAATCTTAACACATGTACGCCTTGAAAACAATCATATTGAATATTATATCTACCAATGTATATGTAGTATGATTGTCAACCAATACTTGGTGTTAGCACCCAGATCATACCTCAAGGTTGCAGAGAGGCCGAATTGGGGTAACCACAAAACCACTTGAGGAGGGATAAGCTAGCTTCTTATCCTCTAGAGAGGGATCTCTCACTGATACGTTTTAACAGGGACAGATAAATGATTAAAACTGAGATTAGATTGTTGTTTGGTTGAAAACAAAATAGGTATCCATTGGGTAGTGGAGTCAAAATAGACAAAAAATGAATATCATGACAATGCTTAGCAAACAAACCCACTCAGAGGCAAGGAAGCCACCAGCTCACAATCAAAGTGCTTTTAGTTTGATGGTTTAGAAGAAAATGGTAAATAGTCCATCAATATAGAGCATATGGTTATGAATTCTATATCAATTTTAGTAGAAACTGGTTATGAAATGCTTGGAATGAAAAGAATAGAGCATAATAGATATGAATTCTATTATGATACTACACTTATCCAAGCATGAAAAACATGACAATATGGATTAAATAGAGAAGGAGAAACATTCACATAAGGAAGGAATAAACAGACTGCAAGACCGATAACACATGAATCCCTGAGAGAAAATGCTTGTAAGGCTCTGTCAAATTTTATTAAAACAGTCTCAAATACTCAACACAGAGCAATACATGGGTTCCCCAAAATTTTCAACCCTTTAGCATTCATTTACATTGTTTATATAGATCTTCTGATCCTCAAGCTCGACTTGCTCCAATAGAAAATAGTTACAAAACCAGTGACACCTATGCAACAGGTTCGCGACTACATCCAAATGACTAAGTTGGCCAAACCGGCTCAACTTTCTTTTACAAATTTACTGATAATTTTTACCAAATGACAACAGACTCTAACAAAAAAGACAAAATGCTCTGGTAATTGCTCCTTCAGCTGGATGCTTCCATTATCCTTGACTCCTCATGCAGTCAGCTTCAGTTTGGCCTTCCCATATTTTTTAATAAGTTTCCACTACTCGTTTGCTGGAAAATCTAACGTGGCTATATCCTTGAGTAGTACCCTCATCTTGGTGTGCTCTCTGTATGAATATCCCTCGAGGAGTGTATGAGCCTCTTTAAATGTCGAGACTAGCTCGAATTCCTTTTCCAATTTGTCCACTACCGTATTGCCTGTCAGTGGCTGCTTCATGTTTGTGAAACTTCCTTGGTCCAGCCTACACTCCCAAAGCTTGCCTTGATACTCCTCCTTTGTTCTCATTGTACCATATTCCTCCCAAAACATGGGCAGGGCCTTTTTAAATGAGGGATCAAATGCTTCTCTAAACAGCTTCACCTGGTTACCCAGGATGTCTATCCTTGATTGGATAATGTTCACTTGCTGGTTTTTTTGGATTACCTTTTTTGCATAGATGATAGTGGTCACTCTGTCCTTTTTGTTGGTTGCTTGAACCTGTTCTTCAGACAGACCATTTAAGAAATCTATTGCATTATGGGCATAATCCATAGTTTTATTGTTTAGCTTCTCATTGGCCACTGTGACAGCTGACCTTTCCAGTTTGATTACAGCTTCCTTATCTACTGTGAAGTCCAAGTATGGCCTCATCTCCCCTGCTTGTGCAACAATATCATCCCAGATGATCCTCTTTGCCTCCTGTAATGCACCTTGCCCTATAACCCGCTGCTTCAATTTGTCATAATAATCCTACATCGCCTGGTACTTGGTTTCCCAAGCCTCCTTATGCTTTTCTACAGTGTCCTTCAGGGTTCTTAGGTTGGCATTCTTCTTCTTCAGTTTGATTACTTCTATATCATCCAAAGTAGCCTTAGCTATTTTCCCTACAATGGTAAAATCACCAGATTCTATTGAGGGTGTGGTCATGGCTTCTATCTCTTACTCTTTCTCTTTCAACTTATTCTCAAGCCCTTCAACCTGAACCTTTAAGGATTCCTCACTGTCCATTATCAATTTCATGTATTCTTGCCACTTTTTCTCCTTTTCTTCAAATCCTAATAGCTTGGATTTGCAATTAGTCAACTTACCTTGCAGCTCTTCCTTTTCCTCTTCTAGCTCTGCAATTTCAGGTGCATTCACCAGTTGGGCAGCTGGAATCTTCAATTTCGTCTTCAGTGACAGGATCTCCTCATCTTTTTCCTCCAATAGATTATGAATGCTAGCCCTTTTTCTCTCTTCGGTATCAGTGGACAATAGTGAAGCTTTGAACTTTTTCACTTGTGTTTTTATGCTCTTGTTCTCAGCCTTTTCCAATCCCAACTGCTTTTTCACTTTGGCTTTGTTGACCTGCACCTTTGATAGCTCTATGGCAGTCTTGAACAACTTGTTGTAGATGAACTCAACTCTCTCTTTATGCAAATTGATTACATCTGGTATTGGAATGTCTGCTAGATTCACTTTCAATTCTGTGGCCTTATTCTGGGTGGCTATGGCGAGGCTTAAGGTATTATGGGAGAGGTTTCTACTCGCTACCAAGGCCACATCCTTCTTGGATATTTTTCTCACATCAACATAAAATTTAGCTTCTTTTGATATGTTGTCTGGGCTCTCTTCATATTCCTCTAGCAACTCAACCCTCCTTATGCTTGACGCTGCAAGTTTAGTGGGCATTTTGTTAAACACATGCTCCTTAACCTCAAAAGATGGCACTAGGAATCTGACCTTGTTTTTATTGGGCTGTCCTGTTCACTGCTACTAATTGCTGCCCATAATCTTCCACATTTTTCCTCTTTGAGGCTCTTCCTGCACTACTGTTCACATCCATGGGGTCACCATCTTTTGGCTTGCTGGATTTTTCTGCAACAATGGTAATGGGTATAGCTATTGATACTGATGGGATTAGGCTCAGAGAACCAGGCACTATTGGTTTTCTACTTTCAAAAAGGAATTGCATAGAGGAGTGGTCTCTTGGTGTGTCTACTTCCATATGACCTTTTCCAATATATTCTAACCAATTTTCTCTTTCAGCTAGGCCTACGAGCTCAAAATTCTCATAGCCTTTCCCATTGTTTTATTTCCTCTATGAAATTATATGGTGGGGATCATAATTCATTGCTGCCTTTGATGGGAATCCCATGTCACCCATCATTCGTTCAATACTTGGGAGGGATGTCTTGTTTTGGACAATGAAAGAACCCAGTGCCCTTGGGAAACTGATGTCAGATAACTTCCTGTCATCCAGGAAGTGCTCACATTCTACTTTCATCTTTTGCCTTATAAATTCCAAAGGGAGCACTCTCGGTATTAGGAAGGAAGGTAGCACATAGGGGGCATGGGAGAAACCATAAACCCTTATCACAGTCCCATGATTCAACAAAAACCAATCCCCAACCCTCTTCTCCAAGGATGGATGCAATAAGTCCTTCATCTCTTGAAGCACCCTAGGAAGCCTCTTCTGGAAGAAAACAAAATAGATCTCTTCCATGAGGTCATTCATAAAGGTTTTGTAATATGAGTACATATCTAGGGTAAGCTGCACCTCTGGCCCTTGCAGGTTTTCTTCATTTGCTTCCAGGAACATTTTCAACAAATAAGATTGGAACATAAAGGCCCTTGTCTTAGGGAATTCTATGAGTTGGGAGTGGATGCTGTCTGCTAGGGCTTCATCAAATTTTAGGCATGCATACTAGGCAGGAAAATTGGGGTCTGCTGGCTCAATGGGACAAGTGCTTAAAACAAACATCAAACTGATTAGAGGCTTCGTTATATATTGGTCACTGTCCAACCCTACAAACTGAGCCAAGATGGAAATAACACACCTTGACTCTTCTTTGACCAGGACGGCTTCACCAGGAAGAGGTGAGCCTGGGAAGAAGGTATTTGGTAATAGGGAGGCACAGTAAAATCTCTACTTGAGGTCATCTAGGGCTTGTCGAAAATGATGGATCAGGTTTTCCACTCTGTAACTTTGGCATTTCTGACAAAATTCTTCTGGGACGGCTAGGGATTTTATAACTGTGGGGGCATCTACATAGCAAATAATTTTCGAATTTGAGGTATCCAGGAGTGCTCTTCGATCTAGGAGTAATGGTCAACGGACCAGTCTATAAATTCAGGTAAATAGGGGGTTTGACTAGTTGTAAATAAGTGGAAAAAGGAAATATAGACGTTATGGACATCCACCTGTCTAGCTTTCATGGCCTCCAATTTATCCTTAGGAACTTCTATGGAGCAATTTAATAGAATGGTGTCGAAAACCTCATAGTCTTTGTCTTCTACCAGGTCGGTTCAAAGCCTCGAGGTTCAACAAGTCCGGCCATTTAAATAATTTATGGTGGAAATAGATAGTCTACCTGGTCGCTTGACAGCTAGGTGGGCTTCAGAGCTTCTGGTTGGCTAGTCGGTTCTGCACGTTTTACTCCTTTTGCTCTCCGATGCACACAGGACAAATGAGATGTGAATTTCCGTGCAGGCGGGCATTTTTATAATATAAATATGCCATATCACCCTTACAGCTCTGATGGTGATGGGACCACGTCAGCCATCCTTTCATGTGATTAATTCTCAACCGTAGATCTCTTTATCCTTTGCCTTCCAATAGCCCCCGTGGCCTCCAAATCCACCACATGCCACCTTGACAACATCTTTGATTCGCAAAAACATTCCGAACCATCGATCTAGTCTCCTCCTTGATCCTGACCATCCAAGGATGCGGCCCTTTACCAAGTTCATGGATTTTGGTTGTATTGATTTTACATGCAAGTCATATCAGTGAAAAAATTATCAGCCACCGATCTTCAGCCTACTAGATCTGTGTCGTTGGGAGGTGCCGCGCTTTAACAAAAGTTCACGGATTTCAATAATAACCTTTTTTGTGCATGTCTAAATCGTGACCAAAGTATCAACCGTTGATCTGCGCCACCCGTCGTCAATCTTCTTTGACATACCCGCTGGCTAGCACCCCGCCAGTGCTTAAAAGACCTTTATCTTTTCCCGCGAAGGAGGCTCATGACCGTTGATCTTCCCCGCCTTTGATCTAAACTATATATAGGCATCAATCAGCACCGCGGGCACATTCCTTTATGTTTAAACCTCTGGTCACCATTAAGACTGTAGCTTGCTCAAGACTCTTATCTCGGCTCCAAGTTCAACTGCACAAAGCTGTGATATATTTAACCTTTGTGTCCCACGAATCAATGGTTAGGCTTTCCTTGGTTACTTTCATGGATCTGGAACCTTTCATTCTCCAAAAACCCTTCTACACATTTAGCACAAAAACAGGTGCTAACAACTGACTCCTACTGGGGATGCTATCCTCCCTGTGTGGTAGCAAAGAACCCTCGTAGACCAATGCCTTATCGATTTGGGTGACTCAGACAAGAAAATCAAACCCCCGCCTTCTCTGGTTTTATTCCGAACACACAGACAAAACAAAAACTATTGCTACCCCCTCCAGATCTTAGGGCCTTCGCTTTGGGCTTCAAATCTCTTAGTTAGCCATAAGTATTTATTTGCAACTGAAAAAACCAAATATATACAAACTATGGTACAAGAGTTACCTGTCATCTCTAGGACAGGTAATGTTTAAAAAATATCCCATTCACTGGACCTCCTGTCCATGGAGATCCATCTTGATGCTCCAGGATGAATGAGTTCACACCCCTGTTTGCTGCAATGATATATGGGCCCACCCACATGTGATCAAATTTACCATGTTTATCCTCTTTAGGAGTGTCCCATTTTAAAACTAAATCATTAACCTGAAATTGTTCTTCTTTCACCTTGCTATCAAAGGTGCTTTTCATCTTTTCTTGGTGCATTTGTACTTTGTCATAAGCTCTGTCTCTAAACTAAATTAATTCAATAATCTAGTTTACTCTCCTCTGCATATGATTAGGTTCATCCTCCTTCCCTTGTAACAAATTCATGACTGGAAGCCCTAATGAGGTGGGAAAAACAACTTCTGCTCCATACACCAGCTGAAAAGGTGACATCCCAATGGCCCTTTTAGTGCTGATCCTATCATCCCACAGAGCATATTTCAATTTTGTGTGCCAGTCTCTTTTGTTTTCCTCCAGCAGCTTCTTAATTATCCTCACCAAGCTTTTGTTAGAGGATTCTGCCAGCCCATTTCCCTGTGGATAGTATGCAGTGGAATGATTTAGGATGATGTGGTATTTGTGACAGAAGTTTATCATTTTCTTGGACTTCAAAGCAACTGCATTGTCCGTTACAATTCTCTTGGGGAACCCAAATCTGGACAAGATGTTATCCTCCAGAAAATCCATGATAACATTCTCAGTAGCCCTCCTAGTTGGTATGGCCTCAATCCATTTAGTAAAATAATTTGTGGTTGTAAGGGTCCACTTGTGCTGACCAGAAGAGTTTGGGTTCATCTCCCCAATGAAGTCTAACCCCAACTGCTGAAATGGTGCTTCCATTGAGATTGGGTTGAGGGGAAGTGAAACCAAATTCCTCTTACCATCGAAGATCTAACATTGATGGCAAGTAATAGTCTCCTTGTATACATCAGCAAACAGAGAAGGCCAATAGAACCCATCTCTCAGAATCTTGTTGGTTGTCACCTTCCAGGAATGGTGACCCCCACAATCTCCCTTATGAAAATCTTTCATGGTTTGTCGGGCTTCATTTTCTAGCAAACAATTCAACAGTACACCTCCAGGATCCTTCCAGTATAAGTGTTGGTTCATGATGCAGAATTTGGTAGCCTTCAATTTTATAGACCTGGCCCTTGTTTTGCTCAACCTTGCAGGTGCTTGCAAATTTTGTAGCACATATATAATGTCATCATACAAAGGGGAAATAGAGAAATCTAGTATTACCTGCACTCATGTGTCCAACTAACTTGAATGGTATTCCAAGAAATTTATTTGCAGATATTCACAATTTTCCTTAGACATCATTTTTTCCAGCTCCTGCCCCTTTATCAGCTTGGTAGGTTTGATATCCAGATCATACTCCAACAGAGCAACAATCCACTTTTCCCTTTTCCCTTCAGGATCTGGCTGGGTGAGGATGCTCTTTACTGCATTATTTGGGACAAGAGCAATAATATGTGAATGCGGGATGTGTACTCTGAAATATTTCAAGGATTTCACTAGAGCATTTGCTTACTTCTCCATTATATGTCATACTTTAATTCCCCATCTCTCAACACCCTACTAAAAAATGCAATAGGCTGCTCAACATTTTGGCTATTCTTTTGCAAAAGTACTCCATCCACTGTATGTTTAGAAGCATAGGAAAAAATCAGGAAATATTTAGAAAAATATGGGCTGGCTAGGACTGGGGCTTTGGTGATGGCCTTCTTAATGCCCTTGAATGATTCCCTGGCCTCATCTGTCCATTTTATCTGATTTTATTTTCTTAGCATGTTTGTAATGTTCCTCATTATTTCTACAAAACTGGGGATACATATTCTTAGGAAACCTACTTTCCCAATGAAAGACTGCACCTCTTTCTTGCTCCTTGTTTCCCCTACCTTCTGAATTTCCCTAACTATCTCTGGGTTGATCTTGATACCATCTTTTGAAATGATATGCCCAAGGATCTTGGCCTCTTCTAATGCAAAATTGGACTTCTTTGGATTGAGAGAAATACCATATTTTCTGCATTTGATAAAGACCCTTTCCAGGTGCTTAAGGTGTTCTCTGTCAGATTTGGAGTAGACTGTTATATCATCCATATACACCACCACAAACTTATCTTTCTCCTGAGGAAATTCCATGTCCATTACATGCTAGAAGGTGGCCCCTGCATTCATTATCCCAAAGGGAATCTTTGCATACATAAATGTGCCCTGGGGAGTGGTAAAGGCAGTCTTTTCTTGGTTTTCTGGGCACACTTTGACTTGATTATACCCTGAGAACCCATCCATGGTTGAGATCCTCTCAGATCCTACCACCTTCTGTAGGATATGCTCCATCTTTTGCAATGGGTAGTTATCCTTCAGTGACACCTTGTTAAGGTTCCTGAAATCTATACAAATTCCGATTTCTCCATTCCTTTTCCTGACAAGTACCAGATTAGCTATCCATTTTGAAAATCTCAGGGTGACAATGATCTTGGCATTGAACAATTTTCTGATTTCCTTGTCTATCACAGGTAGCAATTTTGGGTTTATTCTCCTTATCTTTTGCCTAAAAGGCTTCTCTCCAGGATTGATTGGGATTGAATGTTGTATAATAGAAGTGTCATACTCCTTTAGGTCCTCATAGCTCCAAGGAAAAACATCAATGTACTTCTTCATCAATTTTAAATACTCAGCCTTTTCTTTAGTAGGGATATTTTTGGATAATTTTACAATCCGAGGCTCTTCTTTGGTTCCCAGGTTCTAGTCCTCCACAATGTCATTGGTAGGCTCGACCTTAGGATTCTTAGCTGCATCATTTTGATCAAATAAATTTTCCAAAGGTATCAAGCCCTTGGGGATATAATTACTCTTCAGCTGGATGATATCCTTTCTACCCAACATGTCTTTCCATCCCTTACCTCCAGTCTCTTCGTCTTCGGCCTGCTCTTTGCCAACTTATCCCTCTAGGTTCTCGTTTTCCGTTTCAACCTATACATTCGCGAGTTCATAAGGAAATTCTAAGAACCTCTTAATCTGCATGTCATCATCAAACACCCGCCAATACTTGGAATTGTCTGGGATTGAGGGCATGTTAACTATTTCTACTTCATTCTTTGTATGGGAGTAGATTGGGGTTTTAAAACCCCCAGTAGTAGTGGCCAATGAATCTGCCACCTGATTCTCAATCCTGGGTATTACCCTGATCTTATGTTCTGAGAAATAGTTACCAAACATGTCCCATACTTCATTCCTATAGGCTCTCATCCTAGGATGTTTGGTCTGATAGTTATCATTTACTTGGTTTATCACCAACTCTGAGTCTCCAAATACCTGTATTCTCTTTTCTCCCATATCCTTCAAAGCTTGCAATCCCAGCAACAGGGCTTCATACTCTACTACATTGTTAGTGCAATCAAAATTCAGGTTATATGAGAGGGCTTTAAATTCTCTGTCAGGTGGGATGATCCAGACCCCTGCACCAGTGCCATTTTTGCTCAAATACCCATCGAAATATATTGTCCACAAACCTTCTTCATTCTTGCTTTCTTTCCAAGGCCTCTTGCCTCGCTACAAACTCCTTATCGTCCTCCACTTCCAGGTGTATAGGAACCTTAGGATCAATTCGGGGCCCATCATTAAAGAATATGGAGGATCCTAAGTCTGTATCAATAACATATATAGGGTGGTTTTCAGGTTTGTCTGGGGCTACTGACCATAAAAGCCAATCTCTTCTCTCTGTAAAGTCTCATGTTTCCTCCAAATAGACAGATGGTGGCATAGGACCAGTCTAGTTGCATATTTCCTCTTAGCTTTGATGCCCAAGATCTGGACAATAGCATTCCAAACTTTGCAGGGATGTCATCCACCACTATGTCCATTACAATGCTCTTGGCAGGAAGCTGGGTCAATGTTACTACCATGTCCTTTATCAACCCTAGACATTTGACCTTCCTGGAGTCGAAGGAGTACAAATCTTTGTAAGGCCTGGTGACTTCTAAACCCAACTCATCCACCACTGTTTTGGGCATCAAGTTGTGAGAGGCACTAGAATCTATTAGTGCATTGTGTAAAATCATGTCATGAACATTCAAACTCAAATAGAATGGGGGAATATCCTCATCATATTCCTCTTCAAGATTGGGCCCAAAAACAATTGTAGGAGCATCATCTGTCACTTCTAAAATATCTTGCTGACAGTCACCTTGACCACTAACCATTTTGGTAATCTGCTCCCTATATTCATTGTTCTTTAACAGCTCATTAAAAGGGATAGATATCTTTACCTTTGACAGCTCAGACTTCAAACTGAAGGATGAAACTAATTTATTGATGTCAATTGGTTATGACTATCTAGTTTCCTTGGACTGATGTTCTTTATTTTCTTAATTATTGTGTGCAACAACTTCCTGTTGTTTTTCCTTTGGCTTCTCTAGGCCCCTTCATGCAGCAGCCTCCTACAGTTTTTCATTCTGTTTATCAGTGTTTTGCTGAGCATTAGAAGACTGGTTCTGATTAGACTTCCCTTTGTTTATATTCACATCCCTATTCCTTAGCTTCAACTTTCTTTGAAAGTCATCTACTGCATTCTGGTAGCCCATTTGATATTGCTGTGAGTCCAACTCTGGAATGGAACTAGAACCTGATTTGGTGAAGAAATCATGCTCCCTTTCAGTCATGTATACTTCATGGTCGAGGGTATCAAGGTGGTGAATCTGCTCATTCATTGGGTCTTCCCACCCTTCTTCATCTACCATATTCTCAAGGAAAGGGGGCCTTATCTGCTGCTCATCAGGATTCCTTTGGTTTCTTTAAGGGAATGGCCTCCTAAAGTTAGGATTCCTCACCTGATTCTCAGGCTAGTCTCTATTAGGAGGTTTGTTATCCAAGGCTATCCTATCCATCAGTTTCTCCATGGTTTTCATCATCATTTCGAACTTCACATCACTAGTGGAGGAAGAAGTGGAAGCAGAGGTATGGATTTCTATTCTCTTCTTTTCTACTTCTGTTTTCCCCTTCAATTTCCCAGAAGCCATCATGTTTGCTTCTACTTCTATGGCATCCTTAAACATAGTAGGCAGGGTGGGTGATTTCCTTTCTCTCAGTAGGCATGAGAAATCTCCCTCAAAGGCATCTACATAATGGAGTTTTGCAGCACCTACCAAGGGATTTATATCAGCTGGGATAGAATTGTACGCTCTCATGAATCTGCTATAGAACTCATGCACAGACTCAAAGTTCCCTTTCTTCAGGTGGTTATATTGGGACAAGATTTGTGATGGACTCTTTACTGCCTCCCATCTATCTAGGAACAATATTTGGAAGGCTGCAAGGGTATGGATCGATGCATTTGGTAAATCTTTGAACCATTTCTTAGCCTCTCCTGTTAAGCTTTGTGCAAACAGCCTCATCTTAGAATCTTCATGGTCCACTTCCTCTAGGTCAATAAAATCTTCAAACCTATCTACATGTTGCCTTGTTGAAAAATCACCCTCCCCATCGTACAAGATAATTCTCTAAGTAGTTTTGAGGGAGGTCATGCAAAAACAGCTAGTAGAGCTAAGGGGGAAAACCTAACTCCCATTGGTCTTGGTGGATTCTGAGCTACAGGAGGATTATTCTGAGGAAGATTCTAGATAGTGATATGAGGCCAAGGGGTCTGGAAATGAGGTTTAGCTCTTGCATCTTTAATAGTATTCTGCAAATGAGACCACACAGGATCTAACAGATATGAACCAAGGTTACTCATACTTCCTTTAGCTAAATTTAGATCTGACTTTGATTTAGATTTTAACAAAGGTCTTCCAATATTTACTTCTAAATTCACTTCATGAAAATTTGATGACTCTTCCTTGGATGCATATTTTTCAATACAAGCACTAGCCTTATCTTTTGTACTTCTATGCCTAAGCAAGACTTCTGGATTTTCCATGTCTAGCAAAATCTCAGCGATAGGATTACCTCTTGTGTGGATCTTTCTAGGGGCTAGGATGCCTTCTAAGATTTCTTTAGAAATGGACTTGGGCTCGTCAACTCTTCCCAGTGGAGTCTCCTTTGAACAAAAATCTCAATGAGTGGAGTCTCCAGGGCAAATTAAACCTTCTTTAAATCCAGAGACCTCTTCTCACCCTCAGAAATATCTTCTTTCTTTGAAAAATGAAATTCTCTGTCGTTCTCCCAGGGATGATGCAACACTCATTCCCTGGCAACAGCGCCAATATGTTAGCACCCAAATTGTACCTCAAGGTTGTAGAGAGGCCGAATTGGGGTAACCACAAAACCACTTGAGGAGGGATAAGTTGGATTCTTATCCTCTAGAGATGTATCTCTCACAGATACGTTTTAACAGGGCCAGATAAATGATTAAAACTGAGATTGGATTGTTGTTTGGTTGAAAACGAAATAGGTATCCATTAGGCAGTTGAGTCAAAACAGGCAGAAAATGAATGTCATGACAAGGCTTAGCAAACAAACCCATTCAGAGTAAAGGAAGCCACCAGCTCACAATCAAAGTGCTTTTAGTTTGATGATTTAGAAGAAAAAGGTAAACAGTCCATCAATATAGAGCATATGGTTATGAATTCTATATCAATTTTAGTATAAAATGGTTATGAAATGCTTGGAATGAAAAGAACAGAGCATAATAACTATGAATTCTATTATGATACTACACTTATCCAAGCATGAAAAACATGACAATATGGATTAAATAGAGAAGGAGAAACATTCACATAAGGAAGGAATAAACAGACTGCAAGACTGATAACACATGAATCCTTGAGAGAAAATGCCTGTAAGGCTCTATCAAATTTTATTAAAGCAGTCGAAAATACTCAACACAGAGAAATACACGGGGTCCCCAAAATTTTCAACCCTTTAGCATTCATTTACATTGTTTATATAGATCTTCTCAGCCCTAGGCTCGACTTGCTCCAACAGAAAATAGTTACAAAACCAGTGACACCTATGCAACAGGTTCGCCACTACATCAAAATGACAAAGTTGGCCAAACTAGCTCAACTGTATTTTACAAATTTACTGATAATTTTTACCAAATGATAACAGACTCTAACAAAAAAGACAAAATGCTCTGGTTACTACTTCTACAGCTGGATGCTTCCATTATCCTCAACTCTTCATGTAGTTAGCTTCAGTTTGGCCTCCCCATATTTTTCAATAATTTTCCACTACTCGGTTGCTGGAAAATCTAACTTGGCAATCTCCTTGAGAAGTACCCTCATCTCGGTGTGCTCTCTGTATGAATATCCCTCGAGGAGTGTATGAGCCTCTTTAAATGTCGAGACTAGATCAAAGTAATTTGCCAATTTTTCAACTACCGTCTTGCCTGTCAGTGGCTGCTCCATGTGTGTGAAACTTCCTTGGTCCATCCTGCATTCCCAAAGCTTGAATTTAAATTCCTCCTTTGTTCTCATTATACCATCTTCCTCCCGAAACATGGGCAGGCCCTTTTTAAATAAGGGATCAAATGCTTCTCTGAACAGATTCACCTGTTAGGCGGGATGTCTATCCCTGATTGGATAATGCTCAGGTGCTGGTGTTTTTGGATTACCATTTTCACACAGATGATAGTGGTCACTCTGTCCTTTATGTTGGCTGCTTGAACTTGTTCTTCAGACAGGCCATTTAAGAACTCTATTGCATTCTGGGCATAATCCATAGGTTTCTTGTTTAGCTTCTCATTGGCCACTGTGATAGGTGACCTTGTCAGTTTGATTACAACTTCCTTATCTACCATGAAGTCCGAATATGGCCTCAGTTTCCCTACTTGTGCAACAATATCATCCCATATGATCCTCTTTGCCTCCTGCAATGCACCTTTCCCTATAACCTGCTGCTTCAATTTGTCATAATCATCCTGCATCGCCTGGTACTTGGTTTCCCAAGCCTCCTTATCCTTTTCTGCAGTGTCCTTCAGGGTCCTTAGGTTGGAATTCTACTTCTTCAGTCTGATTACTTCTGTATCATCCAAAGTAGCCTTGGCTATTTTCCATACTCTGGTAAAATCACTAGATTCTATTGAGGATATGGTCATGGCTTCTATCTCTTGCTCTTTCTCTTTCAACTTCTTCTCAAGCCCTTCAACCTGAACCTTTAAGGATTCCTCACTGTCCATTATCAATTTCATGTCTTCTTGCCACTTTTTCTCCCTTTCTTCAAATTCTAATAGCTTGGCTTTGCAACCAGTCAACTTACCTTCCAACTCTTCTTTTTCCTCTTCTAGCTCTGCAATTCAGGTGCATTCACCAGTTGGGCAGCTGGAATCTTCAATTTCTTCTTCAGTGACAGGATCTCCTCATCTTTTTCCTCCAATATATTCTGAATGCTAGCCCTTTTTCTCTCTTCAGTATTAGTGGACAATAGTGAAGCTTGGAACTTTTTCACTTGTGTTTTCATGCTCTTGTTCTCAACCTTTTCCAATCCCAACTGCTTTTGCACTTTGGCTTTGTTGACCTTCACCTTTGATAGCTCTATGAAAGTCTTCAACAACTTGTTGTAGATCACCTCACCTATCTCTTTATGCAAATTGATTACATCTGGTATTGGAATGTCTTCTAGATTCACTTTCAATTCTGTGGCCTTATTCTTGGTGGCTAAGGCAAGGCTTAAGGTATTCTAGGAAAGGTTTCTACTCGCTACCAAGGCCACAACATCAACAAACAATTTAGCTTCTTCTGATATGTTGTGTGGGCTCTCTTCATATTCCTCCAGCAACTCAACCCTTCTTTTGCTTGATGCTGCAAGTCTAGTGGGTGTTTTGTTAAACACATGCTCCTTAACCTCAAAAGATGGCACCAGGAATCTGACCTGCTTTTTCTTGGGCTGTCCTGTTTTCACTGCTACTAATTGCTACCTAGAATCTTCCACCTTTTTCCTCTTTGAGGCTCTTCCTGTACTACTATCCACATCCATGGGGTCACCACCTTCTGGCTTGTTGGATTTTTCTACAACAATGGCAATGGGTATAGTTGTTGATACTAACGGGATTAGGCTGGGAGAACCAGGCACTAGTGGTTTGATACTTTCAAAAAGGAATTGCACAAAGGAGTGGTCTCCTAGTGGGTCTACTTCCATCTGACCTTTGTCAATATATTCTAACCAATTTTCTCTTTCATCTCGGCCCGCGAGCTCAAAATTCTCATAGCCTTTCCCGTTGTTTTCTTTCCTCCTCTATGAAATTATATGGTGGGGATCATAATTCATTGCTGCCTTTGATGGAAATCCCATGTCACCCACCATTCGTTCAATACTTGGGAAGGATGTCTGGTTTTGGAAAATGAAAGAACCCAATGCCCTTGGGAAATTGATGTCAAATAACTTCTTGTCATCCAGGAAGTGCTCACATTCTACCTTT
Organism: Larix kaempferi; assembly: GCA_027924585.1. Lineage (NCBI taxonomy): Eukaryota > Viridiplantae > Streptophyta > Pinopsida > Pinales > Pinaceae > Larix > Larix kaempferi. The sequence continues at coordinate 3,658,806 of BSBM01000091.1, forward strand.
AGCTTTTTCCTTATAAATTCCAAAGGGAGCACTCTGGGGGTTAGGAAGGCAGGTAACACATAGGGGGCATGGGAGAAACCATAAACCCTGATCACAGTCCCATGCTTCAACAGAAACCAATCCCCAACCCTCTTCTCCATGGATGGCTGCAATAAGTCCTTCATCTCTTGAAGCACCCTAGGAAGCCTCTTCTGGAAGAAAACAAAATAGATCTGTTCCATGAGGTAATTCATAAAGGTTTTGTAATATGAGTACATATCTAGGGTAAGCTGCACCTCTGGCCCTTGCAGGTTTTCTTCATTTGCTTCCAGGAACATTTTCAACAAATAAGACTGGAACCTAAAGGCCCTTGTCTTAGGGAATTCTATGAGCTGGGAGTGGACGTTGTCTGCTAAGGCTTCATCAAATTTTAGGCATGCACACTGGGAAAGAAAATTGGGGTCTGTTGGATCAATGGGACACATGCTTAAAACAAACATCAAACTGATTAGAGGCTCAGTTATATATTGGTCATTGTCCAACCCTAGAAACTGAGCCAACATGGAAATAACACACCTTGACTCTTCTTTGAATAGTCCGGCTTCACCAAGAAAAGGTGAGCCCGGGAAGGAGGTATTTGGTAATAGGGAGGCATAGTAAAAGCTCTGCTTGAGGTCATCCAAGGCTTGTCGAAAATGTTGGATCAAGTTTTCCACTCTGTAACTTTGGGATTTCTGACAGAATTCTTCTGGGACAGCTAGGACTTTTCTAACTATGGGGGCATCTACATAGCAAAGAATTTTCGAGTTTGAGGCGTCCAGGATTTCTCTTCGATCTGGGGATTAATGGCTGGTGCACCAGTCTATAAATTGAGGGCAATATGGGGTCTGATTGGTTGTAAATAAGTGGAAAAAGGAAAGATAGACATTATGGACATCCACTTGTCTGGCTTTCATGGCCTCCAATTTCTCCTTAGCAACTTCTATAGAGCAATTTAACAGCATGGTGTCGAACACCTCACAATCTTTGTCTTCTACCAAGTTGATTGTCTTAGGGGCTTGAAAGCTTGGAGGTTCAACAAGTCCGGCCATTTAAATAGTTTATGGTGGAAATAGACAGTCTACCTGGTCGCTTGATAGCTAGGCGGGCTTCAGAGCTTCTGGTTGGCTGGCCAATTCTGCATGTTCTACTCCTTTCGCTCTCTGATGCACACATGACAAATGAGATACGAATTTTCATGCAGGAAGGCATTTTTACAATATGAATATGCCATATAACCCTTACAACTCTGATGGTGATGGGACCACGTCAGCCATCCTTTCATGTGATTAATTCTCAACTGTAGATATCTTTAGCCTTTGCCTTCCAATAGCCCCCGTGGCCTCCAACTCCACCACATGCCACCTCGACAGCATCTTTGATTCGCAAAAACATTCCCAACTGTCGATCTGGTCTCCTCATGGATCCTGACCATCCAAGGATGCATCCCTTTACCAAGTTCACGGGTTTTGGTTCTGTTGATTTTACATGCAAGTCACATCAGTGAACAAATTCTGAGCTGCCAATATTTAACCTATTAGATCTGCGCCATTAGGAGGTGTCGAGCTTTAACAAATGTTCACGGATTTGAATCATAACCTTTTTTGCACATGTCTAAATCGTGAACAAAGTATCGACCGTTGATTTGCGCCACCCGCCGTCAATCTTCTTTGACCTGCCCGCTGGCTAGCACCCCGCCAGCACTTAAAAGACCTTTATCTTTTCCCGTGAAGGAGGCTCATGACCTTTGATCTTCCCCACCTTTGATCTAAACCATATATAGGCGTAAATCAGCACTGCGGGCACATTCCTTTATGTCTAAACCTTTGGTCACCATTAAGATTGTAGCTTCCTCAAGACTCTTATCTCGGCTCCAAGATCAACTGCACAAAGCTCTGATATCTTTAACCTTTGGATCCTGCAGATCAAGGGTTAGGATTTCCTTGACTACTTTCATGGATCTGGAACCATTCATTCTCCAAAAACCCTTCTACACATTTAGCACAAAAACAGGTGCTAACACTTGGCATATACTAATATACTTCTCAGTGCATATTTTTAATGAAAAGATAGGTTGTGACCATTTCAATTCTATCAGGCATGTGTAACTTTTCTAGTATAAGAGTTCATTTGCACTATCCAATTGCAAATGTGTAACCTTTAATACTTTGGAGCCACGTTCCATTTAACATTCACAACTTTTCTAGATGTTAAGGCTTGGCTTAGGAAAAGTCTCATTAAGTCCACTCTTGGTGCCAAAAATACATCCCCAAAAAAATACTTTGTCACTAAAAGAAACCTATTTTTTCAATTTCAAGGTTGCCCACAATAATCAACGAAGTTGCTTGCCTAATTAATGCACATTCAAATTCAAAGCAATTATGCGATCCAAAATTTCTCTTCAATCGATAATATCATTAGAATCCATGTACTAACTAGACCTTTGTTTTAAATAAAGCAACTTCTCTTATCATTGGTATGCTTCGAATTATGCCTTTGTTCAAACTAAAGCTATGTCAATAGAATATTCCTGAAGCTTTATCACAATACAATTATAAAAGGAACCACTATGTGTCTCACCATTACTCCATTTTTTCATGGGAACCTTATACTAGCCTTTTTCTTAGCACAGGTGAAGATCACTTCTTCCTATTTCTCATCGAGCCTCATCAACGAAGAAAAGGAGGAGAGAGAATTCAAGGAAGTAGAAGAGTCTATAAATCAAATCCCTTAAATTAGGGTTTTTAATAGCCATTGTTGTAGGTTGATTGGCCATGCACATAGCCAATTCTATCACTTGTCATAATCAATTTTTATTTCAAATTTGCTCATACTTGATCAATTGTACTAATAGTTTTTTGTAATTCCCATTGCACACATAACCTGCTTCACTAGTGTTTTCTTCCTTCTGTATGGCATGATATCTTTCTCTCTTGTTATAAATATATTATATATTTCTCATGAATATAGAAATTAGTTTTCATTTTATATATATATATATGGATATTTTGGGGTCTAATTTGCTCATATTTGATCAGTTGTCATTCCACAAATAATTGGCATGTTACCATTGTCTTTTGTTATAACTATGGCATAAAATTGTTATCAATATGGCATATAGTCATAAATGTATTTACATTTACCGTTATTTTGTTGCAGCTATGTCACTGCTTTGCTAACCATTGCAATTCCAAATGGCTAATGCCAAATCAAAAACATTGCAATTGCACCCATCCTCATGTCATTCCTCTTGCATTTCCCTTTTGCTCTGGTTACATACATTGCAACTTGTGGCTCTTGCTTTGTAAATGTAACAAAATTTGTAAATTTTATTAATTCTTATTATAAATTGTTTGGTTATATTTTTATAAATATTATTTTATATTTAGAAATTTCATATGATTGAAGAATATTTTGTTGGATATTTGTCAGAAAGATTCAAAATTAAAAACGAAAATTTAAAAATATTACAAATAAAGTAAAGTCAAAGGGAGGCCAATACAATTGGTTCATTTCCATAAGATCTTTAAATGTTGAGAATTTTTAAAAAATCTAACATAGTTAATTATTATAATTTTTTCATATGAAGAAATTATGAAAATCTATATATTAAATAAATTTTATATAGTTTTAAAGTTATTACTCCATGATTTTAGGCAAAGACTATATGTTCCATGTTTACCTATTTATTGACATCAAAAATATAGTTTTTATAAAGCTATGTAAACATTATGTTAAAATTTGTAGTTACTAATATTTTTTGAAAAACATGTATTGACATTTTATTTGTCGAGAGGTGTTGAATTGACCACTTTTATTATTGTCGGGGTTAAAATAATTAAGAAAAAGAATAAACTTACCTTAACTTTAACCTTACCTTATTGCTATTTCTCGGCCCCCAAGTAATCGTCACGTACCTTGTTATGTCCTCCTGCCATGGATTTGATATTGCTTGGCATGAACGTAAGATCAGGTTATCCATTTTTTGTCCTCCTGTCATGGATTTTCTATTCCTTGGAATGAAATTAAAATCATCCAGTCCTTCGTTCTATCCTCTATAATCAATGTTTTCTATTGCTTGTTGCGATCTTGTCTGGAGTTAAGCTGCATACACCATGATCTTTCCAGGGCGCTTAGTTATGATAGATTTGGTACATTTATTTTCATCTTGTTGCACCCATAGCACCCAGATATTTTAGATGCATATTAACCATTGCACCCAAATATTCCAGATGCATAAAATATGCATTATTTCCCATAATTGAAATTCATGCTCCCTCATGCTTGTTTGGATCCGTGAACATGTGGGAAGTATTCAATTCTCCTTGAAGTGAAACCATGGGACAGTGAAACAAATATGCAAAAGCTGGAGGAAACAACATGCAACCTTGATATGCAGGCTTTCTATGGAGAGCCTCAAACTAATTCTAGTGGGATGTGGAATTAAGAAGTTGTCAAGATGATTGACACAACTATCAGGATTAAGATTCAAATGAAAAGGAGGGAAATGATACAGATAGTGAAGACTCATGGCGACAAAAGCATGCAAAGAGTCCTGAACTTGCTTGGGATTTTAATTTGGATGCTACAAATTTTATATTGAAAGATAACGTAATTTTTTTATTGCCCATTTCTTTCAATCACGAGTCACGAGTGATTCTTATGCCATTGTTTCATTCAGTAAAATCTTTTTCTTGCTCTGGCATAGATGCCGTAGTAATTGTCTAAGTTTTTTTTTTCAAATTTGATTATTGTATAAGGTCCCTCATTTCATATATTATCTATCTTACAACATTCACCAAGGCATTCCACACCAAGAACTAATTGCAATAAAATTTTATTGTATTGAGGCCAAATGCTCAATCAAACACTAGTCTAAGACTCTAAGCAATATTTTAGTTTCTTTGTGTTGTATTTTCTAAGTTATGGGTTATGTCCTGGAATTTGTAGTCTTTGGATTCAAATTTTGAGGCACTGTAAACTAATGCAGGGATATTAGTCACTAGTGGATTTTTTCTCAAGTTAGTATGACATTGGGAATTAGATTGAATGTAATTATTCCTGCAGTGGAAGTTGTCACTATGATGAATTTGGAACCAACTCTTCTAACCATTTCTACATAGTGGAAAGTGTCACTCTAATGACTTTGGATCCAACTCTTCTAACCATATATCCTTCTATCATAATTTACTAACGACATAATTTTCTAATGAAAATATCTTTGATGGAAAAATAAGTTCTATGTCAGAGGTTCAACCCTATTCTAGCTTGAAAATATCCTTGGAAAACCTCATCTCATTTCACTAGGTCATGTAAGTCACCTTGTTTACGATGATGATGTTCAGGTTGTTGCTACAAGCTCATCATGCCCAAAAATTGAGATCTAGAACCACTGTAGCCAAACTCCTCGACATCGAATCCATGCATTTTTTCCCAATACAGGAACCCTGCAGGGAACTGATGCACATGATTGAAACCACTGTTAGGATGAAGATTAAAATTACAAGGAGGCAAGGATTTGGATAATGAAGGATCATGGCCACAAAATCATGCAAAGAGTCCTGAACTTGCTCATGATTTTCTTTTGGATACTGCAACTGTTATATTCAAAGAGAAGGTAATATTTCTTCTTTCTCATTTCATTTAGTCACGAGTCACTAGTGATTCTTATGCCATTGTTTCATTCAGTGATGTTTTTTCTTGCTCTGGAACAAATGTCATAGTAGTTGTTTGGGATGATTTTTAATTTTTTTTTTTGTATTTTATAAGGTTCCTTGTTTGATATCTTATCTAGATTACAACATTCATCAGGGAATTCCATACTAGTAACTAATTGAAATAAAATTTTATTGTATTGAGGCCAAATGCTCAATCAAAATCTTGTCTAAGACTCTAAGTAATATTTTAGGTTCTTTGTGTTGTTTTTTTCTAAGTTCTAGCTTTTGTTTTGGATTTGCATTCTTTGGAATCGATGTTTGAAGCACTGTAAGCTACTGGGATATCATTGTTAGTGTTTTTTTCCTCATTTTAGGAAACATAAAAATTTGAATTGGACACTAGATGTGGGTCTAAATCAAGCCCCGTATGAGACCAATTGGGTCATAGGGTTTCATAATACCGGGAGGTGGCGAAGTAGCGAATGTGATGCAAGGATTAGTGATTTTGAACCGTGGATGCCATGGAAAGCATCGTGGGGAACCAATTTGGGCATAAGGTTGTACAATATTGGGAGTTGGCAAAGTTTGGAAAGCAGTGTGATTGTTATTGTTATTTTTTTAGTTTAGTATTTAACTGGGAATTGTTAACCGATACTGACTATGAAGAATAATCTCCATTAATCTAGGAATTTTAGGAATTTTAGAGATCAATTTCCATCCCAAAAATGTGAAATAATATATATTTTTCTAATGCCTATTGGCATAATTAATATATTTATTATGATAGATATACAACGTTTTTCTTAGAGTGGAGAATTATAAATTTGTTTGAATCATAATGGCCATGGTTTTCCTCTTTTAATCAATACATTATTCAAACCGAATGAGATTGCATATAATATTTTCGACCTTTTTTTAGCAATGAGTCTGAGTGGATGGATACAGTTGGTTTTGTAAATATGTACTCTAAATGGATTTGATTTCCCATTTTGGATCCATACTAAGGCATTAAACTCCACGAATTTGATCTCATATGTATACTTCTTATCAATTGAATGGAAACAATTCTCAAGTTGTTATTTTATGGACTGTTGTATTGTTTGCATGTAAAATTAATATAATGTTCATAATAGATATTTTGATCATTTTTGTCATTAGCCTAGTAATCAAAACCCCAATACCTTTATGTGTTTTTCTAATATATTTTGAGAAAAAGTTATCTTTAAAAAAAAATTGAGGTAACATGTGTCTGATTACTCATTTTATGCGAATTGCAACAATATTAAATTTACATAAATGATACTTGACCAAGTTTGACAATATTAGTAAACCATGGTTTAATATTGTTTGATTTTGGTTAACCATGGTTTACTTTTTTGAACCTTGGTTGTGTATGGTTGAATTTGTTTAGGTAACATTACCTTTACTTTTCCATCATTGACTATGGTTGGAAATGGGTGACAAAAGATGATCAAATAATTTATACCATGGTTAAATATTGTTTGACCATGGTTGAATATAGAATACAATGGTTGACTTAAATGAATCATGGCTTACTATAGTTGATGTTGGATTACCATGGTTTACTTTAATTATGGTTGAATTTAGTGAACCATGGTTGACAATAAATGCCTTTGGTTTTTGTATTAATTTACTATGATTAACCATTGTTGATTATGTTTGGAGATGCTTGGCTAATACTGATCGTAGCCTACCATCAATGACTATTGTTTTACCGTGGTTGAATATCTAGTGAACTATGTGTGACTGTCGTTAACTTTAATTAACCATGGCTTATATAAGTAGAATATGGTTGATTTTGTTGAGCAATGGTTGACCATGTTTGGACATCTTCTACCATGGTTCACAAAGGGTGGAAAATGATGGTTGAATAAATTTGATTATAGTGAAGCATGGTTGACTATTGGCTATGCATGGTTGACTCTAGAGAACCATGGTGGACTACAATTATGTTTGGTTAAGTATGGTTAACTACAGTGAACTGTGGTTGATGTTACCTTGGTTGTGTATGATTCAATTTGTTTAGGTAACATTGACTCTATTTAATCATGTTTGAAAAACCATTGTTGATCACAAGATGTTCTCTGGCATTCATAATTATGTCATTTGTTTACTACCTTTTCCTTCAGCCATCTATGTGATTAGTTGTAACATACCCTTTTTGCTAAAAAACATTTTATGTTGGAAACATTATGTTAACTTTTATTGTAAAGTTGTATATTGGACATGTGTCCAAGGATTATTGTAATTGCACAATATTTTATTATTTAATAAATTAAATAGGAGACAAACACTTAAGGGGACCGTTGAAAGAGTGTTTAATGGCCCACTAAGTGGAATGGAATCTGGGGTAGAAGGCAATGGACAAGTGGCAGCATCATGATGCAACTAACTAGCTGTTGGTATGGGACAACTCCCTTGAAATGTGGTCATAGTGCCCTGGAATGTGGGACTGGAGCTTGAGGCTCATTTATTCAAAACTGACCACTAAAGACCTAGGCAGTCTATATAAGAGCCATCAAATTATGAACTGAGGTTCATCACTTTTCCTGATGAGGAAATTTACCTTGGGGTTTTGCTGTGCTTGTACCTAAGATATTTGATGAGGGGATATGCTAAGTTTTTGGTCATGGTGTAAGTCTTCCTATTATACTACTAAGTGCAGAAGTTATATTGCTGAGTGCAGAAGGCATATTTTGAGTGCAGAAGTTACACCGCTGAGTGCAGAAGATACATTACTGAGTGCCTTGCTTCTACACAGATTCCATCTACTTAGTGGTTTAGTAAGCAAGCTCAGGGGGTCCATACGAAGCAAGTAGTTTTGGCTGCTTCTTCTGGAAAAGGTTGGGAGGAATAGGCCTCCTTAGGTGTTTTTCGGCCCTCTCTTTAGTTACAGGTTCTACTTGTCTTTTCTAATTCCAAGTAGTTAAATTTTCTATCTGCAATTATTGATTTACTGTTTTCAAGAATATTATTAAACAATTGCATTTATTTCATTGTTTGATCTAACTAGGATTCTGTATAGTAATGATTATGTAAGATGAATTGAAGTAAATATTTCTCTGCATTTTTCCCCATGCTAATGGATCTGCATCGTACTCTAGTACAGAGAAAGGATTAAGGTAGATAAATTGATAGGTAGATTGCTAGATGAATGAAAAGATCAATACTGTTGTATTTCATTAGTTCTCCCTACCATTAATATTTTGTATTTAAGAATATAATTCTATGTCTTTCTTTAATCATTCATTTCATCAATTAAATGTTTAAGTTTACTGAATTCTTATTTCACAAATTTTATTTGCAAATAACAGCTGCATAATAATTTATTTCTTAAGTACATAGGATTATTTCTATTACAAACAATGCATAATTATTTATTACCAATCCTTATGCACACCATTGCACTTTTATTTTATATTGTTTACAACTAAATCCCATTCACATTTAACATTGGATTTGAAACCCTATCTTATGGTTTCATCATTTTCCATAGTTATCATAACTATTAAAACAAGAGTCATTATTTTTATCCAAACAGAGTTTTCGTTGATTAAACCCTAGAAGAATCAACATCCATCTCCCGGATTTAGAATTTCGCTAAGGTTCAAACATTTATAGTCAACATCAAAACAAGAAAATAGTTACAACCTCATTACATAGTTATGAATAGAAGACATTGGCTCTCGGCCAATACTTGGAATCGACAGACATAAACTACGAGTAGCACATTCAAAATCATAAGCTCAGACATCGAAACGATTACCATTTACATTTCTTTAAGACTGGAAATAAGAACACTTCAGTGTTATCTTGATACTACATTAACACGTTTGAATTGAAAAACATAAACAGTAAAACCATACGAATAGCTCATTGTAGAAATCTACTTTCATAAGCTAAACATTGTCATCATGACAATAGAACAATTCCAAGAAACACAGTAGGGTTTGATCTTTGTTAAACACAGGGTTAAACCCTTAGCCTTCGAACTCTTCTTAAAACCTTTAGTTGCCAAAAACTATGAGTCTCAATGCATACAACTGGAGCAATGCTCTCAAAAACTTAAACGCATTTATAGAAAACACAGTTCTTATTATTCAAGACATAGTAAATTGCAAACTCAAGTTTCGGTTTCTTTACACAAAATAGAGCAATGCTCACAATATAATTTACACAAACACTTATAGCATGAAGGCACAAGTTCCATTGTTTACCGAGAACAATAGTAGGACTAAAACCCTCTCTTAGTATGTCTTTTACAGATTATACACTGGAAAGAAAATACTACTGAAAATAATGATAAAAGGGGTTGATGATCTATCCTCCCCAAGCTACCAACAGCGCACAGGATTTCGACATGAAGTCTCAGCAAAACACACGAAGACCCAATATTCATCTAACTGGAGTAACAAGGTAAACATCGAGGCTTACCGGTCTAACTACAGTAGCCAACTATCAAAACTTAAGCTGAGAAGCCATCGACGAGGGTACCTACCATTCGAACACGATTGTGGTTAAAACAAGCATTTGACAGAAGCCATTACAGGTGAAATAATAACAACTGAAAAACTCTCAAAGTAGAATGGAAGATGTTGGGTTTGAACCGAGAACCTTTACCTTTAAGAAATTATCATCGGAGTGGAACGCCCAGACATTGCAAACAGTACCCATTCCTCCATCATCAAATGTGAAGAAGGAAGCACGTTAACTCTGAATAATATCACCTAATAGACAAGGAAAGATGAGCATCGAATCAACTACCACGAAGAGTTTTCCACTCACACCCTGGAACTTCTACTTCAAGCTGCTACTGTAAAACACCATGAGAATATCGTTCTTAAGCTTTCAACAAGTCACGGTTTCAAACCGTGGGCACTCCAAAAACCAATTAACAAAACCCTGAAGGCTCTCGGCCTGTCGGCCTCTCCTAGAGCCACTACACCGAATGACAAGGAAACATTAACTTCATAAAACATAGTGGAGGCTAGGGTTAGATCCCAATGCCCAAACCCTTGCTAGATCAATGGTGGAGATCACCAAAGGGTTTTCACGTAAAACCACGCATCAACCACATTAATGACACCATCAATACCATAGCCACCGAGGAGGACAGCTAGGTCAAGCTTTGAACCAGATCACTTATAGCTTGTCACAACATTTGAACCATCACCACACCATCAAGTGCCCAGTGCCAGGAGGATGTCCACGAAGACATTTCACTATCTCGGTGGTTGAAAGTATTAAATGGGAGAACGAAATCAACGTGCCTGCTAGCATGAAATCAATTTAACATTAATTCATAGCCACCCTTGTATTATATCGATACCTTGGTAAAATGCATAACTATGTTATGGTATGCACCTTGTGTCACGACAAGGTTGTATTCGTTTCCTTGCTAGGTTTCCATATTGACATATAGGGTCACGTAAATACACTCACACACAATACCATATAATTATTGTTCATAGGAGTTTGTATAGGATTGACATTATATATTTCAATATAGTTTAGAAATTAAATAGAAATCATATATAGTTCATAGGCTAACATTTGACTATGACACAAATTGCAATAATTCCTAAATTAGAATTTAAAACCAATATTGCATGAAATTCTTAGGGTCTAGAGCATACAAGGATATGCATATATATGATGCACGTCAATTGTTGTTAACCAATAAATATAGAATAAGTTTATCCTCATAATTTGCATCAAAAGAAACTAACGTTATCAGTACATAGAGTTGAGCAATGATATCTGGATCCTATTCTTTTGTTTTGATCAAATTATTAAAAGGTTAGAAATATTACAATAGACATGCTTCTGTTTTATAAACTAGGCTAACTGAAGTTCTCACCAATAGCATTTTGATGTTTTGTCTCTTAAATCATTAAGACCTTGGAGATACAGAAAACTGGTTAGAAACTCTTCGGTCATGTGCCGTAACACTAAAACTCTTACCTACAATCTGCAAAAAAGGACGATTCAAATGCTTTAGCATAAATGTTAAGTAAGCCTCGGGGCATCCGTAAGGCCCCTTCATCATCAAATAGAAGAACAATAATCAACACATATAAACTTATATCATTCGATCAGTAACAAAAGAATTGTGAAAGTACAGTTGAGTGAGTTTAACATCGAAAAGAAGATATTAATTATCTTGTCTCAAACATAACACTTTTGACCAACACGGTCTTTAATACAGTAAGACGACATTTAAACATTTATTATATTTTGCACAGTTAGATTACGCATTAAAAGCTATATCAAAAAATTTTAAATTTTTGTGAATTTTGGGATGTTACATGTGGTATCAGATCACGAGTTCAAACTCTAGGATTGAAATAGGCTCACGTACGCAAACATAAAATAAGATCCAGAAAGCTTATGTTACTAGCTTTTATTTTTAATTTTATTTTTGTACAGAACGAATTGTTATTAATTTGCAGGTATGGACATACCAGAGGAATTAGTAGAGGACAGATCTCCTCATAATGAGCATAATAATAATGATAATCATGAACGAATTTATGTTGAATTAAATAACCAATCTTCATAACTTCTTCATACTGTAAAAGATTTAAAATCTGAGATAAGAACTGTTAAGGAAGAAAATGAACGCATTATGAAGTCACGGGAAGAGTTAAATCAGATTTTAATGGAAAATTACCATAATGAGGAAAGAGGAAGGAAATCAAAAGTGAAATCTGATTCTGGTACAATGTCTCACCAACATAAGAGTAAGAAAGTCAAAAATGGTAAAAATATTAGTTACTCTTCATCTGAATCTGATCAAAGTAATTATACTTCTGTTCATGACAGTAGTGATAGTGATAACTGTTTTAAGAAGAGGAAACATAAGCATCATGAAAAAATTACTGGAGAATTTAAAAAGATTAAGCCACTAACCTTTAATGGCGAAAGTGAAAAAGGTGAGATAGCTAAAGCATGGCTGTTTACAATCTGATAGGAAAGGAAGATATCTCATGGCAGGATCTTAAAAGGATTAAGAGCATAAAGGAAAGAGACGTAACTTGGAATATGTTTAAAATTTTATTTAAGAAAAAGTTCTTGTCAGAATAGTACTATGAAGATAAATCAAAAGAGTTTTGTGATTTAAAATTGGGTACTATTAACATGAAGGAGTTGTGCAACAAGTTTCTTAGCTTACTGAGGTATGTACCTTACATGGTTGAAGAGAAGCCTAAGGTACAAAGGTTTCTAAGTTGTTTACCTTTCAACATAAAAGAAAGGATTGCGTATGATAACCCTTCCACTCTGGAAGAGGCTATGAGAAAAGCAAACTTTTGTTTTGACCAAAACAAAAATAGAGAAGGAACAGTTGGCTGGAAAAGTAATAAGTCTAATCATTTCGAGCATAAAAAGAAGAGCTTTAATCATAATTCTGGAAGTTTTAAGAAAAATTTTAATAACATAATTTTTCCAAGTAATAATAATTACAGGAGTAATGCACCATAGAATTTTACTGCTGCAAGAAATGTACCTAATAACAATAACAACACCAGGTATGCTGAACAGAAAGGACCTTTGAAGTGTTATGATTGTGGTGGACCACATAAGAAAGCAGATTTCCCATGCAACAAAAGGACAGTCAACAACATTCATAGCATACAAGCGGAGCAAACAGTTGGTGATGTGGCAAGAGAAATGCCAAGGATAAATGCAGCGCTGGAAAATTGATAAGCAGACCATCAAACGTCCATGGTCGAAATCGAAGGTATGCTACAAAACTGATCTATTTCTGTTTTGATGGATCTAAGTGCAATTTTGCTACATTTCACTGGAATTAATGAAAAATTGCAAGTTAAGAATAGAAAAGTTTGAGAATTCTTGGTTAGTTCAGCTAGCAACAGGCACTAAAAGAAAGGTTACAGACTTTTTTAAAAATTGTGATGTATTTTTGAATCAGCTGAAAACCCAAGTTAATCTGAATGTTTTACCCTTAGGGTCATATGACTTGTTGATTGGCATGGATTGGCTTGAACAACATAGAGTAGTGCTTAATTGTTATGAGAAATCTTTTACTTGTCTGAATAATGAAGGTAAAATTGAAACAGTAAAAAGAATTCATAGGAAGATTTCAGTAAGGTAAATTTCTGCATTACAAGTTAAGAGAGCTGTTAGAAAGGGGTGTAAAATGTTTGCTGTTAATATTATTAATGACGAATGTTCATCTAAAGAAGACAAGTTAAAATTAGAGGATTTCCCATCCTTAGGGACTTTTCTGACGTATTCCGGGAAGAAATTCCAGGATTACCTCCGAAAAGGGAACTTGATTTCACCATTGAGTTAGTACCAGGTGCAGTACCAAACATAAAGGCTCCCTACATGATGAATATTCTAGAGTTAAATGAGTTCATAAAATCTCAGCTGAAGGAGTTAATAGATAAAAACTACATAAGGCCAAGTGTGTCTCCTTGGGGAGCACTAGTAATTTTCGTTAAAAAGAAAGATGGTACCATGCAATTGTGCATCGATTACCGTCAACTTAATAAGATGACAATTAAGAATCGATATCCCTTGCCCCGCATAGATGATTTATTTGATCAAGTACGCGGAGCAGAGATATTCACTAAAATTGATTTAAGATCCGGGTATCATCAGGTTAGAATAAAAGACGAAGACATATTCAAAACTGTATTCAGAACGCGATATGGACACTACGAGTTCGTAGTTATGCCTTTTGGGCTAACCAACGCACTGACAGTGTTCATGTGTTTAATGAACAAAAGTTTGCATAAATATTTGGATAATTTTGTAGTTGTGTTCATTGATAATATTCTGATTTACTCAAAAACTAAAGAAGAGCATGACGAACATTTAAGAATAATTTTGCAATTTTTAAGAGAACATCAGCAAGGAGAAACCCCTGTAAAATTTAAAGTTTATTTGTTGGACTTGGTACCAATGGATTTAGCTCCAAATCTAGTTTCCAATGACATAATAATTCAATTTCATAACAAAGACAACAGCAAAAAAATTGAAATCTTCACAGAGATATTCATTGTCCTGTCCTCTTCAAAATGGTATTTTTAGTTTTTTGAATAAGAGTCACACTAAAAGAAAATTGAAGCTCACCAACATGTGTCGATAAGGCACCATTTTTTTGACATATGATATTTCAATAAATAATAAAAAATAGTTCCCAAGTTTGAAAAAGCTCAAAATATAGTCCATGCACAAGTGCAATGTGTCTAGATTTCAAGCACACATTGGTTTTCCCTAAAATGAATAACCATATCTCAAAAACCTAGTGCTTGCGTAGGTCACTCATTTTCCAGACCTAAATTTTCAACTATGTGCCATTGGCGAGCACTAGATTTGTCCCACTATATGTCCATGAAAAAATTAAAAAAAAATGTGAGTGCGAAGATAATTCAATTCTCTAAAACTTTTTTTTTACTTCAAGGTGAAGTTCCTAAGAGAGATATGGGTTTAAAGGGGTTGAAGTTGAAAAATATTAAATTTTGTAGTTTTGTTGCGTCGAGAGGTGCTTTATAGTCCAGTATGGGGGAGATCTTGTGAGTCGAGTGTTTGTCGAGTAACAAAATAATACAAAGTAAACAAAATAATAATAATACAAAGTAAAAAGTAAATATGAGACTTAAACTAGAGACTTTAGAGCTTAGGATTAGGTGGTAAATATTATGTCGGCCATAAACAAAAAAGAATAATACAAAGTAAAAGGTAAATATGAGACTTAAACTAGAGACTTTGGAGCTTAGGATTAGGTGGCTCAGGTATTGCACTCAATGAGCTATTCAAGGAGAGGTTTTCACCTAGGGATATTTGGTCCCTCTCGGCACTTGATAGAGCCTAGGATTTGGATCTTTTGTAAAAAAACAAGCAAAAATGGTTACCCAACTTCATTTTTTCACCAGTGTGTGTAGAAAAGTCCAACTTGTTGTATGCTATTGGAGAACCTCCTGTAACATCAATTCATGTCTTCTCAAGCATCCAAAAAAGTCAAATACACAATGGGTAAAGGTTTCTATCTTTCCCAACCTTTATGATCACCTACAACCATTATATTCCCTCTAATGTCTACAATTTCCTCTTCAAAATGTTAATTTATGGTTAAATTCATAGTCTCGCTATTGGCAGTGGAGAAAACAACTTAAAGCTCTATGTAGTGTAATATTCAACATAGATACTGAGTGATAGACTCCATTGGAGATGATAGGTTGGTGAAAAAAACAACTAATATTACTTTTGACCATAAAATGAAGGACTCTTACAATTGTCATAGAAGTATAATCATCCCATGATTCCATAAGTACATGAGCAGAATTTTCCCACCAACCTCACAAATTCATTCAATGCTTCGATTTAATAGGTCAAAAGGAAATAATTGGCTTCTTTAAGGAACATGGATAAAATGGATGAGTTTTGGGGATGAAACTTTTGAAAAGAGGATTTAATCTCCCATAGAGCCCCTTTCCTCTTACCCTCTAGTAGAATCATAGCCCATCCAGTTCTCTTTACACATCCATATTGGACCATTTTATTTTTTTCGAACAATATATTTACATAGTTTTTGAGCCATCACGACAAGCCAACCAAATGGAATATATTTAGTAGTCGAGTTTTGGCCTTGATCTTTGCACTAGGTATCACACTAGCATACTTACATCACTTTACTTAATTTTCTTTAATACGTTCCAATGGTTAGAGTTGAGGTATTACATGATTAGAGGTTATGTATACAATATTATATCAATGGAAAGAAATCATTTTTAATTCAAGAATGAGATTTAATTTTCTTGTATAATTGATCATATCCGAGTATGAGAAAGATTATGGTGCAATTGATGTTTTCAATTAAAAAATTTCCAAATGGTTTTTTTGGAAAAATATTGCTAAGAGAGATAATAACATCCTTTTAAATAACTTAAAATTATAATATTTTTTTATTTGAATTAGTGGAAAACTATTTGCTACTTTGTTCCAGTTTTATCATACCACATGAGGGAGATAATAACATCCTTCTATGTAATTTAAAAATGCAATGTTTTAAAAAAAATAAAATTAATTGCACACTTGATGCTTATTTATAAACCATAAGTTCCATGAAAAGTGTGTTTATCTATAAATCATAATTTCATTTAACACAAAAAGAAAAACTATGCTATGAAATGTAGTGACGAGGGTGAAAAATAAAACAAATATAAATAATTGCATCCTATACATGTTGGGACTCTTTCTCCATTTAAAACAAATTCAGGGAATTTCTCTCCTCATGGTTCTTTTTGATAAGTAGATCCCCATAATTCAAATAATGAATTAAATTCAATTTTAACATCTCATTTATGTGAAAGATGTTGCTACTAAAACTTTTCTTAAGCCCATCTTCCTTCATGTCCAATATGGTGTGAAAATGAAGAGACTTCACCTACATCAAGGGTTTGGTGAAGATATTTGCAACTTGTTATTTAGTAAGAAACACAATATTCCATATATATGAAACCATGAATAACCATGTCTCAAATGTAATGACTATATTAAAGAAAATATGTTCTTCTTAGGATGAGACAACAAAGTAAGGCAAACAATATTTTGCATTTAATTTTCACATATAAACTTAGTGGGTCTTCTTTAAATCAAGACAAAATATGCAAGGACATTACAAATCCACATCACTTTTATTGTTGCTTCATTCATTCCCCTAAATTATTCTTCATATCAAAGCAATGCTAATATTTTCAATAGATCAAGACTTGATTAAACCTAAACTAAGGTGAAGCATATCACCCATATTAGATCTAACATGAGAAACGTTTGTTTCCGAGTCAGAGTCTATTTAACAAGTGATTAAAACAGAAGTTGAGTGATCATAGGAAACACCATCATGAAAGGATATCTACGAATTCTTTTATATACTCTCCAATGAATTTTATGAGGATTTTGTATAAACTCTAAAAAACAACTAATAGCAAAGGAAATATCAAATTTTGACCATTGATAGAAGGTATCATCTATGAACAATCTTTCATAATCAACAACGAGTTTGAATCCATGTTTAAAAATGGAGGTTCAAACTTGCAAATTCTCAATAAATCCAAAGTATATTTAGGCAAAGAAATTAAAAATCCATCAACCATATATGAGATCTAAAGAGACAAAAAAATAATGTAATAGGCGTAATTTGATCATATAAAGACTTGATTTAGTATCGCTTTCCAACCTATCAAACAGGGAGGTCCTACTTATATTAAACATCAAATCATTCACATAAATAACAACAATCGAGTCATCGACATGTAACCATTTACATCATGGGCATTAAGTTTCAATTAGATCAACACCTTTAGGAAACGTTACGTAAGAAATGTACATCATTTTTCATACTAATCCCTAATTGTGCATTTGATCCCATATAATGACTTGCTTAATTCACAAAATAACTATTATTTGGTAGAATAAAAAAAATCAGACTTGGGTTATTTCATATATATTTCTTCTACGAGTGGCAATTTAAAAACACATTTTTAATATGCATTTTATGTATTTTTCAATTATAATACGTATCAAGATAAACAAGATTGCATAGCAGTGCATTACCTGCCGAGCTTTTGGATTAGATTGATAAACAAGCTTTAATAATTGATGTAGTGTACTAAAAACAACTCATTATATTCAAATAGATTTGTGTTACATTGTTACATGCAGTATTGCATTACTTTGTTACATATTATTGCGATACGTTAATTGCGTTATGTAACAAATTTGTGTTACATTGTATAGATAGATCGAAAGAGAATCATTGTATCTTAAATGGTTAGTATTTGTATAAATTAACAATGTCATAAAAAAAAAGAGAGGATTATGCTTTAAATTGTGTCTATGAATAAGAACGATATAGCTATATTTTATGCATAATGTATAATCGAACAACGTTGATATGTATTAACCTGGATATAAGATTTATCTAAAAACTCATACAGATTTCCTTCATCACGAGTTAAAAGAAATCGACTAATTCAAAGTTTACTTATCGAAATAAAAAAAATTGAATGACTCCATATTATCGACAATTTTTCTGAAACCTTAATTTAAATCAACACCTTGAAAATTTTTAAGAACATATTACACATAACGTTAAAATTACTAGATGATTGCATGCTCATATAAACAAATACCTTAAAGTGCGCTGCATGATAACGTGGTGGCACTTGAATGGCTCAACTATATTGAATGTTTACTTAATGAAAACCCTAATTCCCATAATGAAAAAATGCAGAAGAAATACCCAGTTGCAAGTTCAGTAGATTCATGAAGTCCTATTGCCGGTCCAAGTTTCAATCCCTGCAACATTATCTCAAACGAAAAGAAGACATAGATCAAAACGCAGACCCATAAGAAGACATAGAAGAACAAGAGCCCAATATATCATCTATGCCAGATGGTTTTCTCATGGAAATCATTGCATGGTTGTCCCGCTAGTCTATACATGCTTGAATGTTGCTTTCTCAGCTTGGGGGCGCCAAGACAGGGCTTAAATCTGCAGTCTACTATAAAAGCAATGGTGAAGCAACGGTATGCTGCTTAATTTTAGACACAACATATGCCGCAACTTCAACAAATTAATGAGTTGAATAATGAATTAGACCAAACCATCGTTGGTTGTCTTTGGAGCTTAGTTCACAGCGCTCATGATGGGTGGATGAAGACCAGGCTAGACAGGGTTTAGATGAAAGGAGGAGGTTGGTGGTCTTCTCAGAGTTCCATATTATTGAAAACACTTAATCTTTTGGTAGCTTTGGCTTTTGGGTAAATGCTTATTCCAAAAATTTTTAGATCCACATCCTATAATATTGATTTATTCTATAGCTATAACAATGCTATTAGAGTTTTTTAAATCTAAAAACAATGCTCTTATGCTGCATGCCCAGGTTGGCTTGCAAGGAGATACACCTTGGACACTGAGGAAGGTTCCTGGTATCTTAAACATGAAGCACCCATGAACTATGATTTCAGTTCTATCTTTGTCCCTTCTCTTATATGCAATGATTTTAATGTAGGGTATTAAAAGGTTTATGATATAGGAAACTGTGGAGGTCTTCATTATTGTTAAAATATAGAACACAAAAGAAAATAGTAGATAGAACACAAATGGGCATATTCATTTCCTTCTGATTATTAACCATGAGCTTATATAGGATTACATCACATCAATACTACTATCTAATACTATGGGACAACCAAGTGTCCACTCAAACTAGAATGAACTAATAACTCAACTAATTAACCAACTTAGGACCATTGTGATTACAATTCTTAACACACACCCTTAATCTCAAATGGGATGGTATTCTTAGCACTATCAATGCCTAAGTGCTTCCTGTGAAACTCAAATGCAGATGTTCCCAAAGGTTTGGTGAACATATCAGCCAATTGCTCCTTAGAGACACAAAACATCAAAGTAATCTCTCCATTATTTACTAACTCACGTATAAAGTGGTAGCGAATGTCAATGTGTTTACACTTTCTATGAAACACATTATGTTTGGACAATTGTATGGCTGAACTATTGTCACAATACATAGGTGTTGGTTTTGTTTATGTGTGACCCATTTCCTTCAAAAGTCTTCTTAGCCAGACTACGTGGCATGTTGTTGTAGTTGCTGCGACATATTTTGCTTCTGCAGAAGACATACTAACAATGGGTTGTTTCTAAGAGGCCCATGAAATCAAACTGGTGCCAAAATGGAAAGCATAACCGAATGTGCTTTTCCTATCATCAATATTTCCTGCATAATCACTATCAATGTACCCTGTAAGAGTACTGTTTGGTGAATGAGTGTACCAAAGTCCATAACCAATTGTGCCTGCAACATATCTCAGAATTATTTTTCCAACTTTCCAGTGAGATTCTTTGGGAGACTCCATAAATCTAGAGATCAAGCTAACAACATATATCAAATCAGGTCTAGTCGTAGTCAAATACATTAAACTGCCTACTAGTCTTTTGTAAATTATAGAATTTATTGTTGGTTCATCATCATTTTTGCTTAACTTAGTGCCTGCAACAATGGGGGTTTCTGTTGGTTTACATTTATCCATTCCAAACCTTTGCAGAATGTCGGTATCATACTTATGTTGACCAATGAAGATGTCATTTTCACTCTAGTCAACTTCTAGACCAAGGAAGTACTTCATGAGACCAAGATCATTCATTTCAAACTCCTTTTTCATGACTGTCTTAAATTCTTCTAGCATCATATTTTGAGTATAAATCATATCATCAACATAAAGACATACAATTAGAATGTTACCTTGTTGATCTGTTTTGACATACAAAGTGGATTCATTGTTGCTCATGTTGAACCCATTTTTTATACGGTAAGAATCAATTCTGTTGTACCAAGCTCATGGAGCTTGTTTTAGACCATACAATGCCTTTTTCAACTTACATACCTTGTGTTATTTACCTTTGATAGCATAACCAGGTGGCTGGTCTACATAGACTTCTTCTTCAAGTATGCCATTGGGAAAGGTATATTTCACATCCATTTGATAAACAGGCCACTGGTTTTGAGATACTATTGCAAAGTACATCTTTGATGGTGTCCATCCTTGCTACTGGAGAAAAGGTTTCATCATCGTCTACACCATATTGTTGTGCAAATCCTTTTGCAACCAACCTTGATTTGTGTTTTTCTGTCTCTGCTTTTTCATTTAGTTTGGTCTTATGGACACATTTTACTCCAATATTGTTTTTGTCTGATGGGAGATTAACAAGATCCCAAGTCTGATTTCCTTTCTATAGAATGAATTTCTTCATTCATTGCTTATACCCACTGTGCATCTTTTATTGCTTCATCAAATGATGTTGGCTGACAGGAAAATAGAGCATACTATAGTTTCTCATCAATAATAGGAGTTTGTTCATATAACTCCCTTAATCTCTTGATTCTCTGGTTCTGAGGTGGACTGTTTGATGGTGTAGCTTCTTGCTGCTGCTGCTGTCCTCTAGTCTAGGCCATATTTTTTTTTAAGGATTCTAATATTGTACTTAAGTATAGTATTCTAGGCGATTATTTTGGATTAAAAAAAACATATATATAGATCCGCAAGTGAATATTAAATATGAAACACACAATTTACTACTGAAATTCGTAAATTTTGGCGAATATTATGATAAAAAAAACATATTTTATGTAAATATAGGAGATATTAGAGCCTATAAATGACCAAAAAGCGATTTATTTTTTTAAAGCCCAAAAAATAGCCAATTGGCAAAATTTCGCCCCTAAAAATCTCCCTGGTCTGGGCATTCTCAATGGTAGATCTAGTGGTACTGAACTTTCTTTCGGTGGAATATCTGCTGTATCATTTTGAGGATCACTCAAAAATTTATCTTCAAGGAATTTGACATCTTTGCTCAGCACAATATTTTTGGTGACAGGATTATACAGTTTGTAAGCCTTATGTTGTTCACTGTAACCAGTGAGAGATACACCTTTCACTTTTCTTGTCTTGAGAATTTTCCTTAATTCATCAGGTATGTGTGCAAATGCCACACATCCAAATACTCTAAGATGTGAAACACTAATATTACTGCCACTCCATTCTTTTTCACGAATCTTATCTTTAACACTTACTATGGGAGATCTATTCAGTAAGTAAACTGAACATGCAACTGCTTTAGCCCAATAATCATATGATAACTTCTTGTATGATAGCATACTTTAGGCCATGTTCATGATGGTCCAGTTCTTTCGTTTAGCAACCCCATTTTGTTGTGGAGTGTATATGGTAGTGAACTGGTGTTGGATGCCATGCTCCTTAGAGAACTCTGTAAAATCATGTGTCATACTCACCTCCACCATCTGATCTGAGTACTCTGATGGATTTACCTGACTGCTTTTCAGTCAATGCTGTCAACTCTTTAAATTTGGAGAAGGCATCTGATTTGTGTCTAAGAAAGTAGATCCAGATTTCCTGCTATAATCATCAATAAAGGTCAGAAAATACAGACTACCTCCTATGGACTGGTTTTGCATGGGTCCACATAGGTCCATGTGAACTAAATCAGGGTGTTCTTTGGCTCGAGATGTAGAAGAGGGGAAATTGTCCCTTTGGTGTTTCCCTAAGATACAATCTTCACATGAACTAGATTGTTCATTCATAATTGGTAACCCCTTGACCATGAACTGTTTCCGCAGATGACTGAGACTCTGAAAGGGTTGATAACCATACCTACAGTGCCACAACCAGGTTTCATCTTGACTAGAAACCGTATGTGCATATGACTGTGACAGGATAGCACTTCTCAGACTTAGTGGGAAGATTCTATTCTTGGTCATTTCTAATTTGGCTAAGAGTCTTCTACTGGGGGATTTATCATAGACAACACAATATGAATCAATGAACCTAGTGTCATACTTATTCTGAATCAGTTGATCCACATTGATCAGATTGAATTTCAGATTAGGAACATAGAATACATCATGTATTAACTTCTTTTCATTATGCTTAGTAAGAACATGAACAATGTATTTTCCTTGAGCAGGAACAAGATAATGATCACCAAGTTTGATTTTTGAATTAACAGAAGGATCTAGATCAGAGAATAATGATTTTTTACCTATCATATGATTGTTGCAGCCATTGTCTAGAAACCATATGTCTAAGTGATATTCTTCTTCAGTTGCTTGGTATGAGAGAAACATGAATTTTGATGAGCTTTCTTCAACATTGCAGACATGGGATCTGCCACTATTATGATCTTCTTGCTTCTTTCTGCAGTCTCGTTCATAGTGGCCATACTTCTTGCAATAGTTTCACTGAATGTTGGACCTATTTCTCCATTTCTTGTCTCTCCCTCTTTGGTTCTGGGAGTTGTGATAGTGATCACCATGATCTGAGTGATCATGAGCAATTCTATCCTTTGTAGAATGAGAACTGCTTCCTATTCTGCCTCATTCTCTACCTCCTCTGCCTCGACCTCTGTTGAGATATGCCTAAGTGCTGAAGGAATTTGATAGAGATTCTTCTTCTTGAATGAGTCGAACTTCGTGAGCCAGAAGGGACCCTGTTAACTCTTCTAGGGTAAATTTGGACAGATATTTAGATTCTTCTATAGCAATAAAAACTATAGAAAACTTCTTAGTGAGACATCTGAGGACCTTTTGGAAAACAACCTTTTGTTCCAAAGCCTCGCCATAGAATTGGAATTGAATCACAATACCTGAAACCCTAGTCATGAACTAATCTATAGTTTCACTTTCCTTCATTTTAAGACTTTCGAACTGAAGTCGAAAGGTTTGGAGTCTTACCGTTTTGACTATGTCAGTACCTTTGTATGCAGATGTAATGAGATTCCACGCTTGATATGCGGTGTTAGCTCCTGAAATACGTGGAAAGATCAGACTCCTCAATGCAACTCCGGATCAACCATTTTACAGTGAGATCTTGATCTCAGATTTCTTCAAGGGATTTCTTGAGAGCATTAGACATAGTAGCCACAACAGTTGTCATCAGTTCCATGAACTCGTTTTCAACCATATCCCAACATTTGTTGATTTGGAGAAACGTCTCCATCTTGATTGACCAAAACTCGTAGTTGGTTCCAATCAACATTGGTCCGAAGATCTACTTCATGCTGGCACTTTCCATTTTGTATGACTGTATTTAAACACAGTCCCGCTACCTCGAAGACTAGTACAGTGCATTAAAGGGTGCGTCGGCCAAAATTCGTCCAAGTGTATAGTGTTCGCCGCACTTTTCCTTAACAACAAGTGCATCAGCAACACGCTTTGTCTGTGCAGAGAGTGCATCAGAGACATGCTTATTCTGTGCAATAGATGCATTGCGTAGCATTTCATGAAAGGGATAGGTGTGTCGTCACTTTCAACGGAAAAAAAAAAAATGATGCGGCCCCAAAACTGTGAAGATGCTCCTCGATGTTGATGTGCTCAAAACGATCCGAGATCAAATCATGCTCTCCACTATGTGAAAATCCTTACGCCAAATATAGGTACGGATCAGGCCATACTCTCTAATACCATGTTAAAATATAGAATACATAAGCAAATAGAAGATAGAAGACAAGTGGGCATATTCATTGCCTTCTGATTATTAACCATGAGCTTATATAGGATTACATCACATCAATACTAGTGTCCAATAATATTGGACATGAAATACTATGGGACAACCAAGTGTCATAGTCAAACTAGAATTAACTAATAACTCAACTAATCAACCAACTTCGGACCATTGAGATTACAATTCTTAACAATTATAATCTTCACTTTCACCCAGCTGTTGTATTTTCTTTTGTTGCATGCGGGTCTTATAAGAAACAGATATGGGCCTAGTTACAGAGATTTAGAATATGGCCGAGGAGAACTTTGTTGGTTGAACTGGTCAAGATGAAAGGTAACATGTCTAATATCAAATACCTTTGGATGCTTTTTTCTTCCAGCCATAACACCAGGATTGTCATTTTGTGCTAGAGTGTTGATTTCCTTCCTGCTCTTTGCATACCCAACCACCAGATATATGAAAGGTATATTCCTATGATTTGAATGAATATAAATAAAATATCATTGCTAGATTTAACAGTATATGCAATAACATTGATAACATCTAGAAGATGAAATTGACCTGTTGCAAACAATAGAGCATTCAATCTAGAGCATGTTTGGAGATGATGGATTTTAAAGATGTCAATTCCACATTGATTAACCTAATATACCAGCCATATACTAGTTGCTCAGTGGAAATTCTTTGCAGCAGTGACATAGTTCTCTTGGTTCAAGATCAATCCCACTAGCAACAATAGTCTACCATATTATGTCGATTTAGCATCTTCGACGGTATAGTTCTAGTTGCAGCAGTGCAATTGTAAGTTATAGTTCATTCGTAATTTGGAATGGAGAAGCAAAGCCAACGGCTATGAGAAGAGAATCCTAGCAGTGAAGGTGTTTGATGCTCTCTACGCTACCTATGAAGGCACCGATGCTCTCTATCTTGGCTATGAATGAGATGGTGGTGGCAGTGAAGGCGACAATGTGATGAAGGCGATGGAAATGGCAGTGGAAGTGAAGGTGGAAGGAAATTGAGTAGACTACATGATCGATGGTCAAATGGTGGTGGCAGTGAAGGTGGCAATGTGATGAAGGCCATGGAAATGGCCGTGGAAGTGAAGGTGGAAGGCGGTTGATTAGTGTGGGGGTCTGCATGAGAGAATGATAGAATGAGTGTTGAATCCAAGGGATATGAGAAGATAATGAAAATAAAACTGACATAGATTCTGACCATAGAATAAAATGACATTTGACAACTGAAAAAACAATCACCACCCCCATACTTCAATAATTGCATGAAGTGACATTTCCCACCAACCTCACACATCAATTCAATGATTGGATTTAACATTCAAAACAGTGTAATTAGCGCATTTAAAGCACATGGCAGCAATTAGATGAGTTCTAAGGTTTAAAATTGATAGCAAAACATTCATTTTCCCAAAGCCCCCCTTTCCTCTTCTCCTCTGGTGGAATCATAGCCCCTCTAGTTCTTTTTACATAGCTATCCATAACCATTTTATTATTTTCTAGCATAATATTTACATATATTTTGAATTGGCATGATAAGCCAACCATATGGTCCAAATAAAATTTTAGACATCATACATGCCTAGCCATTCACTATCCAT
This sequence comes from Larix kaempferi, assembly GCA_027924585.1. Classification (NCBI taxonomy): domain Eukaryota; kingdom Viridiplantae; phylum Streptophyta; class Pinopsida; order Pinales; family Pinaceae; genus Larix; species Larix kaempferi. The sequence goes on from BSBM01000091.1 coordinate 3,685,194, forward strand.
CCCTTGTCCTTGAGCTCCGCACTAAGAATCCATATTAGCATATTTATATCATTTACATAGTTTTGATTAAATACATTCCAAGTCAAAATTGGGGGTATTTCAACCTCATTATTTCTATTTTTAAAAGTGGTGATAAAAATAACCCCTCTAGTTATCGGACCATTATGATTATCCCTCTCTTAGCCAAGCTTTGCGGTATCATTTTAGAAAATAAAATCAGTATGTGGCTAGAACGTGATGGTAAGTGGGATAATGGTTAAGCAGGATTTAGAAGACATCACCCTACCACGGACCACCTCGTTACGCTTAGGATCATTGCACAGGAATGCCATAATAGTAAATCCAAAATATTTTGCTGCTTTGTGAACTTTAGGAAAGTTTTTGATAGGGTTCCTAGAAATAACTTGTGGAATAGAATATAAGACATAAAGGTTCCTTTCAAGTTGACTGTTACTATGATAAGGTTGTACTAGACTTCCATTGTGAAATTTAAAACCACTAAGGGGTGGTGAAAAGATATTAATTTCAGTATTGGAGTTAACGAAGATTTCCACCTCTCCCCTACCCTTTTTGACATATACATTGATAAGCTAGAAGGTTTTTTAGAAGAAGCATATTGCACTAGCACGACCTTAGCCAGAACAATCATCATCCTCCTTCTATATGCTGACAACATAATTCTTATATGGCAAGGTGTCCCTAACAAAAAAAAAGTCATTATTATCAATTCCAAGAAGGTCACTTCGCTAATTTTGTATATGACAATAATAACTTGGAGGAAATCTCTTCTTACAGATATCTTGGAATTGATATTCATCACAAGATCAACTAAATCTATAGCATTGAGTAAATGATTAATGGAGGGTGGCAAGCTTATTTGGTCTTGAAAAAAATTGTAAATCTATAAACCTCATGTTATGGGATAAAAATAGGTTCCTTTTTTAAACTCTTGTCATTCTTGTTATTTTGTACAGTTGTGAAGTTTGGGGTTGCAGTAAATTGAGAGAATTCTAGAGAAAGATTGAACAAATACAAAAGTGTTTCATAACGTATAACCTCAAGGTTAAAAGTAACACACCTTACCATATTATCCTTCTTGAAATGGGTCTTCCCCCCATCAAGAGAATCACTATGAATAGGTACCTGATGTATAGGTACATGATAAATAACGTGGGAGAATGGATATTTTCTAAAATTGCTTTAAAATCCAGTCAAGACCAACTATGCCTCAAGAGAAGATGATATAAAAATTCCATGGCTTGGTTACACCATTGGTGGATTGATGAAAATACCACTTTGCAATGTATCAATAACATTAAAATTATGCTCATGTCTAAGTTTAAAGAGAAACGTGGGGCGAGAAAGAATTAGAGCTTTAAATAAAGAAGATACTATAAGAAGAAATTAATCATAATCTAGAAGATCAAAATTATCTCTTTTTTTTAACAAGTTTGAATAAGAAAATTAATATGGCCAAGGTTGTAATGAACTCCCATGAGTTTTATAGTGAAACATGACGCCTGGAAATTCCTAAAACACCATGGGTGGAAAGGATTTTCCATCTCTCTGAGAGTACAAGCATTGATGATGAAAGTCACTTTCTCTTAGAATTCCCTACGTACACACACATTAGATCGTAGTTCCATAATCTTTACTACAATACAAACCTCCCTACCGTATAACTTATCAAAATTATGACGATCTAAGAGTAATCCTAATCATCTTAAGGTCTAGATCCGATAGACCAGAGTCAATCTTAGTGGACATTAACTACCACCATCATTATCATCGAAATATGAAATATATAAAAATATAATATCAATATTCCATATTAAAATATTAAAATAAATGGTTTGTAGTATATAATATTTATATTTATTAAAATTGTATTTGCATTTAAATAATTTATTTAAATTTAGAATATCTACGTTGACAAGTTTTAAGGTTTAACTAAGTTAAAATATTATGTGATAAAAAACACATTGTAATATAATATGTATTCTGTTTATTTTAATATAATATGTATTTGTTTTCAATTATATTAGTTCTATACTATATTAAACATGTGTCTATTAAAAAGAATCAGCTATATATCAATAATATAATTATGTCGATAGACGTTTTATTTTAATTTTTGAAGGTGGAGCTGGATGGATAATTTATTAATATTTTAATAATGGATGGTCAGATTTGAATGATCCTAAAATATGCTTAGTCTTACACCCAAATCAAGCATTGAATGACTTAATTTAGGTGCATGTTTAAATAGAACCGTCACCAATAATCAATATAAAAAATTAGAATTATTTCAAACTGCAATGCTGTGTAGTTGAGATGAAGCGAATGTGTGGATTATTTGTGTTTCAGGGCCTGCAGATCACTGTATATGGTATGGCATATATGTTTGTGCAGAGAGGCCTCATCAAGAGGGGGGCAAGGAGCAGATTGTAACTGTAGGGTATTCGTTTCACATACATATGCTAGCTGCACGAAACAACAAAATGATCAAAAAATTATTGTAAAGGCACCTGAGGGGAGTAATAAGAAGAAGAACAACACCATGTGGTCTCAGTTGTCTTCTATATTCTCTTGCATAGGGTCCTCGTGCTCGACCCGCAACAGTCACCTAAGTTTTCCCGTTGCAAAGCCCGTGAAATTGATCAGACCAGATAGAGCACTGTCGGATTTGATTAGTCGGGCGAAGTTGAAAATGTCTGACGATCAGATCTCCGACGTACCAGAGAAGAATTACTGAATTTTGCATCCTCAGAAGCAGCGTGGATGGATGAACAACCAATCGAAAGGTCTCGCGGTCGAGCCCGCTGAGCTGAAAATTGAGCGCTCTTGGACTATGACTCCTGTGGCTTATGGAGAGTAAGCAGCGTTGAATGCCTGGATTTTTTAAGCTATTTTCTATGACTTTTATCATCATATGCATATTTTTATACTCATGGATCCATGGATTAGAATGGAAATGCAGGACTGTAAATTAAAAAAACTGCATACAGATATTCTGTGAAGATCTAAGTTCTATCATTTATGGCATATGGATATGAATGTAAGTTTTCTATTACAGGTTTAGAACTGGAAATCATTAATTTAGGATTCGGATTTCCACCTTAATATAACCAAGCTGCTACCATTCGACCACATTCCATGGGTGATTGTTTTTTAATTACGCCGATAGGCGTTTTCTTTTAACTTTTGGGGGTGGAGGTTGGGTGGGTGATTTTTTTTTTTTAAATAATGAATGGCTAGATTTGGAATCTGGTGCGCAAATCAAGCATCCAGATTTAGTGAATTAACTCACGGGCATGTTTAATTCCAAAGGTCAGTAATGATTTTTAAAAAAAATTAAGTTATTCCAAGTGTCCTCACGCTTCTTCAGCTGTTATTAAAAAAAGCAAGGTTATTCCAAGTGTCCTCACGCTTCTTCTTCTGTTATTAAAAGAAAACAAGGTTATTCCAAGTGTCGTCACGCTTGGCTCGTGCTGGCTGAAATGTTTCTGTTATTAAAAGATCCACCACCCACCGTTTATATGTCTACATTCGTTGCCCATCAAGGTGTCAAGGATATCTATCAGGATTTATCATAGTGCTGGTGTTTCTTCACATTCATTTTCATTACTCGTTGTCGCCACTCATCAAATTGCATTAAAATTTTAATCCTGTCATGGCTATAATGTGGTTCCTGTTTTTGAGAGGCTGTATCTGCAGCGGCAGATTGCTGTAGAAAAAAATTGTTTATCGCCTCAAACTGATCACGAAGAGAGCATGCGCTTGCCCGTTTGCCTCTATTTCCATGGCGGTGGATTCATCATGGGCTCTGATCACGACGAGAGCATGCACTTGTCCGCTTGCCCGTTTGCTGTAGGAGAAATTGTCATTTCTGTCAATTACAGGCTTCCTCCCAAACACCACCTTCCATCTTCTTACGACGATAGCCTCACCGCCCTATCGTGGACTTCTCCGGAGTGTTTCTTGTGAGCGACAGCTCAGGCGAAAACATTGCACAACATGTAATTGTGAAGAACAATGACTTGAATCCAGGCAGAGGGGCGGTGATGGACAACGCACTCAGTTGGAGATCGAATCACCGAAGGAATTGGAACGAAGTGTGAAGCATCGCATGATGTCTCTGCCAGAAGGGGCATCCATTCAGCAATTACCCGACCTTGGCCGAGGTGACTCATCATGTTGCACGCGGCTTTGGAAGGATGCCTCGAGGGGAGATGGATTTGGACATCTTCTCTGGAAGGTCCTCTGCACCCTTCCGCTCTGGTCAGATCTTCTCTTCTCTGCTTTGTGATCTTCTCTTCTCTGCTTTGTGAAAATCAAATCTAAAGTGGGAATGAGTTTCTAGCATTCCTTCACTATAAATATAAAATCCTGGGTCTTCGTCAACCAGTTGGCGATATTGGTTGCATCTCTTTCCAAATTAAAAAAAAAACAACACCAGTGATGCAATGCAACTTACTGCTACATAGGATAAGTGAAATGATCTTGTACAGGGATTTCTAAGTGTAAATTGGACTTCCAGCATATCAGATTGGGAATTCTTTGGGAATTCTTTTAAATATTTTGTGTTAGACGATCCGCTACAAATGATCTTGTACTTCTTTTTAAATGATTTTAAAGGAGCCAATTACTAGGTAGGATGATTAAATTTGCAGGAGTCTATTGTAGAAATAATATGCATTGAACTTGGGTTGGAAAAATTTGTAAATCCACCCAATGTAAAGAACTGTCTATTGCTTGTTGGGTAAGGTTTCTGTCGGTTCAATGGTGGTAATGAGTCAATGTAACCCCATAGATTCTTGGAATGAAGTGTTTATTTGCATATGTTCACAGATGATCTATTCTTAATAATTAGTATCGTATATCGAAACGAATTATTAACTGGTATAAATTCATAAAAATTATGTTTTAAAAGAGATTGAATCTGTGAATTGGGTCAAACTATCGATTCGCATCAATTTGTGGGGATCTGCTTAGTGTTTAGAGACTAATCAGCGCATGGGATCGGAATGTAACCTTGTATGTGGAATTCCTAGCGATCCAATAAGTATATCTCCACATAACTATTTTGTGCCCATACCACCTAGACGAATGAAGCGGATTCACACCCATCTACCATGCAGATCGATGTAACGCTGCTATTGAAAAATATATAATAGGTCAAGAAAGACACTTTGCATGGATTTAAAACTGTGTGTCTGATTGTGCATGAAGATACCAATGTTTCCATACTTGACAGCTCTCCAACATTTAAGAGAGTCTGCACGCCATTGTCACATGCAACGAAGGGGCGGTTTCATAGTTGAGTGGTGAGTGCGGTTTCATAAGTATGCACACCATTCTCACAAAATCAAAATAAAATGCAATCGTGAAATATTTAAATAGAAGAGTTTGATTCATGTAAAATGAAGTGAATTAAAAAATAACAAATTTAATAACTTCAATTTTTATACCAAAATTATAAAAAGAAAATTTTTATTTATAAAAGGCAACTGCTAAGCCTCTCCAAAGGCTTGTCTCCAAAACGTAATTGCTAAGCGTCTCTAAAACTACTCTGAATAAATGTAGGAAAACCGATCTTATAATATAATATCTGTTTTAAATAAAAAATGTTATATATTGTTTATAGTTATACTGGAATTTAATATAATATCGGTTTCAAATAAAAATGTTATATATTGTTTATAATTATACCCGAATTTGGAATTTATTTTTTCATTGTACATTGTATTGAAATTTAATTACATTCAATAGTGCAACGAATTATTGAGATTGAACTAATATGTTAAGTATGTTTTCAATAATTGTATGATGAATGTAATCATATTTCATTGCCCAGATTTGCTTGCTCGGACAAAACTAACATTGCAATAGTGAAATAATTAAGAGAAATTAAGTGAGAAAAGAATCGATCATGTATGTAAATAATTATTATTATTTACATAGAGAATTATAAGTCAAAAAAAAATTATACCGCAAGTGATTCAAATTAATCTTTTTTCTTTAAATGCGGAGTTGCCATGGTCCCGGAGTGAGTCAACAATGTCTCTACAATAGTGTAAAGCTTTATTTCCCTTCTTCTTATCTCGAATGGAGAGTAGATTACAACTCTGAATCCATTGGACAAAGGTTTGGAGCTGTTTTTTTTTTTCAAATTATGTGCCCTTAAATGAGTTTTAAAATGTTGTTAATTATCCATCGAAATTATATAATTCCAAACCATTTACATTTACAATTTTAACAATAGTTAAAAAGATTATCCAAAATCTTGAAATTTAAAAACTCTATAAATCAATATTAATTATTAAACTTATTTGCATGCAAGAATTCTCTTTCTCCATCTCTCATAATGATGATAAAATTACATTCATCCCATTTTACTTATGAAAAAATCAAAGCTACAATTATTTTATTCATAAATATTTTGTTTGATTTTCTCAAAATATAATTTTTAGTGTATAAATTAATTATCTTATACAAACAATATATAGAAATTATTATTAAAATTTAATATTTAATCATATAATATTATTATTGTTAAATAAAAATTAAGTGGTAATGATGAATTCAAATGAATGAGATTTAAAATTATTTTAAATAGATTATAAAATTATAATAATATTATTTGATAAAGATCTAAATATATTTTTCATAATTTTATATTTTTAGTATTATTAATTAATATGTTTAAGATTAAGATTAATATTAAAAATGTGATTAATATTTATATTAAAACTTAAAATAATGTTAATATTAATCTTAATATTATTATTATTAATTTAATGTTAATATAATATTGTTATTAATGTTAATGTTAACATATTGCCAATAATATTAACATTGATGTGTCAAGAATATGGTGGTACTCATTTGTATCTTTTATTTTTCAATTAAAAAAAGTCTCTAAAATAAAATGGAAGAATCTAATTCAATTTCAAGGAAAAGGTATTATAACATTTTTGCCATACATGAATCATTTTTATTTGGAAATTGGTAAGTAATTCATTATATTACTTCTATATTTTTTATTTTGTATTTAAATTTTTTACTATACATATTTATCTTTTATTTCGTATGCTTCTAATTTTTTATCACTAATAATAAATAATTCATTACATTAATTGTATCTAAATATCTAAAGTCTCAAAAATTATTAATTTTTTAATAACTTTTTATTTAAAATAACAACATTTTTAAAGAAAAAAACTAAATATACAATTTTATTTTTTTAATACATTTATTTCATAATTGGATAACTATTGAAAATAGTAATATTAAAGAAAAAAAATTATAATTTGATTAAGACTAAATATATTTAATAAAAATTAACATTTTATTATTATATGTAATTTAAATGAATATTTAAATATCAATTTTCTATTATCATATAATAATATTATTATTAACCAAAGTCGTGAAGTCGAAGTCAACCATGGTGAACCAAAGTCAACCATGGTCAAGCAAAAGTCAACCATGGTCAAACAAAAGTCAACGATGGTCAACAATAGTCAACCAATATCACCCATGGTCAACCATGGTAAACCAAAGTTAACCATAGTCAACCATGGTCATCCAGAGTCAACCATCGTCCACTATAATCAACCACAACCAAGCAAAGTCAAACATAGTAAACCATATTCAACCAAATTCAGCAATAGTCAAACAATAGTTGAATTATAATCAACTATATGATTTTAAAGTCAACCACGGTTAACCAAAGTCAACCATGGTAAAACAATGTTAACGAAAGTCAAGCATAGGTAACCAAAGTCCACAAAATTAAACCAAAGTCAACCATGGTCAACTATAATCAATCATCGTCACACAAAGTCAATCATGGTCAACCAAAGCCAACCAAAAGTCAACGATGGTCAACTAAAACTCAAAATATCAATATTTTATTAGCATATAATAATATTATTATTAACCAAAGTCATTAAACCAAAAGTGAAGCCAAAGTCAATAATGGTGAACCAAAGCCACCCATGGTCAAGCAAAAGTCAACTAAAATTAACCATGATCAACAATAGTCAACCAATATCACCCATGGTCAACCAAAGTCAACCATGGTCAACCATAGTCAACCATGGTCACCCAAAGTCAACCATTGTCCATTACAATCAACCGCAACCAAGCAAAGTCAAACACAGTAAACCATATTCAACCAAATTCAACAATAATCAAACAATAGTTGAATTATAAAACTATATGATTTTAAAGTCAACCACGGTCAACCAAAGTCAACCATGGTAAAGCAATGTTAACGAAAGTGAACCATAGTTAACCAAAGTCAACAAAATTAAATCAAAGTCAACCATGGTCAACTATAATGAATTATGGTCACACAAAGTCAATCATGGTCAACCAAAGCCAACCAAAAGTCAACGATGGTCAACTAAAACTCAAACTAAATTCAACCATGGTCAAGTGTGGTCAACCATAGTTAACCATAATCAACCATGGTTAAGCATGGTCAACCATAGTTAACCATGGTTAACCCAAAGGCAATCGTGAGCAAACAAAGTCAAATAAAGTCAACCATGGTCATCCATGACCATAGTCAACAAAAATCAACCAAAGTCACCCATCGTTATCCATGGTTAGCCATGGTAAACCATGGACAACCAAATCAACCATGGTCAACCAAAGTCAACCAAAAGTCAACCATGTTCAAACAAAGTCAAGCTTAATCAACCATTGCCAACCAAACATAAACTAAAGTAAACCAAATCCAACCGTGGTCAACCAAAATCCAACCAATGTGAACCATGGTCAGCTAATGTCAACCATGGTTAAGCAAAGTTAATCATAAAGTCAACCATGGACAACTAAAGTGAGCCATAGTAAACCAAAGTCAACCAAGGTCAACCAAAGTCAACGAAGGTCATCTATGGTAAACCAAATTGAACCATGTTTAGTCATAGTCAAACATGGTTAGACATGGTAAACCAAAGTCAACCATAGTTGACCATGGTCAACTATGTTCAGCTAAAGTCAACCATTGCTAAACAAAGTCAATCATAGTCAACCATATTCAATCAAATTCAACAATTGTCATACAATAGTAGAATTATAATGAAACATATTATTTTAAAGTCAACCCTTACTGTCACCTATGATGAAGTGAATAAGTCAACCATATGATATTAAAATCAATTGAAGTCAATCATGGTCAACCATATTCAACCATGGCTAACCATGGTCAACCAATAATCAACCATGGTCATCCAATGGTCAACCATAGTTAACCAATGTCAACCATAGTCAACCATTATCAGCCACACTCAACCATGGTCAACGAATAGTCATCCATAGTCAACCATAATTAATCATGGTTAACCAATAATCAACCAATGGTCAACTATAATTAACCATGCTTAACCAATAGTCAACCAATACTGAACCATCGGTCAACCAATAGTCGACCATGGTCAACCATAAGTCATCCAATAGTCAACCAATGTTAAACCATAACCAATGGTCAACTAATAGTCAACCAATAGCTAACCAACGTTTAACCAATAGTCAACCGATGGTAAACAAATTTCAACCATTGTCAACGATGGTCAAAGAGTGGTCAAAGATCATACATTGGACATTTAATATTAATAAACATTAAATTTACACATTACACATTAATAAACATTTAAACGTTGACAAACATTAGTCAACATTGTATTTTCAGAATAATTGAAACTATGTGTTTATGTTATGCAATGCTAAACATTAGTAAGAACAGTTTACATTGGGCATTAAACATTAAACATTAAACATTAGTTTACAATAAACATTACACATTAAATATTAGACATTAATAATAATAATAATAATTAGTATTAAACATTACACATTAATTATTAAACATTATTAGTATTATTAGACATTGTTATAATTATTTTTCATTGCTTTCCTTAAAATCATTTATAATTATATTTTTTATTTCTAATTATTTTTATTATTATAAAATATTTAAAAAATAAGAATAAGAATAAGAATAAGAATATAAATTATCATTATTATTAACACTATTATTATTATTATTATTATTATAATAATAGCAAATCTTTGAGAACCAAAAGTCAACCATGCGAACCATACATCAAACATGTGAAAACATGGTCAAACTATAATCAACTATGGTCAAACATTTGCAACCAAAAGTTAAATTTGATCAAACATGCACAACAAAGAGACAACCATCGTCAAATGGCCATTTATTCTTGATTATTCTTGAAAAATAGACCATAGTCTACAAGCCAAATAAATTCAATAGACTATACAATATTATAAGCCATTTAATACTAATTTTAACATAATCAATACTAATATTGACATAATTAACATTAATATTAACCTCATTAATACTAATGTCAACTATTAAGAAGTTTAATGTTAAGAATAATATTCCACCTATTAATATTGGCAACATTAATATTAATAATGTTTCCTAATTTTAATAATACTATTTGTAATGTTGTCATTATTAAACATTTTTAATAATAAGAAGTATAATATCTAAAATTAATGTTATATCAATATTCATTACTAACACAAATATAAATATTATGTTATATTATATTATAATATTAGTATATATAATCTAAAATACCTTAATATTAATATATTATTTATGAAACCTTCACACATTAATTTATTGTTAGTATATTATAACCATTAATGTTATAGTTATATATATATATATATATATATATCAATAATTAATATTAATTTAGAAAAGAGAAGAAATATTGCTTATTAATTACTTATTTTTATTTAAAAAATAAATATTAACAATTTTTTATTTGCTTATTTATAATTAGTTTATTATTATTATATATTTATAAATAATCATATATATTAATATTAAATAATTATTATTTCATAATTATATTTGTTATAAAAATAATAATAACATAATTTTAATAATTTTAATTGTAGTATTGAAATAATTTATATTTTTATTATTATTATTATTATTATTATAATAAAAATAATTTTAACATAATCAATACTAATATTGACATAATTAACATTAATATTAACCTCATTAATATTAATGTCAACTATTAAGAAATTTAATATTAAGAATAATATTCAATCTATTAATATTAATAATGTTTCCTAATTTTAATAATACTATTTGTAATGTTGTCATTATTAAACATTTTTAATAATAACAAGTATAATATCTAAAATTAATGTTATATCGATATTCATTACTAACACAAATATAAATATTATGTTAATATTTAATATATTATTTATGAAACCTTCACATATTAATATATTGTTAGTATATTATAACCATCAATGTTATATATATATATATATAGATAATTAATATTAATTTAGAAAAGAGAAGAAATATTGTTTATTAATTATTTATTTTTATTTAAAAAATAAATATTAACAATTTTTTATTTGCTTATTTATAATTGGTTTATTATTATTATATATTTATAAATAATCATATATATTAATATTAAATAATTTTTATTTCATAATAATATTTGTTATAAAAATAATAATAACATAACTTTAATTGTAGTATTGAAATAATTTTTATTTTTATTATTATTATTATTAGAATAAAAATAATTATTATTATAATTAAGAATTAAATAATAAATACTATAATAAATATTTATTAAAAAATAAATATTACACTGAATATTATAATAAATAATGAATATTATAATAATAATATTAAAATAAATAATTATTATTATAATTTTAATTTTAATTTTAATATTAACATTTATAATAATAATAATAATTATAATAAATAAAAATTAAAATTGAACAATCCTTCTTCTTCATAGGCCGACCGTCAACTAGTAAACCATATTAATATTAATAATATGGCTTATATACGCAATATGACTTAAATGTGGTTGATATACGCCGATCCGCGTATATAAGCCATATTATTAATATTAATATGGCTTGCTAGTTATCACACAATCAAACCTACAATCTCATAAGCATAGATGCATGAGGTAAACCCAATATTGTAAATAACCTAAACTACCGAAAATAATTTGAATTTTCTATGAAAGTTCATGTAACATATCAAAAACTGTGAAAATGATGCACATAGTATGTCAAAATATGTCAAAAAGAACATGAAACATGTCTAAAACATGCACATCATCTGTAAACAAATTGTCCAGGTTTTCAATAAATATCGAATACCTGTAATATTCATGTAACATGTAAAAAATTGAGAAAAATAAGCACATCGTTTGTTAAAAAATTGTCAAAAAGCACTGTAAACGTGTCAGAAGGATGCACATTATCTATCGAAAATTGTCCAGGGGTTTCAATATATGTCGAATGCACGTCATGAATTTTTTATTTGAACCTTAAATGGTGAAAATTGGAGGTTATTTAAGCGTCAAGATTGTGGCTCTGGCAGAAGAATCTACACTGGCAAGGATGGCGAAGCTGGTGGAGGAAGCACAGAGTCAACGCTCCTCCACTGAAGGGTTTGTTCAAAAATTTTGCAAAATATTACACTCCAGGTTTGTAGGGAGTAATGTATTTGAAAATCCTTTCTTCAATCATGGATCATGGAGTTAGAAAACATCTAATTGCTGATTGTAGTTTGTAGTTTATATCACACGGCTGCCTGCAGTTCTATTGGCAGCTATAGCAATGACATTGGCATCATTGATTGGCCACTCGCTCAGATTTCACAGGTGGGTTTACAAGGCCTTAGTTGTTCTGGAGACTGCTTGCCCATGTGCGTTGGTTATCTCAACTCCAGTGGCCACAGCTTGTATTGGAAGGCCTCTCTCATTTCCAGAGAAAGATTTCAATTCTCTGCCCAGTAGAGGATAGAGATATTGCAGTTATCAAAGATTGAGCGCCTGTAGAATATATGGGAAAAGGATATCAAACTCGACCACGGATCCGTCATAGATATGCACAGAAAATTATATAATGGATAGTAGGTTTTTATGAGTTAAATAAATCATCAATCTGTAGTTTTCAAATAAACTTTATTGATTATTTCTTTAATGTATAGTTTTCAAATACAACAGTTTAATGATTATTTATTTATGAGTTTACTATATTGTTTGAAGGCCTAAAATCGGGTCTATTATGTGCCTATGTGGATGCTCTATTCTTATAGATTCCTGATCTCATGTTCAGTTATTTGTACTGCATCTCATTCTTCTGTATCTGTAGTGCAGTGCAACGATATGATGATGGGAAACTATCAAAATCCAGAGGTGGGTGTGATAAAAATCCTTTCCAAGAGTGCTGACATTCTATCAACCTCAATATTTATGCTCTGCCAAAATCACATTCTACAGATTTTTAGAATGGATCGATATGCCAAACAAGTTGTGTTGGCATTTTGCTGCAACCTCATATAATTCAATAATCTAATGATTATAGTTTGAAATGGGACTTTCAGTTTCCTCAGTTTTCATTTCGTTCAAGCCTCCATCGCTGTTGACGTTGAAGTAAAATAAAGTATTGAATTGATATTCAAATATTTAAAATAATTTTTATTTCAATTTGTTTTTTAATTTTTTTAAACAATTAAAAAATTATGTAACAAGTTGCCTTGTCCTGGATACAATGAGAAAAATCCAATCTCTAAAATCATTTCATAACAGCCTGATGATTACAACCAGAAAAGGCATCTGGGTCTTTGGTCGGGATTACTAAAGATAATCGCATTATCTCTTGCACACCAATATATTGTCTGAGACATGGCTTAATCTTCAATGATTCCATCGTAGAAATCAATTAAATCACTATAGAACTTCAATTTTCGGTTCCATATATGGAATGAATCCATTGGATTGAGGAAACTCTGGTATCGTAGGTATACTCTATTCATTTTGAAGCCATCCAAAAGTTCTAAAAAAATCCAAATAATAAGTATTTTACTTGAACTCTAATAAAAAATATTATCTAAAAAATTTTAAAAAATAAAAAAATAATAAGTATTTTAGGTTAACTCCAATTAAAAAACTAATTTTCCAAATAATTGTATATAATAGCAAAGCAATTTAGAAATACATCTTCTATAAAAAAAACAAATTACTAACCCAAATTTGTAAAAAAAATACAAATTTTCTAAAATTATTTAAATAATTGCATAAGAAATAAGTATTTTAGGTTAACTTCAATAAAAAAACTAATTTTCCAAATAATTGTATATAATAGCAAAGCAATTTAGAAATACACCCTCTATAAAAAAACAAATTATTAACCCAAATTTAAAAAAAATACAAATTTTCTAAAATTATTTAAATAATTGCATAAGAATTACCATCTTATTGTATCATCATACACTTAAGGGATCCTCCCAGACCTTGAGGAAGAGTCTGGAGTGGATCATCATGGTGCTTTCACATTTTGACATAATATTGAAACATTATTTCTATATTATTACTTATTAAACGTTTTATTTCTACATTGCTGCTTCTTAATTGTGGTTATATGATATATGAATAACATTAATATTAACTCTAATGTTATGAAAATTAAATTCAACTTTAATAATATCATTAATATTAATAATAACACTAATACCATCATTATTAACATTAATGGTAAGAACATTGAAATAAAAAATGGATATAACTCAATCATAGCTAAAGCATGATAAAGAGTATTAAAGTCAACCATGCTAAACCAAAGTTATGTTTCTATGGTTAACAATATTACTAAAGTCAATCATGCGGAACAATAGTAAACTAAAGTCATCAAAGTAAAAAAAATTCCATATTCATCAACCAAAGTCAGCCATGATCAACCATAGTCAAAGCCAACCAAAAGTGTTGACCATGGTCAAATAAAGTTAGCCAAAGGTCAACCAAAATCAACTATTGTAAACCAAAGTCAACCATAGTCAACCAAAATCAACCTTGCTAAACCAAAGTCAACCATGGTGAACCTAAACAAAACTCTAGATGACCATTCAAATATGATATAACCATCAAAGCATATAACAATTCAACCATACTCACACACAGTAAACCATGAACAATCGTAGACAACCACAAACAACCATGCTCATCCATGAACAACCATAACCAACCATAATCGGCTATGGATAACCATGGTAAACCATTATTGACTATAGTCAACCATAGTCAATATTGAGCAACCATATTCAACCATGGTTAACCATCATTGACTATTGTCAACCATAGACAATAATGATCACCCATAGTCAACCATTGTCAAGCATAGTGAGCCATGGTGAACCAAAAGTTGACCAATGTAAACCAAAGTCACCCATGGTCAATCAAAAGTAAACCAAAGTAAACCATGGTCAACCATAGTCAACCATGGTTAACAATAGTTAGCTATGGTCAACCAAATTCAACCATGGTCAACTAAAGTGAACCATGGTCAACCATGGTAACCACAGTGAACCACTATTAACCAAAGTAAACCATGGTCAACCAAAGTACAATGGAAGCCAAAAGTCAACCATACTCAACCATGGTCAACAAATAGTCATCCATAGTCAACCAATGGTTAACCATAGTTAACCATGGTTAACCAATAGTCAACCAATAGTCAACCATGGTCAACCATAAGTCATCTAATAGTCAACCAATGGTCGACGAGTGGTCAACCAAAAGTCATCCAATAGTCAAACAATGGTCAACTAGTGGTCAACTAATGTCAACCATACTCAACAATTGCTTTACCATGGTTGACCAATGATTGACCATTAGTTCACATTGATTGACTATTGGTCAATGGTTGACCATGGTTGACATTAGTTGCCCATGGTTTACAGTGGTTTACCATTGGTTGATACCAATTAACTATTGGTTGACTCAACCAATAGTTAACATTGGTTGACTAACGATGAAACAAGGGTTGACCAATTGGTTTACCATTCGTTGATAATTGGTTGACCAATGGTTGACCATTAGTTATTATTATTATTATTAATTAATATGTCTTGCTAATTATTATAATAATAAAAACCCAAGAATCCTTATTATTATTAATTATTTTATTTTTATAATAAGAATTAATATAAAAATAAGAACTCAACAATCCTTCTCTACACATTGATTCTAAGCCATATTATTAATATTAATATGGCTTGCTAGACATTAATAAACATTTAAAAATTCATAAACATTAGTCAACATTACATTTTCAAAATAATTGAAACTATGTATTTAGGTTGTGCAATGATAAACATTAGAAAACATTAATAAAGATATTAACATTGGTATTATTAGCATTATAAAGATCAATAAAAGTAAACATTACACATGAATGAATATTATAAATTATTAAACATCACACATTATACATTAAATATTAATAAAAATTAGAAAATATTAATAAAGACATTTGGATTAGCATTATAAACATTAATAAAAGTAGACATTACACATTAATAAACATTAGAGATTATTAAACATCACACATTAAACATTGAATATTAATAAACATTAAAAATAAACATTAGACATTTAGACATTGGACATTATTAAATACTATTAATACTAAGCATTATTAAACATTAGAAAAACATTAATAAAGACATTAGCATTATTACACATTACAAAATATTAAACATTAATAAATGCATTATCATTGACATTATTAGTATTATAAACATTCATAAAACTAGACATTGGATTTTATTAAATATTAGAGATTAATAAACATCACACATTAGACATTAAACATTAAACATTAATAAACATTAAATCTACACATTAGACATTAATAAACATTTAAAAATTGACAAACATTAGTCAACATTGTATTGAGAATAATTGAAACTATGTATTTATGTTATGCAATGCTAATAAGATTAGTTTACACTAGGCATTAGACATTAGACATTAATTTAAACTAAACATTATACATTAGATATTAGATATTAATAATTATTATTATTATTATTATTATTAAACATTATACATTAGATATGAGACATTATTAAACATTATTAGACATTATTATATTTATTTTTCATTATTTTTCTTATTTTCATTTATAATTATTATAATTATATATATTTTTTATAATTATTTTTCTTATTATAAAATATTTAAAATTTATTATATTATAATAAAAAATAATAAAAAAATAAAATATAAATTATCATTATTATTATTAATATTATTATTATTAATAATATTGACAATCTTTATTAAAAATTATTTTTATTTATTATTATTATTTTTATTTTAATATAATTATGTTTTTTTATTTATAATAATAATAATTATTATAATAGAATATTGTTTTTTTATAATTATTATTATAATAGAATATTGTTTTTTTATAATTATTATTATCATAATAAACTATTTCAACATTTGTTATTTTATAATACTAATATTAATAATAATTATTATTATTATTATTATTATAATTAAATTATGATTATTACAAAATATTTAATTAATGCTCTTAATTATTTATAATTTATTAAACATAATTATAAACTAATTATTTTATAAAAATAATTAAAAATAATATTTTTTATTAAATAATTAATTAGTGCTAAAAATTATTTATAATTTATTAATTACAATTATAAAATAATTATTTTATAAAATATTTATAAAAAAAATATTATCTTATAAAATATTTATAAAAAAAAAATATTATTTTAAAATAGTAATAGTTATTATTATTTTGAGAGCCCATATTAATAATATTAAAACTTACTAACTAGCAAGCCATATTTACTGATCGGCGTATATAAGTCATATTATTAATATTATTATGGCTTGCTAATTTAAAATCAGTTACATATACCATTTTCTGTAATCCAAATAAGAAGATGTCTCAATGGAATAAAACCTAGATAGATGAAATGAAATCAATCAAACCCACCAATGCACTACCATATCATCGACTTTATCATAAAAACTTGCAATGCATTGAATACCACTGAAAACAAAATTTAAATATATAATGACATGTTTTCAATCTTGTAGCCCGTCGATGTGAACAAAATATTCGAGAAATGGTAACCATCTGTTTTTTTTTAATCTTATGTTTTATGTGACAACCAGTATGGTATACCAACTCTACAAAACATCTGAGTAGAAGTAGAATTGTGTTGGAAGTGCCATAATTCGGGTTACACAGTTATTTCGTATGTTTTCAATCATGACCGTTCGAAGGTTGCATTTCACGTTTCAAGTTGTTTATATATGAACGAATGCAATGCCAAATACGCTTCCTATATCTGAAAACAGTTTTCATTAAAAATAAAGAAAACGTACGTGCAAAAGCTGTATACGTTTCATGTATTTGAAAATGCAAACTATTTATATAGGCTAAACAGCCTTTCCACGCATAACACATGCCTTAATGTTAAGAACCTTCTATATTACACCACCAGTTTATCTACATTGCCAATGCCTATGCCTGCTCCTATGCCTTAGCCTGACTACAAGCTTTGACAAGGACTGGTTAACGCTCATTTCGCCGAAGTTTGTGGATAATCGATTTCTGTTAACTAACCTTCATCATGAAGGAAATTATAATTATAAATATTTGTACGACGTGAGACAAGACCAAAAGGTGTAGTAGCTGATAGCCTGAGTGTATTGCGTGTAACTTAGAATGGCGATTGATTTTGGATCTGAGAGGCCACATTTTGGAATGCGTTGAGTTTTATATGAAACTCGCCGCAGCTCTGCTTGCACTCGCTAGGGCATGGAGCTTCTTCGTCTGGGTAGTAATGAGAAGCTTAAAGGTGTGTCGTGTAATGATGTCATTAATTTTTATTTTAAATTAATTAATTATTAAGATTGTATTGGAAGAAATTAAATATAAATTATTTTCAAATTAGGGTATAGAATGTTTACAAGTGTTAGGGTATAGAATGATTAAGAAGAGATGTTAGAAATTTAACAACTTTTCTATGTAAGTGTAAGATAATTTCTAGTTTTATTTTCAAATTATGATGAGATATAAAATAACTAGCAAAAATCAAATTAATAATAATATATCTTGTATATATTTATAAAAATATTATTAATGTATAAAAATAATATCTTAATTTTTTAAATACTATTTCTTTTACCAATATTTTTCTTTTTGCCAAATAAATTCCTTATATATTCATACCATCATTTTTTTTAAAATATATATTAAACATGTTAAAAATATGACTTTGTTATCTTTTTAGTAAATTAAAATATGGTTTTGAAATAACTTGCATTATTATAAAAAAAAAAAAAAACAATTAAATTAATAATTAATTTACAATAACATTTATAAAAACAAAACTTAATAAATTAAATAGATGCTTTTAATTTAACATACACTCACAATTTTTACAAAAATGCTATTCACAAATATATAAAAACATCACTAGCTTTACTAAAAATGCTATTCACAAATATATAAAAATAAGTAATGCAAATCATTGCTTTTACTGCGAACATATTTCCAGCTGGCCATTAACCGTGGATGCAAAGGATTAGGGGTTTTGAACGCGCTAGCTTCAGGTAGTTTGTGTAAGGTTTCTTCATGTCTGCGTTTTTCTGGAATTGCTATTATAGTCAGATGGACGCATATAATCTCATATCCAGACAACGAATGTAAGCTTGAAAGCTAATGGTTTCAAATATTCAAAGAACGTTTAAATATATAGAAGGCATGTACAGCCTTGCCACAAAAATGAAACTATTACAATGGGTAAAATCTCCTATCTGAAAGGGTTTTTTCATTCAAAATAGACAATTCCCCCTTATTCAAACCATGAGTTTCGACCGCAGGATTTTTAATTTATTGAAATGATTTTGCCATTGAATTATCATAATAAGTGATGAAAGCTGGAAAAAAATGCCAAAAGGGCAAGTATCATTCAATGCCCTTCTTCATTCCGGGTAATGCAATCGACAAGTAATGACTGGTTCTACGTCTCTCTATCTACAGAGTCCTATAGAATGCAAATGCAAATAATGCTTTCTTTGCTATTCCTCAAATATTACAAAATAAATACAATATACATTTAGTTTCAGCAACAAAATGATGATGCTTACCTCTTTCTTACTTGTTTTTGTAAGCTCTCTTAACTAATATTGACAACTCTTCAACTAATTAAGGAAATAACTGATTTCTCGTTGAGAGCTTCGGGAATGGTCCATAACTCGTTCAACGGTTCTCTATCTTGATCTGTGAAACAATTGACACATAGCCAATAGAAGCTTGATGGAGGCTGGGCTATAAATACTTCTATTTGGTCCCCAAACTCGCTAACTCAATCCCCTTCAGTTTTACACCATCAAGTAAGAGAAAGCAGAGCTTGGAAGTGCCGTACAAGAATCAAAAGTGGAACAGGGAAATCTTCTACAGCAAGTCAATGGCTGGAGATATGATCTATTTGGTTATTCCGCATTTTTTAGAATCAGAAATTTTTGCATACAGTTGGTATCAGAGCAAATTTTTATCTTTTCCTTGATGTTTGGATTGCTCATGCATTATATTGTTTAAACCCGAAGTGGCTGTATATTTCCTATTTGATCCGTATAGCGTCATATTGGTTTATCTTGACTGTGAGTGCTACGAGGGTTCCACTGTTTTTAGAAAGAATGCCACTTCTATTGTGAAGTCTATTAGGGCTTCCGCTACTTGACTGAACCTTGTTTAGAGGTGCCGCCACTGCTTGAGAGGGTGTTGTTGATGTCTCATTTGAGACAAGGCTGTGAACCTTACTAAGCCGTGAAGAGTCTGATTGGAATCCGATTCACTTGTTGAGATTTGGTTGAAGTTAGATCTGCTTGTTGGAGGATCTGATCTACCCCTTCTGATATAGCCGTGAGTCCTGGAAGCTTTAATCTATCTCAGCTGAGGGTTTATTATGCCCAGATCTAATGTTATGAAATATTTTAGCTTGTTGGAGATTTATTTCTACTAGGTTTGAAATACTTAGAGTAATGGAAGTTTTTTTTTTTTTTTTTTTTGACGTGGGTTTGGATTATTTATAACCTTGGAGATAAATATGTAAAGGTTTCCTGCGATTCAGTTCATGTTTTGGGAAAAGCAAGTTTCCAGATCGGAAAAAGCATTGGTCGGATCGACAGGATTTTGCTGAGAAACATATATCATTTTTTTTTTTTACACAGAAACTTCAGATCTTCACTGGCTGTTTTGAAATTAAAACCATCAAGTTATATTAAGATTGGTATGATTTATGAATTTGAAAAGGACAACGCGTGTTTGGGTTCAACTTTCACTATCCAGGCATTTTGTTTTTATAATCTATGAAATGATGCTAATCCCTGCATGAAGGTAAGGTGCTAGATAAATTTATTTTTATTTTTATAGATAAATTTTTTTATTTTATAGGGTGTTAATTAGGATTTTTTTTTCCTAATCAACTTGAATATATATATCATTTGCTCGATATAATGTTAACCTTTCGTTATATAAATTTTGTTTCATAAATTTATGAAATATAATGAGGTTATTAAAAAGGTATTGTTTACAATTAGTTTATATAACTATATTGGTTACCAATGCTGCATATAAATGGGTTTTGTGGCGTACTGATTCCTTAAATTTCAGTATTTCTTTTCCCGTAACCAGAGCAGCTGCTATGGGGAAACTATTGAGATGGCTTCATATATCGATAGATTTAATCGCATCTCTTACATTTCCTGTTTGTATCAATTTAATTTTATGCATAAAAGTAATAATGTCTAGTGATCTACATAATTTTAATTGATTAGAGAATAGCCATAGCATCTCTAATTAAATAATATTATATATTATGTTTGATTAAGATCACGTAAAGAATATTTAGACATTAATTGTAATTAATTATACTGAATATAATAAATTTTATCCCACAGGAATTTTTATTACATTTATGTAATTAATTAGGATAAAATATTGAATTATTCATAACTTACCCACAAGAATTATGAATTAATAGTTTTATCATAAAGAATAATTGAATCTGCTTGAAGTAAAAATTTAGCCCACAGGCAATTTTTATGTCATTAGATTCAATCTTAAAGTATGAATTTACATTGGTAAAACATGAAAATTTTATTTGGTCTCAAATTTTAACGTAAGCATGTGATTTTTATTTTTATGCAGTTGTACAACCTGAAAATTTCTCTGAAATTCGTTTTGATATCCCTGAACTTAAGGGAGATAACTATAAAGTCTGGAAGGAGAGAATTCTCCTTCATTTGGGATGGATGGACATAGATTATGCTATTAGGAAAAATGAACCACCAGCACTCACTAATACTAGCACTGCAGCAGACATCACGCTTTATGAACGATGGGAACGATCTAATCGCCTTAGCATGATGTTCATTAAGACTAAAATTTCAGCTGGTATTCGTGGTTCCGTTGATCAGCATGAAAAGGTCCGAGACTTGCTGAAGGCCATTGATGATCAATTCGTCACTTCAGACAAGGCACTATCAAGCACCCTAATCATGAAGTTCTCATCCCTAAGACTCACCAGTTTGAAAGGTGCGCGCGAGCACATCATGCAGATGAGGGACACTATGGCTCAATTGAAGAAACTCGAGGTTGAAATATCGGAGTCTTTCCTGGTGCACTACATCCTGAACACCCTTCCACACCAATATGGACCTTTCAAAATCTCATACAACACACATAAGGATAAATGGTCAATTAATGAACTTATGACCATGTGTGTTCAAGAGGAAGAAAGACTGGTAATGGAACTGGGAGAAAGTGCAATGCTGGAAACGCATAGGAAGGGCAAATCTCAAGCCAATTGCAAATCTCAAGCCAATAAGAAAGGGAAAGGTAAAGTACCTCCCCAAGCTAATATTAAGAAGGATTCCAAGTGTTTCTTCTGTAAAAAGAAGGGACACATGAAGAAGGAATGCAAAAAAATTCAGAAATGGCTTGCGGACAAAGGTAATGCAATCTCGTTTGTTTGTTATGAATCTAATATGGTAAATGTCAATATTAACACTTGGTGGATTGATTCTGGATCAAAAATTCACATTTCAAATTCCTTGCAGGGTTTTCAAATCCTAAGGAAGCCAGTGGGAAGTGAGCAAAGCATCTTATCAGGAAACAAGATGGGCTCACATGTGGAAGCTATAGGAACATGCTGTTTAACTTTAAGTAGTGGTTTTGTTTTAGAATTAGAAAAGACCATTTATGTTCCAAGTTTTTCTAGACACTTGATTTCAGTTTCAAGGCTTGTACCTTTTGGATATTCCTTCAATTTTTCAGAAATGTCTTTCAGTTTATTTTATAAATCTGATTGTGTTGGGAATGGTATTTTGTCTGATGATCTTTACTGCATTAATTTACAAAACAATGTCACTTATGATTCAATGCATGTTAACACTAGCACTAAAAGATGTGTTATTAATGATGATTCCTCTAAATTATGGCACCGGAGACTATGTCATATCTCCATTGAAAGAATTAAAAAATTGGTAAATGAAGGGATATTTAATACTCTGGATTTTACTGATTTTGAGAGTTGTGTGGATTGCATAAAAGGTAAGCAAACCAACAAGTCGAAGAAAGGTGCCAATAGGAGTTCAGACATATTAGAGATCATACATACTGATATATGTAGTCCAGACATGGACTCACATCGTCAGAGATACTTCATCTCTTTTATAGATGATTACTCACGATATATGTATCTCTACATGCTTCATAATAAGAATGAAGCATTAGATGTATTTAAGATCTTTAAGGCTGAAGTAGAGAAACAATGCGACAAGCAAATTAAGATCATGAGATCAGATAGAGGTGGAGAATATTATGGTAGATACACAGAAGATGGACAAGCACCTGGGCCATTCGCAAAATTTCTTCAAGAGCATGGGATTGTTGCCCAATACACCATGCCTAATTCACCCGACCAGAATGGTGTAGCAGAAAGAAGAAACCGAACTTTATTGGACATGGTGCGGAGTATGCTTAGCAGCTCCAATATTCCTAAATCCTTGTGGACTGAAGCACTTAAGAGGACAGTGTATATATTAAACCGAGTTCCAACCAACGTCGTTCCTAAAACGCCATTTGAATTATTGAAAGGTTGGAAACCGAGTTTGCGACATATGCGCATTTGGGGATGCACGTCTGAAGTGAGAATATATAATCCGCAAGAAAAGAAGCTGGACCCAAGGACCATTAGTGGGTATTTCATTGGATATGCTGAAAGGTCTAAAGGTTACAGATTTTACTGTCCATCTCACGGCACTAGGATTGTGGAATCAAGAAATGCAAAATTTCTTGAAAATGACTTGATCAGTGGGAGAGATCTAACCAGGAACATAGTTTCCGAGAAGGATCATTCAGAATCTCAACCTTCCACCTCAAGTGATAGATTGGTTATTGTTCACAGCACCCCTCAAGTACAAACTGGTGTTGAACAACCAATTATTGAAGTTCCACAAGCTGCTGACGGCATTCTAGTAGATCAGGTAGTTCAAGAGTTTCCAAGAACTTTTGAACAACGAGTTGAACCACATACTTCTCAAGAAGATAGTGATACAACATTAAGAAGATCTACTAGACCAAGGAGATCAGCAAGTCCTGATGATTATGTTGTGTATCTACAAGAATCTGACTATAACGTTGGAGCCGAAAATGATCCCGAGTCCTTTTCACAAGCCATGAATTGCAAAGAATCAGAATTATGGTATGATGCCATGAAGGAAGAGATGAATTCTATGAAGAGTAACGAAGTCTGGGATCTTGTTGAGTTTCCTAATGGTGCAAAAGCCATTGGATGTAAATGGGTCTTTAAGACAAAGAAAGACTCATTGGGAAACATTGAGAGATACAAGGATAGACTTGTTGCTAAAGGATTCACTCAGAAAGAAGGAATCGACTACACGGAGACTTTCTCTCCTATCTCTAACAAATATTCCCTGCGCGTTATTATGGCATTGGTATCCCATTTCGATTTGGAGTTGCATCAAATGGATGTGAAAACGGCTTTTCTAAATGGAGATCTAGAGGAGGAGGTTTACATGAAACAACCTGAAGGATTCCCCTCTAGTGATGGTGAGCAATTGGTTTGCAAGCTCAAGAAATC
Source organism: Larix kaempferi (assembly GCA_027924585.1). Classification (NCBI taxonomy): domain Eukaryota; kingdom Viridiplantae; phylum Streptophyta; class Pinopsida; order Pinales; family Pinaceae; genus Larix; species Larix kaempferi. Next base: position 3,710,248 of record BSBM01000091.1, read on the forward strand.
CTTATATGGTTTAAACAAGCATCCCGCCAATGGTATTTGAAATTCCATAATGTAATTTCTTCTTTTGGTTTTGTAGAAAACATTATGGATCAATGTATATACCTGATAGTTAGTGGGAGTAAAATTTGTTTTCTTGTTTTATATGTGGATGACATTTTGCTGGCAACCAATGATAAGGGTTTGCTGCATGAGGTGAAACAATTTCTCTCTAAAAATTTCTATATGAAGGATATGGGTGAGGCATCTTATGTCAATGGAATTAAGATCCATAGAGACAGATTTCGAGGCATCTTCGGTCTATCTCAGGAAACCTATATTAATAAAATTTTAGAGAGATTTCGGATGAAGGATTGTTCACCAAGTATAGCTCCCATTGTGAAGGGTGATAGGTTCAATTTGAATCAATGCCTGAAGAACGACCTTGAAAGGGAACAAATGAAGAACATTCCATATGCTTCTGCTGTCGGAAGCCTAATGTATGCTCAGGTCTGCACAAGACCTGACATTGCATTTGTTGTGGGAATATTGGGACAATATCAGAGTAATCCAGGTATAGACCACTGGAGAGCTGCAAAGAAAGTAATGAGGTATCTTCAAGGAACTAAAGACTACATGCTTATGTATAGACGGACGGACAATTGGGAAGTAATTGGCTACTCAGATTCTAACTTTGCTGGATGTTTTGATTCATGCAAATCAACATCAGGATACATTTTTATGATGGCCGGTGGAGCTGTATCATGGAGGAGTGCCAAGCAGACCTTGATTTCCACTTCCACTATGGAAGCCGAGTTTGTCTCCTGTTTTGAGGCTACTTTACATGGTGTGTGGCTTAAGAGTTTCATTTCTGGGCTTAGAATTATGGATTCTATCTCTAAGCCATCGAGAATGTATTGCGACAATTCAGCTGCTGTTTTTATGGCTAAAAACAACAAAAGTGGGAGTCAAAATAAACACATCGACATTAAGTATTTAGCCATAAGGGAACGTGTTAAAGAAAAGAAAGTGGTCATTGAGCACGCCAACACTGATTTTATGATCGCTGATCCTTTGACTAAGGGCATGCCACTGTTTAAATTCAAGGATCATGTAATGAATATGGGACTTGGTTCCATTATGTAGTTTCTCATTGTATGGACAATGTTATTTTTAATGAAATTCTTAATTACTGTGCTATTTTTTCTCATACATATGTGCACCTTAATTTAATTTGAGAAAATTCATCTATGAGGACCAAGAATAAACATAAGGTTTATTCATTAAGAAATTGTTGCCACATAAATTAAAATAGCAATAAATACATAGTAAAACATGGAAGGTAATACTTGTCATAAGAGGACTTATCGCCATGATTCTTGTATCTATTACTTAATACAGATTGTCAATAGGTTTTAAGATGAGACATTAAGTTTGGAAGTATGGACCAAGTGGGAGAATGTAAGCTCTCTTAACTAATATTGACAACTCTTCAACTAATTAAGGAAATAACTGATTTCTCGTTGAGAGCTTCAGGAATGGTCCATAACTCCTTCAACGGTTCTCTATCTTGATTTGTGAAACAATTGACACATAGCCAATAGAAGCTTGATGGAAGCTGGGCTATAAATACTTATGTTTGGTCCCCAAACTCGCTAACTCAATCCCCTTCAGTTTTACACCATCAAGTAAGAGAAAGCAGAGCTTGGAAGTGTCATACAGGAATCAAAAGTGGAACAGGGAAATCTTCTACAGCAAGTCAATGGCTGGAGGTATGATCTATTTGGTTATTCCGCATTTTTCAGAATCAGAAATTTTTGCTTAAAGTTTTCAATTGCGCAGAGCCATTGAACTGTATAGCAGTGACCAATATAAATTACGGTTAAGAAGCCATTGAAATGTATAGCAACGACCATATTGGCTATTTTAGTGTCCTCTGTTTTCCTGCTTGATATTTGTTAGTGTGATGTTAATGAATTGTTTGCTATAGGAGATAGGGTAAATCTTGCATCTTTTTCCTGGTAGAGATGGTAAATTTCATGGGACATGGCTATGGCCTTGGTGGCCTCTTATTTTTGTCGGATGCCCTCCTCCCAAGGGCATTGCCTTTTTTGTGGGATCTTTCCAGGTTCTTGGTGCTCCAGATCTTCCTGGGGCGCTCCTGCTCACCCATATCGATTCAAATACATCGAAATATATGTTGAAAAAGTTGAGAACAATAGGCAGAAGTGTTGTACAAATCCAAAGATTGGGTGCCATCATAAACCTGACAACAATGACTGAAGTAGGTGATGACGACGAGGATGGTATACAAAGGCGAACTATGTATATTTGTTAACTTCAAAGTCTAGTGTTGTTTCTAGCACAACAATCTCATGAGTATTTTCTTCGTATGTTAATGCAAAAACCTTTCTAAAGCTCCTTTGTTATCTTCACTAATCCTTTCTGAAGCTCCTTCGTTATTTTCACCGGACAAACTTATTCTAGTATCTTCATCGTATTTTCATCTAATAGTGTTTTCATCGCATTTGAGTTCACCGTGGCAGATTAACTTGATTTATTCTACCCAACATTTTGCAGTCTCAAGACTGCTGATCTTGATGACACTACTCCGGTACCAGAACATGAATATTTCTGCATGAAAATATATACATTGAATGAGTGATTATGTATGTGGATATATACAAAATTTATATAACAAGTACACCTTCTGTGAAGATTATGCTTACATCCTTTGACTTCTTCAATGTCAACTAGTTCTTCGTGTACAGGCCGATTTGGACAGACTGCAATTATAGTATCTTCATCTTTCGGATGCATGCCACTTGTTTGATAAAATACACGAACGAGATGTGATTATATGGAATGCCACTGTAAGAGGATATGCCAGGAGAGGGATCTGTGAGGAGGTACTTATGCTGTATTATCAAATGCAATGAGAAGGAATAAAGCCAAATAAATTCACTTTTCCCATTGTGCTCAAGGCATGTGCTGGGATTTCAGCTCTGCAAGAGGGAAAAGAGATTCATCATTACATAACCGGAAATGGGCAAGAGTCTGATGTTTATGTGTGCACTTCCCTGGTCGACATGTATTCCAAGTGCATCAGTGTAGAAGCTGCACTCCAAGTCTTTGACAAAATATCGAAGAAGGATGTGGTTTCATGGAGTGCAATGATTGCGGGATTAGCCCAGAATGGATTTGCCAGTGAAGCTTTAACAGTTTTTCATCAAATGCAGTTGGCAGACATCATGCCCAATGCAATTACTATGGTTAGTGTGTTATCAGCATGTGCCCGTATAGGAGATCTATAACAAGGAAAGTGGATCCATGATTATATTATTAGGATTGGATATGAATTGGATATTTATGTGGAGACTATGCTTATGGACATGTATGCCAAGTGCGGAAGAATAGAGCTTGCCCGGAATTTGTTTGACAAAATGTCCAAGAGATATGTGATTTAATGGAATGCAATGATTGCCGGGTACGTCCAGAATGGACAAGCCATTGAAGCAGTGAGACTCTTTCGTCAGATGGAAATGACCAATTTGAAACAAAATTCAGCTACCATTGTGGGCATGCTCCCTGCATGTGGTCATTTAACTAATTTGCAAGAAGGTAAAAAAACCCATGATTATATTATAAGAAATGGGCTTTAATCAGATGTTTCTGTGGGGAATTGCCTTGTAGCTATGTATGCCAAGTTTGGAAAAATTGAAGTTGCACGTAAGTTCTTCCACAAAATGTCTGAAAGAAATGTGGTCTCATGAAATGCCATGATTGTTGGGTACACACAGAATGGACTTGCCAATGAAGCTTTGGCACTCTTTCATGAAATGCAATTGGCTAATGTTAAACCCAATTCCGTCACCATGGTCAGTGTGCTTCTTGCATGTGCTTATTTAGCATCTCGACAACAAGGTATGTGGATCCATGTTTACATAATTAAAAGAGGAATGGAGCTAGATGTTTCTATGGGAAATGATCTTGTAGACATGTATGCTAAATGTGGAAACCTAAGGGTTGCACGACAGATGTTTGACGGAATGTCAAAAAAAGATAAGGTGTCATGGAGTATAATGATTGCATCTTATGGAATGCACGGACATGGTGATGATACAACTGAACTTTTCACCCAAATGCAACAGGTAGAAATAAAGCTAGACCATGTCACCTTCATTAGTGTCTTATCTACATGCAATCGTCCAGGCTTGGTGGATGATGACCTCCGATACTACAAATGTATGAGCTAAGATTATGGCATTGCACCCACCTTGGAGCACTGTGCTTGCATAATTGATCTTCTTGGCCGAGCTGGGCATATGAAAGAGGCACACACCTTTATCAAGAAAAATCCAATAGAACCTGATGCTGATGTTTGGGGAGCACTGCTTGGTGCCTGCAGAATTCACCACAATATTAAGCTAGGAAAAGATGTTGCAAAACATCTTATTAAGTGAGAGCCTGAAAATGTTGCAAACTATGTACTATTGTCAAACATATATGTTACAACTGGAAGGTGGAATGAAGTGATGAAGGTGAGAGCAATGATTAAAGACACTAAATTGAAAAAGAGTCCAGGATGCAGCTGGATTGACGTCAAGAACAGAGTTCCTCATTTGTTGTTGGAGACAGATCGCACAAACAATCAGAGCATATATATGCAATGGTGGAGTTATTGGTTGGGAAGATGAAAGATGCAGGATATATCCCTGACAAGATTTTTGTTCTTCATAATGTTGAAGAAGAAGAGAAGGAAGATGTTATTTCTACCCACAGTGAGAAACTAGCCATTGCATTTGGGCTTATTATCTTATTATATCATTTCCATTCTACCAAATTAAGATCAAGAATTCTGTTGTAATGCATTGAAAATATAAGGAAGAGGTACCTCTTTGACTAATTTTTCATCTGTTGTTTTGTCAAAACCCAAAAATTCCGAAAAATTTAAATTTTTTTTAAAATAGCATTTAATCTTATTAATTCCAGTCATTAGCCGTTTGATTAGTTTATGTTATTCGAATTGTAACTGAATTGTTATTTTATTATACATAAATTTAAAGATGAGTTTCTTGTCAGTTACTGATTGTTTTTCTGTTTTGCAACCACAAGGGGGAATTGCCATAACAGACTGGGATTACTTAGCTTCCGAGCTAATGCAACAGATTTTCTTTCTCTTACAGATATACAGGTAATGTTCGGGTTGCTGCAAACAAATCTTTAAAGTATTATAAAACAATTTGCTGTACCAAAACATTCAGTAAAAGTATAAGCATGCTAGCCAGGTTATCAAGTGTTTTAAAGGTAGAACTCTTCCTATGATCTCCTTATAATCTTACTGATGGAGAGTTGAAAATTACAAGAGAAATATGATAGCTATTTTTCTTGATAATAGATGAATTAAATAACTCTATGGAGTATTTGTCCTTTTATGATGTTACTGTAATGTAAATATACTTCATAACTAGCACTGTAGGATACAACTGGGTGACCATACTCAGACCAGTTTTTACTCATCCTTGTTATCGTATCAAGCCAAGTTTAAAGTGAGAGTATATTTTTTGATTTATAACTTCAATTATAAAGGATCTGGAACTATCAATATATATACTTTGCTTGTTTCTAGCAATTACAAGGTATTCTGTCAATTACATGTCTCCTTTAAACATTTTCAGGGTTTGTATGGATTTTAAAATCTACTCCTATTTCTATGATTGGCAATGGCATAGAAACTATAAGCTACCATGATTAAACTCGTTGGGTATTAAGGATAACAAGAGTCTACTTTTTATCACTAGAAATATGAGACTATTAAGAGATTGTTATTACAATGTAACTATAAGTATCAAGACTAGAGTATCCTTAGTCCAATTTTTGTGAGTTATATAGCTTGAACTCTATCAGTTAAAGTTACATAAAGAAGGAATGACAAGTCCTATACCCTCTGTGAAAAGCTATAACAAACGGCATTATAGTAGTGAAATTGTAAACAGCTAAACCCCATATCATTACATTATCTTATAGACTTAAAGAAATGATCTATGTCTTGTCACATGAGAATTAATGTGAAGGGCAATATAGTGGTAGGTTTTACAAACAACATATAACATACTTGAAACCTGCCTCCTTATAATTTTTTATAATAATTACCATATTCTCTATGTTTAAATAGACTCCAAGACTTAATCTCGAATGCTATTGACAATGCAAGGTTTTATTGAATATAGGGAAAGGTGTTAATTTTCACTATACAAAGTTCCAAAGCATTGTTCTAACATGGATATTGTGGCAGGGAAACTATGGTATTGCGACTATAATGGATATTCAAACTATGATTTTGTTTGGAAAACAAATAATGGAGAATCTCGTTGTAAGACTATAGCACGTCGACCCACTGCATGAAAATTATTAAACAGCTACGTGGTTGCTCCAGGGCCACGCATTTGTGATATTAAATCGTTGACTAAACCCTACTTGCCATTTTTCGCGTGCCTTCGGGCTCGGTCGCTCTGTGAACCCTCCTGGGCCAAGCTTTGCCAATACCCTGTTGGTAACAGCTTCTACGCTGCTTCAGTGCTTCGTGCTTGTTGACTGCTTCGTTTGGGAGTCATTAGATTTTGCTGTTGGCAGCTATAAGTTTGTTGAAACCCTAGGGTTTATCCCTTTGCTACCATTACTAAACCGGTCATGGCATGAGTGTATCTTTCGACTTGCTTCTGTCAAGGCTTCCATCGTGGAAGACACCCTTTTGCTTCTGCCAGCTCGTTCTTTCGGTGACAAGGGTGGGGTTTACACTTATTCTGCTCGTGGCTATCAGGCCATTTACTGTGTTTGCAACTTCTTTCAATTCGCTGGTAAGCTACAGGTTACTCCTTCGTTTTCCAGTTTAAAAGAAATGGTTTAACAAAATAAAGTTTTTAACTGATACCACTCTGTCGTTGCAGGTCCTGGCCCCTCTCAAAGGCGTGGATGGCACAAGCTTCGATGATTGGCTTTACCGAGTAAGCCTGGTTTTCACCATGGCATTTTCCTCCTTGCTGGTTTGTTAGGGCGGTTAGGGTTTGGACTTTGAAAGAACAACTCTGTGACTATCTCCGTTCTGTTTGGTATTTTAACTGCTTGTTACCACAAGTTCCTTGACACGTTTAACCCTATGATGTGCAAGGGATGTTATGGCTTCGGTCAATTGTAATTTATTCGTCTTTCTTTAGGTATTTAGGGTTTTCTACAGAAGAATTATTGTATAAAAAGAAAAGAAAACAAAGGCTGTGGGCTTGTCTGTAGATGAGGTTACGGCCTCGTGGTTTTATTTTCGTTACTGCACTCTTAAATGGTTCAGGGTTATCACTCAGGGTTTTGAAATTTGACTTATTATAAAGTTTTTCCTGTATATTGGACTTGTTCATCGCATGCGTTTTTAATTCTATGCTATGTACAGTAGTAAGTAAATTTAAGTTTTTAAACCACTTATAGTGTGAATTTGTGACGCGGTTGTAGGTGAAAACATTGTCTTAACTATTTAGCATTAGTTTTGCTTGTACAAGCTGGGCTGGTAGGGTTTGACCCGAATTATTTTCCAGTTGGAATTTAAGTTCAATTGCTTAAGCTATCAATTAAAATACGACTCTGTTGATATTTGTGAGCTGAATAAATGATAGTAATTGTAATGGTTAAACTCGATGATTGAGCTGAATATTGTTCTGTTATTTCTTTTGTTTTAAAATTAATAACTAGGTTATTTATCTGTTGATAAATTCTTGTTAATAAAATGTTGTAGGGGTTACGTACCTAAATTTGTTTGTTATGCAATAAATTCTTAGATTTATATATAGGGTTGGTACCCTTTTACGAACCTCCTAGCTGTGAAGAATACTTCTCCTGCACTGTTCTTGATCCTGATATAAATTCTGTAAATTATATTGTTATATTCTACTATTGCCTTCATGATTGTTTATTTAATTTGTAAAAACACAGAGTGTAAGTATTTTGTACATATTTATTATTTTTTTATTCATCAAGTATAAGTACACTAGGTTTATAATTATAAGTATAATTTATTACATAAAGTATTAATATTATACTATATAAATTATAGATACATTATTAGTAATACGACAAGGATATTACTTCATACTAAAGATGCGGAAAACACAGTAACTCTTAACAATCTTACTACTGATATTCTGAGATATTAACTTTACTAAACTAATTACTCCTCAGACATATGAAATAAACACATAATACATCATTTCATTTAATAAACATAAGGAAATAAATGGCAGAACCTGTTTAAGCTATGGACAACAATAGCAATGGGAGGCCGTTCCTCCCTACCAACTCCTGGAGAGTGCTCAGACAGCAACTTCTCAGGACCCCCGAGCTTGCTCTGGTCTCCCTGGCTGGAACTAGGTGCAGCAAAGTAAATTCTCTCAGCCCAAACAGCTATAATGGAACCAAGTTACTGCAACGTTCCTCTCAAACAACTTCCTTACTGTATTTCCCTTTTCCTCAATGGATTTCCTGAATAACATTCACCTGAATGAATTCTCCCGTGGAAGTATTCGAGGCCCTAGCTCTGTTCATTGAGTTCTTTTTAAAAGATTGCCTAGGTCTTTGTTGGGTTAACTGTCATTAATGAGCCACCTGCTCTGATTCCACTTTCTTGGGGAATCATGACCCCAAATATAGGGAAGTTTCCACCTGCAACTTAGGAAGTGTTTGAGGATGCTTCCACTTGTCTTTTGCCTTTCCACCTAGTTCTATCCACCAGTTTGACCAGTAACCTCTTTTTAACAGCTCTCCCATGCTGTTGTCTCCACAATTTATTTATTAATAATAAAAATATTCTGAATTACACTCCACTTCTGTTGACTCTACTGAGTCATCCATCCCTACTTAGCATTAAATTTAACATAATGTCTCAGGAATATAATAAAACAATTACATAATTTTACAAAAATGGGGTATGTGACATACACACCCCCTTAAAACGTAACATCGTCCTCGATGTTACTTATTCCTCATCCTCCGCAACCTTCTGGAACAGATTTGGGTATGCTTCCCACATCTTACTTTCCAGTTCTCAGGTAGCTTCTTCAGGACTAAGGTGCTTCCATTGCACCTTCAGCTGTCCAATTGTGCAGTTCCGCAGAGTAATTTCCCTCCTCCCGAGGATACAATCCGGTTCCACCAGAACTTCCCCTTCTGGTTCTACCTGTACAACGTTCCAATCAATTACATGAGTAGCATCATGAACATACTTTTTCAGAACAGAAATATGGAAAACATTGTGCACTTTTAAATTAGGTGGTAACGCTAGCTGATAAGCAACTTGACCAATTCTAGATAAAATTTCAAACGGACCACAGTAACGTGGCGCTAATTTTGCACAACTCCCCAATCTTAGGGAGCTCTTCTTTGGTCTTACCTTTATGAACACATGTTCACCCACCTGGAACTTTTTAGGAGTTCTTTTCAAATCTGCTTGGCTCTTTTGCCGATCCTGGGCAATCTTCAAATTCTCCTGCACTTGTTTCACAATCTATTCCATTTCTTTTAATAATTCAAGTCCTAACACTAATCTATCTACTGGATTATTCTAGGGGATAGGAGTGTTACATTTACGCCCATATAGAATTTCAAAAGGACTGAACTTAGCTGATGATTGATAGTTGTTATTGTATGCAAATTCTGCTAAATGCAAGTAATCCTCCCACTTACCTGGTTGATCCTTAACATACATTCTTAACAGATCTTCCAATACCTGATTAACTCTTTCAGTTTGTCCGTCCGTCTGAGGATGGAAAGAAGTGCTGAAATTCAGTGTTGTGTTTAATCCCTTAAACAAGGATTTCCAGAAATTCCCTGTGAATTTAGGATCCCTGTCTGAAATAATAACCTTTGGTACACCATGTAGCCGAAAAATATTCTTTAGAAATATGTCAGCTATGTTTGCAGCCTTGTAAGTGGTTTTAACAGGAATAAAATGTGCTGCTTTACTTAATTTATCTACTACCACCATAATTGAATCATTCTGATTTTGATTTCTGGGCAATCCAGTAATGAAATCTAAGCTGATTATTTCCCACTTCCAACTAGGAACAGGCAAAGGTTGTAGTAACCCAGCTGGATGCTGATGTTCTGTTTTCACTTGTTGACAGTCCAAACATCTAGCTATATACTCAGTTGCTTCATATTTCATATTAGGCCAAAAATAATCTTTTCTCAACATGGTGATAGTCTTCTGGTAGCCTGGATGCCCTGAGTAAGGGGTTTTATGAACTTCATCCAGAATTAGCAATTTAACCTTAGATACATTAGGTACATACAGTCTGTCCTTAAACAATAAAAATCCATCTTTGTTTAGGCTATAACCCTTTATTAAACTTTCTATAGGTTCTTCTTTAGCTGTAGCTTGTAAATTTTGATAAATTTCATCCAATTTTATCCCTTCAGCCAACTGTTCATTTAAATCAGAGGTATAAGTACTGATAGCTGTTGTAAAATTCAGCTTTGCATTTCTGCTCAAAGCATCAGCCACCTTATTTTTCTTTCCTTTTATGTGCTGAATTTCGAAATCGTATTCACTTAAGAAGGCCAACCATCTTGCTTGCCTTGCATTTAAGTTAGGTTGATCTAAAAGGTATTTTAGACCCTTATTATCAGTCATTAAAGTAAACTTTCTGCCTATTAAGTGGTGTCGCCACATCTTTAAGGCATGAATAACAGCAGCTAGTTCTAAATCATAAGTGGCATAATTCTTTTCATGAATCTTTAGCTTCCTGGACTCATAGGAAATGACATGCCCATCCTGAGTCAGCACTCCGCCTAGACCATCATTGCAAGCATCGGTGCAAACCACAAAATCCTTATTAGGATCCGCTATTCTTAGAATAGGCGCAGTTGTTAATAAAGTCTTCAATTTCTTAAAGCTTTCTTCACATTTAAAGTTCCAATCAAATTTCTTGCCCTTCTTTTTCAAGGAAGTGATTGGGTTGGCTATTTTTGAAAAGCCTTCTATGAATCTCCAGTAATAACTGGTAATTCCCATGAAGGACCTAACATCTATTACGTCCTTTGGTACTGGCCATTCTTCGATTGCCCGGATCTTTTCAGGATCAACTGAAATCCCTTCCTTAGTCACTACGTGACCTAAGTACTGGATTTCATCCCTGAAGAAATCACACTTACTGAACTTCGCAAAGAGCTGTTGTTCTCGCAGTTCTTGTAAGACTATCCGTAAATGTTCTTTATGTTCCTCTTTGTTTTTAGAATAAATTAAGATGTCATCGATGAATACGACAACAAATTTATCCAAGTGTTTATGCATTATGTTATTCATTAGACACATAAAGATGGCTGGGGCATTAGTAAGCCCAAATGGCATTACGACAAATTCGTAATGTCCATACCTCGTTCTGAAAGCTGTCTTGAATATGTCCTCTTCTTTAATTCTCACCTGATGATAGCCTGATCTCAGGTCTATATTAGAGAACACCGTAGCTCCACATAGCTGATCAAACAGATCATCTATGCGAGGCAACGGATATCTGTTTTTAATTGTCATCTTATTTAGTTGACGGTAATCTATGCAAAGTCGCATAGTTCCGTCCTTCTTTTTAACAAAGATTACTGGTGCTCCCCAAGGGGACACACTAGGTCGAATGTATTTCTTATCTATTAATTCCTTTAACTGGGATTTTAATTCATTAAGCTCCAGAATATTCATACGATATGGAGCCTTCGAACTGGGTACAGCACCTGGTACCAACTCAATTGTGAAATCCAGTTCCCTCTTGGGAGGTAACCCTGGAATTTCCTCCGGAAAAACATCAGTAAATTCATTTACTACAGGAATATCCTCTACTTTTATCTTACTTATTTCAGACTTAACTGCATCATCTGTAATAGTTACAGCATAAGCTTTGCACCCTTTTCTGACTGCTCTTTTAAGTTGTAAAGCAGAAATCTGCCTGATTACAGTTTTCCTAGGAATACCCTTAACCGTTACAAGCTATTCACTATTATTCACACACGTAAAGGTTTTATCAAAACAGTTTAAAACTACCTTATGCTGTTCTAACCAGTCCATACCAATAAGTATGTCATACGAGCCAAGTGGTAAAACATTTAATTTAACAGTAGTTTTAAAATCATTCATATCTAGGGCACATTCCTTAACATAATAGTTCACCTTCCTTTTTGCCCCAGTAGCTAGTTGTACTGACCAAGAGTTATCAAACCTTTCAACAGTCAGATTACCTTTCAACAATCAGATTACACTTTTCTACTATCTGCGGTGAAATATAACTAAGGCTAGCACCTGGATCTATTAAAATATTTACAGGGGTTTTGTTAACCATACCTCCTACTTCCACCATGGAAGTTTGATAATCAGCTTGGCGGTTCTCCAACGCTGCATTGATTCGGGGCATAGTCCTTGCAAAGTCTCCAACAGTCATTTCATCTTGTATAGTATGAATATTGTTGTTTGGTTTTTTCCGATTTGGGCAAACTGAAGCATAGTGTGGGCCATTGCACTCCCAACACTTAACAGCCTCCTTCCGTTCAAAATTCTTAGTGAAATTTCCATGATTGTTAGAAGCCTCCTTGCTGCCCTTAAAGTTGTTGGGATTATTAGCAACTCCATTTTTGCTTCCCTGGAAGTTTTTACCATTAAAATGGTTTCTGTTCTTGTTATTCTTGAAATTTTTCTGGGGTACAAACTCTTTTTTCTGGAACTCAAGCTGATTACTGTTCTTTTTAGCCTTCCAGTTGGCTATTCCTTCTTTCTTTTTGTTCTTTTCAAAACAGAAATTAGCCTTTCGCATGGCTTCTTCCAGAGTTTTGGGGTTATCATATTCGATTCTGTCTTTTATATGATATGGTAGGCAGCTGAGAAACCGCTGCACTTTAGGTTTCTCTTCAACAAAATACGGCACATATCTTAACAGACTTAAGAATTTACTGTTTAAGTCCTTCATAGTCATAGATCCTAGCTTTAACTCATAAAATTCCTTGGCCCTTTCTTCATAGTATTGTTCGGACATAAATTTCTTTTTGAAGTACCTTTTAAAGGTACTCCAATTGACCTCTTTTTCTTTGATCCCCTTGACCCTTTTTAAGTCTTGCCACCATATATCCGCCTTTCCAGAAAGGTTATAGATGGCCATTCTTGCCTTCAGCTGATTTGAATAGTTGTATATCTGAAAATATTTTCTCATCCCGAATAACCAGGACTCTACCTCTTCTCCTGTTTCAGTTTCTCCATTAAAAGTTGGAGGTTTTATTTTCTTGAACTCCCCGGAAATCTCTTCATAAGGTCTGTACTTTTTCTTTCTGTTATACAACTCAGCCTCACTACTGTCACTAGTAGTGAAATAGCTTTGTTGTTCCCTTCTTCCTTCAGATGATGAACTGCTATCTGATTTAGCTAGTTTCATCTTTTTAGACCCTTTTTGATGGCTAGCTTCTTCAGATTCAGATCTTTTGCTTCTCCCTTCAGTCTGAAATTTTTTCATCAAAATTTGATTTAACTGCTCTTGAGTTTTCAAAATCCTTTCATTATCCTTCTTGACTGATTCCATTTTAGTCTTTAAACTCTTTATAGTCTGCATCAGTTCTGAAGAGTGAGCAGTCACCTCCTCTATCACAGGTTCTCTAGACATATGTCTTGTCTCAGTGTTTGGAGATTCCTCCTCAGCATATTCTCCTAGCTTCTCCATACCTGCCTGTTAGTTTCAGAAAATCTGTTCTTTTAGATGAAACAAAAATACAAGTTAGTACATTATATATATATACATATATTTTTATTTTTATTTTTACCATCCTGCGGAAACTAGTTGGGCCACATCAAGGCCTAGTATTTGAACCATGCTCTGATACCACATGTCAAAACCCAAAAATTCCGAAAAATTTAAATTTTTTTTAAAATAGCATTTAATCTTATTAATTCCAGTCATTAGCTGTTTGATTAGTTTATGTTATTCGAATTGTAACTGAATTGTTATTTTATTATACATAAATTTAAAGATGAGTTTCCTGTCAGTTACTGATTGTTTTTCTGTTTTGAAACCACAAGGGGGAATTGCCATAACAGACTGGGCTTACTTAGCTTCCGAGCTAATGCAACAGATTTTCTTTCTCTTACAGATATACAGGTAATGTTCGGGTCGATGCAAACAAATCTTTAAAGTATTATAAAACAATTTGCTGTACCAAAACATTCAGTAAAAGTATAAGCATGCTAGCCAGGTTATCAAGTGTTTTAAAGGTAGAACTCTTCCTATGATCTCCTTATAATCTTACTGATGGAGAGTTGGAAATTACGAGGGAAATATGATAGCTATTTTTCTTGATAATAGATGAATTAAATAACTCTATGGAGTATTTGTCCTTTTATGATGTTACTGTAATGCAAATATACTTCATAACTAGCACTGTAGGATACAACTGGGTGACCATACTCAGACCAGTTTTTACTCATCCTTGTTATCGTATCAAGCCAAGTTTAAAGTGAGAGTATATTTTTTGATTTGTAACTTCAATTATAAAGGATCTGGAATTATCAATATATATACTTTGCTTGTTTCTAGCAATTACAAGGTATTCTGTCAATTACATGTCTCCTTTTAACATTTTCAGGGTTTGTATGGATTTTAAAATCTACTCCTATTTCTATGATTGGCAATGGAATAGAAACTATAAGCTACCATGATTAAACGCGTTGGGTATTAAGGATAACAAGAGTCTACTTTTTATCACTAGAAATCTGAGACTATTAATAGATTGTTATTACAATGTAACTATAAGTATCAAGACTAGAGTATCCTTAGTCCAATTTTTGTGAGTTATATAGCTTGAACTCTATCAGTTAAAGTTACATAAAGAAGGAATGACAAGTCCTATACCATCTGTGCAAAGCTATAACAAACGGCATTATAGTAGTGAAATTGTAAACAGCTAAACCCCATATCATTACATTATCTTATAGACTTAAAGAAATGATCTATGTCTTGTCACATGAGAATTAATGTGAAGGGAAATATCGTGGTAGGTTTTACAAACAACATATAACATACTTGAAACCTGCCTCCTTATAATTTTTTATAATAATTACCATATTCTCTATGTTTAAATAGACTCCAAGACTTAATCTCGAATGCTATTGACAATGCAAGGTTTTATTGAATATAGGGCAAGGTGTTAATTTTCACTATACAAAGTTCCAAAGCATTGTTCTAACATGGATATTGTGGCAGGGAAACTATGGTATTGCGACTATAATGGATATTCAAACTATGATTTTGTTTGGAAAACAAATAATGGAGAATCTCGTTGTAAGACTATAGCACATCGACCCACTGCATGAAAATTATTAAACAGCTACGTGGTTGCTCTAGGGCCACGCATTTGTGATATTATATCATTGACTAAACCCTACTTGTCATTTTTCCCTTGCCTTCGGGTTCGGTCACTCTGTGAACCCTCCTGGTCCAAGCTTTGCTGATACCCTGTTGGTAACAACTTCTACGCTGCTTCAGTGCTTCGTGCTTGTTGACTGCTTCGTTTGGGAGTCATTAGATTTTGCTGTTGGCAGCAATAAGTTTGTTGAAACCCTAGGGTTTATCCCTTTGCTACCATTACTAAACTGGTCATGGCATGAGTGTATCTTTCGACTTGCTTCTGTCAAGGCTTCCATCGTGGAAGACACCCTTTTGCTTCTACCAGCTCGTTCTTTCGGTGACAAGGGTGGGGTTTACACTTATTCTGCTCGTGGCTATCAGGCCATTTACTATGTTTGCAACTTCTTTCATTCACTGGTAAGCTACAGGTTACTCCTTCGTTTTCCAGTTTAAAAGAAATGGTTTAACAAAATAAAGTTTTTAACTGATACCACTCTGTCGTTGCAGGTCCTGGCCCCTCTCAAAGGCGTGGATGGCACAAGCTTCGACGATTGGATTTATCGGGTAAGCCTGGTTTTCACCATGGCATTTTCCTCCTTGCTGGTTTGTTAGGGCGGTTAGGGTTTGGACTTTGAAAGAACAACTCTGTGACTATCTCTGTTCTGTTTGGTCTTTTAACTGCTTGTTACCACAAGTTCCTTGACAGGTTTAACCCTGTGATGTGCAAGGGATGTTATGGCTTCGGTCAATTGTAATTTATTTGTCTTTCTTTAGGTATTTAGGGTTTTCTACAGAAGAATTATTGTATAAAAAGAAAAGAAAACAAAGGCCGTGGGCCTATCTGTAGATGAGGTTATGGCCTCGTGGTTTTATTTTCATTATTGCACTCTTAAATGGTTCAGGGTTATCACTCAGGGTTTTGAAATTTGACTTATTATAAAGTTTTTCCTGTATATTGGACTTGTTCATCGCATGCGTTTTTAATTCTATGCTATGTACAGTAGTAACTAAATTTAAGTTTTTAAACCACTTATACTGTGAATTTGTGACGCGGCTGTAGGTGAAAACATTGTCTTAACTATTTAGCCTTAGTTTTGCTTGTACAAGCTGGGCTGGTAGGGTTTGACCCGAATTATTTTCTAGTTGGAATTTAAGTTCAATTGCTTAAGCTATCAATTAAAATACGACTCTGTTGATATTTGTGAGATGAATAAATGATAGTTATCGTAATGGTTAAACTCGATGATTGAGTTGAATATTGTTCTGTTATTTCTTTTGTTTCAAAATTAATAACTAGGTTATTTATCTGCTGATAAATTCTTGTTAATAAAATGCTGTAGGGGTTACGTACCTAAATTTGTTTGTTATGCAATAAATTCTTAGATTTATATATAGGGTTGGTACCCTTTTACGAACCTCCTAGCTGTGAAGAATACTTCTCCTACACTGTTCTTGATCCTAATATAAATTCTGTAAATTATATTGTTATATTCTACTATTGCCTTCATGATTGTTTATTTAATTTGTAAAAACACAGAGTGTAAGTATTTTGTACATATTTATTATTTTTTTATTCATCAAGTATAAGTACACTAGGTTTATAATTATAACTATAATTTATTACATAAAGTATTAATATTATACTGTATAAAGTATAGATACATTATTAGTAATACGACAAGGATATTACTTCATACTAAAGATGCGGAAAACACAGTAACTCTTAACAATCTTACTACTGATATTCGTAGATATTAACTTTACTAAACTAATTACTCCTCAGATATATGAAATAAACATATAATACATCATTTCATACTTAATAAACATAAGGAAATAAATGGCAGAACCTGTTTAAGCTGTGGACAACAACAGCAATGGGAGACCGTTCCTCCCTACCAACTCCTGGAGAGTGCTCAGACAGCAACTTCTCAGGACCCCACTGCTGTTAACTGTCATTAATGAGCCACCTGCTCTGATTCCACTTTCTTGGGGAATCATGACCCCAAATATAGGGAAGTTGCCACCTGCAACTTAGGAAGTGTTTGAGGATGCTGCCACTTGTCTTTTGCCTTTCTACCTAGTTCCATCCACCAGTTTGACCAGTAACCTCTTTTTAACAGCTTTCCCATGCTGTTGTCTCCACAATTTATTTATTAATAATAAAAATATTTTGAATTACACTCCACTTCTGTTGACTCTGTTGAGTCATCCATCCCTACTTAGCATTAAATGTAACATAATGTCTCAGGAATATAATAAAACAATTACATAATTTTACAAAATTGGGGTATGTGACATGTTTCTGGAATGGAATTTTGATCAAATGCTGAATAGAAAAAAAGGGACACATCATCTGGCTCTCTCAAACACGGTAGGTCATATCGGTAATCAGATTTAACAACATTGTTGTTTCTAGTTGTGATGAGTGTCTTGTACCCTTTTCCTTCAAACAACAGTTTTTCAAGGTGATCAATTTCCCAGACATCATCAAGCACCACCAAAGCTGGCTGAGGTTCCATTTGATGAAGCCTTTGTTGCAGTTGTATACATGCATCTTGGATGTTATAAAAATCAGGCTTGCGCCCACCAAAAATCTTGTCCCACAGTATATCCAAAAGTTTCTCGATATTTGGGCACTGAGAAATAGTTTCAAAAAACATCCTCCCTCTAAATTCTAAAATGATCTGAAAACCAAGAATAGAAATATATAGAATTAATCACTGTAAAATATTGTAGCACAAGGCAAAGCCTTCCATTGAGACTCAAGGGTGACGTAGCAGATAAGGGAACAGGTGAAACTTCAGAGAAAAAAAATCTTTATTTCTTGGTGAAACTAGAAACAAAGTTTAATAAAAGCAACAGTATTCATTTTCGGCGGATTTTCCCAAGACAGTCCAATTGAGCATTAGATCCTATTTCATCACTTGTCTTGGGTGAGTTTCCCCCCCAAGAAAAGGTCCAATTCAGAAACTAGGTATATTACTTTTGGATTGTGAGTTGGCTAAGCTCAGGGGTCAACATAACTCCCTGCTTAATAGGCACCCTTGTTCTGACTGTGGTTGATGTCTATACCTGCCGTTGATGAAATTTCAATAATCAAGGTCTAACCATTTATGATTTCACTAGTATCACCCATGTGACCCGGGGCACTCTTCCATACCTAAAAGATCTAGCACAGTTTCTTGACAAGGGAGGGTGCAAGGTGAAACCCTTTTATTTTGCTTCTGTGTGACCTACTGGTATCATGGTATGTGTGGATACTAGACCCTTGGGTACTAGAACAATTAAATCTAAGATAGTCGATGCCAACTATACACTTGCACAGCTAGTTGCAACAGATAATCTCATTAACATATGAAATCTATTAATGGAAAACCTAAAGCTTAGAGCAACATTGGAACAAAATATTATTTTGTGGTCCCGGTATCTCTATGGAAGACTTTCTATGTGACTTTTAAAAATTAATTCAATATAACTCCTCTCACATTTAACTTATGTATCATTGCAAAGAGTTGTTGCTAATGTGGTCTTGCCACTACCTCCCATGCCTTTCACTCCGAGCAAGGGAACATCATTGCACAATAGGCATTTCTTCAGCTCAGGGACCAAACTCTCCAAACCAACTTGAAATCCTGGAAACTCTGGGACGCTCAATTGGGAAGTCATTTTACCAACTTCCAGTTGATTCATCTAATCTGTGATAAACTTAATCTCAGACTCTTCCCTTATTGTTTCAATTTTGTGCTCAATCTTCTCAAGCTTCTCCTCCATTTTGTGCTCAATCTTCTCAAGCTTATCCTCCATTTTCTGCTCAATTAATCTCAAGAGATGCATTTCATAACAGATATGTGCCTAACCTTGGGTTTGAGTGAACTTGATAATATACAAGTCCAAATCTTCAATTTTCCCTGCATATCTATAGCTCTTGTAGATATTTAGGTGGTTAACCTTGGAACTTTTCTCAACTAGCTCGATCCCCTTCTGGAGCTCCTGATAGAATTTGCTGAGCTCAAGAGATCAATTCACAATAATAACACAAAAAGATGGTCTTCCATAGAGGTTCAAAACGAATTAAATACATGAACTGTTCAAAATAATAAAATGCAGTAGAATATAAAAGCACAAAATAACAAGAATTGATGGCAATTAAAACAGTCATGACCAGATTTAAACATAATCACACACAGAAAGCAAGATACATAATTTTCCACAGTAAAAATAACATTAAATTCTGTGTTACTAGATCCGCCAGGGAGGGTCCCAGGATCCGCGGATCCAAGGTTCCGAACCGGATCTGGATTCGGATCCGCTTGGATCTGCCAAAAATACGCCATAGGATGGTTCAGAAAAAAATGGGATACGGATCCCGTCAACCAGAGATGGATCCACGATAAATGGTCGCACTTGAAACGTATCCACGACTTAAAAAACCCCACCGACGCAGATTTCAAGCATAATTTTGTTAACTTTTAAATTCGTTGAGGTTCGGGTTAGGGTTCGATCACTGAGTTTGAAATTTGCGGGTTCTCGGTCTAGTTTTCATCTTGACGGCAACATGTGTAGTATGGATTTAGTGTCGAAGAATTTCTATAAATGAATCTGTGCGTAGGTCGTGAAGGCGACTAATCCTCTATGTGCTTTTTCTTTGCTTTGATGACGTGTATTCCGGTGAGGATTGCACAGGCCACAAATACGACTATGTCAGCTGTTTGTTTGTGCGGACGGGTCTCTGATGCTTTATTCCCGCCGAGTTATTCAATACAATGTTTAATTTTTTTAATAACTATTGAATGGGGTTTAATTAATATATCTGTAAAGTTATAATATAACATATAAATGAAATGAGTAGGTTATCATAGTGCATAATAAATATTAAATGGTTTTTTAATTATCATATATTAACTATTAAATAAGTCATATAACATTTTTTATTAAATTTTAAATGTTTTAACTTATGTATAGTAAATACTAAATTTTTTTAATATATAAATGTATTAAATGCTATTTATTATTTATAGAATATAAAAATAGATTGGATGGTTTAATTTTATAAAATATTTAAAATTTGAAAACATGTATATTGGTGAACCTAATGTCAAAACTCATTTGAACTTCATAAAAAAAATTCGAACCCCAATCAAACTTAAAGGTCACCGAACCCAACCTCGAACCCAAACCTTGTGACCTACATTTATCCCGTGAGCCTGTCACCTCTGTGATTTATGATGTCACCCATGTATTGCTTTCATTGGCGGGTATGTGGTTATGTTTATTAATTAATCCATTACCCGTTTAATGCGATGCTCCAAGTGTAGCAGTCCCACAAAGAGTCAAAACTCAACTTCAACTTTAATGATGTGATTCATAAAGGCCTTGACTATCAACTTTGAATATGATTTTTAAAATTTTAAAAAATATTATTATATTTTTTGTACTTGGCGTATCCTGGCCGTATCCGGATCCTGGATTTTCAAAAATCTAGCGGATCCGTATCCGTATCCGGATCCGTATCTGCATCGGTATTCGTATCTTGGTAACCTAGATTAAATTGCAGATTCTTAAATAGAAACGGAACACTTATCTTAGAACTAGTTGCATACAAGCATTTTTCCACCCAACAATAAGCATGTAGTGCAGATGCCACCACCATGTTGGGCTATGAGGCCACCATGGTTAAGGAACCAAGCTATAGGCTTCTAGCTCACTCAAACCAACCCATTTGCTCTAGTGTCTCAGCTAATCTACTCACTACAGGGCACTCCAAACATCTCAACCAACCATCAAATGGTGATGGCACTCTCTTCCACTACCCTACACAACACAAGAAATATTTTCCATTTCTTTGCTCAATAATCCCTCAAGGATATTCTTCCCTTCCACTGCTCTTAAGTGTAGACAAAAAGAGTCTAATCTGTTGAATTCTTTCTGGGAATATCCTGGAAGAATAATACTCGGCTTTCAATCATCCAATGAGTAGCAATAACCAGTGGGTGAAGGATTCCTAACTTGCCCAGCCTCTATGCTCACCTACAGCCATCTATCTCTCATCCAAGGTCTGCAATCCCTCTTCTGCAACACTGATTTCCAGATTGGTTAATCGTTCGCAATGGAGAATAGGGCATGAGAAGTGCAGAGAATGAGTGTCAGAGATTTGTGAGTGAGTAAATGCTAATGAGAGAGTTGAGGAAAATGATGGATGCCATCCTTTTTGACAAGAGAACAAAGTACTCTTACACTTCTTCATAATGATTGTACTCAGCCCATGCTTCAATAACTACATGAGGAGACTCCTCCACCAACCTCTACAATCATTTAATAATTGGATTTCCAAGTCAATGGAGGTGGACGGGTTCATTTAAGGTATGTGATTGAAAAGAGGTGAGATCTTAGGTTGACATTTGGAAATAAAATATAACTTCCCATAAGTTGATCTCTCATCCAAGGTGGCATTATAATAGAGGTCCAAGGATAGCTTGCTCAATGGAAAAAACAACCCAAGAAATGGGAAAAAATGAAGCTTGGGATAAAGAGGGAAATAGTAGAAATGACTCTAGACTTGCAATGAAGAAATTTGTTTGGAGATCAAAGGACAAAGAGGATTTTGAGCCTATCCACAGTGAACAAAGATTGTCTTTGAGTCAAAACAATATGCAAAAATTAATGCCAAGGAGTAAGAAGACACAAAATCTCTGATTGAGAGTGTATAGCTCCAATTTGTAATAATTCTTGATCATAAATAAAAGCCATAATTTGTTGGTTTTCCGATTTGGATTTCTAGGATAATCTGTGTCTACGATGTGCTAATTGCTTGTATGATTGTATTGATCTGGTTAATTGTTCTGGTGAGAATTAATTCCAGCACTATGTCAATCAGGTCTAGCTCAAGTGGTTAGGGAGAAGAATTGTTATCCTCACTGCCTGGATGAAAAGGGCCTGCTTGTGGCACTCCTTAACCTGTGAGCTATGTGAGTTATCTATAACCATACTCCCCAAGCCCATACACTTTGGCATCCATTACAACCACCACATGTCAAGATATCCATATAAATATTTTATATCAGTCTTGGGAAAAATTGACAGGATGAAAGCAATATTGTAATTTGTATTTTGCTCGAATGATTATTAAAGAATAGGTGTAACATTTGAAAAGAGTCCCTGGTTTGATTTTTTTTCGCATAAAACAGATTCGCTATTTGGTTGGTATGACACAACTGGAGGGCGCTATTCAGCTGTCATAACAGAAATAGATAAGATAAGAAAAGATAATTTTATTAATGTCCAACAAATGGCCACAAAATTAGGCCAATGGGACTGGGGCATCATGATGTCAATATGGGAGCGCAAAGGCAAGTTGTTTGGCATTGAGCTAGGCATTCTATAGCAAGCAAGTAAACCAAGCCTTTGAAACCAGGTTTGCATGAAACCATTTCATCCTGGTTGAAGAATTCATATTGAGAAGCATGAATTATCTCTACATGTTTGTGATTGCAGAGACTTTACATTAAAATTCTACATTGAAGATACGTTTTGGCGAGACAAATGGGAAATAGGCCTCCCATTTATTCATCAATAATCTATAAAAGCCATGAGCTTTACACAGTAGGAACCGACAATTGATATTGCAACTAGCAAATTACATTCCAAGCATCCCGTGAAAGACCCTAGACTTCAACTTCAAGGCATTAATACAATATATGAGGCATTTAAATAAATTATATAATTAAAGGAATTATGGCCAAATAGGTCAAGGGTTCAAATTCACTTGGACGGGTTTTCCCAAAGAAATTTTTTGAGGAATATATATGTTAGAAAAAAATTTAAAAATCTATGTATTTTCTAAACAAAATGTGTATATGTTTAATGCAGTAAAACAATGTATGAGGCATTTTAGATATTTCAAACAAATAATGTAATATACGAGACAATTTTGAAAAACTGTATATCTGTTAAGTAACATGCCGTTTTAAACTTTGAGGCAATAATGCCATATATGAAGCATTTTTCTAAATAGAATTATATCTTCAAAGCAATAATGTAATATACAAGGCATTTTTTTGAAGAAAGATTGTCTATCTTTGAAGCAACAATATAATATAGTGAAAAAATCTAAATTAGATCTTTAACAAAATAATGTAATAAACATAATATATGAAGCATTTTTCTTAATAAAATTATAAGTTTTTATTGTTTATATACATTACATCCAGTGTGATATCCATTTGGTGTATAAGTTTTTCAACTCAATTTTAGCAGTTCTCAGACATGAATATTGATCTGCAATGGTCATGATTTGCCTCCAGTTTGAACCTCTCGTCAAAAACAATTAAGGTGAAATAAAATCAAAGCTTCCACAATAAAGTTGGAAACACACTTGAATTTTAGAATTATACAATGTTTAACAATGGAAATATTTGTGTACCTTCTACCCTGGATGACAAGAAAGTTCAGAACAAACAACACCAACCTGAGATAGTATCTTAGCATACTCTGCCATGGTTGACAATTCTGGTCGTTGAGAAGCAGCATCAAAACGAGACAGGAGTCTGTTCTCTAATTCTGGAAACAGATATGTTACAATAGTGAATGATTTAAACTAGTACCAATAAAGAAAAACATTCACTACATAAAGAATGAACTGAGAAAAAGTAACAGTCTCTCAAATGAGAGATGATTTATTTAGCTTGGAATGCTCCATTAAGAAACAAAGCAACTTGTTGCCTAACCATTACAATAATCCTGTAGGTTTGCCACAACTTCTAGGCCCCTGCTAGCATTTGAAGTGCCCCTGATAGATGCAGTAGACATTCCATGTCTTCCCACATCTTCTTCAACAAAGGAGCCTACACAAAGAACTGATAAAAACATAAAACCATTTGAAAACTACACCCATTTACTAAAATGACAAAACAAATCATTTTCAAGCAAAAAGGACATTGCAAACATTTCCTGTAATGAATGTTAAAAGAATGCTGTCCTAGGTAACTGAATTTGGCTTCAATTTCTGTCTCTTGCATTTGTCAAAACAGCTTCAACGCTTCACTGAAAAGCGCATTCTGTGAAAAAAATGAGATCACCGTACTCTAAGAGACCACGTCTCGTTTCAGCATTTTCTGAAAGAATTTCAGGGCCTCATCTACCTGCCCATCCTGTGCATGTCACACAATCATTACATTCCATGAAAACGCATTTCGCTACGGCATTATTTCAAACTGTTTTCGGGCTTCCTTAACATGCCCATTCTGGGCATACCCTGAAACCATAACTGTCCATGAAACCATGTTTCTTTCAGGCATTTTGTCAAACACATTGCGTGCATCCTCTACACTTCCAAACTTGACATACATGTCTACGAGGGAACTTCCAAACCCCTTCTACTTATGATTTCATGGATGTCCTTACCCTATTGCAAGTCTCCAGTGTTGGCACAAGCTTGAAAACCACTGGCAATTGTGCATTGATCCTGTTCAACGACCGTTTCCTGCATTTGGCGAAAGAGTGCCAGGGCCTCCCCATGAAACCCCTTCTTGGAATATGCGCAATCATGGCAGTTCATGAAACCACATCTGGTTTTAGAAATTCATCCGGAACTCGGCGAGAATCCGCCAGTCTCTTGCACTTAACATACATCAGTACCATTTTGGTTCCTAAGAAGGCACTGGTTACAAATGCACTCTGAATGATGTGGGAATGGATTATTTTCCCTCTGCTAGGGCCTTAGATGGAAGCTGTCAAAAGAGAAGTATAGAGATTGGAATCCACCCGATTTAGATGGTGTAGCACAATGTTCACTGCCTCAGCTAACCGGTTCTACCTGCACAATTCCATGGCATCCATGAGTTCAGGATAATCGGATGAATGTAGTAGAGCAGAGGTGGGTTCACGATTTAGGATCATTAATAAGGCATTTTTCATTTGGGTGAATGTTGGGCAGGCAAATTTGTAAAAGGAATGGTTGCATCAACGATCTATTAACTAGCAATTGCCCTCATGGGGTAAAATGAACGCCGCCCAGACCAGTAACTCTAAATCTCTGGGTTACATACCACATGTGTTTTTATAGATGGAGAAGACCTCAAAGCCCTTGCATATATCCTTAGACAACAGTTTCATCAGAGTCAAAATTTTGATTCTAGAAATATACATATTCTGATAAATTAACATCATTAAAGTTGCCTATAAGTTGGTCTTCTTCAGCACCAACAACATAAAAGTAAGCATCATTGTCCTGAAAACTTCCTTGCTCATCTTCATAACAAACTGTAGCCTCATATTCAAGACTTTCTTTATTGTGACTAACATTTTAAGGGTAATAAAACACTGAAGCAACAACCTGCATTCTTTTATAGTCTTGTATTTCCCCATTGAGATGATAGGTAGCTTCTGTTAGCACTATAAACTTCTATGCTTTTAAAATTTATTGGGTCTCATATCTCATTGAATGAATCTTATCAATGGTATCTTTCATCTAGATTTATATTCTTTAAAAATAGAGAGAGGAAGGGTCCACGTCATGTGCCATTTAAAGAACTGAACCAACCAATGTGGAGTTGCCATTTGATAAGTTTTTGCCTAAAAGTTTCCACTTGCTCACACAAGTTGTAAATAATGAACAATAATGGGAATAGGGCTTCATTCCTTAGTAGAGTCACCAATAACCTTCTAGCAAGATTAAAATTATTAAATAGTACCAGATGTTGGTTACAATCTTTCACCATATTAAAACCTAATGAATAGATTTATAGTGGAGTCACCCATAGATTTGTAATAATATCCAAAGGATAAATATATCCCCGGTGACAACGCCAATTCTCATGTTGTCCCCTAGGTCGTACTCGCTGCTCACAAGGACGAATGTGGAAGAGTGTAAGGAAAAGAAAGTTTTAAATTTTTCAACAAAGTAACTTTTACAAAGTCTCTAAGATAGAGGAATTCAAACACTAGAAGTATCTGGATAGTGGACTAAACAACACATAGTTTTTTTTATTGCCCGATATCTATCCACAAGTATGAAAGCAAATCATCATTTTATAACTTTGATTTGCTTAGACAATAAATCTAAGGGTTGACACTGTTAATTTCTCTATTAATAGTTTATAGTTGTGTGGTAGGTAGCCCCAAAGCAAATAATCTAGAAAAATAATACCTTAGAGACATAATATTAACTGTGCTTTAGAGGCACAATGAATACCTTAGAAAATTAATACAATATTAATTGTGTCGCTTTTTATTTCTATACTGTTGTAAGTATCCTTAGCACTGCATTTGCTCTTCTAAATTGTGCCATGAACACTTAAAGATGTGATCATTTCTGTTTTTAATAAATAGAAATTATGATTTTTGTTTTTCGAATACATTGCTCTTTACACTTTTTATAGAATGTTTACATGAAAAATATTGTAGTACACAATCATTAAGAAAGAGTTTAAAAACTATAAGGTTTGAAATTCAAATTGATAGCATTTATTCGCCGTTGAAGACAAGTTATTGTGGTCCTCATGATGAGGAGGGGAATGAACACCTTATTGACTAGTTCAATTTGGTGAGTTTGATGACAAAAGCAAAAGGCCAATCTCCCTCTCATTTTAAATATTCTATATTCGAATGACTCTTAGAGTAGGTGATTGCTTTGAAGGACTATCAAGCAGGCATCTCCTCCCAATTGAGTTTGGTGAGTTTGATGACAAAAGCAAAAGGCCAAGCTCCCTCCCATTCTAGCTCTTCTATAATCGGATGACTCTCAGACTAGGTGATTGCTTTGACCGACTATCTATATTATATGGTGAATTCCAAAAGAGTCTATCTTCATTCAATAATTATATACATAATTTTCTTCCTTACTTATTCAAACGTACACACTTCCTTAAAATTAAAAGGTTTGAATGTCAAAATCCAAAATAATCTTTATCACTTTTAAATGTTAATTTCATCATCAAAATAAACTAGAGAATTTAATGGTCAAAGTCCAAGAATATTATCGACAAAATGCTTAACACCTCCGAGTTTGAAATCAAAGTTCAAAATGTCATATAGAATCTAAAATTGGTTTATGACTACAAGATGTAAAATATTAAATATGGTGAGTTTTTTAGCATTATATGTAACATCACCATAGTATAGTTAAAAGTAAGGTTGTGTTGAATTGGGTTGTTCTTTTACATAGGGGCGACCCTCAATTTTCATTAACAGGTTTCTACATGTTAGAGATTGATTGCTAATTTTAAGTATAAAACTTTGTCAATTTGGTGGGTCTAAGAAGATGTCATCTATATCACTTTTTCTACCATTCATAAACTATATGAAAACATTTTCCTATACTATGGTGTATTGTCTTAAAGATTTTTGTAAATAGGTCAAAAGAGACTAGAAAAGTGTAATAAGGACTCCATGCACATGGTACAAGGAGCACATCCACTCAAAACTTGAGTAATAAGTAAAAGTGCATTATATCCACCATCACTTTCTTCATTTTTACCTTTCTACTTGGATTTTTCAATATTTTTTTTACAAATTAAAGTCTCATTATATTAAATAAAAAAACTTATATTTAACATTTTTGAACATATAATAATAATTTCCATTCAAACAAGTGTTTGAAATTTTATTTATTATAAATATAGCATATATTGATGGAGACATTTGTATACATTGGAATAGCTATAGTCATACAAACATTAATAATTAAAGATTTATTTTTGGCATATTTAATTTTTAAAAGTACATTTTTTATATTTTTTTGAATATTTTATATGGCAATTACTCAACCATTATATTAGTAAGAGGCATCATTGTTTTATAATCACTCTCATAAACATAAATATAGTAATATATCAAAGTTCATATGTGAACTATATCTCTCAATAAATGTGAAATTAATTAATTAAAAATATAGGATATAGTATTTGACACATGGATAAAAACATTTTTCTTACTCTATAAAAAAATGCGATGTTTAAATATATTTGTATTGGTATATTTGATTTAGTTAAAATTTTTGAAAGATTTTAGCAAATTCAACTTTATATACAGTTTTGAAATTTTATTTATTATTTTAAACTTTTTTATATATAATTATTAAAAGAAAACCATAAATATTATTGATATGACATAAATTTTCAACATAAAATTAAAAAAATGCTTCTGAAAGCTTTCATTTCCTTAAGAGTAACCAAATCATGTGGTCTAAAACAACCATATGGACAAAGCACAATATTGCATATCATAGTTTAACATAACAAAGTATTTTTTTTATTTTTTTCAAGAGAATGTTAAAACTGCACTTGGTTTTGTCACTAATCAAGTTGTTAAAACAACAAGTAAAAGGCTAGGAAAACAATTATAATACTAAAAACATTTTTCAATTTCTGAATTCAATCTTTTGTAAATAGAGCAGTTTAATGCCCAACAAAACTCTCAGTTCATTGGCATAAATTTATGAGTTAAATCTTTTGTAAATAGAGAAACAAAACTGTCAGTGCATTGGCCTAAATTTCTCAATTAAGATGCTTAGCAAAACACAGTAAAGTGACCTAACTTTCTGAGTTAAATCTTATGTAAATAGAGTAGCAAAACACTTAGTTCATTGGCCTAAATTTCTAAGTTAAGCTGCTCAGCAAAACAATCAGTTCATTGGCCTAAATTTCTGAGTTAAATCTTTTGTAAATTGGGTGCGGAAAGAGATGTTGATCTGCTATGTAAAGAGATTCCAATGCCTAAGGAATGTTGTTTGAGAGTTCTAATGATAACTACTATATTTTTGCAAAAAGCAGCTGAAGTTGGCTTAAGGAATGATTACCTGCATTGCAACCCTTTTGAGTTATGCTTTTGTGCTTTGAATTTTTGGTTTCAAACCCTTAATTCTTGTATGATGGGTATGCTTCTCGAAGTACACAAATTATAACCAATTCTAGAAATTCCAAATGGGTATCTACAATTAATATATGGAATCCCTTGATGATTCATACAACTGGGGGATTGTTCTCCTTGACACCCTACACCTACAAATTCATATACAAATGATCCGGATTTATGCAGGAACGCAACAGAATACACAAATACCCATAAAAACAAAGATGCAGTGGAAATAACACTTCATTTCATTGCTCAAAGAACTGAAACTTGTTTACATACAGGATGGAAATAAACTGGCTAGAGTGCTGGTAGCTTATCTCTGAGAAGAGATGTGGCGGCTACATGCCTCTGAACTCTATGTTACAATGAGGCTTGAAGGACTATATATTATTGAGAAACAAGGGAAACCCTACACATCTAAAAACCTAACCCTAGGAGGCGAAGTGCC
Organism: Larix kaempferi; assembly: GCA_027924585.1. Taxonomy (NCBI): domain Eukaryota; kingdom Viridiplantae; phylum Streptophyta; class Pinopsida; order Pinales; family Pinaceae; genus Larix; species Larix kaempferi. The sequence goes on from BSBM01000091.1 coordinate 3,739,930, forward strand.
AGAATATGGGCCCCGTTGGATAACTTGGTACATCAATTTCCCGGGGTCGTAACTTTGGCATACTACCTCCGTTTGATGCACATGATACATCGTTAGAAATATCTATTCAAGGACTGCTTCTATGATAGTAAAATATTGAGTCCGTCAATATTTGCCCGACCATCAAATGCTAAAAAAACGTCGTTTAGGACCTCAAAACGGCTCCGGAAGTTTAGGACCCGAAAACTACCAAAAATAGTAAATTGTGCTACAATTAAGGAAACTGAAAAATTGAAGAAACAATGGTGGGGGTCCAAGTGGAATAGGCGGGTGGCCACCAATATCCTCTTGGATCATTCCTCCCCCCTTAGGAAGCAATGGTCCCCATTGCGTTGAGTCCCTCCATGAGATGAGGAAACTTCTGTTGAACTTGGTCCCTGGTGAAGGAGTTGGCCTGCTTTGACAACTCGATATAGCTGGATATTCTGCTGGCGGGTGTTCTTGATCTGTGTGTCCATAATCTGATCAGTTGTGGCTTGTTCCATGCAGTATGGGTTTAACTCTATTGGTGTGAGTTGTTCTTCCACGTCTGATGTGTCCAGTAGAGGTGGAAAGTAGGGTTGAAGGCGATCCACATTGAACACTAGGTGCAGACCAAGGAATGGTGGAATACTGAGCTCGAAGGAATTGTCCCTGACAACCTTGGTGATGGTGTATGGCCCATATCGGAGCAGGAGAAGCTTGTGGTGGGGTCCAATGAGGCATTCCTTCTGCAAATGTAGCCACACTTTGTCGCCCACCTAGAAGTTGTGTTGCACTCGATGCTGATCATGTCGTTGCTTGTACTTAGCATTGGCTTTGTCCAATATGTAATGAACCTGTTGGCGAATGTGATGAATGCACTCAATGAAGCTATTCACCTTGGAAACTTCAGACTAGACATGAGCCGAATCAGCCTGAGTAGCTGCAAATGGCATGGCTACGTCAATGGGACATAGTGGCTGGAATCCCAAGCCCACCTGAAAGGGGTTGTGGTCAGTTGAGCTGTGGAGGGCCCGGTTATAGCTATGTTGTACATAGGGGAGGCTCTCATCCCATGTACATGGATGCTTTGAGTTGTACATGTGCAAAATGTGTACGATCATCCTGTTGACGACCTCTGTCTGGCCATCAGTTTGGGGATGGAAAGCTGTGGACTTTGTGAGCTTCGTGTCTAGCATTGACCATAGGCTAGACCAAAATGTACTAAGGAACATGCTGTCCCGATATCAGATGATAGACTGTGGGATCCCAAAGTGTACCCACACTCATTCAAAGAATATTTTAGCAGTGGCTTATGCTATGATATTCTTCTTGCAGGATGCCATTATGGCCATCTTTGAGAATCTGTCGACGACCACGAACACACAGTGGTTGCCGTGCTTAGTAGAAGGAAGGCCCAACATGTAATCCATGGAGATGGATTCCCAAGTTTGACTAGGAGTAGGAAACGGAGTATAGAGGCCTTGCTTCTTAATGGACGTTTTGGAAATGGTGCAAGCAGTGCAGGATCGGATGTACTTTCCGATGTCCTGTCGAAGGTTCGACTAATAAAAGTACTTCTGCAGTAATGCCACTGTTTTCTCGACCCCAAAATGCCCAGTGACCCGATTGTAGTGCGCTTCCCAAATCATCTTGGCACGCTTGCTTAAAGGAACACAAAGGTGTCCCATGTGACATAGTAGTGCATCCTGGAGGTGAAAATTTGGAACTTGGTTTCCCTCCAAGAGCCTCTTGTATGTGTGGTTGAATTATGGATCGCTCATGTAGAGAAGCGACCAATCAAAAGTCTCGTGCCCACAAGAGTTGAGCACGGTGGTTATCACTATGATCGGTGGTCGGCTGAGGAAGTCTACAACATTCTTGGTGCTTCCCTTCTTATACTTGATCTTCAAATGAAACTGTTGTAGATATGTGGACCACTTATGATGGCGATCGTTCTGTAACTTCCCTTGTGTTTGTATGAGCTGCAGGGGTCGGTGGTCTGTGTGGATGATCGTTTCCTTCCCCAAAATGCAATGCTTCCATTGTTGGCAATCCTGTACAATGGAATACATCTCTTTGTCATAAGTGGGATATTTGCGGACTATGTCGGACAGTATCTCACTATGATATGCTACTGGATTCCCTTGTTGAGCAAGGACTGTCACAATAGCATAGTCAGAGGCATCTGTCTCGATCTCAAATGGTTGTTGCAAGTCTGGTAATGTGAGCACTGGGGCACAACATAGGCAATGTTTCAACTCTACGAACGCCTTCTATTGAGTTTCCGACCAGAAGAATTTTTCTTTCGCTCCTCCCTTGGTGACTTGACTCAAGGGCCAAGTGATATGAGAGAATCCCAACACGAACCTGCGGTAGAAATTAGCAAGACCCAGAAAGCTGCAAAGCTCTGTTAGAGTGGTTGGGGCTGGCCGATCTCGAATGAATTGGATCTTGGTTGGATCCACATGCACCCCACACTTATCAATAATGTATCCCAGATACTGAACCTGGGTCATGCCAAAAGTGCACTTGTCCAAATTGGCACACAACTTGTGCTTCCGCAGTGTTTGGAGGACTTGTCGGATGTGGTGGAGGTGCTCTTCGCAAGTCTGGTTGAAGATCAGTATGTCATCCAAGTACACTACTACAAATGAATTAGTGAATGGCTGCAAGATGTCGTCCATCAGTCTCATGAAGGTTGTGGGAGCATTCATCAGCCCGAAAGGCATGACCAGCCATTCGAAAAGGCCCTCCTTGGCTTTGAAGGAAGTCTTCCACACATCGGTCGGTTCGATTGGTACCTGGTGATACCCGGACTTTAAGTCGATGTTGCTGAAATATTTCACCCCTTTAAGTTGGTCCAAGAGATCATCAATCCAAGGGATCGGGTACCTATTTCGGACAGTGATCTTGTTCAGCGCCCGATAGTCAATACAAAGTCTCCAAGTCCCATCCTTGTTTTGTACCAACATGATTGGGCTCCCACAGGGCGATGAACTTGGCCAGATGTGACCCTTTTGCAGCAACTCCTAAATCTACCTCTTGATTTCATCGTTCTCCAAAATGGAGCATCGATAGATCGGTCCATTGGGCAGCGGTGCACTTGGGGTCAGATCGATGAGGTGCTTGACCTGACATTGCAGAGGCACCCCTGTGGGTGAGGTGAACATGTCCTGGTACTCCACCACGACCTTGTCCATTTGTTGTTGTCGGGTGGAGGAGCCCTGTCTGGAGGTTGTGGCCACGATCTTCTTCTTTCCCTGAGGGCGGATCATCAAGAAAACAAATTTCTCGGTTTTGGAAATGAGCTTACTGCATTGTTTTGCAGTAATCAAAGAGATAGTGGCAGGCAGTGGTATCTCTGGTATCCTGTACAACTTATTTCCCAACGTAATAATAACAGCGCGAGGCTGGGACTAATACATAGCATGTCGCTTCCATAAGTATGGTTTCCCTAATAATACATCACAAACATCAAGAGGAGCAATGTCACATAATACCTCATTGGTGAAGGGCTTGATGCTGTAGGGAAGGCGGCACTGCTGGTTGATGCGGAGATCCCGTCCTTGGTGAAGCCACCTGATGGTGTATGGTTGCGGGTGTGCTATGGTCGACAAGCCCAAACGTTTCACGACCTCTGCAGAAATGAGGTTCTTTTGGCTCCCACTGTCGACAATAAACTGTAGCAGGGAACCCTTTACTCGCATCTGGGAGGGGAAGAGACACTCCTCCTCCTCTGAATCTTCTGGTTCTTCCTTTTGGATCTTTGTGGTGGAAATGGTGGTGTTGGGCTCTGCATCGATAATCTTCTTCCCTCTATCATTCCCCTTCTCAGGTTCTGATTCAGTGTCAGAGTATGCGTCTGATTCAAAAGCCTTTATCTCATCCACCAGTGACTGCTTGGCCTGACACTCACTCGTGTTGTGAGTGGGGCTCTTATGGAACTCACACCACTTTCCCGCTTCCTTCTTTAGCTTCGCAGTGTTGCTCTTTGATTGCGGCTTTGGCAAGTTGTCTTGAATCTCCATGCCTTGGCTTTGTCCTTAGTTCTGCGGTTTGGGGGAACCTTTCGCTTTCTTCTGATTCGCAGATCCAAACTCTCGCTTCTTCTGTTTGAATTTTTGCTCAATTTTGGCAGCATACCGGTATGTCGTACCAAGCGAGGAGACGTCGAGGAACTCCATTTCCTCCTGAATGTATGTATGCAGACAACTGCGATACTTCAACATCAAATGTTTCTCTGAATCTTTGATACCCAACTTGGTGCGCAAGGTATGGAACAAATTCGTCATCTCATGCACATCTTGATCTCTTTGCTGCCGCAGTGTAGTCCATTGTATGTACTTGTCCTCATATCTCCCCACGAGATAATATTGTTCCTTTATGGAATCTCGGAAAGAATTCCAAGTGGGTACGACCGAGAACAGAGAGGGTTCCTCCTCGTCCTTTCTCTCACAGTAGGTTTCCCACCAGTCCTTGACATGGGGGGCGGCTTTGAGTAGTGAAAAAGTAATCTTTTCCCGGTTGGAAAAGTCATGAACCGAGAAATATCCTTCTAACAGATTCAACCATCTATCTACGGCGTCTGCATCTATTCGGCCATCAAATATGGGAATTGCAAAGTTTACTTGTACCTTAAAAGGGGTTGCACCTCCAGAGTGGCTGCTAGATGCAGTTGCGCCACCAGTGGGAAGTCATTGAAGGATCTGGGCGAAGTAATCCATCATCGCGTTCCTTTGTTTTTCAAGGGCCTCCTCGAGCAACATTTTGATAGGATCTTCTGCACCCTCGTCTTTCTTTTCGTCCCCCATGGGAGGCCGTCGGGGTTTGCGAGGCTGATCTTGCAAAGGTTCAACCAGATCGAGCCCTAACTCCTTATACCCTGCCCTCGTTGGGGATATGCAAAGAAGGATCGAGAAAGAGCAGATTGCTCTGATACCACTGATCCGGATTTATGAAGAAAATCAACAGAATACACAAATACCCATAAAAGCAAAGATGCAGCGGAAATAACACTTCATTTCATTGCTCAAAGAACTGAAACTTGTTTACATACAGGATGGAAATAAATTAGCTAGAGTGCTGGTAGCTTATCTCTGAGAAGAGATGTGGCGGCTACATGCCTTTGAACTCTGTGTTACAATGAGGCTCGAAGGCCCATATATTATTGAGAAACAAGGGAAACCCTACACATCCGAAAACCTAACCCTAGGAGGTGAAGCGCCAAAATATGGGCCCCATTGGGTAGCTTGGTACATTAATTTCCCGGGGTCGTAACTTTGGCATACTACCTCCGTTTGACGCACATGATATATCGTTAGAAATATCTATTCAAGGACTACATCCATAAGTAGAAAATATTGAGTCTGGAATGGACTATATTTTCCCAACGATCAGATGTTGAAAAACGTCATTTAGGGCCTGAAAACGGCTCCGAAAGTTTAGGACCCAAAAACTGCCAAAAATAGTAAATTGTGCTACAATTAAGGAAACTGAAAAACTGAAGAAACAATGGCGGGGGTCCAAGTGGAATAGGCGGGTGGCCACCAATATCCTCCTACATCAACAAATATATAAAGAAGACATGCAAGTTAGCATGTAATACAACCTACTTAGAATCTAGGGGTGATTGGTAATTTTGCAAGGGGATGAACACACTCATATCAATCTTCCCATGCATATGAAACACACATGGTTAGCGCCATGCCATCATCCATGTGGCCAAAACACACATAGTCCTAGTGCACTTATCTATGGCTCCATATCATAGCGTATCCATCCTCCCCCTTCTCGACCCATGGCTTACCTAGATGCTTTGATTAAGGTGTAGAGAAAAGACGCGTTACTAGGATAAAAGACAACCAAAACGCCTAGCTTTTCTGGTGATTTTGGGATAAAAATGGGTTAAAATTCTTGCCAGAAATTGCTATTTTTGCATTTTTGTAATTTCAGCAATTGGGATTGTCTGTTCTAGACTAATTGCTCAATCTTAAAACTACCCAGATCGCCGAAATTGTGATCTGAGCACTCCAAATTGTGATTTTGGTAAGAATTGCTCTGCCAAATTCTGGTGAGTCAGGGGCATTTTAGTTAGACATTATACAGCTCCGAGAGAAAAGAGAGTAATGGAAAGAATTCAAAGAATCAACAAAAAGGAGGTCCCATCAAACCTCAACCCCTAAAAAAAACACAAGTCCTGAAGCTTTTCAGTTTCCCAAGCATGCAGTGCCACTAGTGGATCTTCCTAGGTGACAAGTTTCTTAAAGGGAAAAGAAACTGAGCTGGTGAGGGATCCCCATCAAGTGACTCCAAGTAAAACTTATGAATCATAGAGAAAGCTTGAGATGAGTACCCCAAGGTAAAGAAGTCACTTGAAAGGTCGTTGAGGGTACATTAGATAGATTCCTATTTAGAAATGGTAAAATGTCACCAAGTTATGAGGCCCTTAATGTTTAGGATAGCAAGGATGGTAGGAGAGTTAGCATCGGGGATGGTTCATAATTATTAATCTCCTCAGTTGGAATGCTAAGACGGCTTACTGATCTTTGCAGAAAGCAAATGGCAAGGAGCATGGAAAATTCGATTATAGCTCTTAGCTTCTTCAACCACCAGGAAGGAGAGGAGGCTTAAATATTTGCAAAGATAATGTTAAAATTTTTATCACCCAATGGGGCTATGCAATTCATGGTGTAATTCCTTTTAGAATTCCTGGCACAATTCATGGCATAATTCCTTTCAAAATTCTTGGCGCAATCGCTTACTCTATACCTGGCGCTATTTTCGACATTATTTTGGAGGCTATTCTGGTCATTAAATGGGATGTCATTATGGACGTTAATTGGGATGCTAATTGAGACATTAATTGGGTTGCTAATTAGCGTCCCAATTAACATCTACATTAAAAAAAGGACGCAAATAACACCATTAAAAGCACCATATCATGGAAAGGCGTCCACTTTGTACAAAAAATGATGAAAAATACACTAAAAGTGATAGTGGACGCTAAAAAGGGAGCTAAAACAGACAGCGTAGTTGCTTACATGATATCTTAGTTGCTTACCTTGACAGCTTAGTTGCTTACACCGATTCAATTGAGATAATTGTTTATTGCATCCTTCTAGATCTGCATGGCACTACGCATCACAGATACGACTATGGGTTAGGCTTATTGGTAGTTAGCTATCTAAAGTGGCATCTGCAAAACTCACAGTTCAAACAACTAAAATCCATCACAGTTCTCTAAGTGTGATTTATATCAGGACTGAAGCTTATTTATCACAGTTAACCATCAAATCATGAAACATTAAGCATATTTATCACGGTTAAACTTTGTTGTTAGGCTTCTGAATGAACAAGATTTTGGATTGAGGTTTTGTGAACTATTTCGTTGTTTTCTATATTGAAGTTAAATAGATAAAAGATTGAGTAGGTGAATCGGTGAATGGATGGCTTTTAGGATATATTCTCAAAATCACCGGGACAAAAAAAACAATATTCTCCCTTTTAGATTTAGGAGAAACAAATTTATCACAAATTTAATCTTAAATGAACTAGTTGCAATAACTTCAATATTGAGTCCTTTCTTTTCTTAATCGCCATGCGATCCACGGTCAAACTTGTTGCAGTTTCTTTATTTGAAGAGCCTCGGGTCTTTTCTCTTCTTGCAAACCTTCGAAATGGATCTGTAACGTCCTTCGAAATGAATCTTTATTTGAAGAGCCTCAGGTTTGGCTTTCCATGTGCATCTGAAAGAGGATGAGCCGCAAGTAACCGACACCCACCCTCGGATGCGAAATGAAATTCTCAATGTGGATGAGGAAGGTGAATTGAAAATGTCTTCTATATTTTCACTTTTTTTAAGAAATGTGCTTCTCTTTCGAAGGATTTGAACTCATAGAATTTGGGACATGCTGCATTCCTTGTTTCCTTTCAAACAAAAACATGTTTCCTTCATCTTAGAAATATGAATCATTAATCTTAAACTTTATTATCTTTAGAGAAAGTGTAGGTTCGAGTGACCAAAACGGGGGTCATGAAACTGAATGAACTAACACCATAAATATTCCCAAAATAGGGCTCATAGAACCATCCACAACCTTTCTCCGTGAGATATAGTTGCGCAAGTCTGCAGGTAATCATGTAGGGTAGACTTGGTTATGTGGGGCTATTTCACTTCGTTTTTTTTTTAACTATGGGAACAACAACCTCCCAAGGGTATATATATCCAACAGTCCGCAAGCCAGATATACCAGAAACTTGTGACTCAGCAGGGGCCGAGACCTCTCGAGACCTTTTATCCCAGAGGAGAGCCTCTATCCTAGGGGTTGTCTACCCTTTGAGCCTTGTCACAACGGACCAATGAGAAACCCATTTTGAACCTGTGACCTCATGGGAGATAACACATGTTCTTAACCATTAGGCCCACTCAAGTGCTCATTTCACTTCGTTGTTCAAGAATTTAAACTTTTTATAAGGAGCATGCTTGTCTATGTCTCACGTCCAAAATGAAACTTGAACATATCCATCTTACATATAGTTCTTGAAACTATTGCAGAGCCTTATGCAGTGGATTTCTGATGTAGTCACTCAATGCTCATATTGATTCATTACTCGGATTAATTCCATTCCTATGTTATTCATCAAAGTTTCAATTGCCAAAGTAGGAGGGGCTTCCTTCTTCATGTGCGGTATTTGAATTTCATATTGTGACGAGCGGTAACAGTTGTTCAATATTCTTGCCCACGTTTGTTGTGAGGACATTTGTTGCGGCTATAACAGGAGATCTACAATCCTCAATTCGTTTTAAGAAAAGACTGATTTTATTTGGTTTCAAGATGATGGGATCATTCTCCAAGTAGTGCCACTGGCTTTACTGGGTTATGAAACACCCTCGTGGATTTTAGCACACGGTGGACCACTGCCCCCTTCTATCCGCAGGGAAATTTGCATGCTTTGTGCGTTGCTTCTCTCTTTTATCTCCTGGGGTTCGCTTTTCATTCTTTTTCCATGTTCACCAAAATGCCTGACTCGTTCTAATGTTGTTCATTCATGCATTCTCTCTTCTAGTTATGTTCTCGCGCTAGTAGGGTTTGTGGCCACCTTCATGTTGCTCAACGCTCAACAGACACCTCTATGTGTGTAGAAAGAGTGCGAACTCTTTCTATCTTCCTGTAACCTTCCAAATTTATCAGATCCATTTCGAAGGTTACAGCGACGGATAAATCCATCCTCAATCTAGTCCATTTCGAAGCTTACAGTGACGGATAAAGTCGTCCTAAATCCATCCTTACGAATACAGCTATATAGGATTCATAAGGGAAAAAATAATACAAGTATAGGATATAATCCATGCGTCAGGGTTGTTGCGATGATGACAAAGTGACGGATAAAGTCGTCCTAAATCCATCCTTACGAATACAGCTATATAGGATTCATAAGGGAAAAAATAATACAAGTATAGGATATAATCCATGCGTCAGGGTTGTTGCGATGATGACAATGTCTGAACGTATTACTTCTCCTTCTTTCACCTTTGCCACCTTCACAGACTTAATGGCTGCTTCAACAGATATGTTGTGGATTGAAATTACCAAGGCTTATTTGCCAAACATGGATATACTTATACATACACGAAAGATCAGAACTACAGTTTTTCATCGCTTCCGTCGAGATCAAGCGTGGCCATTCGCCGCTGTCCATATTTGCACGGAGGCTGCGTCGACCACTCCCTTAGCCCGAGGCTCAGCAGACATTAGTAACAGGACATGGCTGACAGCTTGCGTACAACAATCATGACCACTGTTGATGTCATTAGTACACATGGCCAGCGGTTTGTCCGGGCGTGGGATAACTGGCACTCAAATCGCCCCGCTTTTCCGGCAAATTGTTCCCTGGATCCAGTTATAAAAATCAGTGGAATCGTAGTTCCAGTTCATTTAGTGTGGAACTATGCAATGGAACTGTGTGGAACTATGCAATGGAACTGTGATCCTAGGGTTTTGGCTCATTTTAAGACGAGACGACCCAGATCGTCAAAATTTCAAAAAAAAATCAGAAGAGGGTGAAACTGTGTCTTGCCGGAAAACCGCTCACCAAAATACCGATTTGAGTGCCCCTTATCACGCATTTGTCCGCACGCATTTGTCCGCTCCAAAGTTTGAGACCATATAAACTTTGTAAAACTTTGTGTAATGAAAAATTGGAGACGGTACTTTCAGATTAATAAGTGAAAATGATCACAATATGTCATCGACATAATAACTATTATTTGATGCACGAAAACAAATAGGACTTGGGTTATTTAATATATATTTCTTCATGAAAGTCGCAATTTAAGAACACATTCTTAACCTGCATTTCATGAATTTCCCAATTAGAACTTGTATTCAAATAAATAATAGTGTGTATAGCGTTCATTTTAGCATCCGAGCAAATGTTTCTATATCATCTATACTTTTTTGTTTCAAGGAATCTTTTAGCAACTTACTGAGATTTATATTTTTCAATCGGTCAATTAGTAGTAAATCTAATTTTATAAATCCTTTACATTAAATAATCATTTTTACCATATTGCAATCGGTCAATTAATAGTAAATCTGATTTTATAAATCCTTTACATTAAATAATCCTTTTTACCATATAGACAAACAAGATCCCAAATACAATTTTTCATTGATAATATTATGGGATGGGCATCGAGGTTTCCCATTTCTAACTCATAGGTTGAAGGATCATATATGTAAAAAAAATTGAAAATGAAGAAAAATGGTGCTCGACCACTCTGGGATAAAACAAGCCACCAATATTAAATCATGTAGCTTCAAACATTTTTTATTTTCCAACACAAAGCCATATGCTAGGAATATGCCTATCAATAACATCTTTTGATGAAATAGGAAATTCAACATCCATATCAAAATATGAAGTAAAGAAAAAAATTCACTCGGCTCATCATCATGGAAAGAAACATTAAACACAATACAAGATGGAGATTCAACATTAGAAATAGTATCCACTGAAGATTCGCCACTAGAAATTGGGAAAGTTAGAAAAGAACTCAAGAGGAGGTAGAAGACTCATTAATGTTAATACCTAAATGAATAAATTATTAACAAAATCATCACATAACCTCTAATTCTTACAATTCTCCTCATATCCAACAAAAATGCATTTTTGAGACTTAAAGTAAATATTTTTTGTTTTTTCCTTTTATATATATATATATATATATATAAGCTCCACATTACAAAGAAAACACTTTAAAATGTTTAATATCCAATTTTTTTACTAGACTACTTTTCTTTAAATGTAACATTTAGAATAGTTATATAAGTAACCTAATTCAAGATATACTTAGCACAAGAAAGGGAACACCCCATCTCTTTTCCATAATCACCTTAAAATACAAAACATATCTAGACATTTCTACCCTATTTTTCTACAAAGAATATTTTTTCTACCATTATTTTTGTTGAAACATATAAAGAATATTTCTTTATTTTTAATTCTATGATTAAATAAAAATATTTCAAATTTCAAACTCCTTTATGAATTAACCCCTTTATCATAGACTTTTAAATTTTCTAATATACCCATATTCATCTAATAAAATCATTTATACAAATTACAAAGTAGATAACCAACAATAGAAGGGGATGCAAGTGAATCACACATATCATTATAAACTAACTTTAATTGTTTTCTAATGTGCCAATATATATCCTTTTCAAAGTAATCTTTATAATGTTTACCAAGCACACGTCCATTACAAACACCTTTGGTAGAAGAAGTACAAGAAAAATCAATCCCCAAAGTTAAACATAAAGTGCATTTAAACCCAAATTTCAAGTGACCCAACCTTTCATTCCACCATAGATTTTCAACATGAATAGAGCAAACAGGTTTTTTAAGGTGAATAAAAACCAAGAAAATGTTTATTTTAACATTATCATCAAGATGTTTAATAACAACAACTTTAAACATATCATTAATGCTTTTCAATAAATAAATATATGTCATGCTTCAAATTTATACATATCATTAATGCTTTTCAATAAATAATTATATGCCATGCTTCAAATTTATATCAATGTTGACATACTTTCTAAAAGGAAAATGGATTGTTATGCATCTCATTCACATGAAAAACATATATTTCAATTAACCATGGGCAACCTCAACATCATCACATCCTAAGATTGAATGTGAAAAGTCACGAGAAACGAAGCATTCATAATTTGCATGAATAAAGAAGTATTACCTATCATGTGTTGTGTAGCACTAGAATCAAGAACCCATTCACTATGAAGAGAATATGATTTATAACAAGGTTGAGCCAGGGAACCTTTCTTATTAGAATATAATCAATGTGAAGAGGAGATGATTTATTACCATTTTGAGCTTAGTAAGCAATGGTAGCACCTTTCTTAATTTTACCTTTAGTGTCTTTAGGCTTCTTTCAAAAATCTGTCTTTAGTAGGGGTTTTTGTTAGCGCAATGTTTAAAATGTTAGCACCTTTCTTAATTTTACCTTTAGTGCCTTCAGGCTTCTTTCAAAAATCTGTCTTTAGTAGAGGCTTTTCTTAGCACAATGTTTAAAAAAATTATGTTCCTTTTTTAACGGATTACTTACATCATCTATGGGTTTTTGGACAAAGTTGAATCATTAGTAACATTATGACTCTTTTTAGGTCCTTTTTTTAGAACTTCTTCTTATTTCCATGAGCAACATTAAAATTACCTACATCTAATATACAACTCAGTTTTCCACCAAAACACTAAAAGAAACATCACTTTCCTTAGTGCTACGAACATCTCGATTTTCATTACGCTCAGAACAATACGATTCTAATTTTTTTTAACTTATTGAAATAAAGCGGTGACATACATACATTTAAGCAAATAAATTAAGATATTGGAGTGAATAATTCAAAATATAATTTTATAAGAGCTTTTCTAATTAATAAAATTTTGAATATCTTCATCCAGGGTTTATATTTCATTTTATTAAAATCATTTATAATATAAATAATCTTCTCATAAATGACTTAAAAATTGACTTGTTTCGTCTTCTTTCTCGTTTTGTTTCTTCCTTCATGTGGTAATGATGAGAATGAGCACTTGGGCATGCAAGAGTGTTTAGTGGATGAACCTTTATAGGAAGATATTTGAAAGGAGGAAGCTACAACAGAAGAAGATAAAGATAAGAGAGGATCTTCCTTAAAGGAAACTATTTATGGAAACAACAAAAGCACTTGATAGCATTCATGAGCAAGATGTTTTAAGGATATGGGTTGAAATAGGGATTTTACTTATATTTTTTTTTGTTTTGGTTCCTTTCTTTAGGTTGGTGTGTGCTCGTGCTTCATAGATACATACGAGGTCTTGGAGTGCTTCATCACAATTTCACTACTTTTTTATTCTCTTCCATTAACAAGTTCTCTCCATCGAAGTTTCAAGTCAAAATAATAATTGAAGAACCAACCCTCGGTATGATAAAGAATGTAAAAATGATAGAGAGCTATCAATGCAGCTACTGAAGAGTCTCTAAAAATTGATAAGATAAATAGATACAAAGCTCTAATTAAAAGAAAAAACTTGCACTATAAATATAAAAGGCAAAAAAATTCTTTTACACCTTTCTAAGGTAGCTCTGAAATTCGGGAAGAAAATTCTAATCTTGATAAAACTAAAGATAATAATAGAATTTCATTGGAAGACTGGAATTCCTATATTAAAAATATTTATGAATCCCCATGTCATTGATAACATTCAAACCCTCCTTACAATGGAAGAAATGTTCTCATTAAAAGACATTGATTTTTGAGTTAAGCTCCTTGCAAATGGAAAAGCTAAGGACATCGAAGGGTACCAAGAAAAAATCTTAAAAATAGTGAGGTTGGTCCTCACTCCTCACATCCAAAAATTTTTGAATCTAAGGGTCAAGCAAGGTTTCCCTAATCCTTGGACTTAGACCTTCTATAACATTTTGTTCACTCAAACTGACAAACGCAAGGGGACATTAACAAACTTACGAGCTTATAAATTTCTCGCTGTAGCCATAATATGAATTCATAATAGTAAATAAATGTGTTCATATTCATAAATAAATACACAATGGAACTAAACTCTATCTACACATATTTAGCATGCATATACATCATTATAGGCATAATAATAAAATCAATGCACATCAAATACAAAGAGAATTTGCTTATCTTTAAACAAAGAAGATCCAATTAACTGGCTCTGTAAGAGGTATTTTATACCCAACTGTAGGCACTCTGTCCAGCATATACTTGTTTTGCTGAGAGGACACCCCCAAGATGGTCTATGAGGCCACCAGGGTGAAAGAAACACCTACAGATTTTTCTCTCTCTCATCTCACAACTCGTTCTGCTCTATATGATTAGCCAAAAGCTCATTTAGATCTCTAGAGGGATCTCACTAAGCTAGCATAGCCATGGAACTCCCTCCAACCACCCCACACAACACAAGGAAGGAATTTCCCTTCACAAATCCACAATTCCCTCAGGAAATCCAACTCTTAAAGTGTTTACTAGTGTGTGCAGTAGGATTCCAACCTACTCTATGTTATTGGAGAACCTCATGTAACATTAATTCATGGATTCTCAAGCATCCAAAAGTAGAAGAATTCAATGGGAAATGGTTCCTATTTTTCCCAAGCTCTATGCTCACCTACAACCATCTAATTTCCCTTCAAATCAACATCTCTATCTCTAAATTTGAATTTCCAGGTTATCCACAGTCTAGTAATAGTCATGAACAACAATAGGAAACCCTACATAGTGTGGGAGTCTACATGAGCGAATGATAGAATGAGTGTTGACTCCAAGGGATATGAGATGATGGTGAAAAGACAACTGACATACTTTCTTACCATAGAAGAAAATGACTTCTGACAACTGAAAAAACTATCACCATCTGCATGCTTCAATAATTGCATGAAGTGACATTTCCCACTATCCTCACACATCCATTCAATGATTGGATTTAACAATCAAAAGAGGTAAATTGGCTCATTTAAAGCACATGGAAGCAATTAGATGAGTTTTAAGGTTTAAAATTGGTAGCAAAGGATTCAGACCCCATTTCCTCTTCTTCTATGGTGGAATAATATCCCCTCTAGTTCATTTTACATAGCCATCTTGGACCATTTTAGTATTTTCTAGCATAATATTTACATATATTTTGAATTGGCATGATAATCCAACCGTATGGTCCAAATAAAAGTATATATATCATACATGCCTAGCCCTTCACTACTTGGGCCTTGGCCTTGTGTTCCACACAAGGAATCCATACTAGCATATTTACATCATTCACATAGTTTTGATTAAATACATTCCAAGTCAAAACTGGGGGTATTTTAGCCTCATTATTCCTATTTTTTAAAGTGGTGATAAAAATAACCCCTCTAGTTATGAGAACATTATGATTAGTCCCCTCTTAGCCAAGATTTATGGTATCACTTTATAAAAGAGAATCATTGTATGGATAGAATGTGAAGCTAAGTGGGCTAATGGGTAAGCAGGATTTAGAAGACATCACTCTACCACGAACCATATCGTTAAGCTTAGGACCATTGCATAGGAATGGAATAATAGTAAATCCAAAATATTTTGCTACTTTGTGAACTTTAGGAATGTTTTTTATATGGTGCCTAGAAATAACTTGTGGAATAGATTAGAAGAGATAAGCATTCCTTTCGAGTTGAGAGATGCTACGATAAGGTTGTGGGAGACTTCCATTGCAAAATTTAAAAGTACTTAGTGTTGGTCACCCTATATGCCAATTAATTACAACTAACACACAGGATGCTCAATATAAATTGTCAAACCCAGGGAGGTCTTTTATTTCAATGGCGATAAGCACAATCTATGCATAAACATTTCCAGTAGTTGATTGAGTGAATGGAGATAATAGTCCTACCTATCTGCTCAGCCAAACTCATTCCATAAAGAAAACTAATCTAACTCATACATCTAGGAATTCAAAGTGCAGCTACCTTCCTACAGAAATCGACCTAACAGTTACTAATCTAAGAATATAAATGAACTAGATTACTTTTGCAAGAAGTTAAATCCTATAATTATCAAACTACATTATTCAATCTTTACCAAAATGACTCATCCAGTAACTACTGTAACTCAACCATAATCTGCCTAATCTATGAATTCAATTAAAGATACAATACCAACTAGAATTAGGAAATAAGCCTGAACTATAAATTGATAACCATTGGAAATCCTAAGAAGCATAAATGACTGAAAAGAATGGAATATGAGCTTGGCTATAACAACTATTGAACACACATGCATAATCAAATATAACCTACACAGTCGAATGTCACACAACACAGTTGCAGCTATTCATAATGCAAAGAATAAACTACCAATAAAGAATGCAATCATAAATCTATGTTGCATCTATCATAAATACGCCTAATGCAATTCCACAAACACACAACAGGAAATAAATCTAACTACCTACTTAACTTGGCAATCTCTATGAGAAGGCGGGCCCTGGCCTTCTAACAGAGACGTCGTGAACTACCACAGATTAAGACACTGAAATGGAAGTAACTCTGCTCTTCATTAAAGATGGTAATTCACAGTCTCAGTTCTCTGTTACAGCCCATACAAAATGATAATTAACCAACCCCATAATTTGAAATCCTTCCCATATTTATACATGCAAAATATAGTTCGTGATCCACTAATTTCATGCAGCAATGAAGATCTCTGATCTTCGTGCTGCAAAGTTACCGCTAAACTGTTATAGCCATAATGAATGAGGTCATTAATAATGAAGGATGTTGTTACTTTGGCAATCAATGGATCAACTGTTTAACCAATCGGGAGGTGTCCTGTATGTTGTAGATATGCTCTATTTCAATGACCTATTATAGCTTCACGTGGAGAGGTGCGATGTCCCTTAAAATATGAGATATCAAATTAGAAGAGTAACATTGGGCACCACGTATGATTCTTTCCCAAGGCATTGTGACTGATACACCTGTGCTTTGATCTTAACTTAATGAAATCAACACAATTTAGCATAAATCAAAGGCTAGAATTGATAACCATAATAATCTTAGGAATTTAATTAAATGAAACAATAATTATTATACCTTGTCAGGATTGCTGAATGTTCTGGAAAAAGGCATGTATATGGTTTATGAAACTAGGGTATAACTAGGAAAAATGATGAAATAGGTATGGTCAAAAAGGGGCATTTCTAGGGCCCAACATCTCCCCCCAACTGTCCATTTGCATGTCCTCATGCAACAACTTCCACTAGTCCGAATCTGAATCCAAAATAAACCTGTGAAGATTGGTAAGGTTGTAGGAAAATTTTGTTGGTTCCCCATGATGCACAAATCCCTAACAGGCATCCCATTTCTCCCAACACTCCTTCTCCTCTTCTTCAGTCAAAACATAACTGTTTCTATAAGGACTCACAGGAAGCCATATAAGAGGAAACTTGAATCTTAACCCAAACCACCCATCTCCACACTTTTTCATGCACTACACATACCCAGGCACCCTTGCTAAAGCTTGCTTAAAATTCTCAAAGCAATATGGATCCCCTTCTTTCAAAGCTGGAGAGGAATATAACCATCTGTACTCACTACCCTGTAGGGCATGCTGTTGATTACTGGAAATTACCCCAACATAGGCAGTGATGACTCTATCTTGCAAATTTTCCAAGTGTTGAACAATCTCAAGAAAATAAAGGGCTTTTGCATACCTGGCCTTGAGTCATATTGGAAGCCGAGGTTCATTTCTGATCTAGAGAGTGGCATTGTCCTCATTCTTTGTGATGGTTTGGAAGGCTTCTCTCCATTTTACATGGTTGATGACAAAAGAAGCAAATGCTCTCAGCCGGATATCCCCCAAATGGGGAACAGGATTAGCCCAGGAGTCAGCATAGCATGCTTTATCATGTAAATATAATTCACACAACATATTTTTCTCTTCATCATTGCTTGCCAGGAAAGTTTCTGAAAACTGGGAGGCTGTTATTAACTCAAATGGCCTTCCTTCTTTTAATTCCTTCATCTTGAATAAAATTGTCTATTTGTAAATAAAGGCAGGGTAAGAAGGGGATGGATCCCTACAACTTAATAATTCCTGGGAAAGAGTATACAATTGATCCTTCTCCTGTTGTATGGAATTGAATTTCCTTAATTCTGCCAATTCCTTTTGAACATTTTCCCACTGGATTTTTCGGAAGAACAATTCCTCAGCTCATTTCTCTCTCAATCCCCTGACAACATTTCTATATTCATGGAGGGGGGCCATTCCTTCTCTGCATTGAGCAATATATTTCTTCCATTTATCTAGATCAAGATTTAGTGAGAAAATCTTTTTCTCCAATCGGCGAATTCTTCCATCCACCACATCCTTTTCATCATCAGAATCTAAATTAATGATGCCTTGAGAAGGTAGCATTCTTACCTCATCACCAGATGTTCCAGCTTCCACTTTGTGGACTGATGGTGTAGCATCCTCATCTTCTATTGGTGATGTAGTGACCTCTGTTTGTATTGAAATCTCAACAATTGATTTTGGGACTGCTGGTTCTTGTGTGACAGCGTCCTTTCTCTCCATTTCAACCTCTTCCTCCTTAGTTTGAGTTGCAACCTCAACAAACATTTTTGAAGATGCTGGTTCTTGTGTACCAACATTTTCTTCTTGGATTTTACCTTCAACAACTTCAGTCCGAGTTGCAACTTCAATAAATATTTCCAAGGGCGTTGGTTCTTGTGTGACAATGTCCTTTTCCTTCATTTCTCCAAGTCGCTGAGAAGGTTCCTGGACTACCTCAATGTCTGCTGAGCAATGATACTGTTCCATGAGTAATTCTATATCTCCTGATGGATGAGTTTGCATATCTTCTTCTTCTTTTGGTTCCAGATCCAGGATTAAGTCTATTCCTGGCTCATTTTCCCCCATCAGCTCAACTGCGGGCACTTCTCCTTTTTGCTTTGTCTGTTCAGGTGCTTGTGCAACAAGGTCCACCAATATGACTTTATGCCCTGCCAATTTATATATGTCTCCACATTCTAGGCATATCACTTTTCCCAACTCTTCATGGCTCAAGTCAGGGAATGAATTTTCCACTTGTTCTGCAGCTTCCACTAATATATCCAGACTCCTCTTTTCTTGTTTCCTACTTATTGCCTTCCATTTCTCCATTTCAATTCGAAGTGTTTGCACTTCTTCCCTTAACTGTTCGTTTTCATACAGGAGATTTTCAATCTGGGGTTCATTCACAGCAGGTTCCTGTGTGTCAGCAGTTGTTTTGGGATCTAATATAGGGATTTCTATGCTTGTCCCTGCTACACAAATTGCTTCTGCTAAAGGTACCTCAATATTTGCCTTGATTTCACCTGCTGTCTTAGCTGAGGGTAATTCAATATTTGCCCCAATTTCACCTGTTGTCTCAGCTGCTGCCATAGATTGAGTCCTTCTTCTCTTTACCCCTTCTGATGGCTGATTAGCACTGCTTGTTGCTGCTGCTGTAGCAGCTCTGGGTCTCCTCTTCCTTGTTGAAGTAGCTATCTAGATCTTATTCCCTATTCTTTTTCTTTTCTTCTGTGACACAGGGGTTTCCAAATTTTCAAAGGGAAAATGGAATTCCTCTTCTTCCACAATAGTTCCCTGGATTTTCGGGGAGGATGCAATATCCAACACCTCTTTGCTTTCCTCTCCTGTACCTTCTTGGCATTCTCCTTCCTGCATTGCCACTTCCGTAGTTGCATCTTCAATTGTCGCAGCTTCAACAGTTGCTCTAGCTTCAGCTTCTTCTGCTGCAACTGCTAATGATGCCATTTCCACTGCTTTAGCTATCACCCTTACTGCAATTTCAATTGGGTATGTTTCTTCCCCTATAGGGTTTGCTATTGTTGCAGCTTCTGATGTTACTGCCTCATCTACGCTGGCTTCCATTACTATTTCCTTGATGACAGGGTTTGCTGCTGTCGCAACTTCCCCTATATTTTGATTTTCAGATACCCCATCTAAACCAGGGTCCACTGTTGTCGCAGCTTCCCCTATGCCTACTTCTCCTTCCCTTTTATTTAGGTTTCCATCCTCCCCCCCAACTGGATTTGAGGAGCTCCGGTTCTCTTCTTCTTCTGCAATAGCCCCCAATTCCAATGCAGGTTCTCTAATTACCTCAGCTCCAGCAAGAAACTGAGCCCAGGTTAAATTTTGACATGCAATGGCCCTCAAGATAAGTAATTTAATTAGGCCATGATTAGAGAGGGAGGAAACTAGGTGTTGGGATACTCTTGCATAACCCGCCATATTTTGTAGGGTCTTAAAGAGATAAAAAGACATATTAACTAGGTTTCCATGGCATAGATGAGATAACAAAGGGAATTCAGAATAATAGATAGTATGGTACCTACCTTCACAGGAGATATACTTCTTCAGAAAAATTGCCACTTGATCCGAGGATGAGGTAACGAGTCCAGTGCAATTCCACGACCTTTTGGACGAACATTCTCCCCAACTGCAAGAAATTCCCTAATTGTAGTCGAATTCGGCACCTTCCATCCAAATAATTTCTTCCCAACCTGGGGTAAGCTAGTAACCTCAGATATAATGGCTTCTGTAACCTCAATGCATACCCCCTTGACTTCAGAATGAGTATTAGTCAAGTTAAAAACAAATTGTAATGTCCTTTCAATGTGGAAATCGTTTAGATGTTGGAAATACTCGGTCCACCGAGCTGCTGCAAAAATGGGGAAAACTTCCGCATTGGCATGCAGAGCTTCTGTATTTTCAGGTTCATGCCTAACCGGGTTACCCATATCAACCTCCTTTCGTAATTTAGACAGCAGATACAACGCTTATCAGTTCATACATGGAAGTTGCAGCCTTCAAACATTCATGGAATAGCCGGGATTAGAAATTGGGTATTTTAGGAAAGATGGTGCAGTTTTCAACTCACGGTAGATGATACAGTTAAGGAAAAATGGCGAAATTGGGAAATTTTGGTACAAATCGGGTAAAATGACGGTCAGGTTGTTACTCCTGACATATTCTTTGGTGATTAAGTGTGTACAAAAAGCTGATGGCGACAAAAGACAACACATGCTCATAATTGCCACAATTAATATGATGCTTAATCATGATTATAGTTAGAACCCGTACCTTCAGGATTTAATGCTCAAACCGCCATTCTATCATGGCATTATATTCACAGTCGCATTGCTGGTAAAATACGCATGTGCCAAGATGAGTTGGACACTATGAACTAGAATGATCGTGCATTCATGTTGACAGGTACGCAGGATGTCCCAATGGTTATCATCGTTCTTGGAAGGCTGCAATTCGCGCTGTGGAGTCATCATTTGAATTCGAGCCAGGGCAGATCATTAGCGGCGAGACTGTTCTAAAAGGAAGACAATCTAGCGGAGTTACAGATGATGAATAAGAATGAAGACTTGAGCAGAATTCAACGAAATATGGCGGAGTTATAGTTGCAAAAGTTGGCAAAATGGTTGAAAGTGATGGAGTTGCAGCTGCGGAAATTGGTGAAATAGGAAAAAATAGCGGAGTTGCAGCTGTTGGAAAAAGGCGAAATGAATGAGAAAATAGCAGAGTCGTAGCTACTAGACTTGGCGGAATAGGAAAAAAGTAGAGGAGTCATAGCTGCTGGCAAAAGGCGAAAATGAAATGGAAATATCGGAGTTGCAACTGCTAAACTTTGGCAGAATGGGAAAAAATAGCGGTGTCGCAGCTGCGAAAAAGGGTGAAATGGATAAAAATAGTGGAGTTGCAGCTGCAAAACTTGGAAAAATAAGCAAAAGTAGCAGAGTCACATCTGCTGGAAAAGTGAAGTGAATGGAAAATAATGGGGTTACAGCTGCGAAAATTGGAAGAATGAGCAAGGTAAGGAGTCGCAACTGTGCAAAATGAGTAATAGGAAGATTTTCAGCTGGCTACTGAAAACCAACAAATCATCCATCTTCTTCAAAATAGCTTTATTAGATCAGGAAACAATGTAAGGTGTCTGCGATCATCTGGCCCAGTCACGATTGCTGCTCCTCAAATTAATTCCTTCACACAATTCTTCAAAACAAAACTTGATCAAATGCAAAAATGAAAAATAGATAAAATGTAGAATGAAAAATAATTTATTTATGTACAGATTATGTGTGGAAATTGCAGTTCTTAAAAGTTCATAGGGGTTGAGAAAAATCCCTGCCTTGGAATTAACTAATAATCTGGATCTACTGCAACATGTGAAACAAAAGCATCGTTTGAGATCGGTTTGTGATACAATCACAACCAATGACAATTTGCGAATAATGGTGTCTTGTTTTCATCAATGGTGATCAACTGGACTGTTCCATTGTCAAATACTCGATCTATTTGATAAGGTCCCAACCAACGAGTGCATAGCTTGCCTTTGAAATCCCTCTTAAACCGTGAATCATATAATAGAGCCCAGTCTCCTTCGTAGAAGACTTTCTTTTTTATGAATCTATCATGCCATTTAGAGCACTGCTCTTGGATTAGAGTTGTATGATTTACTACTGTTGTGCACTTTTCATCCAATTCGTTAAGCTGATTCAGTCGGTTCCTCTGTGCTTCTGATAAATCAAGGTTTTCTTCCAGAGTTGTTTCCAGGGTTCTGATTTCAAACTCAATTGGGAAAAAAACATTCTTACCATATACCAATCCATAGGGGGGAAAACCAGTGGTGTTACGCCATGTAGTACAATAGGGCCATAGTGCCTCTAGGAGTCTTTCAGCCCAATCTTTACGATTGCTTTTCACTGTCTTTGTCAAAATAGCCTCGATGACCTTGTTTGAACTCTCCACTTGGCCATTGGCCTATGGATGATATGGCGAGGTTATTCTGTGTTCAATATGAAATTTCTGTAACAATGCTTCCAGTTTGTGAGACACAAACTGCAGTCCACCATCTGTGATGATTTCCTTGGGTACTCCAAACCGAGTAAAAATTTCTTCATACAAGAAATCAATCATAGCCTGATCATTAGCCTTAACCATGGCTACAGCTTCCACCCATTTGGTCATGTAATCTGTGCAAGCCAAGATGTGAACTTTCTATTTTGAGGGAGGGTTGATAGGCCCTATGAAATCCAGAGCTCATCTGTCAAATGGTTCAACCACGAGCTGTGGCTGCAAAGGAATTTCATCTAATTTGTTGGGTTGGCCCATCCTTTGCAAGCTATTACATGCTTGAACATACTTCTTTTCATCCATGAACAATGTGGGCCAGAAATAACCCATCCTCAAAACCTTATGACCCGTCCTTTTATCAACAAAGTGTCCCCCACAGGGCTCATCATGGCAAGCTTTAAGGATACTAAAAACTTCATCTTCTCTGACACATCTTCTAATTTCTAAATCAAGCATTGTGTAGAAAAGATGTCCATCAATCCAACAATACCCAGCACTCTGTTGTATGATCTTTCTTTTTCCTCTCTTCGACATATGTGCTGGAAGCTTACCTACAGCAAAAAAGTTAGCAATATCTGCATACCATGGGGAATGAGCTGATACTACAAAAAAATGTTCATCAGGGAAATAATCTTCGACTGGTAAATTGTCATCACTGTTAGTAAGTCGAGATAAAAAGTCTACAACAACATTTTCCTTCCCTAGTCTATCAATAATTGTGATGTCAAATTCCTGTAACAATAACAACTATCTAGTAACTCTAGCATTCGTGATTGGTTTATTCATTAAATATTTGATGGAAGAATGATCAGTGTGCACAAAAGTGGAGTATTAAGTAATGTAGTGTCTAAATTTGTTGATGGCATAAAATATGGCAAGGAATTCTTTTTCTGTGACAGTATAGTTTAGTTCAGCAGGAGATAAGTTCTTACTAATGTAATAAATTGCAGATGGGGCATTACCTTCCCGCTATCCTAATACTACTCCAATGGAAGTGTCTGAAGCATCTGAAGAGATATGAAAAGGCAGAACCCAGTTAGGCCCTCGTAAGATGGGTGTTGTAGACATCCTTTTCTTAAGTTCAGTAAATGTTGTTTGACATGCATCATTGCAAACAAGCTGTGCATCCTTCATCAACAAGGTAAACAAAGGAGAAGCTAGTTTGGAAAAATTTTCTATGAACCTTCTGTAATAGCAAGCATGCCCTAAGAAGCTATGTACATCTTTTTGTGTTCTAGGAGTTGGTATATTTTCAATTACCTTAATTTTGGATTGGTCTACCTGGATACCATCAGAAGAGATGAAGTGCCCCAAAACTATGCCCTCACTCATCATCATATGGCACTTTTCAGTGCTTAAAGAGAGTTGGCTTTGTTCATAGTGTTTCAAGACCTTTTCTAAATGTTTTAGTGCTTCTTCATAACTACTACCATATGGAGTGAAGTCATCCATAAAAATCTCCATGTAATCATTTACCATCTCTGAAAAGATTCCAATCACTGTTCTTTGAAATGTGGTTGTTGCGTTGCATAACCCAAAAGGAAGTACCCTGTATGCAAAAGTTCCCCAGGGATAGGTGAAAGTGGTTTTGTCTTGGTCTTTTGGAGCAATATGGATTTGATTATAGCCACTAAAGCCATCCAAAAACGAAAAATACTTCTTCCCAAACAAGGTATCAAGGACCTAATTGATAAAAGGTAGGGGAAAGTGGTCCTTCTGCGTTGCTTTGTTCAATTTTCTGTAATCCACGTAGACCCTCCATTTCCCATTCTTCTTTGGCACAATCACGAGTGGAGAAACCCACTCACTGTCTGAAATCGGGTATATAAATCCTGCTTCCAAATTTTTTTGGATCTCCTCTTTCACTACGTCCCTTAGGTTCGGGTTCATCCTTCGTTGTGGTTGACACACAGGCCTGGAGTCGCTTTTAATATAAATATGATGGGTACACAAATTAGAAGGAATTCCTTCATGTCTGTATACTCCCAAGCGAAAGCTCCTTTATGTTGTTTCAACAAAGTGATCAGTTGTTCCAGCTCACTGGGCGCAAGGTTTGGATTGATGTTTAATGTTTTCCCTAGCTCAATTTCTACTGCTACACTTTTCGAATTCTTAAGTACTGGAATTATACTGGCATCACTAACTAGAGTATCTTCTGTAAGATTTTCTTGTTTTGTTCCATCTAACGTACTGTTAAGAATATGGTAAACATGCTTATTGATGGACATGAGCTCACTGATGAAACTATTAATGGCATCGTCCTTTGTTTCATCTTTGAAAGTTAAGGCTCTCCCTATTGTTAGTAATGGATGAACACCTTTCTCCTCCTCCAAATCTACCCAAAGTAGAGTTTCAGCTTCTGTGCTTGGTCGGGTTGGAGGGTATAAGGTTAAGCTTTTGATCTCAGTCCTGTTTGAGATGGTCATAGATCCTGACCAATAGCTGATATGGGCATCTGCTGTGGCCAACCACGGTCTCCCCAGAATCAGTGAGTGTCCCCCCAACTGGGACTTCGGCTGTAACACCAAGAAATATGCAGGGTATTCCCACAAGTCAATAGAGATTACAAGGCCATCTAGGATCCCCTCATGCTTGATTGTTGATCTGTCAGCAAGTTCTAATATGGTAGGGGTTGGCCGAAGTTTAGTGAGTCCAAGTTTCTTCACAGTTTCTATGGTCATAACATTAATAGCTGTTCCTAAGTCTACCAAGACGTTGGGGATTTGTGTGTTTCCTATGTGAACTGTCACAATAGGATTTACAGGGTTATCGTATTTTGCCACAGGAGTCTTCCCCATTATCAATTCGGAAATTTTTCCCAATACATGGACAGTGGGAGGATCCCTAGGCTTTATTCCTAGTTTCTTGACACATAAATATCTAACAATCTTAGCGTAAATGGGCAGGTCATGGAGGGCTTGTAACAGTGGAATTTTGACATACAAAATTTTCAATTCTCCTAAGAGATTGAATTGAGGTTGCTCCACTGTTTTCTGCAGGGCCAATCGTTCAGGGTATGGCGGTTCTCTCATCAAATGTGTAGGTTGTGCTTCATCGTGTGTTACTTCCTGAGTTTCAGCTACTATTTCGGTAGGAATGCCAACATCCTCAATGATGGGGATTGCTGAATGAACCATATTCTCATAGTGTTGATTCACTCCAGTTTTAGTCACTGGGGATGGAACATCCTCAGTGATGATGGGTTCCAATACCTTCCCTGATCGTAATCGTATATCATTACAGGGAACTTGGGAGATGGAATACGCAGGCATGTTGGCAGTCTCAAACTGGTGAACTGCTTTATTATTCGAGTTTGGGTTAGGTTGTGCAGGTAGCTCTGGTCAAAGTGGTGCATTCATAAGTGCAGCATTGTTTTGGAATGGCAGCTGTGGCTGTTGATATTGTTGGTGAGGATACTGTTGAGTAGGGTACTGTTGATACTAAGTCTAGTGATGGGGAAAGTTATTTCCTTGGTAAGAATTTCTCTAGTTGGAATTCCAAGGAGCTTGATTGTTTGACTACTGCGACCATGGTGTCCAAGAATTAGGATGTTGCATTGGATTCTGAGATGGATGCCACTTGTTACCAAAATAATGTGAAGGGAATTGTGTATTCATATTATTCAAAAAAAATGATGGGTCCTGATTCATACCTTGATTGCGAGGTTGCTAGGGTTTCTTTTGTGCAATAAAGTAAGCCTGTTCCACATCTAAAATGGATGCCTGCAGGACTGCTTTGACCTTGGGTAGTGAGGGACATTCCTTAGTATCATGTTCCAACTCACATATTATGCATATTTCTGCCTTGTCCAGTGGGCATTCTTTCAGTGGGTGCTTTTTTCTACATTTAGGACAGAATACACCAAGTGTAAGATCCTCTACCACTTGCCTCTTTTTTTCTCTTAAGACATCTAACTTTGAGGAAATGGAGCTCATCATATCAGTTTTAAAATTCTCCAATAAGTTGCCTATTTCTGCTCGAGTGGCTCCTTCACTAGCTGACTTCTGTGTCCTAGTGAAGACATCCTGGTCTCAATCTTTGTCTCATTTGTTAGTTCTAGAGGACCCCCTTGAGTACCTTCTACATAATTCAACTATCTTCTTGAAGGGTTCCTTTGAGATGTCCCCTTTCCCCAACAAATTCAACATATCAAGGCAATCTTCTCTAATTCCTCATAGACAAACAATCTTAAGTACATCTTTTCCAATCTTAGTGTGCCTAGACCTTTGTAAATTGCACAACAATATTTCCAGAATGTATTCCAAGCTCTCTTCTTCCTTCTGAACCATTTTAAACAACTCTTCCTTTCTATCCCTGGTTCTACAATATTCTTGATATTTAGAAAGAAAGGTGTGTTTCATTTGGTCCCAAGTAGTAATGGTCTCATGACCTAGACTCATGAACCAACGTGGAGCATTTCCTTTCAAGGTGGCTGGGAATAGTTTCATCTTCTAAGCACTGGAGGTGTTGATGTATATGTAACTTCGGAATGTATTTCATCCATGTATTTCATTTATATATTATTGTACTCCTATAGAGATGTGTCATTCCTCTATACGGAAGTGTCGTCATGTGTATTGACAAGTGTCGCAAGTGTGTGAACTTGTCGATGGGTTATTAGACCACCATGTGTGGGGCTGGCCCTTATTTATGTAATATATGGTTGATGTACCTAGCTAGACAAGTCAGCCCCATAAGGTCATTGGGAAAACAGATCAAGTATAAATAGAGATCGGGAGATCTCTATTTGGATCACTCAGAAACTCATTCTTTCTTCACTCGAAAAGTGGCGCACATGTGAGGAGGAGGATCATCTGCTACTAAGAGACTATCTCTGTGTATTTTGGTTTTACTTTGGTTGAACCATTTCTCTCTCTATCTCCGAGGAAGTTGTGGGGTTTTTCACCTTAGGGTTTTCCCCACGAAAACTCTGTGTCTCTTGTCTCTCATGCTTTTGCTTATTGTGATGATTGAAATGCTTGTTATGATTGATATGCATTGATATACTGTACATGTTATTCTCTCAGTAAAGATCCTAGAGTATTGTGAATTAATGCTCAAAATTTAACATGGTATCAGAGCTAACCTGAGAAGAAGACATTGTGCAGTGATGGAAACCAAGGGTTTCTTGTTTATTGGGTTTCTCTCCACAGTTTTTGGAAAAGTAGTATAGTAGCTTGACTCTACTCATCAAGGAGAATATATCTGTCCAATCAGAATTCAATTCTAAGCATTTTTAGATTGGTCCATAAAAATTAGGGTTTCCACAAAAATAAGAATTTCTGGAATCTGAAGACATAGCTGGAAGCTCCTTGCAAAAATCGAAGTTTAGGGATCGAGATTTTGGCTGGGTAGATCTCCGAGAAACTCAAACCCTAATTTAGGGTCCTCCTTAGTGAACCCAGTAAGACAAAAAGGAATTTCTGAAAGGTGAAGCTTTGTAGATCTCAAATTCTGAATACACAAGGCTAATCAGCTCTTCAAGGTGCATCTTTCTACCCTTTCAGAAAGTTGAAATTCATATTTTGATTTTTTAGGGTTTTTCCGACAAACCCTAATCTAGGACCAGATCCAGTTTTCAGCCAGTCAAGTGGTAAGACCTAAATATTTTCTATTTCCATTTGAAGTACTCTTTAAGATGTCTCACCACACCAAGCTTGAGGATAAGCTTGAAGGGGTTGATAACTTCCGAGCTTGGAAGTATGGGATTGGGTTAATCCTGGAAGAGAAGGAGTTGGACTCATATGTAAAAGAAGAAATCCCTATCCCAGAGGATGAAGAGGCTAAGATATTGCATAAGAATAACTTGGTCAAGGCAAAGAGAATCATTGCTGATTCTATCAAGGACCATCTCATCCCCCATGTGTCATCTCTGAAGACACCCAAAGAGATGTTTGACTCCCTGACCAAGTTATTTGAAGGGAAGAACATAAATCAGAAGATGAATCTGCGGAATAAATTGAAAGGGGTCAAGATGTTGAATGGAGAGACCATTCAATCTTACTTCTCCAAGGTCTCTCAGATCAAGGAACAACTTGAAGCTGTGGATGAAGTAGTGGACAATGGTGAAGTTGTTATGACCACTCTGAATGGCCTACCTTGGTCATGGGACTCCTTTATTCAAGGAATCTATGCAAGAAAGAAATTGATCTCTTTCAGTAAACTATGGGAGGAATGCTCTCAAGAAGAAGCTAGGCTTGTAGCTCAAGAAGAAAAGATGGGAGCTGAAGATCAAGCTCTCGCAACTCACACCAAAAGAAGCAAGCCCAAGAAGGATCACTCTCACTACAAGAGATCCTATCACAACCAACAAAAGAATAAGAAGGATCTAAGATGTTTTACTTGCAATGAGAAAGGTCACTTGCTTCAGATTGTCCCAAGAACAAAAGGGATAACAACAACAACTTCAACAACAAGAAGAAGGGAAACAAAAGAAGGTACCATGCTCATGCTGTCGAGGATGATGAACCTCCAAAGAAGAAGGCTAGGGAAGAAAGTGATGATGACTCATCAAGTGAATAAGAGTATGTTCTAATCTCTGCTCTCACAGGTACTATCTCTCATGGTTGTAATGATTGGTTAATTGATAGTGGAGCTTCCAAACACATGACTGGGTTTAAAGAATCTTTTGTAAATCTATCTGAACATGAATCTCCCCATAAAGTGAAACTTGGGGATGACTATCAATACCCCATCAAAGGAAGTGGTGAAGCCTCCTACAACCTAGATTCTGGAAAGTCTTTGAAGATAAAATAAGTTCTTTATGTACCTAGGCTCAAGAAGAATCTTTTCTCCATATTCGCATTGAATGCAAAAGGTATGAGGGTTGCATTTGTAGATGGCCAAGTTCTAATGTGGCCAAAAGGTAAAACTATTGATGATGCAGTAGTGATTGGAGAGCAAGAGAGAGGATTGTATAAATTGAAGGAACAACCTGAACATGCCATGGTGCATGATTCCATGGATCCAAGTGAACTTTGTCATAGAAGACTTGCACATATGCACTACAGAACATTACCAATTGAAAATAAGGCCGTAGAAGGTCTTCCTGAAATCAAGACCATGCATGAAGGTGTTTGCAAAGGATGTGCAAAAGGAAAGAACATAAAGAAGGCATTTCCAAGCAGTGAAAGTAAGGCAAAAAGTATCTTGCAAATTATCCACTTCAATGTATGTGGTCCGATGTCATCCAGTTCTCTGAGTGGGTATGTTTACTATGTCTTTTTCATTGATGGATTCTCCAGGAAGACTTGGGTTTATTTCTTGAAAAACAAAGATGAAGTATTCAACAATTTCAAGGAATTCAAAATCCTTGATAAGAAAGCCACTCTGAAAAGAAAATCAAGACCTTAAGATCCAACAATGGCAGAGAATTCACTTCAGGTGATTTCAAGAAGCTATGCAGTGATCGAGGAAGGATATAAGTTCAAGGAGAGGTAATCCACGAAGCAAAGATTAAGAGGGAGCACACTCCAGTAGTTTTTGCAAGGAAGCAAATATTCAGAGAGAGTTGACCTCTTCTCACCATCCACATCAGAATGGAGTTACAAAAAGGAAGCAAAGACTGAGAGGGAGTCAACCCTACAACCAAACAAAGATAAGTATTTTAATTGTCATTTCTTGCATATTTGTTTGTTTAAATAATATTGTTCAATGATGTATATGCTTATGTTCCTAGACTTAGGGTGTGTAGTGTGCATATTATAATAATTGCATTAATGAACAGTATACTACTAATATGCATATGATGGGTAAGTGGCCTATGGCACTGTACAACATTCCATTGCTACTTATCTAGAATGAAACCTCTTTGCTGACATGTTGGGAGTTGTGCACACTCTTAACAATGTTCTGGTACAGATTGGAAGGCATCTAGAAAGTTACGGGATATGGATAAATGTTGTATTGAAGCATTGGATAAACTAATTGCATGACTGTATGACATATATTTTGATGTGTAAGTTTTTGTTATGAAACTATGAGATGTTTCTAATCATGCAATTTAACTTGTCTTGTAGGAAAGATCGTATACCATCACCTACAAAAGAAGGACTGCAACATTTATTCCAGCAACAAAGTTATCTATTGAAGATATTGAAGTTCCCAGGATACGAGAAGAATGCCATGATCCGTCGATCATGAAGAACGATGTTTGGGATGTAGTCCCAAGACCTGAAGGGGAGTTTGTAGTGCCTTCCAAGAGGATCTACAAGATCAAGCATGCTGCAGGTGGTATCATAGAGACTTTTTCTCTTGTAGCCAGATACACTTCCATTAGATCTGTACTTGCTCTGGCTGCAGTGATGAAATGGAAGATACACAAGATGGATTTCAAGACAGCTTTCTTGAATGGTGTAGTTGAAGAAGAAGTACATGTGGAGCAACCACTTGGTTCTGAGACACATGACAGGGACTCATATATGTGCAGAAATTGGTATGGTAGGATAGATAGCTTTCTATCTAGTTTGGGCTTTACCAAGAGTAAAGCGGATTCCAACCTTTACTACAAGGTTGAGGAAGGTAATCCAGTGATACTACTTTTGTATGTGGATGACCTGTTTATTACAGGTGAAGATAGATTGATTGCCGACATGCAGTGGAAGCTTGCTTCCGAGTTCGAGTTGAAGGACTTGGGGACGATGCACTATTTTCTAGGTATGGAGGTGTGGCAGAGTACAGATGGGATCTTCCTTGGACAAGGGAAGTTTGCAATAGAGATCCTGAAGAGGTTCGGGATGATGGACTGCAAGGCCATGTCCAAACCTATGGCATCGAATCTGAAGCTTCTATGTGATGCTTCATCTGAGCCGATTGATGTCTCTATGTATTGTCAGATGATTGGGTCCTTGATGTACCTGATGAACATGAGACCAGATATTTGCTTTGCGGTGAACACATTGAGCCAGTTCCTGACAGACCCGAGGAGTGTTCACCTAGTTGTTGTAAAGCATATTCTGAGGTACCTGAAGGGTACAGTTGATTATGGGCTCAAGTATGATGTGAATCAAAAGTTTAACCTACAAGGTTATGTTGATTCAGATTGGGTAGGCAGTGCTATAGATAGGAAGAGCACTTCTCAGTGCTACTTCAGTATGGTATCAGGTGTGATCTCTTGGTTTAGCAGGAAGCAGTCCTGCGTAGCACTGAGTACAGCCGAGGCAGAATATGTTGCAGCCTGTTCGGCTAATTGTTAGGCAGTATGGCTTCAGATGATACTGTTTGAGTTATTTGATCTCCCATTGGATGCTACTGGTATCTTCTGTGATAACAAGATTTGTGTGAAGATATCTGAGAACCCAGTGTTTCACGACAGTTCGAAACACATAGAGATCAAATATCACTATATCAGGGATATGGTGCAGAGAGGAGCAGTGAAGCTCCTGTATGTTGCGACGGACGAGGAGATTGCAGATGTGCTGATGAAACCATTAGCCAGAGTGAAGTTTGAGTACTTCAGAGAGAGGCTTGGTGTTCTTCAGATTGATGACACTTCGAGGAAGAAGTGATGGACACATTTACAGAAGCCATTCCAAGCATGTTGGAAGGAGGATCCTTCACATGGCTGTGGATGTAAGCGCTGGATGAGGAGCATTAGGACGATGCTCCAGTTATTGCTATGTATATGTATGTATGCGTCATGTTGGATGCTGGATATGATCAGTTAGATCATTTATATATATGTATGCATCATCTTGGATGCTGGATATGATCAGTTGGATCATTTATTTGTATATGTATGTACGCATCATGTTGGATGCTGGATATGATCAGTTGGATCATTTATATGTATATGTATGTACGCATCATGTTGGATGCTGGATATGATCAGTTGGATCATTTATATGTATTTGTATATGCATCATGTTGGATGCTTGGACCATGTATCTGTATATGTATCAGGTGGATATTGTGTATGATTAGGTAGATCATGTATGTTGATATATATCAGGTGGATACATTGTATGATCAGGTGGATCATGTATGATGATATGTATCAGGTAGATACTTGGTATGCATCAAGTAGATGCATTGTATGATTAGGATGATCATGGATGACAAGCTTCAGGATGTTGCTCTAGATGACATGCAGCAAGATGTTGCAGTGATGATGATCAGGATGATCATGTGTACATCAGGATGCTATATGGTGAGTATCAGGTTGGTACTTTATGGCCATGGAACAGGTTGTGCAGATGAGCATATAATTTGGACCTAGGATATTTGTAGATAGTCTTTTGAGGTTTTTCCTATGGCATGTAATCTAGCCCTGGGATATCTGGCAAATACTCTTTCGAGGTTTTGCTCTGGGGGGACATATAATTTGGCCCTAGGATATCTGCAGATAGTCTTTCGATGTTTTTCCTATGGCATATAATCTGGCCCTAGGATATCTGGCAGATGCTCTTTCAAGGTTTTGTCCTATGGCATATAATATGTCCCTGGGAGATTCGATAGGTTGGGCTGTGTGCCCGTAATAAGTCCTGGGATGCTCTTGCAAGGTTTTGCCATGACCACATGTAATATGTCTCTGGAAGATCCTATAGGTAGAGCTGTGTGCTTGTAACAGCCTGGGATGCTCTTGTGAGGTTTTGTGGTGACCACATGTAATCTGTCCCTGGGAGATCCTATAGGTAAAGCTATGTGCTCGTAACAGCCTGGAATGTTATTGCTAGGTTTTGAGTTGAGGTCACATATAATATGGCCCTGGGAGATCCTATAGGTCGGAGTTGTGTACCCGTAACATCCTAGGATGCTCTTTCGAGGTTTTGTGACGCACGTAATAAGTCCCAAGGATTCCACAGTATGGCCAGTGATGATGAAGACCTATAGGTAGTGGGCCTACATCCTGTATGAAAAAGGACTGGCTCTGTAGAACTTCCTATGATGAGTAGATACAGAGATTGTTTGAGATAGCAATAGCAGTGACGATGATGATGATTCAAGGACGATGCATCGATGACAGGGATGATTTTAGGGGCGAAATTTAGCCCAATGGCGAATTTAGAAGGTTTCTAATTTTTTTTAGGGCGAATTTTTAAGTAAAAGAGGTTTTTGAGAATTAATTTTAATAGCCCACTATTTATTATTTTGTAAATATTAAACAACTATATAGCCAAAATCGTATTTAGGAAGAATTTATAGGAGAAACCAGTCGCCCGCGATTTTTGTGGAAGAAATAGGGAAAAATCGATTTTCGCCAGTTTATTTTCCGTGATTTTTCCTTGGATGCACCAGTCGCCCCCGATTTTTAGAGATGGTGTTTCCTGGAAACTCATTCGCCTGTGATTTCTGGCATAGCGGTTTTCTGGAGTTGTTATTCGCCCTCGATTCTGGCATGGGTTTTTTTGGAGCTATGGTTCGCCCTCGATTTGAAGAAATTGCGGTTTTGGAGTCCGATTCGCCCGCGATTTGGCTGCTAGAGTGCCAATACAACCCCTAGCATCGCCCATACGAGGTAAAATTCTTGATTTTCACCCATACGAGGCTCAATTACTGTTTGTTTCAAAGATTACCAGTTTGTAGCGTGTATCTGGACTCCTGAAGGTTTGCAAACTGCTTTAGCTGTGCATTTCAGATTCTCAGAAGGGTTTCGAGCATTAAGAGGTATGTGACAATGTGAAATATCTGCAATTCAATTTTTGTTGCCATCTTAGACCCTGCGTGTTTCATTTCGATCCATGATTACACTGTGAGTTTAATCCCCAAATTCTTAATGCTGTCAGACTCTGAAATCTTTTATTATAACTCGCCCTTCGTTTATAACTCGCCCTTCGAAATCTTTTATTATAACTCGCCCTTCGTTTTTCATAGCCGATGGAAGCTGAATTGAGTTTGAATTCTACTTGTCGGGCATACCTTGTAGGCATGGAGACATAATTCATGAGGGTCTGCTGGTAAACGTTTTGAAGGTTGTTGATCTGTGCTTGCCTTTCCCTCTGGTACTGCTCAACTTCTTTAGTTCTATGCTTTGCCTCTTTCATTTCTTTTCAATGTGTCGAAGTTGGGCAGATCACAGTTTTTTACTAAACTATTAGCTGCTTGATAATGATTTTGGCAGTTTCTGGGCGATGTCTTCTTAAAATTGTATCCGACTTATCTTTTGGATTTAGAACTGTAACTAATCCTAGTAAGATGCTGTCACTTTCCTGAAATTGAATACTTATTCAGAAACTGTGTGATCTCTGCCAGTTAAGCCTTTGTACAGTAATCAGCAGTGGTTATCATCTTTGGCGTGTTATCTTTTAAAAAACCGATTTTA
Organism: Larix kaempferi; assembly: GCA_027924585.1. NCBI lineage: Eukaryota > Viridiplantae > Streptophyta > Pinopsida > Pinales > Pinaceae > Larix > Larix kaempferi. The sequence goes on from BSBM01000091.1 coordinate 3,775,162, forward strand.
CTTGTTTTTATTTTGATGTCCATATAGTGAGGTGGAAAGTTCACTGCTTTATCAGTCAAACCTGCTTCCATCGATCTGCTAGCTGTATCCACTTATTGTACATTTTTAAGGGTCCCTATCAGCTCAAAATTGTCCTGTTTTATATTTTCCACACACAGCTTTTCCCAAGGATATGCTCACCATTAAGAAGTGACAAGCACTTAATTCATCTTCGACAAGTCAGAGAGGCTAACATAGCTTGATGGAGTCATGGTCACTATGACCGACCTGATGTGGGAAGATTCCAAGATTAATAAGCAAAGAAGATCAGTGATGCTCGTCCTCTTTGCCTTTTGAGCGTCATTGATCTTCTTTGCTTTTGCATCATGGAATTTTCCAACATCAAGTCTAGTAACAGAGTCAAATGGCTGCAAGGGTAGTTGTCTATTGGTGAGGTTTTGTCATCCGTTTTCTACAGTTTCAATGGTTCTTTTGGGGAAGAATATTGGAAGTTTGGTGACATCCCAATAAAAATCAAGGCCGTTGCTAGAAAATAACCAGAAATGCAGCTTGTTACAGTTCTGGAAGGTCGTTGCACAAAAAATCCAAAAATATGCAAACTACCCTACTAAAATGTCCAACACTCCTGCACATAGAAGATTGTTATAGCAGAAATGGATGATGGCTCCATTTTAAAGATAAAATTCAATTGAAAAGAAGCCTAAAATCAACAAAACTGCAATTATTAATAGTAGCATTGCAATCCTATAGCAAGTCACCTGACTTGCAACACAAAAAGTAGAAACACTACTGAATGATACTTGGATAATTCTAGGAATCACAACTTATGTTCAGTTTTGGCAAGATGGTTTTCTACCTGAGTATGCATCACAACATTGGCATTGTCTTTGGATCGAATTTCTATGTATGCTGGAACATTGCCATGTGTGAACTTGACAAAATTGTGAAACCTTTTGGACTTACATTGGTTGGGTACAAAAGGGAGGTAGGATCTAAGGATTGATGAGACAAAATGCTTCAGTTTGTATTGAAATTAAGCTTCTATGAAAATTTCCGTCATAAGTTTATTTACAATTGCCTAGACAAATAGAAGTTGAAGAGCCGATTTATCTTAACCTCTCTAATGCTTGCTTGCTTCCATTTCTCCTAGTAATTTGATTCATGAATCATCATCCACCAAAGAAGCAAGAGAAGCAGAATAAGTCATAAAATGCATTAGATAAGAAAGTAGGAAGCATCAACAAGCACAATTAGACTCAAGTGTAGATCAAAATGGGACTCCATTGGAGATCTTGCAACAGAGCATCGATGTAATGACCATTGAATAAGGTCAACAATCTGACATTCCCTTGCAGACGAATTCCATTTCTCTAGTCATTAACATCACACATGATCTAATGCTTTGACCTGTGACAGATTGAATAACATCACTTGAATGACACTGCTCTGAGCATTTATGCAGAAGCATGGTATCATTTTCTCAAATGTCAAACATAACAATTATAGGTTTCTTCCATAGCATGATAAATTGCTTCCAATCCAGTCATCTTTTTGATGCACAAAATGAAGTATGTGTAGAACATGTTGTCAAGAGTGCCCTCCAAAGGGAAATGGATCCAAAACTACATCCAAATTCATTGCATCAATGAATTAATCCCTGCAGCGAAGCATCTTGACTATGATTCTATTTGATTTTAGGTTCAAAGACAAGCTTCGAGAGCTTGTGCTAAATTTCTTTAATCATGATTAAAAATGCATTTCAGTCATCAAAATCAAGAGCTCTCCCTTTTATCACTCTTCTAAGTCATATCACATTTAGGGGACCAGGACTAGATTCTGTCACGTCCTTTAAAATATTCCTCCTCTAGGTCCATTGCTACCCTTGGAAACATTTTTTGCAAGCACCATGGTAACACTCGGATAATGGATTTCATTATTGTCATCACAGGAATAGAGCAGTTTACCATTGCATGGATGTCAATCCAATAAATTGACTAAGATTGAATGCCCAATAAATGTCTGCCAATGGTCCTAAAGTTTCTGGGTGTCATTCTTGATTTCAAGTAGGTGACTTTCACTTTTTTTTCTTTTAAAGCACCAAACCATCTTCTAAATCGTTAACTCATATTCTTTAATTCCTATAGAACAAGAACTGCAGAGTTTGTCTAACCATTGAGCCCCAATCCTATACTTGAGAAGCAATCACTTATTGTTGTTTTGAGAGAGGTTTAAGCAACTTGACATGCCTCTTATTACTTCACTTTTGGATAAATGCAAACTCCATATGGTCTGAACCAACCACAACTACGAAGTCTGAGAGTTTAACAATTTTGCCCCACAAATCCTATCTACATGATATAATGCAAAATATCACCCGAGGAAACAATTCTAGGTACTTTTGAGTAACCTATGGTGACATTTTGAGTTAGATCCAGACCTCAATGAAGGAAAGTGAACTGTTCTCATATCTGAGCTTGTCTCTAACAACCCTCTGGAGGGATGTCTCAAGGTTGACTCCTACTAGTAGCAGTTGCTTGTTTGCAGATCAGAAAGGATATTTTGTAGGAGGATCTTGTAGCATATTGTGCCATTGCCTTCATTAAAGCAGTTTGCCGAGGAACCTAAAAATCAAATTCAAGAAGAAGTAACAAGGATAAACACATTGAAATTGTATTCCTAGGAATGGAAGGTATAGTGAAGGGACTACAACATAATCATATTTTTCATGCAGTCTGATATTGGCAACCAAAACATACTCATCATCTTTGATAACAATACTTGTTGTTGATCCAGATTGCAAATCACTTCTGAGAGCTTCATTTGTAAATGAAATATCTATATCAAATATTGCTCTTAGTAATGCTTCCTTTAATATCGTCCTGTACATTGAATCTTCAGAAATTCCTAATGAGACACACCTTGACCTGTGAAGCTCAAGTGTCTTCATGAGTCCATCCTTCAAGGATGCTCCAAAGGAAAAGTGGTCTTCTCCTTCCTTCCTGCTAACTTCCAAACAATGTAGGCCATAATGTTCTCCTCCTCTAACATCATTTTCAGTAATAGATGCATCCTTAAAACAATGCTTATATCCAATCAACATCATACTTCTTTGGCCCATTCAAGACACTTGCCTTGCTTTTGGAAACCCTTCAGAAATTTTCTTTAATCCAATAGAAGAATCACCAGGATGAAGGCCCTTAAGAAGGAAGTGCATGTGAAGGAGAAAGTACTCAGGAATAAGTTTAGCTATCAATTCACTTGCTTCAGCACCATTGTTCCCATTAAAAACAGCAAGCAATCCAACTTTCTTCTCTTCCATATCTGAAAGACCTGGCCAGTCTGAATTTAAAATATAAATTTTGTATTTTTATATTGGCATTGATTGTCAATATTTTGTATCATATAAAAATTTAACGTTTCAATCTTTTGAGGTAGTTTCTGTACTTTGAAAAGCCAGAGGTGTTTTCCTAGTATTTTTTTTAGTGTTATTTGGCCTTTGGAGTGAGTCTGATAGGAAGATGAGGTATCAATCTTATTATTTATTATATTTGTAATTGTGGAAGTTGTGTATTTTCATGAGATTAGTTTCTAGATTCTAGATTTACACCCAATGTTGTATGTAATACTGAAAACATGAAGAATATAGAATAGGAAAAGGTTGTTGGCATGCAACTCACATATCTCCTTCAATGCACCTTTCCATTGAAAAACTAAAGTGCATCCCAACATGAACGATGAAATGGGCCAATAGACAACAAAAGAATAGAAATAATATGATCCATCTTAAACCGGATCTATTAAGCATCGAGAGGGATCCAAGTTCTTGAGGTGTAAATTTTTTACACATTAAGAAAATGTTCACACCTTAAGAAATTTGTTGAAGTGCGGAACTTACTGAGATGAGTGGGAATGTTGAACCGGCCTCCGGCTTAGATTGATTGTGAATTCAAGGCCTACAAAAAATCCAAAATATGGGAGGAAGTAACTAGCCAACCAAACTCTTAATTAAAAGTGTCGAGGGTGGGACTAAGCTAACAAGTGAGTTTGCAGTTTCCTAATGCACATATTCTTTACCATTAAATATTGCCCAACCCAATTCGATCCACTATTGTTGGTTGATATCCCTCCTTTCCCTTCTATGTAAACAAGTCAACCAAGATGGTTAGGGGAATATATAAGTGGTTCGACTCCCTTGATGCAAAAAAATATTTAAACTTTGCCCCCCTATCAGATAAGTTACTGAAAAGAGAAGAGAAACAAATCATTGCCCAAAACATAAAAAAGGAGTTATTGAAATGCCTTATTCCATTCCCCCAGGCTATAAGGATCCATTTTCATGGCCCAAAAGTCGAGATTTCACCTGGTTTTCCAATGTATTACACAAGGAACTCAGGGTAGAGAAGGCTGTGCAGAATTGGATTCAAGTTGATGGAGATAAATTTCACTTCCCCGGTGGTGGAACCATGTTTCCTCATGGAGCAGATGCTTATATTGAAAATATCAATAAACTAATTCCTTTGACTGATGGATCAATCAGGGCTGCCTTTGACACTGGTTGTGGGGTATGTTATGTGCTTTCCCCTTCATTCCTTGTGGTTTCAAATTCTTGGTAATTTAGTGGCCTTTTGTAATTCAAAGATCATGCCATTATTTTATGTTTGGGGATCATAATCAGCATTTTGAATTTTGGTTTCTATTTTTTAATTGATCTACATATTTCAAAAGCACAATAATGACCTAAACATTGTCCATTGATGCACTTGAGCTGAGGGCTGAGTTGAGTTTCTAATTTTGTTTAAAAAATATTGTATGGTAGTCGATGTCCAATTTATGAATGTGTTTTTTGTTGCATGTTTGCGAGTATTTGTCAATTATTAAAAAATATTGATGTTTCCTTTCGAAACAAATCTTAAAGGTAAATAATATCTTTTTGAACTCATACCACATTTAAAATGGTGGTGTGGGGTACTTCCTCACTGCATTTAGAATTTATAAATCCGAATCCCTGAAAATTGATAATGTACAAAGCTAATAGCAGATGATTTTACAGTTATATAACACAATTTTTCCTTTAAATATTTTTCTTTCTGCTGATAGTTTCATAGAGTATATCCCGTGGGTTTGGGTATGCAGAGGTACCCTGCACCCTCCAGAGGTGCACAGAATTACTCACCCATGGCACCTGTCTTTGAGGATAATTTTTTTAAAAATCATTAAAATATAGTTACTAGTTTCCTGCCCTTTCTACTTGGTCCCACCAACCCCCTACTATATAAACTGTCAACAAACACAAAAGTAATCACTGATCATTTTCTAGTGCTGGGCCATCATTTTTCTGTTGCTGGGCAGTGGGCAGTGGTTTGGTTGCTGAAAACTCATAGCATATAAAAACATATAAAACATGAGCACGAAAATATTCTTCAATTGTTATGGGTGAGACCCAAACACAACTTACATATTGGCTTGCAGGACTATGTGGTTTAAAAAGATCATACATTTGAGCATGATAGTCTCAACTCTCTCATCATGAGATTCTGAGAAAATTCTGCTAATGTCAGACTCAAGCAAGTATTGATTGAACTGCGAGGAGTTTGCTTAATGTCAGATAAAATCTCCCAGTCATCAGAAAATACAGAGAATGATCCAAACAAAAAGGCATTCTCAAGGGAATAATTTTGAACCAAAATGAGGGCCATATGGTTAAGGGACATTTTGGCACAACTAAGTCCAAAGGCTATGAAGAAAGAAGCAATATTTTATGACCTAGTATTGGGTTAAATTATTAGTCCCATTAAGTATAACTATAGACCATATAGACATCAAGCATGCCTTATACCTCAACATATAATGTTAGAATATAATTTATTACATTTTAGCAGAAATGACACCACTTGAAATCCAATAAGGGCATGTACTTGGGAGTCAAGGACACCATATAGACACATGGAATGACACTTAGGAGTCAAAGACACCATAGAGAGGACATGTTTCATGATTGGGGCTCGACTCACAATGTGTAAGTCCTAGAAGGTTAATCTTCCCGTGAAGGACCTTTTTTTCCTTTTCAACCATGGTCTATGCCCCTGGACCCATCGCGGGTCCCCAAAATGAATTAATCATAGCCATATCCCAATTAGAGGCCAAATATTCCATAGAAAGGTCTTATGTGGTGTTGCAATGCATATTTCACCACACTTGAGCCAAAGAATATTTGTTAAATGACCAAGGATCTTTTTATACTGTACTAACCATTATCAAGATGCATACACCCATCATTGTTACTAAAAACATTATAATGTCCTTTGGTAAACTATTCATAGTTGAAATATGGCCATGAGATGCAATGCTTTATGGATTTTAGATGTTTTTAATGGAAAATGAGTCTAAGAAGGATTATTTTGGGAATAACCTCATTATTTTGGGAATATGGCCAGACACTTCAATATTTTCCAGCACTTTGTTTAGTGATTGATTCTTGTATTTAAACATTGTTTGTGGTCAGTTTATTGAATCATAATTTAGTTGATTGTTCTTTTATTCTTTCCAGTAAATGAAAAAATGAAAAAGAGCTTTGTTGTAGAAAGTTTTGATTTTATGGCACTTTTGTTTCCTTGTTGCAACCACGCCACACAAAAGCACTACCCTTTTTGAGTAATAACAGCCCTAAAAACTTTTTAATAAAATGAAATAGAAACATTTTTCTTTTTTAGGGTACACTAAACCAATTAGTTTTGGTTAGGATCTTGAGTTTAAATCACCTTAAACCACTCAAGATCACACATTACGCAAAAATCGTAGTGAGACTATCACAGGTAAACCCATTTCACTCAAAACTTGCCTGGGATCTATGCAGTAGGTCATTGCGAGATCAGATTGTTGGGAATACTCCTCCTACTTTCTGTTCAAGCATACGCCAGGATTGGATTGCGTATTGGGGACTCTTTCGAGTTTCGGGCTTAGCTACCCTGCCCACGCTTTCTGATTCGACCGGTGACTGTTCCCCGAGGAGTTTTCGGTGTTGTGGTAGCCTTAGTATCTGACTCTAGGTTCATACACAGGTGACAGCAGAGGGTATATCTGCTGTACCTAAGACAGACGTGGGAGGAAATCCCTTGCAGGTCTTTGGGAGGGCAGTTGGGTGATTCCAACGCTTGCACCCTTAGTCATTGTATTGTGGACCCCGGGTAACTGTCTTTCTTCCTTCGTTGATCTGTTCTGGGCCCTCATCATCCCAGACTCTTCTCCGGAAGGCATCTTTGTTTGCCTGGTTTGTATACTTAGGACTTTTTAGTTGGCGTGCTGTTTGCCCCCTAGTTGTAGTGGCCACCAGGTTCTAGTCTGTTATTTTATATTTATAATCACGGAGAATATCACTCAGTCTGGGATTTCACCCAGTTTCATGGGCATGAATATCTAGTTGAGGGGTTCAAGTGCATTTAGATCATATGCTAGAGTCCATATCATGGCATTGGATACCTCCTAGTTGGGATGATTACTGCTATATTCCAACTATGTTTATAGACTAGAATTGAATCACATACGTAATACTAACATAATAATATATGCTAGTTATATACTATAATACTTGTAGCGAGCCTTACAGATGTTACTTGTGAGTATGAGAATTGGGCACCCTTGAGATGGATAAGCAAATCATTAATGTGAGAAAATGGGTACAATTTTTTATAGTCACTTCATTGAAATCATGATAATAAGTAACAAGATGCCATGCACCAGATTCCTTTACAGAAATGAAGAAAGTAGAGGAACCATAAGGAGAGGAGTTAGGTTCTATATGTCTAGAGTTTAAGACATATTGAAGATGTCACTTAATATCAAGAAATTCGTGAGGGGCTAAATGGTATATTGGAGCAATTGGAAGAGAAGATGCTGAGACAAGATCAATAGTGTGCTAGATGAAATGAATGGGGGGAAGGCCAACAGGAGGTGTAAATACATACACAAAATCATCTAACAAGGGATTCATATAGGGTGTGGAAGGATGGGAGTCATTATCAATCTTAACCCATTTAACCACACATAGTGACATGAATTTGTGAAGATTGACATGGAACACATCAACATTGTTGGACAACAAGGAAGGTGAATGGGTTATAGAAGATGTGAGATCACAAGCCTTTCCATCTTTAAAAAATTTATAAGTGTTGTGGTGAGCATCATATAGGGAATGACGAATAATTTGGTAAGGGAACCCAGTAGTAAATATACACAATTGAGAGGAGACACATCACATTCCAAAGTATATTGAAATGCCCCAATGGAAATGGTGATAACATAATGCTCAGTGACATTTAGATGAGGAGCATATTTTGTAACCAAACCTGATATGGAGTTTGATGGTCTGTAGTGGGGAGTTGCAGATAGGAGACTAAATATCATGGGAAAATATATTTATTTGGCTACCATTATCCATAATTAGGGTGGTGATTTTAGATTTAATTTGATAATTATGAACAAATAGGAAACCTAGTTGATGCTGGAAGGATTTGTTGTACATGAATGATAGTGTAGGATCTGGGGTGGTGGCATTGGGTAAAAAAATTGGAGGACTCAAAAAATTGGTAGAAGAGTGAGATGAGGTACTAGGAATAGGCTTTGATATGAACAATAATTATAAAAGTTATCTCCAAGTAATTTTTTCCCAAGCAAATAAATAGACCCTTGAGAAATATCAATGACAGTGTGAAAATTAGTGTCCAATGTTTAGCTTGGATTTAAGATATGTAGCAATTCCAGTTAAGTTTCATAGATATAGCAGATTAGGAAACAGACGGATCATACCACTATCAAGGACATAATAAATTAAAAAGTCCCTATGTTTTCCTAGGGGATTTGAATATTTACTTTGATAAGTTCCCAGGATTGGATGAAGGCTACCATAAAATGAGAACATTGTTATCTTTCTGTTTAAATGAAAACTTTCATGAGTATGGCTTAACTCTACACAAATAGTTGTTGTGACCTTTTTTTCCTTGGAAAAAGTGGTAATTTTATTTCAAAAATATGAACAAAATTAGATCCTGCACATGTATTAGGATCACTGTGATCCCTACATTGACACATATTTACTGTCCCATATTAATATCAAGTCCAAAGTTCCATACTACTTCAAAACAATGAGTCTGGCTGTTCATACAGTCCGCATTTATCCAATTACAGATAGACTACTGTATCAGACCATCACATAGCTGCTATCTACAGCCGGCATATATCCATACAACTAAACAAAAACTGTTACAGAAATTAAAATAGGCGTCCATCCCTGGTCATCAAAATCTGAGCTATTGCTCAATTCCGTGCCTCTATAGCTTCATGAAATGGTCTGTGGTAATAACTGTAGGTGCCCCCAATAGAGTGAATAGTAATCCTCCAAGTGCCAAGTTCCCAGGATTGGATGAAGGCTACCATAAAATGAGAACATTGTTATCTTTCTGTTTAAATGAAAACTTTCATGAGTATGGCTTAACTCTACACAAATAGTTGTTGTGACCTAATAGTTGCTGTGACCTTTTTTTCCTTGGAAAAAGTCATAATTTTATTTCAAAAAGATGAACAAAATTAGATTCTGCACATGTATTAGGATCACTGTGATCCCTACATTGACACATATTTACTGTCCCATATTAATATCAAGTCCAAAGTTCCATACTACTTCAAAACAATGAGTCCGGCTGTTCATACAACCCGCATTTATCCGATTACATAGACTACTGTATCAGACCATCACATAACTGCTATCTACAGCCGGCATATATCCATACAACTAAACAAAAACTGTTACAGAAATTAAAATAGGCGTCCATCCCTGGTCATCAAAATCTGAGCTATTGCTCAATTCCGTGCCTCTATAGCTTCATGAAATGGTCTGTGGTAATAACTGTAGGTGCCCCCAATAGAGTGAATAGTAATACTCCAAGTTCCAAGTGCTAAATGTTGCTGCGTCGCTTCTTTGGAAAGCTGATGGGCCATCCCATTCCTCTCCCTGTAGACAAGTGTAAATGTAATATGATTAAATGACTATTTTAACTGTATTACCTCCTCCAGTATAGGTATGAGTACCATCACATGACAATGAGTAATCTCCTTTGCCTAGTCAATAACTATCCTGGAGTCGCCAAATATCTGAAAAGATAGACATCCTTGTTCAAGTGCAAATAACAGCAGCAGCCTAAGAGACATAAGTTCAGCATAGTTGTTATATCCCCTCCCCAAACCAGCCACGATATGAAATAAATGAGACTCGGTTTTGAAAAGGACTCCACCCCCACCACACTCCGATCGATGGTCAAGAGAAGCACCATCAAAATATGCCCATGGCATGGTTTTATCGATCATTTCCTCACTCACAGGTCGAGTTCTAATCTCTTTGACAGGTGTCTTGTAGTGTTGGATAACAACCACAGCTTGTGCCACTACAGTCTCCTTCAGAATCCTGCAATCTTGAAATATGATCTTATTTCTGGTAATCCATATGCCCCATGCGAAAATACAAGGGGAAGCCCGGATGGGAGAGGATTTTTGTAAAGTCCACCACAATTGGAATGCTTCATGGACACTCGCTCCCCACCATCTCACATTTAAATCCAGATATTTGCATATATCAGCCCAAACTGCCTGAGTAAACCGACAATAAACAAATAGATGATTAATGGTCTCTTCCACATCTTTACAAAGTGGACAGAACCTCGGTCCCTGGAGGAAGCGTTTTTGCAGAATGTCCCAGGTTGGAGCCTTATTTTCCAGAATAGCCCAGAAGAGTAATTTTGCTTTACTCGGACACTTTAACTTCCACGGATATTTCCACCACCACACCAATTCCCTGTTATGTGCTTCCACATTCAGCTGGATATATCCATTCCTTGGGGTGTAAATTCTAGAGGGATGGTGATCCCAGATAAGTTCATCATTCCTATTGGTCAGTCGTATATATGAAAGTCTTAGGATCCGGAGAAAATCCTCCCAAACTCCTTGCATATCTTCAGGAATCTCAAGACGATGTGCAGAGATCCACCCCTGATGCCAAAGAGTAGATGATCCCGGATCCTCTACATCATCCAGAAAATGGCAACCTCTAGCTGCCAAGAAGTTCCTCAAGTCCACAGGCATGACATGACCTCCCCTACAGCCAACCCAAGGGTCCAGTCCAATACGAGTGAGTCTCCCATTTCCTATCCTCCACACTAATCCAGAGCCGACCAAAGGAAAATGCTGCACCACCGCTTTCCAGACCACAGAGCAATTTGCTTAACTCTACACAAATAAAATCTATTGCTTAAATGCTACAGTACCGTGCTTGGAGATGTGAATCAAATTGCAAGTTAAGTCACCATTTTCTCCTTTATTTTGCAAATAAACCTCAAGTGTTTTATTGACTAAATGATCTTGGATATGTTTCTGATGTTCTTTCATATCTGCATACAAAATTATCTCCTTTTTCCTAGGCAGGGACTCTTCAACCTTTTCCTTCAGCCTTCTGAGAAGAAATGGTCTAAGAATCAAATTAAGCAGTTGTACTAATTTTATATCATTTTTCTCATGCAGGCCTCCTTCTGGTTTCTATATTGATTTGGAATATCAATTGTGGAACATTAAGTAAGAAACAAGATGTCAAACATGGATCATGGAGAGAAAAATAAAACATTAAGACAAAAGGATGTAATGTCATATTTTCAAAAACATCAATCCAATCATCCACATCATATTCATGGTTCAAGCTCTCTTGAGCAAGGTATCGGTGAGAGAGATGTCAACACTTTGGAGGATGCCTCTGCAAAACATACAATGGATGGTAGAATACATTCCTCTAGTGATCAAAGTGAGGCAAATGCATTTTCATCAGAAATTGGTAGCTCAAATGTTGAAGATTTTTCCTTGCAAGGTGACATAGACCATTCACTGAAGAGGAAAAAAGGCCGATGGGACTTCGGGAGACAATTCCAATCTGATTGGGTATCAAGATTCCCATTTATTGAACCGATACCTCCAACAAATAAGAATGAGACCTCACGAGAAGTTAAATGCATTTCATGTAGTTGGAAACTTGGCAAGGTAGTGAAATTGCAAATGAAGCTGGACACAATAGAGAAGCATGTTGGGAAGGTGTATGATAACAAAACTGGAAATGATGAGAAGAAATCTACTGCTAGATGGAAATCTGATAGCCGACATCTCCAATGTGAAGAGGAATACAATAAATACATAATAAATAAGAAAAAACTAGATGAAAGTGGAGGAACCATCACTTCTCAATTCGGAAAGATGATGGAAAAAAATTTGTTATCGAAGTCCATACAATTAAGCACTGTATTTCACATCCTATCCAATGGTCGTCCTATGACAGATTATCCAAAAATGATGAAATATCTATCTTTTATTCAAGTGCCAAATTTTCCATCTTCTCATTGGTCTTTAACGAGTGGTTGGGAATGGGGAAAATATCTAGCTCAAGTAGAAAAGGATGATATGAAAGAGAAGATTGTGAATGCAACATTTTTGTCACTGTCCTTGGATGAAGTTACAGTTGTTGATAATACTGCATGGATTTGCATGAGCATTTATACGATCAATTACCATATCAGGAATTCCTATCTACTTGGAATTCATAAAATGAGCAAAAGTTCTACAGCAGAAAACATTTATGAACTTGTTATTAATACTTTGAAAGAAACTGGTGGTATGGATCATTCAATGATCGCAAAAAAGTTGGTATGCGTTGGAGCAGATGGGGCATCAGTAATGCAGGGACAAAGGAACGGCCTTTGTGCTAGACTACAACTCTCAGCTTCACCGTATATGATTGGTATTCATTGTATGGCTCATAGAATGAATCTTGCATTTAAAATAGTGAGCAACTTTCCATTGGTTTCAAAAGTTGAATATCTTGTACGTGAGGTTCATGCATACTTTTGTCGGAGTCCCAAACGGTTTTCAGGGTTTAAAAAATTTGCTGACGGTGTTACAAATGGAAACAAACTATTAAAAGATGTTGATACAAGATGGATCTCACTGAAGGGACCAGCTCAAAGACTATTCGATGAATATGCATCCTTGGTAGGGGTGATGTATGAACATCGCCTAAGTGTAGAAAAAGCTCAAACTCTTCTCTTTCTATTAACTGATATAGAGACATATTTAACATTGGCTGGAGTTCTTCCTCTGCTTCATGAAATGAATAGCCTCGTGAAGATGTCTCAGAGTCGCACGATGTATATTGTTGAATACACAAATGCTAGAAAACTAGCATGCCTTGCATTAGATAATTTGTATACGAGAGCAGATTCTTTTACAGGTCTAGCATTTACAAATTGGGCTAAGATAATCAATATTGAAAATGATGAAAATTTATTGAAGTTTGATGAAAAAGGGTTTCTATGTATGGCAGTGCATGGGTATATGGTTCCTTTTTATTATAATGACAAAATAGGAAGAACCACCAAAGAGTGCCCTGTGTCAAGAGAACAATTTGACAATGTTGTGATTTCAGTGAGGCGCAGCTTGATAGAAAATTGCAAAATCACTATCATCAGAGATAAGAGAACGATTTCCTCGAGTTGAATTGTTGGAGGCCATGTCTGTGGTATACCCTCAATATTGGAACCATCGTCAATGTTCAGAAACTATAAAGGTTGACTTTATAGCTAAAATCAAGATTTTGCAAAGCCATTTTTGTCGAGAGACCGAGATACAAGGAGAACATATTCAAGGTATTTTAGATGGACAAAAATTGAAAGATCAAGCCCGATGCTTTGCTGATACAATGTGGGAGCAATTTTCTAAGTTGGATAATGCTCTAGAATATGGTGCAATTACAAAATTGTGGACTACACTCAGTGGTAGTGAATATCTACTGCAACATATGTCAGAGTATTTCAAATTAGTAGATTTATGTCAAACCATGATTTTGGGATCAGTGGAGGATGAGAGAATGTTTAGTGCATTAACATTTTTGAAGTCAAAGTTGAGGAATAAGCTTGATAAAAATGTGGATACATGCTTAAGATTATATGTAACAAAGTATGAGGTTGACAATTTTCCATATGAAAGAGCAATAGCTCTCTAGCGATCAAATTGTGAAAGAAGGGGAGAAAACAATATGGCAAATTTATCTAATGAATTTGATATGGAACATAATGTTGTTGAGGATCATAATGACGGCTCATTCGAAGAAGGTCATGTTCAGAGTGCCGAAAATGAGGACCTGTCCCAGAATGTGAATTGGGAAATGGATTTCACCTAAGATTGTATATGATCCAATACACATGAGAGACTCTTGAGTCTTATTTTGGTATAGGTGTTCCATGGACCCTTGCGGGTGATCATTATATGTAAATTTGAGCTAGCATTTTAATTAAAAATAGATTCTACATTGTACTTTTTTGTTATAACATTGATGATATGACATACATTTCCTTGATGCAGTTTATTTTAAGATTGATGTTTTTATATTTATCTTTTACATTGTCTCTTTTCTTATGTGATAGGAAATGACACTGGAATTTGACAAAGCTAGGCCTAGGAGCTATCTCTTCACATAGATAGTGTCCTGACATTGAAGGATAAATAACTAATTTGACTACACTTTCGCTAAGCAAGAATGAGCTCATTCATGTACATGAAACCATGTTGGTGTTTATCTCAAATATTTTGTGCAAATTTTTATGGTTTGTTTATTGCTTTTATTTGAAACATTTTGTCGATTTGTGGAGTTTGCATGTATTTTGGTTAATTATTGTGTTAGACCCTTGAATGCTTCTAGTTCTCATTTGATGCTTGATTTAACCCTTTGTTGTAGCTTGAATCAATATTAGATTTAGTTGATTTCCATTGATTTAGGGTTCGAGAAAATAAGTTTTTATTACCTTTTATTTGCATGAATTAATTGTCTTCACTTTTTCGATTTGTTTATGCTGATTGTATATTTTCTTTGTAAATACTTATCGTTATTCAGAAAAATAAATGAGCTCTACATAGCTAAGCGAAGAGAAAAATGGTCTATGCACTAGGTTCCTATGCATTGATCATAGGAGACCTATTGGCACGAGACCAACATTCCTCTAGTCCAATTGGCTCAAAATTTTCCTAGCCTCCATGGGCATAATTGGCTAGTGAAGGCCAAAATGATGCATAATGTCTGATTCTATTAGTTTATCGGTTTGTCAAGGTCCAAGTCCCCACATGTCATGGAAATTCTAATCAATAGAAAAAAACAATTTGTAATAAAAGCTCTAACATGGGTTATAATAACATCTACACACCAATATCAACAAAAAATACAACATCTACAATCAAAATCAACTACTAGACACATTTAGATATGGTATCAACAAATGGTATAACATTTAGATATGGTACTAGTGTTGAGGAATTTAGATGGAAAAAAGTTACATTGTCCAAAAGTATGACACAACAATAAGATAGCCCCCAATAGTCGACACTATAGGATGCCAACAAAATCACTATAATGTTATTCAAAGTATGTGCCAAGAAAAATACTTAAGGAACATGCCTAGCTTAAAAGCTATGTACAAACTTGCCTTGAAGTATCAAAAACAGTCTAGGGTAGCCACACAATCTATTGAAGGATAGTCTGTGGGTGCAATTCCTTTGTTGATTTAAGCAATTCAAAAAAGTCATCTCCCAAGACTATTAAAGAAGAAAAAGAAGAAATCTATAATAATTGCAGGGAGGACTACAAATAGATTCTAGAAACTCAAGTAGTAGAGGAAAAAAATGTAAGTAAGAAGAAGATGCAATGCTAACGTCATCAGAGCTATGAATGACAATCTCCACCCGAAGAACCCCTCTGATAATGTTCCTCCCTGCCATGTCCATGTTGAGCACATCTTGAAAGCATTGCATTCAATGAGGCTGTATTTCGCTTTGGCACTTGGCCAAACACTTTATGTGCATCCTCCAAACACCCACATTTAGAATACATGTCTCCAAGATCTACTCGGCTTTGCTTGGATATCAAGGCTTCATTAAGGCCACCACCATTTGGTATTGAGACCAAAACTTGAAATAGAGCAATTGAACTCAACATTTGAAGAAGCCTTGAACTCATAATTAACAAGCAGACTGTCATTCAATGTGTTTTATAGATCAATGAAAGATTCGCCAAATTTTTACAATATTTTATAATTCAATGAAATATTCGCCAAATTTTTACAATATTTTATAATTTAGTGAAATATTCGTCAACTTTTTACAATATTTTATAATTCAGTAAAATATTCGCCAAGATTTTACAATATCTTATAATTTAGTGAAAGATTCGCCAAGATTTTACAATATCATATAATAAAATGAAAGATTCGTCAAAAAATTATATATACATATTATATTATTGATAAAATCGCTTTCAAATTTTCCTATATATCGGGGAGATTCGCCAATTTTTTTACCATATAAATTTGGGGGGAGTTCTTAAAATCATCCCTGATCGATGACGATGATCCAGAGAAGAAGACTTGTGATAGCAGATCCATGTCGAGAAATACCTTCCTAGTTAAGAGGGATTGTTGATGTATATGTAACTTCGGAATTTATTTCATCCATGTATTTCATTTATATATTATTGTACTCCTATAGAGATGTGTCATTCCTCTATACGGAAGTGTCGTCATGTGTACTGACAAGTGTCACAAGTGTGTGCACTTGTCGATGGGTTATTAGACCACCATGTGTGGGGTCGGCCCTGATTTATGTAATATATGGTTGATGTACCTAGCTAGACAAGTCAGCCCCATAAGGTCACTGGGAAAAAAAATCAAGTATAAATAGAGATCGAGAGATCTCTATTTGTATCACTCAGAAACTCATTCTTCCTTCACTCGGAAAGTGGCGCACATGTGAGGAGGAGGATCATCTGCTACTAGGAGACTATCTTTGTGTATTTTGGTTGTAATTTGGTTGAGCCATTGCTCTCTCTATCTCTGAGGAAGTTGTGGTGTTTTTCACGTTAGGGTTTTCTCCACGGAAACTCTGTGTCTCTTGTCTCTCATGCTTTTGCTTGTTGTGATGATTGACATGCTTGTTATGATTGATATGCATTGATATCCTATACATGTTATTCTCTCAGCAAAGATCCTAGAGTATTGTGAATTAATGCCCAAAATTTAACAGGAGGTATAGTCATAGCTGTGATAGAGGATATCAAACTCAAAAAGAAATTCATCAAG
Source organism: Larix kaempferi (assembly GCA_027924585.1). Taxonomy (NCBI): domain Eukaryota; kingdom Viridiplantae; phylum Streptophyta; class Pinopsida; order Pinales; family Pinaceae; genus Larix; species Larix kaempferi. The sequence continues at coordinate 3,792,363 of BSBM01000091.1, forward strand.
ATATTCAGAAGACTTACAATGGAAATTAGAGAGAACTGATGGTGAGATGTTTTTCATAGGAGCTGCTCCAGGTGTTTGGAGGATAGGGAATTCTAATGTAGCCACAGTATTACCATGCTGATTATCTTCCACTTATTCTTCCCGGTTCTCCCTATGTTCATTCTCGCCTTCCTGTTCTCTATTAGCCATGTCGTTAGTCCAAAATTTAATGGCTTCCTTTATGAGTTCTTCCTCTTCCTTTGCTTCTTCTTCTATCCCCCTCTCTTCTTCTCGCCTTCCCTCTTCCTCTGCTTCTCGGCGAGTCTCCAACCACACTTCTTTAGTAACTCTGGTTCCATTGATATGATAAATCTCCTCTCTATTCGGTACACCCATGGCGCTTCCCTTGTCTTCAGGAGGTTTATTTTCTGCAATGGGAGTGGATGGTCCCGTTGCATTCTCCATAGTTGATGCTGAATTCTCAAGATTGGGAGGAAAATAATTTCCTCTTCCTGTAGACGTCTGCGGTGGTCTAGTATAAGAATCAGCTTTAGCAATTATATCGTCAATAAATGTTGATCTTCCCAGACTTGCGTTACGACCTCGACCTCTTCCACCTGCAGTGTTAGTATTCAAAGGGGGTTCCCGATTTGTTTTTCTTGTATTTATGCATTCTATAAATGATTAAACTAAAATGAAATCAAATAAAAAAAACTACAAACTATGTGTATCAATTACCATCCCTAGCAACGACGCCAAAATGTTGGTCACCCTATATGCCAATTAATTACAACTAACACACAGGATGCTCAATATAAATTGTCAAACCCAAGGAGGTCTTTTATTTCAATGGCAATAAGCACAATATATGAATAAACATTTCCAGTAGTTGATTGAGTGAATGGAGATAATAATCCTACCTATCTTCCCAGCCAAACTCATTCCATAAAGAAACTAATCTAACTCATACATATAGGAATTCAAAGTGTAGCTACCTTCCTACAGAAATTGACCTAGCAGTCACTGATCTAAGAATAGAAATGAACTATATTACTTTTGCAAGAAGTTAAATCCTATAATTATCAAACTATAGTATTCAATCTTTACCAAAATGATTCATCCAGCAACTACTGTAACTCAACCATAATCTGCCTAATCTATGAATTCAATTAAAGATACAACAGCAACCAGAATTAAGGAATAAGCCTGAACTATAAATTGATAACCATTGGAAATCCTAAGAAGCATAAATGACTGAAAAGAATGGAAGATGAGCTTCGTTGTAACAGCTATTGAACACACATACATAATCAAATCTAACCTACACAGTCAAATGTCACACCATGCAGTTGCAACTATTCGTAATGCAAAGAATCAACTACCAATAAAGAATGCAATTATAAATCTTTGTTGCAGCTATTAGAAATACGCCTAATGCAATTCCACCAACACACAATATGAAATAAATCTAAGTACGTACTTAACTCAGAAATCTCTATGAGAAGGCAGGCCCTAGCCTTCTAACAGAGACACCGTGAACTACCACAAATTAAGACACAGAAATGGAAGTAACTCTACTCTTCATTAAAGATGGTAATTCACAGTCTCAGTTCTCTGTTACAACCCGTACAAAATGATAATTAACCAACCCCAGACTCTGAAAGCCTTCCCATATTTATACATGCAAAATACAGTTCGTGATCCACTAATTTCGTGCAACAATGAAGATCTCTGATCTTTGTGCTGCAAAGTTATAGCTAAACTATTACAACCATAATGAATGAGGCCATTAATAATGAAGGATGTTGTTACTCTGGCAATCGATGGATCAACAGTTTAACGAATCAGGAGGCGTCCTATCTGTTGCAGCTATGCTCTGTTTCAGCGACCTGTTACAGCTTCACGCAGAGAGATGCAATGTCCCTTAAAATATGAGGAATCAAATCAGAAGAGTAACAACTGGCACCATGTATGATCTTTCCCAAGGCATTGCGACTGATACACATGTGCTTTGATCTTAGCTTAATGAAATCAACACAAGTTAGCATAAATCGAAGGCTAGAATTCATAACCATAACAATCTTAGGCATTTAATTAAATGAAACAATAATGAATTATACCTTGTCAGGATTGCTGAATGTTCTGGAAAAAGGCATGTATATGGTTTATGAAACTAGGGTATAACTGGGCAAAATGATGAAATAGGTATGGTAAAAAAGGGGCATTTCTAGGTCCCAACACTTAGGGGTGGTCAAAAGATATTAATTGCAATATTGGAGTTAACGAAGGTTTCCCCCTCTCCCCTACCCTTTTCGACATATACATCGATAAGCTAGAATATTATTTAGAAGAAGCAGATTGCGCTGGGGTGAACTTAGTCAGAATAGTTGTCATCCTCCTTATATATGTTGATGATGTAGTTCTTATGACAAGGTGTCCCTTTTATCTTGATAAGTAATTAAGAAATATCAAGTATTTATGTTCTAATATGGGTATGACTGTTAACACTGACAAAAAAAAAGGTTATTATTATGAAGTCCAAGAAGGTCACTTCGCTAATTTTGTATATGACAATAACAACTTGGAGGAAGAGTCTTATTACAAATATCTTGGAATTTATATTCATCGCAAGCTCAACTAGAACTATATCATTGAGAAAAGGATTAATGGCGGGTAGAAAGCTTATTTGGTCTTGAAAACAATTGTAAATCAACAAACCCAGTGATGTGGGATATAAAGAAGTTTCTTTTTGAAACTCTTTTCACTCTCGTTATTTTGTATGGTTGTGAAGTTTGGGGTTGCAGCAACTCGAGATAATCCTAGATAAATATTGAACAAATACAAAAGAATTTCATAATGTATAAACTCAAAATGTTGGTCAATCGATGGATTATCGGTTCTAATGATTTGAATGATCTCCACATCTCAAGTTGAGAAACCCCTTCCTAGTCCTCTAATGGAAACTTGTGTTGATCCTTCCCCACCCGATCAGATATGGTGAGGACAAAGAATCGGACCTGAGTTGATCCTCGATGGCCCTGCCAGGAGGGCGGTGGAAGATCCCTCATCCCAATGCAAAGAAGATGAACTTTAGAGAACAGTCCAACCCCTCATGTGATGCTGAAAAGGGAAAGGGCCCAGTAGGGTCAGACATGCCCAAAAGTATAGAACCGTAAGAAACTATGAATGAGACAATGGGTCAGGAAACAACTAAAATCCAAGATAGAAAAGGACCAAGCATGTGCATTCCAAAAGTAGCCACAATACCAAGGTATGCAATAACATCTCCAAAAGTATCTGAATATATTCAATACATGCATGATCATGCGATCATATCTAATTTTATGGGGTTATGGCCATCTGAACATACCCTCATAGTATGGACCAAGCATAAGTGGAACCCTAATGGCCACTATGACCTCAAGCTTGGATCCAAAGGCTTTTTTACTATTATCTTTAACCATCCTAATGACTATATCGTAGCCTTTGAAGGATGACCATATTTTTTCAATGTGACTGGTCTATATCTGAGACCCTAGAAAGAAAATTTAAGTCTAGATAAAGAATAATTCAAAAAAGCGTTGGTCTTGATTTGACTCTTCTATCTTCCGCATGAATATTGGGATATTACCACCCTAGAAGGTATAGGAAACACCCTAGGAAGATTTGTCAAAATATCAGATGCTTCCATAAATGGTAGATATACTTCCTTTGCTATAATTTGTGTCTACCTGAGCATCTCGCAACCCCTTCCAGAGGTCATCTGTATTGATTATCAAGATACAGTGTGGACCCAAATTGTCAACCATGAGCACATACCCTTTCGTTGTAGAAAATGACATGAGCATGGCCACCTCTTCCGAGAATTCCCTATGAAAAAATCTACTTCAAGTCAGGATCGCTCTAAAAACAAAGATCAGGATGTATTTATTAAAGTAGCTAGTAGAAGAAGAAACAGTAAAAATCTAGCACCCCTTCCCATAGACAAAGAAACCAGAACTGAGAATCAATTTGAAACCTTGGCCACTACCCCAAAGGATATGGTTACTTCCAATCCTGAAGTGGCTACCAATCCTACTCAGCATGGTGTAACAGAAGCAAGTATCTTTGTTGCTGACATGCAAGAGTCTCAAGAAGACATGGATGATTCAGAACCCAGAGATTTAGATTTGAAGGCAATCAAGGAATCTTGCAAACATAAAATTCCTATCTTTGAACCTCAACTAGAACTCTTCAAAAATGTTGTTATTAAAGCCAAAACAGATCCCAACAAGATTCTAAAAGGAACTACAAAAAAACTAGAGTTAGGAATTAAAACAAGTGGAAAAAAGGATCTCAAAAGACAACATCAAGATGACAAAAGTAAAGGAAGAAGAACCAATAGGAAATGACTGGATGAGGTAGGAAACTTGATGCTCGACTCATGCTTGTACAATCAGGTAACTAAGTTCTTTTATGCCCTTTCCTCTCGTAAAAAATGAATATCATCTCCTGGAAAATTAGAGGTCTAAATGAACCCTCCAAGCAGTGTCTCCTTAAAAATAAGATCGCAATGGAAAAGTCAACTATCATTATGCTTCAAGAAACTAAGTGCTCTACCCAAACCATGGAAAAGTTTTCCCAAAAAAATTTGGAAAGCCTTAACCACTATGGTTGTAGATTCCATGGGAGCCTCGGGAGTCCTATCGATTCTATGAAATCCTAATGATATATTTTTAGACAATTTTGAAGCTACCCATAGAACCCTGACTGCCACTTACCACCTCATAGGCACCAACAAAAGAGGTCTGGTCACCAACATCTATGTGTTAGAAAAACAGGATTGCAGAGAAATAAAAATAAACAAGATGCAAATATAAATCACATAAAACACATTACAAGAGATACACCAATATAACATGGCTCACCCAATATGGGATATGTCCACACAGAAATTACAAGTCCTTATTATTATACCATCCAAAAAAAGCAAGGATACAATGTGCAGCACATCCTCCGCGAATTCCTCTTCACTCTCTCACAGTCTCTCTCACACAATCATATACATCTTTACAATGCTACAATACCCATCCATATTACAATTCCTTCCTTTTGTAGAGGGATTACCATGGGAAAATACTATGGAACACCTAATACCATGGGCCTGTAAATAACCTATTATTGACCAATTCATGACTATGAAATTACAACATTTTACAAGGCATTTTTTCCAAAATTCTCACTACGGGGGCACTACCCCCGAACCCCTTCCAAGGGGGGGATCCAAAACTATTTTCCACCCCCCCGTACCCCCCAATGGTGACTATTTTGAGGGGGGAATCCCCCCCAAACCCTCCCCATAATGGGCTGGGATCCAAATACGGCTAAAAAATGACCTCTAAATAAGGACGATAGGCTACACTAACAACAATCTCCCACTTGGAGACTGATCATAACAACTCCAATACTGCTGCACTTGCTGGACTATGGTCTAAAAATTGGATCTGTCAAATTTTTCATCTTCACCTTCATGATTGAAGGCCAATTGAAACCAAGCAGGAATGCGGTTTCCCTCGAGTTACAACCTTTGTCAACATTTTTGCAGGATTTTGGCTAGTGTGTATCTTTTCTAGCTTCAACAATTCATCTTCTAGAATAGACTATATGAAATGGTACTTGATCTGTATGTGTTTAGTATTAGAATGGAAGGCTGATATCTTTGCAAGATGAATAGCACTCTAGCTATCATTGTACAACCTGCTATTCTCCTGCTTCTTACCAAATTCCTCCATGAACCTCTGTAACCAAATCATCTCTTTACTATCCTCGATAGTAGCAAAATACTCTGCTTCCATTTTTGAAAGTGTACCAACCTTTTGTAGTTTTGAAATCCAACTTACTGTTGTTCCACCTATAGTAAATACACTCCCTATGGTGCTCCTCCTTCTATCTTTATCACTTGCCATTTATGCATCAACATATCCATGTAGAGCAGTGTCTGAACCTCCAAAACATAATGCATGAGTGGTAGTACCTCTCAAATATCTGAGAATCCATTGTATTGAATTCCAATGTTCTTTACCTATATTGTTCATATACCTGCTCACAACTCCCGCTATGTGTGCAATATATGGTCTTGTACACACCATGGCATACACCAAGATGTCAATTGTTGATGAATAGGGAACTCTGGACATGTAATCTATCTCTTCCTGTGTCTTGGGACACATATCCTTACTTAATTTGAAAAAGATGGCCAAAGGTGTACTAACTGGTTTTTCATTTTGCATTCTAAACCTCTCCAACACCTTTTTTATGTACTCACCCTAAGACAATATCAATTTTCAATTTTCACTGTCTCTTGTTATTCTCATACCAAGGATTTGCTTTGCAAAACCCAAATCCTTCATCGCAAATGAATTAGCTAACTTCCTTTTGAGCACATTTATGTCCTGCATGTTAGACCTTGCAACAAGCATGTCATCCACATACAATAACAAGATAATATATCTTCCATTATCTAGCCTCTTGAAATAAATAAAGTGGTCAGAATGGCATCTACTATAACCTTGTTCTGTCATAAATCTGTCAAATTTCAAATATCACTACCTTGGAGCTTGCTTCATGCCATACAAGCTCTTCTTCAACCTGCATACCAAATTCTCCTTCCCTTTGACCTCATATCCTTGTGGCTGCTGCATATAAATATCTTCCTCCAAATCCCCATATAGAAAGGTTGGTTTTACATCTAACTGTTGAAGATGTAAATATTCTACCGCCACTAGACTTAAAATAGTTCTAATTGAATTCATTTTAACAGCAGGAGAAAATATTTCATCAAAATCAATACCTTTCTTCTGTGCAAATCCCTTTACAACAAGTATGTCCTTGTACTGCTTCTTTCCTCCATCTTCATCCTTCAACCTGTAAACCCATTTATTCTGCAGTTCTCTTTTACAAGCAGGAAACTAAACCAAATCCCAAGTCTGGTTTCTTACCAATGATTCCATTTCCTATTTCATGCCTTGCTCCCACTTCTTTCTAGTTTCCACCTACATTGCTTCTTCATAACATTCTGGTTCACCAGAATCATATATCAATAAATAATATAGTGAAGGAGAGAATTTTTTAGGGGGTCTACTTAACCTGGTAGATGTCATGTCTCCTCTACGTGATTTTTTTTTTTAAAGAATCCTAATTACTCAAACAAATGTGGAAAATAACATGCTAGTTGTCGTCACAGCTTAATTAGCTATATTCTGAGCGCGAGTTCAATAAGTGTCAATAATATTTCTGTCGCTCTTCAAACAAGTGCCAGTTGTGACAGTGTGACTAATCATCACCGTGCTCGTCACTAATTCAATCATCCATGAAGGTATGACGATGATGTTCTGCACACTTACGTCAAAATGAGACTCACCTCATCATAAATTATACTATCATTAATAACTGTATTAACACCATTAATATGTTATTAAGTGTTGGCTATGACTCATAGAGTATTAATGTGGTGGTCATTTATGTCTACATGATTACACATGGTGTCAAGGTAATAATATATAGCTTAAGTATTAACATTATGCTCAGGCTAGGCCTTAGCATAATATGCCATAGTTCCTCTTCTAATGTAACCATGCATATGGGACATAAAGATTAAACCATAATAAGTGGAACCATCCAACTATTATACAAACATTATACATAAATATATTTTACAATCTAATATATATATGTCTACTTATAGTTGGAGTTCTTTGCAACTATATATAAATATGACCAAGTAAAGGTAATATTATTATTACTTGATGCAATAGTGTATACTTTAATACATTACAATATATATATATATATATATATATATATATATATATATATATATATATATATATATTATTACATAACACATATATATATATGAGCATCTATACAAGACTTAAGCGCTGATATATATATATATATATTATTACATAACACATATATATATATGAGCATCTATACAAGACTTAAGCGCTATCCCAAACCTTGATAAGCCAAACTTAAATCTTAGGCATGCCATTAAAATGGTCTTAAAGCCACAACAAATAGCTTGATAACCATAATGCAAGGGTTATATAATAAAAGGTGGAGCCAATGGTGAATGCCCCACATAATAATGGAGTTACATGAAAAAACATATGACAATTACATCATGAACCAAACCAAGCTAATTCATGATGGGACTATGGTTCCATGAACATAGATGTGGATACAATGTAATAACTCATGCCTTAATGCAATGTTAAAAAAACCAAGGGTTCAACGAACACATGCAAAATATCATGCCGACATGGATAACCTCATGCATAAGCAGTCACGGTGGCAAGGTTTTAACACTGTCATTCTATCGATGGTGAAGTGGCTATGCCATGCAGGCCTACCCAAACCTTAACCAAAGTTTTGAACCCTGCAAGCTACCACTTGGAAGGTACACAAGACTCTCAACAACTTCATGGAAGGGGATGATCGAGCTGTGAATGGTTCTCGGGTCCATGTGGACACAGGTTGGTCAACAATAAATGTGAAGTCCTCCCGTCAGCTACGACGTGCTCCATTCCCACGAATGTATTATGCAGGTCCCCTTAAATGCATCAGTTTGTAATCATTGTTGATCTCAACGTTGTTTGGTTTGTTGGTAAACAAGTTTCGTTTAACACTGTCGATCCAACATTGGAAGCATTTGGCGCACAATCGTGCTATGGCCTAGCCATCAATGCCACCACCACCGAGTGCAGTGGTCTCTTGACCTTCCATCGCCAGTTGCAAGCTATGTTTGTAAGGCTCAAGTTCAACACAGAGGTCAATGTTACCGTGATGAAACTTTGAGCAAAGTGTTGCTGCTTTGAGGAAGCAAGCTACGCCATGGGTTCGATGGCGAGTTCGATGCCATGGTTTATGCTGGACAACGTGAAGGTGCCATCAGTGCTGCTCTGCACGATGGGTAAGTTGTAAGGCTTCACTCTTAGCCTAATACTGCTTCCATACTTTCTTAGTCTATACAGCTTTCGACCATTATTCATAAGATGATAATCCTCGTTTTAATGTGTCGTGATTGCAACAGGTGGAGCATGGTTTGCAATCTCACTTCACTGAAAGGTAAATGTTTCCACGTCAACGTTGTTTATGCCATGGTAAATATTGCTTCTAGTATTTACTTACTCTGTGTAAAATATACTTGTTACACTTTTAACCACTTGTTTAACATTGTGGAGGTAACCCGTAACGTGCTGGAGGTTGGGCACACATCGTGGCTCCTCCACCGTCTCCTAGCGTGGGTGGCGTCTCCCAAAATTCCAAGTAACCTGTAAACCGAAAGATGCCTTCGGGGTTATCCCGACCCTAAGGGCTCGACTGAGTTACTCAAGCTTCGGTAGGGTTTTTTGTTATGATTTCATGGTTTTAAAGAGGTGGATGTCGACCCCAACAACAAAAGCTTCGCTTACTGTTGTGCACAGTCGGTCTACACGACTTAACTGGTCTTAGGTAAAAAGAGCGAAAGCTGTGGACTACCAATTTTAATTTGTAAATAATGAATGCATTTTAAAAGAGATAGTGTCACTCTGAAACTTTTTATTATTATAATGAGAGGCTCTGGAAGCTCTCAGCCTTTGTCTCCTTTTCATTTGTAATATAACAGAGTTTCTATGCAAAAATTGTGGCCTTATTTTTGTTGTGGTAAATGATTAAGCATTAGCATCCAGCAATGGGGTGTTTCGCCCATGCTCGTTTGTGCATTATACAATGGTTTCGCAATCGATTTACAACATTCAAATGATAATTGTGTTCCCATCACTTTAAATGAACATGTATGCATTGGTGTGTTAAATATCATGGCATTCAATTGGTAGTTAAAGTTTCCATGTTTTCTTCAATATTCAAATGATTATAGATGCCTGTTTTTTTACATGATAACCACATGCCATTAAAATGAAATCCAAATGACCATAAGGTCATAGCATCATTTCTTATAGTCTTTAAATGAAATAATGAAACCTTCAGTTGCATGGCTTATCGTTAAACTTAACCGTAGGCATAAGCGCTAAGCTAGATGCATAAAATGCTTGTAGCCCAGGTTACGATGCGTAGCTATGGATTTGTGCTTGAATATTGTTTATGTTTCATTGCTCTTCATTGTCCCAATGCGCATTGTGTGTAAATCGTGGTTATGCATAAGAGTTTTTAAGCTTGAAGCAAATCATAAATAAACATATGGTTTATTTTAATCGTAACTTAAACGTTTTTCACTTTCGTTGCACAACACGATTTACTCTGTATTTTGGAGATATTGATAAGGCCTCGATTCGTAGACCACGAATTGACCTTGAGATACATACCGCATCTTCACTTAACCCATAATGAGGCATTAAGAGAATAAGGAATTCCATCGCATGTATATGGTGGCATGCGTTAGCCTATAATTACATATTTAAAAGTAAAATAGGAGGTGTATGCAATAAATAGGAAACCCTAGTCGATGCATCAAATTGAAGTTTGGAAACATATGCATATTTGGAATGGCTTAGAGCATAACCTTAAGCCCTATCTGTAATACAATTTTGCCATAAGAATTTTCACATAAATGCTGAAATTCATTTCATCAGATAGAAAATATCTTAAGCATCTTGTTCTCTTTCTAGTTTACTCAATAAAATAAAACCTTAGGGTTTGATAAATATGTTTGGCTCGACATGTAAACCCTTGGTTTACATGTCAGCCTGATCTGCACAATCATCATACATAGATAAACACAATTCTGTCCATTAATACAGGAATAAGAGATCCTGCATAAAACGAAATATACTACTAACCGTAGGTTAGCATTTAAACCATATTAATTTAATGGTGCCTCTCCCAGGTTTTCAATATTTGGTTTAAACAATAGATCTGTAGCTTAAATATATCAGAACTGTAGCCATAGATACAACAAACATGCTCTAGAAAAAATTTAAGCAACGTAACTTAGATCATCACAATGATTCAAATTCAGAGATCTAGTACTTATGGCAGATTGATACTCAAAAATCAATGTAACAGTATACATATCAGTAGATCTGAAAAAAGTAGATTATTCAACAGTATTTCCAGTAATACACACAATTAATTTCCAATACTATCCATAAAAATAAATATAGGGGTTCAACATATATACTTATCTGAAATATTATGACTAGTGGAACCAAGCACAAACCTCCTAGCCTTTGACCCACAAGTACTCCTTGCTCTCGGGTCACCCCTAAGATGAGTTCACAGTCCCCCAGGTCAGAGTATATTTTTTAAGTTACCCTTAACTTGTTTACCCAAGTTATTTAGGATATTTCAAGGGCAACAGGAAACCCAACATCCAACTCAATACTCCTGAGCTCCAGGATGCTCCAGGGTATTTTAAACCTTAGCCCTTAAGAGAATCAATGTAACACAACCTATTTAGGTAAATGCAGTACTCCTACTAGCTTGGGGTAGTTATCCTACCTGCACACAATTAAGTGGCCAAGCTCATACCAAGCTGTATCATTCCTCTTAAGCTGGACCAGTTTGGTTCTCCCAAATATATCCTCAATCACTTGGCTTCAGGACTAGTTTGGTTCTCCCAAATCTGTCCTCAATCACTTGGCTTCAGGACCAGTTTGGTTCTCCCAAATCTGCGCTCCCTCACCAATCTTCATTGGTCTCAGGTTCATGTGTCTTCCCCATTTCCATTTCTCTTATGTGTGCAACTCACAAGATTGTGAATCGTGAATGTGATAATAGATGTGTGTTTCAATGAGTTTTCACTTTTTATTCTCTTAGGTGAAAATTACTCATTTTATGAATTCTCTTAATTCATTAGTTTCTCAAATCTCTTCTTTAGGGTTTGCCATTTCTCTCCAAATAATAATTTCTTATTATTTTTATTAGGTGGCATTTTCCCTCCAAACCTTAGGGGACTGTGACTCCCATCTCATTTATGTGTTTGTCACAAGGTCAATAGAAATCAATTCATCAGATTTCTAATGGTAACTACGTAAACTGAAATAATACTTAGCAAAAATATAATAGGGGTTCAAAGTCTGAAATTGGGGTGCTACAGTAGATCTTCTAATACTTTTAGGAGTTTGAGGTAAATGTTGTTCTTGATTTTTTGGCACCTTTGGAACTTCATTTTCTTTGATTTCATCAAGCACTGTGTACTCTGTGTTTTCCGTTTCCTGTTTCTTTCCTTGCAACTGATATTTATACATGTCATTTTCATTGAATACCACAACCAAAATTTGTCATAAATGAATAGTTTACCTTTTTACATGTCCATGCCTCATTTGGAATACCACCATCCAAAGCACTTGAAGGCCCTCTGTTTATTAAGTAAACTGTAGTGTCTATAGCATATGCACAAAACTGTAATGGAAACCCTACATGCAATCACATACACCTTGCACGCTCCATGATTGTTTTGTTCATCCTTTCTGACACACCATTTTCTCGTGGTGTTCCTAATACTGTCTTCTCTATCGAATCCCATGGTATAAACAGTAACTATCAAAATCCTTTCCATAGTACTCACCTCCATTATCAGATCTGAGACACTTCAACCTTTTTCCTGTCTCATTCTCAACCAAATCTTTTCACTTCTTAAAAGTAGCAAACACATCAGCTTTCTATCTAATGCAATAAAGCCAAGTCTTTCTAGTTGCATCATCAATAAAAGCAACATAATAACGAGAGAAACCGAGAGATTGTGACTCAGCCGGTCCCCATACATCTGTATGCAAAATCTCTAACTTGTAAATCTTCTTTTGTTTCCCAACCCTGAGAAATCCGACTCTCTTCTGTTTTCCATAAACATAGTTCTCACAGAATTCCAAACTTACCTGTTTCAGATCTAGAAACAACTTCCTTGAGTGGAGAATCTGCATCCCCTTCTCACTCATGTGGCCAAGCCTATGATGCCACAATGTTGTATATGTTCCTTTGGAAGCTAAAGAGATAGAATAATCAATATTATGAGGACATAAATACAACGTACCTATCCTATCTCCTTTTTCTATCACCATTGATCCTTGAGTGATATTCCACCACATTTCTCCAAATGTAGATAAACAACCACCATATCTCAATTGCCCTATTGAGATCATATTTATTTTCATATAAATAATATGCCTTACATCTTTCAGTAGCTATTCACCATTCTTTAACTTTATCCGTACCTTAGCCATTCCAACATGTTTACATGGTTCATCACCACCTAATAAAACATGTCCAAAATCACCTGGAACATAATCATGAAAGAATTTCATATGGGGTGTAGCATGAAATGAAGCCCCTGAATCTACTACCCAGTAATCACTAGTATTATCTAATGCAAGAATCAAAGCATCTTGTAACACATCAACCGCTACATTTGCTTCCTAAGTAGTCTTCTGTTTTCCATCTCCTTTCTTCTTTAGAGATATGTAGTCTTTCTTCAGATGTCCTTTATTTCCACAGTTCCAACACTCTATATTTCTCAATCTGTACTTGGATATTCCCTTCCTTTACTTTTTATGATTACTTGGGTTGTTTCCTCTCTCCCTTTGTCTTCCCCTACTCTCCATGGTCTATGCATTACCTGATGTCTCACCTGTGCTTTTCCTTTGCATGTCCTCGCTAAGAATAACACCAACAACATCATCAAATTTCAAAGTGTTTGAAGCAGAGACAGTGTTAATTACAACCATGCCCAAGCCATTCCAGCTTTATAGCGATGAGCACAATATTAGAAGAGCCCTAACCTAATCAAAGTTGACTTTTATAGAACTTAGATTATTTGTAATCATATTAAATTCATTTAAATGATCAACAACAAATCCACCTTCTGACATCTTCATATTAAATAAACCCTTCATTAGAAATACCTTGTTGGAGGTCAAGGGTTTTTCATATAGCTTACCCAATGCACTCATCAGACTCTCCATGGTCTTCTCTTTTGAAATATTGAAAGCCACCGACGAAGCCAGGCACAACTGTATTGTTCCCAGTGCCTTTCTATTAAGAACCTCCCATTCCACGTCTTTCATGGTTGTCGACTGTTTTTCTTTTCCTCCCAACCGTAGGAATAGATCCTTTTGGTACAAATAGTCATCCATTTGCATCTTCCATAACTGGTAGTTTTTGCCGTTAAATTTCTTGACCTTAAAATTTCCCTCTTCCGCCATTGCTTCCACTCGAACCAATGTGAGTTTATCTACCAAATAGAACTTTGGATCTAATACCAATTGTTATAAAAATAGGACCGCATAGAAATAATAATAAACAAGATGCAAATAAAAATCACATAAAAAAATTACAAGAGAGACACCAATATAACGTGGTTCACCCAAGATGAGCTACGTCCACACAGAAATTTCCAGTCCTTATTATTATACCATCCAACAAATGAAGGGATACAACCTCTGTTAATTTTTGAGCATTAATTCAACATACTCTAGGATCTTTACTGAGAGAATAACATGTACATCATACCAATTAAAACAATGCATGTCAATCACACCAAGCAATCACATGAGACAATAGACACACAGAGTTTCACTGGGGAAAACCATAAAGGTGAAAAACCCCACAACTTCCTCAGAGATAGAAAGAGCAATGATACAACCAAAGTACACAGAGATAGTTCTCCTAGCAGCTGAACCTCCTCCTCCACTAGTGCTCCACTTTCCGAGTAGTGTAGAAGTGAATAATGAGATGATCAAATAGAGTGCCTCCTGCACTCTATTTATACATGACCTGACTTGCCTAATAACCTAATAGGGCTGACTTGTCTAACTCAGTCTAATAACCCATGTTTATACTAATCAGGGCCGACCCCACACTTGATGGTCTAATAACCCATCACTTGAAAGTTGTGACACTTGAGACACTTGTCAATACAAATGATGACACTATAGTATAGAGGAATAATAACATCTCTATAGGAGTACAATATACATAGGTGAAATAAATTCCGAAGTTACAAATACATCAACACACCCTCTTAACTAGGAAGGTATTTCTCGACACAGATTTGCTAACACAAGTCTTCTTCTCTGGATCATCATCAACGAATCATTGTCCTCAAAACATTGTCATCGTCACTGCTGCTGCTATCTCGATCAATCTCCAATCTACTCATCATAGGAAGTTCTAAAGAGCTAGTCCTTTTTCATACTAGATGTAGGTCCACCACCTGTAGGCTTTCATAATCACTGGCCATACTATGGAATCCTCAGGACTTATTACGTGCGTCAGCAAAACCTCAAAAGAGCATTCCAAGACTGATTACGAGCTTATTGCTTAACCTATCGGATCTCCCAAGATCTTTTACATGTTGACCTTCACAAAACCTATTCAGAGCATCCCAAGATATTATGAGCACACCGCTCTACTTGTCTGGATCTCGATAGAGCATCCCAGGCTGTTACGAGCACACCACTCTACCTGTCCAGATTTTAAAGGTTCTTTTCTATGTGAAATTTCGAAAAACCTACTCAGAGCATCCCATGATGTTACGAGCACACCGATCTACATGTCTGGATCTTGATAGAGTATCCCAGGATGTTACGAGCACACCGCTCTACCTGTCCGGATTTTAAAGGATCTTTTCTATGCGAAACCGTAGCAACACCTATTCAGAGAATCCCAGGATGTTACAAGCACACCGCTCTACTTATCTAGATCTCGATAGAGCATCCTAGGTTGTTACGAGCACACCACTATACCTGTCCAGATTTTAAAGGACCTTTTCTATGCTACCTGTACAACCTGTCCACGGCCATAGAGTATCAACCTAATACTCACCATACATCATCCTGATGTACATCATCACATTATCAACCTAATCATCATCATATCATCAACCTGATGCATATCATCTAGAGCAACATCCTAAAGCTCATCATCTGTGATCATCCTGGTCATCATCATAGAATCAACCTGATGCATATCATCTGGAGCAACATCCTGAAGCTCGTCATCTGTGATCATCTTGATCACCATCATAGCATCATCCTGATGCATATCATCTAGAGCAACATCCTAAAGCTCGTCATCTGTGATCATCTTGATCGCCATCATAGCATCATCCTGATACATATATAAGTACATGATGTACCTGATCATACAAGTATCCACCAGATACATATGCAAATATATGATCCACCTGGTCATACAATTTATCTACCTGATACATACATAAATACATGATCTACCTGATCATACAATGTATCCACCTGATACATACATAAATACATGATCCACCTGATCATACAATGTATCTACCTGATACATATACAAAATAAATGATCCAACTGATCATACAATGTATCTACCTGATACATATACAAAATAAATGATCCAACTGATCATATCAAGCATCCAACATGATGCATATACAAATACGTGATCCAACTGATCATATCAAGCATCCAACATGATGCATATACAATTACATGATCAAACTGATCAGAACATCCAACTGATGCATATACAGAGTAGTAACTGGAGCATGGTCCTGATGCTCATCATCCAGTGCTTACATCCATAGCCATGGGAAGGATCCTCCTCTCACCATGCTTGGAATGGCTCCTACAAATGTGTCCACCACTGCTTCCTCGAAGTGTCTGAAGGAACAAGAGTTCCTTTACTAAGTAAATAACCAGTACAGGTAATGTAAGAAAGCCATAAATGGCTAAGTAGTAATGTAAAAATGAATGTATGATAGATGTTTACAATGCAAGAGAGGGCCTGTATAAATACAATCCTAAAGGCACCTTTGATGACCATTCACAAGGGTTATGTCCCTTGGATAATTATTGTTAATATTATTAATTTATATATTTTAGGTTTGTTACATTGCCTTCCCATTAAGAATGCTTTGTCCTCAAAGCATAATTTGGAAAAGACTTCTCTTTAACTCTTATTCTCGTTCTTAATGTCTTCTCAAGATCTTTGGTGCTTGTAACTAGGACACTTGAAGAAACAAGGTGATATAACTTCCAAATTCCTGAACTTATGTGTTGCATCTTTTGGGAAGTGATCCACCCAAAATCTATCTTCATTGGATCTATTTGATAATTGACTATTCGGATAGAACTTCTCAGTTTAGGCTTCCATGCAGGTTGTCGATTTTTTTTGTGTTCTTTCTCAATGTTGTAGTCGGGTTGTCTGTGAATAGAGTATTGTTTATTTTTCTCTTGACGTTGTTGTTGGTCATAATGACTCATATGATTTGGGTGATGATAAGGCATCTTAATCTTTTGTGATTGTTCTTCGGAACCATCTTCTTCTTATGTTAGTGATTTGTCACTATACGCATTCTTCTGAATTTGAGCGTTGATTGACTTTGTATTGGCTCGTTCTTTTGGTGTTTGATTTTGAGCGTCTGATGACTTCTCTATTGGACGAGTCATCATTTTGTTGATTAATGATTCTTTGCGATCTAACTCTTCATGTAAAGATTTCTTATCATGCTTTAGCTTTCAAACTTGTATAAGTAAGTCTTGATTATGTCTTTTTAAGCATAAGAGTTCTTCATTGGACTTGTCAACTTCATTTTGATTGTCTTGACTTTTGTGTTCTCTTTCTTTTAAGATTTTTATTTTCTCTAGCAATTCTTGATTAACCCTTTTTAAGGAAGATATTTCTTCGTCCTTTCCTGATAATTCTTTTTGAATATCTCGATTCTCGTCTTCTAACTTTTGATTGCATTGTGCTTTATCCTTTGCCTTCTTGACTTGCAGAAGTAATTTCTGATTATGATCTCTTAGACGAGAGATCTCTTCATCTTTTTGTAGTAAATTTTTGTCAGCTTTCTTCTTGAAATATTCATTTTCCCTTAACAATCTCTGATTGCGATAATTCTCATTTTTAATTCTATGATTTGCGTGAACAACTCCTTATTCTTCTCTTCTAGATACAAATTTTGTTTCTTTGCTATTTCACATAATATAGATTCACATTGTATATTTTTATTTTGAAAAAAATGGTGTAGAATGGTTGGTTGGGAGGAATGATTGTAACCTTCCCCACCCAAGTTCAAATCTCACTTTTGGTTTGTTGCTAGGGAATAAAACCAAACCCACTTCTCACAAAACCACTTACACTTTAAAACCATGTGCGGTTTCACTTTTTTTTTTTTTACGTTTCTTTTTCTTAGGACAAGGTCCTATTTTTTGCAAAACTTTTTTTTTTTTTTACTTCTTTGGGTTTTCGACAAGGTCCTAGATTGGTGGCTACAAGCCTGGATTGGGTAAAGCTCTGACAAAACTGAAGGAACAAGAGTTCCTTTACGAAGTAAATAACCAGTACAAGTAACGTAAGAAAGCCATAAATGGCTAAGTAGTAATGTAAAAATGAATGTATGATAGATGATTACAATGCAAGAGAGGGCTCGTATAAATACAATCCTAAAGGCACCTTTGATGACTGTTCACAAGGGTTATGTCCCTTAGATAATTATTGCTAATATTATTAATTTATATATTTTAGGTTTGTTACAGTGTCGTCAATCTGAAGAACACCAAGCCTCTCTCTGAAGTACTCAAACTTCACTTTGGATAGTGGTTTCGCCAACACATCTGCAACCTGCTCATCCGTCACAACATAGAGGAGCTTCACTACTCCTCTCTGCACCATATCCCTGATATAGTGATATTTGATCTCAATGTGCTTTGACCTGTCGGGGAACACCGGGTTCTCAGATAGCTTCACACAACTCTAGTTGTCACAAAATATACCAGTAGCCTCCAACGAGAGATCAAATAACTCAGACAGTAGCTTCCTCAACCATACTGCCTCACAACTAGCCGAACAAGCTGCAACATAGTCTGCTTCGGCTGTACTTAGGGCTACGCAGGACTACTTCCTGCTAAACCAAGAGATCACACCTGATCCCATACTGAAGCAGCACCCAGATGTGCTCTTCCTATCTGTAGCACTGCCTGCCCAGTCTGAATCAACATAACTCTGCAGGTTAAACTTTTGATTCGCATCATACTTGAGCCCATAATCAATTGTACCCTTTAGGTACCTCAGAATATGCTTTACAGAAACCAGGTGAACACCTTTGGGATCCGTCCGTAACTGGATCAATGTGTTCACCACAAAGCAAATATCTAGTCTAGTGTTCATCAGGCACATCAACGACCCAATCATCTGACGATACACAGTGACATCAACCAGATTATATGAAGCATCACATAGAAGCTTCAGGTTCGATGCCATAGGTGTGGCCATTGTTAAATTTTGAGCATTAATTCACAATACTCTTGGATCTTTACTGAGAGAATAACATATACAGTATATCAATGCATAACAATCACAATAAGCATGACAACCATCACAAGAATCAAAAGCATGAGAGACAAGAGACACAGAGTTTCCGTGGGGAGAACCCTAAGGTGAAAAACCCCACAACTTCCTCATAGATAGAGAGAGCAATGGCTTAGCCAAAGTACAACCAAAATACACTTGAGATAGTCTCCTAGAGCAGATGATCCTCCTCCTCACTAGTGCGCCACTTTCTGAGTGAGAGAAGTGTGACTTTCTGAATGATCCAACTAGAGATCTCCCGATCTCTATTTATACTTAACCTGTTTGCCCAGTTACACTATGGGCCGACTTGTCTATCTAGATACATCCACAATATAATATATATTTCAGGGCCGACCCCACACATGGTGCTCTAATAACCCATCGGCAAGTACACACACTTGCGACACTTGTCAATCCACGTGACGACACTTCCTTATAGAGGAATAACACATCTCTAATAAGGGTACAATAAATATATATGAAATACATAGATGAAATACATTTCGAAGTTACATATACATCAACACTCCCTCTTAACTAGGAAGGTATTTCTTGACACAGGTCTGCTAGACAAGTCTTCTTTTCAGGATCATCATCATTGTCACTGCTGCTGCTATCTCAACCAATCTCTGAATCTACTCGTCATAGGAAGTTCTACAGAGCCGGTCCTTTTTCATACTGGGTGTAGGCCCACCACCTGCAGGTCTTCGTCATCACTAGCCATACTGTGGAATCCTCAGGACTTATTACGTGCGTCACAAAACCTCGAAAGAGCATCCCAGGCTGTTACGAGCACACGGCTCTACCTATAGGATCTCCCAGGGCCATATTATATGTGACCTCACCACAAAACCTCGCAATAGCATCCCAGGCTGTTACGAGCACACAAATCTACCTATTGGATCTCCCAGGGATAGATTATATGTGGTCACCACAAAACCTCGCAAGAGCATCCTACATTGTTATGAGCACACAACTCTACCTATAGGATCTCCCAGGGACATATTATATGTGGTCATGGCAAAACCTCGCAAGAGCATCCCAGGAATTATTACGGGCACACATCCCAACCTATCGGATCTCCCAATGACATATTATATGCCATAGGACAAAACCTTAAAAGAGCATTTGCCAGATATCCCAAGGCCAGATTATATGGCATAGGAAAAACCTTGAAAGACTATCTGCAGATCTCCCAGGGCCAAATTATATGTCGTCCCAGAGCAAAACTTTGAAAGAGCATTTGCCAGATATCCTAGGGACAAACTATATGCCATAGGAAAAACCTCGAAAGACTATCTGCAAATCTCCTAGGGACAAATTATATGCTCATCTGCACAACCTGATCCATGGCCATAGAGTATCAACTTGATACTCACCATACATCATCCTGATGTACACATGATCATCTTGATCATCATCACTGCAACATCCTGCTGCATGTCATCTAGAGCAACATCCTGAAGCTCGTCATCCATGATCATCCTGATCATATAATGCATCTACCTGATGTATACCAAGTATCTACCTGATACATATCATCATACATGATCCACCTGATCATACAATGTATCCACCTGATACATATACAGATACATGGTCCAAGCATCCAACATGATGCCTATACAAAATACATACAAATGATCCTACTGATCATATCCACCAACCAACTTGATGCATACATACATATAAATGATCCAACTGATCATAGCCAGCATCCAACATGATGCGTTCATACATATACATATAAATGATCCAACTGATCATATCCAACATCCAACATGATGCGTACATACATATACATATAAATGATCCAACTGATCGTATCTATCATCCAACATGATGCGTACATACATATAAATGATCCAACTGATCATACAAAGCAGAAACCAGAACATCATCCTGATGCTCATCATCCAGCACTTACATCCACAACCATGTGAAGGATCTTCTTTCCAACATGCTTGGAATGGCTTCAGCAAATGTGTCCATCACTTCTTCCTCGAAGTGTCATTAATCTGAAGAATGCCAAGCCTCTCCCTGAAGTACTCTAACTTCACCCTGGCTAGTGGCTTCGTCAGCACATCTGCAATTTGCTCGTCCGTCGCAACGTACAGGAGCTTCACAGCTCCTCTTTGCACCATATCCCTGATATAGTGATATTTTATCTCTATGTGTTTCGATGTGTCATGAAACACTGGGTTCTCGGACAGCTTCACACAACTCTGGTTATCACAAAAGATACCAGTAGCATCCAACAGGAGATCAAATAACTCAGACAGTAGCTTCCGTAGCCATACTGCCTCACAACTAGCTGAACAGGCTACAACATACTCTGCCTCAGTTGTACTCAGTGCTACACAGGACTGCTTCCTGCTAAACCAAGAGATCACACCTGATCCCATACTGAAGAAGCACCCAGATGTGCTCTTCCTATTTGCAACATTTCCAGCCTAATCTGAATCAACATAACCCTACAGGTTAAACTTTTGATTTTCTTCATACTTGAGCCCATAATCCACTGTACCCTTCAGGTACCTCAGAACATGCTTTACAACAACTAGGTGAACACTCCTCGGATCCATCAGGAACTGGCTCAATGTGTTCACAGCAAAGCAAATATCTCGTCTCATGTTCGTCAGGTACATCAAGGACCCAATCATCTGACGATACATAGAGACATCATCCGGCTCAGATGAAGCATCACATAGAAGCTGCTTCAGATTCGATGCCATAGGTGTGGCCATGGCCTTGCAATCCATCATCCCGAATCTCTTCAGGATATCTACTGTGTACTTTCCTTGCCCAAGGAAGATCCCACCTGCACTCTGCCACACCTCCATACCTTAGGAATAATGCATCATTCCCAAATCTTTCATATTGAACTCAGTAGCAGGCTTCCTCTTAGTATCTGCAATCAGTCTGTCATCTCCTGTTACAAATAAGTCATTCACATACAGGAGTAGAATCACAGGATTCCCTTCCTCAACCTTGTAGTAGAGGTTGGAATCCTCTTTACTCTTGGTAAAGCCCAAACTAAATAGGAAAATGTCCATCCTACCATACTAGGTTCTGGGAGCTTGTTTCAAGCCATACAAGGCTTTCTTCAATCTGCACACATATGACTCCCTGTCATGTATTTCAAAACCGAGTGGCTGCTCCAAATATACTTCCTCTTCGACTACACCATTTAAGAAAGCAGTCTTGAAATCCATCTGGTGTATTTTCCATTTCATTGCTGCAGCCAGGGCAAGTATTGTTCTGATGGAAGTATACCTGGCTACAGGTGCAAAAGTTTCTTCATAATCTATTCCCTCTTTTTGAGAGAAGCCATGAGCTACGAATCTTGCCTTGTATTTCTCTACATTGCCATCTGCACCATGCTTGATTTTGTAGATCCATTTGGAAGTCACAACAGACTTCTCTTTAGGTCTTGGGATAACATCCCAAACATCATTCTTCATTATTGATTGGTATTCCTCAACCATGGAATCCTTCCATTCTTTCTTTTCCGCTGCTTCTTCATAACTGGAAGGCTCTTTGTTCAGAATGTCACAGAGTAAAGCAACATAGCTGGTATGTGATCTGGTTCTCTTCTTTGCTCTGTGTTCTTCTTCTGGAATGCCAAATCTTTCTGCATCTTGAATGAGCTCTCTAGCCCATGCAGGTTTCCTCTTGTGAGAGTTATCCTCACGGGGTGGATCTACAGGTTCTTGTGGATCTTCAAACTCATGAACAACTTCTGGAACTGCTTCAATCATGGTAGTGTCTTGAAATCTAGTTTCCTTAGGTTCTTCATAAACTTCGATAGGTGCCTTCCTTGATTTGATGAATGCTGAGTTCTCATCAAATGTTACATCCCTGCTGACATCAATCTTCTTGAACCCTGGAAAGTATATTCTGTAAGCCTTCGAGCTTTCACTGTAACCCACAAAGATACCCTTCTTTCTTGAAGGATCTAGTTTAGTCCTCTTTTCCTTTGGGACATGAGTGTATACTAGACAACCAAATATTCTGAGATGGCTGACTTCAGGTTTCTTCCCAGAAAAGATCTCTTCTGGTGTCTTGTTGTCCAATATCTTGTGGGGTGTTCTGTTCTGCACATATACAATTGTTCTAGCTGCTTCTGCCCATAGATGCATAGGTAGATCTTGGTCATGCAACATTGCCCTTGCTGCTTCCATGATAGTTCTATTCTTCCTTTCTGCAACTCCATTCTGTTGAGGATTATAAGGAGTAGTCAACTCCCTCTTAATCCCTGAATCACTACAAAGCTTCTTGAAGTCACCTGAGGTGAATTCTCCACCATTGTCGGATTTGAATGTTTTGATCTTCTTGTCAGTTTGATTCTCCATCAAGGTTTTGAATTCCTTGAACTTATCAAACACCTCATCTTTGTTCTTCAAGAAGTATACCCATGTCTTCCTGGAGAAGTCATCAATAAATGAGACATAGTAAACATACCCACTTAGAGAACTGGATGACATAGGACCACATACATCTGAGTGGATGATTTCCAGGATATCTTTTGCCTTGCTTTCACTGCTTGGGAAAGCCTTCTTAATGTTCTTACCTTTTGCACATACTTTGCAAACACCTTCATGTTTGGTCTTGATTTCAGGAAGACCCTCTATATCCTTGCTTGCAATTGGAAGTGCCCTATAGTGCATATGAGCAAGTCTTCTATGCCAAAGTTCACTTGTCTCCATGGATTCATGCACCATGGCATGTTTAGGTTGTCCCTTCAATTTATACAAACCTCCCTCTTGCTCTTCAATTACTACTGCATCATCGATTTTTTTACCCTTTGGCCACATTAGGACTTGGCCATCCACAAATGCAACCCTCATACCTTTTGCATCCAATGCATAGATGGAGAGTAAGTTCTTCTTGAGCCCAGGTACATAAAGGACTTCTTTCATCTTCAAAGATTTTCTAGAATCTAGGTTGTAGGAGGCTTTACCACTTCCTTTGATTGGGTATTGATAATCATCCCCAAGTTTCACCTTATGAGGTGATTCATGTTCAGATAGATTCACAAAAGATTCCTTAAACCCAGTCATGTGTTTGGAAGCCCCACTGTCAATCAACCAATCATTACAACCATGGGAGATAGTACATGTGAGAGCTGATATTAGAACATATTCTTCTTCACTTGATGAGTCATCATCACTATCATCACTTTCTGCCCTAGCCTTCTTCTTTCGAGGTTCATCATCCTCGGCAGCATGAGCATGGAACTTTCTTTTGCTGCCCTTCTTCTTCTTGCTGCAGTTGTTGTTATTATCCTTTTTGTTCTTGGGACAATCTGAGGCAAAGTGACTCTTCTCATTGCATGTGAAGCATCTTAGATCCTTCTTATTCTTTTGATAGGATCTCTTGAAGCAAGAGTGCTCCTTCTTGGGCTTGCTTCTTTCGGTGTGAGCTGCGAGAGCTTGATCTTCATTCCCCATCTTTTCTTCTCGTGCCACAAGCCTTGCTTCTTCTTGTGAGCATTCTTCCTGTAGTCTATTGAAGGATACCAACTTCTTTCTTGCACAGATTCCTTGAATAAAGGAGTCCCATGACCTAGGTAGGCCATTCAGATTGTTCATGACAACTTCACCATTCTCCACCATTTCATCTACTGCTTCCAGTTGTTCCTTAATCTAGGATACCCTAGAAAAATAAGATTGAATGGGTTCTCCATTCTGAAACTTTACACCTTTCAATTGGTTCCGCAAGGTCATCTTTCGATTTATGTTCTTCCCTTCAAATAGCTTGGTCAAAGAGTCAAACATCTCCTTGGGTGTCTTTAGAGAAGACACATGGGGTATGAGATGGTCTTTAATAGAATCAGCAATGATTCTCTTTGCCTTGACCAAGTTCTTCTTATGAAATACCTTGGCCTCTTCATCCTCTGGGATAGGGATGTCTTCTTTTATATATGAGTCCAACTCATTCTCTTCCAGGATTAACCCAATCCTATACTTCCAAGCTCGGAAGTTATCATCCCCTTCAAGCTTATCCTCAAGCTTGGTGTGGTGAGACATCTTAAAGAGTACTTCAAATGGAAATAGAAAAGATTTAGGTCTTACCACTTGAAATGTTGAAAACTGGATCTGGTCTTGGATTAGGGTTTGTTGAAAAAACCCTAAAAATTCAAAATGTGAATTTCAACTTTCTGAAAGGATACAAAGATGCGCCTTGATGAGTTGATCATCCTGGTGCATTCAGAATTTGAGATCAACAAATTTTTACCCTTCAAATTTGACTTTTTGTCCTCCCGGGTTCACCAGGGAGAGCCCTGAATTAGGGTTTGCATTTCCCGGAGATCTACCTAGCCAAAAATCTCGATCCAAATCTCTAAACTTCGATTTTTGTAAGGAGCTTCCAGCTATGTCTTCAGATTTCAGAAATCCCTATTTTTGTGGAAACCCTAATTTTTAGGGCCAAATCTGAAAAAGCTCAGAATTGAATTCTAATTGGACAGATAGATTCTCCTTGATGAGTAGAGTCAATATACTATACTGCGTTTCCAAAATCTGTGGAGAGAAACCCAATAAACAAGAAACTCAAGTTTCCGTCACTGCAAAATGTCTTCTTCTTAGGTTAGCTTTGATACCAAGTTAAATTTTAAGCATTAATTCACAATACTCTTGTATCTTTTTTGAGAGAATAACATATACAGTATATCAATGCATAACAATCACAATAAGTATGACAAGCATCACAAGAATCAAAAGCATGAGAGACAAGAGACACAGAGTTTTCGTGGGGAAAACCCTAAGGTGAAAAATCCCACAACTTCCTCAGAGATAGAGATAGCAATGGCTCAACCAAAGTACAATCAAAATACACTTGAGATAGTCTCCTAGAGCAGATGATCCTCCTCCTCACTAGTCCACCACTTTCTGAGTGAGAGAAGTGTGACTTTCCGAATGATCCAAATAGAGATCTCTCGATCTCTATTTATACTTAACCTGTTTTCCCAGTTACACTATGGGGCAGACTTGTCTATCTAGATACATCCACAATATAATATATATTTTAGGGCCGACCCCACACATGGTTGTCTAATAACCAATCGACAAGTACACACACTTGCAACACTTGTCAATCCACATGACGACACTTCCTTATAGAGGAATAACACATCTCTAATAAGGGTACAATAAATATATATGAAATACATAGATGAAATTCATTCCGAAGTTACATATACATCAACCGCCATGGCCTTGCAGTCCATCATCCAAAACCTCTTCATGATATCTACTGCATACTTCCCTTGTCCAAGGAAGATTCCAACTGCACTCTACCACACCCCCATGCCTTGAAAATAGTGCATCATCCCCAAGTCCTTCATCTCGAACTCGGCAACAAGCTTCCTCTTGGTATCGGCAATCAATCCATCCCCACTTGTTACAAACAAGTCATCCACATACAAAAGTAGTATCACAGGATTGCCTTCCTCAACCTTGTAGTAAAGGATGGAATCTGCTTTACTCTTAGTAAAGCCCAAACTGGATAGAAAGCTATCTATCCTACCATACCAAGTCCTAGGAGCTTGCTTCAAGCCATACAAGGATTTCTTCAACTTACACACATATGACTCCTTGTCATGTGTCTCAAAACCAAGTGGTTGATCCACATATACTTCCTCCTCGACTACACCATTCAAGAAAGTTGTCTTGACATCCATCTGGTGTATCTTCCATTTCATCACTGCAGCCAGGGAAAGTACTGATCTGATGGAAGTGTACCTAGCTATAAGAGCAAAAGTCTCTTCATAGTCTATCCCCTCTTTTTGGGAAAAGCCACGAGCTACAAATCTCGCTTTGTATTTTTCTATGCTACCATCTACAACATGTTTTATCTTGTAGATCCATTTGGAAGTCACAACCGACTTCCCTTTAGGTCTTTGGACTACATCCCAAACATCATTCTTCATGATCGACTGGTATTCGTTGACCATGGCATCCTTCCATTCTTTCTTTTCCGCTGCTTCTTCATAACTAGAAGGTTCTTTGTTCATAATTTCACAGAGTAGGGAAACATACCTGGTATGTGATATAGTCCTCTTCCTTTCTCTGTGTTCTTCTTCTGGAATGCCATATATTTCTGCATCTTGAATGAGCTCTCTAGCCCATGCAGGTTTCCTCTTGTGAGAGTTCTTCCAACAGGGTGGATCTACAGGTTCTTGCGGATATTCAACTTCACGATATGCTTCTGGAATTGATTCAGTCATGATGATGTCTTGTAATCTATTTTCCTTTGGTTCTTCATGATCTTCAACAGGTGTCTTCCTTGACTTGATGAAAACTAAGTTTTCATCAAATGTTACATCCCTACTGACATCAATCTTCTTGAACCCTGGAAAGAATATTCTGTAAGCCTTCGAGCTTTCACTGAACCCCACAAAGATACCCTTCTTTCTTGAAGGATCTAGCTTTGTCCTCTTTTCCTTTGGAAAATGTGTATATTCTAGACAACCAAATATTCTGAGATGGCCGACTTCAGGTTTCTTACCAGAGAAGACCTATTCTGGTGTCTTGTTGTCCAATATCTTGTGAGGTGTTATGTTCTGAACATATACAACTATCCTAGCTGCTTCTTCCCAAAGATGCATAGGTAGATCCTGGTCATGCAACATTGCCCATGTTGCTTCCATGATTGTTCTATTCTTCCTTTCTGTAACTCCATTCTATTGTGGATTATAGGGAGCAGTCAACTCCCTCTTAATCCCTGGATCACTGCATAGCTTCTTGAAATCACCTGAAGTGAATTCTCCGCCATTGTCAGATCTAAATGTCTTGATCTTCTTGTCAATTTGATTTCCTATCAAGGCTTTGAATTCCTTGAAGTTATCAAACACTTCATCTTTGTTCTTCAAGAAGTAAACCCAAGTCTCCCTAGAGAAATCATCAATGAAAGAGACATAGTATACATATCCACTTAGAGAACTGGATGACATCAGACTGCATACACCAGAGTGGATAATTTCCAAGATTCCTTTAGCTTTGCTTTCACTGCTTGGAAATTCCTTCTTAATGTTCTTTCCTTTTGCACATCCTTTGCAAACCCCTTCATGATTTGTCTTGATTTCACGAAGACCCTCTACAGCTTTACTTGCAATTGGTAGTGCTCTATAGTGCATATGTGCAACCCTTCTATGCCAAAGTTCACTTGGCTCCATGTATTCATGTACCATGGCATGTTTAAGTTGTCCCTTCAATTTGTACAATCCTCCCTCTTGCTCTCCAATCACTGCTGCATCATCTATAGTTTTACCCTTTGGCCACATTAGGACTTGGCCATCTACAAATGCAACCCTCATGCCTTTTGCATCCAATGCAGATATGGAGAGTAGGTTCTTCTTGAGCCCAGGTACATATAGAACATATTTCATCTTTAAAGACTTCCCAGAGTCCAGGTTGTAGGAGGCTTCACCGCTTCCTTTGATAGGATATTGATAGTCATCCCCAAGTTTCACCTTATGGGGTGACTCATGTTCAGATAGATTTGCAAAAGATTCTTTAAACCCAGTCATGTGTTTGGAAGCCCCACTATCAATAATCTAATCATTACATCCATGAGAGATAGTACATGTGAGAGCAGAGATTAGAACATATTCATCTTCACTTGATGAAGTATCACTTTCTTACCTAGTCTTCTTCTTGGGAGGTTCATCATCCTCAGCAGCATGAGCAAGAAATCTCTTCTTATTGTACCTCTTCTTTTTGTTGTTGTTGTCTTTCTTCTTCTTGGGACAATTTGAAGCAAAGTGTCCTACTTCATTGCAATCGAAATGTCGAACATGAGATAGATCTTTCTTTCTATGATGAGGGTGAGAATGTTTCTTGTTATGAGATCTCTCCCTCTTAAACTTGCTTCCCTTTGTGTGTGCTATGAGAGCTTGATCTTCATTACCCATCTTTTCTTCTTGGGCCACAATCCTTGCTTCTTCTTGTGAGCATTCCTCCCATAGTCTATTGAATGAGATCAACTTCCTTCTTGCACAGATTCCTTGGATGAAGGAGTCCAATGACCTAGGTAGGCCAATCAATGTGGTCATGACAACTTCACCATTGTCCACTACTTCATCCACAGCTTCAAGTTGTTCCTTGATCTGAGAGACCTTAGAGAAATAAGATTGAATGGTCTCTCCATTTTGAAGCTTTACCCCTTTCAATTGGTTCCGCAGAGTCATCTTCTGATTTATGTTCTTCCCTTCAAATAACTTGGTTAGGGAATCAAACATCTCCTTGGGTGTCTTTAGAGATGACACATGTGGTATGAGATGGTCTTTGATAGAATCAACAATGATCCTCTTTGCCTTGACCAAGTTCTTCGTATGTAATGCCTTAGTTTCTTCTCCCTCTGGGACAGGGACCTCTTCACTTATGTAAGTGTCCAATTCATTTTCTTCTAGGATTAACCCAATCCTATACTTCCATGCTCGAAATTTATAAGCCCCTTTAAGCTTATCCTCAAGCTTGGTGTGGTGAGACATCTTAAAGAGTACTTCAAATGGAAATAGAAAAGATTTAGGTCTTACCAATTGATTTGCATAAATTTGGATCTCGTGTCGAATTAGGGTTTGTTAGAGAAACCCTAAAAATTGAAAATGTAAATTTCAAACTTCTGAAAGGATAGAAAGATGCGACTTGATGAGTTGATCAACCTGGTATACTCAGAATTTGAAAACTGCAAAGTTTTACCCTTCAAAAATGCTTTTCAATCTTCTGGATTCACTGAGGAGGACCCTGAATTAGGGTTTGAGTTTCCCGGAGCTTAACCCAACCAAAAATATTGATCCAAAGCTCTAAACTTTGATTTTTTCAAGGAGCTTCCAGCTATGTGCTCAGATTTCAAAAATTCCTATTTGTGTGGAAACCCTAATTTTTAGGGCCAAAAATGAAAGTGCCCAGAATTGAATTCTAATTGGACAGAAAAATGTGCCTTGATGAGGAGAGTCAAAATACCCTACTTCCTTTCAAGATATGTGGAGAGAATTCCAATAAACAGGAAACCCTAGTTTCCGCAACTGCATAGTGTCTTCTTCTCAGGTTAGCTCTGATACCATGTTAATTTTTTATCATTAATTCAACATACTATAGGATCTTTACTGAGAGAATAACATGTACAACATATCAAGTAAAACAATGCATATCAATCACACCAAGCAATCACATGAGACAATAGACACACAGAGTTTCACCGGGGAAAACCATGACGGTGAAAAACGCCACAACTTCCTCAGAGATAGAAAGAGCAATGATACAACCAAAGTACACAGAGATAGTCCTCCTAGCAATTGAACCTCCTCCTCCACTAATGTGCCACTTTCTGAGTAGTGTAGAAGTGAATAATGTGATGATCAAATATAGTGCCTCCCACACTCTATTTATAGATGACCTGACCTACCTAATAATCTAGCAGGGTCGACTTGTCTAACTCAATCTAATAACCCATGGTTATACTAATCAAGGCCGACCCCACACTTGGTGGTCTAATAACCCATCACTTGCAAGTTGCGACACTTGCAACACTTGTCAATACAAATGATGACACTACCGTATAAAGGAATAATAACATCTCTATAGGAGTACAATATACATAGGTGAAATACATTCTGAAGTTACAAATACATCAACAACCTGCACTTGGTGGAAGACTCTATGACCTCGAAATCCACCATACAAAGTGCACATGGACAATTCCTAGAAGTTCCCCTTGCTTTGCATCACATAGGGCATCCATGCAATACATTGGGATTCAATAGTTTACACAATAAAACTATAACAAAAACCCATCAAATAAAAGTGCACCATACTCAAGTCATAAATCAAAACTTTTAACCAAAGTTAAATACCCTATTTTCATGGAGCGCCATTGCCATATGTGCTCGAATCTTTTTGATGTGTCATGCACTTGGACCCTCAATCCATGGCCTTTGTTACTCCATATGAATGGCTTTCCTTGGTGTCAAATTCCTCAGCCTTGCGATAACTTGCTTGGCTTGTCAAATGACTTGTGTCCTGTGGCTCAGTGGGTGAAGTGCTTATATAGTGCAAGGGTGAGCTGGCATCCCCTTCTAATATTTGGACGCCAAAAAAACTATGGTTGCAATAACAAAACCACTGCTAAATATAATATATAGTCCATATCTATATGAATTTCATGGTGTAAATTAATTCCCAAATACCATCTAAAATTCAACATATTTGGCATGAGGTTGCAACAAAGTGCCAACTCTATAATGGTTTCCACCTAATCAAAACCTTGTCACTAGAAATTGGAATAATCCCAATCTTTGATATGTTAGCACATAACGGGAATCCCAGGTTCAAACCCATGGGCTCCGCCATTTTAAAACATTATTCATTAATCCATTTGATAATAAAATGATTGTCTCCCATGCACCATTACAACATCATGGTCATGGTCCAATGGTAGAGTGCTTGTATGTTGAACTTAGGGTCCTGTTGGCCATCCCTTTTGAACCATATAATAAAAAAATAAACCATAGTTGGTTCAAACAATCATCCATGGGATAGTGGGATTATAATCAATATGCTATGGCCACATAACCAAATTTTTCCAGAAATCAACCAAACTTGGACAAATTCATGGAGCCACATGTCACACCCAGATTGGGCCAACTCATGCCAACTCATTGTATGATCTTCCATGTTGTTTTCCATGTAAGCTTCCACGTTGTCTTCCTTGTCAACAGATGACATCATCAACTACCATGTGTCACCCTAAAAGGATACCACATCAACACTGTATACCCCATAAGGATTCCACATGTCACCCTTTCAGTGGTATCACATGGCATCCTTTTTGACACTCTACACAATAAATCCATTGTTTTGCTGACAATTTAGAACAACATATGTTTTTTCATATGGACTCCATTTTACATGATTTAAGTCAGGTGTTAGAATCGTCTCGTCAAGCTCTTCGCAGTGGAGTCATTTTCAATAGAATATTTGATAGTCAATTTTTCTTGGTTACAGAGATCCACTTGGATCAAGTTATCGAACCCATTGAAGAGGAAATGAATAAGCTGTTAGAATTATACCATGAGCGTAACATGAGATCCTTGAACCTTTTATAGTTTTTTGGTTTGCAGGAAGAGGCAAAAGAGGACATCTTAGTAGTAGTCCAATCATAACTATACAATAGGTTACAATGTGCCTCAGAAAAAACAAGGTTAGGAATATTAATCAAGAATAAAAAACGGCTAATCAGGGTAAAGATTAGCTCTAATGACCATAAATATGGCATACTTAGTAAAACCTTGATTCTAAAAGGATCGGGAATATTTATAAATGAATATCTCATCCCAGAAGATCAAACTGAACTAAGAAGGGAGGTTCAAACACAGGGGGTTCACTTAGTAAACTTGTTACATAGCATGACCATTCAGATGATATTAAATAATATCCCTAATTTTACTAAATATTGAAAAATTCTTCTTAAATTTTATTGTTGAAACCCCCATCCCAATATGCCTTTCCAATTAAGAAAATCCCTAGTTTCACCAGATATTGTATGTATCCATTTTTATCAACCCATTTTTAATATCCCCATTATATCATATTATCAACTTGTAACAAATAGGATCCCTAACACGTCTTAATATAATAAAACATGATGCTAAATAAAATAATAGTATAATGCTAATAATGATCCCACTAGGATTGCAGGGGTGACTAATCAATTTGTAGCGTTGGATAGTGGAAGACCCAATGAAATAGTACCAGGAAGGGAAAATGTGTAAAAGGAAACCGAGTCAAGAGATCAACATAACAAAGATTATAAAAGGTTGATAGTCCAATAGTTAGTGTAATGCTTAGAAAATATGAGAATTGCATATGTTTCACACCACAGTATGAAAATCTACTAATTTTATGTCATGTAAATATAATTATAGCCATAGAGAGCTCATGTTTTCTATAATCTTAATAAATTAAACTCCATAAAAATTCAAAATTGAAACCCTTCCTTGGATGGGATCCCCTACCTTCCTATGAAAACAAACATCATTGATGTTTGAACCCAAATGAACACAACAAAATTCCTCTTACTTTCCAATAACGCCATATGATCATGTGCATAGCTTGGATTTGGGTTATTCACAAGATGCAATGAATTTCCTCCACTCCCTCTACATTTAATCTTGCAATCAAGGGAATTAACAACATTTAGTTACATTTTCTTAGGTTATATCTAGTTTTTCTTTACAAGAGAGGGGAATATATCCATTATTAGGTTTCAAGGATGCAATAGTTATAAAGATACACAGATGGTGAGACTTATATGACACCGTTTCATGGTAATGATAACACATAGGGTATGTAAATAAGGATATATATTTTCACCTATGTTCATATCAATTCCAATACAATATTATGATGGATACCTTGCATAAAATAATTCAAATTACAATTATGAATGTGCCAAATATAACTCAATCTAACAACTATTCCTAACTAGCAATGTGAAAATGTTAAAGAAGAATACAAAAGTTGAAAGAAATAATTAGTCAATAAAGATTGATCTAACTTTTCTTGGTTCTAGTGAGCCAAGAAAGATTGATCTCACTCTTCTTGGTTGTCATGGAGCAAGGTTTGATTGAATCTCAATACCCACCTAAAACCCAACCTAAAAAATGAAGAGTTGGATCTTTTACTCAAATGCCTACAAAAAATACAGTACAATTGTTCAACTCCGGAAATCCCAATTAGCTACATTTCTTAACTTAAAGATGAAAAAAATATAACATCAATTCAAACCAAGCCTAAATAAGCTATTAAATGAGTATTTCTCAAGGCCAGTAATCCAAAGAGACTTCCATCGATATTATCATTGGTACACTATTATGATATTTATGCAAAACTTAGGATCATAAGCAATATCAAATAAAAATGGAGGGTCTTTAAGCTTTAGGTGGGTATGAATTGATCCCATGAGTTGGAGGTATGAATCCATCCCATGATTTGGAGGTTATTCCTTAGCACACCCAAATAAAATAACCCCCAATATTTATATTACTATGTCAAATTAAAACCCCCCTTGACCCCTAATACGGGGCAATATATTTTTGAGGTTTTTAAGAGTATTCAAACCCCCAATATGAATGGACGTGATATGATATTTCCTTGCTAGTGAACCCCCCATGGGTTCAAAAGGTAAAGATGCTAGGAAGGAAGGAATGTGGGCAGTAATCAGAAATAGAAAATCCATTATTTGGGATATAAACCAAAAAGATGACACTAAATAGCAATTAAACACGATCCAGATTCTCTCTTGGAACCGTTGGGGCTTTCCATGGAACAAAGGCCCCAATTTATGCCAGATCTCGAGTGAATTTGATATTATTTTTCTTCTTGAAAATTGGGAACATGAAGAATCTAATATTCCTAACATCAATGGTCTTATTCTATGGTCGATTTGGAACAAGTGATCCTATAATAGGGTCATTGGGGTGATAGCTTTCGACATTAGGAAGAACATCTCCTCCCATGCCAAGATTTATAAGAAAGACCCTAACAACCAATATATTTGGATAGTGATATTAATTTTAGTAAAACCTACATAGCTATATGTTATTTTGCGCCTATTAATTCAAACTTTTATAAGAAAAGCAATTTAGATAAAAAAAATTCCTTACAATAACATAGAAAGTGACAATATATTTGGATAGAGATTACTGATATTAATTCTAGTAAAACCTACATAGCTATATGTTATTTTGCACCTATTAATTCAAACTTTTATAAGAAAAGCAATTTAGGTAAAAAAAATTCCTTACAATAGCTTTGAAAGTGATATTTCTAGCCTAAGGAGTGAAGGCAATATCATTTTAATGGGTGACTTTAATGCTCGAAATTCAAGTATCTAGGATATTCTTCTAAGCAATCATTCCAACCCTAATCCTCTTTGGTTGCATGAAGAAATTTCTCTAGCTAGAAGATACAAAAGAAACTCTGAAGACCTGGTGAGAATTTTTTGGTTCCAAACTGGTCAAGCTCTATAGTGCTCAAGGTCTTATCATTTGCAATGTTCTAATGATGTGGCCCAATTCTAGTTGTATGACTTGTATTCGTGGGCTTCGAAGTAGTGAAGTATATTATGTTATTTACGATATCCATTTATACAATGGAATAATGAATTTTGACATCTTAAATGACCATGAGCCCAAATCATATCATAGACCTTTAATTGTAACTGTCAATTTTATCTTGCATAGAGATCCCATAGAATAGAATGCTCATGGCCAAAAGAACTTAATCTTCAACAAAAATAAGGATGATTTTTTTCTAAATAATTTAAAAAATAATTTTCTCCCTTTACCAAGTATGAACAATATAGATGACCTCTATCATAAATTTACTATAGTCCTATCATCTTCCATCAAAATGTTATTTATCGAAATTTCAGGTAGAAAGGGAAACACATGGAAAAACACTTGGTATGATAAAGATTGTAAAGATGCGAGAAGATAAATTAAAGAATCTAATGATGAGTCTCTGAAAGTGGACAATATAAATAAATACAAATATCGAACTAAAAGAAAAAAAGAGACACAATATTCATAAGAGGTAGGAGAATCTTTTACACCGCTCTAAGGTGGCTCCTAAGAAATTCTGGAGGCAAATTCTAACTAGAAAAATGAAAGAGAATAATAAGATTAATCTGAAAGACTGGAATTCCTATCTTAAAAAGCTTTATGAATCCTCCGATTTCATAGATAACATTCAAACCCTCCCCACAGAGGGAGAATATTTATTCTTCTAGAAGACATTGATTTTTGGGTTAAGCACCTAGCAAATGGAAAATCTTTAAGGAAATTGAAGGATATCAAGCAAAATTTTTAAAAATTGGAGGTCATGCCATCATCCTACACATCCACAAGCTCTTCAATCTAGTGGTCAAGAAAGGGCTCCCTAAAACATGGACTCAAATCCTTATTCTTCCTATTTTTAAAAGTGGCGATTCAAATAACCCCTCTAGTTATCAAACATATTAGCCATCTCTTAGCCAAGTTGTATATAATTATTTTGGAAAAGAAAATCAGCATATGGTTGAAAGTGAAGGTAAGCAGGCTAAAGGCCAAGTGGGTTTTAGAAGGCATCACTCAACCACAGACCACCTCATCACACTTAGAGTCATTGCAAAATAATTTCATAATAATAAGTCTGATCTCTTTTGTTGCTTTGTGGAATTTAGGAAAGCTTTTGATACGCTGCCTAGAAATAACTTGTGGAATAGGTTAGAAGAGATAAAGGTTCCTTTCGAGTTGAGAGTTTCCACAATAAGGATGTATGAGAATGTTATTTCCAAGTTTAATAGCACCGAGGGGTAGTCGTGTTGGTTGTGGAGTTGATCTTCCTTATTCAGAGGCTATGTTTCAGCCGTGTCTGGATCCTAGCCCATGACAAGGGGGTTTGGGGGGGATTTCCCCCAAAATATAGTCGCCATGGGGGGGCAGCAGGGGGGACTTCTACATTTTAGGAGTCCCCCCTAGAGGGGGTTTTCGAGCAGCGCTCCAGTAGAAAAAAGTCTGGAAAAAAAT
Source organism: Larix kaempferi (assembly GCA_027924585.1). Taxonomy (NCBI): domain Eukaryota; kingdom Viridiplantae; phylum Streptophyta; class Pinopsida; order Pinales; family Pinaceae; genus Larix; species Larix kaempferi. Next base: position 3,829,231 of record BSBM01000091.1, read on the forward strand.
CCTTGTAAAATGTTTTAATTTCTTAGTCATGACTTGGTCAATAATGGGTGATTTATGAGCCCATGGTATTGGGTGTTCCATTGTATTTTCCCATGGCAATTCCTCTTTAAAAGGAATCCATTGTAATACAACTGTGTATTGTAGCATTGTAAAGATGTCTAGGATTGTGTAAGAGAGACCGAGAGAGAGTGAATAGGAAGTTGCAACAGATGTGTTGCAAGGTGTATCCCTTCATTTTGTTGGATGGTATAATAAAAGGACTGGCAATTTCTCTGTGGACGTAGCCAAGATTGGGTGAACCACATATATTGGTGTCTCTCTTGTATTATGTTCATGTGATTTATATTTGCATCTTTTTTATTGTTATTTCTATGCGATCATGTTTTTCTGACAGGTCAAAAGATATAAATTGTAATATTGGATTTAAGCAAGGTTTCCCCCTCTCTCCCACCTTTTTCAACATTTTCATCTATAAGCTTGAAGGTTGTTTGGAAGGAGTAGGTTATGCTGGTATGATCTTAGCTGGGACAGTCATCATCCTTCTTCTCTATGTTCATGACATTGTTCTAATGGAAAGGTGTACATTTGATCTGAATAAAAAATTAAGAATTCTTAAGGACTTTTGCACCAGCATGGGCATGACTATCAACACGAAAAAAACAAAGGTTATGATTATCAATTCCAAGAAGGTCACTTATGCTAATTTTTGGATGACAATATCGATTTGGAAGATGTGTCTTCTTATAAATATCTAGGAATTTATATTCACCATAAGCTCAATTGGAACTATAGCATTGAGAAAAGTATTTATGGAGGGTGGAAAGCTTATTTTTGTCTTTAAAACAGTTGTAAATAAGCAAACCTTGTGATGTGTGATAAAAAGAAATTCCTCTTTGAAATTCTCATCACTCTCATTATCTTGTATGGATGCGAGGTTTGGGGTTGCACTATCTCTAGAGAATCTTGGAGAAAGATTGAGCAAATCTATAAGTTTTTTTATAACCTATAACCTTAAAAATTAAAAGTGATACACATTATCCTATTTTCCTTTTAGAAGGGGGTATTTCCCCTATCGAGATCAAGGCTATGCCTAGGTTCCTAATATACAAGCACAAGACAAATAACATGGGTGACCAAAGACTTCGTACGCTAGCCCTAAAAGCCGGTCAAAACCAACTTCAGCTCAAGGGAGGTTGGTATAAAGATGCCATGACCTAGTTAAACCATTAAAAATATTATTGGTTCTAATTTTAAAGAGAAAATGTGGTGCAAGAAAGACTTAGATGTTTAAAGAAAATTAAGATACTATAAGGAGATCATTAACCCTAATTTTGAAGTTCAAAAGTATCTCTCTATTTTAACCAGTTCGAAGAAGAAAATTAATATAGCTAAGAACAAACTCTCATGTTCTCTATAGTGAAACAAGACATTATACAATTCCTAAAACACCATAGGAGGAAAGGATCTGCCATCTCTACGATACTGTGAGCATTGAAGATGAAAAACACTTTCTCTTAAAGTGACATGCATACAGTCACATTAAATCTCATTTTTATAATCTTTGCTGCAATACCACCTTCCTAACCTTCTAGCACATCAAAATTGTAGTTATTTTAAAATGCTCCTCTCCAAGATTTTTGAGCATTTAAGAATACAATTTTAAAGCAATTTAAGTAATTCATTTTTTAAGTTCAATTAAATAAATTTAATCTCATTAAACATTAATCATCATCATCATCATCATATTTTTTTCAAACATATAAAATTATAAAATTATAATTTATAAAAAACATTACATACTTCTTTTCTTCATCATTTATTAATAGAATTTTGAATTAACATTTCTCACTCACTAAAATATTAATATCTTATATCCGAATAATAATAGTTATCTTTTCATTTCGAAGGACTAACACCCACTCGGTAATCAAGTGGATGTGTCACAGCCCCACGTCCCAACCATCCGGCCTACAATAGCTCACATAATTTAATGTTAAAATGATTATTAACAAAATTACATTAAATTTATCTTAAAATTATTTATAATAATTATAATAACTATATTTAAAAGATATAAAATTAAATTTTATGCTAATATTTTAAAATATTAAAATAAATGACATAGATATAATGTTAATTTTTATTTCATCGCATCTCTACATGATTTTTTTTCAATGAACACCCAGTGGTCATATCTAATTTTATTGGATATAAATATTATATAGTATAAATTATTTATAATAAATATTTTATATTATAAAACTAAAACATTAAATACATATAAATATAACCATAAAAGCGTACATAAACGCATAAGAGTTAAAATATTAATATTAATTCGGCTGGAAAAGAGTTAAAATATTAACATCATACATAAACGCATATGAGTTAAAATATTAGATTGAATGGTTTATAAGATAATTTTTGTATTCCTTATAACAATTATACATGTATTGAATTACATGAACATAACACCTTTTTATTGAAAAAAATAAAAAACGTTATCAATTGGTTATCAAAATTCTATATGTTACCAAAAAATTATTTAAATTTAAAACCTTTACCGAAAATTTATTTAAATTTAAAACTTTAGGTAATATGATATGGTTGATAAATTTAATAAAAATAAATTATGTGTTTTATATGTTTGAAATTATCACTCCTAAATATCATTACACATTTTAGGTTTGTTTATGGATCAACCTCATGATATAAAAATCGTTTTTATATAAACTTCTATACATCTGATTTTGATTTAGTGATTTTTACATGTAAAATTTGAACAATGCTCTTCTTAAAATAAATCTTCTTAAAATAAATGTACACTAAGAAAAATGAACATTGAAGAAAAAACAGCCATAATCAAATTATCAAATCTATTAACTAAACAAATTATTTGAATCTTTACCTAAATTTACTCTGGATTTTTATACAAAATATAAATTTAATTTTAATCAAAATATCAAATCAACAAATTATTTGAACACACTTTGGACTTTGGATTTTTAAACATGTGAAACATCTTGCATCTTGAAATAGGTTATAAAACATGTGAAACATCTTAAAATGTCACCCGTTGACCAAATTGATCAACCTCTGCTTCTACAATGATTCTAATTGGCCTTCTGAAACAAAGTACATTTTTATATAATATACATTATATTCGCTTCTTAGTAGATTTGTTTTTTAATATTTAGACATGTGTCCTGTTTATTTAAAATGATCCATTCAAATATATTACAAATATTTTTAAAAATTGTTTCCTGATATTTTAGACATAAGCCTATTGAAAAGGAACTATTCGAGTAAGTAAGAATATTAACTGAAATTGATTGAGATGTGCTTGGATTGTATTCATATAATTTTATTTTAGACTTGATTCTATGAAAGAAAAATCACTTCGATACACCAAGAAGTATTACATTTTATTTGTACCAAAGGGAATCATTTAGATATGCTTGATTGCATTTTTTATTTTGTAGTATGAAATAATTTCTAAGGATTCAGAGTCAGAGGTCAGATTTATATTAAAAACTTTATCCTTCAACGTTAAATATATTTTTGTGTTGTGATAGGAACATGATGCATCATAATCAACATAATTGATGCAGAGAGTCACATGTTTATATATTTATCACTAACATCAATAAATATAAATATAAGTATAAGGACAAGGACCAATAAAAAGCCATATAACAACACTGTATGAATTAGGTTGGAAATTATATATAAATAAATCATAACGAAACAGGTTACGAGAATCCACTATAATATATTTTAAGCTTGTGAACGATATATCCATGGAAATAGGAACCAATAGAAAAGCCATCAGATTGGAAATTATAGATAAATCATAACCAAACAGGCTACGAGAATCCACTATTTTATTTTATTATATATTTTAACCTCATGAACTTTCCATCCACTTTGGGTGATCATATTATTTTGATGGGCTGAGGCTCACAGTTAAACGATACAACGCCCAGCACTGACCGATCCCAAAACTCACCATAGAATCATATTACAGTTAAATAAGGCATTAAATAGGCACCCCTCTAGTGTATTCTGTATTTAATGATGTTGGTGTGGTATTATAAACTTCTGGATCTTCTTGGGTCAGATCCAATAGCTAATAATCTTAATGATATGTTGCAAAGTGTTTATTGGGTGCTTCATTGAACTGCTTTCAATAAGTATCTCTCAACAAAGTATTTAATGTTGATGTTGCAAGATTATGAGTAGTTAGATCTAATCCAATAGTAAATCTAACTAGCACAGTCACTTATGTGAACATACATAGGTCACAAGTTAAGTATCATGAACAACTTATGCATGGGCTACATGTTACCTTCTTTACCTAAATGGATGCATAAGCTAACAGTTAGCCATGCATAAATTACAAGTTATTTTTTATATTTCTTTTTTTTATAAGTGTTTATTTTGAATTTTGAACTATCATAAAATCAATGTGGACAGTACATTTGTTTTTCATCCTCCTTCAATGTAGGAAAAGCATAAATAGTAGTTCACGGCAAATTATAAGATATAAACACCTATCAATGTAACAATACTGCAACAACTTCATTAAATACGTTGTTGCAAGATGGTAATCTAACGCCAGTAATACTATTAAATGACACATATATCCTACCCGATAGTGACACACAAAAAAAATGATACTGATGAAAACTTGCAATGCATCTTGAAACTTGTACCTCGTCCATGTTGTTAAGAATTGTAATCTTACAGGTTGGTACATTAATTAGTTGAGTGGTTAGTTGGTTAGTTTGACTAGGACACTTGGCTGTCCCATAGTATTTCATGTCCCATGGTATTTACCCGTGGTTTTGTGTATGATGTAATCCTATATAAGCCTATGCTTAATAATGAGAAGGCAAGCTATTGCACATAGTGTTTTCCTCTTCGTACCGTGTTCTATATTTTAACATGGTATTAGAGCGTATGGCCTGATCCATGTACCTGTTGTTGTTGGGTAAGTCTTTTCACATAGTGGAAAGCACACACATGTAGATGGAACACATCGGCGTGGTTTGGGACCACATCAAATCAAATATATAAGAAATATGTTTTAACTTCAATAGGTTCATGGCAAACCTTTGATGGAGACAATTATGAAGTATGGTCTTTAAAAATAAGGAATTTGTTAAGGTCACAAGATTTGTGGCATTTTGTAGCTGAAGTGGATTCTAGTGATCTAGAATCATTTGAGAATTTGACAGAGTATAGAAAGAAAGAAGACAAGTTGTTGCACTAAGTCTCTTACAAAATATATAGATTATTCCATCTTTCATAACATTGCAGAAGTTTATACTCCAAAGGAAGCATGGGATATATTGAAAGCGGAGTTTAGTGAAGAGGAATATGATGTAGAAGAAGATGAAACAATAGAAGAGGGAGATGGAGAAGATGAAAAAACATGAAGATGAGGAAGATGATGAACATGAAGAAGTGATTGCTCTCCAAGAAGAGCTGAAAATCATTGAAACAAGAGAAGAGGAAGATGTAAATGCTCTCCAAGAAGAGCTGAAATATATTCATCTTTTTTTTTGACAAAATTTTTGAGTGTGAAGGTAAAATGGACAGCAACATACAATATGTTAAAACAAAAGAAGAAGAAGAAGACTTGCACTATGTTCCAATACCAATGAAAAACAATAAAACTGTTTATTGAGTAGAAGCCAAAAAAGACGAGGAACACCTACTTAGCATCAAGTTCAAGAAGACAAAGAAAAAGCAATCCAAGTACACACCAAGGAAGAAAGTCAAGCTTAACATTTTTGAATGAAATTTATGCCTAGCTAAGACATAGACCAACAGGCACAACACTTAGGCATCGATAGTATTGAACACTCTCCGGGTTGAGATTAAGGGGGTGTGTTAATAATTGTAATCTCACTGGTCCACTACGTGTTATTGGTACATTAATTAGTTGAGTGGTTAGTTGGTTAATTTGACTATGACACTTGGATGTCCCATAGTATTTCCTCTCTCATAGTATTTACCCGTGGTTTTGTGTGTGAAGTAATCCTACACCTATGCTTAATAATGAGAAGGCAAACTATTGCCATGGTGTTTTTCTCTTCTTACCGTGTTCTATATTTTAACACATGTGAACAAAAGAGTTGAAAAGTGGTAGCTTTGTTCTACAATGTTTGTTATCTTGTGATTTATAATTTTATATCCAAGCAGAAACAGAATCGCGTTGGAAGTGCCACAAATCTGGCTAAAAAATTATTTCTTATAGTTGCATTTCACATTTCAAACTATTGATTGCTGAGACGGTAGTCCCAAATAAGCTTTCTAGATTTGAAAAAGGAAAGAACTTCATTTCCAGGCATAACACATGCTAATATCAACAACTGTCTCTATTAAATTACAGTTTATCCCCAATGCCGTTGCCTTCGCCATCGCCCGTGGCTGCGCCTGAACCTGGATGCGAGCGTTGACGAGGATTGGTTAACGCGCATTTCCCCGAATGGATTCCTGTTCACTAACGTTCATCATCAACGCAATTATAAATATCTCTGCGATGTGAGACCAGACGAAACAAAAGAGTTGAGTAGCTAACTGATTGTATTGTGTCTAAGTGAGAATGGCGATTGATTTGGGATCTGAGAAGCCACTTCTGGAATGCCTGGCTTTTTATATTAAACTCGCCGCAGCGCTGCTTGCATTGGCTGGGGCATGGAGTTTCTTTGTCAGGGGCAGAAACAGGAAGCTGCCTCCAGGGCCGTTCTCTTTGCCCATCATCGGAAGCCTTCACATGCTGGGAGAGCTTCCACACCAAGCGCTAGCGGCTCTTTCTTTGAAATTTGGGCCTCTCATGTCACTTCGACTCGGATCCTCTCCAACCTTAGTCGTCTCTTCTCCGGATATGGCCATGGAGTTTCTCAAGACTCATGATCTAGCTTTCGCAAGTAGACCTCCGCTCGTCGCCGCCAAGTATCTGTGGTATAATGCCACTGACATCGGCTTTGCTCCGTATAGCCCTTACTGGAGGCAAATGCGTAAGGTGTGCGTTTCACAGTTGTTGAACTCCAAACGGTTGGATTACTTTCGGTTTATAAGAGAGGAAGAAGTCTCTGCTATGATCCACTCTATTACTAATTCAGATCATCCAGTAAGCATTACCAAAACAGTGTCGGCCCTTGCGAATGGTATAATGTGCAGGATGGCCTTTGGTAAAAAGTTTTCTGACGAAGATTCATTTGGTAGCAGAGGAATTAATTCAATGATCAAGGAAAGTTTTCATCTAGGCGGTGCTTTTAATATCGGAGATTACATACCATTCTTAGCCTGGATGGATCTGCAAGGTCTCAACCAACGTTTGAAGGACATGCATGGCATAATAGACAGCTTGCTCGAGAAAATTATAGACGAGCATGTTGCGCAGAATGACCGCAATGTGAAACAAGATCTGGTAGATGTTTTGCTTGCAGCCTCTGCAGATAAAGATATGGAGCTCCAAATTACACGAGATAATATAAAGGCCGTTGTCTATGTATGTAAAATATTTCAATAAATAAATATGTTAATGTAGTTCAGTGATTATGTTCATGTGATAATATACTGATAGTTTCGTCATGATGGCAGGATATGCTGGCTGCTGGCACGGACGCGTCGTCTACAACCATAGAGTGGGGAATGTCTGAATTGTTGAGTAATCCAAAAGTGCTGAAAAAGCTTCAGGACGAGCTGCAACATGTAGTTGGAATGGAACGGATGGTGAGTGAATCTGATATTCCTCGTCTCCCTTATTTACAGGCTGTGGCCAAAGAAACGTTTAGACTCCACCCACCAGCGCCACTTGCCGTTCCCCACTTATCTATGGAGGCCTGCAAAGTGCTGGGCTATGAAATCCCCCGAAACACCCGCGTTTTCGTGAACGTTTGGGCAATAGGAAGAAACCCAAAGACATGGGAGCATGCTGGAAGGTTTATGCCTGAGAGATTCATGCAAGCTGGCTCCCTGGATGAAAAAATTCATAACTTTGAGTGGATTCCGTTCGGAGCTGGCAGAAGACGATGCCCAGGAGAGCAGTTGGGAACGTTTATTGTAGAGCTTGCATTGGCGCAGCTGGTGCACTGTTTTGACTGGACGCTTCCTGGTGGCGCGAATGGGAAGGAACTGGATATGTCTGAAAGGAATAGCGGACTCACTGTGCCCAGGGCACACGAACTCTTGGCCGTCCCGACTCCTCGCCTTCCAGTGGCACTGTAATTTCTGTAGCTGGCTGCCGACATTAATTTAGACTCCAGTACTAACCGACAGAGCCCGTAGAATCTATAGAAATAAAAGCATTATTGTATTGTATAACCGATTGTGAAAATTGGTGTGTTTTTCAAGATGTAGACTTCTGATTATAACGCTTACGATTGAACTCTCATGGTCGGCTTGTAGTCTAAGTAATTAGAAAAGTCTGGATACAGACAAATTGTAATAAAATGTTTTCTTTTACTGTACTGAATGTTTTCGATGAATGTGGGATTTCACTATTCTCTCGCCTAGCCTTCCTTTTGGCAAGGAGGACCGCTTAGCAACTTTAGATATGTTATGTTTGATTTAAAATCTAACGCCATTGAAGTTGAACTGTACCCTTACTAAATATCTTAACATAAATATAACTTAATTTTTAAAATTTATGAGAAAAGTTTTCTTGTGAAACTATATTCTTATTAAACATTTTTTTAAAAGAAATATGTGTAACTTATTAACTTACATTATTTTTTTGGTTAAAGGGCAGATTATTTCTGGTTAAAGTGTGCTTTGCAAAGTTTTTAAACATGGAGTCAAATTGAAGTTATTAGTTCTCTTCCATGGTGTCTCTCAAATTTTGGTCTAAATCAATCCACCACCTCTTGATGGATGGAGGGATTTAGAATGAATATTAGAGTATTTCCTACCACAATTGTTTAATTAATTTGAATTTATTATATTTTATTTGATGATTGTATTGCTTTTTAAATAGAATATAAATATATATAGGATATTCTAGAAGGATCCAATTAGAATAATGTGGATGTAAGTTTTCTAAAAAGATATATTTGAGAAGATCTCTCTGGATTGCAATGTATAGAAGAAGCTAGATCTAACTATCAATTGACAAAATCAACCTTGAAATAGAGAGTTTTCTGAAACTAATTAGTTTGGTAAAAGTACATATCTCTTGCCAATGGTTTTGTGATTATATCAGCTCATTGTTCTTATGATCTAAAAATTTCTCTAGTGAAATGATATCTAGTATCAATATGCTTTCTCTTTTAGTGAAAGACATAGCTCTTTGACAAGGCTATTGTTAAGTTGTTGTCACAATATATTGAAGTTGGTCTTTCTTGTCCCTATTTAAGATCATCCAATACTTTAGGTAATCATACAGCGTGACAAATTTTTGTTGTAATTGCTACATACTCTTCTTTTATTGAGGAAAATTTCATAATGATCTGCTTAAATGCCCATGAAATGACACATGAACCAAGATGGAATATATAACTAGAATTAATCTTCATGTCATCCATTCTCCCTACAAAATCATTGTCACTATATCCAACTAAAAAATCATCACTAGTGTTGGAATATAATATAGCACATCATGTTGTTCTAGCAATCTATCTCAAGATTCTCATGCCAACAATGTGAGTCTTTTGGATTCTCTATGAACCTAGAAATCAATTTGAGTGCATACATTATGTCTATTTTGGTGGAAATGTGATATATGAGGCTCCCAACAAATCACTTGAACAAAGTGGGATCTACATTGGATCCACTGCTTTTATTGTTGAGTTTTTTCGCTGTTGCAATTGGAGTTCGTGTTGATTTAAATTTTGTCATCCTAAACCTCTTTAGCACATCCTTAGAATACTTTCTTTGGAACGCAAAAATTCTTGAATCTGATTGGACAATTTCAATACCAAGGAAGTATCTCATTAACCCCAAATAAGTCATTTCAAATTCTTGTTTTATGGTTGATTTAAAGCTTTCTATTGACCAATTTTCTATGAAGATCATATCACACAAACAAACAATCAAGATTTGTCCTTGTTCATTCACCTTTGTATACAATGTGGGCTCACCATTGCTTCTGTTGAACCCATTACTGACCAAATATGAATCAATCATGTTGTGCCAAGCTCTAAGAGCTTGTTTAAGCCCATATAAAGATTTCTTCAATCTACACACCTTATTTCATGTCCTTTAATTTTATAGCATTGTGGATGCTCCACACAAACTTCTTCTAAATAACCATTTAGAAATGGCTTCACATCCATTTGATAACTTGGCCACTGGCACAAATGCTTCACCGTAATTAATTATGGGCTATTGTGTAAAACCTTTTTGGTGACTAACCTAGCCTTTTAATTTTCAACTTCTCCTTTCTCATTAAACTTGATTTTGTAAACGCAATGAACTTCAATATAGTATTTACATTTTGACATATCTACAAAATCCCATGTGTCATTCTTCTCAATCTTCATCTCCTTATCCATTTCTTTGACTGGATTCTCTTCTTTAACTGCTTCATTAAAATACATAATTTGACATGAAAATAATGCAAAATTTGAATGCACATCCAACTAATTTTAAATTTCCCTTAAAAATATTGTCTTTTTGGACTTTAAGGAAGCAATAGTAGGGTTGTATTAACCACTAGAATGAGGACCATGAGTAGACTGACTAGCTAGATTAGATGACTCAACTTTAGCAGAATTCCATGGATTCCTTTTTGGAGCACCCCTCATTTGTGATTGGGCTTGTAAGCCTTATTGTCCACATTGTGCAATATGCTAATATGCTTGTTCTTTTTATTGAGGTATAGTTTATCCAACAATTATGGTCCTATCTATAGTCTCATCCCATGCTTCTTCTTCTTCTTTGAATTATAGATCTTTGCTAATAATGAGTTTCTTGGTGATTAAATTATACAACTTGTATGTTGTATAAAAATTCTTTCATGTGGACAAGACTTCCCTCAGATCTACCCTTGATCTGAGACATACAATGTGATAGATAACTACATTATTACCTTTATATCTATGATTCTTGATCTTATTCATGCATGAGAAGTATGATAAGAATGCTCCTTGTATATTATGCCTAACGGTTGTGATCCTTGTGTATCCTAAGCTTATGTAGCTCTAGATATCTAGCTCCAACTCCTTACACCCGCTACTTGCACACAAGAAGACAAGAAGATACTAAAATCAAAATTTTTCAAGCAAGAGGAATCATAAAATAACTCAAATCTAGTCTAATCTTCTCAAGGCAAGATCAAATCTACCATTGCAATGCATACAAAATATAAAAAAAAAACAATATAATGGAGGGGGAAATCATGTAGATATATATTGATAATAAAGGAAATTACAATTATGAAATTATACATTGAGTCATGGTGAAAGGTCCTCTTGGTCCATTGCTCCAACTCCTTCTCCTTAACTCTCACCTAAGCAAGGCTAACTCATATCTCATGAAAGATATGGAAAAAGACCTTCAATGTGGAAATGGGTAGAATTTAGTGATTTCTTCCAAATCCTCCTCCTTTGAAATCCTTTTCCTTATATAGATTGATAGAGAAGATGTTACCTAATATATCTAGAATCCTAGAACTTAGTAAAATTTGAGTCATGTATGAGCTCCCAAGCTCATAATTCAGATGATCCATCTCATTCCATCTTCATCTCCTAGAAAAGTTTCCATCCTAGAAGAAATGAGGAAATCAAGGGTAAAAATGATTGTCTCAACAATGTGACATAAGTGGGTCCTCAATGATTCTTAAGGGTGGAAAATATATATATAAAAAATGCCCCCTAATGTGTAAGGTTAGAAGAGAAGGTGATGGCCAAAAGACATTATAAAAGCATAACAACGAGGCAATATAAAGAGGGAGTTGAAGATCAAGGAACAAAAAAGTACCTACAACCAATAGTCAACCAAACATATATTGATCATTCCCAAGGTAGGCATACCCATGCTCAGAACAGAAAGCAAGAAAGGTTGCCAACACAATACATTGTGGCTCCATGTAATAATATGCTAGACCAAATTGTCACGTACCCAGTGACATCATGATGACTTTGGGCCATTGGGTTTTGAATCTGTTGACTGGATTTTCCTCTGATATGTAATATTTTTTTTATATTGATTTCAGTTATACATTTACACCGTAAATAATTATACTTTATCAATGAAATATTTTCCAACTATCTCCGTAAGAATGCATTACATTTCCATTAATCCAGTTCCATAATTCATGCGAGGGCAATAATTAATACAATAAAAAATAAATACCATTCATTTCAGTAGGTGTGGAACTTATCTATAAATACAACCAATTGACTGCAAACCAAGGATGTTCCTCCCAGCTTAGGTGTGGCTCTGTCAAAGAAGGATATGGCTTGTTCATGAAAGAATACATGGTGGATCCATGTCATCAAAGATATCACAGCCATGAGCAAGTACAATGTGGATTTATGTCATAGTGTATATGAGGAAGACACACTACAAGCCTGGAAAAGGCCCTTTAGTAGAGGTTATAGCAGATGCTCCACTCAAAAGAGTCCAAATATCCATTTATAGCAGAGGTCACTAGTGGAGGCGAGTGACCAAAGGTTTTAGTAGAGGTTTTTTCCTTCGGTGTGCTTCTTTTAATGTGAACACACCGGTGCGTTACATATAGTGAAGCATCAGGCCGCCATATACCATGTTGCACCGTGTCCAAAAAGATCATTAAGAACAAAAAACTAAAAAAAATATAACCAATGCCTTACACAAACATAAATGCCACGATGCATTCCCTTAAACATAAACGCCTTGTACTATAGTTTAGTAAAAAAAATAAAATATTATTTTATTAAAATATTCCTGAGATTTTGTTTAGAAGCCTATACACAGTGTGTTACTGAATACTAAAATCCCCAATGCATGTAGTAGAAACAAACACAACATATAATATTTTATTAAAAAAATTCTAGGAAAAATATTTTATTAAATAACACGTTAAATTTTATAGATAAAGACCTCATCTCAGTGCGTTAGTTAATATTAAATTGCCCAGTGCATCTAGTCAAAACGAACACACTGATATATATTTTTTTAAGAATAATCCATCTATTTTATTGAAAAAATCTCACAAAATTTTACTGAAAGCCTTATAATGGTGCCTTAGTATATAAACACCCCAATGCATGTCATAGAATCTAACAGACCACTTAATTTTTTAATTAAAAATACAAATCTATAATTTTATTCCTACACATTTTTTTAAAAACTCATCGTGGTGTGTTAGATGATACAAAATGACCCAATGCGTGAACAACACATAAATGCACTGACAATTATTTTATTAAAAAATAATGTATTTATTTATTATTTTCTTTTAAAACTTGCTTGCACTGGTGTGCTTGAATTTTGGGCACACCAAAACAGGGTTTAATCAAAATAATTTATTTTTCGTCAAACTCATTTTTACCCTCTTCAGTGTGGTTGATCCCAATCGCACCGGTGTTTCACCTCACCCACATAGACGCCCTCACATCCATGGTGCACATGGAAAAATTCCTCACTCCTATTGGCTGCTGACTCTAGTTTGAATTTTCAAACGATGGGAAAAACTTCGAATTTTCCATACATCACCAATGTGCCTCCCTAATGGGTCATTCAACGAGTAAATTGATTCTTACTTCATAATTTAGATTTTTAGTGGATAATTTTTGAAAATTGACCTTCAAATTGTCCTATTTAAAAATAAAATAAAATAAATTTCCTGCCGCATTCGAGCCTTTTGCCTCGCTTCGCCTGACAGTGCACCCTACAAATTTTTACAGGGTGCACCATTCACAATGTGATAAAAATGGATTGAATACACCATTGCATCATGAAAAATATTTTTTAAAACATTGAACTACTTATCTATGTGTTTGACACTGAAGAGCACCGGTCGTACGATGCACTTATGTGTATTGAATGAATAGGTTAACAAAGACTTGTAGAGAAAACATTAAATTATACAGTGTTATTAGTACATGTTAGTGCACCGGTTTTTGTTTCTCTGACATGCAGTAGACACACCGGTTTTGAAACCCAAAAAATCATAATTTAACAGTGATTCATTGGCATGTCAGTGCATGTCACGTCCCCATTTTGACACCCTTTTTCATTAAATCGTAAATGATGTAAATATTGTTATTTAATCATGGTGAGGAGCTCAAGGCCAAGGCCCCACCATTGATTTAGTGTTTTATGTATCGGCAATTAAAAAAAAATAGATGCCTATGGTTCTTGTGCTAGATAGGCACAATGTAAATTAAGACATCATGTAAATACGAATTTTAATGAAAAACCCACAACTAGCTATGCAATGCAACAAAGAGATGGGGCATGATTATACAAGGAATAGGGAGAGAAATTATTCAAACCCTTGAGCCAATGGTGTTAATCCATGTGTCAATGAGAAAACCCATAAACCACCAACTACCCATTTTGGGTTATGCACCCAATCATTTAATTCTTCCAGAAATTGGTTGAGGCAGTTAATGCCTTGGGAATGAAGAGGTATGACAGCCAATTTCGTGCATGGGCAAGCCATCAACCTGGGAAAACGTACTTTTTCTTCTGGGGCAAGAAAACACTCACGAAATTGTGCCCAAAGCCATTCTGAACCCATAGTCTTTCCTCTCTCTCACCAGTCTGAGCTAGCTGGGCTTTCCTTCATCACGTTTTTCACCAATTTCCTGCATTTTCCATAGCTGGGAGCTCATTTTTGTGTTGCACAGTGGCTGGGAGAAAGGGAGTCACGTTTTGGGGGTTTATAGAGGTCGTTTTTGCCCCTGAAATGCAGAAAAACATTTTCTGAAAACGAATCTGCCCTTCCATGGTTTATTCCCCATCTACCAGTTCGTTTTGGTTGCCCACGTTTTTTAGCACTTGTGTTTTGTTGTAGGATGTATCCCTGTGTTGGTTGGAAATTATGAGCAAGAATTAGGAGTGGAAGTGGACCAGAATTGGCTTGATAAACCTAGTGAGCAGGTAACCTCTCAAGAGTATCAAAAGGGCTGGTTGCTCTTGTATGCACACCTTGAATAACACTAGAATGGGAGGTATGGCCCGAGGGACTGTGTATTAGTGAAGGGAATACTTCCTTGTGCCAGGTGTGTAGGTATTGTGGAGACCAAGCTAGATAGATCTTGCAAAGGGTGCCCATATCTCCATGGATGATCCCACTACCTTAGCAATTCTTCCCTCCATTGCCTTACAGCCTGATAAACCCAACTGTAGCTTGGCCTGGCTGATTTGGTGTATCTTGGAGCTATGTGTGAGTCTGTTGTTCCCTAATTCCTTGTAGAGATCATGCCCAGCTCGGGGGTGGCAGTGTGTTGAGATATTGATGATCACAACTAGCCTATGGTTGGGTGGAACGTTGCAGTTGCATAGCCAGTTGCTTGGGACTACTTTGTTATAAGATAAGTATTCTCTTGTGTTAACTTTGCAATTATTTATTTGATGAATATCTTGAATGTATGATGGATGTGTAATTGAAATTACTTCCGTTGTGTTTTCTTATAATTATACATTTCCATGTGTCTTTTTATATTATGTGAATGCTTATTTAATAAGTTCATGGGGCTAGATGCCCGGTTTTAGCATCACGATCCTCTCCATCGCACTGGTATGATGGGAGGGGACGTGACAGTGCACCTGGTGCTATGACGTACCCAAGGAGCATCATGAATTGATTTCCATACAAACATTAATTTAATACACAGTAGTGCGTTCAGATCAATTAAATGCACCATTTCCGGTGCATTAACATGCGTAAGGAGCACCATTCATAGAGCATACAAAAATATAACTTAACGGTGCTCCTACTGCACATGAATGCACTGATGCCCATTGCACTCACTTGATTTAGGTGCCCCATGATCCAAATTTTAGAAAATAGCCTGATGCATATAGTCGTTGGCGCACCATTGAAATAAATTTTAAATATATCTAATCATAATAGTGGTGTGCATTACATATTTCAACGCACCGTAAAATGGTGCAGTTTATATAAATGCACCATGGGAGGTGTAGTTTGTGTATAATAGCACCAAAACTGGTGCACCTATGTTATTGAGGCACACTGCTTCTAAAAGATATGTTTTTAGAGAAAAATGTGTTATTGATATTATTAAATAGTATTTTAATTGAATGAAATATTACATGCTTTTATATATCTACTTATGACATCGATTCATGTTATATGTCAAACAAAGAAGTGAGTAGAGATAAGTTGCTTAGCAGGAGCGTGCACAGCTGGATTAGTTCAACATGGTTAAAGAATGCGACACTAGGGAGAGGGAGCGGTATTTGTATCATTTCCCCATTACCGGTCAGGCTAGAGAGCTCTTGAGGGTTATCAGCTTGTTAAAGTTATATTAGGAAGCTACATCCCTCAATGGAAACTCTTCATTGTTGTGTCAATTCATATGACACTGGGATCATCAGAGGAAAGCGATTCGTGTTGGTCCTGGTCAGTGGTTCCAGCCCATTGAGGAGGACATATACTTCATCATTTGGCTATCTAGGAGAGGGGAGGATTTTCCCATTTCCTGAATGTCCTAGTTGGTGCTACAACATAGATTCAACAATTTTACTCTCTGAGATATATTAGTGATGAGGTCATCCATCCCTCTAATTTTAAGGTGATTGGTGGGAATATTAGGATCTGTGCTTTTGGTCGAGAGGAGTTTAGGTTCCTCTTTATTTTGATTACAACACTAGTGCACTCCACCAGTGATGGGAAGTCCATTATTTTCCCTCTATTGTATTATGTTGACTCTTTAGTGAAGAGACCTAGATGCATTGGGTGGTATATTATTTTTCTACGAAAGTTTTGTTATGCTTTGGATAGATGTCGTGCAATGATTAATGGGAGTTCCAACTTCCCTTTCTGTTAATATATTTTTTGTCTATTTTTTGAGATATTTCTTGCCACCAAGCCCTACTTTCAACATCTCCCTTATAGGTTGATGAGAAAGGTGCATAAACCTCATCTCTTCCCTTCATAGTGTGGTCTTGATGCATGCACCAACACCATCATGCTCACCTTTTCCGTGCCCAGTCTCAAAGTAGTTTTAGATATGTGACACATTGTAAGTCTTATGCAAAATACTCATCCATTGGAATACTCAGGCATTTTTGAACTAGCCCACACAACCATCTGACCATATCCAATGCTGATCCATCTGTATATCTCTCTCCTTTAACTGATCATATAAAATTCGAAAACAATGTTGAACTTAATGCAGATCATGGGTTCTATCACCACTTATGTAAAAATTTGTCTCCTTCAGTATTATCTTCATGTCATTGCTTCTCTCTGGCACATGTCTATACGTAATATGTACCATGTTGTTGACTTGGTCTGAATGGCAGTATTGACTCTGAATTTCATTTTGTGGCTGAAGGGTGTAGTTTTCTGCAAAATCGACAATTGAAACTATGGTTGCAATGGGAAATGTGTCGCTACATTTTCTATACTGCTCATCTTTCCATCATGCTACATGCACATGTTAAACATACTGCTCAATTTTCTTGTAGACCTCCGTCAAGAAATCACATACCCATTCCTATTTCCATGAAAACAAGTGCAATATTACAATGTGTCCTTTTGAAAAATGTATGTGTCATAAATTGAATGTGTAATATGAAAAATATGCAATATTCATTTGTACCTGTGACTTCACCAATGCAATCTTTTTACTTTCCTTGGAACTATCTAATTTATAGGTTACGTACTTGAATCTCTCCATCTCCACGACCATCCTTCTAAATTCGTGCTCCTCGCTTTCATGAATGGTTGAAAAGAGAAAACTCACTCCACCTAGAACATGTCCTATATAGACATGATTTTTCATAATATTTGTCCTTCAGGCCTTGGACACATGATATTGTGGATAAAATCTCTCGATGCATTCGGTGGTACTATGGATTCATTGCATCCCTACACAATGTTAGTATGCAAATCACAAAATATATGTTTATATGTGTCATAAAAATATTCATATTCTACATGGTATCTACAACAACGTGTGTTCCGATCAATGCATATATGAATGTACCATGGTTTTCATTTCTCAAAGGAACTTTGGCCTAGGTTCAATTTTGTGTGCTCATTCCTAAATCTCTCATAGATTTCAGTTTGTGTGGTGTCAAGGAAGTGTTTAATGTGGGGTTCACGTTTAGTGGAACCTTTTCTCAGCTTTAGCACATCTCTTTGGTTTGATGAAGGTTTGGTATGATCATGCCAAAAAAAATTTACTCACTCCTTAACAACATCAATTAGCTTCCGATATCCACGAGGCAACCTACCGACAAAATCCCAACAATATTTTCGACCCAAAGTGTCAATATTTTCTCTTATAACAGAGTAATTTTTAATAGTTTTTCTATTTAATTTAAGTATGTGAGAAGTGTGTTATAGAAGGCGACGTTGCCTTGTGGACTTGCTTACAATTGATTCCGCTAACAAACGATGAGCCGCACATAGATATTTTGTACGAGACGTATTCCCAATCGCATTAAATGCAGATTGGAGATTTCTAATAATATGACTTCTAGACTTTGAAATTTTAACTATCTTTATGCACAAAATTCTCCTAACAACAACTAAACAATGTGACTTTAACAAACATAGCAATAATTGACATTTACTTGCATCACCTTTGGATTCAAAATATTCCTTGAAAATTTTGTTGCATCGCCATTCAATAGTGCATTTTGGAAACTTACCTTCAAGGCCCTATAGAGAACTTGCATCCACATGAATATGTCTAGGAGTTCTTCTTCTTGCACTGGACCGTCGAGGTAGGGAAGGTGGATATGAGACAGGAATACCAGAGCTTGTTTGTTGTGGTGCTTCATTCACACGTTGGGCCATATTGGGAGTGTGCTCGACATGGTTGTGGTCTTCTTGGGGAGATTGCAAATTAATCACTGCTTGTACATCCATCTCTACACATGCAACATATCCCAATATACCTGTGTCTTGAGGAACTTCAGCATGACTTGTTGATGGATTGTTGGTTGGATATTTTGTTGATGTTGGAATTTGAGTTGGGACCATTGGACACAACCACTTTACCTGTGGTTCTAAACTAGAGGTTTTCATGTCAACAACTCTATTAGGATCAGTGGTAGGATCAATGGCAATGACTGGACCATGTCTAACTCTTTCCATTTCCAACCTGTCCTTTTCTCTTACGTCATTGACCTTTTCAATGGGAAGATTCCTTCTATATTTTTTTTCTCTGTTACGTGTGTTTCCCATCTCCAAAATTATCTTTAACAAAACTATGAGGTCTACCCTTGCAAAATAAACAAAAAAGAAGATATTAGTTCCATTATACAATAAACTTAACACATTCTAACATAACTTATGACTTTACAAATTAACTCATACAACTACGAACTATGCTGGTTTATTTGTGTTAGACCACATATCTAAGGCAAGAGTTAGGATGTAGTATGCCAAGTATAGGTAAATTATCCTAGGATAGGGTTCAGATGGAAATAATATGGTATCCTAAGGTTTCATAATTATCAAATAAAAAATCTATCAAAGACACATAAAGACAAACTACCTTCCTTATCATGTATAGCAAATTATGTATATTGAAATGATCTAGTGAGTTATGTAAGCCATGCAAAGTTGAAGTCACATGAAGTTTGAGTTATCAAGTTATCTAAATCGAGTCTCCCATGCAAAATCAAATCAAATTGTTTTCCGAGTTGATAACTCAAGCATGCCTTATCCAAGTCATGAAATCAAGTGTCTAGACCGAGTTGAGAACTCAAGTGTACAATAGTGTATTCATGTGTTTGCAGGTATTACAATTATAGGACTAGCACTATCTCCCAGGTTATAAGACTAAAACTATCGCAACAATCATTTAAGAACATAATTGAGGCTCAAGAATAAAATGACTTCCTTTGTGTTAAAAATTAGTGGAAGTTACAAGAAGAGGTTTGAAATATTCTCCCTTTCCAACACCCTAGGATGAGATGACATTACACATAATAAGGTGCATTACCTATGAGGTCAGACACAACATGGTGCTTGGTTATCACTCTAAATTTCTTTCCCATCTAAGTCATCAGATAAACATAATTATCCCCTACAATTGCAATCAATATAGATGATGGTTGGTCAAGTTTGGAATGGAGAAACTAGTGTCTTTCCTAGCCATGAATTGATAAAACTTTTGGTAATAACACCCTACAACAGAGATGCCTAGGGATGTCTTGGAAATAGTTTGATAGTTTTTCTACATCCAAATAAGGTTAAGAGAATATTTTACTAATTAAACAACGAGGAGGTTGTAAATTCCCACAAGGAAGGATAATTCAATGAGGTAGATGCAAGTAGTCAAGCTCAAAGGCACGATATTAAAGAAACATTATATGATAAACTTAGAATGAAGAGGAGAGCATGGAAAAAATGTCATGAACTATTCAATATGACCCTCTCCCATGATTGCTTCTTAGGATTTTATTCAAATTGAAGAGTCTCAAGAGAGAACCTCATCCATGCCATCCTTCTGTGAAATCAGAATATATTCATTGAAATAATTATTGGTTTACATTGCATACTTCATCTTGTCTAGTGAATATGAGTTTTTTTTAGATGTGAACTTGGGAATTCTTCTTGTCAAATTCATTGTTGTCTATGCATGGATATTGTTGTAGGAATATGATAAAACACAAAGGCATGGGAGAATCTCACATCTTGTGAATGAAAACAATTATTTACAATTCACCATACCTATTGAAATGATCTCTACTTGAAATGGAAACTAGTAGCTTCAATGTATCCACTAGATTCCAAGACCACTGAAGATGTTTGTTAGATTCTAAGAGTGATTTTGTGTCCAATAGATCAATGAGTGTCCAAAATATCAATGAAAGTGAACCAATAGGAAACCTACAAGAGCTTAAACCCACGAACTGAGTGAAAATCCCGTGTTTTTTGGT
Organism: Larix kaempferi; assembly: GCA_027924585.1. Classification (NCBI taxonomy): domain Eukaryota; kingdom Viridiplantae; phylum Streptophyta; class Pinopsida; order Pinales; family Pinaceae; genus Larix; species Larix kaempferi. Next base: position 3,850,261 of record BSBM01000091.1, read on the forward strand.
AGCATATTCGGGAACAAAAAACTTTTTTTTTTTAACTAGCAGCAGGAGCATGCATGCATGTTTATAGGCGCGCACCCGTGTTTGTAGCACGTACACGTCATTAGTGGGTACGCACTAACAAATGCACATGCATCCTTGCATAACATTTACAACATTAATTCACCAACGTTTACACCATTTAATGCCAAACATTCAATACCTCAGGAATATTTGCATACATTGGACTATACTTCAAAAGTGGATAAATGAATGGCTAAAGAGAGGGGTTTTAAGGCTTCTAGGGATTTAAGGTTTTAGGACTTAAGGTTTAAGGTCTTAGGTATTTGGACTTTAAGGATTATGGGTTAGTTTGTTTAGGATTTAGGGTTGTTGGATTACAGGTTGAATGGTTCAACAGTTTAGGGGTTAAGGGATGTAGTGCTTTAGGGAGAGTGAGAGGTAGAGAGAGATAGAGAGAGAGGAGGGTGAGAGAGAGAGAGATAGAGAGATGGTATATGGGAGAGATAGAGAGAAAGAGATCATAGGGTTAAGGGGGGGAAATAACATCCAAATTCATACCTGAATGAGTCGTGCCCAGTGCAACACCACACGGGATTTGAAATGTAAACATTCTTAGAGGGTGAAAGAAGAGGATTGAGACCTAAATGAATGTTTTATAACTCAGGAAATACGATATGGGGATGAAATGATTTGGGTCCTGGGCCCTAATTCATTTGGATATGGGTGTTTTTCACACCAAATATAGCCCATAGGGCCTCAAACATGGCCGAGTAAGGAAATAATACAAAAAAAACCCCTCTTGTAAGTCCAAATTTCAAAAACATTTGTAAGGGGACCTTGGATTTTCCCTAGGGGGTGTTGTGGTCACAATAGTGGGATACATGAGCCATGAGTAGGTTTTTTAAACTGAAATAAGGGCTTTAATCCCTAAATGAGCCTCTCAACCTCAAGTGCCATGAAAAAAACCTAAAATCCACAACTTGAGCCCTCTATAAGGTGTCTTTGGCATCAAAGTTAAATGCGACTGTCATTACAATGTCTTGGGAATTATGTACAAGTATTAAACAAGAGCCTTTATCAATAATCTGTTCTTCCTAGGCATATGTACACCATTAGTTGTCCAATATAGATTGTCATTAACATTCGTCATGCACTGTGGATGGTTCTTGGGCCCTTAACTCTAGTCTTGGCAAAAAAACAATAGCCTGAAGCCCTTGGCCATGGTTTATGGAGGGAAATAACAATATTAGACCTAAAACATATTTTGTCAAGATAAAATGCAATGAATGCATCCTCAGATTACCATGCAATACCATGGATATGTTGCAAATCCTTGAGCATCATCAAAGAATGAAAACAAGTTCCTTGAGATCTTATTGAAGAATATTGAACTCAATTGAATTCCACTTGAGCCTTAATTGAAACTTATTGACCTCAAGTGTCGTCAATAACACATAGAAGCCATGACACTAGCCCTCTACAAGGAGTATTTTGGATATGAATTGAATATGGTTTCCATTATGATGTCTTGGTCATCAAGGATTTATCTTGGCTCCTTAACCATGGATAGTGGAGGGAAACAACAACCTCCAACACTAACTTTTGCTTCTTAGGCACAAACACCATGAATGAGTCCATGAACCACCACATATGAAATCTATAGGGTATTAGTCAACTTCAAGTGTGTTATATGTGCCATGACTAGGTTAGTTGTGAACCAAAAATGGATATCAAGGTCTGACCATGGTATAGGGACAACAAGAAGCTCATCATGCATTAAATGAAGCTTCTCAGGCTCAAGCACCATGAACAACACCTACAACTCAAGAAGCTTCTTAGGATATGATGTTGAATGCATCTTCAAACCACCACACATAACCGTTGTGGGGTATCTCTAGCAAATGTAAATGGATACATATACCATGATTAGGCTACATCGCATGCCTTAAACAATATTATGTCTTCGACCCATGCTGAGAATGTTTATCGAGGCCATGGATAGTTTTGCTTAGTATGTTAGTGGGATACATTCAACATGAGTAGGTTTTGTGAATTGGGAATGGGTCTATAGGCCTAAACATGCCTAGGGCGGGCAAAGGGCTTCAACCATAAATTAACCTTTTCATGCTCAAGTGCCATAGTTTGGGGAGGAAAAAAAATCATCCTTGAGGCTTAAACATAGTCTGTTAGGTTCAATAGCCATCAACAACATGTGAAAATAATGGCATGGACCCTCTCTAAGGGGTCTTTACAATCAAAGTTTGATATGGATTCCATTAGAAGGTTTTTCTTAAAAAGCATGGGTTGTGGGCCCTTTAAGTGCCTTGAGATATTGTTGAAACTTCTTAGACTTAGTTGCTTTAATTCCATGGACCAACACAAGAGTCTTTTGTAAGGGTTCTTTGTAGGCATCCAAGTGGGATATAAGAGCCATGTGTAAGTATTGTGCACTAGAAATGGGTGTTGACACCTAAACATGGTGAAGGGTGAAACATGGGTTTTAAACCTTAATTGAACCTTTTTGAGTTCGTGAAGCATAAAAACCACCTATAAACCACATGATCCCTCATCAGGGAGTATTTGGACTAGGATTTAGATATGGGTGCCATTAAGATGGTTTGTGCACTGTGGATGGGTCTTCATTCCTTGACCATGGTTGTGGTAATGAAACAAGAGCCTCTATCCACTTAGCATGGTTAGGGGAGGAAAACAACAACCTTGGGACCTAAGCATAGATTCTCAAGTTTAAGCACCATGAGGACATCCTTAGACCACCACATGGGACCATGGATAGATAAAATGGTATGCCCCTTGTATGAGTTCTTTATTGGCCTTTAAATGGGATATGGGTGTCATTAGTGGAGATTTGTGCACTATAGATAGAGGATGTTTACCAAATAATGATAGAGTGAGATGGGTGAAGAGGGTTAGAACAAGAGGGGGAGGAAGTTTAAGGGGAGAGAGAGAGAGAGAGACAGAGAGAGAGAGACAGAGACAGAGACTGACTAAAATTTATATACCTACTGAAAGGCATACAATGGATTCCCTCACCCTCTCTATGGTTTATTGAGGTACAAGTTGCTCGATCGTTATGGGTGAGGTATGGTTAGGTGTTCTGTGTGTGTGGGTGTGTGTGTGAGAGAGAGAGAGAGAGAGGAGGAGGGTTAAGGAGAGAGGTAGATGGGGGGTACATAGAGAGATCATTTGGGCCTTAGGCCATAAACACCACTTCTCGGGCTCAATCACCATGATTAATTCTTGTAAACTGCAACAAAAACAGTCTCTAAGAATTCTTTAGCATCAAATTTGGATATAGGTGTTTTTCACATGAAAGATGGGCCATAGGGCCTCAAACATGGCCGAGTAATGAAATAAATCATGATATTGTTGACTCTTCTAATGAGTAAGAGCCTTGAACAAATCCTCGAACCAACACATGATCCCCTTGTACGAGTTCTTTGTAGGTTTTGTGTAGTACAAAGAGAGAAGGTTTACCAAATAATGATAAAGAGTGAGATGAGAGATGAGGGTTAGAGAGAGAGAGAGAGAGAGATTTTGACCAAAATTTATATCCTTACTGAAAGGAATACAAATGATTCACTCACCCTCTCTATGGTTGGTTGAGGTACAAGATGCTTGAACGTTATGGGCGAGGTAGGGTGACATGTTCTGTGTGTGTGTGTGTGTGTGTGTGTGAGAGAGAGAGAGAGAGAGAGAGAGAGAGAGAGCGAGGGAGAGAGAGACAGTTAAGGAGAGAGAGATGGGGGGTAACATAGCAAATAAGCTATTACAAAGATGGACAACAAAACTACCATTGAACCAAAAACTAATTCAACCTATACAAACATAGAGACGCACAATAAATACAAACATTGTGTAACTAACAGGAATAAGGAAATGTATGAAAGTTTTTATTCATTACCCATGCCAATCCAAATTAAATCAATATGGCCATGCACTACTGCATCAAGCCCAACCTATACATTGGAATAATCGAGAACCAAACGTCACTACTATGGATCTACTTCTCATCTTTACGATGTTTCTCCTTTACTCCCTTCTACGGCTTCTTCCTCCTATCTAGGGTAGTTTTTAGGGGCGAAATTTCGCCAATTGGCTATTTTTTGGGCTTTTTTTCAGAAAAGAAATTCGTTATTTGGTCATTTTTAGTCTCCAATATCACCTATATTTACATAAAATATGTTTTTTTATCATAATATTCACCAAAATTTACATGTTTCAATAGTAAATTGCATGTTTGATATTTAATATTCACCTACCTATCTATATACATGTTTTTTTCAATTAAAAATAATCGACTAGGATACTATACTTAAGTATAAAATTAGAATCCTTAAAAAATACCCTGATCCTATCCCTCCTCAGATACAACATTTACATATTTCACATGGCTAGACGAATGCCAACAGATAGAAAGACCATTCAACTTCCAACATTTTAGGTTTACATTCTTACCAAGGAATCGTTTCATCTTCTATTTGAGCAATTAATCACTTGGTTGATACTTACTAGTCGTATCATTGTCAACCTTTCCTAGGGTACGTGTAGCATCCCACCTGCTAATATGTTACACCAATCAATGCCCAAAGTCGCATCACTATTCATCATTCATACAGTAGGTGTACCATCCCACCTGCTAATCCAATGAGTGGCATTGGGGGCATCCCAGTCCGCGGAAGCCTTTGCATTCTTCGTAACATTGTCCTAATCCTGATATTGGTCCCATCGATTCCTTCGTTTCCAGGAAAGTTGCGCCACCGAGGCCTGAGTGACCCCATATTTATCCTTCACCTTATGTTCATCTTCTTCCTGGTGCTTCTTCGCAACTAGCATAAGGGTTTCTTTTTTTTTCCCTCTTGAGGGCCTCTGCTGCATGATATCAACATAAGTCCAGATAGTGGAATTGGAGGTCTTGTCACCCATGGAGAAGGCATCATTTATGTAAGTGAAATTAGCTCTATTAAGCCTCCTAATTTTCCTGTATTTGTCTTCTCTATCGATAATCCCCTAAGTTTTCTCGAAGGCAAAGTCATCCTCCTCCTCCTTACGCTTCTCAGTAAATCCTTGAGCATTGGTTCAAGGGAAGTATACAAGGCCAATTTGCGGGAAACCTCCTCTACAAGGTATTTCCCTTGTAGTGTGAGAGAGAGAGGAATATTAATGTGTGTGTGAGAGAGAGAGAGAGGGACATAGGGGGGAGAAAAAGAGGAGGAGGGTTGAGTAGAGAGAGAGAGATAACTTTTATAGAGAGAGTGAGAAGATAAGGGTTAGGGGATAGGGGAGCATGGTTAAGGAGATATTGAGAGAGGGGGGAGGGGCAGGAGCGGGATTAGGAAGAGATGGGATGATTGAGAGAGAGAGAGGACAATGGTTATGGTTAGGGAGATGGAGATAGGAAGGAGAGCAAGAAGGAGAGTAATTTTAGGTAGAGAGGAGGGAGAGGGAGAAGAATAGGAATTTTAGGTAGAGTGGGAGATAGAGGAGGATTGAAGGGGGTGTGAGAGAGAGAGAGAGAGAGAGAGAGAGAGAGAGAGAGAGAGAGAGAGAGAGAGAGAGGTTGAAATGGGGTGGAGGGGAGGAGGGTTAGGGAGGGACAGGAATAGAAAAAGGAGAGGAGGAGGAATAGAGTTAGGGAGAGGGGTGGAAGGAGGGGGGTTTGAGATAGATGAAGATGAAATAAAAACTACATTTCGGATTAGTAAACAAATGCGCACACGCATTATTAGCGCGTACGCACTAAATATCCTGTTTGATCTTTTTGTGCATACGCGCTTTTAGTGCGTACATGTGTATTTAAAATAGTACGTACGCGCTGTTTAAATTTCTAAATTTTGGCAGGAAATTCTTTTCCCACCAATGTGGTGGATGACTTGGCCGCTTTGGTTTTAGGTTCAGGTTGCCAAACCAAGTGGCTTGGACTTTGTTATAACAAAAGACATCTTATTCTATATTTTCTTCTATTTCGAGCATGATTCTGTGTATGCTACACTTTTCCACTGCTAATGAAATTGCACAAACTTGTAGAACTTTGTGTGCAGATTCTGGTGATGTAATTCTTTATTAAATCTATTTTTTTTCTATTTTTATTTAATTTTAATTGGACTAACGTCAATCTTACACAAAAAGTAGGTTATTTCTTTTGACTATCACTTTTGATTGGATCAACTATTTTGAGAATGAAAAAGAACCCGCACAAGTACACACAAAGGAATACGTCCTTAAAAAACAAAGTTCATTGATTATGTCAAGACCATGATGTCAGGGCCCAACGATCGAGATAGTCATTTTAGGGCTTGGATGAATTCCTTAATTAAAAAAAAAAAAAAATTAACATAAATAAATATGGAAAGATAGCGCTGCACTAGAACAACCTGTTATATAATATTTTTCACAAAATTACACCATTTGCATACCAAACCAGAGCCCAGCGCAAACATATTGATTATGTTTTCTTAAAAAATAACATACCAACCATAGGAAAACCCCATTTTTTGGGATTTATACTTAATTTCCATAAATAATAGTTATATATTCTGGAAGGTAATCTGATTCTCTACGTTTCATCTTCTTACGCCATATCCCAAAAAGTTGTGTAGGTAGATCTAATATTGTTTTTTGACGTTCAGATTTATGTTTTTCTAGAAGTCCATTGCAACTAATGCGTCATGAGTGGCCAACATTAGCTTGCACCGGCCCTGGGATATACTTCTAAGCAATCATTCCAACCCTAATCCTCTTTGGTTGGATGAAGGCATTTCTCTAGCTAGCAGATACAAAAGAAGCTCTGAAGACCTGGGGAAAATTTGTTCGGTTCCAAGATGGTCAAGCTCTATAGTGCTCAATATCTTATCATTTGCAATTTTCTAATGACTTGGCCCAATTCTAGTTGTATGACTTGTATTCATGGACTTGGAAGTAGTGTAGCATATTATTTTATTTATGATAACCATTTATACAATGAAATAATAAATTTTGACATATTCAATGACCATGAGCCCAACTCATATCATAGAACTTTAATTGTAACCGTCAATTTTCTCTTGCATAGAGATCCCATATAATAGAATGCTCAAGGCCAAAAGAACTTAATCTTCAAAAAAAATAAGGATGATCTTTTTCTAAATGATTTAAAAAATAATTTGCTCTATTTACCACATATGAACAATATAGATGACCTCTATCATAACTTTACTATGGTCCTATCATCTTCCATCAACAAGTTATTTATAGAATTTTTAGGTAGAAAGGGAAACATAAGAAACAACACCTGGTATAATAAAGATTGTAATGATGGGAGAAGATAAATTAAAGAAGCTAATGATGAGTCTCTGAAAGTGGAAAATATAAATAAATACAAATCCATAACTAAAAGAAAAAAGAGGCACAATATTCATAAGAGGTAGGAGAATATTTTACACCACTCTAAGGTGGCTCCTAAGAAATTCTGGAGGAAAATTCTAACTATAAAACTAAAGAGAATAATAAGATTAATCTGAAAGACTGGAATTCCTATCTTAAAAATATTTACGAATCCTCGGATTTCATAGATAACATTCAAACCCTCCCCACGACAAAAGAATATTTCTTCTTAGAAGACATTGATGTTTGAGTTAAGCACCTAGAAAATGGAAAATATTTAAGGACATTAAAGGATCTCAAGCAAAATTTTTAAAAATTGGAGGTCATGCCCTCATCCTGCACATACACAAGCTCTTCAATCTAGCTGTTAAGAAAGGGTTCCCTAAACCATGGAATCAAATCCTCATTATTCCTATTTTTAAAAGTGGCGATTCAAATAACCCCTCTAATTATCAAAAGTTATGATTAGCCATCTCTTAGCCAAGTTATATAGAATTATTTTGGAAAATAAAATCAGCATATGGTTAAAAGTGAACGCAAGCGGGCTAAAGGCCGAGTGGGTTTTAGAAGGCATCACTCAACCACGAACCACCTCATCTCACTTAGAGTCATTGCAAAAGAATGTCATAATAATAAGTCTGATCTCTTTCATTTCTTTGTGGAATTTAGGAAAGCTTTCGATACACTGCCTAGAAATAACTTGTGGAATAGGTTAGAAGAGATAAAGGTTCCTTTTGAGTAGAGAGTTGCCACAATAAGGATGTATGAGAATGTTATTGCCAATTTCAATAGCACTGAGGGGTAGTCGTGTTGGTTGTGGAGCTTGATCTTCCTTATTAAGAGTTCGTGTTTCGGTCGTTTCTGGATCCTATCCCATGACAAGGGGGTTTGGGGGGCCTTCCCCCACAAATAAAGTCGCCATGGGGGGTCTAGGGGGGGGCTACTATGTTTTAGGAGTCACCCCTAGCGAGGCTTCAGGGGTAGCACCCTAGTAGCAAAAAATTTGGGATAAATGCCTTGTGGGTGAAAACACAAAGTTGGGTAACAGTTCCGTGAGAATTGGGCACCCGAGAAACATAGCGAAAGCTATTCGATCGAATAACCATATTTATTCGGCCAAATAAATTATTTTATTCGGCCAAATAAATATGGTTATTCGTTCGAATAAGTGAGCCGTTATTCGACCGAATAACATTTAACGGTGAACTGTTAGAAATAATGGAGACCTCGAAATGTGTGCGATGCATAGCCGGCCAGTAAATTTGACCAGTGGTTCTATGTTTATTCGGTCGAACAATTGTTCGGCCCGAACAATTTTTCGGCCGAATAATTGTTAGGCCAAATCATTTTTCTGCATAAAAGCTCGGCTACGGCCCGCATTTGTCATTTTCGCATATGCAGACTACTGGTCCCCACTTGTCTCCCCACCAGCAGCTGCCGGACTCCCTCTTGTCGCCCTGTCTGTTGTTTCCGCCTGTTGGGCCCCCTTTGTTGGCCCCACTGGTTAGACACTACCCCATTGGCCCCGCATTGTTGGCCCCTCTAGTTGGACGTGACCTATTGGACCCCACTGGTTGTTTGACGTGGAGGGTTGTAGAGATATTCCACCCTGTCAACGTGGAGATCGCTACCTTATCGACGTGGTTCTGTTCATAGGTAAGCAGTCGTCGAATTGCATTTTTTTATTTTTCTATTTTTTTTAAATGTTTTGGTTCTATTTTGTAATGTTTGCAGGTTTTGTTGGGCTGGTATGCTGGTTCGGCTTAGTTGGTTTGATCGGATGTGTTCTGTTGTCCCCGCTGGTTGGACTCTACCCTTTTTTCCCCGCTCTATTGGCCCTGCTGGTTGGCCCTGGCCTGTTGGACCCCACCGGTTGTTTGACGTGGAGGTTCATGGAGATCTTCCACCTTTCTACGTGGAGTTCGTCACCTTCTCGATGTGGTTCTGTTCGTGGGTAATCAGTCGATGGTCGATTGCGTTTTTTATTATTTTTTATGTTTTAACAGGTTTTGTTTGTGTGCAGGTTTTGTTGGGTTAGTTTGCTGTGTTTGGCTATGTCGGTTTTGTCTGCTGTCACCTGTTCGGCTGCTATAAATAGGTATGCCGATTTTTTGTTTGTTTGTTTGTTTGTTAGCTTTTATATGTTAACAGGTTGTTTTTAATCACCCAAAGATTATGGCATATTACAAAGCTAGCCATGTCGTTTTTAATTCTTAATGAATTTAGTTCACTTTGGCATAACACACAGAATATTAGTTTCAATGAAACTAGTGATAAAGTTTTTAAAAGAATGTTATACTCATGAAAAATATTCATTTAAATTTACTTAGATAGGAAAACTAGTTAGATAGGAAAAATTAGTTATACTCAAGTTAGATGAGAATGTTAATTAACAAGAATGTTTCTTAATGTTAATAGGAATGTCTCATCATAACTACAAATAGCACTACTTCGAGCTTAATTACATACCAATAAATTATATAGTAGTACTAGATAACCAGCTCTTATTTACAAATACTGAGAGAATAAACAGTACTGAGATTACAAATGTAATAACTAGGATACGTGATAGAGTAGAGCTAGAAAGTATAATATAAAGTTGTTCATTTTACCTACTGATTAATTACATACCACATTACATACCTGACTCTTAAATTTTGCATTTATAGTAAAATACAGTAACTGTCTTGCCGCTAAATACCAAGTCTATACACGCTGACTAAGTCTACTCTCTACTCGAGTACAAGGCATGTATAGTATATAGTACAATAGAAAATACCAAAGATTACAGCAACTAGTAGCATAAATTCTCGTCCGTTAAGAGTATAATTTACTCCATGATGCAATTAAGCTAGCCAGATTGAGTATGCAGCACTTAGACTTGTATCGCGGTAAGCATACTATTTCTAAGTATCCTGTTGGTACTGTTGTAAGCCTACTGTACTAAGCCTTACTAGAATGGCAAATACTGGGTTACATTGCAAGATACCTATTATACATAGGAATTTACCTTTCCGTGCAGCATGATAGTAAACACAAACAACAGAGAATAGTAGCATATATGTTGTCAGACCTCGGTAGTATGGAATTACACGTAAGCTGGTATCGATCATCCTAGTACTCCACCTACTAAATAGTGTTGGACAAACTATTACCACGGGAAATGCTTAGTAGTAGTGCTCCATCAATACCTTTTATAATAGTACAACTACAACCATGAGTAAGCAACTAGAGCTATGAATTTGTCGCAGTGTAATTACAGGAATTGTTTGAACAAATGGTGAAAATATTTTAAAGAGCATCTGGTATATATTGGATTATAATTCACATGTAGGAGACTACTTGCTGCTACAGGATCATGAGCACGTGGCAACCATACATGGAACAAAGCTATTAGGTGTTTTCCATACTAAGAAACACTGCTAGCCCTTAGTAGTTTATCAAAGTTCAATTAACGGATACAACAAGGAAATCTGTTGATCCTAGGTTCAGAGTAGATTACTAACAAGAACAAAGATTAGAGTTTCTCATTCCTATTACTTATATGAAAATAATTAGATGAGAAACTTAATGTTACTTGAGTATAACATTCTTGTTAATTTCATTAATTTCTTAATTTTAACAGGAATGTCTCATTCCTGTTAATTAGATGAGAATGTTATACTTAAGAAACTAGTGATAAGCAATGTTGATAATATATATTGAACCATTAAGTTTTGTTTTACATAGATACATATTAGTTTTACAATCAGTTTAAAGGAAGCCGAAAGGGTGTAAAATCTCGTAGACATAAGATTCAAACTTCATAAAAACAAAGAAAAACAAAAGTAGTAAAATAACCTTTGACCATATCCATGGTGAAATGAATCTGTTGAAGGAGTTGGGCATCTAGATACAATGTCTATAGGCCAGTGAATAAGAAAGACTAATTGTAGAAAACTCTACCTTGGGTTCGAGACTAATTGTAGAAAAACTCTACCTTGGGTTAGATTTTACTTAGTTTAAGAAACTAAAATCTATGTTTGAATAGAGGTATCGAGTAGGCTAAATGTAATTCTGGCAATTACACACAACATATTTGACATAAAACATGGCTGTTGACCTTGATAGGAGATAAAGAACAAAAATACATTATCACAAATAAAGTCCAGAATTAATAAGTTTTGATTTATAGAGATATTATCAGTTGATAGCAAGTGTTGTAAAATATAGCAGACTAATGAAGCATATATGATTCATCTAGTGATTAAAATGTAGTATTTTCAAAGGGCATTTGCACACATATATCAGTCAAGCATCATATCAAAGTATTCACCAAGTCATTGTAACTGTGTTTACTAGCTCCTTGGAGTCAAATTTACATTTCAAATCCCTATTATCTATGAACCATTCCCAACTTAAAGCCATGATTAGCATTGTGGTATCACTACATAAGATAGTTTACTTGACTATTTTCTATCACCACTATGCAACTTAAAAGGATTCGAAACCATGAATATAAGGAGAGCAATGAATAGCTAGTTTCTTGAATTCAACTTAAATAGCCCTAAATTTAATTTAAATAATCCATCCATTCAATAATGTAGATGTTTTTATCCATCATATTGTTTCCCTAACAAAGTAAACTGAAATACTTTTCTTTAGCATATTGGTTGCAAGAACATATCATCTAATTAACAAAACTGCTTAGATAGGGACATATCATCTAATTAACAGAGTTCTCATAATTGACATTACAAAATGCCCCTAGAGCTTATGTGAAATAAATCCATCATTTAGTTATCATTATGTTAATATTTAGCGAAATAAGTTTATTCATTCAAACTCTTAATTAAATCAGGGACATAAAAAATAAGTAGGGGTTGGGGGCAAGCATAATTAAATTGGGGACACCAACACTCCTAAGTATACTATGCCCACCTTGGAAAACATGCCTACTCAATTTATACCTACCTATGCTCTTTGTGACCTAATCATCCAAGCCACAAATAATTTCCATTCACTCCCCTAGAATTATGGGAGCTTATCTACCCCAAAGAGGAATATTCTTATAACTCTACCCTTGTAGTGGAGATCACTCTACTTAACTCTTATTAATATTTAGTAGTATATTGGTAGTTATCATTTATCATTGTAGATAATATTTGGCTTATATTATATTAGTAGCTATTATATTTGAGATATCATTAATACTTTAAAGATAGTAGAAAACCTTGTTGGTGGTTACTTTTATTAATATTTGGCTTATATCTAGGTCCTTATTTAAGAACTTAGTTTCTTTAGCAGCTAGGTCTTAGAATTTGTAGAATTAACATGTAGAATTTGAATATGTAATGAGTTGATAGTTGTGTAAGTGTAGATATCATATCAAATGGAAAGAGAGGAGTCTTCGAGGCAAAAGCATAGGAGGTTATCACGTTCTTTGATAGTTGGTGTCTGAATTGATAATCGAAGGTTGTCGACTTCACCTTGGGATTCAAGCTTATTGTACAGTTCACATTAATCTGATCATTGGTGAGGCGATAGGGGTACAAATGATTCCCCTTTATCTTTTGTGGGATAACGTCAATCTCGACCTTCTGTCGGTATGAAAATTAATGTTTTAATACATGTATCATTTGTATTTTGTGTGTTCAAAAAGTTTGTACATGTTTACACACAACTCTGTTTGTATTTGAAGCATAGCATGGTTCAGAAGAGGCTCATAATTCTACAGAGAGGGAGGAAGATCGAGCAAGGGAGACAGACGTGGGTGCAAAGCAAGGTTCCCAAGAGGCTCGTCATTCTACACAGAGTGACGAAGGTCGAGCCACGACGCAATATGTTGAACTAGCCGAGGGTTGCACACCCATAACGACTTATCCATTTTATTTACCTAAGGAGCTTCCATGGGAAAGTGGTCTTCAACAAACGACCCTTGAAAGCTGTAGATCTCACTATGACAAGCTACAACGTGATATTTCTAGTTTGGATCTCTCTCCAGAGAACAAACACAGTTTAGAGATGGTTTTGCGATCATTACAAAAATTCATTGAGGTATATGAGGATCTTGGACCAACAACAAATGGTTTTGTTGACTTGATGCGGAGAAGAAAGGCCCAAATGATGGGTCTAGACAAGTGGGCTGTTGTAAAGGAGAGAGTGACCAAAGAACAGGCCAACTCAATGTTTAACTTCAAAGAGGGCCTAAAGCGAAAAATGTTGAAAGTGCAATATTTTAAGCACCCTGAACTTGCACATCATTTATATGATCGGTTCCTTGTAGCCTATGGTTGGTTGCCATGGAATGATGAGGTTTCTAATTATTTTGTCATTTTTTTTATGTTGAGTTTTTTTTAAATATGAAGCTAGTCTATACTGATATTCATTATGAATTTTATGGAGTTGGAAAGGGGCGAATATACAATCGAAAAGGTGCTCTTAGGGATCCCACTACTCTTCAAACTCCACCTCAGATATCTCGCCCACCTAGGCTTGTGACTTACAAATCAGAGATGGATCCCACATAACAACTTGGGACAGCTGCAAGGCATTCTATTGCTGAAGGTTTAACGACGGCATTTGTAGGAGTTGATGTGGGATTGATTCGAGAGAGGGCTTGAGCCACTATTCATCAAAATTTTGTTTACAAAATGGATGATGAGTTAGATGTAATGAGCATTGAAGATCTCAAGGCTTATGCTAAGGTTTGTCGTGATATAGCTTCGGATGTCCTATCCAATGACACATCGAGTTTAGGAGAGGTTTGTATACTTTCAATCTATTTACTTTTTTTATTCATTTTGAATTGAACTTTTTGTTACATTATATCTATGTATGATATTATGCCTTTTTTATGTATAGTAATAAATACATTACGTAAATGTTTATTGGTTGCAGTTTTCTAGAATGTTGAATGAACATAATTTTCGAGTCTCCACTAGTGAAAATGTAGAAAATGTAGAAGAGCATCTTGGAGAGGTATATTTATTATTTACATATTTATATTTATGTTTGAAAGATATTTTATCCTATTTTTGAATTTCAATTTATCTATGTATCTTATTGTTAATTTGACTAATCCGTGCAGGCTACTTTAGATTCGATATTTTTAGATGATTTTCCATCTCTTGTGAGTTAATGATTTTAATTATTTTTTTCGGTTTTAAGTTAATTGTTTAATTTTAGTTTTCTTTGCTTGCACTATGTTTTATTTATTAACAAAATTTAAATTTTAGGGAAGAGAACATATGGAAATTAGCAGTGAAGATATAGGTTCCTTGATAAATGTGGATATTGGCACCGAGGTAATTTTGTTCATAATTGAACTTTTCTCTGATATATAAGTTTAATATTTTAATTTTTTGAATTTAGTTTAAAATTGTTTAAATAATTTATGAGATTCATGAATTGCTTTGATACATGTTGCAGTTTGGGTCTCTTCGATCTCTTTGAGGCAAAGGGAAGACTCAAGTGGAGGATAGTGGTGGACTTGCATTTAGAGAATTTGAGGTAATTTTGTTAATAATTGAATTGTTCTTTGATATAAGTTTAATATTTTAATTTTTTGAATTTAGTTTAAAATTGTTTAATTAATTTATGATATTCATAATCTTCTTTTATACATGTTGCAGGTTGGGTTGAGTCCAAGGGAAGACCCTAGTGGAGGATAGTGGTGGACTTCCATTTAGACAATTATTTACATTGCTATTTTTTTGTTGATATATATATTGTAGTTGTTTTGGACATCGAGGAGATTTATTTTTGAATTATACATATGTACATTGAACTCACATGTTCATGAATGTTTTTTTTGGATTATATACATGTAGGTTAAGCGAATATCCCCAGTTTTCTTCCTAACTAGAACCAAATTGGACACCCATTGTGAATAACGAATAGGATAAAAGACCCTTGAGGCTTCCATTTTATCTAATTCTACCCTTATTGTCTGTTCCAACGTGGGGTTGTTCTTTCTTTGTTTTTGCTTATGAGGTTTTAAATAAGGAATTAATGGTATGGCATGAACTATTTCATTCATATTAAAAACCTTAAGGTCCTCGTAGGACCAAGAAAAAACATCTTTGAATTCTAACAAAATTTTTGTGAACTTGGTGAACTCCTCAGAAGGACATTGCGACCCTATATAAACCATCTTTGGACATTCTTTGGTTCCCAAATTTATAGGGGTAGTTTCTTGCACCTTTCTAACAGACTCACTACTAACCTTAGGTGAGGATGTAAGAGCATCATTGGAATAAAACATGGATTCCAACACTGATAACCCATGGGGTATCTTATTTGTTTTTAATTGGATTATATTCCCAGTTTCCTCCTCTACCTCATGGCATGTATGCAAGTCTTCAAATTCCCCTTTGTTTTGGAGGAACCTACAAATTTGTTCATCGGAGTAAAAAAAATCAGAGTATCATTCCTAAATAATTTGGCAACCATGGATGGCCTCTTGACACCTGCAAATTTTATCCATGCTGGAATCTTCCATCCTATGATAAACCATCACAAGTGCCATGGGGGCCACAAATACCAAAGCAAATGATGACATGACATTCCATTGTTTTTTCAAAGTCTTTTCTCAGATATCTTATCATTTCAAAGATATTATTGTAATATTTTATTTCATGCAAAGGACAAATATTTAATTCTGAAATTAGTTTTTGGAAAGTCAAAAATATTTGAATTGTCACACTTGTCACTTTCCCAAAAGTGACATGTGTCATGTAAACCCTAACACTAGCCTCAATTCCTATATAATGAGGAGGGTCTTTTGTAAATATTCAGAACTTGAAGGAATATAACTAAGTGCTGCTAGTTTTCATTCGGGGGTCTTAGAATACACTTGCTTGTTCTCATTTATAGCTGTTGGGATTAGTTTGTATGCATGATAAGGGTTGGGGGACAATTATAGTTTCTAAATGTTAGCTATCTGTTATGGGATTGGTTAACTAGGTGCTATTTGTTGTTTCCTTGGGTTTATTTGCTATTTCTTAACTCTTAACAATCATTGCCTTTGTTTATATGGATATTTGTGCAGGTTTTCTGAATCAGGAGGAGTACTTGTCCACTTGATGTTGGAAGTTTAGGACAACCCTTAAGTCACCCTATCCTTGATGGTTTGAGTGGTCATTCTCTTTCCCTTTGACTTGTTTAATTGTATGTAAGAATTTATGTTATTTTTCATTTTTTTTCATACTTAAAATTCAAAAGTTGTTGCCTAGTTTAAGCCCCTTTACGCGGTTTCCCTGGATGCTCTTCTTGAGCATTAGGGAACCATCTCAAGACCTATTTGAGGCATTAGGAAAAATAGGGAAGAAAATAAAAAACATAGGAAAGCTTTAGAATTCTTAGTAATTTTCAAGTATTTTTACCATTCTATACATAACTGATGTAGGAGCATCGGAGCCTAGGAAGATCAGTCTAAGTTAATCAACTTAAGGGAGCCAACAAGCGGGGGTGTTGATGACCACTGGTGCAGGAAGCAGGTTGACTTGTCGAAGTCAACAAGTCGAGCAGGAGTAGTCGGTATGTGACCAACCGGAGCAGCGCACAACAGATGTTGTGATGAGTCTAGAGTCGATAGATTATGGTCGACAGACGACAGGTGAAAGCGAGACATTGGGTAGTTGATGAGTGGTCGAACTACGACTTGATAGGTTTGGCAGAGCCAAGCGTGGAGGAAGTGGAGGAATGGCAAACTGCTGGGGATAAGGATTGAGCCAACCGAAGGGTCGAGATGTGACCAACTACTATAGAAAGGTCGAAAGAGCAGGAAGTCAAGAGGACTGTACCTAGTAGCTGTTCGGGGTAGCGGAGGAAGTTAATATAGTTAATGTAGGTAGGTGAAGGACATGACAGATGTCATCACAAACAAATACTGTGCAGCACGGCTGGGAGCTGATAGTCGCAGGTCTGCAGGATTTGGAAGGATCGACGGACAGGAGGATGCGTGTCTCAGGGATTGCAGTGTCTCGGGGACAGCAGTAGAAGGGTAGAAGACAGAGGAGAGGATTCAGTTCAGGGGCTTTTTGGGTCAGTAGCATCAAATATCCAAGGCTGTATTGGGAGCGACCGAAGAGTCACACAAACTGATAACAAAGGGTGAGATCAAGCCATAGCTCAGCGTTCCGTAGGAACTAGGAGAGGGTGAGGTCAACCCACAGGGAGAACACACCACAGTTACTTCTAAATTGTAACGGTTGAGGCCGACAGTAGTTAGTCATTTAATTTCAGTTATTCCTCATTGTAACCGATTTTAGAGAAGTAATACAAGCCACTTCTGACATCCTGTCTTATACCTTGTTCATGTAAGCATTGTGGTATGTGTCGTGTGAATTGTTAAGCAAGAACCTTATTCCAATAGGTGACTTGCATCAGTTGGTATCAGAGCCTGGAAGCGAGTCCGGTTGTGAAAGACGACGATACCAACCTGACTTGCATCAGTTGGTATAAGAGCGGCAGAGGAAATACTGTGCCCATACGTAGAGGACGTCGGTGATATTGAGCCTACATGCACGGTGAACAACTTCAACTGACGTTGGGGAGAGTTGTCCACGACTTGTTGAAAGTCCGATTGCGATTAGACGTGTGAGAGTTTCAGCTGAGGTTGAAAATGGCTCACAGAGGCATTAATGTCTGTGGATGAAGAGCGCGTGGCGCAGCAGCCATCACAGTAGATCATGAGATGTTCGATGAATGCGTCTGAACGATGCAAACTTTGACCAATGAAGTCGCAACGATCAAAGAAGGCCAAAGGCGTGGTTGTATTCATGATGCGCTATACCACAGCGATGAGGAGGTCAAGGAAGTGGAAGCTAGGGAAAAAGTAGCCGATGAACCAGAGGAGAAAATCATCAAGCTTCTGACGGGTATGAGAGGTCGGATGAAGATAGACGTGTGTGCCTACTCAGGAATCCTGGATCCAGAATACTTGATCGACTAGTTCAAAGAGATGGAGAAATACTTTGACATAGAGCAGATTAAGGACCCTAAACGGGTTAAGACTGCATGTTTGAGGTTGAAAGGTCATGCCTCATTATGGTGGGATAACGTACAGGCTAACAGAGTCAAGAAAGGAAAGGAGAAAATCAAGTCTTCGGACAGGATGGTCGCCAAGTTAAAGGGTAAGTTCTTGCCAAATGACTATGTAATTGCCTTGTTAAGGATGTTGCAAAACTTTCGACAAAAAGAGATGATCGTGAAAGAGTACACTAAAGAGTTCTACTGATTGTTGATTCATTCAAGACAAACCGACGAAGGAGAAGAAGAAGTCGCTAGATATGTGAGCGGCTTGAAATATGCCATCCAGGACGAATTGATCATATCGAGATTCAGAGCGGTCAGTGAAGCCTACCAGTTAGCTCTGAAGGCAGAAAAGAAACTGTCGAGGAAAACCGCGACGACCAAAGGAAGAATTACTGGTCGAAGCATGAAGATTGTTTCTGCGAAAGGCCAAAGTAGCGGTTATAGAAAGGAATCAATCGAAGAAACCCGTCGAGCGGAAGGGATAGCGACAAAGGAAAAAACGCAGGAGAACCGACGTAATGGCCGTGAGGCTCGTGGTCGAGGTGCGTATGGTCGAAGTGGTCCATCCGACAGAAGAGGAGCTAACAGATCAGCCGTAATCTATTATAAGTGTTGTGGAGCAGGACACAAGGCATATGAGTGCCCAAAGAATCTACATGCTGGAGAGGAGTCGAAACCCAGACATCAAAGAGATGAGCAAACTAACAAGAGGGAAGAATCGACATCCGACAGCAGTGGAGGTGAGAAAAGAAATAACTGAAATCTGACAGTTCAGAGAGACTTGATCCAAGAATATCAACGCAACGCGACAGAGCCGGCACAATGGAAGCGATCTTTCGAATGAAGGTACGGATCGACGGATGGCATTGTAAAACCATAGTTGATGGTGGAAGCATGGAGAATCTTGTGTCGACAGAAGTTATCGACAAGATTGGGTTGAAGTGTTGGGAACACCCACACCCATACAAGATCTCATGGTTTCAGAAGGGACACCATGTCAAGGTGACGAGACAGTGCCTGATCAACTTCCGAGTTGAAGAACTTGAAGATAGTGTACTGTGCGACGAAGTCCCAATGGATGCATGCCATATGTTGTTAGGAAGGCCATGGAAATATGATCGGAAAATGATCTATGATGGCAGAGGCAACACAGTCATCATGTGCAAAAATGGCATGAAAATGACTCTTAAACTGAGGTTGGAGGAGCAAGTCGACAGTAAGCATGGTGAGAGAAACCTTTGGGAAAAGCGAGTGTTGATGATCACTACGAAAGAATTTCTCGCAGAAGAAGAGAGACAGTCAGAATGTTTCTCGATCATTCCAAAAGGACCATATGTCGAAAGAACGACCAGGCAGGAGGATATTCCGGTCAAAATCGAGAAGTTGCTTGAAGAATTTTGCGACATAATAGTTGATGAGAGACTGACGGGACTGCCGCCGACAAGGAGCATATCCCATCAAATCGACTTGATTCCAGGGTTAAGTCTACCAAACAAAGCACCATATAGGATGAGTGCAACGGAAGGTCAAGAACTCAACCGATAGGTCCAAGAGTTGTTGGACAGAGGGTTAATTAGAGAAAGTATGAGCCCGTGTGCGGTACCAGCGGTATTGACGCCAAAGAAGGGTGAAAAATGGACAATGTGTACAGACTCCAGAGCCATCAACAGGATCATGATCAAGTACCGGTTTCCATTGCCGAGAATGGATGACTTAATGGATTTCCTGAGTGGAGCAACATACTTCAGAAAGATAGACCTGAAGAGTGGTTATCACCAAATTCGGGTCAGAGAAGGAGATGAGTGGAAGACAACATTCAAGACGAAGGAAGGGATGTACAAGTGGTTAGTCATGCCATTCGGGTTGACTAATGCACCCAGCACATTCATGCAGTTGATGAATGAGGTGCTCAAACCATTCTTGGGAAAGTTTTTCGTAGTCTATTTAGACGACATTCTGATTTCCAGTCGAACCAAGGTGGAACACTTGGGACACATTCTACAACTGTTACAGAGATTGCAAGAAGATAAGCTAATGGTGAACTTGCAAAAGTGCTTCTTCATGAAGAAGGAGTTAGTGTACTTGGGGTTTGTGATCTCGAGTAAAGGGTTGGTGATGGACCCAAAGAAGGTGAAGGAAATCGTTGATTGGCCGGAACCGACAAGTACGACTGGAGTAAGGAGTTTCCATGGACTTTCTAGTTTCTACAGGAAGTTCATTCGGGGATTCAGTCGAATCTACGCAACGTTGATAGAGTGCATGAGAAAGGGGTAGTTCAAGTGGACGAATGCTACCCTGGAAGCTTTCAACAAGTTGAAGGAAAAGGTCACTGAGAGCCCGGTGTTAGTGCTCCCAAACTTTAACAAAGTTTTCCAGGTCGATTGTGATGCGAGTGGGACGACAATTGGAGCTGTGTTGAGCCAGGAAGGTCAACCAATTGCATTCTTTAGTGAAAAGATGAATGGAGTGAAGTGGAAGTATTCATTCTATGACCAGGAATTTTATGCTATCGTCCAAGCGTTGAAAAAGTGGAGGCATTATCTATTGCCCAAGGAATTTGTGTTATATACAGATCACCAAGCACTAAGGTATCTAAACACATAGGCAAAATTAGACCAGCGACACATGAAATGGGTGGAGCTACTTCAGAGATATACATTCATGTTACAGCATAGGTCGGGCAAGTCGAACAAAGTTGTCGACGCCTTGAGTAGAAGAGTTGCATTGCTAAACACAGCAACAGTTCAGGAAATAGGGATAGAGTCGGTAAAATCAGAGTATGAGGCCAACCTGGATTTTGCGAAAGCATGGAAGGCTTATCGTGAACCTTGGAGTACCGACAGGACTCCATATTTGAATTATTTCATTCAAGAAGACTATCTGTTCAGGGGAAGTCAGTTGTGTATTCCCATAGGATCAGTAAGAGAGAACCTAATCCATGAGTTGCATAGCGGCGAGTTAGCAGGTCATTTCGACATCAACAAGACTAAAGCATTGTTCGAGGAGAAGTATTTCTGGTCGGGAATGACGATAGATGTAGGAAAGTGGGTTCGACAATGTCGAGTTTGTCAATTGGAAAAAGGGAGAAGTCAAAACACAGGGTTGTATTCACCATTACCAGTACCAGATACCCCTTGGGAGCATCTTAGCATGGATTCATGTTAGGATTGCCGAAGACACAACAGGGAAGCGACTCAATATTGGTTGTAGTCGACAGATTTTCAAAGATGGCACACTTCATTCTATGCAAAAAGACAAGTGATGCCACAGGGATTGTTGTACTATTCTTCAAGGAGATAGTCAGATTACACGGGTTGCCAAAGAGTATCACGTTAGATCGAGATACCAAGTTTATGGGTCATTTCTGGAGAACCCTATGGAAGAAATTGGACACGAAGTTGCAGTTTAGCTTGGCGCATCATCCTCAAACAGATGGACAGAATGAGGTTGTGAATAGAAGTTTGGGAAACCTTCTGAGATGTCTAGCAGTAGATAGACCCAAGTAGTGGGAAAATGTGTAAGCACAGGCAGAGTTCGCGTACAACAATTCTGTGAATCGGTCGACAGGTTTGAGCCCATTCCAGATTGTTCAGGGGAGAATCCCACATGGAGTGGTGGATTTCATCGAGTTGCCGACATAAATAAGAAATAGCGCGGATGTAGAATCCTTCGGAGAACACATGCATGAAGTCCATGAAAATGTGCGGAAGCGCATATAAAAGAGTAACACGTCGTATAAGTTGAGAGCCGACTAGAGGAAGAGACTACAGTCATTCCGAGAAGGGGACTTGGTCTATGCATACTTGCGGAAAGAGAGATTTCCAATAGGTACGTACAACAAGCTGAAGCTGAATAAGATTGGACCGTGCAATATTCTGAAGAAAATATCGGACAACACTTATGTGTTGGAATTACTAGATGACTTGAACATCTCAACAATGTTCAATGTCTATGACCTATACAAATTTGAAGAAGGGTCGAGCAGCGGAAGCGAAGAGGTGATAAGCATCGACTAGACAAGCCAGATTCCAAACTGACACAAAGAAGAGATCGCAGAAATCATCGAAGAACGCGAGATTGGTCGAACGCCTAGCTCACAGAAGAAGGAATACTTGGTGCGATGGAAGGATGATGAGTTGCAGGAAGCAACATGGATTTTCGAAGAAGAGTTCTGGAAACTGACGGAGCAGTCAAATTCTTTTTCACCTAGGGAGTCTGATGCAGGAGCATAGGGGCCTAGGTAGATCAGTCGAAGTTAATCGACTTAAGGGAGCCGACTAGTGGGGGTACCGATGACCACTGGTGTGGGAAGTAGGTTGACGTTTTGAGGTCAACAAGTCAAGCAGGAGTAGTTAGTATGCGATCGACCAGAGCAGCACACAACGGATGTTGTGATGAGTCGAGATTTGACAGATTATGGTCGATAGACGATAGGTGAAAGCGAGACATTGGGTGGTCGATGAGTCACTGAACTACAACTTGACAGGTTTAGCGAAGCCAAGCGCGAAGGAAGGGGAGGACTGGCGAACCGCTAGGGATAAGGAATGAGCCAACCGAAGGGTCAAGATGTGACTGACTACTATAGCAGGGTTGGAAGAGCAAAGAGTCAAGAGGACTATACCTAGTAGCCGTTCGGGGTAGCAGAGAAAGTTAATACAGTTAATGCAGGTAGGTGAAGGACATGACAGATGTAATCACAAACATAGACTGTGCAGCACGGCTAGGAGCTGATAGTTGTAGGTCTGCAGGATTTGGAAGGATCAGTGGACAGGAGGAGACATGTCTCAGGAATAGCAGTAGAAGGGTAGAAGACGAAGGAGAGGATTCAGTTCAGGGTATTTTTGGTTAAGTAGCATCAGAGAGTTGAGTCTGTATTGGGAGCGACCGAAGAGTCACACAAACTGATAACAGAGGGTGAGATCGAGCCATAGCTTAGCATTCCGTAGGAACCAGGAGAGGGCGAGTTTGGCACATAGGGAGAACACACGACATCTACTTATAAATTGTAATAGTTGAGGATGACAGTAGTTAGTTATTTACTTTCAGTTATTCTGCATTGTAACCGATTTTAGAGAAGTAATATAAGCCACTTCTGGCATCCTATCTTATACCTTGTTTGTGTAAGCATTGTGGTATGTGTCGTGTGAATTGTTAAGCAAGAACCTTATTCTAGTAGGGTGACTTGCGTCAATAACCCACAATACTAAAACCTTGCACACACTACTTTGATTAATTTCTAGCATTTTCATAATTTTAAATTTTACATTTTTTAATGACAAACTAGCCCACTAACCAAGGAACTAGTTGGCTCTTTCCTCGCCCATGGTAGCTTTGCCGCCCGTGAGGGAAACCAGTCCCATTCCTTGGGATGGCTAATTTAGTTTTGGTACATACTTGCTTGTTTTTTTATTGTTGTTTGATGAATTTTATTTATTGACGTGTTCTCTTACAGCTCGCACCCCAAGAGGGTTAATTCACAAAAGCGAAACAGGAAAAGCAAAAAACGCAAAACAAAACAAAACGCAGGGGTCTACCCCACCAAACAAAAAAAGAAAAAAAGAAAAAAAGAAAAAAGAAAGCAACGCTAAAAACTAAGCAGGGGTCTGCCTCATTCACAAAAATAAATTACTATGTATATATATATATGTATACTTGAAGTTCGTGATAGGGTGTATTATTATATGTATGTAGTTTAGATTTCAATTTTGCAGTTTAGACCAGGAGACCCCCTTGTCAAAGCAAGCGGTGATCTTGCCATGTGGATGGTCTGGTCCTTTCATTTCAATCATTTCAATTTTTCTAGAACTCTAAGTGTCAAAACTAGGGAATCCTCAGTCAGGTACCCCTCGTTGTTGGTCTCTTAAGTGTCGGTCAGTGAGTATTTTACATTTTCTTGAAACAAAAAATACTACGCTAGTGACGAGGAAGGGTCAACCCCTCTCCTTCTGAACTACATGAGGTATTTGTGGGATACTATGCTAATGACGAGGAAGGGCCAACCCCTCTTCCATTGAATTGCATGAGGTATTCCAGTTTCATCCAACTAATTTCCCACACACTCTCTTACACCTAAGGTGACCTTAGCAATAAAAAGGGTGTGAGCCTGCTCGGGAGGACCTTCAGAATGGTATGGTCAACCTTTTGCATGCTTGATTAATAAACTAAAAGCTTGATAAATACATTAATTGAGTCAGTCTTTTGTCAGTCCTCACTTCCTCACACTTTCAGTTATCCTACCCATTTTCATTTTTTTTTGGCCTCTGGGCCATCCTGAAAATTGTTAGAGGTTAAAACCCATTTAGGTTGATCCAAGGAGGGGTTATTTCCAAGTCCCTTGCCTCTCTTTCTTTTCCCCTTTTACCACCTTTGACATACGCTCATCTTAGGTGCGGGTAGCTTTGCCTTGTGCATAGCTACCAAAGAGGCTTGTAACCGGCATGACTACCGGATAGGTTGGATCCATCCTCACAGACAGATTTTGCTTATACCATTTAGGAATGTTAAGAATGAATGTTAGAAATGTTAAGGATTAATGTTAGGAAGTTTTGATAGAAATGTTAGGAATGTTACGAATGAATGTTAGGAATGTTAGGAATGAATGTTAGGAAGTTTTGATAGGAATGTTAGGAATGTCAAGAATGAATGTTAGGAATTTTTTATAGGAATGTTAGGAAGTTTTGATAGGTGCAATCTAATGTTAGGAATGAAAAACTATGAGTTTAGATGTAAAATATTTTCAACGTTGAGATGTAAATAATGATAGGAATGTTAATAATAAATGTTAAGAAGTTTTGATAGGTGCAATCTAAAGTTACGAAAGTTAAGAATGAGTGTTATGAGTGTTAGGAATGTTAAGAATGAATGTTAGGAATGAATGTTATGAAGTTTTGATAGGAATGTTAGGAATGTTAAGAATGAATGTTAGGAAGTTTTTATATGAATGTTAAGAATGAATGTTATGAAGTTTTGATAGGTGCAATCTAATGTTAGGAATGAAAATCTATGAGTGTAGATGTAAAATATTTTTAGTGTTGAGATGTAAATAATGATAGAAATGTTAGGAATGTTAAGAATGAATGTTATGAAGTTTTGATAGGTGCAATCTAATGTTACGAATGAAAATCTATGAATGTAGATATAAAATATTTTTAGTCTTGAGATGTAAATAAAATTTAGTGAAGGTTTCTCAATTTTTAACTAATGATTCATATTTTCAATGTTCAGGTACCACACTTTTGTTAGTTGGTGAACTATAGATGCGGTTGAAATCATGGCAAATGGGGATTTAACAATTTTTTTTTTTTTTAATCATAAGTTAGGATTCCCAGATTGTGAAGCTTATGCTAAATTAGAGCAATGATTTTAGACAACAATTTGATTAATTTTCATCGGTTTGTAAATAATCATTGCTCTAATTTAGCATAAGCTTCACAATCCTGGAATCCTTGCTTGTGATTAAAGATCAAATGATCGTTATCTTTGTTTGTCATGATTTCAATTATGTGAACTTACACAAGTGATATTATCCTTGTGCAAAGTTCTAAAAAACTCATGGATCATATTTATATGAATTGTTTAGCCCACCACAAAGATAATAATGGATCAACCCATTTTAATGGATCAAGAATAATAGTTTTCCATGATTAAATACATTAGAGAAGCATGAAATGGATCAGATGAATACAAAAGTAAATATTCGAGGTAGAGTGTGGGGACAGCCACATCTGTTATCTCATCCCTTAAGTGGTCTAATAGACATATGGGGACCCGAATAAAGTACTTTAGACAAACTTTAAAACAAAATTGCACATTAAATACAACATTCCATATCTAGCTGAAATATAACATTTTTCAACTTTTTCCAACTTTTATTGAAGTTTTCATTACCAAATAATTATTGAATTGATTTGAACATGCTAAAATATAATCATTTAAACTCTTATTCTAGTTCCCATTCAAGATCATAGTCATAGTTCAAAGAAAAAGATATATTGTACACAACATTTGACATGCACAAAAACATCGATCAATTAATTTTTGATATAGTTAAAACCATCGCAATGGAATGCCGTCCTCAATTATCCGTTCATGGTCATATTTGAACAGTTTCCATTTTCTAGTTTTTAATTTTTTTTTCAATGGAACTTGTACCAATTTTATTCGAGATGCACATATAAAATGAATATATTGACAACATATAACATCAAGTTCATAATCCTGAAAGTAGACATAATTTTCAGTCATATGGGTCTACTGAAAAAAAATAGCCTTTTAAAATGATGAATCCTCTCTAGTATGTAAATCTGTTGTCATCGTATTCCTCCAATAAATTATTCTTTCTTTCAGTGCATCACATCAAATAATATTCTACATTTTCATTGTTATCTAAAGGTGAAATCACAATGGAAACATCTCCTGTGCAAATTACAATTGGCGTCAGGGTTTTTAAATCAATTAAATTGACTATACAAATAAGGTGATGGACAACAATGAACAATCAACAAAGAAGTTGTAAGTTCATTACCTTCTCTAACAAGATATGAAATTCTATCGCCATCAGATGATATTTCTATTTCTTCTAATTCTAATTCTTCTACGCTTGCTAGCAGCATTTTCCCCTTTGGATTAATCTCTATGTGTTTCCAATGTTTTACGTAGTTGTTCGTTATGTTTTCACAAACTTCTGTAGATTCAACATTTTCAGTGCAAATATGACAAAAGCATGATTGCTTTCTACTGTCAAATGCAAACACTTTTTGGAAGTATTTTGTTTGAATAGAGTGAAAATCTCTAGTCCCATGTATGGTGCTAGCTTCGTATGGTATTGATCTATCTATACCTTGGACCCAATCAAGCCAAAAAAACCTACACAATAAATGATAAATCACAAATGACAACTTTTAATGTTAGTGTAAATATACTTAAATGTTAATGTACATTTTTTTTAAATTGACAATTAATATAAATTAAAAAATTCGTGTACATACCTACGGACATCCTTTGAATGTTGATTATAATCATGGCTTAGATGTAATTTACACCACTGGACAACCTCTACAGCTGAATGAAATCGTGCAGAAGAATGGTTCATTTGCCATATTCGAAGTGCTCTTTTTACGCATGCTCCTGCACCATCATGTTTACCTTTTCCATGTCCAGTTTCAAAGAAATTCCAATGATGTTTAATGTTCAATGATTTATGAAGTCGACATAACCAAAAAAATGATTGTGAAGATTTAAATTGTCCCGCACATCCATGCGACCATATCCAATGTTCATTGAATTTAACTTCACGTCGTTTTAGTGAATAATAGAAAATATTTTCAATACAATGCTGAACAAAATGTGTATCGTGTGTACGATCATCGCTTATATAAAAGTGATATTCTTTAACCACATCTTGATTGTCACATGTGCTTTCAATGCCATCAACATCCTGTTGAGAATTTCTATATAGAACATGTACAAATATCGAAACTTGGTCAGAATGATATTATTCACTTTGTATCTCTTTTTGTGCAGCAAATGTGTAGTTTTCTGCAAAATCAACCATAGACAAAATTGTTCTAGGTGGAAAAATTTCACAAGACTGTTTGAATTGAAGGTATTACCATCGTGCTCTATGTGAATGCTTGGTGTAATTATAAATTTCACTTTCAAATTTCTTGAGAAAATATGTCACACATATTTTATCTTCTCGCAAATCAATTTTTTTGGAATGTGCATCACTAGAACTTGTAGCATAATTGATGTATTTATATCTTCTCCAATCAATGGTTACATTAGACAGAGACTGATCATTATTGATAGGATACTTATTGCGGAATAAAACCATATTTCCACAATGATGACAATGTTTTCCTTTGACACATTTCTTATTATAAAATACTTCATCGTGATTTTTCTCACATAAAGTTTGAGATATGAATTCACGTATTGTGGGCCGAGGTGATAAATTTTTCCAAAACATTTTACCAAATTCAAGAAACGTGTCGTAATATAATTGAAATTGCACATGATAACGGAAACAACATGTGTCACATATAGTAATAGGTCTAACATACCATGGTTTTTTGTTGCACAAATATAGTGATTGACATATTAATTCCACGATGATCCTCCTTGAATTTATTGAACAATTGTACTTGTGTCATTTCCATTATATGTTTTGGACGAATTTCATATACATTTCGTGATACTCTTTGTCGTATCACATCCCTTGAATTTGGTGAAACTTGAGCAAGTTCCAACCAATATTTCTGTACAATTTCTTTAACACCTTCTCCCATTCTATCTTTGTAAGGATGTCTACAAATAATTTTCCTGCAAGCAAGTTCATCATTTTCATCTATTTGCATTCTGAATTTGCTATGTTTGTATAATGTCTTTCTTGAGGTTCCAATTGCTTTTGCTAGTTGTGTTGTCAAACGATTTTGTCTAGTACTAGCTAAAACAATTGCTGTCTGAATTTCTCTACGTGCAACACTGGTATCTTTCTTCCTGGATTTTCCAAATTTTATTATTGCATCACCTATATTTTCTATCACATTATGTTTCAATTTTGACTCTTTTGTCTCCTTGTGAATACCCAATAATGACGTAGCACCTTCTAACTTTTTGGACACTAATAAACATCTCAAAATTTGTGCTTGTCCTGCTATTGAATAATCCTTGAGAATATCATCATAAGTTTTTGTAACATGATATCGTGCAACATGTATGGGTATTTTTTCTCCATATTTGTCGCAATCAATGTATTCTAACATTTCATCATCAATGGTGAAAGTACCTATACATTAAGTTAAATTTAATTTAACATATATTCAAAAATACAATTCATTTTAAAAAATGAATTTGGAAAATACATAACATATACATACCAGGTCCAATTTCTGGATGTTGAATTTGATCTTCAATATTCACTTCATTGACATTAGCATGTAAATCACTATTTACATCTTCAACAATGGTATCTTCAACTTCAATTTGTTCTTCTTGTACTCTATTTTCAACTTCCATTTCATCAACATTATCATGTAAATCTGTATTTATATCTTCAATATTTCTCTCTCTCGTTTCTGCAACCCTTACTTTTTTGGCATTATATCTGATTTTTTGTTTTTCCCTATTAGCATCATCATCACGTTTACGATCACTTTTTTTTTACAGTTTCTCTTACTGCCCATGATTGTTTAACCTATAGATGATAAATTAAAGAATCATCACTTTAAAGTAAATAAATAAATAAATTAAGATTTAAAAACAGTTACGAAATTTACAAAAATATGAATTGAAATTTACTTCACCTTATCAAAATCTTGTAAGAGTCCTTTGAAGAAAAACTCCTTGGAAAGAAATTTCCTTTAAAAAAACCCCTTGAAAATAAATCTCCTTTGAAAAAAACATTTTTGGAAGGAAATAAGAACACCTTGACAATAAATCTCCTTTGAAAAAACCTCTTGGAAAAAATAATAACATCTTGTAAATAAATCTTCTTTGTAAAAACCACTGGAAAAAAAAAACTTCTTTGAAAAAATACCTTGGAAAAAAACCTTATTTGAAAAAAACCACTTGGAAAAATACTTTGGAAAAAAAAATCCTTTGCAAAAATACCTTGGGAAAACAACTCTTTTAAAAAGCCACTTGCAAAGAAATAAGAAGGAAAAATACCTTGGAATAAAAACTCCTTTGCAAAAATACCTTGAAATAAAAACTCCTTTGCAAAATACCTTGCAGAAAAAACTCTTTGATAAAACCCCTTGCAAAGAAATAACTCATTTGCAAAAATACCTTGGAAAAATAACTCTTTGAAAAAACCCCTTGCAAAAAAATAACTCCTTTGCAAAAATACATTGGAAAAAAAACTCTTTGAAAAAAACCCTTGCAATGAAATAAGAAGAAAAATACTTTGGAATAAAAACTCATTTGCAAAAATACTTTGAAATAAAAACTTCTTTGCAAAAATGCCTTGGAAAAAAAACTCTTTAAATGCACCCCTTGGAAATAAACCTTCTTTGAAAAAACCATTAGGAAAAATACTTTGGAAAAAAAAACTCCTTTAGAAAAAATATCTTGGAAAAACATATTTTGAAAAAAACCCTTGCAAAGAAATAACTTCTTTGCAAAAATATATTGGAAAAAAACACTTTGAAAAAACTCTTTGCAAAGAAATAAGAAGGAAAAATACCTTGGAATAAAAAATTCTTTGCAAAAATACCTTCAAATAAAAACTCATTTGCAAAAATGACTTGGAAAAAAACTCTTTGAATGTACCCCTTGGAAAGAAATAAGAAGAAACATACCTTGTAAAAAAAACTACTTTTGCAAAATAAATCTTCTTTTAAAATCCCTTCAAAACTATTTTGACCAGACATATGCGAAAACAAAATGTGTGAAAATAATGAATCTATTTAGTTTTATTTATACAAATATAGATAACGTAATTTTTATTTATTTATTTATTTATTTTTATTTTTTTTCGGCCAACAAAAAGGGTTTTGCGTTTGGTTTTTTGGTCGAACAACCTTTGTTGTAAATAACGGTTCCGTAACGGAAAAATATTCTTCGGCCGAATAATCTCTGAGACCTGAAAACTTCACGGTTCTGCACAGTTTTCAGGTTTCTCCATTTTCGGAAGGTAAACACAATCTCTTACACTACAAATCGACTATCGAACTTGATACCATTAGTTTCATCATTGAATCTACATTTCGTAGGTATAGATTTTGTTGTGTATAGGTGAGATATAATATTTTTAATTATTGTTTTTCTTAACATGTGTCGGGTTTGGTTTCATCTCTTTCAAAATGCGATGAAATGAAAAATCCATAACTTTACAAATACACCACCAAAAAATTTGAAACAAATATGGTGCAATTAATTGGAGTGTCTACTTCAAAAGGTATTCGTAGATTTTTTGTTTTATAGGCAATTGAGATAAAAGTGGCGCAACAAAAAACATGTTGAAAATCAAGAAGGTCTCCCCGTTGATCGAATTCAAAAAAATATAATAATTAGTATATAGATTCATTGGTTACAAACTTATAGTCATGCAGTAGTACATTGTGTGTAGAATGTCTTAGCATATTTTGGTTTTGCAAAAAACAAGTTTAACAATGATTTTAGGCACGCAACAAAACATGACTATTTTTTAATCCTTTCATTTTATAAGAACACACTGTTAAACATTTTCAAAATCGACATATCAAATATCAATAAATAAAATTGAAAAAATTATGAATAGAAAGCTAACATAATTCTCTAAAAGTTTTCTTTTTACTGAAAAGTGAAATTCTAAACAAAAATATCACTTTTGTTCGCCCAAGGTTGAAAAACATGAAAAAATCAGATTTATTTTATCATAAGACCCCCCAAAATAGACACCCATCTTCGTGGATTCACCCTTGTAAAATGTTTTAATTTCATAGTCATGACTTGGTCAATAATGGGTGATTTATGGGCCCATGGTATTGAATGTTCCATAGTATTTTTCCATGGTAATCCCTCTTTAAAAGGAATCCATTGTAATACGGATGCGTATTGTAGCATTGTAAAGATCTCTATGATTGTGTAAGAGAGGTTGTGAGAGAGTGAAGAGGAAATTGCAACGGATGTGCTACATGTTGTATCCCTTCATTTTGTTGGATGGTATAATAAACAGAGTGGAAATTTCTGTGTGGACGTAGCCCAGATTGGGTGAACCATGTATATCGGTGTCTCTCTTGTATTATGTTTATGTGATTTATATTTGCATATTTTTTATTGTTATTTCTCCGTGATCCTATTTTTCTAACAAGTCAAAAGATATAAATTTTAATATTGGAGTTCAGCAAGGTTTCCCCCTCTCCTATCGTTTTCAACACTTACATCGATAAGCTTGAAGGTTGTTTGGAAGGAGTAGGTTATGCTGGTATGATCTTAGCTGGGATAGTCATCATCCTTCTTCTCTATATTGATGACATTGTTCTGATGGAAAAGTGTCCATTTGATCTAAATAAACAATTAAGAATTCTTCAGGACTTTTGCACTAGCATGGACATGACTATTAACACGGAAAAAAAAGGTTATAATTATCAATTCGAAGAAGGTCACTTACACTAATTTTGTGGATGAATATTGATTTGGAATAGTTGTCTTCTTATGAATATCTAGGAATTTATATTCATCATAAGCTCAATTGGAACTATAACATTGATGTGCGATAAAAATAAACTCCTCTTTGAAACTATCATCACTCCTGTTATCTTGTATGGATGTGAGGTTTGGGGTTGCAGTATCACTAGAGAATCTTGGAGAAATATTGAGCAAATATAGAATTTTTTTATAACCTATAATCTTAAAAATTAAAAGTGATACACCTTATCCTATTTTCCTTTTAGAAGGGGGTATTTCCCCTATCGAGAGCAAGGCTATGGCTAGGTTCCTAATATACAAGCACAAGAAAAATTACATGGGTGACCAAACACTTCCTAAGCTAGCCCTAAAATCCAGTCAAAACCAAGTTTGGCTTAAGCGAGGTTGGTATAAAAATGCCATGACCTAGTTAAACCATTACAAATATTATTAGTTCTAGGTTTAAAGAGAAAATGCGGTGCGAGAAATACTTAGATGTTAAAATAAGATTAAGATACTATAAGGAGATCATTAACCCTAATTTTGAAGTTCAAAAGTATCTCTCTATTTTAACTAGTTCGAAGAAGAAAATTAACATAGCCAATATAAGAACAAACTCTCATGTTCTCTACACTAGAACAAGACATTGTACAATTCTTAAAAAAACATAGGAATAAAGGATCCGCCATCTCTATGATACTATGAGCATTGAGGATGAAAAACACCTTCTCTTGAAGTGCCCTACATACACTGACATTAAATTTAATTTTTATAATCTTTGTTGCAATACCGCCTTCCTAACCATCTAGCACATCAAAATTTTAGTTATTTTGAAATGCTTCTCTCCAAGCGTTTTGAGCATTTAAAACATATTGGATGTTAATCATCAGCATCATATTTTTTTTAAACATATAAATTTATAAAAGACAATATATACTTCTTGTCTTCATCATTTATATATAAACGGTTTATTAATAGAATTTTGATTTAATATCTCCTGAGTGACTAAAATATGAATATCTTACATCCAGATATTAATGGTAATTTTTTCATTTCGGAGGGCTAACACCAACTAGGTAATCAAGTGGATGGGTCACAGCCCCATGTCCCAACCACCCAGCCTACAATGGCCTACAATGGATAACATAATTTAATGTTAAAATCATTATTAACAAAATTACATTAAATTTATTTTAATATTATTTATAATAGTTATAATAATTATATTTAAAAAAGTATAAATATAAATTTTATGCTAATAGTTTAAAATATTAATATAAATGACATAGATATAATGCTGATTTTTATTTCATCGCATCTCTACATGATTTTTTTCAATGAACACCCTCTTGTCATATCTAATTTTATTGGATATAAATATTATAGAGTATAGATTATTTATAATAAATAATTTATATTATAAAAACAATAGTCACGAGGTGGCAATGTCCCGAAGTTGCCACCTGGGCTAAGCTAAAGTATCTTTGTAATTTTAGGTAGCAAATGCTTTAAGACAAGTGCAATTGGGATATCGATTTAGCATACATGGAAATGGAGTGTCCACACAATAAATTTGCAAAAGTTGATAATAACTTCACTTAAAGAGCTTATTATTCAAACATTTCAAGAGATTTTGCCAAAACATTGGATCTAATTGGACATCACTTTTTAAAGAGTTTATTATTCAAACATTTCAATAGCTTTTTCCAAGACATTGGATCTAATTGGACATCATTTTTTATTTTTGTATGATTTTTTGGCATGTACAAAGTTGGTCAATACTAATATCAATGCATCTTGTGACCTAGCTATAAGTGACATGCCTTTCGACGTAGTAACCTTAGAATTATTATTTTTTAAGTTATAATAATTTTTTAAAAGTGGAACTATAATTTTATTTAAGTTACAAGAATTTTTTAAGTGGAAGTTCTAAATTCTAAATGGCGGAGTAATAATTTTAATCCAAAGTTTGTGGTGATCTGCTCTTGTTTGTATTTGCAATACAACCAACGGTCGCGAAGATAGAAACCATTTAATATTGGGAAAACATAAACATAACCTCGTTGTAGTGATTGTAAGTTTAATATTTGTTATAGCACATTGACTAATGAACTACCCGAATAGCTATTATGACCTAACCAGTGATACTATTGACACTTTTTTAGTGACTTTTTAACTGAGGAATATTGCAAGCTCATCTTGACAACGTTGGAATTTAATAAGAAATCATGAATGGTGGGAATTCCATTAATAAAAATATCATTTTGACTATCAACTCCTTTAAGGTGCAAAAATGTTGAAGTTTGTCTCTCTCAATTTTCCATAATTTTGATTATTAACTCCTTCAAGATGAAAAAATGTTGAAGTTTGTCTTTCTTAGTGTTTGATCTATCTTAGCATTTGGAGTGAAGTTAATATGGAACTAGGCTGCAAATTTGGATCTAAAATTGTAAATGAAAAGGTATGAATGATGGCATAGTTTGACATCTTTCAATAATGAATTATGAAACCGCTCTAGATTTCAGCCACTTCATAAAACCATTGTAGAATATTAAATCTCTAAAATTAAAAAAATTAAATAGATACCAAACAAATTTTCTATTATTGTTGTTGTTGTTGTTGTTGTTGTTGTTGTTGTTGTTATTATACTCTTTCTAAACTTTAATCTAAAAATGAATTTTGATTTGCAATTTTTTTTAATTACAACTTAGTAACATTATCCATAATTATTCAAAGGATTTAGTATATA
Source organism: Larix kaempferi (assembly GCA_027924585.1). Classification (NCBI taxonomy): domain Eukaryota; kingdom Viridiplantae; phylum Streptophyta; class Pinopsida; order Pinales; family Pinaceae; genus Larix; species Larix kaempferi. Next base: position 3,885,521 of record BSBM01000091.1, read on the forward strand.
TATTAAATGAGCTTCAAATCTAATATGGAACTAGTAAAATTAGTTTACGGTGAAATTCATGGCCGCAGATAAATATCCTCAGTGAATTCAATCCTCGAAAAATTCTTTTATAATCGTATGTACAAAATCAATGGGAGTTAATAAGCCCTTGAAAAAATCTTTTATAATCCTATGTATAAAATCAATGGGAGTTAATAAGCCGTTAACAATTGACTATGTATGGTGTAAATTAAATAAGTTTATAACTGTGAGTGAACACTGAACCATATAGTTAATAGTATATCCAGTGTATATATTCTATTGGATATGGCTCAATTGTATATGGCTCAATTGTATATGTATATGTCATTATATATATCTATTGAAAGAAGCTACAATTCATAATAGAATATAAATATATAAATTGAATTTATTTCTAATTCCCAATATTAAGGAGTTAATTAATGATTCGATGTTGACTTTGATAGAAGACAGATCTATCGCTATAATAGGGGGTGGACTTTATATATTAGATTTGAAGGCCTTAGGTTCCTGCAGCATTAAACGTTCAACCAAAGGGGAATAAACTAGAGGAATGTTCATGTGGGATTTCTCTAATATGACCGACGTAAACTGACCTGTGCATGTTGTGGTAGTGAGCGATCCCACTGAGCAGTTGAAACATGAGATTCTGATCCCATAAAAACAAACAAAAAATTGTGTATCAACATGAGCATTTAACTAATATTAATTCTCACCGGATGAACAGACTTTGAATCCTCTTCTTTTACATAAAAATAAAAATCCTCTCCGGTATGATAATGGCTTTCATTAACAATGATGATCGTCCCCAAAGTTGCTTACAAAACACATCTCATTATGTAAATAAATATTTTAATGGTTTATATGAAGATTCTTTGCAAGATCACGAATTTTGTACTTGTGGACAACCCTCCTCACAATATGTAGAACACTTGCAGAGATACATAAATAATTGACAAAAAGTAGTCTGGATAGCCTTGACATTAACAAGAACATTGAATGGATGCATAAATGCGCATCACGTTTTAGCGTGTGAGATGGGAAAAGGTGAAGCTACCAAGTAATTATTGAACTTTTTATATATATATATCCAACATTATTAACTATGTAAAATTGCATAAATTCTACATTTCAACACCCAATTTAGAATCCTTTCCTTAAATGATTTTCTTTCCAAGACCCTTACATGTAAAACTAAAAATTGAAATACTATTTTAAACTAAAAATTGAAAGAAAATAGTACTGCAACTAATTCTCCAATACTTTGTTGCAGTAAAATTTAAATCACCAAGTAATTATTGAACTTTTTTTATATATATATCCAACATTCTTAACTATGTAAAACTGCATAAATTCTACAATTCAACACCCAATTCTGAATCCTTTCCTTAAATGCTTTGCTCTCCAGGACCCTTACATGTAAAACTAAAAATTGAAATACCATGTTAAACTAAAAATTGAAAGAAAATGCTACTGCAACTAATTATCCAATACTTTGTTGAAGTAAAATTTAAATTTATTTAACCATTTAGGTAGTAAAATTTATTCCATAATTTACACATCTATAGAACGAATATCTACTCAGCGCCAAAGTACATCTTTTAGGCATGAGAATGCACCCAATTCAATTCAGGAAACAGCTTCAATTTGGTACTTGGCGAGAAGTTTGGGTCTGTTTAACTATATCAAAATGACCTTTTGGTTCCAGTACATAGTAACCAGTTACAAGATTCGGCATCCAAGACCTTTGTCTATAACATGCAAAAAATTTATCATCCACTTGCTTTGGCTCTTCCTGAATTAATCCTTTCGACAACTCCACTTTGGATGCCATTAGGGTGTATCCTCACCTACAATGGAACAAGTAAATAGGAATGAAATCAATGACTCAACTACTAAAATTATTAGCATCCATTTTCAGAGGTTAACTCTGAATGTAAAAGTGGAGCTCATATCATCGACTTATGTAGAGTTTTGAATCACTGATCGAAGTTCGATTTAGAGAAGTGGAGTTTTAATAAAGAATAATGATTCAAGAAAAAAGAGTAAATTGGAAAAATTGAAATGAAAAACTTCCAAACTCTCTGTAATTATAATTATGCACCTTTTTTAACCACATTTTGATCCACTCATTACAGAACAATCTTGTCCTTCATATCAATATCAGGAAATAAATGGCAAGTCATGAGTCTCGACAAGGAAACTCTAGAAAGCAGTCTCTTCGAGAATCGAGTCCCTGGTGAGCAGAAATGAGTGCATTGGAGTGTGTAGTGTGCACAGTGCCTGCCATTTGAGTACGACCTGACGTCATCCCGAAGCCCCCTCCTAGGAACCAAAAAACTAGGATGACATGAGGTCCTGCAGCCAATCATAATTTTATAAATATTTTTTTAAAATTCTATGTAAAAGAAATAAAATTCAATTTTTGTTTAAACTATAGGCAAAGGAAAAAAATTCATAGACTAGTAAGGCTCTAGCCCAAATTAATAGGGATTCAACGGTCGATATATGATCCCCTTTGGGCACAAAAAAATACCTCGCCTACAAAGAATGATAATTCCAAAAGCATCTCTTATATTGCTACGATGGCTAATAAGGCATGCTAAATGGAAACTATGATAAGATTAAACTTGAAAATAAGCTAAACGAAGATGACACTGGTGCTCGTAGTAGTCTTTAATGTGTGCAGGAGGGTAAGGTAGTGAGGAACGAAAAATAATAAATTCTATCTCTTGTACAACCTACTCTAATGCTAAGGACACACAAACACTCACGCTCTTATCCTTTTTATTCTTAAATATTGGGTCCTTTTTATTCTTAAATATTGGGTTATGCTCTGGAGGTTGTATTCATTCATTGTAAACAATAATGATATAGTTTATAAAATGGATGGGCGTCATCATTCCTCACTGACCCATGAGGAGAGAAATGAAATGGAGAACCGTCTCTATGAAAAAAAAGGGTTGATGATTAGACATTAGATGCTTGAATATAAGAGAGGCATGTCAAACCTGTCAGGTAAGTGGGGTTACCTTTATTTATAAGGAGCGCCCAGCGAGGAGATGCCTATTAGCATATAATAATTCAATGTTTTTATCTTAATAGAAAAAAAATGGAAAACAACTGGAATTTTCTTCGACTGATTACGTTGTAATGTCTTGTTAACATACAAATGGATCTTTATTGGAAATAATTTTCTTTGCATAAACAAAAATTTTACAATATTTAACACTTCTCATCATAAATATTTTTCATTGCCCTCTTGATTCACCACTTACAATGCTTGTTGACATGTGCATAATTTGTATGATTTACCTCATTTTGGAGCTGGTGAAGTCCTTGTTGTGAGAAGAATGTGAGTACTTTCACTGCTATCGTTGTTCCTTCCTGCAGTTTACCAAAGAATACCAATCTGAAGCCTACTTTCCCAATAGTTGAACTAAAGTTATATGTGGCTTCCATAATCTCTTCCAGAGTAAAGGAACCTGGGTTTGGCACCGAAATAATAGAGTAGTCTGCGATTCATATAAATTTATAAAATATAATGAAAGTACACTCCAGTTGAATATAGCAGACTCCACAATATCTATGAAGGTTCCTAAAGTCTAAGTTATTTCTGACCTTCATTGAGACGTTGTTTTGTCTTGAATTTCTTGCAGTATACAGCCATACCCACCACCAAACATAAAGTTATTATTAACCCTCTACCTCCGCTTATGGTTGTCCCTAGGACAACACTTAATGTGTCCTTTATTGAATTATTTTCTTGGATACTTTTCCCCTTATGCATAGGTCAATAGAGGTAGCGGTTCCCAAAGTAGATGCAACACACCGAAACCAAATAAAGAGATTTTCAGTATGACTTTCCACGCTTTTAATAGTTTGGGTATTAATATTGTTTGCAATATTGGTTATCTAGAGGGACCAATCTTTTATTATTTAATTTCATGTTATATATGTTAGATAAAAAGTTAGATAAGAAATGACAATACTTGAATTTAAAAGAAGCGCCCTTTTGAAGAAGTTGTGCAGGAATCACACCCCTAAAATTGTTGTTCTCTATGAATCTATAATATAATTGTAAAAATGATTGTTACATTATATTTATCATCAAAATCAATTATTTTTTTTAAAGGACATGGCAAAAGAAGCAGGATAGAGAGACATACAACTCTTTAAGGTTTTTATGTTGAGATAACTAGCCTGGAAGACTACCGTTCAGGTCGTTGTTTTGTAGATGTCTGCACAATAAGTGAATGAAAAGGATGCACGGAAAGACTATAGTTTTCTTTTTGAATAAAAAACGATTTGGCCTAAAATATAAGAGTGACAAAGTGAGGGTTTTTATATCTTTACAATAAAGTACTTACAATCTCTCCAACATGGTTAGACGAGATAAATTTGGCAATGGTCCGATCAGATGATTCTTGTCAAGGGACTTACAAATTTCAACACAAATGAATGAATGCGACTACCAAAGGCAGTACTTTTAACACATTATTATTAATAATGCTGGCCAAAATTTCAACCCTCGCCTATAACTGATTTCTCTATGTATAGAAGGAGGGTGTGCATTTTGCTTCTATGAATGAATGCGACTACCAAAGGCAGTACTTTTAACACATTATTATTAATAATACTGGCCAAAATTTCAACCCTCGCCTATAACTGATTTCTCTATGTATAGAAGGAGGGTGTGCATTTTGCTTCTATGGAGACATTTTAATCTCAATGGACCATGAGATTGTCTTCTATAACTTTTTACTTTGGAACAAACCGACATGGGAATGCAAAGATAAAAGTAGAATCTATCTTACAAGTTAACTAATGCAGTCAACTGTCCAAAATGATCAGATATTGAAATTTCTTCTTGACAAATTTCTGGCAATACGAACATTGTGAGATATCTCACGTATTATCACTAATGATCTCTAAACACAAATCAAAGGAATTAAACTTACATTTCAAAAACTCTTATGCTTGAAGATCTATTATTATCACAACCAATTCCATCCCACGGAAACATATAGCAAGGATCTGAAATCCAATATTTCATGTCAAACCCATTTTTGACAACTTGAAGAGCTTCCACTTCAGTTTAAGATTGGCTTGGTTAGACATAGAATTATATCAACAATTTAGATTGAGAAATTTAGTGAACGTACTTACAATATTGTGAATATGTTGTGAGGTATGTATCAATGATGAAGAAATGCTCATAAGCACTGATTATAGGAGGCCTGGTCGAGTTAGTGGCCTTCACGAGCTCAATTTTGAACCCTTTTGTTTGATTTAATGGGATAATGAGCTCTAGTACAGTGTGATTTGTTAAAGTAATGATTCCAGATAATTTTTCTCTATCTATAGTGACATAAAATGATCTCGGTTCAGATGTATTGATCATCCCGATATCTACAAAGTATAACATCATCAATGATTTGGAGGAGTAGCCTATTCTTATAATCATTTCAAGGTTCGTTACCCATGCGGTTTGCAATACAACACTTGGAGAGAGGTTTCTGGTATTGTTTTGGAAATGGTATGCTCTGAAGATACGGTCCAGGTAAGACTATTCAGAATTACCTCATGAAGATTTACAAATCTATCATTAGGTGCATTTGAATTTCAGATGCGGTCGAAGATCTCTCCAGGATACCTACATGAAATTATTAACAAAAAGTATTTATCATATAAGATAAGGGCATTAAAATTCGTCTTCAAACATCAAATTTCTTTACGATGAATATCTACACAACAAACGCTTCGATTTCCATAGGTAAAACATATAAAGTGCGAAATGTTTACCTAACCGTAGAAATTCCACCAACATCAATTCTCAATATTCTTCGCAACGCTGTTCCTGGATGAGCTTGTCCATACATACCATCTCGGAGAGTAGTCAAATCAATAGCGTCGATAACGGGATCATCATTAGTGTCAAAGGTTCTTATCAAGCAAATATACAACACTGTGCCAGAACTAACAAAGATATATTCAAAAAATTGTGGAAGTTCATTAGAAATTTGTAAGCTACCCAAGGTCAACAAACCCCCTGTTTCAACAGATACATAGAAGCTCGGGCGCTTTTTATATCCATCGTAATTACCAATGGAAAACCATCATCTTAAGAGGTGAGGCACATTGGGAGTCACAGGAAACTGATAGCAAGACTTGTTTAAAGGTTTTGGGAAGAAACGTAGAGTATGCAGATAACTACCTAATGCTTCATCAGTCTCATTCCCTATGTTTCCTTTTTGGACGACATCTATGTAATTATCATCAATGACCCATGTTATATTGTTTTCATCAGTGTGATTAGTTTCCCCTCAGCATTGGATACTGAGAAATCCTACTGCCCAAAAATTCAATTAATCAATTAAAATAATATATTGTCGACCAGATAATAATATGAACACTAAATAAACTAACTGGAATGGGAAAATTATCAATACTCATCTGTTTGGAAATCTTTTATCACCTGGTTGAGCAGCAATATGAATGCACAATAAACCCAACAACACCGCGATAGCCATCCAAATGACCCATTTTCCATTATAAACCATATTTTCCATTGTAGAATGCAAAGAGTACTAGGACATTCTACAAATGCCTGCTCCCAAAGAGCGGGACATTCTACAGATCCCTGCTTCTTGGATGTGATAATACAAATAAAAGCCTAGTGCAACTCAAGCTTTTGATATAGACAAGCATTAAGTCGGTTACTGGGTATGGGGGGGTGCATGAAGATGCTCTCCAAATTTGTTGCAATAGGGCCGCGCCAGTGGAGAAAAAAATAGTGCGACCGCACCTAAGGAGACGCGCACGCGCCTCTAGGTTCCGTACTGAACCGAGGCACGTACGCATTGATGGCGCGTACCCTTTGCTAATGGGTACGCACAGAGGAGACGCACATGTGCCCCTGTTAAAAATATTAAAAAAAAACAGTCGACAATTTCCCCATTTTTCATTTGGCCGACCTAACGCGTCCTCTTCCCCCGCGTACGCATCCATTCAACTATCAACAGAGGCCAAATCCACTCCAAAACCACCCAACAACACCCAAAAACTCGTCACCACTTCGATTAATAGGTAAATATCACGTTTTTCTTCAATTTTATTCATTGTTTGTGTCAATTTTTGTATTTTTTTTGTTTCTGTAATTGTAAATAATTCCCAAAATTTAAAAACAATGAACCAATTTTCAACTGCAAATTGCAACTGAGACAATGAGTGAACAAGATGTTAACCCCGAGTATGATGGAACACAAGAAAAACCAAACCTTGGACCTAATGCCGAAGAAAACCGTGAACACAATCCAAATGCCGAACAAAACCAAAACCCACAACCTAATTTTGAACAAGATGACCTTAACCACTATGTAAATGAAATGTGCGTGCACACTCACAAACTTAGAAACTCGGGTGAACCATCTCGATTGTCTCTGTCCACGTCAATTGAGAACTCAATCGACTCCCTCATACATGCACACCAATAATTCACTGACATGACTCAATTTAGAGCTAGGATGCGGGAGTACTACTCCATGGGCATCTCCAAGGAAGCAATAAAAGATTTGAACATTACAAAAGCCCAATTATATAGTATGTTCACTAATCCGAAAATAGGCCAACCACTAAACATTACAAAGCCACGTGTCTGCATGGATTGGTGTCATTACCAACCGTGGAGGAACAATTGGATGTAGAGGTGGTTCATGGTGTACGATAAACCTCCCTACAATAATACAGAGGTTCCACAGTACTTCCTTCACCAACTGTGGGCTGAGTTATGCCTTGGTTTACATGTCAACTATTTTGACATAACCAAGTTCCAGGGTGTTGGGCGTGGCTCTGCCCAAGATTGACCTACTGCTAGGAGGAACCCACTAAGAGGGCCACCAGCTTCGAGGCGCGACCCCATCCCCTCTCCCAAGCCACCTCAGTTGCCCCATTAGCTTGATCAGATTGAGATGGCAGTGAGAATGTTGCACGTGGTCTCCTCAGACACACCTCCTTTGTAGCAGTGACTACAGTGGAGAGGTCGGGTGACCTTGATAAAGATCCAGGTGTAGGGCCTTCACGATAGGGCTAGGATAGACCCATGACCAATGGTAGCCATGCTGGGCATTCCTGATCGACGGGGACAATGCCACATCTTTGTCCCCATTGTGGGCACACTTGCCCTGGCCCGACCGAGGGTTGTTATATGGATCAGGTCAGCAATTTTTTTAATGTGTTTTCAATCATCACTTTATAACTTGTAAAGTATTTTGAAATTATTTTTGTTTGACCTAAACTATTATTTCAATGTACAATTATTCAGAGCTGATAAACCGAGATGGGAGAATGTAGAATCTCCCAACCTGGATGCAGCAACAGCAGCTGCAACTGAAATTGTGGCACCCCACACGAAGGTATTTTCAGTACCTGACACAATTTTGTTATTACTTATGTCATTTATATTACTCAAGTATTTATATTTATGGCATACACGTTGATAGTTCGTACAATGTTTTTGAATATCTTGATTTCCTAGATAATGACTTGTTTAACATGATGCATTTTGTTGTCCATAGGTGTTTCATGACTACGGTGATTAGCCACCCCTGCCAGGGATTGGCACATCACCATATAGACAGGTACAATGTGTAGTTGTAAGCATGCTTTTAATTTGATTTGTTACGACTTACTATGGTTTAATTTATTGTTTGTTTACTAAATTGTGATATTACAAATGTATATGTAGGTTCCACCAGCAGCTGTGTCTCCGCATTTTATTCCTGTGTATCCACCCTATCCCATGAGTCCCCCCCCCTCGTTTTCATCTATACCCCTCCCTACGTCCACCCCCTCCCTTCCATCCAGCCCCCCCTCTCTGACCATACTCCCCCCTCCATCCATCCTCCCCCACTCGCCCACCCCCCTACGTCCATACATCCCTCCCAATTTATCCATACCCCCATGTCTATCCATCCTCCCCCATTCATCCACGCCCCCCCTTCCTTCCACCTTCCCCTCTTCGTCCACAACCTCCCATTTGTCCATCCTCCTCCCTCCATGTAGGACTGCCCTCCCATGCACCATCCCTCAACACCGTCTATAGCCCTTTCGTTCGATACCCTCTATCTTACAGCCGGCAGGGGTTCATAGTCCACATGGTCCTCCTCCACCCCATACCACTGTGTCTTCTCCCACCATATCATCCCCACTTCCCGCCACTGTTGTGCCATATACTCTTCCAATATCCTCATTAGTATCTCCAGTGGTTGCACCTATAGTGGCTGCCACTACATCTGCGCCCCCCCCCCCATCACTGCATCGGAGTTGGTTGTTTGGCCATCTGCTCCACCTGCTAGCCTAGAAGGCCAGCCATGCCCATCGTCGGAGGTGTTCACGGTGAGAATCAAGTTAATTTATTAAAATATTTTGATGCATTAACAAAAATTAATTTAAGCAATTATGACTTTTCAATGAAATGATTGTTTTAAATGTTGTAGGCTGGAATTGTTGAGAGGCTCCGCAGATCCAGGACACCTCCCCAACGTTTCCCACTCATGTCAGAGGTGATTTATTTAATATTCAAAATCTACATTTGTTTTATAAATGTGGTAAATGTTTCAAATGCTTGAAAATGACGTATCTTATATCATTTGTTCCAGATCCCGGAGAGACAGTCTACTCCTAGATGGACCAAGACCCGAGGCACCAATAGCTCAAAGAGTAGGAAGATCGACTTTGGATCTGCACCTGGGAGTGACGACGGTGGTCACAATGCTTGACACGCCACATGTTATGTACATTAGCCACGATGTGGCACTTTTGTGCACCAGTTTTGATGTACTTTGTATCTACGGCACGAGTTGCCATGTATTTTGTATCTAGGGCATGAGTTGTCGCATTTTATGTAGGGCACGAGTTGCCATTGTACGTACATTGGGAACCATGTTCCACTATTCACCAGAAATTGTATATGTTTGGATGAGTTTTGTAGCCTCGATGTACATGGATTTTCAGTTATGTGATTTATATATCTCGTTGTCTAATGTGGTTGTCTCATGTTGTGTGTATCATGATGTGATGTTGTGTAAATTTGGGTTTTACCTAGATCTTAGAAGAGAAGTTGGATATCGTAGTTCAGCTTGGTTTATCTTTCCACATGTAAAAGCTTCTAATGGTATCTATGTTAAGAGAACGTTGTAAACATAGGCTAAATCAAACAAAATCATGTGTGAGAATTAATCTAAAAACAAACAGAATAAATGGATGGACAAATCACACCTCATGGCACATAAGATATATATTGAGAACTTGAGTACTAGGAAAAGAACACTTAAAAATAGAAAATGTCCATTGTCGTCAAAAGGTTAAAATGAGATCCAACATGATTTTTAATAGCTCTACATAATGAGATCCAAAAAGGCTAGGATCCAAGCTCCAAGGTCACCATTTTAATGTTTAATTCCACTATCATGTCATCATTCTCACCAATACCATGCCCACTACTACAATTACCATCAAGCCTCTCAATCCCACTTTGAACATTTCCCATACTTCCAAGTTAAAATTGATAGGTCTTGTTGCTAAAATCTTTTCACTTATCTATTCACATAGACAGATCCACTCCTGTGAAAGATTTGTTGTAGCTTGGTATGTGGAAGTTCACATGCAATAATACTTGAGAGATCATTTTACCCCATGATCCATGGAAGATTCATTAGAGTCATATGAACCTCATTATCATCACCCCAACCATGGTCAAGACACCAAGATCCATCCTTAGTAGACAAAACCTCATGTTGGCACCCATACCACACTCAAAGATAAAAAAATCTTTGAAAGGGCATGTTTGGGGGTTGAGGGAATCTTGATTTTTTTATAACCAAACATGAGAGGTTCTCAGAGTCAAATACATTGGATATAAATAAATTCCCCAACACCTTCATCATCTTCATCACCATCACCATCATCATCAACGCCTTCATCATCATGACCATCTTCATCATCATCACCATCACCATGACCATCAACTTCACCACCATCACCATCATCATCAACTTCACCATCTTCATCATCATCACCATCTTCGTCATCATCACCATCTCCATCTTTTGGATGCGAGACAGAACCATCACCATCTTCATCATCACCATCACCATCACCATCACCATCAACCTCACCACCATCACCATCATCATCAATGTCACCATCTTCATCATCATCACCATCTTCATCACCATCACCATCTCCATCTTTTGGATGCAAGACGGAACCATCACCATCACCATCACCATCAACCTCACCACCATCACCATCATCATCAACGTCACCATCTTCATCATCATCACCATCTTCATCACCATCACCATCTCCATATTTTGGATGCGAGATGAAACCATCACCATCTCCATCTTTTGGATGTGGGACGAAACCATCACCATCACCATAACCATCAACCTCACCACCATCACCATCATCATCAATGTCACCATCTTCATCATCATCACCATCCTCGTCATCATCACCATCTCCATATTTTGGATGCGAGACGAAACCATCACCATCTTCATCATCACCATCACCATCACCATCAACCTCACCACCATCACCATCATCACCACCATCACCATCTTCGTCATCATCACCATCTCCATCATCATCATTGACTCTACCTCTAACCCTAACTCTAACTCCAACTCTAACTCTAACTCCAGGTTCCTCATCAAAGCCTCCATCATCATCATCTTCATGACCATCGCCATCGCCATCACCATCACCATCAACCTCTTCATTATCATCACCATCATCATCATCATATGTGCTCGGTGGAAGATTTTCTAGAATTGACCCCCATGTGCAAAAATTGCACACTCCCTCACTGAGCAAAACCCTAGTTTTCAAGATGGACGTACAAGATGAGGGCAGGGCCACTGGGCCAGAGGGGAGGGGCAACCCTAGCACTATCCCGATGTGCTGAATCCAACGGAGTCAAGGGTTCATCGATCCGAGCCACGAACTTCATTCTATCGCTCGTCCCGTCTCGCATCCAAAAGGCCTTCAGGGACACCTGCTGGATACCTGTCGGGGGCGTAGAACTCCAACCATGCAACAAAACCGGGTTCTGGGTAGTCCTGTAGGTGTGTCTTGGCAGGTTCCAGCCAGGAACGCTAACCCTAAGTGCCCGGTGGAATATTTTCCAGAGTTGACACCAGTGTGAAGGCCATGCCAAATTCGCTAAAGGGGGCCATTTCTCGACCGAAGGCCCCCGGGTGTGCGTGGCCACCGTGGACAGGTCCGCAATGGTCAGGTGGACCTGTGGGAGGTGACGTAATCCATGTCCTCTCGTCAGTTTGGGTTCCGTAGCCCCGGGTCAAATCCTCCAAGTGTCCCTAAACGTCCCTCGGGTGCCCAACTAGAATGCCCATAGCGCTCGAACTGTGGCTCGTTTCGTGAATCCGTTGACTCCGGTGGATCTAGGAAGCTGGCTTTCAGCTATGGGAACCCCCACAACGTGCCTTGAAGACCCAGAAGTGGTGCCAATGGGCCATCCCCGGAGCTAGGGTTTTGCTCAGTAAAGGCCATTCCAAATTCGCTCAATGGGGCCATTTCTCGTCCGGATGCCCCTGGGCGTGCGTGGCCACCATGGACAGGTCCACTATGGCCACGTGGACCTATGGGAGTCGACGGAATCCAAGTTCGCTCGCCATTTTGGGTTCTGTGGCCGCGGAGCAAATGCCCAAAGTGTCCCTGAATGGCCCCAGGGTGCCCTACTAGAATGCCCGTAGCACCCGAACCGTTGCTTGGTTTGTGAATCCGTCGACTCCGGTGGGTCTGGGATGCCGGTTTTCAGCTAGGGGACCCCCCACAGTGTGCCTCGAAGACCTGGAAGCAGTGCCAATGGGCCATCCCCGGAGCTAGGGTTTTGCTTAGTGAAGGCCATTCCAAATTCGCTCAAGGGGGCCATTTCTCGTCTGAAGGCCCCTGGGCATGCATGGCCACTATAGAAAGATCCACTATGGCCACATGGACCTATGGGAGCCAGCTGAATCCAAGTCTGCTCGCCGGGTTGGGTTCCATGGCCTTGGGGAAAATCCTCCAGGTGTCCCTGACCGGCCTCGAGGTGCCCGACTAGAATGCCCGTGGCACCCGAACGGTGGCTCGGTTCATGAATCCATCGATTCCGGTGGGTCCGAGGCAGTGGGTTTCAACTAGGGGATCCCCCACAGCGTCCCCCGAAGACCCGGAAGCGGTGCCAACGAGCCATCTCTGGAGCTAGGGTTTTGCTGAGTGATGGTCATTCCAAATTTGTTCAAGGGGGCATTTCTTGTCTGGATGCCCCCGGGCATGTGTGGCTACTGTGGACAGGTCCAAAATGGCCATGTGGACCTGAGGGAGGTGACGGAATCCAAGTCCTCTCGTCGGGTTGGGTTCCATGGCCCCGAGGAAAATCCTCCAGGTGTCCCTGAACGGCCCCGGGGTGCCCGACTAGAATGCCCATGGCACCTAAACTGTGGCTCGGTTCATGAATCCATCGACTACGGTGGGTTTGGTACAACGGGTTTCAGCTAGGGGACCCCCCACAACATCCCCCGAAGACCCAGAAGTGGTGCCAACGAGCCATCTCCGGAGCTAGGGTTTTGCTCAGTGATGGCCATTCCAAATTCTCTCAAGGGGTGCATTTCTCATCCAGAGGCCCCCGGGAGTGCGTGGCCACCGTGGTGCCCGACTAGAATGCCCGTAGCACCCGAAGGCCATTCCAGATTCACTCAAGGGGGCCATTTCTCATCTGGAGGCAGAAGAAGATCAATTTTCGACAAAACAATGTAGTTATTACATGTGGAGGCAGCAGTTTCCCATGGAAAACGAGTGTAGGGTTGAGCAGAGGAAAGATGTTGGGAAGTGGGCTATTACATTAGATTTTCCAATAGGCAGTTGTAGGTATCTATGCTTTGGTGGTTGTAGGTATCTATGCTTTTCTTTCGAGGGAAATCCTATTTCAGTTGGAAGAAAAGCATAGATACCTACAGCCACCATATTTCCTTCTGTAAACCACTTGCCCATCGGAAAGGCTAATGTAATAGCCCATTTCCCAACATCTTTCCTCTACTCAACCCTACACTCATTTTCCACGGGAAACCGCTGCCTCCACATGTAATAACTACATTTTTTTGTTGAAAATTAATCTTCTTCTGCTAACTACATTGTTTTGTCAAAAATTGATCTTCTTCTGCCTCCGGACGAGAAATGGCCCCCTCGAGCGAATATGGAATGGCCCTCACTGAGAAAAACCCTAGCTCTGAGGATGGCCCATTGGCACCGCTTCCGGGGCTTCGAGGCATGCTATGGGGGGTCCCCTAGCTGAAACCCGTCATCTCGGACTCATCAGAGTCGACGGATTCGCGAACCAAGCCACAGTTCCAGGGCCATGGGCATTCTAGTCGGGCACCTCGGGGCCGTTCAGGGACACCTGGAGGATTTTCCCCAGGGTCACGGAACCCAACCCAGCGAGAGGAATTAGATTCTGTCACCTCCCACAAGTCCACATGGCCATTGTGGACCTATCCATAGTGGCCATGCATGCCCGGGGGCATCCGGACGAGAAATGGCCCCCTTGAGCAAATTTGGAATGGCCATCACTGAGCAAAGCCCTAGCTCGTTGGCACCACTTTTGGGTCTTCGAGGGACGCTGTGGGGGTTCCCCTAGCTGAAACCCGCTGCCCTTGACCCACCGGAATCAACGGATTTGTGAACTGAGCCACGGTTCGGGTGCCACGGGTATTCTAGTCGGGCACCCCGGGGTCGTTCAGGGACACTTTGGGCATTTGCTTCGCGGCCACGGAACCCAAACCGGCGAGCGGATTTGGATTCCATCGGCTCCCATAGGTCCATGTGGCCACAGTTGACCTGTCCATGGTGGCCACACACGCCCGAGGGCCTCCGGACAAGAAATGGCCCCATTGAGCGAATTTGGAATGGCCTTCACTGAGCAAACCCTAGCTCTGCGGATGGCCCATTGGCACCGCTTCCAGGTCTTCGAGGCACACTGTGGGGGGTCCCCTAGCTGAAACCCGGTGCCCCCGACCCACCGGAGTCGACGGATTCGCGAACCGAGACATGGTTCAGGCACTACGGGCATTCTAGTCGGGCACCCTGGGGCCATTCTAGTGGTGATAACAAGTTTACTGTCTGTTGAGTCTGATACTACATCCAAGAGCCGCTCAACAAACTTTGAGATAGAAAGCTTTGTAATTTTAGGATACTGATTCAACCACTCATACAGTTTCTTAGTTTCTCAAGGATCTAAATTTATAATTTCCTTCTGGGTAGATTCAGGCATTCTCGAGGATCTAAATTTATAATTTCCTTCTAGGTAGATTCAGGCATGGAATAATATTTGCCGGCACTTGCAAGCTCTCAAGACCATTTCGTTAGCCATAATATGTGAAACTCCTCTAATGAAAGATAAATTCTGGTGTGGATAGAAGCATTTGATACACTAGCCAAAATCTATGTTGTTGGAAGAACTTAGATATTTCAACAAAGGAGCGTTTTACAGGTGACTTGAAAATCCCTTCCATTTTTCAGCAATAAAACAAAGAAGTTCAATGTACAGATTTTCAGGCAAGCTTGTCAACCAATCAGACAACCGAATATAGGGAGATAACCACGCCCAAAACATTCAAGCTATTATAAAACTCTTGTTTATCAAGATAGGGATGGACTATGTGTACATTACCAGAATATAGATGAAGGAAGTCGCTTTGATGAACTTGTCCTCTTGCTCTCTCCAGAATGCGTTTAAAAGCAGGGAGTATTGTCCGAGCTTCTATGAACAATGAAGGATTCATTGTCATTGCTAAGAGAAGTTATAAGGATGAGCCATAGAATGAATACCATGGCTCGGATCGATGAACCGTCGACTCTGTTGGATTCAGCACGCTGGGATAGTGCTAGGGGTGCCCCTCCCCTTCATCCTGGTGGCCCCACTCTCATCTTGTACGTCCATCTTGGAAACTAGGGTTTTGCTCAGTGAGGGAGTGTGCAATTTTTGCACACGGGGGTCAACTCTGGAAAATATTCCACTGGGCACTTGTGGCTAGCGTTCCCGGCCGGAACCTACCTAGACACACCTGCAAGACTCCCCGAAAGTCGATTTTGTTGCATGGTTGGAGTCCTACGCCCCCGGAAGGTATCCAGTAGGTGTCCCTGAAGGCCTTCTGGCAGCGAGACGGAACGAGCCATAGAATGAAGAATATGGCTCAGATCGATGAACCATCGACTCCGTTGGATTCACCATGCCGAGATAGTGCTAGGGGTGCCCCTCCCCTTTGGCTTGGTGGCCCCTCCCTCATCTTGTACGTCCATCTTGGAAACTAGGGTTTTTCTCAGTGAGGGATTGTGCAATTTTTGCACACGGGGGTCAACTCTGGAAAATCACCCACCGGGCACTTGTGGCTAGCATTCCTGGCCGAAACCTGCCTAGACACACCTGCATGACTCCCTAGAACTTGGTTTTGTTGCACGGTTGGAGTTCTACGCCCCCGGTAGGTATCCAGCAGGTGTCCCTGAAGGGATTCTGGATGCGAGATGAGACGAGCCATAGAATGAAGACCATGGCTCGGATCGATGAACCATTGACTCCATTGGATTTAGCACACTGGGATATTGCTAGGGGTGCCCCTCCCCTCCGCCCCGATGGCCCCTCCCTCATCTTGTACGTCCATCCTGGAAACTAGGGTTTTGCTCAGTGAGGGAGTGTGCAATTTTTGCACACGGGGGAAACTCTAGAAAATCTTCCACCGAACACTTAGGGCTAGCATTCCCCACCGGAACCTACCTAGACACACCTGCAGGACTCCCCGGAACCCGGTTTTGTTGCACGGTTAGAGTTCTACACCCCCGGCAGGTATCCAGCAGGTGTCCCTGAAGGCCTTCTGGCAGCGAGACGAGACAAGCCATAGAATGAAGACCGTGGCTCGAATCGCCGAACCGTCGAATCCGTTGGATTTAGCATGCCGAGATAGTGCTAGGGGTGCCACTCCCCTCTGGCCCGGTGGCCCCTCCCTCATCTTGTACGTCCATCTTGGAAACTAGGGTTTTGCTCAGTAAGGGAGTGTGCAATTTTTGCACACGGGGGTCAACTCTAGAAAATATTCCACCGGGAACTTGTGGCTAGCATTCCTAGATGGAACTACCTAGACACACTTGCAAGAATCCCCGGAACCCGGTTTTGTTGCATGGTTGGAGTTCTACACCCCCGGCAGGTATCCAGCAGGTGTCCCTGAAGACCTTCTGGATGTGAGATGGGACGAGTCATAGAATGAAGACCATGGCTCGGATCCATGAATCATCGACTCTGTTGGATTCTACACATCGGGATAGTGCTAGGGGTGCCCCTCCCCTCTGGCCCAATGGCCCCGCCCTCATCTTGTACGTCCATCTTGGAAACTAGGGTTTTGCTCAGTGAGGGAGTGTGCAATTTTTGCACACAGGGGTCAACTCTGGAAAATCATCCACCGGGCACGAATGATGATGATGATGGTGATGATGATGAAGAGGTTGACGGTGATGGTGATGGCGATGGCGATGGTCATGAAGATGATGATGATGAAGGCTTTGATGAGGAACCTGGAGTTAGATTTAGAGTTGGAGTTAGAGTTAGGGTTAGAGGTAGAGTCAATGATGATGATGGAGATGGTGGTGATGATGAAGACGTTGATGGTGACGGTGATGGTGATGGTGATGGTGAGGATGGAGAAGATGGCTTAGTGCTAGGTTTTGGGTGAGGGTTAGGGCCAGGGTTATAGAAGGAAATTGAATTAGGGTTAGAGGTAGTGTCAATGATGATGATGGAGATGGTGGTGTGATAAAGACGTTGATGGTGACGGTGATGGTGATTGTGAGGATGGAGAAGATGGCTTATTGCTAAGGTTTGGGTGAGGGTTAGGGCTAGGGTTATGAGCCTAACTAAGTGGATGTTGATATAATTGAGATATTCTCTTAGCTAAGTATGTGTTAGGTGAGTATTTTTATGATTAATTTTTATAATATCTTTGTGTTTAGGTTGAGTGTTAAGTTATTAAGAGATTTTCTCTCAACTTCTCTTTTTGTTAAGGAAGTAGTTACATGTCCTTAATGTACATATACATGTAATAAATGTGCAATTGCATTGAATTTTGTTGAAAAACATCTCCCTATATTTTCTAATAAATCTAACAAGAGAACCGGAAGCAACAAAATATTGGGAAGTTTCATTTGTAGGATAAGAGGATTAACATATAATAAAGTATATTTTTCATTGATAATTATGTTAGATAGTGTGTTTCTATGTTCTATGGTTTTTCTATAATGTCATTGGTTCTATGTTTTTTGGAGGTTATTTGTTGCAAAATAGTAGTCATTGTCTATTGGTTTGATGCAATGCACCGTATAATGAGAAAATATTCTACAAGATGCTACCAATATTATGTTTTATGAAAGAATTATCATGGAAAAGTTGCAAATAAGTACTACTAATGATGTGCTTGAGTTGAATGTGATTCCCAATTATTATGTCATTGTTGGGATTTTGTAGCTGTGAAGAATAACTGTAATAGATGGGGGCGTTGAAGATATGAATGAACAATATTTTGTCCCAAGGAAGTCTTGGTCTCATTTTTTTTTTACTTATGCGACATCACGATGGATTGAGTAGTCATGATTGATCATATGTGTTTATGAATTATTAGACAATTGCTATGATTATTATGACGGTAGTGCATAAAGCATGGAGACTGAGCTACATAAGGAATAGAGGTCATAGAGGTTGTGTGAAGGCAATGTTGAATGTTGTTGCTATCTCTTGCATGTATTGTAAGGAGAATCATGCTTGAGTGAATCATGCATGGTGGAGATCACTGATTAAGCATTGACCCGAAGGCTTTTGCATGTTTATTTTGTACATGATGCATGGTTTTTGTGTATGTGGCTCTTGGTGAGATCATGATGAGAAAAAACCGTTTGACTTGGTGGACTATTCCACATTTACAAGACAAGTAGAAAAATTCAAAAGAGGTGTAAATGAGAGGAAGCAAATGAATCGCATTGATGCCAATTACACTTTCATAATCAGAGCAATCAAAGCTCTCAATATCACTGATACCACTCTGTCCCTGAAGAATATTTCCCTATAAAGTACCTAGATCATGACCAAAGGAAATGACTACTCCCAATCCAGTGACAACTACCCTCCTTTGATTAGTAGCACTTAGTTTTTTTCTTGTGCAGCCTTCACAAGTTGTAGAGCAATGGTCGTTGCTTTGCCTAGAGGTTAATTAGAGTGTGTAAGATAACAAGTGTTCTCCCAGCCGAATTTTTTGGCATTTGATTAGTGGAATATAGGCTATATAAGACTGGAAATGAATCAATGTGACTTGGGCCCTTAATAGATTGGGTAACAAACCCTTCTAATAGTGATCCTATCCCACTTGGAGTCCAAATACCCCCTATTGAGGGTACATGTGGTGGGTCACAGATTCTAGGGCTAGATTAGGTTAATAGGGCTACATTAGGTTTCTAGGATTCTAGATTAGTTTCTAAGGGTTAGATTAGTGTTTCTAGGGTTAGTTTAGCTTTCTAGGATTTCTAGGGCTAGATTATGTTTCTAGGATTCTAGATTAGTTTATGAGGGTTAGATTAGTGTTTCTAGGGTTAGTTTAGCTTTCTAGGATTTCTAGAGCTAGATTATGTTTCTAGGATTCTAGATTAGTTTCTGAGGGTTAGATTAGTGTTTCTAGGGTTAGTTTAGCTTTCTAGCATTTCTACGGCTAGATTATGTTTGTAGGGTTATATTAGTGCTTCTAGGGTTAATCATACATGAATAAACAATCACATGGCTATAAATCATAACTTAATCATAACTCAAACATCAAATAAACGATATAAGATAATGATATCCAATAAACCATCTAACATGAATAACATTAACCGTGCATGAATAAACAATCACATGGCTATACTATGCACCTCAATCAATTAGGCCTTCTGGATCCTCTCAGTTTTTTATTGTCTTGAACAACCTCTCATGCTTCGCATGAGGTAGTAAGTAGCGTACCTTGTTTGATGACTTCATTGACATTGTCTGTAGTTGGATGTTTGTACCCACGATCAAGTGCGTAAAGTGATACACCCGCGACCCTGGTCTATAATTTGTGTATGTGTAGCCATTTCTCTTTGGTCCCTTTCCATCCACTATAAGATATTCCCCCTGAACAACCATCGAGCCAGTTGAAAAGGTAATGCCTTCACTATCCATTAATGATGTGAGGAGGGTTTGCTTCCCCTGGATGCATCATGCCAACCAATAATTCATCCCAATTGCACTGTCTGTCGGGGCGACAACTGCGTAGATGTGTCCTGCAAAAATGCATTTTAAGGTCATATTCCAACAAGTAGTGGTTTGATAGCTTGGATAATTACAAAAACAAGGAGGGAACCGGGATATGCATGCAGAAATGTTTACCTAGTTGTACAAGATCAGATATATGATCATATTCATTTGAAATAGAGGATTGGCCTTCCTCTAACTGGATTGTTTCAGCAATTGCAAGTGGGTCCACTGCAAGTGATACATGATCCCATTCATCAACCCAATCCATTGATTCGCACTCATCCCACTCAAAACTGCTGCAAGACCCACAAAAGCAAGCAAGTTTTCACGTCCATATTTCAAATAAAGGATTGTTTGAGCTTCAAACCGAATGAAATCCACGAGTGCCTTGCATAGTACTACAACTATAAAAACGTAATCGATCTATATCAACTACATTCTAGAAATTTCTGACAACATGTCCTCTACCTGTTGGTATGTGTTGCTCCGTGGTTCGATCTGACATTTTTTCTTTGCACCATCGAACTATGGATTCGGCATTCCGAATATGAGGGCCTCCCATGCACCTCATCTCCTCCCTTCGTAGGGAATTTTTGAGACATGCTCCAGCCCTTTCATGCTCTCCCTTTCCATGCTTGGTCTCAAAATAGTTCCATACATGCAACACATCATAAGTCTTGTGCAACATACTCAACCACTGGAAAACACGTGCATTTTTGAACTGGCTTGCACAACCATCTGACCATATCCAATGTTGATCCATATGTATCCCTCTCTCCTTCAACTGATCATAGAAAATTTTGAAGCAATGCTGCACATAATGCAGGTCGTGGCACCTGTTGTCACCGATGTAGAAGTTGGTCTCTTTCAATATCATCCTCATGTCGTTGCTGCTCTCTGGTGCGTGCCTGTATGTGATATGGACCATTATGCTAACTTGGTCTGAATGGTAGTATTGACTTTGAATCTCATTCTGTGGCTGTAGGGTATAGTTTTCCGCAAAGTCCACAACCGACAATATTGTGCCCTTGGGAAAGGTGTCCCTGCACTATCTGTATTATTCATCCTGCCATCGTGCTACATGGACGTGTTGTACATAATGCTCGATCTTTTGGTAGAATTCCTTCATGAAATCACAAATTTGTACCTGGTGCCACAAAACTAAGGGCATTAATACAACGTGACATTTTCAATCTGAATATATATGTACAAATTCAACATGTACAGTATGAAAGCATGCAAACTTAGATTACCTGTGACTTCACCAATGCAATTTTTTTTGCTTTCCTTTGAACTATCTACTTGATATCTTATGTACTAAAAGTTCTTCATTTCTACTGACATCCTCCCAAATTCATGCTCCACGGTTACGTGGATGCAGCGGCTCAATAATGCAAATCCACTGCAACTAGAACACGTCCCATATAAACATGATCTTTTATAATATTTTTGTCCTCCAGGCCTTCCACACATTATGCTATGTATAAATTCTCTGGATGCATTCGGTGGTTGTAATGAAGGGAAATCTTGCACAATGTTAGTATCCAAACCACAAAATATATGTCTATATGTATCATAATAGTACTCAAATTCTACATGGTATCTACAACAACATGTACTGTGATCAATGCAAATTCTAACATACCAGGGTTTGCATTTTTCGAAGGACCTTTGGCCCAAATTCAATTGTGTGTGCTCATTCTTGAACCTCTCATAGAGTTCTGTTTGTGTGGTGTCAAGGAAGTGTTGACATGGGGTTCACCCCCCCTAACACCTTTTCTCAACTTTAAAACATCTCTTTGATTCGATGACAGTCTAGTGTTATCATGCCAAAACTTTTGCACTAGTTCTTTAACAGCATCAATGAGCTTCATGTCTGAACGAGGTAACCTACCAACAAAGGCCCAACAATCTTTTTGGCCTGGGGTCTCAAGTTTTTCTCTAATGGCAGAATACTTTTTAAGAGTCTTTCTATCTACTTTAAAGAGTTTACATGTGTGTGATAGTAGGCGACGTTGCCTTGTGGATTTATCTACAATTGATTCTGACAGTACACGACGGGCCGCATTAAAATATTTTGTGTGGAAAGTTCTTCCAATCAAATTAAATGCAGATTGTAGATTTCTAACAACATGATTGTTGGCCTCTGAACTTCTAACTACCTTTATGCACAAAATTCTCCTAACATGAGCTAGACAATGTGATTTTAACAAAGCAAGAAACAATTGACATTTTGCTGCATTGGTTTTGGATTCAAAAAAATCTTTGATTATCTTGTTACAATGGAAATCAATAGTGCGTTTGGACATCTTACCTTCAAGTCCTGAAAATGAACTTTCATCCACATGAACATTGCAATAGTTGGTGGGTAATGTTCATTGTATTTATTGCCCAACAGATATAAATGTGTCGGGTTATGCCTAGAGCCCCTCCCCATAAAGAGCCCCTCCCCCATAAATGCCTTTAGGACCTCTTCTAACCCATAATCCCTAAGTGAATTTAAGTGCTTCTAGGTGTTTGGGGGTTTAAGGGTATATTTACAAATTTGTGTATTTTGATTTCAAAACATTAATTTAATTTTAAATTAAAAACATATGTATTACACCAAGAATAATTAAATACATAGTAGATATATATTAATGTCGAATAAAGACTGCTCGTAGGTGCGATTATTGTGAGATCGTAGTATGTCAGATTTGTTCATAATTACCACTAGATTTTATTCTCTTAGGGTGATGCAAATGTGGCAAAATGCACTTTGATGGTTAGTTTTATTTGCTGGGAAATATTTTCCCGGTTAATTTATGGGGAAGGATAACAATCTTGATACTCCCACCCCTATGGAAGGCTGGCAAAGCATAGCACAGAAGGTATAAGCTTGGCTTCATGTAATATGCAGAGCACTCTTCTTTACATTGCTGTATTAATCAAAATCTAAGGCACCTGTTATCCCTAGTCTCAATGTAGGATGAAGATGATGAGATGTAAAGGATCTAATCAAGTAGTCATGGAGGGCCTCCTCATCGTGGAAAATTTTGCAAATAGTGTTCATCTGCTGTAAGTGGAATCACAATTGCAATAAAATAAGGTTTTTCGTCATGATGATCTGATGATGATGATGATGAAGATCATGACGAAGATGATGATGATGATGAAGATGGTGATGATGATGATGATGATGATGTTGACGATGATGTTGATGATGAATATGATGACAAATATGCAGCACATCATCCTCATCATCATCATCATCAACAACAACAACATAATCATCATCATCACCATCATCATCGTCATCATCTTCATCATCAACATCATTGTGAGGACAAGGATGATGATAATGATGATGATGATGATGGTGGTGGTGGATGATGATGAATATGAGTACGATGATGATGATGATGATGATGGTGATGATGATGATGGTGATGAAGATCATGATGATGATGAAGATGGTGATGATGATGATGAAGACGATGAAGATGGTGATAATGATGATGATGATGACTAATGGAGATGATGATGACGATGATCGATGATGATCATGATGTTGATGATGAAGATGATGATGAATATGTATCACATCATCATCATCCACAACATGATCCATAGCATGATCATCATCATCCTCTTCATCATTGTCGTCATCATCATCATTGTGAGGAAGAGCATGCGGATGATGATGATGATGAAGATGATGATGATGACGATGATGATGATGAAGATGATGACTAATGGAGATGATGATGATGATGATGATGTTGATGATGAAGATGATGACGGATATGAAGCACATCATCCTCCTCCTCATCATCATCTTCATCATCATCAACAACGTGATCATCATCATCACCATCATCATCATCATCATCATCATCATTGTGAGGACGAGGATGGTGGTGGTGGATGATGATGAGTATGAGTACGATGATGAAGATGATGATGATGACGATGAATATGATCATCATCATCAAAATCATCATATTTTTCGTCATCATCATCACCATCTTCATCATTCTCACCATCACCATCATCATCATATGATCATGGTCACGATGATCATTTTCTTCATCATCATAATCGGCATCTTCATCATCCTCATCATACTCGTCATAGCCATCTTCATCATCATCATCATCATGAAGATGATGATGAAGACCATGATGAGGATGAGGGTGATGTGCAGCATATTCGGCATCATCTTCATCATCAACATCATCATCATCTCCAGTAGTCATCATCATCATCATCGCCATATTCATCGTCATCATCATCATCACCATCTTCATCGTCATCATCAACATCATCGTCATCTTCGTCATGATGCTGATGATGATGATGAAGATGATGATGATGATGATGTTGATGATGACGATGATGAATAATGGAGATGATGATGATGATGATGATGATGATTATGATGTTGATGATGAAGATGATGGTGAATATGCAACACATCGCCATCAGCATCATCTTCATTAGTCATCATCATGGCCATCTTCATCATCCTCCCCATCACCATCATCATCATATGATCATGGTCACGATGATCAGTGTCTTCATCATCATAATCGACATCTTCATCATCCTCATCATACTTGTCATAGCCATCTTCATCATCATCATCATCAGGAAGATGATGATGAAGATGATGATGAGGATGAGGATGATGTGCAGCATATTCATCATCATCTTCATCATCAACATCATCATCATCTCCAGTAGGCATCATCATCATCATCACCATCTTCATCATCATCATCATCATCATCATCATCATCACCATCTTCATCGTCATCATCATCATCATCATCATCATCTTCGTCATGATGATGATGATGATGATGATGATGATGATGATGATGATGATGATGATGATGATGATGATGTCAATGATGATGATGATGACGATGATGACTAATGGAGATGATGGTGATGATGATGATGACGATTATGATGTTGATGATGAAGATGATGGCGAATATGCAACACATCATCATCATCCACAACATGATCCACAGCATGATCATCATCGTCGTCGTCGTCATCATAATTGTGAGGACAAGCATGAGGATGATGATGATGACGATGATGATGATGATTACAATGATGATGAAGATGACGAAGATGTTGTTGGAGATGATGACGAATATGCAACACATCATCATCGTCTTCGTCGTGACGGTATGATGATGATAATGATGATGATGATGATGGTGGTGGACGATGATGAATATGAGTACGATGATGATGATGACTAATTTGGAGATGATGATGATGACGGTGATGATGATGATGATGAAGATGACGAGGAATATGTAGCACATCATCAACATCTTCATCATCATCATCAACATGATCATCATCATCAACTTCCTCCTCCTCCTCATCATCATCATCATTGTGAGGATGCGGATGATGAAGATGATGATCATGATGATGATAATAGTCATCATAACACTCATCTTCATCATCCTCATCATACTCGTCATCACCATCATCCTTATCATGATGATGATGATGATGATGATGATGATGATGATGACGACGACGATGATGATGAAGATGGTGATGATGATGATGACTAATGGAGATGATGATGATGATGATGATGATGATGATGATGACGATGTTGATGATGAAGAAGATGACGAATATGTAGCACATCATTCTCATCATCATCAGCATCATCTTCATCATCATCAACAACATGATCATCATCATCACCATCATCATCATCATCATCTTCATCTTCATCATCATCATCATTGTGAGGACGAGGATGACGATGATGATGATGATGATATGATGATGATGATGGTGGTGGTGGATGATGATGAATATGAGTACGATGATGAAGATGATGATGATGATGACGAATATGATGATCATCATCAAAATCATCATATTCGTCATCATCATCATCGTCATCTTCATCATCCTCACCATCATCATGATCATCATATGATCATGGTCACAATGATAATTATCTTCGTCGGCATAACCGTCATCTTCATCATCCTCATCATACTCGTCATCACCATCTTCTTCGTCATCATCATCATCATCTTCGTATCGTCATCATTTGATGATGATGATGATGATGACGACGAAGATGTTGTTGATGATGATGATGAGGAAGAGGGTGATGAGGAAGATGATGATGATGATGGTGGTGGATGGTGATGAATATGAGTACGATGATGAACATGATGATGATGTTGATTATCATCGTACTGATCATCAACATCGTCATCATCATCTTCATCATCATCGCCATCAATGTTGATGATGAGGATGATGATGATGATGACGTTGACGATGAAGATGATGACCTAGATGTTGATGAAGATGAGGAAGAAGGACGATGATGATGATGGTGTTGATGATGACAATGATGATGATGACGAAGATGATTATGATGATGGTGATGAGGATGAAGAAGATGATGATGATGGAGATGATGTTGATGTTGATGATGATGATGATGAAGATGATGATGATGACGAAGATGACGATGGTGGAGATGTTGATGAGGAAAGGGGACATGAAAATGATGATGAAGATGTTGATGATGATGGTGATGGTGATGATGATGATGATGATGATCATCATCATCATCATATTCATCATGATCATCATCATCTTCATCACCATCATGATCATCATCCTCGTCACCATCATCCTCATCACCATCATCATCATCATCACCATCATCCTCATCATCATCTTCATCACCACTGCCATCATCATCATCACCATCACCATCATCTCATAATCATCACCATCATCCTCATCATCATCTTCATCACCATTGTCATCATCATCATCATCATCATCAACATCATCTCATCATCATCAACATCATCATCAACATCTTCAACATCATTGCCATCTCCCTCTTCCTCATCAACATCTCCATCATCGTCATCTTCTTCATCATCACATCTTCATCAACTTCATGTATCCCCTTGACAAAGGAAATTAAATAAAACATACAAAGACATACAATAGCGCGTACGCGCAAGGACGTGTGTGCGTTGTTCTTAACGTGTGCGCACTTTCAATCACGTGTGCGCGTGTTTGCGCATGCGTGTTTGAATTCAAATTGTTTTTGGCGCCCTTGCAGGCTTGGAATTAGCTTCGAATTGCACCTTTAGGCTCGGTCTGATTTATCCTTGATTTATAGCAGAAAACATCAAACGTTGCAACTTCCTATTTTTCACAGCTAGTTCTGCATAAGCTCCATGAGTGCACTGCAGATGAAATTGCACACACTTGTCGAGCTCTGTGTGCAGATTCCAAATATATAATTTTTTAATAGATCTGTTGTTGTTCTCTATTTTTAATTCATTTTAAACTGCACTCATGTCAAATTCGTAAAAAACATAGGTCATTTATTTGGCCTATAACTTTTGATTGGCTTACCTATTTCGAAAATGGAAAAGAACCCACATAAGAGCACGAAAATACCTACAACCTAAAGAAAAAAAAAATGCATTTTGATTATTTTTAGACTATGATATGGTGGATTAAAACTTGACAATGTCATTTTAGGGCTTCACTAACTTCGGTAATTTAAAAAAAATATAAAATTGACTATTAAAATTTTGGAAAAATAGTCCCGCACAAGATTTTTCTGTTGCCTACGCCTCTACATATTTTTTTCTCATAAATTGAAAATTTACATAGCAAACAGGTGGGTCAAAAAAAACATGTGGATTATGTTTTAGAAAAAAAATAACATACCAATCTTTGAATAATGACATTTTGGGGTGGTTATACCACTTTTCCATAAATACAAATTTAATATTCCAGAAGTTCATCCGTTTTTCTACGTTTCATCTTTTTACACCTAATTGGAAAAAGTTTTGTAGGTACCTCTAATAATTTATTTTAATGATAATATTTCTATTTTTCTAGAATGTCATTGCAACTAACGTGTCATAATTGGGTATCATTACCTTGCACCAACCCGTATCCATTATTTTATATTATGTGATTTGTTAATTGAAGCTTTAAACATAGAAGTTCCAAAATCTAGCCTTCAGTGATGGGCCAAAACGTAAATATTGACAGTGCCTTGAAGATATCAACTATCTCCAACCTGACCCGATATTGAAAACCCATAATCACATATTCGAAATTTCATGCGAAATGTCACATGAACATAAGTAGGCACACTACCTGCTATCCTTTATCATGGATGGAGATATTCCTATCACATAAAATATAATTAAGAGTGTTCTGCAGAGCCATCCGCATCAAAATCCTACTATGGTTAGATTAAGGATTTAACATGTAACAGTTACGTAACAATGTAATGGTCACTGATACATGACACACTTGTATGTAATAGTAATTGAAATGATAGGCCTGCTCTTATGGAATCTTTAAATTCAAATCTTTCCTTAGAATTTGGAGCCTGTCCACTATGCGGGTCCTGCAAGTTGTACCTTACATCATCCCTCCACCCCTCGTTGGAACCTAAAAATAGGACTACGTCAGCAAAAAATTATAGAGTGTAGACCCAGATTAATAGAAACTGACAGTTCCATATATAATCGCCTTCAGAGACATAATAAAACATTAAATACATAAAAAAATATTAGATTGAATAGTTTATAATATAATGTTTGTATTCCTTGATAACAATCATACATGTATTGAATTACATGAACATAACATCTTTTTATTGAAATAAAAACTATCACAATTCTATATGTTACCAAAACTTTATTTAAATTTAAAACCTTTAGGTAATGTGATATAATGTTCGATAAGTTTAAGAAAAATAAATTACGTTTTTCATATGTTTAAAATTATCACTCCTAAATATCATTACATTTTAGGTTTGTTTATACATCAACCCCATGATATAAAAACCATTTTTATATAAACTTCTATATATTTGATTTTGGTTTAGTCATTTTTACATGTACAATTTGAACAATGCTTCTCCTAAAATAAATGTACACTAAAATATGAACACGTACAGTTGGAATTATAAAGAAAAAATTGCCATAATCAAACTATCAAATCTATGAACTAAACAAATTATTTGAATCTTTACCTAAATTTACTTTGAATTTTTATACAAAATATAAATTTTAATTTTAATTTAATTTTTTTACCATAACAACCTATCAAATCAACAAATTATTTGAACCCACTTTGGACTTTGGCCTTTTAAACATGTGAGACATCTTGCATCTTGACATAGGTTATAAAACATGTGAAACATTTTGAAATGTCACCCGTTGACCAAATTGATCAACCTCTTCTTCTACAATGATTCTAATATGAAAAAATAGAGCTTGTGAAACAAAGTATATTTTTATATAATATACATTATATTCATTTCTTAATATATTTGTTTTTTAATATGTAGACGTTTGTCCTTTTTATTTAAAATGATTCATTCAAATATTTTTAAAAATTGTTTCCTGATATTTTAGACATATGCCTATTGAAAAGGAACTATTCCATTATAGTAAGAATATTATCTGAAATGAATGAGATGTGCTTGGATTTTATTTATATAATTTTATTTTAGACCCGATTCTATTACAGAAAAATCACTTAAATACACCAAGAAGTATTACATTTTATTTGTAGATATGCTTGATTGCATTTTTGGTTTTGTACTATGAATTGGTTTATAAGCATTCAAAGTCAATGTTCAGATTTATATTAAAAATTTGATCATTTTTGTGCTGTGATAGGAACATGATGCATCATAATTGATACAGAGAATCACATGTTTATATATCTATCATTAACATCAATTATATTAATATATATATATATGAAAGGACTAATAAAAAAGCCATATAACCACACTGTAGGATTATGTTGGAAATTATAGATAAATAAATCATAACGAAACATGTTAAGAGAATCCACTATTTTATTATATATTTTAAGCTTGTGAACGATATATCCATGGAAATAGGAACCAATAGAAAAGGCGTCATACAACAACACTGAATGAATCAGATTGAAAATTATAGATAAATCATAACGTCATACAACAACACTATTTTATTTTATTATATATTTTAACGTCATGAACTTTCCATCCACTTTCCGTGATCATATTCTTTTGATGGGCTGAGGCTCACAGTTAAACGATACAACACCCAGCACTGACAGATCCCAAAACTCACCATAGAATCATATTACAGTTAAATAAGGCGTTAAATAGGCACCCCTTATGGCATATAATCTTAATGCTATGTTGCAAAGTGTTTATTGGGCATTTCGTTTAACTGCTTTCAATAATCACCTCTCAACAAAGTATTTAATATTAATATTGCATGATTATGAGTAGTTAGATATGCAATAGTAAATTCAACTAGCACTGTTACTTAATTTGGTCGGTGAACATAGATAGGTCACAAGTTAAGTATTATGAAGGATTACTTAATTGTAATCATCTCTTGTCTATGCCTCAGCTATATGTTACCTTTTTAATCTAAATGGATTGTCTATCACTACTTGTTATCCATGCATAAGCTGCAAGTTGGCCATGCATCACTACCAGTTATTTTTTATATTTTTTTTTAAGTGTTTAATTTGAATTTTGAATTACCATAAAATCAATCTAGAAAGTACACTTGTTTCATCCTCCTTCAATGTATCCAAAAATACTGCAAGAACTTCATTAAATAAGCTACTGCAAGATGGTAATCTAACGCCATTAATACTATTAAATGACACATATATCCTACCCAACAGTGACACACACAAAAAATGATACTGATAAAAACTTGCAATGCATCTTGAATCTTGTACCCTATCCATGTGATAAAAAGAGTGGAAAAGTGGTAGTCTTTTTGGGAGCTGTATAAGGACTAACCAAAACGCCTCGATTGGTGGAATCCAGGGGAGAAATTCTGTCCAAAATCGTCATTTGGAGTGATCAGATCGCAATTTCAAGGATCTGAGTAGTTTTAAAATTGGACAATTAATCTAAAACCAATTATCCAAATTACAAAATTTACAAAATTCTGAAATAACAATTTCCAGCAAAAAATTTAACCCGTTTTTATCCCAAAATCACCCAAAAAGCTGCTTTTTGGTTCTATTTTATCCTACGCGGCCTTCTTGCCTTAGAATCTTATATAATGTTTGTTATCTTGTGATCTATAATTTTATATCCACACAGAAGCAGAATCGCGTTGGAAGTGCCACAATTCTGGCTTAAAAATTACTTCTCCATTGCCGTTGCCGTCGCCATCGCCAGTGGCTGCGCCTGAACATGGATGCGAGTGTTGACGAGGATTGGTTAACGCGCATTTCCCCCGAACTTATCGATAATGGATTTCTGTTCACCAACGTTCATCATCAACCCAACGCAATTATAAATATTTGAGCGACGTGAGAGCAGACGAAAGAAAACAGTCGAGTAGCTAATTGATTATATTGTGTCTAAGTGAGAATGGCGATTGAGTTGGGATCTGAGAAGCCACTTCTGGAATGCCTGGACTTTTATATTAAACTTGCCGCAGTGCTGCTTGCAATGGCTGGGGCGTGGAGTTTCTTTGTCAGGGACAGAAACAGGAAGCTGCCCCCGGGGCTGTTCTCTTTGCCCATCATCGTAAGCCTTCACATGCCGTATAGCCCTTACTGGAAGCAAATGCGTAAGGTGTGCGTTTCACAGTTGCTGAACTCCAAACGTTTGGATTACTTTCGGTTTATAAGAGAGCAGGAAGTCTCTGCTATGATCTACTCTATTGTTATTGTTAATTCAGATCATCCCGTAAGCTTTACCAAAACAGTGTCGGCCCTTGCGAATGGTATAATGTGCAGGATGGCCTTTGGTAAAAAGTTTTCTGACGAAGATTCATTTGGTAGCCGAGAAATTAATTCAATGATCAACGAAAGTTTTCTTCTAGGCGGCGTTTTTAATATCGGTGATTACATACGATTCTTAGCCTGGATGGATCTGCAAGGTCTCAACATGCATGGCATAATAGACAGCTTGCCTGAGAAAATAATAGAGGAGCACGTTGCGCAGAATGACCGCAATGTGAAACAAGATCTGGTAGATGTTTTGCTTGCTGCCTCTGTAGATAGAGATATGGAGCTCCAAATTACACGAGATAATATAAAGGCCTTCCTCTATGTATGTAAAATATTTCAATAAGAACATTTAAATAAATAAATACGCTGTAGTTCAGTGATTATGTTCATGTGATAATATACTGATAGTTTCATCGTGATGACAGGATATGCTGGCTGCTGGCACCGACGCGTCATCTACAACCATAGAGTGGGGGATGTCTGAATTGTTGAATAATCCAACAGTGCTGAAAAAGCTTCAGGACGAGCTGCAACATGTAGTTGGAATGGAACGGATGGTGAGTGAATCTGATATTCCTCGTCTCCCTTACTTACAGGCTGTGGTCAAAGAAACGTATAGACTCCACCCACCGGCGCCACTTGCCGTTCCCCACTTATCTATGGCGGCCTGCAAAGTGCTGGGCTATGAAATCCCCCGAAACACCCTCGTTTTAGTGAACGTTTGGGCAATCGGAAGAAACCCGAAGACATGGGAGCATGCTGGAAGGTTTATGCCTGAGAGATTCATGCAAGCTGGCTCCCTGGCTGAAAAAATTCATAACTTTGAGTAGATTCCGTTTGGAGCTGGCAGAAGACGATGCCTGGGAGAGCAGTTGGGAACGTTTCTTGTAGAGCTTGAATTGGCGCAGCTGATGCACTGTTTTGACTGGACGCTTCCTGGTGGTGGGAAGGAACTGGATATGTCTGAAAGGAATAGCGGACTCACGGTGCCCAGGGCACACGAACTCTTGGCTGTTCCGTCTCCTGGCCTGCCACTGGTAGTGTAATTTCTAGCTGCCCGTCCACATTAATTTAGACTCCAATACTAACAGAACCTGTGGAATCTGTAGAAATAAAAGCTTTATTGTATTGTATAACCGATTGTCAGAACACTGTCATGAGATATAAGTGTGAAAATTGGTGTGTTTTTCAAAATGTAGACTTCTGCTTAGAATGCTTACGATCGAACTCTCTTGGTTGTTGGAAATATGTAATTAAAGAGCTGATAGAGTATCTAGTCTGGGCTAGCTCTCACAATAATCAGTTTGCAGTAGCTTCGAGGTGAAGCGATCTTAGATCGGTGATTAGCAAATCCTATATATGGAAGAAGATAATTGATATCATTTAGAGAGATGTGTAAGAAGAGTGAAAGGACGAGAAACTCATCCCGTGAAGTGTATGAAGAGCCCAAGCTCTGTGAAAGTAGAAGATCAAGTGAAAACTCATTTCCATGTATGAAGATCAAGTGAAAACTCATTTTCATGTATTGAGGCAAGTTGCGCAGTTTATTGTGGTAAATATATAAGTCCATAGTTTTATGTTTCATTCTCAAGAATGTTGAATATTGAGAGTAGCACATCTTCTCCTTGAATATTGTTTACATTTACCGGCAGTAAAATGAATCAAGATAATATTGTTTTATTGGTTTCTAACTATGAAAGCATGGGAAATAGTCCAGAATGGCTATGTAGAAGCAACAGATATGGTAGCATACAACAATCTCAAACAAGCTGAAAATGATGTTCTGAAGGAACAGAGAAAAAAAGATGGAAAGGAGTTGTTCCACATACATCAAGCAACACATGCATCCATACTCCCAAGAGTAGCAACAACACAACCAACTAAAGAAGCATGGGACACACTGGAAACTTCCTACCAAGGTTTGAACAAGGTAAATACTGCCAAACTACAAATTCTTAGAGAGATTTTGAATCTTTGTCAATGAAAGATATAGAGTCAGTGGATTAATTCTGTACTCGTATTATTGGTCTGGTTAATCAAATAAAGTCTCATGGAGAAAATCTAGGTGACCAAAGGGTTGTTAAAAAAGTTGTTAGAGTTCTTCCAAATAGATTTGAATCTTTAGTTGTGACCCTGGAGGAAAACAAAGATCTATCCCAATTTACCATTGATGAATTGCAAGCCTCATTACTCAATCATGAACATAGAATCAACAGTTCAGATACATCACTGGAAGGTGCATTAACAGCACAGTCATCCATAAGTCGTGGAAGAGGCAGAGGACAAAGTTATTTCAGAGGAGGTCGCAGCAGCAGCCCTGCACATGTCGCTGATAGAGGTCAGAATCAGATCCCCAGTCAACCAAGTTGACAGAGGTATGATAAATGAAAAATTCAATGTCATTACTGTAAGAAGTTTGGACACTTCGCATAGGAATGCAGGAAGAAGCAGTATGACCAAGGAAAGCAAGGCCAAACACAGCCAAGCAATAGTAGCACTCCTAACAGCTCACTGTTCTTACCATGTGCATCTCCACTTGAATGCAATGTTGTCCAAGAAAATCCAAATGACATATGGTATTTAGACTCGGGCTGTAGCAATCATATGACTGGTAATTTAAATATGTTTTCCAGTCTAGATAAATCAGTTCAAACTGATGTCACACTTGGAAACAATATTCAAGTCACTATTTTGAGTAAGGGTACAGTTGATATTCTAACCAAACAGAGGGAGCATAAATTTATGCGTGATGTTTATTATGTTCAAGGTTTAAAGCATAATTTGATGAGCATTGGAGAGCTAATGAAAAAAGGTTACAAAGTTCATATGATAGGAAAGCATTGTCTGATCAAGGACATATATCCAAGCAATTAGTTAATTGTCAAAGTGCAGATGACAAGCAATCGCTTGTTTCCTTTGAGGATAAGGCCAATCATAAAAGGAAAAACAACTCAAGTTGTTCATGAAAGACATAATGAAAATTCTGGAGCTGCATTCAAAGCAGAAAGTAAAGAAGCAGACATTTACTGCGACAAGGAAGAAAAATACAGTAAAGAAATGAAAGTTGCGTTTGAGACAGAAATAAAGAATGAATCCTAGTTATGGCACTTCAGATTTGGACATCTGAATTTCAGTAGGCTGAAGCTACTGCATATGACGGACATGGTAAAAGGATTGCCATTGATTGAAAAGCCAGAGAGAATTTGTGAAGCCACAGAGACTTTTCCAGTCGGAAAGTCATACAAAGCTCGCACACCACTTGTAATTGTGCACTCTAATATTTATGGACCGATGCAAACACCGTCCATGGGAGGATGCACTTATCTTCTCACATTTATTGATGACTTCACAAGAAAAACTTGGGCATATTTTCTAAAACACAAACATGATGCATTTGGATGTTTTCAGCAGTTCAAAGCACTCGTGGAGAAGCAGCTCGTGGTTATAGCATCAAAATCTTAAGAACAGACAAGGGTGGTGAGTATGTTTCAAATGATTTCTTAATTTTTTGCAAAAATCATGGCATAGAGAAGCAATTCACTGCGCGGTATACAGCGCAGCAGAATGGTATCGCAGAGAGGAATAACATAATAATTATGGGGATGGCGCGCAGTATGTTGGCAGCCATGCATCTGTCAAATAAATATTGGGCTGAAGCAGTGGCAACTGCTGTATACATCATGAATTGATGTTCGACGAAGAGTATGAAGAACAAAGTTTTGGAGGAAGCTTGGACAGGTATGAAACATAGTGTTTCACATTTAAAAGTTTTTGGTTGTGTAGCATACGCACATGTTCCAGATGAGCGAAGAAGGAAATTAGACAATAAAAGACAGAAATGCATTTTTATTGGGTAGTCTGAAGACACATAGGCATACAAGTTATATAACCTTTCCAAAGGAAAAGTTATTATCAGTCGAGATGTTCAATTTGTAGAAAATGAAGCATGTGATGGAACTGTAGAGAAGAATGTTAAAATCGTGTCACATGTTGAACATGATGACATCGTAGAAGATGTGGTTGAGACTCTGCATGTGAATCAAAACTGCGTACCTCCGTCTACTCCTAGGACTGTGCAACATGTTTCAACACAAGGAACTCCGACAAGCACACCAAGTGCACAACGAACTCCATCAAGCAGTTCGCGCAGTTCGACACCAACAACTCCAACAAAGAAAAGAACTCTGTGTGAGATATATGATACTGATACACCTAATTCATTCTCAGTTTTTGCATTATTTTCTCAAGTTAATGATCCTCTAACATTTGAAGAAGCTGTTGAAGATCAATTTTGGGCACAAGCCATGGATGAAGAAATAGAATGCATTGAGAAGAATCAATCATGGGAACTAGTTGATGTTCCCAAGGACAAGGATATGATAAGCGTCAAATAGATTTATAAGACCAATCAAGATGCTGATGGAAATGTGCAGAAGCACAAGGCGATATTGGTAGCAAGATGGTTCACACAGTAGCCTGGCATATGCTTCAATGAAACTTTTGCACCTGTAGCTCGAATGGACACTATTAGAATAGTTTTGGCCATTGCAGCACATAAGACATGGCCTATTTACCAAATCGATGTTAAGTCTGCATTTTTAAATGATTATTTGGAGGAAGAATTATATGTGGAGCAGCCACAAGGCTACCAAGCTCCAGGACAAGGACACAAAGTATACAAGCTGAAAAAGGAACTGGATGGTTTAAAGCAAGCTCTTAGAGCTTGGTATAGTCGCATTGACTCATATCTCATTCAGATTGGATTTCACAGAAGTGAATGTGAGCCAACGCTCTACACAAAAATCAATCAGCAAGGTCATAAGCTAATTGTCTTCCTGTATGTAGATGATTTAATATTTACTGGTGATTTTGGCATAGAAGAATTTAGATCAGTCATGGAAATTGAATTTGAAATGACTAATTTGGGGGTTATGAAATATTTTCTGGGCATTGAAGTCCAACAGACTAAAAAAGGCATATTTATGTCTCAGTCGAAGTATGCAAGTGATGTCTTTAACAGATTTAAGATGTTAAATTGCAAGACAGCTCCAACACCAGTGATAACAGGTTTGAAATTGAGCAAGGATGATGGTGGATCCAATGTAGATCCTACACTGTTTAAAAGGCTTATTGGAAGCCTTATGTATCTTACAGCAACAAGGCCAGACATCATGTAAGGAGTCTGTTTAATCTCAAGATTCATGGAGTCACCAAAAGAATCTCATTGGAAAGCAGGTAAAATAATTCTGAGGTATGTAAGTGGAACAAAAGACTTTGGTATTTTGTATTCAACCTCATAAATTTTCAAACTCATTGGATACACTGATAGCGATAATGGAGGCAGCATGGATGACAGAAAAAGCATATCTGGGAATACATTTCATGTAGGAACAGGTGTTGTATGATGGGCTTCAAAGAAACAACCCATAGTAACTCTCTCTTCAACAGAAGCAGAGTGTGTTGCAGCTACAAGCGCTGCATGTCAAGTCATTTGGATGCGGAGGATGTTAAGTGATCTGTCATAGAACCAGCAAGAACCCACAGTCATTTATTGGAACAACAATTCAGTTATTGCACTGTCAAAGAATCATCTGTTCCACAAGAGAACCAAGCACATCGACAAAAGGTATCATTTTATCAGAGAATTGATAAATAAAAAGGAAATCTGTTTAGAATTTTGCAGGTTTGAAGATCAGGTAGCAGGCATATTTACAAAACCATTGGCAAGGGACACATTCCAATATCTGCGAAGATGTTTGGGAGCGACAAGTTCTGTGCAGTGAACTTCGTCATACACAGAGCATGTTTCAGCTCTGAAATATTTTGTAAAATTTTATTTTTGTTTAATGATCCCCATCCGCTCATAATTAAGGGGGAGTGTTGGAAATATGTAATTAAAGAGCTGATAGAGTATCTAGTCTGTGCTGGCTCTATCAGACACTCAGTCAGTTTGAAATGTCATAAGTCAGTAACTGAGTCAGTTTGTATCCAATCCGATGCACATCAAGTTAGTATTTATGTAACCGCATTAATATTCTGCATATCAAGAATTCTTAGGTAGAAATTTATTACAGACTTTAATGAAACCCTGTAGCTTCGAGGTGAAGTGATCTTAAGTCGGCGATTAGCAAATCCTATATATGGAAGATTATAATTGAAAATCATTGAGAGAGATGTGTAAGAAGAGTAAAAGGAGGAGAAGCTCATCCCATGAAGTGTATGAAGATCCCAAGCTCTGTGAAAGTAAAAGATCAAGTGAAAATTCATTTCTATGTATTGAGGCAAGTTGCGTAGTTTACTGTGGTAAATATATAAGTCTATAGTTTTATGTTTCATTCTCAAGAATATTGAATATTGCAAGTCGCACATCTTCTCCTTGAATATTGTTTACATTTACGCGCAGTAAAAGAAATCAAGATTTCCAAATAGTTCATTGTAGTGAAAGTTCTATTTTTACAACTAGTAATTGCCCATACGTTTCATAGTAAATTTTTTGGTTCTTACGTCCTAACAAGAAATATATCAATATAAAGTTTTTTTAATAGTTCTGCAAAGTTAAGAGTAACGCTAATCTCCCCGTGCAGTTAATTTCTGCGCAGTTAATTTGCGAAGTAAAGTGTTCGACAAAAAGGGAAGAAAAATTTAGAGCAAAGTATTTGCTAGGAGAAGAGCGGTCCTAAAGAAAAGAAAAGAAAATTATTTATTTACTGCGTAGTTCAATCTTTTGACTACTCGGTGTGCTTTTCCCTTGACTAGTCGACTTGCACTTTAGTCTAAGTAATTAGAAAAGTCTGAATACAGACAAGTTCTAATAAAATGTTTTCTCTATTGTGTTGAATGTTTTCGATGAATATGGGATTTCAATATTCTCTCGGCTAGCGTTGCTTTTGCAAGGAGGACCCTTTAGCAACTTTAGATATGTTATTGTTGTTTTTTTGTCTTAAAAAATCTAAAGCAAAAGAGATTGAACAGTACCTTTACAAAGGAGAGACTTGAATTGACAAATTTATATTTTAACTTAAATATTACTTAACTTTTAAAATTTATGAGAAAAATTATGTGAAACTATAATTTTATCAAACATCTTTTTGGGCAAAATATTGTAGCTAACTTGGTAAGTGAAGGAGGCCCAGGTTATTCAAAAAGAAGGATTTACTATAAATATTAAAGTATCTAATAAACATAAACATAGAAAAACTCTTGGATTTAAGTCTTTTAAAAAGATATAGGTGAGAATATCTCCTTAGATTGCAATGTATAAAAGAAGGTAGACTAACTAACAATTGACAAAATCAACCTAGAGACACACAACACATTTTATCTAGAGTTTTCTAAAACTAATTAGTTTATTAAAAGTAATTATAATATCCCAAGGTTCCCCCTTAATAAGTGTTGTTGATTGCTTCAACATTTACAACACCTAGATTTTGTCTATGGAATATGGAGCTCAAACACATCTCTTTCCAATGGCTTTATGATTATATCAACGAATTGTTCTTTTGATTTAGAAATTTTCAAATATATTTCACCATTGTTTAGAAGTTTCCTAGTGAAGCGAAATCTAGCATCAATATGCTTTCTCTTTTAGTGAAAGACATGGTTCTACTTAAATGCCCATGAAATCACGCATGAACCCAGATGGAAGATATAACTAGAAGTACTCTTAATCTCATCCATGCTCCCTACAAAATCATTGTCACTATATCCAACTAAAAAATCATCACTAGTGTTGGAATATAATATACCACATCATGTTGTTCTAGCAATCTATCTCAAGATTCTCGTGCCAACTCGACAAAGTGAGTCTTTTGGATTCTCTATGAACCTAGCAATTTGACTGCATACATTATGTCTCGAGTGAGATACATGAGGATCCCATTTAGTTACTTGAACAAAGTGGGATCTACATTGGATCCACTATTTTTGTTGTTGAGTTTTGGACCTATTGCAATTGGAGTTGGTGTTGATTTACAGTTCATCATCCTTGTTAACACTCATATTTTATCCCGGTTGTAAAAGAATAACACCTAAGGTAACTTATTTCAAACCAAACTTTAGGTAGAAAACTTAGTCATTTTTTCCACCAGAGAGGGCTCTCTCACAAGATATATGTAAAAACTAAAAATATATAGAAACACGTTCAAAATTTCTCAAAATGATTTACTTGGTTGAAAAGGAAACAAGAAACATTGGGTATGGAGTCAACTTTCAAATATCTAACATGTCAGCAAGAGATTTATACCAAATAGATTTTCACAGAGGCAAGATAGCAACCATATCACAATCAATTTGATTTTTGCAGGTGGTATAGAAAGAAATAATGATAATCCATCAACAACAGGCATCTAACTAGGATGAATCCATTGTGAACTTTGGAGAAATAATGGATACTTAAATGCGATAAAACGAGGCATAACGAGTATGAATCCCGATTTATTTCAAACGTTCATTTAAGCATAGAAGAAAAACATAATGGAAGGTATAACAAAGAAAGTAAACATGCACATATAGAGATGAGGGAAAAGACAGACTGTAAAAATGATCAACACATGAATCTCTGGCCTCCAAAGATAGGTATTTCCACTGTACGGCTTTTTATTATTCTATCAAAATCTGACTTTAAAACTTATTGTCTCGCAAAGAGTTTCCAACCCTTTCAAAAATGATTCTCATTGTATTTTATACAAAATTCGAAAGAAGCTTGACATAACCGCTTCTTTTAACTAGTAACTAAAAATGTCTTAACTCGAAAGATAACTGTCTTTAAACAATAGATAACTGTCTTTAAACAATATTACAATTTTTTAAAATGAAAACATCATTTTTGCCACTTGGAAAGAATTCTGAATGTATCTTCATGAATGAACAGAATATTTTGTCCTTCCATATTTATCCACATAGTTCCATTGGTCGACCATGGGTAGATCATAACTGGTCATTTCCTTCACCAAGACTCGCATTTCAAGGTGACCTGCATAAGAAACAAGAGGAAGATTCTCACAGATTGAGATCAACATATTTAAAATTTCAAAGTCCTCCACAATTTTCTCCATTAAAATCTTTCCAGTAAGCATATGATCCAAATGATGAAACTTTTTGTGATCCATTCTTATGTCAAAAAGTAACCTCTTATATTCATTTGGAGGAATCAATTCATGCTTTTCATCCCAAAAAGCAGGGAATCCTTTGTTTATTAATTTTTTAAATCTCTTCTTAAACTTTATTACTTCCTCTCGTATATCTCCAGCTTTAACTTCAACATTTTCAACATGTGAATATTTTCCCAAAATTCTTCTAGCCCATGTAATGACTGAAATTCTATTCATTATATTCATTGCTATCAAATCTGCTTCAGTTAAACTATTTAGGAAAGTTATTTCCCTTTGTACTATTTCTTTTGGCTTTCTATTTAAATTCTCTCTGACTGCTTTGCAACTTTCAAAAGCGTCTTTGGCCACTTTCTCTTTGATTCTCATATAATCAAGATAAGGTCTTAATTTTTCAACTTCCTTTATAATTTGATCCCATACCATATGCTTGCAACCTTGCATTGCAGCTTGTCTTGTTACATGAGCTGCCAAACCTTTATTATTATCAGACAATACCTGATTCCTTGTTTGCAAAGTTTTAATTTCTTTATCCTTTGTTTCATTTTCTTCTTTTAGCTTCTGTACTCCAATTTTCAATTCTTTAATCTCGACATCTTTCAGACTTACCTGGGACATGGCTTGTAAGAGACTGTGCAATCCAGTTTTATCTTCATCTGTACCTGCATGTACATGTTGCTGACCTAATTCTGCTAACTTTTTCTTTATTTCTTCCAATTGCTCTTCCAAACAAATCTTCTCTTTTTCCCAATGAACTTTTTCTTCAGTGAGCTTCAACATTTTTGCAGTAATATCTTTTACTTCATTTGACAGCTCTTCTTTTTCTTTTTCCGGTATTGTTAGTTCGACTCCTTGAATAAGCAAAGTGTCTGGAATTTTCAGCTTCCGCCTTAACATTTGAATTGTGTCATCCTTTTCTTTGAGTAAATTTGCTGCTACATCTCCCTCTTTGTTTATCAAATCTGTTTGCAATCTTTTTATTTGCTGCTGTCGAGACTTATTTTCTGTTTTTCCTTGTCTCAACTGGTTATTTAATTTATCTACTAAAATTTTCAACTTGTCTACCTTTAAGATCGCTCCCAAATAATCCGAGTATATAACCTCTCTTGTTTGTCTATGTAATAAAATTTTATCTGGGGCATTGATTTTTGTCAGATCAACTTTCATCTCTGAGATCTTATCTTTAGTAACAACTGAAAATTTTAAAGAATTTTCTTTGACATTTCTGCTAGTAAATAAACTGACTTCTGTGTTGGATATATTCCTAACCTTTGGAAATAACTGACTGGTTTGCCGAGAGGATTCTGTTTATTTTGGTTGTGCTCATTAAATATATCCATCAGATTCTGTGGTTTATTTACATCATCTTCTACCGGGGATTCTTTAATACTGTACTCATTTACCATGACCTCTGGTATTTTGACTTCAGCTCTTCCTTTCTCTTGTGAAACTGCCATTAACTCTTGTTGCTCATCCATTTTTAATTTTTTCCCTTTTTCTACTTCTTCACTTTCAATGTTCACTATGTCTTGTATGGGCCTTTTAAACCTTACCATAACAGTATTCATTGTGCTTTCTGCCTCTACTGTTGTGTCTTTCAATATCATTTCTTTATCTTGAGAATCTGGAATGATTTCTTCCTTATAATTCAACCAATTTGCTCTATCAGACATTCTCTCAATCACCTGATGATTCAACGCTTTGATGCGATGATCCGTTCTTCGTTTTGATATTATGTTTAACGGATCATATTCAATAGCCATGTCTGTCTCAAATTCCATATCTTTCAATAATTTTTCTATATAAATAGCATTGTTTTTGTTCTTCACTGTGAATGGGCCAACTGTGAATGGATACTTGATGTATGTTGCTTGTTTGAAAAGCAAGAAATTATTATCTTCAACAATTAACTTCTGCCTAAGGAACTCCAAGGAGAAAACCCTTAAGGTAAGAAATGCTGGTAAAACATAGGGTTTATGTTTGAAACCATATAACCTGATCACTGTACTGTCTTTTGACAAGAACCAATCTCCTAAAGCGTATTTTGCACTTAATTGCATACATGCTTGCATTTCTGGTAATACTCTAGGCAATCTTTCACCTAAAATCATTCTGTAAATTTCTGAGAGCATATAATTTATGTAATTAAACATATTATTTTCCAATAACTTTGTGAAAATGATTTTAGGGAATTGTAATTCTTCATGACTGGCCATCATGATCATTTTCATCAAAAATGATTGAAATCTGAAATGTCTGAGAGTAGGGAAATTGACCATCTAGTCATGGATCTTTTTAGTCAGGAATTCTTCAAAGTTAAGTTGAGGAATTTGATTTTCATCAGTCCCTGGTGGAATTGTACCCATTTTATACAAAAGGCTTAACTGAAAGTCAGTTACATACATATCTGTGTCGAACCCTGGGATCAAAGCCAACAATGTCAGAACTAGCTGGGTATTTTCATCAAATAAAGTGACATCTATAGGGTAAGGGATATCTGAAATGTTTGTTTCTGGTTTAAGACACATAGACAAGAAATTTTCTCTATTATCTTGAAGGGTTTGATGATCACATTCAATAACAGAGGTTTCGGAAAAACTTTCAGACTCGAGGGTTTGGGAAAAATTTATTTCTAGGGCTTTGATTATGATAGCGGGCTCTATTTTACAGACGACTCTGGTTTTTTGACTATCTAAAACAATTCTTCCTTCTCTGGAATAATTATCAGCACACCATGACACAAATTTTGGAAAAGACGAGATTTGGTCCGGGCAGAAGGCTAACAAGGATGACTGGTGGACTCTGTGTATGTCTATACCTTCTTCTAATAACTTAGACAACTTAAGCTTGAATTCAACGACCAGTAACCTGATTAGGGTATCGTAAATGTCCCCATCCCTATCTTCTAGGGCTTCTTTGGCTTTAAAAACATCTATATCATGCACAGTTTCCATTTAAATCGTTTCTACAAGCAAATTTCCTTTAAAATATGCGGGCCAGGTCACCAGACCCTACCAGTACAGACACATCTTTATCCTTCTGTCGCAACTGTTGATCTCCACCGGTCTTCAGAGCTTCTAGGAATAGCGACACATAGACAAAATGTCGTTATTTGAAAACCCTTT
Organism: Larix kaempferi; assembly: GCA_027924585.1. Classification (NCBI taxonomy): domain Eukaryota; kingdom Viridiplantae; phylum Streptophyta; class Pinopsida; order Pinales; family Pinaceae; genus Larix; species Larix kaempferi. Next base: position 3,929,947 of record BSBM01000091.1, read on the forward strand.
TGTTTTATATAAGCTTTTTTTCTTAACTTTCTGGCAGCTTTCCGAATGTACTTTATTTCCAACCGTTGATCACATGCTTTTTTATTTGAGCCATTAGATCTTGTGCCTCTTTATTTCCCATGGTGGTATCCGCGATCTCAATAATGGTTTTCCTTTTCGGTTTTAAATTTGTGCGGATCAACCATTTTCTGACACCTGTTAGAGTGGTTTAATTACCGCAACCACTCTTTCCTTTATTGAGTGTGCACTTCCCATGATGCGGTTGAATCTCGTCCTTAGATTTTATGCCAATGTATATCGTCCATCCGATTTATGTCAACGTATGGCGTATTCCCTTATGCCTTCTGCGTCTGCCACGTGCTATGGCCCACGTTTACCCCATATTATCCTTTGGTGGTTCCGCACGGTGTTGTAGTGGTTTTTGATACCACTATCATGTTGATGCGGGGAAATAACAATGCGACACGTACTCCGGCGGTATTATGTCCGCAACCACTCACCATTGTTTGCAAACGAACTTTTGGGCGGTGCGGAGATCCACGATAGCCGTTGATCTTTTCCTTCATCATCTCCGCCGTTGGAACTTCGCTAAGATTTAACCTTTTCAATAATTTTCTTCGGGCTATTGCACTTGTAGGTTTTTGCTTTGTTGATTTTGTATTATAACCCTTCATTCAACACATCCTTAGTAAATTTACTTCTTTTGGGTATTTTTGACAAACCTTTTAGGGTTTCTTTGAGTATTTCAAATACGATGTCAACAATCCTAAATATTTTTATCACATCCTTATAATACTTTCTTTGACACACAAAAATTCTTGAAACTGATTGGAAAATTTCAATACCAAGGAAGTATCTCATTAACACCAAATAAGTCATTTCAAATTCTTGTTTCATGGATGATTTAGAGTTTTATATTAACCAATTTTCTATAAAGATCATATCACACAAACAAACAATCAAGATTTTACCTTGCTTATTCACCTTTGTATACAATGTGGGCTAACTACTACTTCTGTTGAACCCATTACTAACCAAATATGAATAAATCATGTTGTGCCAAGCTCTAGGAGCTTGTTTAAGCCCATATGGAGATTTCTACAATATATACACCTTATCTTCATGTCCTTTTATTTTATAGCATGGTGGATTCTCCACATAAACTTCTTCTTTTATATAATCATTTATAAATTACTTTAGATCCATTTGATAACTTGGCCACTGGCACAAGTGTTTCACCATAATCAATTCTGGGCTATTGTGTAAGTGCCTTTTTCCACTAACCTAGCCTTACACTTTTCAACTTCTCCTTTCTCATTAAACTTGGTTTTGTAAACCCATTAAACCTCAATCCAATATTTACATTTTGGCATATCTACAAGATCCCATGTTTCATTTTGCTCAATGTTCATCTCTTTATCCATTTCTTTGACCCAATTCTCTTCTTTAACTACTTCATTAAAATACATAATTTGACATGAAAATAATGCAAGGTTTGAATGCACATCCAACTAATTATAAATTTCCCTTAAAAATATTGTCTTTCTATACTTTAATGAAGCAATAGTAGGGACGGATTCACCACTAGAATGAGAACTAGGAGTAGAATAACTAGCTAGACTAGATGAGCCACCTTGAACATAACTCCATGTATTCCTTGTTGGAGCACCCCTCATTTGTGATTGGGATTGTAAACCTTATTGTACACCTTGTGCAATATGCTCATATGCTTGTTCTTTTTATTGAGGTATAGTTGCTCCAAAAATTATGGTCCTATCTATAGCCTCATCTCGTGCTTCTTATTCTTTGAATTCTACATCTCTTCTAATAATGTCTTTCTTGGTGATTAAATTATACAACTTGTATATTGTAGAAAAATTCTCTCGGCTAGCATTGCTTTGGCAAGGAGGATCGTTTAGCAACTTTAGATATGTTATGGTTGATTTTTCATGTCTTAAAAAATCTAAAGGCAAGGAGGTTTAATTGTACCTTTACAAAGGAGTGACTTATTAAATTGACAAATTTAAATTTTAACTTAAACATTACTTAATTTTTAAAATTTATTAGAAAAATTTTCTTGTAAAACTATATTCTTATCAAACATCTTTTAAAAAGAAATATATGTGTGTTTATTAACCTACTCTCTTTTTTGGGGTTAAAGGGCAGTGTTTTTTTAGATAAAGTGTGCCTTGGTTAAAGTATGCCTGGCATAACTTTTTAAAGTTTGAGTCAAATTGAAGTGATTATTTCTCTTCCATGGTGTCTCTCAAATTCTTTTTCTAAATCAATCCAACAAGTTTTGATGAATGAAAGGTGTAATATCCCAAGAAAAGACTATTTTTATTTTACAGTTATTTGTCCTTACAAACTTATTTTATTGACAAGTGTTGAGTTAAATGAACTATGGAGCACCTAAGTGGTTATTTTGGGTGTTGAGCAAGTGAGCTCTGAATAGCACCAAAATTATTAAAAGATGTGAGCAAGCGAGCTCTGGAACATTTGAATTATTGTAACTAGTGTTGAGCATAAGCTTTGGAGCACTAAGACATTTGACTTAATAGTGTTGAGCAAGTAGGCTCTGGAGCACTATTAGTTGAGTAAGTGTTGAGCAGTAATGCTCTGGAGCACTTAGACTCGGGATGATTAACTGATGTTGAGCTGAGAGCTATGGAGCATCAATAATCCATTGAATATTTATTTAATACTCAAACTATTATTATTTTATTCGTTCGAGCTGTGTGGGATTGCCACTCAAAGAGGGACTCAGCATGCAAGAGTTTAAAATGGTCAATAGATGATAACTAAAGATCAAACTAGATATTAGGTGAGTAAAATTCCTATTTTAATAATTAAATATAAAAATAAATAGTGAGAGTTAAAATAAACTGAATTATTAATTAAAGATGAAAATAGAACTGTTAGTGTGTCTCACAAATAACTGGGTGAGTTAAGCCTAAATCCTAACATCCTTTCCTCACAAAAACTTATAAGTAGTAGAGAGAGGAACATTGCAAGGAGCAAGTGTTTTCCAAGTTCACTAGAGGGTTCAACTGTGAATCTGAGCGCTCAAACACCAGATTGTCTGATATTTGTGTGCCTTAGAAAGAGGACTGTGGGAAAATCAAGGGAAGTTATTGTTAAAGAAAGATTCACACAAAGGGCTGGTAAACGGACCTTGTGACTACTCTGTTGTTAGTGAAGAAGATAACGAATTTACCCTAGGCCTTCTAGTTCTTGTCACGCTCAGTTCGGCTCAGGGGTGACCTATGGAACAAACCAGGAACGGTTTGAGGTCTATGGTTGGGTGGAATGTTGCAGTTATCAAGTCAGTTAGATTGCTATAAAATACTAATAAGTATCTTCATTTTTTCATTACTATATCTCAGAAATTTTATGTTATAGATCAGGATTAATTCCTATTAGGTTATATTGTACATACGACTTTTTGTGTCAGTATTTTACCTGTTAAAAGTTGTTTTGATAGACTGTTCATTTGAAATTAATATTGTCAGAATTATCATTTCCAATTATTTATCATGCCATACTTACAGATTATTGAAATTAAAATATCTAATTTAATGATAAGATCATTAGCAGAAATATTTAGCCATGATTACAGGTTATCTGTTGAGAAATATTTCATTAATGTATATTTAAGGAGAAAACTCCCATTATCACCATTTAGAGAGAGAACTCTAAAAATTGGATTTAGGGAGAGAGCCCTAAACTCTGTTTTGTTATTTAATATATATTTATAAAGGATATATATTAAATAAACATAATACTTATATGATATACAGAGCTCACATTTAGTAAACAAATCTCATATCAAAATAGAACATGTATATATCAAACTAAAACAATAATCATAGTAAATATAACCTTTATAAACCAAAACTCCTTTCAAAATACCAATATCATCCACATACAAGACATTTTAACTATCCCATGGATGACCATCCATGTTTCCACATTATAATTACAATAAGCAATTGTATACATCCTAGCATAGCTTACATAAGGAAATAAAGTGCATATATGAATCATCATACACCATTTATGAAACCACTACATTCATTGTCGCATGCGCGCAATCAACATAAAAGTCACTATTTAAAGCGCAGACCTAGGATTGAATCCCGCTAAGGTCGAGCCACACACACAAGCAGCCTGAAGCCACTATTTACAAGCACAGACCTGGGATCAAATCCCACTAAGGTCATTTTCTTACATAGAAAAACGACGAGTCACGAAATCGAATCCCATTTAAATATTTACCTCAATTTGTCACGCTTCCAGCTGGGAAAAATGATTTCCTATAGAAATAACACACTAGCAAAAGCCACGCAGCAGCGTTTGGTCAGGGATCCATTCCCTTAAACTAATAAATTAAAACATAGAATGAGATTGGGGATTATCCCACACACCTACAAGAGTAAAGAAAACAAAGAGTCGAATTCAAACATTTTCCGAAGGGACATGACCATCATCCATCAACATAGAGCATGGATCTATTCCCTTTAAACATGAGAACGAAAATGGAATTAGGGTCTTAACTATACACAAACCAGATTCAAATTAAGGAACCAAATTCAACGTTATACATTCCAGCACCGCATCCAAAGACTGAAAGAGTAAATCATAGATTGAAATCAACATAGATACATACCAAAGGAACATAACACATCGAGTTCAAGATAATGATAGCATCAAATACCAAGTCATACAGTAGAAAGCACCACGTATAAAGATTACATGAAAATGTCCTTTTAGAAATACAGTCTCAGAGATCCTGTAGCAGACGCTTCTCCATCCATTTACAAAGAGTACAGTTAGATACACCCAACAAGATTACAAAAAGTACAAACCCTAAAGATCAAGCTGGGTATAAAAGAAATCGATACAGCGAAATACATAGCAGGGTATGCTCAGAAAAGCTCGCACAAATCTTTGTGTTACTCCAGGATCAAATCCCACCCGTAATCATTCAGTCCATAACCAAAAGCAATACTTCCATGAAGAGAATGGTTCAGCATGGGCCAAGGGCTTACCCGAGACTTGCGTAGTAGTACCGTTTACCACTCCCCAAGTAGCCTGCAACATTACATCCAATGCAATTCACCTTGCATCCAACAAAAACTAGACAGAGGTAAGCCACCAAGTAAAGGGGTGGAAAGCTCCCACGACCAACAAGAAAATACTCAATGCTAATAAACATGAAACTGAAATAAAATGGGCAGCAACTTATTTACCTGTAGGTGCCACGATACATTTTCCACCTCCAATGCACTATGCACAGACCAAGAGCATAGCTCTGGTCATGTGCAAGGTTCCTCCAGGGAAAAGGCCAATAGAGGCCGTCTCTCACTCCTCTCCACAACCAAAACTCCCAAACTCAAAACAAATTCTACAATTGTGATTTTTTCTTGGGTAAATCCCTTCCATTGTTTGGGAGCGAAAGAAACTGCCAGCTTGGAACTCTCCCACAATGCCATCATGTGGGATGCATTAAATGACCAACTATCTCCACTAGCCATCAAATATTTCATCCAAATAGTATAGTTGCATCCATGTTGTAATACATGTTCCCAGGTAGTATGTTTTGGCCATGGTGTTATGCTAGGCATGATACTTGACTTAGGCCTTTTCATTTCCTTGTTAACAATTTAAGAACTTAGGGATTGTTCCCTTTAAAGCAGGTCTAGCATTAGATTATTCCCAGTACCCGTAGAAAATTTCGTTACAATGAATTAGCTTACATGTAAGCTAAGTAAGCCCAATAATTTCATATTTCAGTGAACCTAGGATCCCTCCACAACAACATATAAAAGACAATCTAATCCATTACGTTAATTAAAGCAACAAATGATCGAACATGCATTGGTAGAGTTAGGGACGCCTTCACGGAAGGAATTCAATTCAATTACAGTGGGGTACAATAAACCATTGGTAAACAGACTTATACATATCGACAGGAGTTGGGTCATGAACCAGAACCAGAGACCAAGCACAAACATTCTAGTAAAACAGTATGAAGCAAATATATGCATAGTGCCATCAGATCAACAAATAAAGGTACAAGCAAAGAAAACATACCAGATCAATGCCATGTCAAAGATGGATGAAGTAACCATAACCAGGACCGAATTAACACCGAATTAACAGGTTATCCATAGTTTTTAATCAGTGTTGAAGTTAATTTTCAAGAAGGTCTTCATTTAATTAGACCCTATACAATTTTTTTTTCAATCTCATTTTGAGGGACATTACAAAAGGATTTACTATGAATATTAAAGTATTTAACAAACATAAACAACTAATAAAAAAATTCTTAATTTTTATCAAGCTTAATCAATTTGATTTATTTTATTTTATTTTATGATTGTATTTCTTTTAAAATAGAATATAAATACATATAGGATCCTCTAGAAAGATACGATTAGAATAATGTGGATTTAATTCTTCTAAAAAGATATAGGTGAGAAGATCTCTCTAGATTGCAATGTATAGAAGAAGCTAGATCTAACTAACAATTGACAAAATCAACCTCGAGATGCACAACAAATTAATTAGTTTAGTAAAAGTAATTACAATATTCAAACACTCCCCCTTAATAATTGTTGTTGATTGCTTCAACATTTACAACACCTAGATTTTGTCTACGGAACTCAAACACATCTCTTGCCAATGACTTTGTGATTATATTAGTGCATTGTTCTTTTGATCTAGAAATTTTCAAATATATTTCCCCAATGTTTAGAAGCTCTCTAGTGAAGTAATATCTAGTATCAATATGCTTTCTCTTTTACTGAAAGACATGGCTCTTTGACAAGGCTATTGTTAATTTGTTGTCACAATATATTGAAGTTGGTCTTTCTTGTCCTTGTTTAAGATCATCCAATACTTTAGGTAATCATACTGCCTGACAATTTTTTGTTGTAACTCCTACATACTCTTCTTTTGTTGAGAAAATTTTCATAATGGTCTTCTTAAATTTCCATGAAATCACACATGAACTAAGATGGAATATATAACTAGAATTAATCTTCATGTCATCCATGCTCCCTACAAAATCATTGTCACTATATCCATCTAAACAATCATAACTAGTGCTGGAATATAATATAGCACATCATGTTATAGAAATCTATCTCAAGATTCTCATGCCAACTCAACATTGTGAGTCTTTTGGATTCTCTATGAACCTAGAAATCAATTTTACTGCATACATTATATCTAGTTTGGTGGCAATGTTATACATGAGGCTCCCAACCAATCACTTGAACAAAGTGGGATCTACAATGGATCCACTTCTTTTGTTGTTGAGTTGTGTCCCTGTTGCAATTCGAGTTGGTGTTGATTTACATTTAGTCAGCCTAAACCTCTTTAGCACATACTTAGAATACTTTCTTTGACACACAAAAATTCTTGAATCTGATTGGACAATTTCAATACCAAGGAAGTATCTCATTAACCCCAAATAAGTCATTTCAAATTCTTGTTTTATGGCTGATTTAAAGTTTTTTATTTACCAATTTTCTATGAATATCATATCACACAAACAAACAATCGATATTTGTCCTTGTCCATTCACCTTTGTATACAATGTGGGCTCACCGTTGCTTCTATTGAACCAATTACTAACCAAATATGAATCAATCATGTTGTGCCAAGCTCTAGGAGCTTGTTTAAGCCCATATAAATATTTCTTCAATCTCTAAACCTTATATTCATGTCCTTTTATTTTATATCATCGTGGATGCTCCACATAAAATTCTTCTAAATAACCATTTAGAAATGGCTTCAAATCCATTTGATAACTTGGCCACTGGCACAAATGCTTCACCATAATTAATTCTGGGCTATTGTGTAAAACTGTAATGCCTGCCTCGGTACATTTACTGACCGTAGATTTGAGGACACTTGCCAAGTGACCCAACCAAATAAAATTTAGTAATTGGTCCCTTGAATATTGAAAATGCTTGAACGAATGAAGAACGCATGATGATTTGCATGACGACAAATGATAAATGAAAATGACGCAATGAACGATAGTTATAGAAATTGATACTTTACTTAATAAATGAATGTTCTTTGCAAATTTACGAAACAAATAATGATTGAATGTTACATATGCTCGACTGATTGAGATAGAATGAATGAATGTTAGATATGCTCGACTGATTGAGATAGAAAGACTGAATGTTAGATATGCTCGACTGATTGAGATAGAATGATTGAATGTTAGATATGCTCGACTAATTGAGATAGAATGACTAAATGTTAGATATGCTAGACTGATTGAGATAGGATGACTGAATGTTACATATGCTCGACTGATTGAGATAGAATGGTGAATGATAGATATGATTTACTGATTGAGAGAAAATGATGAGTGAAATATATGCTCGACTGACTGAGATATTATGATGGATGATGAAATATTTCATAGTGCAGTGCTACTAATGTGTGCTTGAGTGTGTGTGTGTGCATTGGCAGGTAAGATGGTTTACCGACTGACCCATAATGGAACTATAGGGGTCGTAAGAACGGAAAGAACACATAGGGGTACGACGATAGACTGTTGACCCTGAATTAGCACTCCACGCACGAGCTGGCCCGGGGAAGCATGTGTCGTACAGGCTAGGCCATATCGACTTGGTCGCGTACGAGAGTTGAGGGGCACGCGATAAGGAGAACATTATCTCTCGGCAACCCTTACTCTCGAAGAAGTGTAGTCGAGAGATCATGGTAACGACTCCCCGATCGCTGCACAGTTCTCCTCACAAGAAAGGAAAGGAATTGTCGGAAGGGCCCGCCGAAGAGGTACCTAGACAAGAACAAGAAGAAAGGAAACGAATTGTCGAAAGGGCCCACCGAAGAGGTACCTAGACAAGAACAAGAAGAAGGGAAATGAATTATCGGAAGGGCTTGCCGAAGAGGTACCTAGACAAGAACAGGAAGAAGTCATCTAATCAATTATGCAAATTGGAATTACATATCTAAGTTTGGGAAAACATAAAGAAAGAATTGAAACAGATTGTTGATAAAAGAATTATTTTACTCAAGATTTTATTTTAATTGATTTTATTATTTTGAATTATTTATTTGGATTTATTTTATCCAATAATAAGTTTGATTGACTTTATTGAAAATGATTGTTAATAAAAGAATTATTTTACTCAAGATTTTATTTTCATTGATTTTATTAGTTTGAATTATTTATTTTATTTATTGAAAAAGGCTATTAATAAAAGAATTATTTTTTATTCAAATTTTATTGACTTTATTATTATGAAAAAGAGTTTGATTTAGATTGGAATTTTTATGAAAGAAATATTTTAATTCTTGATTTTATCCTTTTAAATTTTATAAAGAAGAAATTTAAAATGGATTAGAATTTTAGTAAAAGAAATCATCTTTTATTTCTATTTTAGTATTAGGAAAAGAAAGGAATGTAGAAAGCATTAAGTCTAACTAAAATATTATTGATTAAACTAAATAGAAACAAAAACATAAGTAGGACTCTAACGAGGACCACCACACCCACCTTGCATTAATTTAGGGAAGTAAGTACACACTTAATATAGGAAGAGACACTTGTAACTTGAGAATAAATATTAATATAATATTAAATTAAAGAAATTATGTGCATGAGAAGATACATGGCACACAAAATTTTGTTATAAAAGAAGGGAGGATAAGGAGTAAAGCATCTCTTGCTCCCCAGTGCTGGACGGGCACCGTAATATTGAATTCATCTTGTGGTTCTTGTGAGTTGGGTTTAGCTTTCCGGGGATTGGGGGATCCCAGTAGAAAGCACTAGTACAAAATGAGAGATAAGTGACCAGGTGACCAAAAAATTTGGTCACCATATTTTTTTCAAGGGATAAATTACCAAAATTGAGAAATTTTATGTGAGTTAACTAAAAATGACCAAGATATATGACCAATTTGGTCACGGGATAAGAACTAAACTAAAAGTAACCAAGATAAATGACCAATTTGGTCACGGGATAAGAACTAAACTAAAAATGACCACACAACAATTGGTCATTTATTTGGTCATTTTTAGTTGTGTCACTCCGACAATGGAAAATTACAATTTTGACAATAAATTTGCACAATTTACTAAATTTTAACACCGCAGATGGATTCGGACACCCTTATAGGGTCTCCAAATCCATCTGCAATGTTAAAATTTAGTAAAATATAAAACCGTTGTTGTTTGACCCTCTCGACAGTCTATTAAATTTTCGGTAAGTTCATGTATTTTGCATCGTGTTCACTAAAAATTGTCAATTTCACAACCTTCATTAATTCTCCATATGCATCCATTCATCATGGTATCCTTTGCGCTTGAGTTCATAAAGTTCTAAAGTCCCCCTGGGTCCCTTCCCTGCAAAAAATACCAATATATACTAAATATATAATATGCTAATATATATATATATATATATATATATTATATAGTTAATATATTAATATACTATAATATCTATTGTTTGGTAAGCATAGGCATATGCGAGAACTAAGCAAGGAAATTTTGAGCGCTATGCTTAGGTGTTTTGTCAGTTTTAGGTTCAGTGGATCCAAGGGGCACATGGCACATGGCATAAGGTTTGAGTTCTTTTCTAGGAATGCCACATGCTATAAACATTTTCATATGAACACTAAACCACATAGAAATAACATATTTACAAATTGCAGTAAGCATTTTATTGCTTTCAAATCCATTTCTAATTGAACCTATAGTTTCTTCTCATGAATATTCTTCATTAAAAACATTGTTATACATGAAATATCATGGAAGGAAATATCTCTACATATACAAGAAGCACTTATTTTTCCTCTATTAGAATAAGTAAAGGTAAGCTTGGTTCTATGGACAATAAAGAACTTATTTTTCATCCTTTAAACTAAGTAGATGTAAGCTTGGTTATATAGACAAATTGATGATCAAGAAACAAATTATTCATAACATAAGCACTTGTGTTTCACTAAAGTTCCATGACAAAGAGATACTTTTTGATTAAACCAATCTAACAAATACAAGCAATGTTAATTTTACAACAATATCAATTATTCACTCATGTTTGTAAGATATGATATTATGTGTTTATTGGCAAGCAATGACATGATCAAGCTTGTATTAACAAAGAGACCCTAGATCTAAACCTTTAATAAATACGATTATAAATATAGCCTTAAAAAATACATAATAAGTGATCTTATATACCATAAGACAAAAATTATTTATTTAGCAATACTTAAAAAATTGAAACACACTCTTCTATTTTAAAGCACTAATCATCTTAGTGACAAGATCCCTAATTACAGTTACTCCACCCCAATCATACACTGTAGTTATAAAAAAATTATGAATATTTTGTATACAATATAATTCAATAAAATTATAATTTTGTTTTTTAAAATATTGTAAAGATTTCCTCCCACTTTTAATACAAGTTACTATTACATATTTATATAAAATAAAATAAAACATAAATATATATTTTTTTTTATTTTTAATTCAAAATTAAATCATTAAAGAAACACCATTTAAAAATAAAATATAATTTCGTTAAAGTATCATTTTATGAACAACCAAAAGTGTGTATATATAAATAAAATAAATTTGTTACTAGATATTTTAACTACCAAATAGAGAGAATATTATTCCCTGATATCATCAAAAGTTACAAGTGAGGGATCCGGTTTTGAAAGCCCTTCCGGAGAAAAAGACATCCAACTAAAAGAAAATCCATTGGAGCCAAACGACCAAAGGGAAAATGGATTCCATGGATATCATGCTATCTATACAACCTGTAAGTGCAGTTTCCATGCTTCGCATTCATTCTTTTCTACATTTGTATGAGGTTATTTTTTTCTACATTTGTATGAGGTTATTTTGTCTTACGATTAATGGTTCGTGTTTATGGGCTCTAGGGTTTTTAGGCTGACCGGGTAGAGCAGTTACAGAGGAAGAAAGCAGCTCAATGGTTCCATATCCAGTTGTTGTTTGATAGGTTCCAGATCAATATTTAGCAGCACCGATACCAACATTTAATCTATCTATCTATGATCTTTCTCTACAAATCAAGATTTTTGTGAAGAGCTGTAGGTTTAACTTAATATGCAGTGTTTTCAAGCATTAAAGAATATTGGTGTAGATATGGTGTAGTAATCAACCTCTTCCAAGTTTTCTCCTCCTCAAATTTCATTTCAGTTGCAGTGATCAAGTTGAATTCAATATTTCTTTAAACCCTTCAGTCCAAGATCTCAGTAATCTGCTGAGTGTAGCATTTTCTCAGCAAATTTCCTCAGATCTTGTGCAACAAACTCTTGACACACATGGTGTAATTCCGATGCGATTCGAAGATTCATATTTAAGTTTTATGCATTTCACTGCTGCGATATGCTCTTCAACAAACTTTGATCTGCTCGCAACCTATGATTTTGTGTCTCCTGAGACAGTCTCTTCCATGCAAATTTTTGAATCTGATGGATAAAACCCTCTCACGTCCAGACTAAAGCATCGATTATAGGGAGAGAGATACCCTAGTTGACCTGGGAAATCTAGTCGAAGAAACATGATTTAATCAATGATTTGGCAAGAGATTCCTCCATTATGTGGTGTTGAAGGCTGTAAACTATATACAAAACCCTTGTTATATGAATCTTGCACATGCAGTGATCACTCTCTAAACTACTGCATTGTGGTGCTTGAAGTAACAGTGATTTCCATCATTCAGTTATAATCTCAGCAACACAAGTTCAAAATTCGTGGATACCTTTCTAAGCGATATGTTGTATGAACCAACAAGCAATGACCTCTCTCTGTGCATTTTGGTATGCATAATGTGACATCCTTCATGCAATTCGCTTCAATATTTGCATTTCTGTTTGCTCCATGTTTTTCAAGAATGTCTCAACTAGAGATGAGTTGAAAGGTAGAGATGCATTGATACCATTAGGGTCTACATGTGTTTGGAACACATAAATTATATTGGTTAATTCCTTCTTATTTTGAAGACAACTTGAGAATGATTCCTGCACTTCATGGTCTTGAGTACCCATCAAAGCTTGATCTTGATGCATAGGAATTCTAATCTCTATTGTACTTATAATATTCTTCTAGCAAAGGTCATAATATCTAATTGCAATCTTTGTACTTTTTTTTTTTCATTAAAAACATCTATGGTTGGCTTCAATCCTCCTTTGTGTGTAGTTCGAAGGTTAATTTCTTTAATAAAAAGGTTGTTTTAAGCGCATTTAATGGATATATGCGATATCTAGTTCATTTCTCTTCATTGTTAAATTTTTTAAATGCCAAAAATGTTTCATCATAAGGTTTCCCTTAAATTGGGTCTTATAGGGTGGGTGTTCAATCTAAATTGGGTTCATTTGCTCTAGTGGTTTCCTTGGTGATAAAGTTGACTTGGATCTATGCTTGCAAGGGTTACCATAGCTGTGATAGCACCTCTTTCTATATTGTAAGTCCTTCAAGGTGTAATCTTTGGTATTGGTCTATTCTTTCTTGTATTATGTAGTGAAGCTGGTAAGCTAGGATTGTGAAAGGCATATTTCTCACGTGTTAATGCTCCATTGATTAGGCTTACTTTGATCCCATGTGAGTCATACAACAACTAGTCGAGTAGTTGTACAACTATTATGTTATCCCATCTGTTACAACAGGTATACATGTGCTTTATTTCTCTAAGACAACTCCTACTTCTAGTTGTTACCCTTGTAGGTAGCTTTATCGCGATGGGAAATACCACTCCTAGCTTCTCGTATGTATATGGTTTTATCCTAGCTGTATCAGTCTGTGCACCAATGGAAATGTAAACTAATGTAGTGAAGCTGGTAAGCCAGGATTGTGAAAGGTAAGGATGAGGATAAAAGGCACTTATGTATCTTCAAAGTCTTGCTTTATGCTGCACAGTTTGGCAACTGTGGGTTGGAGGGGAAAACCATGTAAAGATTTACTTCTGCAAGGAAGCACGAGGGATGGTTTCACATTTCCAAATCTCTTGTTGTCTGTAATATGGACCCTTAAAAATGTTTGCATACCAAAGGAATGGTTGATGCCTACAACTGTATCAAAGCTCAAAAGCTCTTTCAGAGGCTTGGACTTATAGAAAAACTTCATCCATCATTATTCCCACATCACTGCGACTCTCTACCAACTCACTAGTTGCACCAAATCTTTCAATGGGGGTCCAAATCACAAGACAACATTCAAAGAACTCTAAAAAATGCTTTATGTGCAACACCTGTTTTAGCATACCAGATCTACAATAACTTCTTAAGGTAGAGATAGATGCCTCACAATATGCTCTAGGAACCATTCTTAAGCAAGAGGACATCCAATAGTAAATAGCCTATCATCCAAAAAAAATTTCCCATCCCAAAATGAACTACAGTATCTATGACAAGATTTTATTCTTTCGTCCAAGCCCTTAAGCAGTGCTCACATTTCCTTTTTGGACAAGAAACCTTCATCCACATGGATCACCATTCCATACAATTCCTGAATTCTCTGTCCAATATCCTGAACCATGAACACATCAAATGGAAATATTGTTTGCTGCAGTTCAATCTGGTGACCAAGTATAAAAATGACTATATAAATAAAGTAATAGTTCTCCTAATTCATCCTCACATATGTGTCCTCAAGGCTCAAATCTATTGGATACCGAATGTAGAAATTATGAAGAATGGAGGAAACTCTCTTGTTCTTATCCTCATTTTGGTCCATTCATGCCAACTCTACAACAAGCAACCATAGTCAATTAAACACCCTTTCCAGGTTATACTCCCTTGGACAGAATGCTAATAAAAATGAGCCAGTTATGCATCCCACATGGTATCCTGCTTGTGACTGATTACTTTGGGGAGCCCTTTCCTCCTCTTTTGGGGGCTGTTTTGGTTCTAACATAACTTGGCTACATCTTCAACAACATTTCCATGAGAGAATGTGGAGCACTACATTTTTAGATGTGAATTATGCAGTAAGTCCAAGCTTTCCAACTTAAAGTTTGGATTATACTAGTTTCGAACGGTGTTATCCCATTCGTGAGAATTTATCTCCATGGATTTCCTCAATGGATTACCTCTAACATGGGGTCAACAAGACAGTATTTTTGTTGTTGTTGTTTCATCAAAATGACCATTTTCATGATTTGCAAAAACAAAATTGATGCATCACACACTACAACAATATTCTTCCCGAACATATGGATACATTATGGATTGTCAACTACCATCATCTTTGATTGAGATTCATCAATTACTATTCATCATTTGTTTCCATCCACAAACTAATGGCCAAAATGAAGTAGTAATAAACATGACCCTTGTTCCTACTCTATGGTTATATTATCAATTTAATAGACAATGGGCTTAGTGCATTAATGTGAATGACCACAGCTATATTAAGGCTCCTCATGTATCCACCTTCCATTCACCTTTTGAGATCTGTTTATCAGTTTCAACCTCTGGACCTGTGTGAATTACTAGTGACAACCATTGATACGAGTGCACATCGAAAGACAAGGAAAAAGAGCAGAAGGAGCAAGAGAGAAAGCTTCTCAATTGTACACATGTTGTGCAGTTTCTTCATATCTCACAAGAGTGCAATTTATTGTTCAAGGTAGTGACATATTTAGGCACTAATGATGAAGATTACCCCAAAGATAAAAATAAGTTTGAAGATAAGGTTCATCTTCAACACTTTGTTTCTGAATATAATATTATTCATATGAGATTGCTAAAAGGACACAAAGTTTCATGCACACAAACTGCATAATAATTACAAAATAATTAATAAATACGAAATAGTGACCATGTCTCATCAAGTACCACTACCACCCCTGCTTTTGTGGGCACATGCACCCAATCTTGTGAGAGTTGGCCAAGATTTGTGAGTCTTAACGAGTTTGGATGAGTCATTCATCACACAAGTACATGGTTAAAATTTGTCCTAAAACTTGCTAGCAATCAAGAAATCTGGAAACTCAGCAAAAGTCATCATTATTTTTTCTGCAGAAAAATTCCTGCATTTTGACTCTGAGGTTTTTTTTCTATTAGTTGAGTCTTGAACCAAGTTTATCTAAACCCCAAGCCAGTCGAGTTTTTGCCAAGTCTGCTTCTCACAACTTTGTGTGTACCCATGCTATAGATATATATATGCAATTTTTATATTTTCAAATAGGCATTGTACATCACAAAAATGCAGATGGACATGAACTGTCCACCTTAAATGCTTTCCCAGAAAAGAAATAACACCATAAGCATCAATAATCAAAGCAATGCATTCCTACTTGTCCAAGTACCTTATAGCTACATTTACTAAGATATCCACAACCATTTTTTCATTTGGGTCCTTTTTAAGCTCTTTATGTCTGGTTCACTGTTATAACTGCCCTTTTCTGGCTATAGTCCTACTAAAGGAACTAAAGTTTTCCCTAAAGTTTGTACCGATTGCTAAAGTGAAAAGGAAGAATGTCCAGTAATATTATGCAGTCATGTTGTAGGTACAATAGATCCCATGCTTCATTTGATCATGGGAACCCCAATTTTTGTAAATACTTAGGTATTTGGGTAAGTTCTTCTTATCTAAATGAGATTCTTAAACCTTGTTTGTATGATCTCGTACCTTTGCTTTTGGTTTGTGTAACTATCACTTTTTCCTTTCAAAAATTTCTAAGTTTTTTATTGTTTTCTTAACTTGCGAAAAGCATTCATTTGTCCAAAATGTTATTTTCTTCCCGCAAATCCGAAATCTGAAAACCCGAAAATACGCAAACCTGAAACCTGCAAACCCACAATTGCGGATTGTAGGAATCGATTGTTCTTTCTTTTCAAGATTTGTCAACCCGCAACTCAAAATTGCGGATTGTGGGAAGACTTTGTTGATTTTTTCCAAAATTCGATTCCGCAACCCGAAACCCGAAACCCTCATATTGCGGATTTCGGATTTCGGAAAGTCGGTATGTTAATAAATCGTGTTGTGTGTTCCTGAAACCAGCAACCCGCAAATTGTGGATTGGGGGATGTGGGAAAGTTATTTTAATATTAAAAGTTGTTTTCATTTCCGAAACTCGCAACCCGCAATTTCAGGTTGCGGATTTCGGAAACACTTTTGTCCATTGTTTCACAATTTGTAAACCCGCAACCTGCAAATTGCGGATTGCGGGAATTTTGAATAAAGTTTGAAAATAAAATTTGTGAACCAGATCCCGCATCCCGCAGGGGGTAATCTCAGCCATTCGTTTTTCTTTTAATCCTATGGTCCATATTTGATCCGACCAAAAATCGATAAATATATGATTTTTCTTATTTTGCTTTATCATTTTCACTATTGTAATTTACCCTGCTACATGGATTTTACTATGGATTTATTACTAGGGGTCGTTCTCATGAATTTACAGTTATTTTCAGGTTGGTTTGTTTCCGTTTTTGCTTTTTCTATTTATGGTTTTCCTATTTATTATTTGCTTTTTATTTTTTATTTATTTATTTACCAGAAATTCCAAGCTTTGCCAAGATGTCACAGAATACTCGGTCTAAGACAGTGCACAGGGATTTGCTGACCAAAGACCCAAATTTTGGTATCTTCTCATATACCAATGAAAGGGTTGCTGAAACCTATCAAATGGACTGGTCCAAAATCTATTCAGTTTTTGATAATGCTGACCTTTCCGACATTAAGGAATACCAACCTGCATATGATAATATTAGGGATTCTCAAATCCATTTCATTGCTGCCCGACCCGTTGTCCTACCTTACACAGACCTAGTTAAATGGATTGTGGAAAATGCTAACCCTAAAGACTGGTCGTTTAATGACAGTACGGGGTCACAATTGACAACCTTCCGCCCTGAAGTCTTTATTAGAGCTTTTTCTCTTAAGTCAGCAATGCAAACCCTTAGCCCCGAATTCATAAAGTCCTCCAAAACCAGGTTCAATTTCGACAAGATGATGAAATCATGGATGATTAAACCTAGTAGCTTTATGCTGAAGGCTGATAACCTCTACCCGATTGCTTGGTTTAGGGAGCCTTACTCTTTACTAGAATCCATGCTCTGCAGGCTCTTTGGCATTGCAAATTGTTCAGTCTTCAAAGTTGAATGGGCTCCAATATCTCATCATGTGTTAACGATGGGTTAATCCTTCCCTTCGGCATCCATCTTGTCATCTAAACTTAAGACACCCATCCAAGATTATCAAAAGGCACCTGCCCTGAGAAAACCACATTTCTTGTTGTCAACCTTCATCATTGATGTCTTTTGCTCTGAGTTCCAATATCCTAACTTGGGATGGCATTAGACCTCTTTAGACCCACCAGTTCACATCTATCATTCAACACTATGGGAAACTAATTTTGTGCCATTACTTTATGACATTTGTGACCCCTTTATGGGCACCACTTATTTCAAGATATTCAAACAAGAGGCACCTGCCTTTTTAGCAAATGCCAGGGCCTTCATCAATACAATTGGTGACTGGTATGTCTATGAGTCCTATTCATACATCAGAGTTTGGGGAAGTGACATTGTTCATCTTTTTCCCAGAATAGTTCCTGACAGATCGGTCATTCAAGAAGTCTCTTATCAGACTGTTACTGATGGTGTTTACAGAAAACTCACTGGTCCCAAAATGAAAGGTTGGCCTAAATTTTCTTTGAACCTTGGGCCATTAGTCATCCCAACCTCAAATTGGACTGCAGTGCTTGGTGACCAGGTGGCCCCTTTAAAGTTGGGCTTTGCTCCCAAAAGGAAGCATGATCCTAAGAAATTTCTTGATGCACATTTCAAGCAATATCACATGAAGATGGACTATGTCCATGAGGAAATTCCAGATGACTCCATCTACCAGGGAGTGATCACATTTTCTGAGGTCCTGGCTACGGCCAAGAGCTTAGATGAGCAACATCATATTATGCAATATCAGAAAGAAATCAAAGCTAAGGTTTTGAGCTAGAGAACGATGGAGTTAAACTTGCTTGAGAAAGTGAGGAAGGATAGAGCAGAGAAGGAGAACCAGCAGGCTAATGCCCCTCTCATGCTTACCTATCCAGATGGGAACAAAGGTAAATCCCCCCATGGAGGATCCTCCTTAGGTAAAAATAGCTAAACAGGTTAAAGCCTTGTTGCAAACCTCTCATCATTTTTAGCAGGAGTTAGCACAGATCACTTCAATGATTGATACTCGAATGACTGAACCTCCTAAGATTACTGAGGATGTTCAAGTGACTATTGTAGCTACACAGGTATGTGAAGACCTAATAATAACTTAGGTCAAACAAGCTAAGAGACAGAAATTTTAGACCTCTACTTCACAGGTCCCCACTTTTGATATCATCGACAGTGATGTTGATGATGGACCACATCCTCTAGTATCAGTGACTCAAGAAGTGACTGAAGGATTGAGTGAAGATTCACGAGCAATTACAGATTTGTTGGACACTATTGAAATGGATCGCCCTTTTTTAGATCAATAGGTATTGGAGGTTACTACTACTCCTGACATTACAACTTCTTCACTTTTGTTGTCATCTATTCAATATCTGTCTACTTTGTCCCCAGCGGTGATGCCACCATTTTCCATATCACAATTATTTCATACTTTGACTTCCAGATCCACCCCATTTTCAGACAACTCAGTTCCTTTTTCCATTCCCCCATCTATTATTGCAGAGGTACAGTCTTTGACTGTCCCCCAACAATTACCCATATCTACTTTATCATCATCCACCATTGATGAGCTAGCCACAGTTCTTTCTGCATCATCACCTACTAAGGATGATCATGTTCCACTTTCTGAAGCCTTCACTTCAATCCCTTCTCCAACCCCTATCCCATTAGTTCCTTAGAGTGTCTCTACCCATCTGACTACTCCTCAAGTTACCATGTCTATACCTATTCCCATTATCACTCAAACACCATCATTAATTTCAACAGAGAATGTCATTTCAATTACTTCAGAATTGATAACTGGATATGAAGATGATGTTGTAGTTCCTATTGGACATTATTTCTAGAACAAAGAAAATAAAGCAGTGATTAAAAGAGGTAAGAAGAGAAGTAGGGATCAAGGTGGATTAGAAGTGTCTGTTCCAAATCAGATAATATGGGCTCAGCAACCTAATGATCCCTAGACAAGAGCAATTGAGATAGTTGCAGCCTTAGGGGCATTTGCTGGTGCAAACCTTGATTCAGTCCAAGTACTGAATAGGGAGATTGATCAGAAGAATGAAGAATTGGAAAGGCTTGAAGAAGATTTGGTAAATACCAAGGAAGAACATGATATTTATGTTGTTGATCGCAGAAGGATATGGGAGGGTAGGTTAGAAGATTTGGAGTGAAGAAATACCTCTCTTCAGGCTGAACTTTGTGATGTACAAATTGAGAATTCTTCCAATACACGGAAGATAGCCTTACCGCAAAAGCAATGTGAGGATGCAACTGCAAGTGCAGCCTCTTATAATTTCTTTAAGTTGTCACCCCAGGAATTTAACGATTTGGCCCTTCAAGTCAATGAAGAGCATCATAAGTTGCTGGAGAAGCTATTTTACACCCTGGATGAGATCAAGAAGACTCATATGATTTTTGGTAAGATGTATGGTGCCCTTGAAGAGCAGAAAGCCAAAAGGATACAAGCTTCTCAGGCACGTCAAAATATTGGTGAGTGGTAGAGATATATCAAGGACACACCAGAAGACTTCCCCATTCTTAACAGTTTTCAGTTTAAGAAAATCAGAGCTGCATTGAACACTTGGCAAGATTTGAACGAGTCAGTTGAAGATATTCTTAAGAAAGAACGGGCTATATGTAGTAGGCGATGGTATGCAGTGGATAACACCATGGAGATTATATAGTTTGATTCTATGGAGATCATTGAAGATTCTTTCCCGCCTAAGTTGATGGTTGAGCAAGTCGAACGCAGGTGTGAAGAGGCCAAGGAGAAAATTCAACATATTGAAGAGGTCAACATTGATTATGTGGAACAATTAATTAGGAAACTGGTCAGCATGGAAGGAAAAATCCACATCTTCATCCATATTTGGCATAAGTTAGCTAAGAATGAGATAGAAACATTTATATGTAATGCCCAGTTGGGCCTAGAGTCAGCTAATTATCCGAATGTGGATGAGTTGTTAGAGATTTGGGACAAATGGAAAGTTTTTCTAGGCCATTAGTGTAGTTTTTATTTTGCAATCCCGGTTTGTGGGAATTTACTCTTTGTATCATTTTGTAAACTCTTATTTAAAAAAAGGTGATCCCTCATAGAAGGGGATGATGGAATTTGGAGACAAAATTTGCCGAAGAGGCTGGATATGCCCTGTTTTGATACAAGCTTGTAATTTCTTACAGACTGTCATTAAATATAGTGAAGTTATTTTCAGATATACTTTTGTCTATTTGATCAAGTTTATTTGATGAATGTGATTTTTCTCCAAATTGCTTATCTAATGCTATTTAAATATTTTGCAATTCATTAAGCACTGTGATCTATATGTTTTGGTTTATCTCTGCGCTAATGATCTGTGTGTTTATAATGTTTTAAGAGAATTTATTCAATTAAAACTTTTATTGATTTTTGCAGATGGTTTTCTTAGTAAATAATAATTGATGTTAATTTTTCAATTAACATATGAGTTACAGGTCAAATATTGAATGCTTATAACCCTCAACTTGTTGTTCATTAATTTTCATTGATTAATGGTAATTTGAGCAAATAAATAACAAGTCTTTTAACATTTATGTTAAGTTGATGAACAATACTTATTTAATTTTCACATCAAGTTGACCTGCACTTATCTCAAAACACCTTCTTAGAATAGACCTAACCTAGTTTAGATTCTTTTAAGTAGATTTGTGTTTATAGACCTTTTTAAACTTTGTTTTCTTTATTGGAAAACTGATCCCTTGGATCAAAACTCATCAAATCATAGAGTGCTAGCGGAGGCCGAATATCCATGGGAGATTAATATACCAAATAGGATGGGGAAATAACTGTCCTTGCGTAGGGCCTTTTGAAGCCTTTTAGTCTAGGTTTTCCCCCTCTGTTGAGAGCATAGGAACCCATTCCAGCACCTTGCACACCCTGCACATCCGAGGCCTCAACAAATGGCGCTAGAAGGAGTGCCAACAGTAAACCATGCCTAAACAAAATACTCAGAGACCTGTTCCAGCAAGAATACCGATTGTCACCCATAGCAACACGTAGGCATCTACTTCTGTTGAGCAACCGGTGCAACATCCTAATACTATCCCTGCCACCCCTACAACTCACCGAGATCCTAAAACAAGAGATATCATCATTATATCTCCCACTAGGGGACCCATCTCACTTGAACATATACTCAAAAGTTCTAATGATAGTGCTACTAGGTTACAACAGAGGATCGCTGTAGAATTAAATCAAGGATTAGCAACAATTCACCAAGAAAATACTAATGCACAGGAAAATATTCAAGATAGTCAAAATTTAGTTGAACATAATACTGAGAGAAATAATTCATCAGACCAACAGCAATTCGCTGAATTTGATCTTGATTGATTATTCAGTGAAAAAAAACAAGCCCCACACACTACTGCTTCAGGTGGACCACCACCCTCTCCTCCTTCTTCATCATCTCTATCATTTGAAAGTGAACACTTTTCCAGTTCTTCATCTGAAGAAGAGGAAGAACAACCAATGGCAGGAGAAGGTCAGAACATACCTTAGCTTGACCAAGATGCTGTGTTCATACTTGGAGATCAACATAGATTGCCCAAAAACCATGAGAAATGGTTTCCTAAGTTCAATCCATATGATAAATCACCTGCATTAGATCATATCAAAACTTTTATGCAGGCTATTAGACTTAGGAGTGTTGTCCATGAAGATGTGGTTTGTAGACTATTCCCTTACACATTTGAAGGAAAGGCATCCACATGGTATTTTTCCTTAGAAGCTAGAACTAGAACTTCATGGGATGAGTTTGAGAAATTGTTTATACAGAAGTTCGGGGATGATAAAACACCACAAGATTTAGTTTTGGAATTCTCTTCCATGAAAATGAAAGGTAAAGAAAGGGTCAAATACTACAATCAGAGATTTTCTTATCTAAAGAATAGAATCCCTGCCACTGTTCTTCTTGCAGAACAACATTTGGTTTCCTATTATGAAAAAGGCCTATCTGTACCTATTGCAAGGTGGGTCAAAAGGGTACACAAAGACAACTTGTTTGAGGCTTATGGTGAAGCCATTCAGGTGGAAAAGGATATCTATTTCCTAAAAGACAATCCCGAGGCTTTAGAAGAACAACCCTCTACATCTAGAAAGAAGACTGATAATGCTCCCAAGCTCACTACCCAAAACAAAGATCCCTTTGAAATGACTGATATTAAGAAGTTTCTCCAGAAAAATGTCAAATGAGATGGTTGATTTAAAAAAGAGTAACAATGAAAATCAAAATAATAACAGAGGTTTTGCAAGGCCACCTTTTAGGAGACCTTATCAACCTCCCCAAAATCCACCACCTCCAAATCCTAATGAAAGACTGAATTCTGAAGAAATTTTCTCCATCTTCAAAGCTCTTGCCACCGAATCAAAAAATTCCCTTGAACCCTCTAATGATCAAACAAACCAAGGTCCACAATTGCCAGAAGGAGATGAAGAAGAAGATCCACATATTAATACTGTAAGCTATTTTTCTGAACTCCCAATGAATGAAGAAGAAGAAGAACCTGAGACAGTGTTCAATGTTCAACATCCTTACAACACCAGATTGAGACCACAACCTGCTCAGGAACCTTCATATTCAACATCACCTCCCAACAAAAGCAAAACTGTTCCTCAAAAGGATACAGTCATTCTTGAAATGAAGTATAGTTTGGCTGAATATTTGAAAAGAGACAAAGCAAATATCTCTTTGTTTGAACTTCTGAAAATCCCCTCTATGAGGGATTCTTTACCCAAAAGTATGATAATCAAACAACCAAGAGAATCACAAAACAATAAAGTAGACTCTTTTATCAAATCAGAAGATCAGAAATATGGAAGCAAGAGGACACCTCCTTTCTTGCTGACCTTTGAAATCTTCAACAAAAATGTACACAATTGCATGATAGATTCAGGTGCCTCTTCTAATGTGATGCCCCTATCTGTCTACAGAAAACTTAATGCCACATGGGAGCCCTCTCCTACTCAGATTGTCCAACTTGACAGATCTAAGGTAAGAGTATTGGGGAGACTGAGAAATGTGTTGTTGACATTACCTGTTGATCCTCGGATTCACCAAACCATTGATATTGTTGTAGTTGACATCCTTGAAGCCTATGGAATGTGGGTAAGTAGGGATTGGTCAGAAATGATTAAGGGTTACTTCACCACTGATTGGTGTCACCTTTGGCTTCCCTATAATGGACAACCAAACAAGATTAAGATCAGTAGAGAGCCATTTATGAAGCAAACTGTCACTGAACTTAATGACTCAAGCGAACCTGCTGGTTATTTCAGTTCACACATTGAGCATTTTACATTTGATACCTTCTTTGGGGATTTGCCAGTTGATTCTTCACCATATGAGAATGTGCAAAATGAATCACAGATTTCCAATGTTACCACTGTACCATAGAGAATGTTACCACTGATTCCACCATAAGTCTTGTCGCCTGAAACCTTTTCAATAGAACTTATGTACATGCCTTCCATCCCTAACAATGTAACAAGCTGGAAAGTGTTTGATGATGACCAACAAATCCTAGACTTTCTCTTAGCTCAAGATACCTTTCAAGACATGGAAATAGATGAAGCTGAGCATGAAAAGTCTCTGAATGATCCTTCCAACATTATCCCAAAATCAATGATCAACCTAGAAAAGTTCTATGACTTGCAAGATAAGTTTAAACACAAGACCAACTGTAAGACACATAGTTCATCACTGAACTATGAGCTCGTCAACCTTGGTACTGAACAGGATCCCCGATTCCTCAACCTTAGAGTTGATTGCTCTGTCGAAGAAAGAAGAGCTTTCATCAGATTATATAAAGAGTACAAGGATGTTTTTGCATGGACCTATGACGTACTGAAAACCTTTGATACTAGCATTATGCATCATAACATATCGATAAAGCCAAAATTGAAACCTTACCAACAGAAACTAACGAAGATGCAATCTAGTTTGGAACCCTTTGTAAATAAAGAACTGGACAAGCTGCTGACAACTATAATTATATTCCTTGTCAGACACACACAATGGATAGCTAATCTAGTACCTGTCCGAAAAAAGAATAGAGAAATCAAACTTTGTGTCAATTTCAGAAATTTTAACAGAGCTTCCGAAAAGGATAACTACCCTGTTCCTCCCATGGAAGAGATTCTGCAAAAGGTAGCTGGGTCAGAGATGTTCTCTCTCCTGGATGGTTTTTCAGGATACAACCAAGCCATGGTTGCCCCTGATGACCAACTGAAAACAACTTTCATAACCCCTTGGGGTACCTTTGCCTACAAGCGAATGCCTTTCGGACTAATAAATGTGGGAGCCACATTCCAGAGAGCTATGGATATAGATTTTAGAGGCTTGATGCATAATTCCATCATAGTATACTTAGATGATATTACTATCTATTCGAAAAAATGACATGAACACTTATCTGATTTGAAGCAGGTTTTTGAACGCTACAGGAAGTGCAGTATCTCACTCAACCCTAAGAAGTCAATATTTGAAGTAATAGAAGGTAAGCTCCTGGGTTTCATCGTTTCCAAGGAAGATATGATTATTGATCCTGAATGCACTAAAGCAATTTCAAAGATCGGTTTTCCCGGTTCGCGCAAAGCCATGCAATCATTCCTCGGTAAGATCAATTTTGTACGTATGTTTGTTCCAAATTTCGCACAAATTGTTAAGCCTTTGCAACAGTTAGTTAAAAAAGATGTACAGTTTAGTTGGTCATAAGAACAGAAAGATGCTTTTGTTGAAATTTGAAGGGCCATTGCAGAAGCTCTTGCTCTGATGTCCCTAGATTTTAACAAGGATTTTATTCTATATACTTTTGCTACTAATTTTTCTTACATAGCTGTTTTGACACAGAAGCATGAAAGTGATACTGAAATTCCAAATTCGTTCATGAGATCAATGTTTAAGGGAGAAGAACTTAACTACTCCCAAACTGACAAGCAGGCTTATGCAGTTTACAAGTCTGTTAAACATTACAGGCCCTACTTATTGAAATATCAAATGAAGGTGATTGCGCCATACACTGCCATTAGAAACATACTAGTCCAGAAAGAACTAGGCGATAAAAGAGCCCAGTGGATGACTGCTTTGCAGGAATACGATCTGGAAATCAGGCCATCCAAAATTGTAAAAGGACAAGGTTTGTGCCTTCTTACTGCTTAGTCAAATGATCCTGTACAGCAACAGACTGAGTGGGAGCAGGAGGAAAATGTTCCTATAGGTTTTGTTAATGCCATAGATACTCCAACATCTGAATGGTACAACCATATTAAGTTTTTTCTAAACCATGGGATTGCTCCTGAAACCCTAGACTTCAAATAACGCAAAGATTTAAGATTAAATTTTGCTCCTTATCAAATCATTAATGGAGTTCTGTTTAGAAAATATTATAATGGATTCTTTCTTAGATGCTTGGAGAAAACTGAAACTGATGACATCCTTTTTTAATTTCATGCAGGACCTATTGGAGGCCATTTTTTAGGTGAGACCACATCACACAAGATTCTCAGAGATGGATATTATTGGCCTACCCTTTTTAAGGATGCTTATGCCTATGTCAGGAGATGTGAACCATGTCAGAAGTGTATAGGTAAATTCAAAACACCTACATTTCCTCTGCATCTAGTAACAATTCAGTTTCCATTTTAGCAATGGGGACTGGATTTTGTTGGACCAATTAATCCCACCTCCTCCTTTCAACATAGGTATATCCTTACAGCAACTGACTACTTTACCAGATGGGTAGAGGCAGTCCCCCTTAGGCAGTGTAACACAAACCAAGTAATTTATTTCCTTGACAACCATATAGTTACAAGGTTTGGTGCTCCAAAGTATCTTGTCTTTGATAATGCATCCTACTTTTCCTCAATTGACTTGA
Source organism: Larix kaempferi (assembly GCA_027924585.1). Classification (NCBI taxonomy): domain Eukaryota; kingdom Viridiplantae; phylum Streptophyta; class Pinopsida; order Pinales; family Pinaceae; genus Larix; species Larix kaempferi. The sequence goes on from BSBM01000091.1 coordinate 3,957,061, forward strand.
CACAGTATGCCCTCGAGAAAGGGATCATACTAAAATTTTCTTCCAATTATTATCCACAGGGTAATGGGCTTGTTGAATCTTCTAACAAGAACCTGATAAACATTTTGAAGAAGACAGTAGCCTCTCATCACAAAGATTGGCATGCACAACTCTATAATGCTCTTTGGGCAGATCGAATTACTCCAAAGGAAGCTATTGGAAACTCTCCCTATTTCCTAGTTTATGGCAAGGAAGCCATTCTACCATCTAATCTCACTATTCCCTCATTACAGCTAGCTCAATCCATTCAAGAAGATGGTTCCTCTCCTCTTCAACAAAGAATTGATGCATTGCTTAAGTTAGAGGAAGACAGGGAAATGGCTAAAAATAAATTATATCATCATCAGCAGATGGTTAAGAGATGGCTCGATGAGAAATCCTCTTCTGATAGGGAATTTTCAGTAGGAGATTTGGTATTGAGATGGGATAAGAAACATAAGGATAAAAATGATTATACCACGTTTCAGCGCCTTTAGCTAGGACCTTTCATTATTACATAAAATATTGGTCTTGGTACTGTTCGATTACATACATTGGAAGGGGTCACTGACACTTATCCAGTGAATGTTTCTCTGCTCAAGAAGTATTTTGTATGAACAATTTGATGCACTCTGTACATAAGTTTGGTGTGTTTTGCAGTTTCTTTGTTTGATTGGTTTTCTTTTATTTGATTTTTATTTTAATAAACTCCACACATTTGGTAATGGTTGATGGCCAGTTTGTCTTGAGGATAATCTGAGCTAAAGTTTTGGAATGTTCTGTCAACCTTTGATTTTCTCAACCTATGTCAGAATATGTTTTACAAAGAAAAGAGAGTCATTAAATTGCAGAACTTTGATTGATACCTTTTCACCAGGGTCTTTATCTTATACACGCTTTACTTGTTTAATTGAGGTTATGGAAAGTGACTGACTTTCTTGCCTCATGTCTCGTAAGTGTAATACAACATATCTCAATAGCCTGGTCAATATTCATCTACTCTGAATCCTATCACAATCACCTTGAAAAATGATATCACTTAATAATTGTGTATTATAGGATGGGGGGGTCTTATTACAAGTCAGCCCATTAGGTTCATAGATGTGAGTGGAATGACATCTTCACACCAAGCCACCAAACTTGGAAGATGACTTTCAGTTTACTGAAAGGTGGAAGATCCTATCACAGGTCAGTCCATTCATGATTTGCAAAACATCAGTGAGTAACGCCACTATCATATGGTCACCAAGCCATGGTGGTGTCTTGTAATTCACACCCTAATAAATATTTTGTTTTATTTTTATTTATAAGACAATGTTGTATATAAGGATAGGGTGGTCTTATCACAAGCCATCCCTTCCATGATCATGGGTTTGATTTTGGACTGAAATTATCACTATGTGGTCACCAAGCCATGATAATTGCTTTCAGTATCACAGCTGGAAGATAAGGAGTCTCATCACTGAGCTAGCTTGTTCAGTTTCCAGATCAGGTTTGTGAGTGGAATTGCCATAATCTGATCACCAAGTCAGGACAGTGGTCTTATATCAACAAGGTCTTATATACAGCTTTCTATTTTTATTTCAGAAAAAAAAGAAAAAAAAAAAAAAAAGAAAAAAAAAGAAAAAGAAAGCAAGAATAAGAAAATCTATGGATTGTTAATAACACATTTCTGTGTAAATAAAGCAATTAATAAATCAAGGTGATTCATGACTTGGATATCCAGAGTATTATGAAGCTTGCTCCCAGGTTCATCTAAAAGTTGTCTTCCTATCATTGCATAATGGCAAAAGGTTCCTGTTGTTTCTTAAATCTCCTTATCAGATTGGAATTATCTTTAAATTGATCATGGATGGGAGTATATCAATCTTGTGTTTAATTCTACTTATTGATTGTCCTTTTATAAACATTTTCTAAAATTTCAGGATGAAAATCAATTGGCTGACATACTATCTTTAACTGAAGTTTTGGTTTGTAGAGGTAACTAGTTCTTCCCAGCCAATCGCCATTTGTTGTAGGTACAACAGATCCCATGCTTCATTTGATCATGGGAGCCCCAATTTTTGTAAATAATTAGGTATTTGGGTAAGTTCTTCTTATCTAAATGAGATTATTAAACCTTGTTTGTATGATCCCATACCTTTGCTTTTGGTTTGTGTAATTATCACTTTTTCCTTTGAAAAAATTCTAAGTTTTTTATTGTTTTCTTAACTTGCAGAAAGCCTTCATTTTTCCAAAATGTTATTTTCTTCCCGCAAATCCGAAATCCAAAAACCCAAAAATACGCAAACTAAAAACCCGCAAACCTGCAATTGCGGATTGCGGGAATCGATTGTTCTTTATTTTCGAGATTTGTCAACCTGCAACCCGCAACCAGAAATTGTGGATTGCAGGAAGACTTTGTTATTTTTTTCCAAAATTTGATTCCGCAACCCGAAATCCGAAACCCGCATATTGTGGATTTAGGATTTCGAACAGTCGATATGTTAATAAATCCCATTGTGTGTTCCCGAAACCTGCAACCCACAAATTGCATATTGCAGGATGCAAGAAAGTTATTTTAATATTAAACGTTGTTTTCATTTCCGAAACCCACAACCCACAATTTCGGGTTGAGGATTTCGGAAACACTTTTGTCCATTGTTTTGCAATTTGTAAACCTGCAACCCGCAATTCGCAAATTGCATATTACAGGAATTTTGAATAAAGTTTGAAAATAAAATTTGTGAACCCGATGATGGATCCCGCAGGGGGTAATCTCAACCATTCGTTTCTTTTAATCCTATGGTCCAGATTTGATCTGACCAAAAATCGATAAATATATGATTTTTCTTATTTTTCTTTATCATTTTCACTGTCGGAATTTACTCTTCTACGTCGATTTTATTGTGGATTTCTTTCCGGGGGTCATTCTCATGAATTTACAGTTATTTTCAGTTGGCTTGTTGTCATTTTTGCATTTGCTATTTACAGTTTTCCTGTTTATGATTTGGTTTTGATTTTTGTTTTATTTATTTACCAGAAATTCCAAGCTTTGCCAAGATGTCACGGAATACTTGGTCTAAGACAATCCACAGGGATTTGCTGACCAAAGACCCAAAGTTTGGTATCTTCTCAAATACTAGTGAGAGGGTCACTGAAACCTATCAAATGGACTAGTCCAAAATCTATTTGATTTTTTATAATGACAACCTTTCCGACATTAAGGAAGACCGACCTGCATATGAGAAGATTAAGGCTTCTCATATCCATGCCATTGCTGCCCGACTCGTTGTCCTACCTTACACAGACCCAGTTAAATGGATTGTGGAAAATGCTAACCCTAAGGACCGGTCGTTTAATGGCAGTATGGTGTCACAATTGCCAACCTTCTGCCATAAATTGTTTATCAGAGCTTTTGCTCTTAAGCCGTCTGTGAAAACCCTTAGCCCCGAATTCATAAAGTCCTCCAAAATCAGGTAGAATTTTGACGAGATGATGAAATCATGGATGATTAAACCTGGCAGCTTTGTGACGAAGGTTGATAACCACTACCCGATGGATTGGTTTAGGGAGCCTTAATCTTTACTGGCAGCCATGCTCTGCAGGCTCTTTGGCCTTCCAAATTTTTTAGTCTTCAAAGCTCAATGGGATCCAATAGCTCATCATGTGTTAAAAATGGGTGAATCCTTCCCTTGGGAATCCATCCTATCATCTGAACTTAAGACAACCATCCAAGAGTATCAAAAGGCACATGCCCTGAGAAAACCACATTTCTTCCTGTCAGCCTTCATCATTGATGTCTTTTGCTCTGAGTTCCAATATCCTAACCTGGGATGGCATTGGACCTCTTCAGACCCACCAGTTCACATCTATCATTCAACACTATGGGAAACCAATTTTGTGCCATTACTTTATGACATTTGTGACCACTTTATGGGCACCATTTATTTCAAGATATTCAAACAAGAGGCACCTTCCTTTTCAGCTGATGACAAGTCCTTCATCAATACAATTGGTGACTGGTATGTCTATGAGTCATAGTCATACATCAGAGTCTGGGGAAGTGACACTGTTAATCTTTTCCCATAATAGTGCCTGACAGATTGGTCATTCAAGAAGTCTCTTATCAGACTGTTACTTATGGTGTTTATAGAAAACTCACTAGTCCCAAAAAGAAAGGTTGGCGTAAATTTTCTTTGAACCTTGGGCCATTAGTCATCCCAACCTCAAATTGGGCTATAGTGCTTGGTGACCAGGTGGCCCCTTTAAATTTGGGCTTTGCTCCCAAAAGGAAGCATGATCCTAAGAAATTTCTTGATGCACATTTCAAGCAATATCACATGAAGATGGAATATGTCCATGAGGAACTTCTAGATGACTCCATCTACTAGGGAGTGAACACATTTTCTGAGGTCTTGGCTAGGGCCAAGAGCTTAGATGAGCAACATCAGATTATGCAATATCAGAAAGAAATTAAAGCTAAGGTTTTGAGCTAGAGAACGATGGAGTTAAAACTGCTTGAGCAAGTGAGGAAGGATAGAGAAGAGAAGGAGAACCAGCAGGATAATGCCCCTATCATGCTTACCTATCCAGATGGGAACAAAGGTAAAGCCCCCATGGAGGATCCTCGTTAGGTAAAAACAATTGAACATGTTAAAGCCTTGTTGCAAACCTCTCATCATTTTTAGCAGGATTTAGTACAGATCACTTCAGTGATTGATACTCAAATGACTAAACCTCCTAATCTTACTAAGGATGTTCAAGTGACTGCTATAGCTGCACAGGTATGTGATGACCTAATAATAAATGATTTCAACCCAGCTAAGATACAGAAAGTTCAAACTTCAACTTCACAGGTCCCCACTTTTGAGATCATCGACAGTGATGTTGATGATGGACCGCATCCTCCAGTATCAGCGACTCAAGAAGTGACTGAAGATTCACAAGCAGTTACAGATTTGTTGGACACTATTGAGATGGATCACCATTTTTTAGATCAACCGGTATTGGAGGTTACTACTGCTCCTGACATTACAAATTCTTCACTTTTGTTCTCATCTATTCAAGATCTCTCTGCTTTGTCCCCGAGGGTGATGCCACCATTTTCCTTATCACAATATTTTCATACTTTGACTTCCAGAGCCACTGCATTTTCAGACAACTCAGTTCCTTTTTCCATTCCCCCATCTATTATTGCAGAGGTCCAATCTTCAACTGTCCCTCAGCAATTACCCATATCTACTTTATCATCATCCACCATTAATGAACCAACCACAGTTCTTTCTGCATCATCACCTGCTAAGGATGATCATGTTCCACTTTCTGAAGCCTTCACTTCAATCCCTTCTCCAACCCCTATCCCATCAGTTCCTCAGAGTGTCGCTACCCCTCTGACTACTCCTCAAGTTACCATGTCTATACCTAGTCCCATTATCACTCAAACACTGTCATTAATCTCAACATAGAATTTCATTTCATTTACTTTAGACTTGATAACTGAATATGAAGATGATGTTGTAGTCCCTCTTGGACATAATTTCTACAGCAAAGAAAATAACGTAGTGATTAAAAGAGGTAAAAAGAGAAGCAGGGATCAAGGTGGATTAGAAGTGTCTGTTCCAAATCAGATAATATGGGCTCAGTAACCTAATGATCCCCAGATAAGAGAAATTGAGACAGCTGCAACCTTAGGGACGTTTGCTGGTGCAAACCTTGATTCAGTCCAAGTACTGAATAGGGAGATTGATCAGAAGAAGGAAGAATTTGAAAGGATTGAAGAAGAGTTGGTAAATACCAATGAATAACATGAGATTTATGTTGTTGATCTCAGAAGGATATGGGAGGGTAGGTTAGAATATTTGGAGCGAAGCAATACCTCTCTCCAAGATGAACTTCGTGATGTACAAACTGAGAATTCATCCAATACGCGGAAGATAGCCTTACTGCAAAAGCAATGTGAGGATGCAACTGCAAGTGCAACCTCTTCTATTTTCTGTAAGTTGTCACCCCAAGAATTTAAGGATTTGTCCCTTCAAGTCAATGAAGAGCATCATAAGTTGCTAGAGAAGCTATTTTACACCCTGGATGAGATCAGGGAGACTCATATGATTTTTGGTAAGATGTATGGTGCCCTTGAAGAGAAGAAAGCCAAAAGGTTGCAGGCTTCTCAAGAAAGTCAAAATATTGGTGAGTGGCAGAGATATATCAAGGACACACCAGAAGACTTCCCCATTCTTAACAGTTTCCAGTTTAAGAAAATCAGAGCTGCATTGAACACTTGGCAAGATTTGAACAATTCAATTGAAGATATTATTAAGAAAGCACAGGCTATATGTATCAAGTGATGGTATGTAGCAGATAACATCATGGAGATTATACAGTTTGCTACTATGGAGCTCATTGAAGATTCTTTTCGGCCTAAGTTGATGGTTGAGCAAGTTGAACGTAGGTGTGAAGAGGCCAAGGAGAAAATTCAACATCTTGAGGATGTCAACATTGATGATGTGGAACAATTAATTAGGAAACCAGTCAGCATGGAAGGAAAAATCCACATCTTCATTTATATTTGGCATAAGTTAGCTAAGAATGAGATAGAAACATTCACATGTAATGCTCAGCTGGGGCTAGAGTCAGCTAACTATCCAAATGTGGATGAGTTGTTAGAGATTTGGGACAAATGGCAAGTTTTTCTAGGCCATTAGTGTAGTTTTGATTTTGTAATCCCAGTTTGTGGGAATTTACTCTCTGTATCATTTTGTAAACTCTTATTTAAAAAGAGGTGATCCCTCATAGAAGGGGATGATGGAATTTGGAGACAAAATCCATAGGAGAGGCTGGAGATGCCCTGTTTTGATACAAGCTTGTAATTTCTTACAGACTGTCATTAAATACAGTAAAGTTATTTTCAGATCTACTTTTGTCTATTTGATCAAGTTTATTTGATGAATGTGATTTTTCTCCAAATTGTTTATCTAATGCTGTTTAAATCTTTTGCAATTCATTAAGCACTGTGATCTTTATGTTTTGGTTTATCTCTGCTAATGATCTGTGTGTTTATAAGGTTTTAAAAGAGTTTATTAAATTAAAACTTTTATCGATTTTTGCAAGTGGTTTTCTTAGTAAATAATAATTGATGTTAATTTTTCAATTAACATATCAGTTACAGGTCAAATCTTGAATGATTATAACCCTCAACTTGTTGTTCATTAATTATCATTGATTAATGGTAATTTGAGCAAATAAGTAACAAATCTTTTAACATTTCTGTTAAGTTGATGAACAATACTTATTTAATTTTCAAATCAAGTTGACCTGCACTTATCTCAAAACAGCGTCTTAGAATAGACCTAATCTAATTTAGATTCTTTTAAGTAGATTTGTATTTAGAGACCTTTTTACACTTTGTTTTCTTTATTGGAAAACTGATCCCTTGGATCAAAACTCATCAACTCATAGAGTGCCAGCTGAGGCCAAATATCCGTGGGAGATTACTATATCAAACAGGCTGGGGATAGAACTATCCTTGCGTAGGGCTGTTTGAAGTCTTTCAGTCTGGGTTTTCCCTCTCTGTTGAGAGCATAAGAACCCATTCCAACACCTTGCACACCCTGCACATCCAAGGCCTCAACAAGTCACAACAAATACTTTGCTTCTCATGAAACTATTATTTATGGACAGTCATTGGATACTTGAAAAAATGATATGAATACTAGACAATCACTGCAAATTGTTCGTAGCTCATGAATCTCTTATCCATGGACAACCACTCAAGCAAAATGATAACAGAAAATGAAATACGAAGAAACTTAACACTTTTGATAAAACAACTCTCATGAATATTCGATGGCAGAGATGAATAATACTTAATATGTTCTCAGGCTTACAAACAAGTCTGTACAAGCTTATGCTTTCTACAGATCTCTCGAGATTCTAAGACTGATCCCCCCTTTACATTCAAGATTTTCAGATTTAAAAAGAAACAATCTTGTGGATCAAATTCTCAAATCATGGCCATAAATTAGGTCAGTTTCCCTTGAAATCTGTCACTGAGCTTTGACCTGCTGAGTCTTCTCCTTGAAACGATGTTTATTACTGTGCCTGTGGAATAAAACTTTTGACATTTGTCAAATATAAGAAACTGGAGCTGTATGCCTGAAGAAGTTTATCTAAATCTTTGTATCCCAATACTCTGCCACTATTTCTCTACCTCTTTAATGAAATGTGTCCACTTGTAAGGCTAGTTTCCTTACTTCCTTGAAATGACGAATCCATCTCCTTCAAATCAGTAACTATCCTGGAAGTCTGGATCGATTGCTTTAACTAATAGCTCAAAATATGGAAGTGATTATGATCCTCTACCACGAAATACTCTGGCACTAAAACTCGAATCCTTTTAACAAAATAAAGAAATACGCCATCTCTGAAATAGTTATCTCATACCTTGAAATCTGAAGGTTAACTTGATCTGGATATTGATATCCAAATACTCATTCTATGAGGTGTTCAATGCAAAGTTAATGCCTTAAAAGGAGAAGCTGGATTTAGTCAATAAGATCGCTCCCTTTAAGTATGGAGCCACCTCTTGCATCATCGGTGTCATTCTGCCAACAGGAACTAGCACCTGTGAACCTTTTTTCAATCTTCATCAACGTTTAAACCATGCTTAAACATCTTCAATTTGACAACTGGACAATTTCCGAGCTCACTTGCTTGACAATGAGCGCTGTCGTGTCTAGTTTCTTGAGCATTTACTTTGGACAATGAGCATTTACTTAGCATTGAAACTTACCTAGAACTTTATATAGGCACCTGGATAATGAACTAATACTTCCTCAACATATGACGATACCTTGCACTTTTAATGAGTTCTTCTTCAGACATGGCGCTCTATATATGCACGCTTTATTGGTAATAGTGAAATAACAATTAGAGTTTTGTGTTAACATTATCTGTCATTTCAACCTGAAACTTCCTTTTCATTTTTTATGCATATGACGAGCCGATATAACTGAGTGCCATTTATATTAGCTAGATGATGATATCAACATCTGGGAAATCTCTTCCACAACTATGAATTGAAGTTAATATTCTTATTGGCAATTTGACATTCTCACGCTTTCTTGGACAGAGCATAAGCATTTGAACTTAAGTTCAGGTTGTTTAACCTTTGAGATTTGTGTTAGATAAAACCCCACATGCAATCAAAGGATAAGCATTTATGCTTTTTTTTATTAACTACTGTCCATGGCACTCATTGACACGTTGCGCAGAGTCTATCGACCTGTGGGATCTATTGAGGGTCTTTGATGCTTGGTATTAGATAGCTTACTATAGGAGTAGCTCATGTGGGAATTATGGTTGGATGGTAACGTAATGGTGAGGCTCCAAAGCCAAAATACCTTTTGCAAAACATAATAAGGCTGATTACCGGATGGAGTTTGAGTTTGGCATGAGTAAGACAAAAACCTTATTATTTTTTATTTACTTTTAAAATTTCCTTTTAACCAGAAAACTTCCTTTTAACCATAAAGATAAGGTTTACGAAGTATATGGTTTAAAAGGCTTATATTAAAAAGGTAAATAGAAATAATAATATATACCTTTTTAAAGATATAATTTAAAATCCTTTACTCAATAAAAGGGTATATTTCATGATCTTAGGAATGGTACTAGCCATGAATATTAGTAGACTTTATAAAAAAGATGAGGATTTGGGAAAAAGGAAACTTGGTCATATGAGGGATTTGGGTTTGGTTTTCAAATTGATGAGAACAAATCAATTTTCCAAACACAATGGAAGAGATCAAGGAACCTTAACTATTTCGGGAAGCGCATGCTCTGTGAATTCTGACCATTTCGTTGCCAAAATATAAAAAAATTTATAGTACAAATTCTGGTACCAATAGCAAGGTCACAATTTGTTTTGAAATTCCTTTATATTTAAATGACTTCTTAAACTCGGTGGCAGTTTTTTTAAACTGTACATTTTTGGAGCACTTATTCATCGGTGCACTTATTTCATTGCTTACAGATGATGTTTATATTTTTTCTTAATGTTATTCCTTTTATGTTCTATTGGATGGGTTTTGTGGTGAGAATTTGACAAGCAACATCAATCTTGCTGGTATTCTAAAGGTTGCTACTATGCTAGGGATTTTATAATGTCACACATTATTAGCTAGATGTAAATATTAAATATGCATGTTTGATAATCAAACTTTGATTATTTGAAGAGTTTTGTTTGTCCCTTTGGAATAAATTTTAGAGAGCTAAAAGTGTGTTATTGCTCAGCCAACTTGTTCAAGACTTGGCTCATGGTGACCAACATAATATTAGAAACCTTCAAAAAGGATACATTTAATCCCATCAATATTGTTTGTGATATTATCTTTGTGTTTGACAATACATGTCAGTTTCATAATGCATATTTATTGTGTACGACTACAGGTCAGAACAACTACGAACTTCTGTACGAACTTCATGCTGTGGACACATCTGAGTGGTGACTTGAATTTTCAGCTATTATCAGGCCATGGAAATCCTTGTTACTTTTTCTTAAGTATTGTGATATCGGTGTCTTATTTCCATTGAATTTACTAATAAAAAATCTTAGATTTATAATATATATTAGAAGAACAAAAATGTCATGTCCCCTCCCATCATTCCAAACCACAGAGGGAACACGACTGACATTCCAGGGCTTATTTGGTAAATCTTAGCCCCATACATTACTAAGAATTCATAATGCATAAAAACTTATGTGTGCAAGTTCATACTCAATATAAACACAATGGAATTAAATCATATATACACACACACAAATAGTAATGCATCAGCATATCTATCATAGGCATATGATGGTTCCACATGCAGAGAATTCAATCTCATTCTCATGCTATGCACAGACTTCATGTCAATTTCATTAAGATAATCATTTCATTTCATTAACATGGACAATTAACATTCATAACAGAACACATAATGATCATATAATTTAAACACAGAGAACACTTATCTTTGAGATGAAGTTGTCCAAACAACTGGCTGCCGGAGAGCAACGTTCCACCCAACCATAGATCTCTGTCCATCCTATATTCTTTTAGCTGAGAGATCACCCCGGAGCTGGTGTCGTGGGGAAAATGCACCTATAGTTCAGGGGAGAAACTACCAACTTATGGTGATAAAGATAGACTTACAAGCATTCTGCAAGTATAACAAATAAGTGAAGAGATCAGGGTTTAGAAATGTAGGCACCTCATTCAAAAGGTTGATCCTAGCTTTGCCTCCCTCACTCTTCAATGCTTATCTAGTGTCGCAATGCCTAGACCTGCAAAACAACTTGATACCTTTCTCAAATACATTTGACTACATATATAAGACTGATATTCATAACAGAAGAAGACATCAAACTATAAACAAACTGTAATCAAATTCGAGACACATTAATAGGTCATATTTCGAAAGAGAAGAACTTCTGATCTTTATTGATGAATGAAAGCAAGTACATAAAGTTATACCTTCTTTCAAGCTTGGCACTTCATGAAACCTAGATTCAAGGTCTCCTACTTCTGTTCTCCAAGGATCCTAAACTCTAATCAACTGTGCTAGGGTTTACCAAAAACTAAGCACAAGAGAGGGGGATGAGGGTCTCCATTCCTCCAGCATAACTTTGTTATAGGCTTGGTCCCCTCACATGGCCCTTCTACCCTCCTTATATAGTCAGTGAGGAAGAGGAAAAGAAGTTATAACTGCTCAGGAGGTTTCCCAACCAACTTAACTTACTCAAATTTCGAGATTTTGACCAAAACAAGGGTGTACGCTACTATTTCGCAGTGGAGTAGCACTCAGGAGGTTTGAGCGCTACTATTGTACACTAGAGTAGGGTACACATGCCACTATCATGCCTGTGTACCAGCGCTCATGTTAAAAAATGGTCCAAAACAGGCTTTTCTGCTCATTTTCAGGAGATGGTTTGGTCTGGAAAAATGTTCCTAAGGGTCATATACATCAAATGGGTCAAGAATGAGGTAATTTAAACCATTTTTAGTGTTCCAAATGACTCCTCCATCCACAAGTGTCCTGTTGTGTGACTGAAACTTGATCTCAAAAAGTGTCGTCATGTGACCAAGGGAAGTAAGTGTCGTCACGGACGGAGAGGTGTCATTTCAAGCTATAACAGATGCCCCCTAATGTATGAGGTCAGAGGGAGTGTGGGAAACGATGGCCGAAATACATTATAAATAACAAAGAGTTGAATCATGGAGGAATGGAGAAACCAAGAATCATAGGCTCAAATGAAGTACCTGAAAGCAAAGGCAATGCCAGACAAACTCATCCTTGGGGTAGATGTCCATGTTCAAATGGTGGAACATGACCTCCAAGAGGATACAATAATGATCCAAATACTGATGCATATATCATGGCCACTAGAATACAAGCGTGGATCCATGAGGAACATAAGTGTAAACATAGCCACATAAATACAAGGTGGATCTATGTCAAAACTGGAGAACATAGCCATAGAGAACAAGCTGGATCTATGTCTCATCAAGAGCCAAAAAGAGTGTGGCTCAGTCTTGCGCAACTTGGGCGATAACATAAATAAGGTGATGCTATCGAGGGTCCCAAGGTCTTCATCCAAAAACAACCCAAGGTACAAACCTATCCATGCGAATAAATGAGTTGACATTGAACATGGGAGGTATCATTTGATTACCGGTCATTGATGTATACAGTTAACAAATGTGAGGGTGTCCACCAATAATGAAAATGGAACCCAAGGTACCTAGTACATTCAAGCAAGTGCGAATAAATGGTCTTGCCGTCGAACACTTGAAGAATCCATCGGATAGGAGACATTGAGGTATTCCCATCTATCCAATAGCGAGGGAAACTGCCACTAATAACTGCAATCTCCAAGGTACTAACCGAAACTCTAAACTTCATTCCTAGAGCACAATGAGTTGAAGTCAATGGGAAGAAGTCCGTTGGAAGGGAGGCCTTAATGCATCCTCCATCATCCAACACGAGGGACACTCAACGGGTATGAGCTGATTTGGAGTAGGAATAAACACATGATGAAACATACTGACACCAAGGAATGGCCGACACATGAGGTCAAGGCAACTGCAGAATGGCCGACACATGTTATATCCTTAAACAGTGAGCACGACACAAGAGTGACTTAGGCAGCTTTTAACACAAAGAGACCACGATACAAATCTGCAATGTAGGAGACATTAACAGATTCTCCATATGATTGGAAGACTAACCAAATGAAGGAGTAAGAAATCTGAGATCAGGTTTACCCTAAGGCCAACACTATAACCCAACTTGTTTGATAGACTCAAAATAGGTGCTTTGTTCAACGAGATAGTTGACTTGCTGCCATAAAATTGAAAGATATTTTAACATTCTTCCCTTCCCTTTCCTTTTTCATTTTTTAATCAGCTTGACAAAGAACTAAAGCATGCTTGACAGTATTTTCATATTTAAGGAGTCTGAAAAAACTAGAAGAAAACTCCATACACCTATCCATAGATTTTATATCGAGCCCAGATTGGTCTATGCTCAGCGGTGTTTTCTTGCTTATAGAGTTGAAAACTTAAACAGTCCTCTATACACCTATCCGTGGATTTTATATAGAGCTCGGATTGGTCTGTGCTCAGTAGTGTTTTCTTGTTTATAGAGTTGAAAAACTTAAATAGTCCTCTATCAACCATCTTGTGGATTTCACATCGAGCCCGAGTAGGTGAATGCTCGCTTGGTGTTTTCATGTTTAGAGAGCCTGAAAACCCTAAAGACGACTCCAAATGTCCTTTTTTGTAAAGTTAGTCTCCTTCCCCGAAAAAGTGTAAAATAATGGAAAAAGAACTCTTCTAGCGCATACAAGAGTATACCTAGAGCATACCTTTTCCGTAAATTATTCACTAAGGCCTGAAAAAGGGGTAATTCTATACCTAAGTGGATGTCAGTTCAGTTATTTTGACGAGCCCGAAAAGACAACTATGCTCGGCAAACTTTTCCTATTTAAGGAGTCTGAAATGGCTTAAAAGAACTCCATAGGGATCTTTTCCGTAAAGGTTTAACGAGTCCAGAAAATTAAACTCATGACCTCCTTACTGTTTTTAATGAGCTCAAAGGAGATATAGAAAATGCTCACAACTTCCTTACTATTTTTAATGAGCTCGAAGTGAAGATGAAAGAAATGCTCATAGCCTCCTTACTATTTTTAATGAGCTCGAAGGAAAGGTGAAAGACTGCTCGTAACCTACTTACTATTTTTAACGAGCTCGAAGTAAAAGAAGAATGCTCGAAATGGGAGGAGACAAGTGTCAGGGACATGCGAAACTAGCTCCAAGCGCATGGAACAAAGCTATGCTGAATGCAGGGAACATGAGCAAGATAAGGACATTCAGGGTGTGTCTCCTCCAGGTAAAAGGTGTCAAACTGCGAAGGCAAAGTGATACAGGGCTTAGCGGAAATGAGATCAGAGATGGAGGCTTATACAACGGGCTAAAAGCATGGAAGCTAGCATCAAGCTCATTAGCACAAACAGGATCATAACAGATGCATATGCAACTTGAACATAAAGATGGGAGCCTTATCAGGGATGGCTAGAAATATATGAGGAAGAAAGATATGAGGCTTCTTCTCAAAGTCATGGTAAATATAAAAAGGCTCCCGAGCCTATGAGAAAAACTCAGCATGGGCACCAAAATGGCATAAGGGTGCTAACTAGGGTGACCCATGTTAGGTACGCTCTGCTGTTGGATTGGTGCACGATGCATAAAGAGATGGATAACACACCAATATCCAACAAGTTCGATCCTATGGCGAATTCGGATGGCAAAAGGTTCAAATGCAACATAACAGCAGGGAAGCCTAAACCTATATGCAAGGTTCTAAATATACCTGACATGGTCGCACAAGGTGTTGAAAAGGACCAGTAAGCAAGTATACATCCAGCTAAGAATCCTGTCTCCAAAAAACATCAGTACCAAGATCATATCTAAAACATATGTAAAGAAAGACCCGATACAAGTCACTGTGGTAGAAATACTTTCAACTTCACTACCATCAACAATAGGCATAAACAAGGTAGAGTTTTCAAATGAAGACTCTATGGTACCCAAGCCTGAGGACTTACAATCAACAAGATCAACTTCAGGATGAAGATCAAAGTTGAAGGACATGATGGAATCTACATAAACAAATTCATCATCACGGGAGTTGAAAATTCTAGAAGCAGAATCAAACTCAGCAGGAACACCGATTTGCGGATATATAGGAGAGTCCAAAGACTCAACAGTAGGAAGATCAGACTTTAAGGTCAAACCGGGGCTGGACATAACTGCGAATGAATCAACATCCAAATGAATGGAAAACTGTACTATGGACTCTAGGAAAACTTCATTGGAAGGAAGTATATCATCCCAGATAGAACACATATATAAACATTCAGATGGAGGTGTCACTTGGTCAAAAGCTGGGATCAAGTCCTGAGAAGGTAAGCATGAACTCAAAGACTTCTTCTTAGTAGCAGTTGAACTCAAGGAAAAATATGCCACATAAGTCCCATGTGACATAGTAGTGCCTAATGACGAGGGATCAAACTAGTCTACAGTTGGGTAATAAGGAGGATCAATGAATGCAACCTAGTCAATGGTGACAATGTTTTCGTTATGAGGGAAATGCATCACAGGAAAGAGCGTAGACACCACAGCATGCATAGCATAAATGTAATCATGCCCGATGATCATATTAAAGTCCATAGGGTCCTTTAAAACCATAAAATCAACTAAGACTGTTTTTCCACCCAAGGTAACAGGTGCCTGACTGAGGAATCCGATCGGTTCACTAGGTCTTCTATCGAAGGTCAACGACCAATTAATAGCTAAAATAACATTAGGGAAACCCAAATCTCTCCAAGCATAAGTGGATAAGATACTAACAGAAGCACCTTCATCAACAATGCATCGATCAACCGTATGGTTCCTGATATCAACCTGTTGATGCCTCGGATATCGTAGCATCAATCAGAAAGGGATTCTCCCCGAGAGATGGTCCCAATTAGACTATCTCCCGTTTGGTGTAGGGAATCCGTCCGGTTAGCGGTTCCGGCAACCGTGGGTTTGGACTTTGAATCCGATTCTACCAGTTATGGCCTGATCCACCTTTCTTTTGGGTTTTATGTGTTTTGAATGAAATGCAAGTGCCTAGTCTATGTTTGTTCTAAATGCAAAACTGAAACAGATTTAAATCTAATAAAGAGTAAAGCAAACCTACCTATCCTCGCAGGAACGTAGTTAAAGTGTGAGAAATGAACTATGGGAGTTATCTTTCAAGAAAGAACAGGCAGCCATTGGATCTTAAAGAGAAACACCACAGCAAAAGATCTCAGAAGGTAGCTTCCGATTATAAATGATACATTTCATTACTCACGAAAGAAAGAAGTAAACTTATATAACCTATGTAGACGGAAATAAAGAAACAGAACTATGTTTACCAGAAACTGAAGTAAATCTAAAGATCCCTGCGAAGAGCAAATTTAAAGGGTGAACAACGAGCAGTAGGGATGATCTTGAAGAAAGAACAGTTAGCCATTTGATCTACAAGAGAATTCTACAGCAAAGATGAAGAAATCAGCAGATAGCTCCCGATTTAACATGAAACCCATTCATTGTTCACAAAGATAGAGAAAATCGTATGCACAGGGATAAGCAAAATCATTAATACTCAGAAATAGTTCAGATAATAAGAATGATCTCACATTACAGAACAGCAGTCATTAGAATAGTCCAACATACAACCGTCCAACATCCCATGCAAAACGTCCATCCTCTGTGGCTTCTATTAGAAAATTCAATTTTACAGGCCCGATACAAGATAGCTCGTATTGGTTTCCAAAATCTCCTTCCCTTCCAAAAGTCCTTTCTAATCTTTCCTAGCTTCTATTTATATCTAGACATTTGCCCTTTGGGCTGACACCTAGCATCCTCCACCTATCATTTACAGGAATTGCCTCTCTAATCGACTACCAAAATGATTATTCTTTTACAAAATTGTTCTGACAGAAATAGGGACAGCTGTCCCATGGCTTACGCCTTACATATTAAAAATGTACATAACAGAAAATTGGCTAATACTAAAGCTTTCCCTGCCAGGCACGCATTTGGATGAAGAGAGTGGTTCAACTGAATTCAGTTTGCCTCATTCCTGTGCGTGAGCTTCTGCTGGCAGAGGGTCGCCCAAGTTAATTGTCCCTGATGCTGCCTGGGGAGAGGCCCTCGAATCCCCTGCTGATGCTGCTCCTAATTGGGAAGGGGGAATTGAACTGGCCAGACTTTCTGCCATTGCTGGGGAAGAGGCTGCTGGGAGAGAGGCTGCCGGATCTACTGATGCTCCTGCTGCTGCTGCAGCTTTCTTGTCCTCCTCTGCTATGTAGCTGTACCACACACCTGTGTCCCTTATGATTATGTTTGCTGCAGCAGGAAACAAGATTTTCTGAGAAGTCACATTCTTCCCGAGCTCTGTTTTAATGCTCTGGACTTCTGCTTCAGCAGCTTGATGCGCTTCCTTCAGCAGATGGTTGTGAAGTGATGATGAACCAATATAATGATGGAGATCATCCATGGCCAGGACATCAATCCTTTTCACATACTCCATCTGGACGCCTAGCTCTTCTTTTAGCTGAGACAACCGCTGCTCCTTTTCCGGGAAGTCTTCTAGGGTCTGAGGGAAACTCAATGTGCAGTTATCATGGACTCCTTTGAGCTTTTGGTATAGGCTGTTAATTCTATCTGTTGTTCTCTGCACACTGGTTATCAGCTTATTGGCACAGTTCCTACCAAACTCCAGCAAGGCTATATCTTCATTAAAATCGTCCACAGCCTTAAAAGGAAGATGCGGGGGGAAACCTCCTTTCCCTTCTCTCCATGCCATCTGACTTATGACATTTGCCTTGACACGGGTATTCTTAGCTTTGAGCCTGTGGGCCTCCGCATTAATTTATTTTAATCTGACTATCATGGCCTTGAGTTTGCAAACCTCGTCAGTGATTAGCTCCTGCGTGTCATTTATTTGCTTCAGAATGCTGCAGGACAGCTCATGGAAGGGAGCCAAGTCCATCGTTTTGCTCTCATCCTGCTCTAACAGCTCAACTAATGTTTGCTTGTCTGCTTCTAGCTGAGAAGCCTTTTCTTCCACTCCATTCTTCTCCGCTTCTACAATCATCATTTGGAGTGTTAGCTGGTCCTTTTCCTCCTCCAGCTGGCTGTACTTGTTTGACAGTTCCTTATGTTCAGCGTACAAGCAATTATACTTGTTCACTGCCAGATCTCTTTGGGCTTGCTCATTAGCCACAGTTTGTTGTAGCGTGCGAGCTTTCTTCCTTGTCAATTCACTGTCTCTTACCATCACGCCTACATTGGCCAGGGATGCTTTTGCTGTTGCTACAGCTGCGGTCGCCATGGCAAAGGGATCTTGGTCCGTATTCTGCATTAAAGTGACCTCCCGGTGGGTAACGATGTCCTCATGAAAGGGACTTTTGATCCTCTCTTCTGATTTGAGGACCATTTCTTTTCTTTTCTTGTCATAGACAAACTCATTCCATTTGGACACCGTACGCTTTCCTGATGGAGTGTACGGGACAATTGGTCGGTTTATGATGTCTATGCCTTCTTCTTCTGGTGGGGTTCGGACTTCCTGAGCAGGGTCTCCTTCTTTATTCTGGGCCCCAGAGCCCCCTGCTTGAGAGGTGTCTATTTCCATGTCCTACATACCGGATCCACCCGCCTCGGCATCTTCCCTTGTCTTCAATTCTTCTTCCGCCCTCTTTTCTGCCTGCTTAGCTTCAGCTTCTTTCTGCTTTTGGGCTTCCTCAGCCTCTTTCCGCAGTCTTTCATTTTCAGCTTCTTGCTGCCTCGGCTTCCCGCTGTAACCTCGCCTCTTCTCTTAATCTGAGCTCTTCCTGAGCTCGGGCATCCTCAGCTTCTTTCTCCTTTTGCTGGCTGGTCTTCTGGGCCTTGGTTGAGCTAGAGCTTGCTCCAGTACCTTGGCGACAGATCCGTAGCTCAGTCATGTTGCTGATGCCTCTGAATGCTTCTTCCTCGGCATCAGGGTAGTGGGAGTACTCGAAATGGGCATAGATCTCCTTGCAATGCTCGGCCACTTTACCCTTTCGGTCGTTCCTGTGGAAGATAACCTCACCGAAGTGGAAGGCCTTCAACTCTTGAACAAATTCGTCGACAGAGGCAACCCCTGAAAACTTGTAAGCACCTATGCAGAAAGGTAGGGGGGGAAAGGAGGCCTTATGTTGCTTGTGGAGCATTGCTCCAATCCCATCCAAGAAGAGTTGTCTTACTGCTTCTTTGAGTACCACATAGTCTGTGGCATACTGCGGCAAGATGTATGGGGGCTTGGTCCCTCCAAACATTCTTAGGTAGGTACCTTGCTCCGAAAAGTAAAAGTCCCCATAATCCTCAAGGACTTCCAAAGCATTTTCTGACAGGCAGTTTGGTTCTTCCTTGAACATTTTCTCGTATAGGGGCATGATGAACCCCTCACAGATGAGTTTGTAGCTGGGCTTGTAGTTCTGAGCCCACAACATCTTGAATGCAATATAGACAGGGGCGGTAGCCCTATCCCATGTGCAGCCCAATTTGGGGAATTCTATCTTTGCTAAGATACAATCTATCAGATATGAAGACATGAAGAATTCAACCTTCTTCAAAGCTAGTCCTTCCCTTGCAGCTACTATCATTGAGGCCAGACTATCTGATAGGATAGTGGCCCAGTCAAACACAGTTCCCTGAAATGCCACATAGTGAATGATAGGGACCCACTGAATCTTGTATACTGTGCCATCGGGCATGCCGAAGATTCTGCATAGCATCAGGGCAATCAACCTAAAAGGAGCTCTTAGATTCTGTACGTCATACTCATCATTCCCCTTTTTTCTCAAGTGTTTTCCCGCTATTAGCAGCTTCTTGGCCATCTCGACGTTATTCATTTGGCCCAACCATTCGTCAGTCAGAGCTTGTTGGACGCGGGGAAATCTGTAGGCTGCCGCAATATACGCGGGTTGAAATGAGGCGATAGCCACTTTCCCGCTATCATTTATCACTCTCCCTTCAGCATCGGCATGTTGGAGTATCCATCCGATCACTTCAGCACAGGGGAACAGCTCAGGGCGGGTAGCGGCTCTAGTTATGCCTGAGGCTCTGATGTTAAGATAAATCGGTGCTTCCTCTAACAACATATCTGGGATTTCTTGGTCCCGGATCATTCTGTAGATGTCACCCCTGTTAAATTTTCAGAATTTACTTCAATCTGATCTAGGATCTTAACTGAGAGAACAACATGTACAGCATATCTACAGCATATCAATCATGGAGACAATAATGCAAGCACACAAGAGACACAAAGATTTACTTGGGGAAAACCATAAAGGTGAAAAACCCCAATAACTTCCTCAGAGATAGATAGAGCAATGATACAACCAACCAATAGGGATAGCCATAACCTAGCAGCAATCCTACTCCTCCATAAGTGCGCCTCTCCTCCTTGATAGCATGTGTGAGAAGTGAGTGAACAAATAGAGTGCCTCCCGCACTCTATTTATACTTGACTTGACTTGCCTTTTTACCTAACTCATGTAGGCTCGAACTTTACCACATAACATAATGCTGAGTGGGCCGACCCCCAATAGGGTGGTCTAATAACCCTTTGACCCACATGGCCGACCCCCAATAGGGTGGTCTAATAACCCTTTGACCCACATGACTTATACAGGGCCGACCCCAAACAAGGTGGTCTAATAACCCATCAAGTATAAGTTACGACACTTACAATATAAATGACGACACTTCCTTATAGAGGAATAATACCATCTCTATAGGAATACAATATACATATATGTGAAATACATTCCGAAGTTACATATACATCAACACTCCCTCTTAACTAGGAAGGTATTTCTCAGCACAGTTCTTCTAGCACAAGTCATCTTCTCTGGATCATCGTCACTGGATAATCGTCATCAAGTCATCATCATCGTCACTGCTGTTGCTATCTCAATCAATCTCTGAATCTACTCGTCATAGGAAGTTCTACAGAGCCAGTCCTTTTTCATACTGGATGTAGGCCCACCACCTGCAGGTCTTCGTCATCACTGGCCATACTGTGGAATCCTCAGGACTTATTACGTGCGTCACAAAACCTCGAAAGAGCATCCCAGGATGTTACGGGTACACAACTCCGACCTGTAGGATCTCCCAGGGCGCTATTACATGTGACCCCACCACAAAACCTCGCAAGAGCATCTCAGGATGTTACGGGTACACAACTCCGACCTGAAATCTCCCAGGGCACAAATTACATGTGGTCCACCACAAAACCTCGCAAGAGCATCTCAGGATGTTACGGGTACACAACTCCGACCTGAAATCTCCCAGGGCAACGAATTACATGTGGTCATGGCAAAACCTCGCAAGAGCATCCCAGGACTGATTACGGGCACACAGCCCAACCTATCGGATCTCCCAGGGAAACGAATTACATGCCATAGGACAAAACCTCGCAAGAGCATCTGCCAGATATCCCAGGGCGCTATTATATGCCATAGGCAAAACCTCGAAAGACTATCTGCAGATCTCCCAGGGCAACGAATTACATGTCCTCCCAGAGCAAAACCTCGAAAGAGCATTTGCCAGATGTCCCAGGGCACCGAATTACATGCCATAGGCAAAACCTCGAAAGACCATCTGCAAATCTCCCAGGGCAACGAATTACATGCTCATCTGCACAACCTGATCCACGGCCATAGAGTATCAACCTGATACTCACCATACATCATCCTGATGTATCCATGATCATCCTGATCATCATCACTGCAACGTCCTGCTGCATGTCATCTGGAGCAACATCCTGAAGCTCGTCATCTATGATCATCCTGATCATCACTGCAACATCCTGCTGCATGATCCACCTGATCATCAATGCATCTACCTGATGCATACCAAGTATCATACATGATCCTCCTGATCATCAATGTATCCACTTGATACAAATACATGATACATATCATCATACATGATCCTCCTGATCATCAATGCATCTACCTGATGCATACCAAGTATCATACATGATCCTCCTGATCATCAATGTATCCACCTGATACAAATACATGATACATATCATCATACATGATCCTCCTGATCATCAATGCATCTACCTGATGCATACCAAGTATCTACCTGATACATATCATCATACATGATCCTCCTGATCATCAATGTATCCACCTGATACAAATACAAATACATGATACATATCACCATACATGATCCACCTGATCATACAATGTATCCACCTGATACATATACAGATACATGGTCCAAGCATCCAACATGATGCATACATACATACATAAAATGATCCAACTGATCATATCCAAGTAGAAACCAGAACATCATCCTGATGCTCATCATCCAGCGCTTACATCCACAGCCATGTGAAGGATCCTCCTTCCAACATGCTTGGAATGGCTTCAGCAAATGTGTCCATCACTTCTTCCTCGAAGTATCCTTGATCTGAAGCACGCCAAGCCTCTCTCTGAAGTACTCGAACTTCACCCTGGCTAGTGGCTTCATCAGCACATCTGCAATCTGCTCGTCCGTCGCAACATACAGGAGCTTCACAGCTCCTCTCTGCACCATATCCCTGATATAGTGATATTTGATCTCTATGTGTTTCGACCTGTCATGAAACACTGGGTTCTCGGACAGCTTCACACAACTCTGGTTATCACAGAAGATACCAGTAGCCTCCAACGGGAGATCAAATAACTCAGACAGTAGCTTCCGTAGCCATACTGCCTCACAACTAGCTGAACAGGCTGCAACATACTCTGCCTCAGCTGTACTCAGTGCTACGCAGGACTGCTTCCTGCTAAACCAAGAGATCACACCTGATCCCATACTGAAGCAGCACCCAGATGTGCTCTTCCTGTCTGCAGCACTGCCAGCCCAATCTGAATCAACATAACCTTCCAGGTTAAACTTTTGATTCGCCTCATACCTGAGCCCATAATCCACTGTACCCTTCAGGTACCTCAGAACATGCTTTACAGTAACCAGGTGAACACTTCTCGGATCCGTCAGGAACTGGCTCAATGTGTTCACAGCAAAGCAAATGTCTGGTCTCGTGTTCGTCAGGTACATCAAGGACCCAATCATCTGACGATACATAGAGACATCAACTGACTCAGATGAAGCATCACATAGAAGATTCAGATTCGATGCCATAGGTGTGGCCATGGCCTTGCAATCCATCATCCCGAACCTCTTTGGGATCTCTACTGCATACTTCCCTTGTCCAAGGAAGATTCTATCTGCACTTTGCCACACCTCCATGCCAAAAACAAATAGTGCATCATCCCCAAGTTCTTCATCTCGAACTCGGTAGTAAGCTTCCGCTGCGTGTCGGCAATCAATCTATCTTCACCATACCAAGTTCTGGGAGCTTGCTTCAAGCCATACAAGGCTTTCTTCAATCTGCATACATATGACTCCCTGTCAGGTCTTGGGACTGCATCCCAAACATCTTCTTCATGATCTACGGATCATGGCATTCCATTTCTTCATCCCAGATCCTGGGAACTTCAATATCTTCAATAGATATCTTTCTTGCTGGAACAAATGTTGTAGTCCTTTTGTAGGAGATGGCATATGATCTTTCCTACACAACAAGTTAAATTGCATGATTAGAAAACATCTTATAGTTTTCAGAACAAATTCTTACACATAAAGAAATATGCCATACAGTCATGCAATTATCTTAGCCAATGCTTCAATACAACATTTATCCATATCCCGTAACTTTCTAGATGCCTTCCAATCTCTACCAGAACATTGTTAAGAGTGTGCACAACTCCTAACATGTCAGCAAAGAGGTTTCATTCTAGATAAGTAGCAATGGAATGTTGTACAGTTCCATAGGCTACTTACCCATGCATATTAGTAGTATGCTGTTCATCAATGCAATTATTCTAATATGCATAATACACAACCTAATTCTAGGAACATCAGTATATACATTATTGAACAGTATTATTTAAGAAATGACAATTCAAATACTTATCTTTGTTTGTTCATTGGGTGGACTCCCTCTGAGTCTTTGCTTCCTTGCAGGAGCTGCTGGAGTCCTAATCTGAGGTAGCTTCTTCTACACCTTTCTGTTGTGAAATGTAGAGAGATGATCAACTCCCTCTGAATATCTGCATCCTTGCAGAAACTACTGAAGTGTGCTCCTTTGCTTTCTTGCAGGAACAACTAGAGTGTGCTCCTTTGCTTTCTGGCAGGAGCAACTGGAGTGTGCTCCCTCTTGATCTTTGCTTCCTGAATTACCTGTTCTTGAACTCATATTCATCCTTGGTCCCTATGCATGCTTATTAGTATCATGAATGTGTTATCCTTGTGATCTCATATAAAATCATACATTCATTAGTATACTATTAAAACACAATAATCTCAAGCATGTATAGTCATGATCATTTCAAACAGAAATAATAAGCATGAGCATTCAAGGATTCTTATGGTTAGTCAAATCATAAGAAACATAACATGTCTAAACCTGTAATTACTCAAGCCTATGACTCTTCAGGTTAGTTGAATCATCAATCAAGATAAGATATAAAATGCATAAAACCTGTGATTATTCAAGCCTATACTTTCATGATTCTTCTGGTTAGTCATATCATCAATTATAATAATATACATCCAACCATGATTATTCAAACCTATGACTTCATGAATAATTATTATCAACAACAGTATAAGATCCTAACACAAGGTAGGATTTTAGCTTGATATAGGAAAAACATACCTGGATTAGCATGCTAGCTATTTATGTCTAACATACCCGCATAATGTCTTCTGGTTCTCTTTAGTGACTTGTGCTAGTAACCTGCATGTCTCATAAGTTAACCATTATAAAACTAAGTTATACATACCTCGAGAATGGATCTTCTATGAGATCCATGGCAATGGATGAATCTTTGTCCTTATGATCATATGTTCTTGAACTAGAACATGATTTGTCTTCTTGGTGTACCTTTCATGTTAGTAGACAACATAAAACTCATACAACATCACAATGTGTTAGTACAAACATAAGTTTCATACTCCTAATAAATGAATGACTTCTATCATGCATTCATAATTTTATTAAGGTGATATGACAAGTCTAAAATCAAGATTGTACTAACCGTGATAATATGAAGACAAGCATACCATAAACTTAATTATGAACAAATCTCAAAACATACCTCGATGAGTCATACCTGTCGAGATCACTTGTAATCTTCTTATGTAAGGCCTTAGCCTCATTTCCCTCTGAAACAGGAACTTCTTCACTTATGCAAGTGATTAACCCAATCCACTTGATTTGCAAGAACTGGACCTTGAGCTGGATATGGGTTTGTCAGAGAAACCCCAAAAATTCAAACTTTGAATTTCAAACTTCTGATAGGATAGAAATATGTCCCTTGATGAGCTGATCAAGTTGGTATATTCAGAATTTGAAAACTGCAAAGTTTCACTCCTCAATTTTGCCTTTGAAACTTCTAGATTCACTGGACGTGACCCTGAACTGGGGTTTGATGAAGCCCACTCTTTTGCCCCATCAAAATGTTTGATCCAAAGCTCTAAGCTTCTATTTTTTTTGAGGAGCTTCCAGCCGTGGTCACAGATTTCAAAAATTCCCATTTTTACAGAAGCCCTAATTTTCCACTTTTCTGATCAAAGTCCCGAACTAGGGTCTAATCAAGCCCGACCTTCTGCCCAACCAAAAATTCTGATCTTGGTCTCTAAATTTCTATTTTGATGAGTAGCATCCAGCCGTGGTCTCCGATTACAAAAATTCCAACTTTCTCCAAAGCCCTAAATTCTGGAAGCCATGAATGAAGGTACCAAAAAATAATTCCGTTTTGACAGAAATATGTACCTGATTGTTTCTGGTGTAACTCCGAAATTTTTGATCCACAGGGTCTGAAAAAGTTTCCTGAGATAGCCTGACCTGTTATCTTTCCATCATGACAGGTCTGACCTAATTTGGATTCTCTGAGAGAGAGATATGCCAAATGTCGCAACGAGCCCTGTTTTGGGATAAAACAGGAGAGCGAACTTGTACGGCATGCCACGTGTCACTGTTTTAACTTCAGCCTTTGAAAACGTTTTCTGAGATAGCTCGGCCTGTTACCTTTCCATCCTGACAGTTCTGACCTCAATTGGACTCTCTGAGAGAGAGTTATGCCAAATGTCGCAACGTGACCTTTTTATGGGATAATACAGGAAAGCGAACTTGTACGGCGTGCCACGTGTCACTGGTTCGACTTCAGCCTCTGAAAAAGTTTTCTGAGATAGTGAAGACTGTGTACTACTTGTCACTTTTTACGAAATTTCATTTGGAGCTTCCTATCCCAAGATATGACCTTTTTCCCAAGGTCACCTGATTTTGACTCAGATCTGGAAGAGGCAGAAACCCTATATTGTACAGATCATAAATCACAAAGTACAATGAATTAGAGGTTGTCCTTTGGACACAAGATACCTGGAGATCTTAGCTTCGGCCTGTAACAATTTCAGAACCGAAAACTTCGCCAAAACGGATTTATAGCGAAAGTGCTACGATGACTGGTTTTTTTCTATATCAAGCCCTAGCATCGTAAGTGCAACAAGTGTCATACATGCCATATCATGCCTTCTTTCAGGCTAGCTCTGATACCATGTTAAATTTTCAGAATTTACTTCAATCTGATCTAGGATCTTAACTGAGAGAACAACATGTACAGCATATCTACAGCATATCAATCATGGAGACAATAATGCAAGCACACAAGAGACACAAAGATTTACTTGGGGAAAACCATAAAGGTGAAAAACCCCAATAACTTCCTCAGAGATAGATAGAGCAATGATACAACCAACCAATAGAGATAGCCATAACCTAGCAGCAATCCTACTCCTCCATAAGTGCGCCTCTCCTCCTTGATAGCATGTGTGAGAAGTGAGTGAACAAATAGAGTGCCTCCCGCACTCTATTTATACTTGACTTGACTTGCCTTTTTACCTAACTCATGTAGGCTCGAACTTTACCACATAACATAATGCTGAGTGGGCCGACCCCCAATAGGGTGGTCTAATAACCCTTTGACCCACATGGCCGACCCCCAATAGGGTGGTCTAATAACCCTTTGACCCACATGACTTATACAGGGCCGACCCCAAACAAGGTGGTCTAATAACCCATCAAGTATAAGTTACGACACTTACAATATAAATGACGACACTTCCTTATAGAGGAATAATACCATCTCTATAGGAATACAATATACATATATGTGAAATACATTCCGAAGTTACATATACATCAACAACCCCATCTGATTTCTGGAAGGACACCAGTGGTGCACCTCATGTCTTGGAGTGAAGCTTCAGTTTTGGGAGGGGCAGGTTTCTTTTCTGTCATCTTAGCTTTCTTTTTACCGGTTTTCGGCATCTTGACTTATCCCTGACAACATCCATATCAAAGTCATCATTTGAGCAACATACTGTGAGGTTTTAGCAGAGAGCAACATCGTTTTAATATCAATGAGATAAGTCAATGAAGCTGTATATTTAGGAAGCAAAATACTATTTCAACATAAGACACAAATTGAAACATTTGAATCTCTTAAAAGATGAGTCTGGAATGCTCCTGAGGGGATAGGCTATGTCGCGGACACATTTTGTTCTCGGCGCGATAGGCGAATTGTGGAAGCCATTGGTTTTCAGTTCGATAGGCGAATTGCGGAAGCCGTTGGTTTTCGGTTCCGCCCTGGGGACGAAGGTGTCTTTCGTCATTATTGCGGTTGGAAAGGCTAAAGGCGGGGAGACTCGGGTTGGAGGGACTTTGTGATGACAAGGGAGCTCCTTTCGCACTTTCGACTCAGTGAGGGCTTCGAATGCTATTGTCATGGACGGCACTCGCCGAGGTGCCCTATGAGAAGTCCTAATCCGAGCGGGGTGACGGCGACGGCGACGTATTGACGGTAAAGGTTAGGGTGGCCACGGTTTCAGCTCGCGCGACTTGAATGCTCACGGAATTTTGAATAGGGAAATGGCGCTGGAGACAAGGTTTTGCCCGGGTAGAGGGCGTGTTGGGACTGAGGCTTACGGAAGGGCCCAGGGTTTTACGTCCTGAGTTTTCGGCCGGGGACATGAAAAGCCTATAGGGCTTCGACAAATTTTCCCAAAACGAGGGGCGCAGCCCGGGGTTTAAAATGGGACAAGATTAACCGCCCGCACCCACCATCACTGCTCGAAATAAAATGTTAATGTTTTAACCAATGCCTACGACGATTTTGTATGACGAAAACTCCATTCAACTGTATCTGACGGGCAAAACATAGCCCTTGACGGGTGTTTTGCCCGTCAAAATCCCACTAAAACCCATTGTTTTCCCACAAAAGACAACCCAATAGCGAAATTCAAGGTTAAAATCCTACCTGGCACCGTGGGGATCGCTTGAACGAGGTGGCCGCGAGCGCGGATGAGCGAGGTGAGCTGGAGCGATTTGCACGGCGTTCCACATCGTTTGCCAATCGAAAACAATGGTGCATTGGATCGAGCCCCCACCGTCAATTTATAAAAGACCGGCACGTGCGAGCATTTAGTTTGGTGGGTGGCGCGGTTTAAGTGCTGGTACGGCGACGATCATGTCAAAATATCTCGATTTTCGTGCGACCGCCATCCGCGGGACCGCCTTGCGAGTCACACCCGCCGTTGCGGAAGGATGGAGGGGAAGTTTTCGCTGTTTCGGCCCGCGTAGCGGAAGGGAAACTCCAAACCTTCCACCGTTTCGGGGGCTATTTGCGGAGAGAAACTCGAAACCTTCCGCAAAAGAGACCCGCGTTGCGGACGTATAACGCCACGGCTTCCGCCGTTTCGGGAACTACTTGCGAAGGGCTTCCGCTAATCCAAAATTTTTTAAGTCTCGCGGGGTTTCGGGACGATATGACGAATGCTCCCGGTATTTTCGGAAAGCTTTTGTGAATGGCTTCCGCCGTTTCGGGAGGAAAATCCGAAGGTTTCCGCAGGTTTTTTGAATTTTCTAAGTCTCTTTTCGGAAAGCTTATGTGAATGGCTTCCGACGCTTCGGGCCACTTCGCTGAATTTTTCGCCGTTTCGGAAGGATTTCATCAAAACCTTCCGCGATTTTAACAAACCAATCCGACCTTTCGGACGTCTTTCCCAAGTTCTTCCGCCGTTTCGGAGGATCTTCCGCAAATTTTCAATGAAATCTTCTAAGTTCTTTTCCAAGTTTCGGAAGGGTTTCACGAACCGTTCCCGCCGTTTCGGAATGAAAACTCCAATCTTCTCCGCGAACGGTCAAAAAATGTTCTAAGTCTGTTTCAGGAGAGTTATGTAAAAGACTTCCGTCGTTTCGGAAGAACAACCAGAATCTTTCCGCGGCATAGTCTCCTCGAGCGAAGGAGTCCGTCGTTTCGGGAGGGTTTTCCCAATCCCTTCCGCAGCTTTCCAATCGAAAAATTCTAAGTCTTTTTCGGGAGAGTAAGGCGAATGAGTCCCGCCATTTCGGGAGGCATACCGGAACCTTTCCGCTGTTGCGGAAGGCTTGGGTGAAGGGCTCCGCCGTTTCGGGAGCAGAGTCATTTCGGAAGGATTTCATCAACTGTTCCGTAGAAACAAACGATCGAAAAATTTCCAAGTTTTTTACTTCGGAAGGCTTAGACGGGCGGTTTATGAGATAGGCTTCGGTCATTTCGTTAGGCTAGCCCGAGATCTCCCGCGGTTTGTTCGGCGAGATTTTCTAAGTTCTTTTGCGGGCGTTTTAAGCGAGAGGGTTCCGCTACTACGAGGTTTTAGCAAATTGCTCCGTGATTTCGAGAAAAAGAAAAATTCATTTGAAAGCTCTTCTATTTGAGAGTTAAAAACTTCCGGCAGCATTGGGGTTTCTCATGGCGAGACTCTCTGGTTAAAAGCAAAGATAAAAGCTGGGACAAAAATTGTTTAAGGCAGCCTTTAAAAATTATAAAGGAGGGGCCCCATATGTGCAAAATTTTTTGGGGGAGTGTTGCTGCAACAACAATGGCGAGTCGCTGGCGAACACAGATCTCTGAAAAATTTCTCCTCATGGTAAAAAAACTCATCAAAAAACATCCATCTTGGCCGCACTACTCGGCTGAGCACTTTAAAGTCATGTGGGGGGAAGGAGGCACTTGACCTGCTAGCCGTTGGGGAAAGGGGAGCTTTGACCGAGACATCTTCACCACTCTCAGAGGGCCAGCATATGAGATTCATTTTAGGAGGGTCATCTCTCGAATGGCCATTACTGCCGGACTCCACAGGATTTGCAACACTTTCTCATGGACATTATTGGTCTTGTTCCTCATTCCCATGCTGCTGGCATCCTTTGGGATGCTTGTACTTCGGACAGCTTAGCTGTTTGAGCCTTCCAGGGATATTTTCTTTTGGACATGATCTTTGATTTAGGCTCCTCAATCCATAATGTCCTTTTGTGTGAGTTAGAAATTTTATTGATTTGATCAAACTTCACGGACGGAGAGGAGCCCATTTTGAGCTGGGCCTTCTGGACATCCTTCTTGATTTTACATGTCTTTTGCTTTTGTCTCAGCCATGCTTTAATTGAGGCGAGAATCCCTGGAAAACAGACTCTTGAATGTAGGCCATTTTGGCTGTTAAATCTGCAGCATGGAGTCATTTCAATACCCTATGTCCTCGAGAGGTGCCACTTTCCATGGGTCCAACTTAGGTAACCTTCTTGAGATGCCTTTAAAGTGTGAGAGTGGGTGGAGCCCAACGATAGTAGTGAAGATGGTCATAGGTCTCTGCTATTAAATAGGATTAGTGTGACTAGCAGGGTAGGCTTTCCCCCTTTTGAACATTTCAGCGAGAGCACAACAGACCGGATTTACTGAGCAGAGTTCCAGACTCATGGGTCACAAGTTTTCTTTGAGAGAGCTATCTTCAACGGGGAACTCAACCAAAAGGGCATTCAGAAAACAAAACTTGTCGTAAAAGTTCAAATAACAAAGAGAGAAACAACATGGCCGAAAAATAAAACAGCTAAAAGCGAAAGCAAAAGAAAACTTTATTTATGTACAGGAAGTCTCGAGGAGACTATGCGAAGTATTGCTTCAGAGCGAGGCCATTGAGAGGAAGGGCTACTTCTTCTCCCTTGAGATTTGTCAATTTATAAGTGGATGGGCCTAATTTTGCAGAAATTTGGTACGGGCCTACCCATAGATGTTGAAATTTCGTATGCATTCCTTTGCCTTCATGATTATGGTCCCATTTCAGGACTAAATCCCTGACTTCAAAATCCCTCTTGCCGGATTTCCTCTTATCGAACCATCTCTTAACTATGTCCTGGTGTTGATGGAATCGATCTTTAGCTTTGTGTCGGGCTTCTTCCATTTGAAGCAGGGTGTTGATCCTGGATTGTAAGGCTTGGCTACCAGAACCCCGAGAGGCTTGGGACAATTGCAAGGATGGCAGTAAGATGTTTGGGGGAAGTATAGCTTCCTTGCCATAGACAAGAGTGAAAGGGGAGACACCTAAAGCATTCTTCGGGGTTACCCTATCTGCCCATAAGGCGTTTGGGAGGGCCACATGCCAACTTCTCTGGTTTTCTATCACAGTTTTCTTAAGAATTCGAATCAGATTCTTGTTTGAGGATTCAGCTAATCCGTTTCCCTGAGGGTAGTAATTGGCTGAATAATGCAACTTAATTCCCCATTCATAAACAAATTCATTTATCTTGCAAGATGAAAAATAAGTAGCATTATCAAAAACAAGGGAAATTGGAACCCCAAACCTGGTTATGATGTTTTCTTTCAAGAAGCTGATGACTGCGTCTTCATTGATCTTGCGCAATGGGGTGGCCTCCGTCCACCTAGTGAAGTAGTCGGTAGCCGTCAGGATGTATCGGTGTTGCAATGAAGAGTTTGGATTTATTTCTCCGATAACATCTATGCCCCATTGCTCAAAAGGTTCAGAGATGATGACCGGTTGCAATGGGCCTGCGGCCTTAGGTAACTTCCCAGCGCTTCTTTGACATACATCACAGTTTCGTGCGTATGTGTGGGCATCTCGGAACAAAGTGGGCCAATAATAACCAGCTCTCAGTATCTTGTGCGCTGTCGTCTCTCCTGAATAATGACCACCTGCGGGGCCATCATGCAATTCTTTGACAACTTTGTTTGCATATTCCTTCTCCAAACATCTAAGAAGGACTCCATCGTAATTCTTTCTGAAAAGGATCCCATCAATGATCTGATAGGGTGCCGATTTCAAGCGGAGTGCCCTTCTTTGCTTAGAGTTCCAGTGTTCGGGCAGATATCCCTGCTGCAAATAGTGCACCAGATCCCTATACCATGACTGGGGAGTTGTGAAGGTATGACATACTTCAACCGAATTGAGCTCAGCTTCATTCTTCCAATGTTGTTCTTCATCAGTCGAGTTTCCCGCCAGTAACTTGCACAGACCTTGTCCTTTGATGATTGTAGCCGGTTTAAATTCCAAATCATACTCTTGCAGGGCTGTGACCCAGTTCCCTCTCCTCTCTCCCAATTCCTTTTGAACGAAAAGGGATCTAACAGCTGGATGGGGAACTATGACTTCAGTTCTGTTCTTCAAAATGTAGGGCCTAAATTGCTTGACTGCTTTTAAGACCGCATAGGCATGCTTGTCCACCATGGGATAGTTCAGCTCGGCCCCCTGCAGACCAGTGCTCATAAACGAAATTGGGTATTCGTCCCCCAACTCCACCTTTTGTGTTAGTACAACTGCGAGAGAGTCATCCGAGGCAAAGGTATACAAGATGAAATCTTTATCGAAATCTGGGCTCCTTAAGGAAGGAGCTTTAGCTACAGCTGCCTTGATATCTCTAAATGCGTCCTTCTCCAAATCTGTCCACTTGAATTGTATGCTTTGTTTAACCATCTGCTGTAATGGCTTAACAATTTGTGCAAAATCCGGAAAAATCTGCGGACAAAATTGATGGTGCCCATAAAAGACTGCATAGATTTTTTGTTGTGAGGCATTGGAATCTTATTAATAGCTTGGACTCTTTCTTGGTCGATTGACACTCCCCCTTTGGAGATGATATGACCCAAGAGCTTACCTTCGGGTACAGCAAACACGCTCTTCTTGGGGTTCAAGGAAATACCATACTTCCTGCAACGATTAAAGATGTGCCTCAGATGAACAACATGATCTTCCCTTTTCTTCGAAAAGACTGTCACATCATCTAAGTAAACAACAACACATTGCCCACCCAATCCTCGGAAGGCAATATCCATCGCCCTTTGGAATGTAGCTCCTGCATTTATCAGACCAAATGGCATTCTTCTGTAGGCGAAAGTTCCCCACTTAGTCCTGAAGGTGGTCTTGAGACAATCTTCTTCGGCTACTAACACTTGATTATAGCCCGAGAAACCATCGAGGAGAGAAAACAATTCGGATCCCGACACCATTTGTAAGATTTGCTCCATTGAAGGTACGGGGTAGTTGTCTTTATCCGAGGCTCTGTTTAAATTTCTGAAGTCTACACACAGCCTAATCTCTCCCGACTTCTTCCTTACGGGAACCAAGTTTGCAACCCATTCCGAATGCCGAACCTTGAAGATTATCTTAGCGTCCAGGAGCTTCTTTAATTCCTTTTGGATCAACGGTTCAAGAGTGGGATGCATCCTTCTTAACTGCTGCTGAAATGGCTTGACACCCGCTTTCATTGGTATAACATGCTGGATGATGCGGATGTCATATGTTTTTAGATCTTCATAGGTCTATGCAAAAACATCTTTGTACTGCTTAAACAATTTAATAAACCTGTCTCTTTCTCCTGGTGAACAACATTTGCCAAGGTTGACAAACTTTGGTTCTGCCTCGGTACCCAAATTAACCAACTCACGTTGCATTGATGAGCTGTTAGTTTTGGTATTAGCTGGCCTTTTGAACTTATTTTGAAGATCGAACAGCATTTCGAGGGACCTTACCCCCTTTGGCATGAAATTTCCTTTCTCCTCATCCTTCTTCATCAAATCAGCATCGTGTTCTTCCTCATCTATTGCAGCTCCCCGAAAGCTATCTTCGTTTGTCAGGAAGCTGATAATTTGTTCATCACCATCGAAGACTCTGAAATTTGTGATGTTATCGGGAATGGAAGGCCTGAAAATCAATTCAATTGAGCATTTATTATTTGACGGCACCAATCTAGAAGCAGATGTTGCTAACAAATCAGCAGCAGAATTTTGCAATCTAGGAATTGATTTTATATTGAAAGCGTCAAAATGCATGATTAAATCCCATACCTCAGCCTGATAACCTTTCAAGTGAGGTGAGAGACAGTGAATGGTGTCCCTTACCTGTCTTACAACTATCTCGGAGTCACCAAAGACCTTCAGGTACTTAACATTTAAGCCAATGGCCTTCTTTAAACCATGTACCAAAGCTTCATATTCAGCGGTGTTGTTAGTACAATCGAATTCTAGTCTACAAGACAAAAAATACTTGTTCCTTTTTGGATCCATTAGAACACAACCGGCTCCGGATCCTTCCAGAGTTTTAGAACCATCAAAGTATAATGTCCAAAAGGTATCTTTAGATTCAGCTAAGTTAGTTTCTTTGTGGTCTATGTTAGCAACTAAATTGACTATGTTACAATCAACATCATCAGTCTGAGAGAAATGAAGGAGATCGGACTGTTTATCTGATTCATGGCTAATGGTTTCAGATTGATAATTACCCAGATCCATTTCCAAGAAATAATTCCCCAGAACTGAAGATGAGAAGGTTACGGCTTCATTCTTTTCTTCTAGCTGAGTTACGTTTTGTTTCATATGAGGTTCCCTAAGAACTTTAATCTGATTCTTCTTGTTCTGATAAGGCAGCCATAGATGAGACCAATCAGTAGCAAAGTAGCCACTCAGCTTGGTGGACCAATCCCTACTCAAAATCAGCCCATAAGATTCAGGAATATCGACCACCATTATGTCAATGAATTGACAGACTCTAGGATCGGCTGACAGCCTAATTAGAACATCTTTCATCTCCCCAATAACCTTGACAGCAGTCCTGTCTAATTGGATAATTTGAGCTGGAGATGGTACGGGCTGCCCGTTAATTTTCCTACAAATTGACAGTGGCATAACGTTTGAAGAAGCTCCAGAGTCTACCAAACAGTTGTGGACATTGTGATTAAAAATTTCAAAATTCAATAGGAAAGGCAATGTTTGAGATTTGGATTTCCCACCGATGCTGGCCTCATTAATTTCGGGATTGTCTTGCGAATCCGTTAATGTAGTGTTGGGTTTTGGTTGTAAAACATGCAGTAGTTTGTCTCGTTGATGGGGCAAGCTACACATGTCAAATATTGATACGTTTGCTTTGACCTTCTTGATATCTTCGATAATATCATACCCTATATCGGATTCGTTCCCAATTCGAGTTGGCTGATCTGTTTTGTTCATGGTGACCTTAGGTGGCTGAA
Source organism: Larix kaempferi (assembly GCA_027924585.1). NCBI lineage: Eukaryota > Viridiplantae > Streptophyta > Pinopsida > Pinales > Pinaceae > Larix > Larix kaempferi. Next base: position 3,992,635 of record BSBM01000091.1, read on the forward strand.
CTGTGTTGTCAGCGCTTGGCTGTTTGGCAGCTGTTTGGTTTACTTTGGGCTGAGGTGGGATGATTGGTATATGCATCCTAGGCGGATCTTTCAAAATTTTAGGCTTATGGGGAAAGGTGACTGGGACAGGATCCGCAATTGGGCCCTTGCTGTGAGTGGCAACATTTATGGTAGAGGGAGAGCCATCTATGTGATCTTCTTCTACTAATTCGGTCATAGGTACCCAATCCCACAACACCATCGTAGTGTCCGGGGTTGGTTCCTCTAACTCAGGGCTCGACTCTTCTGGAGGATCATCCTGATCTGGGATCTGAGAATCTAACATTTGGTTCATGACTAAGCTCATGGAATTGATCCATTGCGGGAAGCTCTTTTCTGAATGTGGTTCTTGGTGAAAAGTGCAGAAATTTTCCATCCCTATCTCATTCAAGTTTAAAACAGGGGCAGCGTTCATTGGTGGATGGGTTGGTTCCCCGTCTTCCATTCTTTTATAAAATGGCTTGAACGGTTTCCTAGATGTGCTAGCAGCCTTGTCTTTCTCGAGATCTACGATTTTGTTAGACAATTTCTGCATCATCTTGACCACATTTTCCATGTCCGTAGATGGCTCGTCTTTACTTCTAGTGAGCAGCAAAGGTTTTTTGCTAGCGGCTGGTTTTGGTTCCACATCTAAGGCATGTTTAGCAATGCTATCAGCCTCTTCTTCTACCTTTCTAGCTTCCTCAAAGTTCTCTATCAGGGTAGTTTTCTTGGACCTCTTCACGAACATTGCTATGGGTCCATCAAGAGCGGTCGTATAGTATTCAATTAGAGATTCCTCAGCTGGTTTATTAGCTTGACCGAAGTTATTCAACAGCGTAGTGAATCTTTGATTGAAATCTTGAACCTTTTCTTTCTTTTCCATCCTCATGGATAAGAGTTCTTTCATAAGTGTGGCCACAGTCTTTTGGTTTCCGTATTTCTTTAGAAAACATTTTTCGAATTCATCCCAACTAGAGATTGAGCTGGGTTGTAGGCTAAAGTACCATGATGATACTTTTGGCTCGAATGTATATGGAAACAACCTGCAGACCACGTCTTCATGTTGTACGTTCAAAAGGTTCAGAGCTAAGTAAAAACTCTTGAGGTGATCTTCTGCCGAAATGGCTTTTCCTGGATCGTACTTAGGCAAGACCTTTTCTGGGTTTTTTGGGAGATTGTGGAATGGTCCAGCTAGGTTCAGCGCTCCCCTTGCTCTCCAAGCAGGTACGGCCATGTTTGGGTTTGGATGTGGAGACCCCGGAGGAGAATTGTAGGGTGAAACCTGTGGAGTACTTTTGGGAGTGGTAATTTCTTCAAGATTTTCTTGGTCTGTCTTGTTAAGGGTATCGAAAATTTCTTCCAAAGTCAGATTTACCAGTTCTTCAAAACTCTGAACGAGAATTGAATCACGGGTGTACTGTGGCTCCTTTCTAGGTGTAATTTTCTTGGGGAGGAAGTTGACAGCGTTTAAACCACCTAGCTGTCTAACGTAGGATCTGGTATGTCTTCTCAAATCCTCTATTTCTGTAAAAGGAACAGCGTACAAAGCTTCTTGAGGCTCAGGGTCAGAAATGAGGCGTTCTTGGTCCGTTAATCCAAGATCCGGGCTGTTTGAAATGCTTTCTTTAAGCGGTTTTTTAGTGTTATATATGACCGCGGAAGATTTTCCTCTATTAGCCATGCACTTTCGGCCCTCCTTCTAGCGCCAAAAACTGTTGATGCCTCAGATATCGTAGCATCAATCAGAAAGGGATTCTCTCCGAGAGATGGTCCCAATTAGACTATCTCCCGTTTGGTGTAGGGAATCCGTCCGGTTAGCGGTTCCGGCAACCGTGGGTTTGGACTTTGAATCCGATTCTACCGGTTATGGCCCGATCCACCTTTCTTTTGGGTTTTATGTGTTTTGAATGAAATGCAAGTGCCTAGTCTATGTTTGTTCTAAATGTAAAACTGAAACAGATTTAAATCTAATAAAGAGTAAAGCAAACCTACCTATCCTCGCAGGAATGTAGTTAAAGTGTGAGAAATGAACTATGGGAGTTATCTTTCAAGAAAGAACAGGCAGCCATTGGATCTTAAAGAGAAACACCACAGCAAAAGATCTCAGAAGGTAGCTTCCGATTATAAATGATACATTTCATTACTCACCAAAGAAAGAAGTAAACTTATCTAACCTATGTAGACGGAAATAAAGAAACAGAACTATGTTTACCAGAAACTGAAGTAAATCTAAAGATCCCTGGGAAGAGCAAATTTAAAGGGTGAACAACGAGCAGTAGGGATGATCTTGAAGAAAGAACAGTTATCCATTTGATCTACAAGAGAATTCTACAGCAAAGATGAAGAAATCAGCAGATAGCTCCCAATTTAACATGAAACACATTCATTGTTCACAAAGATAGAGAAAATCGTATGCACAGGGATAAGCAAAATCATTAATACACAGAAATAGTTCAGATGATAAGAATGATCTCACATTACAGAACAGCAGTCATTAGAATAGTCCAACATACAACCGTCCAACATCCCATGCAAAACGTCCATCCTCTGTGGCTTCTATTAGAAAATTCAATTTTACAGGCCCGATACAAGATAGCTCGTATTGGTTTCCAAAATCTCCTTCCCTGCCAAAAGTCCTTTCTAATCTTTCCTAGATTCTATTTATATCTAGACATTTGCCCTTTGGGCTGACACCTAGCATCCTCCACTTGTCATTTACAGGAATTGCCTCTCTAATCAACTACCAAAATGATTATTCTTTTACAAAATTGTTCTGACAGAAATAGGGACAACTATCCCATGGCTTACGCCTTACATATTAAAAATGTACATAACAAAAAATTGGCTAATACTAAAGCTTTCCCTGCCGAGCACGCGTTTGGCTGAAGAGAGTGGTTCAACTGAATTCAGTTTGCCTCATTCCTGTGCGTGAGCTTCTGCTGGCAGAGGGTCGCCCAAGTTAATTGTCCCTGATGCTGCCTGGGGAGAGGCCCTCGAATCCCCTGCTGATGCTGCTCCTAATTGGGAAGGGGGAATTGAACTGGCCAGACTTTCTGCCATTGCTGGGGAAGAGGCTGCTGGGAGAGAGGCTGCCGGATCTACTGATGCTCCTGCTGTTGCTGCAGCTTTCCTGTCCTCCTCTGCTATGTAGCTGTACCACACACCTGTGTCCCTTATGATTATGTTTGCTGCAGCAGGAAACAAGATTTTCTGAGAAGTCACATTCTTCCCGAGCTCTGTTTTAATGCTCTGGACTTCTGCTTCAGCAGCTTGATGCGCTTCCTTCAGTAGATGGTTGTGAAGTGATGATGAACCAATATAATGATGGAGATCATCCATGGCCAGGACATCAATCCTTTTCACATACTCCATCTGGACGCCTAGCTCTTCTTTTAGCTGAGACAACCGCTGCTCCTTTTCCGGGAAGTCTTCTAGGGTCTGAGGGAAACTCAATGTGCAGTTATCATGGACTCCTTTGAGCTTTTGGTATAGGCTGTTAATTCTATCTGTTGTTCTCTGCACACTGGTTATCAGCTTATTGGCACAGTTCCTACCAAACTCCAGCAAGGCTATATCTTCATTAAAATCGTCCACAGCCTTAAAAGGAAGATGCGGGGGGAAACCTCCTTTCCCTTCTCTCCATGCCATATGACTTATGACATTTGCCTTGACACGGGTATTCTTAGCTTTGAGCCTGTGGGCCTCCGCATTAATTTCTTTTAATCTGACTATCATGGCCTTGAGTTTGCAAACCTCGTCAGTGATTAGCTCCTGCGTGTCATTTATTTGCTTCAGAATGCTGTAGGACAGCTCATGGAAGGGAGCAAAGTCCATCGTTTTTCTCTCAGCCTACTCTAACCGCTCAGCTAATGTTTGCTTGTCTGCTTCTAGCTGAGAAGCCTTTTCTTCCACTCCATTCTTCTCCGCTTCTACAATCATCATTTGGAGTGTTAGATGGTCCTTTTCCTCCTCCAGCTGGCTGTACTTGTTTGACAGTTCATTATGTTCAGCGTACAAGCAATTATACTTGTTCACTGCCAGATCTCTTTGGGCTTGCTCATTAGCCACAGTTTGTTGTAGCGTGCGAGCTTTCTTCCTTGTCAATTCACTGTCTCTTACCATCACGCCTACATTGGCCAGGGATGCTTTTGCTGTTGCTACAGCTGCGGTCGCCATGGCAAAGGGATCTTGGTCCGTATTCTGCATTAAAGTGACCTCCCGGTGGGTAACGATGTCCTCATGAAAGGGACTTTTGATCCTCTCTTCTGATTTGAGGACCATTTCTTTTCTTTTCTTGTCATAGACAAACTCATTCCATTTGGACACCGTACGCTTTCCTGATGGAGTGTACGGGACAATTGGTCGGTTTATGATGTCTATGTCTTCTTCTTCGGGTGGGGTCCGGACTTCCTGAGCAGGGTCTCCTTCTTTATTCTGGGCACCAGAGCCCCCTTCTTGAGAGGTGTCTATTTCCATGTCCTGCATACCGGATCCACCCACCTCGGCATCTTCCCTTGTCTTCAATTCTTCTTCCGCCCTCTTTTCTGCCTGCTCAGCTTCAGCTTCTTTCTGCTTTTGGGCTTCCTCAGCCTCTTTCCGCAGTCTTTCATTTTCAGCTTCTTGCTACTTTCTTGCTTCCTCGGCTTCCCGCTGTAACCTCGCCTCTTCTCTTAATCTGAGCTCTTCCTGAGCTCGGGCATCCTCAGCTTCTTTCTCCTTTTGCTGGCTGGTCTTCTGGGCCTTGGTTGAGCTAGAGCTTGCTCCAGTACCTTGGCGACAGATCCGTAGCTCAGTCCTGTTGCTGATGCCTCTGAATGCTTCTTCCTCGGCATCAGGGTAGTGGGAGTACTCGAAATGGGCATAGATCTCCTTGCAATGCTCGGCCACTTTACCCTTTCGGTCGTTCCTGTGGAAGATAACCTCACCGAAGTGGAAGGCCTTCAACTCTTGAACAAATTCCTTAGCAGAGGCAACCCCTGAAAACTTTTAAGCACCTATGCAGAAAGGTAGGGGGGGAAAGGAGGCCTTATGTTGCTTGTGGAGCATTGCTCCAATCCCATCCAAGAAGAGTTGTCTTACTGCTTCTTTGAGCACCACATACTCTGTGGCATACTGCAGCAAGATGTATGGGGGCTTGGTCCCTCCAAACATTCTTAGGTAGGTACCTTGCTCCGAAAAGTAAAAGTCCCCATAATCCTCAAGGACTTCCAAAGCATTTTCTGACAGGAAGTTTGATTCTTCCTTGAACATTTTCTCGTATAGGGGCATGATGAACCCCTCACAGATGAGTTTGTAGCTGGGCTTGTAGTTCTGAGCCCACAACATCTTGAATGCAATATAGACCGGGGCGGTAGCCCTATCCCATGTGCAGCCCAATTTGGGGAAGTCTATCTTGGCTAAGATACAATCTATCAGATATGAAGACATGAAGAATTCAGCCTTCTTCAAAGCTAGTCCTTCCCTTGCAGCTACTATCATTGAGGCCAGAATATCTGACAGGATAGTGGCCCAGTCAAACACAGTTCCTTGAAATGCCACATAGTGAATGATAGGGACCCACTGAATCTTGTATACTGTGCCATCGGGCATGCTGAAGATTCTGCACAGCATCAGGGCAATCAATCTAAAAGGAGCTCTTAGATTCTGTACGTCATACTCATCATTCCCCTTTTTTTTCAAGTGTTTGCCCACTATTAGCAGCTTCTTGGCCATCTCGACGTTATTCATTTGGCCCAACCATTCGTCAGTCAGAGCTTATTGGACGCGGGGAAATCTGTAGGCTGCCGCAATATACGCGGATTGAAATGAGGCGATAGCCACTTTCCCGCTATCATTTATCACTCTCCCTTCAGCATCGGCATGTTGGAGTATCCATCCGATCACTTTAGCACATGGGAACAGCTCAGGGCGGGTAGCGTCTCTAGTTATTCCTGAGGCTCTGATGTTAAGATAAATCGGTGCTTCCTCTAACAACATATCTGGGATTTCTTGGTCCCGGATCATTCTGTAGATGTCACCCCATCTGATTTCTGGAAGGACACCAGTGGTGCACCTCGTGTCTTGGAGTGAAGCTTCAGTTTTGGGAGGGGCAGGTTTCTTTTTTGTCATCTTAGCTTTCTTTTTACCGGTTTTCGGCATCTTGACTTATCCCTGACAACATCCATATCAAAGTCATCATTTGAGCAACATACTGTGAGGTTTTAGCAGAGAGCAACATCGTTTTAATATCAATGAGATAAGTCAATGAAGCTGTATATTTAGGAAGCAAAATACTATTTCAACATAAGACACAAATTGAAACATTTGAATCTCTTAAAAGATGAGTCTGGAATGCTCCTGAGGGGATAGGCTATGTCGCGGACACATTTTGTTCTCGGCTCGATAGGTGAATTGCGGAAGCCATTGGTTTTCGGTTCGATAGGCGAATTGCGGAAGCCGTTGGTTTTCGTTTCCGCCCTGGGGACGAAGGTGTCTTTCGTCATTATTGCGATTGGAAAGGCTAAAGGCGAGGAGACTCGGGTTGGAGGGACTTTGTGACGACAAGGGAGCTCCTTTCGCACTTTCGACTCGGTGAGGGCTTCGAATGCTATTGTCACGCACGGCACTCACTGAGGTGCCCTATGAGAAGTCCTAATCCGAGCGGGGTGACGGCGCCGGCGACGTATTGACGGTAAAGGTTAGGGTGGCCACGGTTTCAGCTCGCGCGACTTGAATGCTCACGGAATTTTGAACAGGGCAATGGCGTCGGAGACAAGGTTTTTCCCGGGTAGAGGGCGTGTTGGGACTGATGCTTACGGAAGGGCCTGGGGTTTTACATCCTGAGTTTTCGACCGGGGACATGAAAAGCCTATAGGGCTTCGACAAATTTTCCCAAAACGAGGGGCGCGACCCGAGGTTTAAAATGGGATAGGATTAACCGCCCGCACCCACCATCACTGCTCGAAATAAAATGTTAATGTTTTAACCAACGCCTACGACGATTTTGTATGACGAAAACTCCATTCAACTGTATCTGACGGGAAAAACATAGCCCTTGACGGGTGTTTTACTCGTCAAAATCCCACTAAAACCCATTGTTTTCCCACAAAAGACAACCCAATAGCGAAATTCAAGGTTAAAATCCTACCTGGCACCGTGGGGATCGCTTGAACGAGGTGGCCGCGAGCGCGGATGAGCGAGGTGAGCTGGAGCGATTTGCACGGGGTTCCACGTCGTTTGCCAATCGAAAACAATGGTGCATTGGATCGAACCCCCACCGTCAATTTATAAAAGATCGGCACGTGCGAGCATTTAGTTTGGTGGGTGGCGCGGTTTAAGTGCTGGTACGGTGGCGATCATGTCAGAATATCTCAATTTCCATGCGACCACCATCCGTGGGACCGCCTTGCGAGTCACACCCGCCGTTGCGGAAGGATGGAGGGGAAGTTTTCGCTGTTTCGGCCCGCGTAGCGGAAGGGAAACTCCAAACCTTCCGCCGTTTCGGGGGCTATTTGCGGAGAGAAACTCGAAACCTTCCGCAAAAGAGACCCGTGTTGCGGACGTATAACGCCACGGCTTCCGCCGTTTCGGGAACTACTTGCGAAGGGCTTCCGCTAATCCAAAATTTTTTAAGTCTCGCGGGGTTTCAGGACGATATGGCGAATGCTCCCGGTATTTTCGGAAAGCTTTTGTGAATGGCTTCCGCCATTTCGGGAGGAAAATCCGAAGGTTTCCGCAGGTTTTTTGAATTTTCTAAGTCTCTTTTCGGAAAGCTTATGTGAACGGCTTCCGACGCTTCGGGCCACTTCACTGAATTTTTCGGCGTTTCGGAAGGATTTCATCAAAACCTTCCGCGATTTTAACAAACCAATCCAACTTTTCGGGCGTCTTTCCCAAGTTCTTCCGCCGTTTCGGAGGATCTTCTGCAAATTTTCAATGAAAGCTTCTAAGTTCTTTTCCGAGTTTCGGAAGGGTTTCACGAACCATTCCCGCCGTTTCGGAATGAAAACTCCAATCTTCTCCGCGAACGGTCAAAAAATGTTCTATGTCTGTTTCGGGAGAGTTATGTAAAAGACTTCCGTCGTTTCGGAAGAACAACCGGAATCTTTCCGCGGCATAGTCTCCTCGAGTGAAGGAGTCCGTCGTTTCGGGAGGGTTTTCCCAATCCCTTCCGCAGCTTTCCAATCGAAAAATTCTAAGTCTTTTTCGGGAGAGTAAGGCGAATGAGTCCCGCCATTTCGGGAGGCATACCAGAACCTTTCCGCGGTTGCGGAAGGCTTGGGTGAAGGGCTCCGCCGTTTCGGGAGCAGAGTCGTTTCGGAAGGATTTCATCAACTGTTCCGCGGAAACAAACGATCGAAAAATTTCCAAGTTTTTTACTTCGGAAGGCTTAGACGGGCGGTTTATGAGATAGGCGTCGGTCATTTCGGAAAGCTAGCCCGAGATCTCCCGCGGTTTGTTCGGCGAGATTTTCTAAGTTCTTTTGCGGTCGTTTTAAGCGAGAGGGTTCCGCTACTACGAGGTTTTAGCAAATTGCTCCGTGATTTCGAGAAAAAGAAAAATTCATTTGAAAGCTCTTCTATTTGAGAGTTAAAAACTTCCGGCAGCATTGGGGTTTCTCATGGCGAGACTCTCTGGTTAAAAGCAAAGATAAAAGCTGGGACAAAAAACGTTTAAGGCAGCCTTTAAAAATTATAAAGGAGGGGCCCCATATGTGCAAAATTTTTGGGGGGGGTGTTGCTGCAACAACACAACCTTTATCTGGAAAGGTGTCAAAGAAGGAAGACGAGGCTCGGCTAAACTATTCCAATCAAAGGAAATGGTCCTAGGGCTTGGTAGGGGTTCACATGTCATAGATGAAGTGCCCCCTTTTTTAGGAACATCCAAACTGGTAATGCAGAAGACTTCAGTAGTAGGTGCATCAATTTCTGAAGGACTGATGGGATCGGTCGAAGATTGCATCGATTCGATCACTTTACTCTCTGAAGGAAGAGTGGGGTCGACCAAATATTGCATTGGTTCAACCAGTTTATCAACCAAAGGTTGATTTGACTATAGGGAATCTATAGAGAACTCAGAAACAGAGTTTCCTTCAGACATGGACCACACTCTTCATGCCTCTGGAATGGCAGGGCATCGGTGAGTAAGGTGATCTCCCTTACAAAGTTTACAAGGAAACTTTGGTTTCCATCCTATAGGTCGAGACTCCTTTACAATGTCAGTACTCTCAGTATGACTAGCATTGGCTGACAGCTTTCCCCCAACATGACTTGCAGTGGCTGGTTGCTCAGAAGCAGAAGAATTTTGAACTAAGGACCACACCTTTTGCACTTCTGGAAGTATAGGGCACAAGCAAGTAAGGTGATCTCCCTCACAAAAATTACAAGGGAACTTAAGCTTCTATTTGTTGGGTTTGTCGACAATGTCAACTACCTCAGCATGACTTGCAGTGGCTGATCTGGTGTCTCCAGTATGACTCATAGGAACTGGTGACTTGTCATTAATATGACTAGCAGTGATCAATGACATGTCCTCAACATGACTGACGGTGGTTGAAGACAAACTTTCAGCGTGATTTTCGGTGACTAAAAGTTTTCTCCCAGCATGACCTCCAGAGGCTGGGTAGGTGCCCCCTGCATGATTTGCAGAGGCAGGATGCTTGCCCCCAGCATGACTTACAGAGGCTAGGTTGCTGCCCCCTTGTTTTGGCATCTTCTTCCTATTCTTTCCTCGTCTATTCCTTTTAGACTGCTGGTTACTAGTATTGCTACTTTCGCCACATGAGGTAGAAGGAGGAGGAGAAGATGTTAATGGAAAAGAAGGCCCAGGTTTCCGATGCTCTTGATTTGAGGTGCTTACAAAAGAAGCGTCATGAGCATGCAAGGCATTCGGAGTGGAAAACAACCAAACCGGAAACCCAATAGTGAATCCAGGAAGATTCAGAGTAGCCATTAAGGGAGCACCAATGTTTCCAATGAATGGAATAGCACAAGGATCCCCTAGAACAGGGGTACCTTGATTGGCACTCGCCAAAACACTGGACATAGTTTCCTGCTCAAATGAGCAAGAAGTTTTCTAAGGCAAACTAAAACAAGTAGCACAAAGAGCACACCACTAAAAAAAAGTCCTAGATAAATCAAACCAGGCAAACATATGCCTTCCGGAGAAGAGTTTGGGATGATGAGGGCCCAAAAAAGATCAACAAAGGATGAAGAACAGCTACCCGGGGTCCACAATACAATGACTAAGGGTGCAAGCATTGGAATCACCCAACTTCCCTCCCAAAGACCTGCAATGGATTTCCTCCCACGTTTGTCCTATGTACAACAGATATACCCTCCACTGTCACCTGTGTATGAACCTATGGTCAGATACTAAGGATACCACCACACCGATAACTCCTGGGGGAACAATCTCTGGTTGAATCAAAAGGCATGGGCAAGGTAACAGAGCCCAAAACTCAAAAGAGTCCCCAAACGCAATCCAATCCTGGTATATGCTCGAAACAGAAAGTAGGAGGAGTATTCCAAACAATCTGATCTCACAAGACCTACTGCATAGATCCCAGGCAAGCTTTGAATGAGGTGGGTTTACCTGTGATAGTCGAACTATGATTTTTGCGTAATGTGTGATCTTGGGTGGTTTAAGGTGTTTTAAACCCAAGATCCTAACCAAGACTAGTTGGTGTAGTGTAACCTAGAAAAGAAAATGTTACTAGTACATTTTATTAGGGTTCATTTTAAAGATTACTTGATTACTCAAAAAGGTAGTGGGTGTGTGAGAGTGGTTATAATAGAGATAGAGTACTGAAAATGAAATATATACCACTAAACAAATCTTTTCTTTTCAATGCAAGTCTTAAAATTACGATCTAGAATGCATATGCAAATGCAATTTTTAATCTTTCGAATGCAAAAAAGGTAAAAATAAATCCTAAATGTACAAAATTAAACTCAAAACCTAAGAATGAAGCTACTCAAGCAAATAGATAAGCAAAAGAATACTTGTTCTTTTTGATGCAAAGCACTCTAGAATATTTTAAACCACTTGCAAGGTACTCTATTCAGAAAATAAATCAAATTTCTTTATGCTTTCCAAAGGTAAGAAACAAAACTGAAACTAACCTACTATCAAAGCAAAGCAAAGAAACTTTCAAGCCTTCTTTATTGAAACAGTAAAAGCTACCAAATATGATTTTCATATACTTATTGATGTAAGCATGCCAAACATTTGGAAAAGAGTACAAAAACTACTTTTAGACCCAAACGAAGAAAACAACCTACGAAGAAGTTTGGTTTGGTAAAGTCAGGTCTGCACATAAACAATGCAGACAAGGTCTTGAACAACAGCCAAAACACTTGAGCTTTCACTACAAAAGAAAAATTAAAAGCATAAGGGAGGATAAAAAACCAATCTCAAAGAGAATTTCACTCAAATAGATACAAACAGGGTCAAGAAGACTCAAGAGGTTTCAAATCCAATGGAAATGGGGCAAGCAGGTTTAGTCAGACTCAAATTAGGGTACAAAACACCAAACGAGTCCACAACCCCCCAACTTGGGTCAACAAGCCCCAAAACATTCCAAACAAGCACAAATTGATCAAAAGAGGTTCAAATCATGAATGTAGGATCAGTACAAGGATGGGAGACCACTTACAGTGGTTTAAATCAGACCTAGGGTCATCAAGGACCCCAAAAAATGCAGCCACAACCCCCAGATTTGGGTCCACAACCCAAAAACTCAAAAATTTCAAACCCAGATTTTGAGCGCTACTGTGTATGAGGCATACCAGCGCCCATAGCAATATGGGAGCTACTGTGTAGAGGAAAAGTAGCATATGGGAACTACTGTGTTGTACAAATAGTAGCGTACAAGTGGAAAAAGTTGGAAAAATGTGGTTAAAACCACCACACCTGGGTCCACAAAGGTTTGCAAGGGCTGGGAAGGGTCTGTAAGAGCCAAGGAGGGTCAAACAGAGCCTACTAACTGATCCTAATCAAGAAAATGAACAAAGACCATCAAACAAGACTGAAGAAATGATCTTGGATACCCCTAAGCAGTTAGGCTGTTCCCCAGCGGAGTCGCCATTTTATTGTGGGGAAAATGCACCTATAGTTCAGGGGAGAAACTACCAACTTACGGTGATAAATATAGACTTACAAGCATTCTGCAAGTACAAAAAATAAGTGAAGAGATTAGGGTTTAGAGATGTAGGCACCTCATTCAGAAGGTTGATCCTAGCTTTGCCTCCCTCGCTCTTCAATGCTTATTCAGTGTCGCAATGCCCAGACCTGCAAAACAACTTGATACCTTTCTCAAATACACTTGACTACATATATAAGACTGATATTCATAATAGAAGAAGACATCAAACTATAAACAAACTGTAATAAAATTCGAGACACATGAATAGGTCATATTTCAAAAGAGAAGAATGTCTGATCTTTATTGATGAATGAAAGCAAGTACATAAAGTTATATTTTCTTTCAAGCTTGGCACTTTACGAAACCTAGATTCAAGGTCTCCTGCTTCTGTTCTCCAAGGATCCCAAACTCTAATCAACTGTGCTAGGGTTTACCAAAAACTAAGCACAAGAGAGGGGGATGACGGTCTCCATTCCTCCAACATAACTTTGTTATAGGATTGGTCCCCTCACATGGCCCTTCTACCCTCCTTATATAGTCAGTGAGGAAGAGGAAAAGAAGTTATAATCGCTCAGGAGGTTTCACAACCAACTTAACTTACTCAAATTTTGAGATTTTGACCAAAACAGGGGTGTACGCTACTATTTCACAGTGGAGTAGCGCTCAGGGGGTTTGAGCGCTACTATTGTACACTAGAGTAGGGTAACACGCTACTATCATGCCTGTGTACCAGCGCTTATGTTAAAAAATGGCCCAAAACAGGCTTTTCTGCTCATTTTCAGGAGATGGTTTGGTCTGGAAAAATGTTCCTAACTTAGGGTCATATACATCAAATGGGTCAAGAATGAGGTAATTTCAACCATTTTTAGTGTTCCAAATTACTCCTCCATCCACAAGTGTCTTGTTGTGTGACTGAAACTTGATCTCAAGAAGTGTCATCATGCGACCAAGGGAAGCAAGTGTCGTCATGGATGGAGAGGTGTCATTTCAAGCTATAGTAGCTGGGTTGTGCATCCACTAAGGAGGAACTAGATGGGCTCACTCACAACCATGGTTCCACTCAACAGTTATGCTAAGCCAATACACAGTTGGGTTTATCAAGCATACAAAAGATAGAGGAGGGAAATGCTAAGCCAGTGAAGTCAACCACAGAGCTATAGGAATCTCAAGTTAATTCAAACAGTCAAGGCACCCACAGTACCTACCACACCCAACACAAGGAAGGTCCCCTTCTCTGTTGCACAGTCCCTTGGGCGTCCCTTCCCTCCAGTGCTCTTTAGGATGGGCATAGAAAGGTCCAAGCTGCTAAATCCTTGAGATTCCATCCTTCACTGGGTTTATCAAGCATTCACAACCTTTGCTCAGTCATTCACACTTGGATTTCTCACAATTCTATCATCAAATAACTAAATCCCATCACTAGACTTCTAGGCCATAAAAACTGGGGTTTTCTATGTATTTTGGGGTATCTAATACTCTCAAATTCACCCCAAGGTTCATATCTATGGACCCCCCATTGGATTTTACTAACAATACCCAATTCTGGGCATTTATGGCTCTTCAAAACGTGGTTCTTGCAAAGTTGCGATTTCTGGTTTTTCTCACTGCTGGGAATTCATAATGGATGAAAAATAATGCCCCCCCTTCAACAATGGAATGGGAATGAGGAAAAACCCATTCCCATGAGGTAGAGTGATTTGTGGTACAATAAAAACAAAGCCCATACCTGCCATATGAATTTTTGGGCTGCCCATGTTCCATTGAAGCCATGGACTGAATTCTTCAACAACTTCCTTAGAACAGAATTAAATGTCAGCAAGGAAAGTCAAATGGGTTCACAAGATGACATATGGAAGCCTATGGTTCAATCCCACAACCCCCTCACCACTCCCCAGTGGATACACATGGCCCCTTCTCATTAGTTGCTTCCATAGTCAGTTTTGGTGTTTTATTCAATAATAAATATTTACATCAATTTACAATATTCCATGGCTTAATAGCACATGGGTATCAAAATATCAAATACTTGTCCATTTTAAATAAAATCCGAACATACAATAGTGGGGCCTTGGCCTTGAGCTCCACCCTATGGAAACATACATCGCATGTATACAATATTTACATTAAAGGACAATATTTCATAAGGGTCAAAATTGGGGTATTACAAAAAATATCATGCACTCTTTTTCTTACATATACAGATGCGTAGCATGGGAAGAGGTATTAGTGTTGTAGGTAAGTTTTGAGTCTCGAAAGTGGCTTAGAAGTTACAACTAGTTTGACATGATCATGCCACTTAGGACAGTTCCTTATATGAAGTTTTATGTGACACTGAAATATTAGTTTTTAGTTGATGAATTGTCTTATGAATACAATGCTCTATGGAGGGGGGTTAATGATGGTATCTCCCTTCTCTCTTATTTTCCAAGATCCTATAAAAGTTTTTTTGGTTGATCATTTGATGATAATGTTATAAGTTATAACTACTAGATGATTGATGTTATATGGTTTAATCCATGTTTTCTATAACTAATTGAACATCCTACATGTTTTTTAAATATAAATTCATCAAAATTTATTAAAATATATACTATATAGAAAATGCTCCCAAAACAGGAGCTCTTAAAATTTTTGCTTTTCGCTCCACTCCCGCTTCCCGCTTCCCCTCCACGCTCCCAACAACATAGGTCTGTATACCAAGGACATTAAATTGTAAAGAAGAAAGTATATGACTATGTATTTCTAAGCACCAAGTGTGTTCCTCCATCAAAGGATATGGAGGCCCCATACCATGGTTTTATCAAGGCATAGCAGGATCTATACCTCGTCGAATGAAATTATCACGATTAAAAAAAGGTTTGGAATAAAGAGAACGGTCGGGAATTCTCCAAACATTCTTTAACTTTTAGGACTCACCAATTATTCTGAGTTAAGGAGTCTTTCACAAGAATTTGAACAACCATATAAGCTCTTTGTAAGCGTATTACATCTTACAACCACAAAGAAACTAGACTGAAAGCCAAGGATGCCATGGGCAGAGAGAGCGGGGTTTTGAAAACATGTTTCTATGTAATAATTTGATATACCATTTATATTATATTTTCTTATCATGTAAAATTTCTTGAGATCTTAGACATGTTGAGAATCATTTATTCTTTTGGTAATTACATTTATGTTGTTATGCAGGCTGTATTCTAGAGGAATATGTGGATAAGATAAGATACAACATATCAAAGTTCAAGCCTACCATGGCCAATTTCTTTGGGGTTTTTAAAAACATGTTTAAATGTGTTGTTCTTCTATCTTAGATATAATATACAATCCATAGTTACATTGTGAAGTTTATTAATATTGCAAGAAGAATAACTAGATGCCTTTATGGGAGATGTTTTCATATTATCTCATAAAAAATGATAAAAAAGATAAACAAATAGATCTACCAATTATTGATTTTGATTGACAAATGTTCTGAAATGCTAGAACTACTCATCAACATTTGTTATTTTGATAATGATGTTGTGATGCAACAAACATCTTACAAGACTTTCTGACCAGCATAGCGGATAACATATTTCACAGTTTAACAGAAGATGAAGGAATTAAGACAAATTTAACAGAAGGTGAAGGAATTAAGACGAAAAGCACTATAAATTATGAACATCTATGTGAAGGAATACCTGCAGTTTTCAAGTAAGATTCCATAGGGAAACACAAATAATTAAAGTGTGTTTCTGTAAATATGACTCTTTGGAATTGATGTCATGAATATGGGGATAGGGAACAAAATTAGTGATAAATCGAGGGAATTGTTTTCTAAGTTTGCATATGCAAATACATTTTTTTGAGCTTTTGAAGATCCTTTCATTCGTTATTCTTACTATTTGTTTTTATTAGGAAAATTAATGAGACTAGGAATTGATACTATTAAGGTCTATAGGTATTTGGAACACATAAATTATATTGGTTAATTCCTACTTATTTTGAAGACGGCTTGAGAAGGATTCATGCACTTCATGGTCTTGAGTACCCATCAAAGCCTGATCTTGATGCACATAAATTCTAATCTCTGTTGTACTTATAATATTCTTCCAGCAAAGGGGATAATATCTAATCGCAATCTTTGTACTTTTTCTTTTTTCATTATAAACAGTTGTGGTTGGCTTCAATCCCCCTTTGTGTGTAGTTCGAAGGTTAATTTCTTTAATAAAAAGGTTGTTTTAAGCGCATTTGATGGATATCTATGATATCTGGTTCATTTCTCTTCATTGCTAAAGTTTTTAAATGCAAAAATGTCTCATCATAAGGTTTCCCTTAAATTTTATTCTCATATCAATCCATAAAGAATTATATTTAAGGGTGCTATCTCAATGGTAGAGCACCTACCTTATAGGCAGGAGGTTGGTGGTTCGATTCCTCCATGCCCTATATATATTTTGAAACCACTAAAAAGAGATAAATGACTAAAAAATGACCAAAATTTGCATATAAACGACCACCAGTACAACATGAGAGATAAGTGACCAAACAAATGACCAAAATATGCATATAAATCACCACTTTTGAGTTGCCGATCGTGGTAGCAAATTAGCGGTCATTTATCACTTGACAAAAAATGTGGTCATATAGTTGGTCATTAATTGTGACAATTAATGACCAAATACACGACCAAATATATGACCACAAGATAAGCTATAAATGACCAAGCTAAATATGACCACATTTTTGGTCACGTGATAAATGACCGCTAAGTTGCTAACAGTGGTCACCAACTCAAAAGTGGTCATTTATGTGTGTATTTTAGTCATTTTTTTGGTCATTTATCTCTCATTTTGTACTAGCGTTAATCTTGCATTGTGTGTTCTTACGACCCCAAAATGCTTCGGGGTTTGGGGGAAAGAAGAGTACCCCCGATATGGTAGGGAGGTCAACCGAGAGGTCTTCGATAAATCAGAAGATTGGATGTCTGGATCGAAGCAGCAAGGGATGTCAGCTACAACCACCTTCAACCTTCGAAAATAAAGTATATGGTTCCATTTCATGTACAGTTTGAGTTTTAGCATTTTATTTACGGTTCCACATTAGATTTTCAAGATTTAAAAATTATCATGTGATGTTAGTATTGTTTAGATAGTCTTTTTGGGGGACCTCGAAATGGGGGTCCCTACAAAAACCTTTTTCCACTAACCTAGCCTTATACTTTTCAAATTCTCCTTTCTCATTAAACTTGATTTTGTAAACCCATTTTACTTCAATATAGTATTTAAATTTTGGCATATATACAAGATCCTATGTGTCATTCTTCTCAATCTTCATCTCTTTATCCATTTCTTTGACCAAATTCTCTTCTTTAAGTGCTTCATTAAAATATATAATTTGACATGAAAATAATGCAAAATTTGAATGTACATCCAACTAAGTATAAATTTCCCTTAAAAATATTGTCTTCCTAGACTTTAAGGAAGAAATAGTAGGGTTAGATTAACCAATAGAATGAGGACTAGGAGTAGAATGAATAGCTATATTAGATGACTGACCTTGAGTAGAATTCCATGGATTCCTTTTTGGAGAACCCCTGATTTGTGATTGGGTTTGTAAGCCTTATTGTCCACCTTGTGCAATATGCTCATATGCTTGTTCTTTTTATTGAGGTATAGTTGCTCCAACAATTATGGTCCTCTCTATAGTCTCATCGCATGCTTCTTCTTCTTATTTGAATTCTTAGTTTCTTGGTGATTAAACTATACAACTTGTATGTTGTATAAAAATTATCTCATGTGGACAAGACTTCCCTTGATTCGAGATAGACAACGTGATAGATCACTACATTATTACCTTTATATATAATATTCTTGATCCTATTCATGCATGAGAAGTATGATAAGAATGCTACTTGTACATTATTCCTAACGGTTGTGATCCTTGTGTATTCCTAGCTTATGTAGCTTTATAGATATAGCTCCAACTCCTTACACTTGCTACCTGTACACAAGAAGACAAGAAGATACTAAAATCAAAATTTTTGAAGTAAAAGGAATCATAAAATAACTTGAATCTAGTCTAATCTTCTCAAGGCAAGATCAAATCTACCATTGCAATGCATACAAAATAAATAAATAAAAAACAATATAATGGAGGGGAAAATCATTAAATAATAAAATAATACATTGAGTCATGGTGAAAGCTCTTCTTGGTCCATTGTTCCAACTCCTTCTCCTCAACCCTCACCTGAGCAAGCCTAACTCATATCTCATTAAAGCTATGAAAAAAAACCTTCAGTGTGGAAATGGGTAGAATTTAGTGATTCCTTCCAAACCCTCCTTCTCCTTTGAAATCCTCTTCATTATATAGATTGATAGAGAAGATGGTATGATATATCTAGAGTTATATAATCTAATCTTCTCAAGGCAAGATCAAATCTACCATTGCAACGCATACACAATAAATAAATAAAAAACAATATAATGGAGGGGAAAATCATGAAATAATAAAATAATACATTGAGTCATTGTGAAATCTCCTCTTGGTCCATTGCTCCAAGTCCTTCTCCTCAACCCTCACCTGAGCAAGCCTAACTCATATCTCATTAAAGCTATGGAAAAAGACCTTCAGTCTAGAAATGGGTAGAATTTAGTGATTCCTTTGAAATCCTCTTCATTATATGGATTGATAGAGAAGATGGTATGATATATCTAGAGTTATAGAACTTAGTAAAATTTGAGTCACGTATGCGTTTCCAAGCTCATAAAGTATATGATCCATCTCATTGCTTCTTCATCTCCTCAAAACTTGGTCATCCTAGAAGAAATGAGGATATCAAGGGTAAAAGTGATTGTCTCAACAATATGACATTAGTAGGTCCTCAATGATTCTTAAGGGCAGAAAATATAGCTATAATAAATGTCTCCTAATTTGTGAGGTTAGAAGAGAAGGTGATGGCCAAAACACATTATAAAAGAATAATAGTGAGGCAATATAAAGAGGGAGTTGAAGATCAAGGAATGAAAAAGTACCTACAACCAATAGTCAACCAAACATATATAGATCATTCCCAAGGTAAGCATACCCATCCTCAGAATAGAAAGCAAGAAAGGATGCCAACACAATACATTGTGGCTCCATGTAATAATATGCTATACCAAATTGTCACGTACCTAGTGACCTCATAATGAATTTGGGCCATGAGGTTCTGAATCTGCTGATTGAATTTTCCTCCGATATGTAATATTTTTTTTATATTGATTTCCGTTATACATTTATAACATAAATAATTATAATTTATAAATGAATATTTTCCAACTATCTCCATACGAATGCATTTACATTTCCATTAATTCAGTTCCATAATGCATGCGAGGGCAATAATTAATACAATAAAAAATAAGTACCATTCATTTCAGTAGGTGTGGAACTTCTATGTAAATACAAGAAATTGATTGCAAACCAAGGACGTTACTCCCAGCTTAGGTCTGGCTCTGTCAAATAAGGATATGGCTTGACCATGAAATAATACATGGTGGATCCATGTAATCAAAGATATCACAGCCATGAGCAAGTACAATGTGGATTTATGTCATAGTGTATATGAGGAAGACACACTAGAAGGAAAAGGACCTTTAGCAAAGGTTGTAGAGGATGCTCCACTCAAAAGAGTCCAAATATCCATTTATAGTGGAGGTCACTAGTGGAGGCGAGCGGTCAAAGGTTTTGGTGGAGGTTTTTTTCTTGGTGCGCTTCTTTTAATGCGAACACATCAGTTTGTTACATATACCGAAGCATCGTGGCGCCATATACCATGTTGCACCGTGTCCAAAAAAATCATCAAAAAAAAAAAAAAAAAAAAAACAACCAATGCATTACGTAAACGTAAACACCCCTATGCGTTCCCTTAAACGTAAACGCCTCATACTATATTTTAGTAAAAAATAAATATTATTTTATTAAAATATTCCTGAGATTTTGTTTAGAATCCTATACACAGTGCGTTACTGAATACTAAAATCCCTAATGTGTGTAATAGAAACAAACACAACGCATAATATTTTATTAAAAAATTTCCAAAAAAGATATTTAATTAAATCACACATTAACTTTATAGCTAAAGACCTGATCTCTATGCGTTAGTTAACAATAAATTGCCTAGTGCGTCTAGTCAAAACGAACGCACCAATATATATTTCATTAAAAATAATACATTTATTTTATTGAAAAAATATCACAAAATTTTACAGAAAGCCTCATAATGGTGCATTACTATATAAACACCTCAATGCGTGTCATAAAATCTAATGCACCGCTTATTTTTTTATTAAAAATAAAAATCTATAATTTTATTCCTATGCAATTTTTTAAAACCTCATACCGGTGTGTTAGATTATACAAAATGACCCTATGCGTGAACAACACATAAATGCACCAACGATTATTTTATTAAAAATATGTTTATTTATTTATTATTTTCTTTTAAAACTTTCTCGCACTAGTGCGCCTTACCTTCAGGCACACCAAAATAGGGTTTAATAAAAATAATTATTTCGCTGTCAAACTCATTTTTACCCTCTTTAGTGCGATTGAGCCCAACCGCACTGGTGCTACACCTCACCCACATAAACGCCCTCACATCCATGGTGCACATGGAAAAATTCCTCACTCCTATTCACCGTTGAATCTAGTTTGATTTTTTCCAACTAATGGGCAAAACTTCAAATTTTCCATACATCACCAATGTGCCTCCCCGACAGGTCATTCAACAAGTAAATTGATTCTTACTTCATAATTTAAATTTCTAGTGGATAATTTTTGAAAAGTGACCTTCAAATTGTCCTATTTAAAAATAAAATAAAATAAAAAATTCTTGCCACATTCGAGCCTTTCAGCTCCCACCGCTTGACAGTGCACCCTGTAAATATTTATAGGACGCATCGTTTGCGGTGTGGGACGAATGGATAGAACACACCATTGCATCATGAAAATATTTTTTAAAACATTGAATTTCTTATATATTTGTTTGAAACTGAAGAGCATCGGCCGTACAATGCACTTATGTGTATTGAATGCACGTGTTAACAAAAATGTGTAGACAAAAACATTAAATTATATGGTGTTATTAGTGCACATTTGTGTACCAGTTTTTGGTGCTCTGACATGGAGTAGGCACACTAGTTTTGAACTAATGTAGGAGCATCGAGGCCTAGGAAGATCAGTCGAAGTTGATCGACATGAGCAGTCGACCAGGGGATGTGCTGACGATCACTGGTGTGAAGGAATATTGGTTGTCGAAGTCAATGACTCGAGAAAGGAGCAGTCGATATGTGATCAACAGAAGATGCGAAAGGTCGAGAGTCGACATGTCAATGGTCGACAGACGACAGGGTTGCAACAGAAGGCTTCGAAGGTCGAATTGTAGTCGAATCACGACACTGATGGGTTTTGAGGCGAAAGCCAAGTGAGGAGGAAGGGGTAGACTGGCGAAGACTTAGAAACGAAGTAAAGCCGACAGGTAAGTCGAAGTTGATAGAAGACAATATGGTCGAGATGTAGGGCTGACTACTATAGCAGTGTCAGAGAAGTTCAGAAGTCGAGGCGAGTACTTAGTAGCCATTCGGGGTTTCTAAGGAAGTTATGAATAGTTATTGAAGGTGGTTTGGATCATGACAGATGTCACGATAGGAAGAGGTTGTGCAGCACGGCATAGGGTGCTGATAATTGCAGGTCTGCAGAATTCGATGGACAGAGGAAGAGTGTCTCAGGGGTTGGAGTAGACCTCGGGATAAGCAGTAGAGCACCAGTAGGGTAGAAGACTAGTGCATAGGCACAAAGGAATGTTAGTTCCATTTTGGGAGAGTTCCAGTTCAGGAGTTGATCAAGAGATTGGAGAGAACAGTCATGCATCAACCGAATGCAAGAGAGATCAGATCCATAGCTCAGTGAGTGCTTGCATTCAGTAGAGGCTGTGAGAGGGTGAAGGTCACACACAGAGAAAACGCACATTTACTTATGTATATTGTAAAGGCTGAGGCTGACTAGTTAACAGTTTACATTTATTTGTATTTCGCATTGTAATTGATTTAATGAAGTAATAGATGCCAATTCTTGCATCTTGTTTTACACCAACTCTGTGTAAGCGTCATGTGTATTGTTAAGCAAGAAGGTCCTTCCAACTTTTCTTGCGCTAGTTGATATTAGAGCGGAGGTTATCCTGTGAGCAGGGAAGGTGGTGATAACAACCTGACCTTGTTCCAGTTGGTATCAAAGCCCAAAAGCAGAAATCCTGGTTTAGTTGAAGAATCATGTGAAGAAGGAGTGCGCCAGTTGGTATCAATGGATTCAGTGAATAGTGTCAAGTGCATTGAACAGCTCCAACTGCAGTTGGGTAGAGTTGTACACGACTTGTGAAAGTACGATTGCGATTGGACTAGTGGGAGTTTTAGCCGAGGTTGAAAATGGTTTACAGAGGCATTAATATCCGAGGAGTTGGACGAAGAGTGTGTGGCACAGCAATCACAGTTCATCGTGAAATGTTCGACGAGTGCATGCGAACAATGCGAAGTTTGACTAGTGAAGTCACAGCGATCAAGGAAATTCAAAGACATGGATGCATTCCTGATGTAATAGACCACACCAATGAGGAGGTCGAAGAAGTGGAAGCACGGGAAGAAGTAGTCGAGGAACCAGAAGATAAATTCATCAATATTTTGACAGAGATGAGAGGTTAGACAAAGATAGATGTACGTACCTACTCAAGAGGTATGGATCCAGAAGACTTGATCGACTAGTTTAAAGAAATGGAAAATTACTTTGACATAGAGGAGATTGAAGATCCTAGATAGGTTAAGACTGCATGTATGAGGTTGAAGGGTCACACCGCATTGTGGTGGGACAATGTGCTGGCTAACAAAGTCAAGAAAGGCAAGGAGAAAATCAAGTCTTGGGATAGGATGGTTGCCAAGCTGAAAGGAAAGTTCTTGCCGGTGTTGATGTATATGTAACTTCAGAATGTATTTCATATATATATATTTATTGTACTCCTATAGAGATGTATTATTCCTCTATATGGAAGTGTCGTCATTTGTATTGACAAGTGTGCTAACTTACCGATGGGTTATTAGACCACCTTGTTGGGGTCGGCCCTGTATAAATCATGTGGGTCAAAGGGTTATTAGACCACCCTATTGGGGGTCGGTCATGTGGGTCAAAGGGTTATTAGACCACCCTATTGGGTGTTGGCCCAGTTAGCATTGTGTTATGTGGTTAAGTTGAGTCTGACCTAGTAAAGGTTATTAGGCAAGTCAAGTCAAGTATAAATAGAGTGCGGGAGGCACTCTATTTTATCATCCTATTCTCACACACACTCTTTGGAGAGTGGCGCACTTGTGGATGAGGGGAAGTTGCTACTAGGAGATGTCTATCTCTTATGCTTGGGTTGTATCATTTCTTTATCTATCTCTGAGGAATTTATTGGGGTTTTTCACCTTTATGGTTTTCCCCAAGTAAACTCTGTGTCTCTTGTGTGCTTGCATTATTGTGTCCATGATTGATATGCTGTAGATATGATATACATGTTGTTCTCTCAGTTAAGATCCTAGATCATATTGAAGTAAATTCTGAAAAAACTAACATGGTATCAGATCTAGCTTGAAAGAAGGCATGGTATGGCATGTATGACACTTGTTGCACTTGCATGCTAGGGCTTGATATAGCAAAAACCAGTCATCGTAGCACTTTCGCTGTAAATCCATTTTGGAGAAGTTTTCGGATCTGAAACTTTTACAAGTCGACAATAAGATCCCCATGTACCTTGTGTCCAAAGGAAAACTTCTAATTCTTTGTACTTTGCGTTTTATGATCTGTACAATCTAGGGTTTCTGCCTCTTCCAGATCTGAGTCATAAACAAGTGACCTAGGAAAAAGGGTCATAGCTTGGGCTAGGAAGATCCAAATGAAATTTCGTAAAAAGTGACAAGTATTGCATGGAATGCACTTTCTCAGGTAACATTTTCAGAGTCCGAAACTGAACCAATAACACGTGGCACGCCGTACAAGTTCGCTCTCCTGTTTTATCCCATAAACAGGTCACGTTGCAACACTTAGAATAACTCTCTCTCAGAGAATCCATTTGAGGTCAGACCTATGGGGTTGGAAAGATAACAGGTCAGGCTACCACAAAAAAACTTTTCAGACCTTGTGTATTAGAAATTTCGGAGTTACACCAGAAAGAATCAGGTGCATATTTCTGTCAAAACAGAATTATTTTTTGAGCGCCTTCATTCATGGCTCTGGGAATTAGGGTTTTGGACAAAGTTGGTATTTTTGTAATTAGAGACCACGGATGAATGATACTCATCAAAATCGAAATTTAGAGACCAAGATCAAAAATTTTGGTTTGGTATAAGGCCGGGCTTGATCAAACCCTAGTTCGGGACTTTGATCGAAAAAGTGAAAAATTAGGGCTTCTGCAAAAGTTGGAATTTTTGAAGTCTGTGACCACGGCTGGAAGCTCCTCAGAAAAATCACAGTTTAGAGCTTTGGATCGAACCTTTTGGTTGGGTAGAAGGGTGGGCTTTATCAAACCCTAGTTTGGGATCCTGTCCAGAAGATCCGGAAGTTTCAAAGGCAATTTTGAGGGGTGAAACTTTGCAGTTTTCAAATTCTGAGTATACCAGGTTCATCAGCTCATCAAGGTGCATGTTTCTATCCTTTCAGAAGTTTTAAATTCAAAGTTTTAATTTTTAGGGTTTCTCTAACAAACCCTAATCCAACTCCAGATCCAATTCCTGCAAATCAAGTGGATTGGGTTAATCCTAGAAGAGAATGGATTGGTCACCTACATAGGTGAAGAAGTTCAGGTTTCAGAGGGAGATGAGGTTGAGGCCTTACATAAGAAGATTACAAGCAATCTCGACAGGTATGACTCATACAGGTATGTTTCGAATTCTGTTCATAATTAAGTTTATGATATGTTTGTCTTCATATTCTTACGGTTAGCACAATCTTTGTTAATTTTAGACTTGTCGTATCACCTTCATAAAATTATGAATGCATGATAGAAGATATTCATTGATTAGGGTTTTTGACACTTATGATTGTACTAATGATTGTGATGTTGTATGAGGTTGATGTTGTCCACTAACATGAAAGGTATATCAAGAAAGACAAATCATGTTCTAGTTCAAGAACATATGACCATGGTGACATGAAGACAAAGGTTCATCCATTGCCATGGATCACATAGAAGATCTACTTACGAGGTATGTATAACTTGGTTCTATAACGGTTAACCTATGAGATATGCAGGTAACTAGCACTATTCATTGAAGAAAACAAGAAGACATTATGCGGGTATGTTAGACATTACTAGCTAGCATGCTAATCCAGGTATGTTTTTTCTATATCAAGTTAGAATCCTACCTTGTGTTAGGATCTCTTATATAAGTATACATGGCATGATTGATAATGATTATTTATGAAGTTAGAAATTTAAGTAATCTAGGGTTTATGCATATTATGTCTCTTACCTTGATTGATGATATGACTAACCAGAAAAGTATTTTTGGTCAAATATGAATATGCATGAGTAAGAGAAGTCTTCTTTAAAACATTGAATGCTAATGCTTATTATCTGTGTTTGAAATTATCATGACTATACATGTTTAATATTATTGTAGTATTGAGATTATACTAATGAATGTATGATTATGTATGAGATCTCGAGGATATCACAATAATGATACTTGTAAGCATGCATAGTGATCGAGGATGGATATAAGTTCAAGGACAGGTAATCCAGGAAGCAAAGATCAAGAGGGAGCACACTCCAGTAGTTTTTACAAGGATGCAGATATTCAGAGGGAGTTGACCACTTCTCACAATCCACATCAGAATGGAGTTGCAAAGATTCAGAGGGAGTCCACCCAACAACCAAACAAAGATAAGTATTTGAATTGTCATTTCTTACATATTTGTTTGTTTAAATAATGTTGTTCAATGATGTATATGCTTATGTTCCTAGACTTAGGTTGTGTATTATTGTATGATTGTATGACATATTTCTTTATGTGTAAGAATTTGTTCTAAAAACTATGAGATGTTTCTAATCATGCAATTTAACTTGTTTTGTAGGAAAGTTCGTATACCTTCACCTACAAAAGAAGGACTACAACATTTGTTCTAGCAAAAAAGATATCTATTGAAGATATTGAAGATATTGAAGTAGCCAGGATCAGGGATGAAGTAATGGAAGAATGCCATGATCAGTCGATCATGAAGAATGATGTTTGGGATGCAATCCCAAGACCTAAAGGGAAGTCTGCCGTGACTTCCAAATAGATCTACAAGATCAAACATGCTACAGATGGCAGCATAGAGAAATATAAAGCAAGATTTGTAGCTCGTGGCTTCTCCTAGAAAGAAGGGATTGACTATGAAGAAACTTCTACACCTATAGCTAGGCACACTTCCATCAGATCAGTACTTGCTCTGGTTGCAATGATGAAATGGAAGATACACCAGATGGATGTCAAGATAGCTTTCTTGAATGGTGTAGTCGAAGAGGAAGTGTATGTAGAGCAGCCACTTGGTTTTGAGACACATGATGGGAAGTCATATGTGTGCAGATTGAAGAAAGCCTTGTATGGCTTGAAGCAAGCTCCTAGAGCTTGGTATGGTAGGATAGACATATTTCTATCCAGTTTGGGCTTTACCAAGAGTAAAGAGGATTCCAACCTTTACTACAAGGTTAAGGAAGGAAATCCAGTGATACTACTTTTGTATGTGGATAACCTGTTTGTTACAGGTGAGGATAGATTGATTGCCGACAAACAGCGGAAGCTTGCTGCCAAGTTCGAGATAAAGGACTTGGGGATGATGCTCTATTTTCTAGGCATGGAGGTGTGGCAGAGTACAAATGGAATCTTCCTTGGACAAGGGAAGTATGAAGTAGAGATCCTAAAGAGGTTCGGGATGATGGACTGTAAGGCCATGGCCACACCTATGGCATCGAACCTGAAGCTTCTATGTGATGCTTCATCTGATTTGGTTGATGTCATGATGTATTGTCAGATGATTGGGTCCTTGATGTACCTGACGAACATGAGACCAAATATTTGCTTTGCGGTGAACACATTGAGCCAGTTCCTGAAGGATCTGAGGAGTGTTCACCTGGTTTTTGTAAAGCATATTCTGAGGTACCTAAAGGGTACAGTTGATTATGGGCTCAAGTATGATGCAAATCAAAAGTTTAACCTGCAGGGTTATGTTGATTCAGATTGGGCATGCAGTGCTGCAGATAGGAAGAGCACTTCTAGGTGTTGCTTCAGTATGGGATTAGGTGTGATCTCTTAGTTTAGCAGGAAGCAGTCCTGCGTAGCACTGAGTATAGCTGAAGTAGAGTATGTTGCAGCTTGTTCAGCTAGTTGTGAGGTAGTATGGCTTCGGAAGCTACTGTCTGAGTTATTTGATCTCCCGCTGGAGGCTACTGGTATCTTTTGTGACAACTAGAGTTGTGTGAAGTTGTCTGAGAACCCGGTGTTCCACGACAGGTTGAAACACATTGAGATCAAATATCACTATATCAGGGATATGGTGCAAAGAGGAGCAGTGAAGCTCCTGTATGTTGTGACAAATGAGCAGATTGCAGATGTGCTGACGAAGCCACCAGCCAGAGTGAAGTTCGAGTACTTCAAAGAGAGGCTTGGTGTCCTTCAGATCAATGACACTTCGAGGAAGAAGTGATGGAGACATTTGTTGAAGCCATTCCAAGCATGGTGAGAGGAGGATCCTTCCATGGCTGTGTATATAAGCGCTGGATGATGAGCATCAGGACGATGCTCCAATTACTGCTATATATGTGTATATATGCATCATGTTGGATGCTTGATATGATCGGTTGGATCATTTATATGTATATGTATGAACGCATCATGTTGGATACTGGATATGATCAGTTGAATCATTTATATGTATATGTATGTACGCATCATGTTGGATGTTGGATATGATTAGTTGGGTCATTTATATGTATATGTATGTACGCATCATGTTGGATGCTAGATATGATCAATTGGATCATGTGTATGTATCTATAGATGTATCAGGTGGATACATTGTATGATCAGGTAGATCATGTATGTTGATATGTATCAGGTATGATCACGTGGATCATGTATTTGTATATGTATTAGGTGGATACATTGTATGATCAGGTAGATCATGTATGATGATATGTATCAGGAAGATATTGTGTATGCATCAGGTGGATGCATTGTATGATCAGGATGATCATGGATGACGAGCTTCAGGATGTTGCTCCAGATGACATGCATCAGGATGATGTAGTGACGATGATCAGGATGATCATGTGTACATCAGGATGATGTATGGTGAGTATCAGGTTGATACTTTGTGGCCGTGGAATAGGTTGTGCAGATAAGCATATAATTTGTGCCCTGGGAGGTTTGCAGATAGTCTTTCGAGGTTTTTCCTATGGCATGTAATCTAGCCTTGGGATATCTGGAAAATGCTCTTTCGAGGTTTTTCTTTGGGAGGACATATAATTTGGCCCTGGGAGATCTATAGATAGTCTTTCGAGGTTTTTCCTATGGCATATAATTTGGCCCTGGGATATCTGGCAAATGCTCTTTCGAGATTTTGTCCTATGGCATATAATTCGGCCCTGGGAGATCCGATAGGTTGAGCTGTGTGCTCGTAATCAGTCCTGGGATGCTCTTTCGAGGTTTTTCCATGACCACATGTAATAAGTCCTGGAGATCTGGACAGGATGAAAAAGGCCTCAGATGCTCTGTAGGGTTCTTGCTTAGCAAGACACTCTTTTAAGGTTTTGTGGTGGAGGTCACATGTAATAAGTCCTGGAGATCTGGACAGGATGAAAAAGGCCTCAAATGCTCTTTAGGGTTCTTGCTAATCAAGAGACTCTTTTAAGGTTTTGTGACAATCACATATAATATGTCCCTAGGAGATCTGACAGGTAGAGCTGTGTGCTTGTAACAGCCTGGATGCTCTTGCAAGGTTTTGTGATGCACGTAATAAGTCCTGAGATTTCCATAGTATGGCCAGTGATGATGAATACCTACAGGTGGTGGGCCTACATCCAGTATGAAAAAGGAGTGTCTCTATAGAACTTCCTATGACGAGTAGATTCAGATATTGATTGAGATAGCAGCAACAGTGACGATGACGATGATTCAAGGATGATGCATCGATGACGATGATCCAGAGAAGAAGACTTGTGCTAGATGATCTGTGTCGAGAAATACCTTCCTAGTTAAGAGGGAGTTTTGATGTATATGTAACTTCAGAATGTATTTCATATATATATTTATTGTACTCCTATAGAGAAGTATTATTCCTCTATATGGAAATGTCGTCATTTGTATTGACAAGTGTCGCAAGTGTGTTAACTTGCCGATGGGTTATTAGACAACCTTGTTGGGGTCGGCCTTGTATAATTCATGTGGATCAAAGGGTTATTAGAGCACCCTATTGGGGGTCGGCCATGTGGGTCAAAGGGTTATTAGACCACCCTATTGGGTGTCGGCCCAGTCAGCATTGTGTTATGTGGTTAAGTTGAGGCCGACCTAGTAAAGGTTATTAGGCAAGTCAAGTCAAGTATAAATCAAGTGCGGGAGGCACTCTATTTTATCATTCTATTCTCACACACACTCTTTGGAGAGTGGCGCACTTGTGGAGGAGGAGAAGTTGCTGCTAGGAGATGTCTATCTCTTATCCTTGGGTTGTATCATTGCTCTATCTATCTCTAAGGAAGTTATTGGGGTTTTTCACCTTTATGGTTTTCCCCAAGTAAACTCTCTGTCTCTTATGTACTTGCATTATTGTGTCCATGATTGATATGCTGTAGATATGCTGTACATGTTGTTCTATCAGTTAAGATCCTAGATCAAATTGAAGTAAATTCTGAAAAAACTAACAGCCGGGTGACTATGTGATTTCCTTGTTCCAGAAGTTGTAGAACTTTCGACAGAAAGAGATGACCGTGAAGGAGTACATGAATTTAAAGAGTTCTATAGACTGTCGATTCAGTCGAGGCAAACCAATGAAGGAGAAGAAGCTGTCTTTAGATGCGCGAACGAATTGAAGTATGCCATACAGGACGAGTTGAGCCTGTCAAGGTTCAAAGCGGTCGGTGAAGCCTACTAGTTAGCTATGAAGGCATAAGAGAAACTGTTAAGGAAATCCACATCTACCAGAGGTAGGATGACTGGTCATGGTGCGAAGATTGTTTTCACTAAAGGACAAAGTAGAAAAATCAGGAGAGAATATGTCAAAGAAAACAGTCGTGCGGAAGGGACATCGACTAGGGAGAAAGTGCAAGAAAATTGACGCGATGGTCGAGATAATCGCGGTCAAGGTGTGTGTGGTCGAAGTAGTCCATCCGACAGAAAAGGAGCTGAAAAACCATCCATAGCCTATTACAAGTGTCGAGGAGTCGGATAGAAGGCATATGAATGCCCATATACCTACATGCTACAAAAGAGTCGAAACCCAGACGTCGAAGAGATGAGTAAGTCGACCAGAGGGAGGAGTCGATGTCCGACAACAGTGAATATGGGAAAATAAAGAGTCGAGCCATGACGACTAGGAGGATGTTGGTTCAGGATGACCAATGCAGCGAGAAAGAGCCACCGCAGTGAAAGGCTATCTTTCAAACCAAAGTGCAGAGCGATGACTGGTATTGCAAGACCATAGTTGATGGTGGAAATATGGAGAATCTTGTGTTGACAGAGGTCATCAACAAAGCGGTTTTGAGATGTTGGGAACACCGAAATCTATACAATATATCTTGGTTGCAGAAAGGACATCATGTCAAGGTAACCAAACAGTTCATGATTAACTTCAAGGTTGGGAAGCTTGAAGACAGTGTACTGTGCGACGTAATCCCAATGGACGCATGTCGTCTGTTTTTAGGAAGACCATGGAAATATGATCGGAATATGACCTATGATGGTCGAACCAACATAGTCACAGTGTGGAAAAATGGCACGTGGAGAACTCTGAAGCTGAAGTAGGAGGATCAAGCCAACTACAAGCAGGGCAAGAGAAACTATTGGGATAAGCGAGTGTTGATGTGCTCAGCAAAGTAATTCCTCGCAGAGGAGAAGAAACAGTCGGTATGTTTCGCCATAATTTTGAAGGGGCCATGTGGTGAGAGGTCGACAATGGAGAGGATTCTGGTCAAAGTCGAAAAGATGCTCAATGAGTTCAGGAGCATAGTAGTCGATGAAGTGTCAACGAGATTGCCACCGAAAAGAATCATATCCAATCAGATCGACTTGATTCTAGGATCGAGTTTTCCAAACAACGCACCTCACAGAATGACTCTGGAAGAGGGTTAGGAACTCAATCATAGGTCCAGGAGTTGTTGGTTAGGGGATTTATGGGGGAAAGTCTGAGCCCTTGCGTGGTACCAGCAGTATTAGCATCGAAGAAGGGTGGAGAATGGAGGATGTGTACAAACTCCAGAGCTATCAACACAATCACGATCAAGTATCGGTTTCCATTTCCAAGAATGGACGACTTGATGGATTATTTGAGTGGAGCGAGATACTTCACAAATATCGACCTGAAGAGCGCTTATCACCAAATTTAGGTTAGAGAAGGAGATGAATTGAAAGCAACCTTTCAGACGAAGGAATGACTGTATGAGTGGTTAGTCATGACATTGACTAATGCACCCAGTACATTCATGCAGTTTATGAACGAGGTAATGAATCCATTCTTGGGAAAGTTTGTCATAGTGTACCTAGACGACATTCTGATTTTCAATCGAACCAAGACAGAGCACTTGGAGCACATTCGACAAGTGTTGCCAAAGCTGTGGGAAGAGAAGTTGATGGTGAACCTACATAAATGATTCTTCATGAAGGAAGAACTGGTGTACTTGGGATTTTTAATCTCAGGTAAAGAGTTAGTGATGAACCCAGAGAAGGTGAGAGAAATATTGGATTGGCCAGAACCGACAAGTGCGACTGGAGTGCGAAGTTTCCATGGACTTGCCAGTTTCTATAGGAAGTTCATCCGGGGATCCAGTCAGATTTATGCACCTTTGACAGAGTGCATGAAGAAAGGGGAGTTCAAGTGGATAGAAGCTTCCCAGAGAGCTTTCGAAAAAAATTCCAAGTCGATTGCGACGCCATTGGGATGGCAATTGGAGTAGTGTTGAGCCAGGAGGGCCAAGCAATTTCATTCTTTAGTGAGAAGTTGGATGATGCGAAGCAGAAATATTTGGTCTATGAACAAGATTTATATGTTGTTGTCCAAGCATTGAAGAAGTGGAGGCATTATTTGTTTCCCAAGGAATTTTTATTGTACATAGATCACCAAGAACTGAGGTATTTGAATACTCAATCAAAGTTAAATCAGCGGCACATGAAATGGGTCAATTTCCTACATGGATATACTTTCATGTGGTGACATAAGTTGAGAAAGTCGAATAAGGTTGCCGACACGCTGAGTCAAAAGGTTGAATTGCTGAACACGACCACGGTTCAAGAAACAGGAATAAAGTCGGTAAAGACGGAGTATGTGACCGAAGAGGATTTTGCAAAAGCATGGAAGGTGAGTAACGAACCTTGGATTGTCGACAGAACTCCATACTTGGATTATTTCATCCAAGAAGGATACCTGTTCAGGGGAAAACAATTGTGTATTCCCATAGGATCTGTAAGAGAGAACCTAATTCGAGAACTGAACAACGGAGGATTAGCAGGTCAGTTTGGCATCGACAAGACCAAGGAGTTGGTTGAAGAAAAGTATTATTGGCTAGGAATGATGATAGATGCCGGTAAGTGGGTGCGATAATGTCGAGTTTTCCAGTTGGAAAAAGGAAGAAGTCAAAATACAGGGTTGTATACGCCATTACCAATATCGAATACCCCATGGGAGCACCTGAGCATGGATTTTGTGCTAGGATTGCAGAAGACACATCAAGGAAGCGACTCAATCTTTGTTGTAGTTGATAGATTTTTGAAGATGGCACACTTTTTTCCGTGTTGGAAGACAAGTGATGCCACAGGAATTTTTGTACTATTATTCAAAGAGGTAGTCAGATTGCATGGGTTGTCGAAGAGTATCACGTCGGACAGAGATACCAAATTTATGGGCCATTTCTGGAGAACCCTATGGAAGAAATTGGACATGAAGTTGAAGTTTAGCTTGGCATATCATCCGCATACAGATGGATAGACCAAGGTGGTGAACATAAGTTTGGGAAACCTTCTGAGATGTTTTACGGTCGACAGACCCAAGCAGTGGGAGAACTTGTTGGTGCAAGCAGAGTTTGCGTACAACACTTCTGTGAATAGGTCAATGGGTTTGATCCTATTCCAGATTGTTCAAGGACGAATCCCACATGGAGTGGTAGATTTTGTTGAGTTACCGACAGAAATCAGGAAAAGCATGAATGTGGAATATTTCGCAGAGCATATGAAAGAAGTGCATGAAGATGTGCAGAAGCGCATAGAAAAGAGAAACGCGGAATACAAGTTGAGAGACGACAGGAAGAAGAGGATACAATCGTTCAACGAAGGACTCTTAGTCTATGCACATTTACGCAAGGAAATATTTCTGACAAGAACATATAACAAGCTGAAGCTAAAGAAAATTGGACCATGTAAGATTCTGAAGAAGATTTCAGACAATGCTTTTGTGTTGGAGTTGCCGAGGGACTTGAGAATTCCATCAACATTCAATGCCTCAGATATGTACAAGTTTGAGGAAGGTTCAAGTAGCGTAAGCACGGAAGTGTCGAACATCGACTGGACAGTGTAAATTCTAGATCGACACAAAGAGAAAATCGCTGAAGTGTTAGAAGAATGTGAAGTCAGAAGGATGAAAAGTTCACGAAAGAAAGAATACTTAGTGCAGTGGAAAGGTGACAAGTTGCAGGAGGCGACATGGATTTTTGAAAAAGTGTTCAGGAGACTGAAGAAGCAGTCAAGTTATTTTTCACCTTAGGGAGTTTGATTCGGGAGCGTTGGGGCCTAGGAAAATCATTCAAAGTTGATCGACATGAGAAGTTGACCAGGGGGAGTGTCGACAACCACTGGTGCGAAGGAGTATTGTTTGTCGAAGTCAATGAGTCGAGCAAGGAGAAGTCGATATGCGATCAACAGAAGATGCAAAAGGTCTAGAGTCGACATATGACAGGGTTGCAGCGGAAGGCATCGAAGTTCGACTTATAGTTGAATCACGACACCGATGAGTTTTGAGGTGAAATCTAAGTGAGGAGGAAGGAGTGGACTGACGCATCCTTAGAAACGAATTAAAGCCGATGGGTAAGTCGAAGTTGATGGAAGACAGTATGGTCGAGACGTAGGGTCTACTACTGTAGAAGTGTTAGAGAAGTTCAGAAGTTGAGGTGAGTACTTGGTATCCGTTCGGGGTTGCTAAGGAAGTTATGAGTAGTTATTGAAGGTGCTTTGGATCATGACAGATGTCACAACAAGAAGAGGTTGTGCAACACCGAAGAGGGAGATGACAACTGCAGGTTTGCAAGATTCGGCATATAGAGGAAGAGTGTCTCAGGGGTTGGAGTATACCTTGGGATAAGCAACAGATCACTAGTAGGGTAGAAGACCAATGCGTAGGCACAGAGGGGAGTTAGTTCCATTTTGGGAAAGTTCCAGTTCAGGAGTTGATCAGGATATTAGAGAGAATAGTCACACATCAACCAAAAGCCAGAGAGATTGGATCCATAGCTCAGCGAGCACTTGCATTCAGCATAGGTCGTGAGAGGGTGAAGGTCACACATAGAGAAAGCACACATTTACTTCTGTATATTGTAAAGGCTGAGGCTGACTAGTTAACAGTTTACATTTCTTTCTATTTCACATTGTAATTGATTTAATGAAGTAATAGAAGCCACTTTTGGCATCCTGTTTTACACCAATTCTGTGTAAGTGTCATGTGTATTGTTAAGCAAGAAGGTCCGACTCACCTTCCTTGCGCCATGAACCCCAAAAATTTATAATTTAACAGTGCTTCATTGGCATGCCATTGCACCAGTTAAAGGTGCTCTCACATACCCAAGGAGAACCATGAATTGATTTCCATATAAACATTAATTTAATACACAATAGTTCATTCAGATCAATTAAGTGCACCATTTCTGGTGCACTAACATGCCCAAGGAGCGCCATTCATAGAGTGTACCAAAATATAATTTAATGGTTCTCCTACTGCACATGAATGCACCGACGCGCAATGCACTCACTTGATTTAGGCGCACCGTCATCCAAATTTTAGAAAATAGCCCGATGCGTATAGTTGTTGGCACACCATTGAAATAAATTTTAAATATATATAATCCTAATAGCAGTGCGCGTTACATATTTCAGCACACCGTAAAACCATGCAATTTATAATATAAACGCACCATGGGTGGTGCAATTTGTGTATAATAGCACAAAAAGCAGTGCACCTATGTTATTGAGGCACACTGCTTCTAAAAAAATACGTTTTTAGAGAAAAATGTATTATTGATGTCATTAAATAGGATTTTAATTGAATGAAATATTACATGCTTTTATATATCTACTTATGACATCGATTCATGTTGTATGTTAAACAGAGAAGTGAGTGGCAACAAGATTCTCATAAGGAGTGTGCATAGTTGGATTAGTTCAACATGGTTAGAGAATGAGAGGATAGGGAGAGGGAGATGGATTTGTATCCTTGCCCCATTACTAGTCATACTAGAGAGATATTGAGGGTTTCCATCCTCTTAAAGTTCTATTAGGAGGCTACATCCCTCAAGGGAAACTCTTAATTGTTGTGTCAATTCATCTGACACTAGGATCATCAGAGGAAGGAGATTCGTGTTGGTCCTATTCAGTGGTTCCATCCTTTTGAGGAGGACATATATTTCATCATTCGGCTATCTAGGAGAGGGGAATATTTTCCCATTTACCTGATTTCCAAGTTGATGTTACAACAAAGATTCAACAATCTTACTCTCTAAGATATATTAGTGATGAGGGCATCCATCCCTCTGATTTTAAGTGAGTGGTGGGAAGCTTAGGATCTTTTCTTTTGGTCGAGAGGAGTTTAGTTTCCTCTCTTGTTTGCTTACGATGCTGGTGCACTACACTAGTGATGGGAAGTCCATTAGTTTCCCTCTATTATATTATGCTTTAGTGAAGAGACCTAGATGCATTAGGTGGTCCGCCATTTTTTGGAATCAATTTTGTTATGATTTGGATAGATTTCATCCAATGATTGATGGGAGTTCCAACTTGTAACATACTCAAAATCCTCGTCACGTTCTAGAGGAAATGATGTGAAATTTTTTTTTTTATAATTTTATTTCTTGTCGAACTATACTCAACCATACTTGGTAAGTATGACACTTAATCAAACAATACGAGAACACACATTCATATGTGTTAATCCATTCTTCAATATTAAACATAAGCACCTTATGCAAAGGCCCTTGGTCAATAAGTTAAATACTTATTCAACATCATTTCTCCTACTTGTAACACATCTTTACTTGTAAATAAAGAAAATCCTTTTCAACGAAGCAGCATGCAAACCAAGTCATTCTCATCCTCATGATGTCATGCCTTATTAACATAGTTTTCTTAACAAGAATTCAACTAAACATAGAAGCATGTCTATGTACCATTAATCTCACCATAAAGGTAGACCAAGATATACACTTATCTAGCTATATAATGATATGTAATCATTTTCTTTTCTATTACACCTATTAAACATTATATCAACAACAATGATATTGAAAGGTGTAAATATAGTTCAAGAGGATTTAACTATTTTATATTAGCTGTCCTCTTTACATAAAAATGAATACAATCAATATTGTTCAACATGCCCCTTTTCACCATTCTTTTACCTAAATCAACATTGTTGTAAACATAATGTAAGAGACATTGCTATGCAACCATTGTAATAGACCTTTCTATTAATTGACTCTTTCAATGGGGGTTAATGTATTATTCTTTAACCTCATAAAACATTGAACACATAGATCATTCAAGTGCACCATTTTACCTTAAACATAAGCTAAATCCTTCATCTAATGCACCCATAACCACATGCTCATACATTAGACATAAGCCCTATTCATCCTAAATACAAACACATCATATAGATAATGGAATGGTGAAACCACACGCATATGTATGAAATTATTCATTTATATGGTTAGTACCATATTGGAGTCTCTTTTTCAAACTAGTTGTAAGAATCTTTTTCCATCGACCATCTACCAATCAACTGTACATAGTTACATGGATAAGTAAACATAAGGGATTATACTCTTCACTTACATTACTAACATACCATTAGATGTACAATTTCTTTCTTCTAACTCCAACAACCCAGTTTTATTAGCTTTATAAGTAAAATATGGTATTTCCTCCTAATGTTGAAGATCATGTAATAATTTTATAGTACATTTGATACCACTTGTATTCCACAAACGATAGATATCAAAATAGAGTCTATTAAATCCCTTAATATGAAATGATTTAAGACCCTAATCATCGATTGTTGTAATCTAATATTTATACTCGGAAATATACTTGATAGATTCACTATTTTAAGCCCTCTACCTTTGACCATAACTTAAACATCATTAACACAATCAATAACATAAGTATAATCAACTATTTAAGCTTATATTTTCAGCATTATAAGTATGATAACCCAATGATAATAGTTTATCATCATACCTAGACTTCCATACAAGATATTCAATCATTCTAAGGTAATTATTTACCTAGTGAATTACGTCCATTCCAAAATAATATTCCACATTACAATAGTAGCTCTAACTCATCAATACGTACCTAAATTTTTCATCATTTAGTATATTCCACACAAGGTATACAATGATCACATTCTTATTATGCACACTTTCAATCTTGGTTCATTATCCACTAGTAAGATATTTATATACATTTATTCATGCTAATCATTGCTATTAGTCATTTGAACCATAATAAGAGAACATTCATGTTAGCAACTTACATAAATGGAAGAGCATATATACAAATAATTTATTATATATCAATTATTATGATAACTTTACAAAGTGTACTTTCTTACCAATTTGATAGAGGTGAAAGAGGATTTTCTTCCTGTCTCCTCCTATCTGTACTCATCATACTTGTAACATTTATTAGTACTAAAAATATATACTCTTTAACCCTAGATTCCTTTCCATTATTAATGATACATATAACTGATCCATAATCATAAATATTTATTAAGGGGAACTGTTTTGGGCAATGCAACACTCCACTCAACCGTAGGATCTTCAATGACTTCTACTTAGTCCGCCTGAAGGACAACCCCCAACTGGGCATGGTTATCCACAAATAGGATAGGTATTTTTTAAGTCTCATCGCCCTAGAACTAACCACACATAGCCCTAGTGGTTACTGCAGTGTTCCTACAACTCATAAGGTAATGCTCCTACTTGAACACATCTCGTGTTCTAACCACTTACCTGGCTATGGTGTTGTTCTCTGCTAGCCCAAGTCTGTACTCCAGACTTGACCTCCTATGCTCTATGACACATACAAGTGTTTAAAGGTTTCTGGTTACGGGGTTTAAGCCCCACACCATCAATACAACCAATTCCCTGCACATAATAGAATACTTTTCTAATGCATCCAATGCATACATAACCAATGCATACACTATATTCAATATGAAACAACTTATTTCATATGTAACAAGTACTGTCAAAGACCAATCAACATACTCCCATTTTTAATGCTTCCAATGTATACATAACCAATGCATACAAAGCACTCGTCATATGATTTATATATATTACACATATATAAATGATATTACTATTTATATATTTATCTACTCATGATATCTCTTACATATTTCTTTTTACAATATATATATATATATATATATACACATTGATCAAATCTATCGTGTTCTCACAAAATAATACACATAAGACATTAAAGATGCAGAGCATCTGTGCTCTTCCAGCATCCACATTTTTTTCTGGGCAGCATCAACATACAAACAAGATCCCAATAGGGACTCGGTAACAAAAAAATGCATACTAATGCTATGCACGCTATCTCCAGGCAGCATTAACATAATTAAAATAAAGATGCCTTCGACTTCAGTCAGAAAGATAAAAGAATAATAACAAACAGAGCACTCCTGTTATCTCTAGCATTCACACAGTTGCAATCTTAAGAGATAATGTTGGTAACAAAGGAAAGAACACGGAGCATAAGGCTCTCTCTCTAGGTTTCACGCAGAGGTAAGAATGCTAAGATATAACGCTGGAAGCATAAAAATAATAACCATAACAGAGTTAAAACAGAACCATGACTCCTGTAGCATAAAAAATACATATGTAAACCAAACCCAATGTATAATGCAAAGATCCAAAATGTTTTCCAGCCAATACAAGGAATTAGGCAGAGATCCAAAATGTGTTTCCAGCCAATGAATATATGTAGAGCTCCCCAGAATGTTTTTATCAAACTTAATAAAATAATCAAAGATCCAAACGTATTCCAACTCAAATGAATAACTACAAAGCTCCCCAAAACATTTTTATGAGACAAAATGAAATAACACATAGCTCCAAAACGTTTTCCAGCCAATGCAAGGAATTAGGCAAAGATCAAAATGTTTTTCCAGCCAATGAATATATACAGAGATCCCAGTTTTTTTTTTTATGAAACTTAATGAAATAACACAGAGATCCAAAACATTTTCTAGCCAATGCAAGGAATTAGGAAGAGATCCAAACGTTTTCCAACTCAAATGAATAACTACAGAGCTCCCCAAAACATTTTTAGCAAACTTAATGAAATAAAACAGAGATCCAAAATGTTTTCCAGCCAATGCAAGGAATTAGGCATAGATCCAAACGTTTTTCCAGCCAATGAATATATACAGAGCTCCCCAAAACGTTTTTATGAAACTTAATGAAATAACATAGAGATCCAAAATGTTTTCCAGCCAATGCAAGGAATTAGGCAAAAATGCAAATGTTTTTCCAGCCAATTAATATATACAGGTCTCCCCAAAACGTTTTTATGAAACTTAATGAAATAACACAGAGATCCAAAACATTTTCCAGCCAATGCAAGGAATTAG
The DNA here is from genome assembly GCA_027924585.1 of Larix kaempferi. NCBI lineage: Eukaryota > Viridiplantae > Streptophyta > Pinopsida > Pinales > Pinaceae > Larix > Larix kaempferi. Next base: position 4,032,920 of record BSBM01000091.1, read on the forward strand.
GCGGAGATCCAAACGTTTTTCCAGCCAATGAATATATACAAATCTCCCCAAAATGTTTTTATCAAACTTAATGAAATAAGCAGAGATCCAAACATTTTCCAACTCAAATGAATAACTACAGAGCTCCCCAAAATGTTTTTATGAAACTTAATGAAATAACACAAAGATCCAAAATGTTTTCTAGCCAATGCAAGGAATTAGGCTGAGATCCAAACGTTTTTCCATCCAATGAATATATACAGAGCTCCCCAAAACATTTTTATGAAACTTAATGAAATAACATAGAGATCCAAAATGTTTTCCAGCCAATGCAAGGAATTAGGCAGAGATCCAAACGTTTTTCTAGCCAATGAATATATACAGAGCTTTAAAAACGTTTTCAATCCAATGCCGTGAACACTACAGAGCTTCCATAGTTTTCTATTCGATCACAAGGGATTATAAGATATTTCAAACACTATATCCAACCAATCCAATGAACAGGACTGCATTTTGGCTTCCTCTGCCTACACCGACAAAGCTTCCACGCAGCCATTCAAAAACTAGGTTAAAAATTAATCCTGTACATTTTCCTATATAAAAACATATATAAACATAACATAAAAATATATATATATTTCTATATCGTTATATAATTAGCATATATTTATCATAGACGTATATATAAATAAAATATATACATTTGTGTGAAAGCATAAACATATAAGTAAAGTATATGCATTTCTTTCCTAGTTAGATAAAAGCATAAATATATAAAATAATATATATATATATATATATATATATAAGTGTAAAGATATAAAATAAAATATATGTTATTTTGTCCCATATAACACACATATACCTACACTAATTAATACATCTACATATGTATTAATTACTGGTCATGAGACTTTAAATTTTGAACTCGCTTAAAGGATACTCCTTTAAATACTAGGTATAACTGTATATAGAAATATATCATAGATAAATTTAAATTAATTCAAGTTTAAAAGCTAATCAAATTCAAGGAATATCATGACTTTAACAACTTAAATACTCCCCCCGTTGTGGTTCACCATGCCCATTTTCCACTCGAGGCTGCATTGCGAGAACTAGTTTAGGTTTCAGATAGTGTCGTCATGTAAGATAGACAAAAATTGAGTAAATAAAATGTTTACCAGAGATGGGGACATTACGCAACTTCCCTTTCTATTCATATATTTTTTGTCTATTTCTTGAGATATTTCTAGCCACCAATCCCTCCTTTCAACATATCCCTTACATGTCGATGACAAAGGTGCATATGCACATGTGGGGGTAGATGATGCCCAAAAGGGGTCTTCCTGGATTTTCGTCTAGGATCATGTCAGATGTGCTGGATATGTTAGGTAGTGAGGAGGACCACAAACTAGACATTGTACTATATCCATATGTGGGCTTGGACTCGAGAGGATGCCCCAAGATCTTATTCACACCGAAGGACCCACCAGATGAGAGAGGTAATATTCTTGTTATGTTTAATTTATTCTAGTATCCTTTTATTCTCTTTATACTTAATGCAAATGAAATATCTTCTAATTATTAAATTGTTTAATGAAATTGTCTAATTATTATTCATGTGTACTATATTTTTTTTGCAGATATTGCCACATTCGATGGTGAGGTTGGGTCACCTCTTGTTTCTCAGGAGAATTGGGATATGGATTATTTCAATCATTTCGAGCCACAATCAACAGGTAGAAATATTGGACACCCCCCACACAGGCCCTGGGAAAGGTATCATTGAGATTTGTTAGAAAATTTGGCCACATTATTGGAAGATGAGGGGGTTGAGCCTGTATGGGTGCATGATGTTATTCGATAGCCTCAACTTCCAAATATATGGAGGATTATTCCACGTGATATTAGGCTTTTGATGCAGTATATTGTCAGTGCATGCATTCAATTATATTCTAGGAGGGATGACCATTAGCCTCCTCCTACAACTCCTCCAACTCCAACCCCTAATTCACCATTTTCGACATCTACTACTCCACCTCCTCCTCCATCAAATTCGTCGACATATCATCCACCTCCTCCTACTCCACATCGTTCATCATCTCCTCCAATCCTACGTGACTCGCATGTCAATCCTAATTCATTATCTCCTGATCAACTCCTGATCGACTGACCTGTCGATCCTACTGATCATCCCAACCATCCACCATTTCCCTACTCCAATCGCCTCTATTGTAGACACAATTCTTAGAGGGGGTATGCTTCATCTTGATAGACCTATTTATGTTTCTCTTCGAGATGGGTTTTTCTGTGGCATAGGTATTGATTCCTTTGGCTCTATTGATGGAGATTTCGATGCCTCTATCTTTGCTATCAGAGGTGTTGATATTGCCTTTGGCTCTATTGGCAAAGGTGACAATGCCTCTAGATATTGTAGGAGATATACTGATGATGCACCCTCTAGGGGAGGTGGATCAGATATTTCCTAGTATTTATTGTACTAGAGATATTTATTTGGCATGTATCATCAGTTTCATATTTTATATGTTCATATATATAGATAGATAGATACTTCATTTTTCATGGTTATGTTGATGTTTATTTATATGTACTCAATGGTGTGTATGTTAGCTCATGTTAAATGATGTTTGTTACATGTGTGTGATCATTATGCATGTTATAATATAATGCGGCTTGTGTTATGTTATATGATGGCAATGTAATGTTTAAGATGTTATGCTCATGTTTATGTTTGTATGTTTACGATGCTCTATCGATGATTTTTATGTTTTATGTTAGATGGTGAAAATGATCATGATGATGGTATGATAATGTTGATGTTTATCTTTATTATGGTATGATGATGTTGATTTTTATGTATTTTAGGTGGTATGATGATATATATTTAAAATTATAAATTGGGATATTTATTAATGTCATGTGATTGATTAATCGTGTGTTTAAAATAGTGATTGTTAGATGGCGACAATGGGAATGATCATATCATTAAGTTTATGTCATGAAAATGATGATGATGGTATGTTTATGTTTATTCTTATTGTTAGGTTTATGATGGTATGATCATGATGTTTATGTTTATCATTTTTTTGTTGAAAACGATTATGATCATATGCTTATGTAAAAGAACTTTGTACTATTAAAAATCGTGTGGGTCTTTAAATAAGTAACTATTTATTAAGCTAAAAAAAAAATCACAATTTGCATTGTAAATTATGATATAAAACAAGTTTTTGTATGACTTAACAAGTTTTCAAAGCATTATACCTTTGTAAAGAATCTTATCGGGTTTTTAATTTTGGTCAAAATTTTAGCAACCTTTCGATCATTTTTCATATTAAATAATTTCAACCTAAATTTTGTAGACAATTTGAAGTATGGTTTCATATATAGGTTGAAATATTTGTTAGAAAATGAATTTGAAAGTATGGTTGGTTGTCGGTCATCATAAATGTGAAAATATGGATTGGAGTAATGGTCATTGAAAATGTTGAAAATTAACTTTTCGCTAATTAACTTAATATAGGTTAAATTTTTTATTTTTACATAATATAATTGAATTAAATATTTTTATGAATTTTGTATTGATAATGGATGAAGTTGTGGAAACTATATGATTTATCATTGTTCTAATATAACTTTTTTTTCCAGTGAAAAAAACTACTATTGATATTCAGATGAATCAAATAGTACAATGAGAGACGTGATTCTTAAACAGAATCAGTAGAGACCTCCAAAAAAGGATCCGAATTACAAATAGTCCAGCAATAACCATTCTGTTCCTAAATGTTCAAGTAACCAAACCTTCAAAAAAGTCAAACTTCAAGAGAAAATACAATAAGCAAGACATATCAGTCTTCGAACACAAAATAGTGTGGTATCCTAGCTTAATCAAAAAAGTATGTGACTCCACTTGCCAGAGTGGCATTATCCATCCATTCCTCCCAAATAAGTTGACCTTCTATACCTGCCAGAGCTTGTTTGGATCATTTATCTGCTAAGCAATTATGTTCTCTGTAAATATGCTCAAAGTTAATGTTCTGCTACAAAGATATTTCCTGTTGTGTCTTGAGGCACCAATGCTGCAAATTGGTAACATTAAGCTTGAAATCCCCAACGGCCCATTTGATTGTGACAATAAAATCCCCATATACTTTTGTATTGACTAAACCAAAAATGTTTGCCAATTTTAAAACGCACCAAATTCCATAAGCTTGGCTTTCATGTTTGTACCAACACCACAATTTAGTCGAACTGTATAGTAGTGCTCTTTGTTGAGATAAAGAACACCTCCTACAGCAAAAATCCCATTAATGAGCAACCCCATCAAAGAATAAAACAGGTTGCTCCCCCTTAAGAGTGAAATGGCTGATTTTGGCAATCAGCAAGTTGAATTCATCAGTCTTGAACGATGAAAACATCTTCAGTGCAATCATGCAGCATTTCAATTCAACCGGAGGAGTATTCTGAAAGATAGCACAATTCCTTGTATACCAGATTTCCCATGAGATACAGATAGCAATACTGAAGAATTGTTTACAATTTCTATACGAATTCAAGAGACAGAATTTGAATTCACCAACATCCCACCGTCGAGTGATTTTCAGCTGAGCAGAAACTAATTCCCAGATTTTAGAAGTGAAGCTATAGTTGACAAATAAATGCTGAGTTGTTTCTTCTTCATTGAGACAAAGACAACATATTCTTGGCCCAATCCAACCACGCTTCATCAAATTTTCCCATGTCTTAAGTTTTTATTGAAGAGCTAACCATAGGAAGCATTTTAATTTAAGTGGAATTGACCACTTCCATAAATGCTTATACCACCAGTCCTGGAGAAAGATAAATTTATCTTGCATCATTCTAATATAAGCCGAGTTTGTCATCACTTTACCTGTGCTAGGATTCCCACACTAGATTATCTGATCATCTTTTTGAGAAATTTTAACACTAGCTAAATTTAAATTTTTTATATAAGATTCCCATTCCACTTTAAAGAAGCCAGAGAGCCCAAGATCTCTAGAAGACAACCAACCAGCAGACCCAGAATTGCCTATTCTATGAATACAGATTTTGTCAAGTGTGGACAGATCAAGAACCTATAAGTATCAAATTAGTAGAATGGGAAGAAGAAAAGAGCTTTCCATCCCTATGATAGGGTCCAATCCAACTCTAATAAATTTCCCTGAGCCAACCTGCCAATGAAGGTCCTTTCTTATCCAAATTGTTAAATTTTGAGCATTAATTCACAATACTCTAGGATCTTTATTGAGAGAATAACATGTACAATATATCAATGCATAAAAATCATAACAAGCATGAAAAGCATCATAAGAATAAAAAGCACGAGAGACAAGAGACACGGATTTCCATGGGGAAAACCCTAAGGTGAAAAACCCCACAACTTCCTCAGAGATAGAGAGAGCAATGGCTCAGCCAAAGTACAACCAAAATATACAGAGATAGTCTCCTAGTAGCAGATGATCCTCCTCCTCACTAGTGCGCCACTTTCTGAGTGAGAGAAGTGTGAGTTTCCGAGTGATCAAATAGAGATCTCCCGATCTCTATTTATACTTAACCTATTTTCCTAGTGACACTATGGGGCCGACTTGTCTAGCTAGGTACATCCACAATATAATATATATTTCAGGGCCAACCCCACACATGGTGGTCTAATAACCCATCGGCAAGTTAACATACTTGGGACACTTGTCAATACACATGACGACACTTCCTTATAGAGGAATAACACATCTCTTATAAGGGTACAATAAATATATATGAAATACATAGATGAAATACATTTCGAAGTTACATATACATAAACACTCCCTCTTAACTAGGAAGGTATTTCTCGACACATATCTGCTAGACAAGTCTTCTTCTCGGGATCATTGTCATCATCACCGTCACTGCTGCTGCTATTTCAACCAATCTCTAAATCTACTCGTCATAAGAAGTTCTACAGAGCCAGTCCTTTTCCATATTGGATGTAGGCCCACCACTTGCAGGTCTTCATCATCACTGGCCATACTGTGAAATCCTCAGGACTTGTTACATGCATCACAAAACCTTGAAAGAGCATCCTAGGATGTTACGTGTACACAAATATGACTTGTAGGATCTCCCAAGGCCATATTATATGTGACCTCACCACAAAACCTCGCAAGAGCATCCTAGGCTATTACAAGCACATAGCTCTACCTATAGGATCTCCCAGGAATAGATTACATGTGGTCACCACAAAACCTCGCAAGAGCATCCTGAGCTGTTACAAGCACACAGCTCTACCTATAGGATCTCCCAGGGACATATTACATGTGGTCATGGAAAAACCTCGCAAGAGCATCCCAGGACTTATTACAGGCACAAAGCCCAACCTATCGGATCTCCCAGGGATAGATTATATGCCATAGGACAAAACCTTGAAAGAGCATCTTCCAGATATCCCAGGGCCAGATTATATGCCATAGGAAAAACCTCGAAAGACTATATACAGATCTCCCAGGGCCAAATTATATGTCCTCCCAGAGCAAAACCTCGAAAGAGCATTTTCCAGATATCCTAGGGCCAGATTACATGCCATAGGCAAAACCTCGAAAGACTATCTGCAAATCTCCCAAGGCCAAATTATATGCTCATCTGCACAACCTGATCCACGACCACAGAGTATCAACCTGATACTCACCATACATCATCCTGATGTATACATGATCATCCTGATCATCATGACTGCAGCATCCTACCGCATGTCATCTGGAGCAACATCCTGAAGCTTGTCATCCATGATCATCCTTATCATATAATGCATCTACCGGATGCATACCAAGTATCTACCTGATACATATACAGATACATGGTCCAAGCATCCAACATGATGCATATACAAAATACATACAAATGATCCAACCGATCATATCCAACATCCAACATGATGCGTACATACATATACATATAAATGATCCAACTGATCATATCCAACATCCTTCTAATGCATATATAGAGCAGTAACTGGAGCATCGTCCTGATGCTCATCATCCAGTGCTTACATCCACAACCATGTGAAGGATCCTCCTTCCAACATGCTTGGAATGGCTTCTGCAAATGTTTCCATCACTTCTTTTTCGAAGTGTCATCAATCCGAAGAACACCAAGCCTCTCTCTGAAGCACTCGAACTTCACTCTGGCTAGTGGTTTCATCAGCACATCTGCAATCTGCTCATCCGTCACAACATATAGGAGCTTCACTGCTCCTCTCTGCACCATATCCCTGATATAGTGATATTTGATCTCTATGTGTTTCGACCTATCGTGAAACAATGGGTTCTCAGACAAGTTCACACAACTCTAGTTATCATAGAAGATACCAGTAGTATTCAATGGGAGATCAAATAACTCAGACAGTAGCTTCTGAAGCCATACTGCCTCATAACTAGCCGAACAGGCTGCAACATACTCTACCTTGGCTATACTCAGTGCTATGCAGGACTACTTCCTGCTAAACCAAGAGATCACACCTGATCCCATACTGAAGCAGCACCCAGATGTGCTCTTCCTGTCTGCAACACTGCTTGCCCAATCTGAATCAACATAACCTTGCAGGTTAAACTTTTGATTCGCTTCATATTTGAGCCCATAATCAACTGTACCCTTCAGGTACCTCAGAATATTCTTTACAGCAACCAGGTGAAAACTCCTCGGATCCATCAGGAACTGGCTCAATGTGTTCACCGCAAAGCAAATATCTGGTCTCGTGTTTGTCAGGTACATCAAGGACCCAATCATCTGACGATACATCAACCGGCTTAGATGAAGTATCACATAGAAGCTTTAGATTCGATGCCATAGGTGTGGCCATGGCCTTGCAATCCATAATCCTGGACCTCTTCAGAACATCTATAGTGTACTTCCCTTGTCCAAGGAAGATCCCATCTGTACTCTGCCACACCTCCATGCCTAGAGAATAGTGCATCATCTCCAAGTTCTTCATCTCGAACTCGGAAGCAAGATTCTGTTGCGTGTCGGAAATCAATCTATCTTCACATGTAATAAACAGGTCATCCATATACAAAAGTAGTATCACTGGATTGCCTTCCTCAACCTTGTAGTAAAGGTTGGAATCCGCTTTACTCTTGGTAAATCCCAAACTAGATAGAAAGCTGTCTATCCTACCATACCAAGTTCTGCACATATATGATTCCCTGTCATGTGTCTCAAAACCAAGTGGCTGCTCCACATACACTTCTTCTTCAACTACACCCTTCAAGAAGGCTGTCTTGAAATCCATCTGGTGTATCTTCCACTTCATCACAGTAGTCAAAGCAAGTACGGATCTAATGGAAGTGTATCTGGCTACAGGAGCAAAAGTCTCTATGCTACCACCTGCAGCATGCTTGATCTTGTAGATCCTCTTGGAAGTCACTACAGACTCCCCTTCAGGTCTTGGGACTGCATCCCAAACATCTTCATGATCGACTAGTACTCCTCGATCATGGCATTCTTCCCAGATCCTGGGAACTTCAATATCTTCAATATTTTCAATAGATAACTTTGTTGTTGAGCAAATGTTGTAGTCCTTCTTTTGTAGGTGATGGTATACGATCTTTCCTACACAACAAGTTAAATTGCATGATTAGAAAACATCTCATGGTTTTTAGAACAAATTCTTACACATAAAGAAATATGTCATACAGTCATGCAATTATCTTAGCCAATGCTTCAATAGAACATTTATCCATATCCCGTAACTTTCTAGATGCCTTCCAATCTCTTCCAGAACATTGTTAAGAGTGTGCACAACTCCCAACATGTCAGCAAGGAGGTTTCATTCTAGATAAGTAGCAATGGAATGTTGTACAGTGCCATAGGCCACTTACCCATCACATGCATATTAGTAGTATATTGTTCATTAATGCAATCATTCTAATATGCACAATACATATCCTAAGTCTAGGAACATGAGCATATACATCTTTGAACAATTTTATTTAAACAAACAAATATGCAAGAAATGATAATTAAAATACTTATCTTTGTTTGTTTGTTGGGTGGACTCCCTCTGAGTCTTTGCTTCCTTGCAGGAGCTGCTGGAGTCCTAATCTGAAGTAGATTCTTCTACACCTTTCTGTTGTGGAATGTAGAGAGATGGTCAACTCCCTCTGAATATCTGCATCCTTGCAGAAACCACTGGAGTGTGCTCCCTCTTGATCTTTGCTTCCTGGATTACCTGTTCTTGAACTTATATTCATTCTCGATCCTTATGCATGCTTGTTAGTATCATCATTGTGTTATCCTCGAGGTCTCATACATAATCAAACATTCATTAGTATAATCTTAATATTATCAAAACACAATAATCTCAAGCATGTATGGTCAGGATCATTTCAAATAGAAATAATCAAACATACATACATAATCAAACATTCATTAGTATAATCTTAATATTATCAAAACACAATAATCTCAAGCATGTATGGTCAGGATCATTTCAAATAGAAATAATAAGCATTCTTATGGTTAGTCATAAACATAATATACCTAAACCCATGATTACTCAAACCTATGACTCTTCTAGTTAGTCATATCATCAATTAAGGTAAGAAACATAATATAACTTTCAAGAGTAATCATTATCAATCATACAAAAGTATACGATATATATAACAAAACATACCTGGTCATCATATTTGCTAGTTATGTCTAGAAATGTGTTCTTGTTCTCTTCAATGACCTACATAACTCATTAGTTAACTTTTGCAAAACAAATTATACATACCTCTATGTGATCCATGACTATGGGTGAATCTTTGTCTTCATAGCATGTTTAGATTGTCCCTTTAATTTGTACAATCCTCCCTCTTGCTCTGCAATCACTATTGCATCATCTATGGTCTTTCCCTTTGGCCACATTAGAACTTGGCCATCCACAAATGCAGCCCTCATACCTTTTGCATCCAATTCAGAGATGGAGAGTAGGTTCTTCTTGAGCCCAGGTACATAAAGGACTTCTTTCATCTTCAATGATTTTCCATAATCTAGGTTGTAGGAGGCTTCACCACTTCCTTTGATGGGGTATTGATAATCATCCCCAAGTTTCACTTTAGGGGGTGATTCATGTTCAGATAGATTTACAAAAGATTCTTTAAACCCAGTCATGTTTTTGGAAGCCCCACTATCAATTAACTAATCATTACAATCATGTGAGATAGTACCTATGAGAGCAGAGATAAGAACATACTCTTCTTCACTTGATGAGTCATCATCACTTTCTGCCCTAGCTTTCTTCTTTGGAGGTTCATAATCTTCAATAGCATGAGCATGGAACTTTCTCTTGCTGCCCTTCTTCTTCTTGCTGGAGTTGTTGTTGTAATCCCTTTTGTTCTTGGGACATTCTGAAGCAAAGTGACCTTTCTCATTACAATTGAAAGACCTTAGATCTTTCTTATCTTTGTGATAAGGATGAGAAGATTTCTTCTTGTGATGGGATGGCTCCCTCTTGAACTTGCCTTTCTTGGTGTGTACTATGAGGGCTTAATCTTCATTCCCCATCTTTTCTTCTCTTGCCACAAGCCTTGCTTCTTCTTCGGAACATTCCTCCCATAGTCTATTGAAGGAGATTAATTTCTTCCTTGCAAAGATCCCTTGGATAAAAGAGTCCCATGACCTAGGTAGGCCATTCAAAGTGGTCATAACAATTTCACCGTTCTCCACCATTTCATCTACAGCTTCAAGTTGTTCCTTGATCTAAGAGACCTTGGAGAAATAGGATTGAATGGTTTCTCCATTTGACATCTTGACCCCTTTCAATTGATTCCGTAGGGTCATCTTTCGATTTATGTTCTTCAAATAGCTTGGTCAAAGAGTCAAACATCTCCTTGGGTGTCATCATTTATGTTCTTCCCTTCAAATAGCTTGGTCAAAGAGTCAAACATCTCCTTGGGTGTCTTCAGGGATGACACATGTGGTATGAGATGGTCTTTGATAGAATCAGCAATGATTCTCTTTGCCTTGACCAAGTTCTTCTTATGAAATATTTTATCCTGTTCATCCTCTAGGATAGGGATGTCTTCTTTTATATATGAGTCCAACTCATTCTCTTCCAGGATTAACCCAATCCTATACTTCCAGGCTCGGAAGTTATCAGCCCCTTCAAGCTTATCCTCAAGCTTGGTGTGGTGAGACATCTTTAAAGAGTACTTCAAATGGAAATAGAAAAGATTTAGGTCTTACCACTTATTTTGCTGAAAACTGGATCTGGTCCCGGATTAGGGTTTGTCTGAAAAACCCTAAAAATTAAAAATGTGAATTTCAACTTTCTGAAAGGATAGAAAGATGCGCCTTGGTGAGCTGATCAGCCTGGTGTATTCAGAATTTGAGATCTGCAAAGCTTTACCCTTCATAAATGCCTTTTTGTCTTCCTGAGTTCACTAAGGAGGACCCTGAATTAGGGTTTGAGTTTCTTGGAGATGTACCCAGCCAAAAATCTCAATCCAAAGCTCTAAACTTCGATTTTTGCAAGGCACATTCGGCTATGTCTTCAGATTCCAGCAATTCCTATTTTTGTGGAATCCCTACTTTTTAGGGCCAAATTTGAAAATGCTTAGAATTGAATTCTGATTGGACAGATAGATTCTCCTTGATGAGTTGAGTCAATATATTATACTGCTTTTCAAAAAACTATGGAGAGAAACCCAATAAACAAGAAACCCTAGTTTCCGTCACTACATAATGTCTTCGTCTCAGGTTATCTCTGATACCATGTTAAATTTTGAGCATTAATTCACAATACTCTAGGATCTTTACTGAGAGAATAACATGTACAGTATATCAATGCATAACAATCATAACAAGCATGACAAGCATCATAAGAATCAAAAGCATGAGAGACAAGAGACACAGAGTTTCCATGAGGAAAACCCTAAGGTGAAAAACCCCACAACTTCCTCAGAGACAGAGAGAGCAATGGGTTAGCCAAAGTACAACCAAAATACACAGAGATAGTCTCCTAGTAGTAGATGATCCTCCTCCTCACTAGTGCACCACTTTCTGAGTGAGAGAAGTGTGAGTTTCTGAGTGATCAAATAGAGATATCCTGATCTCTATTTATACTTAAACTGTTTGCCCAGTGACACTATGGGGCCGACTTGTCTAGCTAGGTACATCCACAATATAATATATATTTCAGGGCCGACCCCACACATGGTGTTCTAATAACCCATCGACAATTTAACATACTTGGGACACTTGTCAATACACATGACGACACTTCCTTATAGAGGAATAACACATCTCTTATAAGGGTACAATAAATATATATGAAATGCATAGATGAAATATATTCTAAAGTTACATATACATCAACACAAATGAGAACTTTCATGAAACCCCTCCATAATGGTGAAAAGTTCCAACCAACCTGTTTTGGATTTCTAAGCCAAAGATACACATCAGATTTGATGTATTTGCTTCTCATGAGTCTAGACCAAAGGGTATTACCAAAGATACATCTCCATAGACTTTTTAATCTGAGAGCAGCACTGAAGACCTCCAAGTCCTTGATTCCCCAGCCCCCAAATCTTTCAGGTTTAGAAAGTGCCTCCGAAGCAACCATTGGGATTTTAACTTTCTTCGAAGTCCCTAACCAGAGAAAATTAAAGAAACATCTTCTAATAGCTTTAATGATCAAGGAAGGCACTTCGAGAAGAGAAAACCAATAGATTGGAATGCTTGATAGCACTGATTTAACTAATAAAAGTCTGCCTCCAATGGATAAAAGTCTATAGGACCACTGTGCTATATGAGATTCAATCTTTCGCAGCAAACAAAACCAATCTTTAATTAGATAGCTATTAGGTTTCAAATAAAAACCCAAATATTTAAAACCATCCTCCAATGGACAAGACATGAAAGGAAGAAATGTGGTTATAGCTTTCAGCTGCAAATCATTCATATTTAGATGAAAGAAATTTGACTTAGCAGAACTGACCTTCATGCTAGAAGCATTACAGAAAGTCTGAATGATGCTTTCATATTGAGTCCATTCTGCAATTGTGTCCAAACCGGCCACTAGAACATCATCAGCAAACAAGATGTGTGAGATCATACAGTCTTTAGACAATCTAATACCTTTAATCAAACCGTTATCCGTTGCTTGCTTAACTAATCTGCTAAATCCATCCATAACTAATATGAATAGTAGTGGGGACAATGGGAAACCTTGCCTAATCCCATGGGAGCAGCTGAAGAAAGAGGTTGGGGAGCCATTTACCAAAACAACCATATTCATTGAAGTGATGCATGCCATAATCCACTTAATTATAAAGGAGGAAAACCAATTTTTATCAGGACCATTCGCAGGAAAGACCAGCTGACTCTATTGTATGCTTTCTCTATGTCCATTTTAAGCAAAAGAGCCTTCTTCTTTTTGAGTTTAATATTATGCAGCAATTCCTGTGAAATCCCGATTGCATCGTGGATCTGTCTTCCTGATAAAAACCCAAACTGTTCAGCTGATATAAAATTAGAAAGAGAAGTCTTCAACCTTTGTACAATAATATTTGTGATGAGTTTGTATAACATATTACAAAGGGCAATCGGTCGATAATCCCCAAAGGAGAGAAGCTTGCTTTTTTTGGGAATTAAAGTGATAAAAGTAGCATTAAGGGCACTTGATATGAATCCATTGACCCTGGAATAGTTCACCACATTTTTGAGGTCCTCACCCAAAACATCAAAGAAGTGAAGATACAGTTCCACCAGCCAACCATCTGGCCGGGGGATTTTCTCTTTTGCAAATATTTTCAACGTATCCTCGATTTCATCAAGCGTGACTTCCTGTTGCAACAGGTCCACTTCCTGATCATTAAAAAACCTAGGATATAAGTTTGCCACTTTGATTTGATTAGCTAGCACACAATCACCAATATCTTAAAGAAGTTTCCAAAATAAGACTCTGCTTCAGATTTAAGTTGATCTTGCCCATCAATTATCAAACCCTAACCATCTTGAATTTCCCAGATGTGCATCATATTCCTTCTGGCAGATGCAAACGCATGAAAAAACTGTGTTTTTATCTCCATGAGCAATCCAAGTTGCTCTGCTTTTAAGGCACCATTCTTTCTCTTCCTGTAGCAACAGTTCTTCTTTCTTCTGTTCAAAGCACTTTAATGCTTCAAATGAATCATAATCAAGAGAATTCAAGAAGTTATCCACAACAGAGGTGTGTATTTTCTCTTCCAAATGAATTAGTTCCAGCTGATCAGTCTTTTTCCTCTTCTTAATCCACACTGTAACAGCCTCCTTTAACCCTTTTAATTTAAGGCAAAATCTGATAACCGGGTTCATCTCAGTAACACAACAATTCTGCAAAAATTCTTTGACCATGGAACAAAAAGGAGCATCAGCTAGCCAAGAGCTATTGAATTTGAAAGGGGAGGGAGACTTAAGCCCATATTCATCTAGTTGCAGAACAATAGGCCAGCAGTCTGAAAATTTGGTATCAACAACCCACGAGCGATGTTTTTGAAAAAATCCCAGCAGATTAGTCTTGACAAGAAACCGATCAAGCCTTTTATGAATCCCATCTTTGCCGAATCTACCATTAGACCAGGTAGCCATCATCTTAACAGGCATAGCATCCACAAAATCAATGCTAGCAAATAACTTAGAGAAGAAATCTGCCAAATCATCCATCTTTGCCGAAAAACCCCAGATCTCAGAAGCACTGCTAGTGTAATTCATGTCTCCTGCAATTATCATGCTAGCTAAACTTAGGATACCATAATCTAACATAGAGCTCCAAAAAATCTGTCTCTCCCTATAGGGAGCATAACAATTTAAAATGGAAAGAGGCTGATGGATTCCACAGAAAGAGACTTTTAGTAAAATCCCCCAAGGAGTAGAGAAGACCTTGAAAGAAAACAAATCTGGATTCCAGGCAATAGCAAGGCCGCCCGAAAGACCACAAGAACCAACTACAACCACTTCCCAAAAAGGTAGAATCTTACCAATTCGAGAGATAGCAAAGGAGTCTTCACACATAGTTTCCTGTAATAGAACAATAGTAGGGCTAGTAGCTTTAAAAAGATTGGTTAAGGCCTGAGACCTAGATACCTTACCCAATCCATGAACATTAATGGACAGGATGGACATTAAGCTTCACCAAAAGAGGGGGACACCACTCTAATGCCCTCATTGTTCACACTACTACCGACACTAGCATCCTCCAATCTTTTCGAGACAGGGGTATAAGGATCTAAACCAGGAAGAACCGACTTGTTCACACCCTTCTTCTTCTTTCCCTGGCGAATGGTAACATTTTGAAAATTAAGAGAGTGTAATGGATTAGACTCAGAATGAATACCAAGATTCTTGGAATAGGTTGGTAAAGGAGGAAATTCCAATCCATGATTAGACAAAAGATATCCACTTTCATTCAAAATAGCATTATCTTCAACAAAAAAGTTGTCATAAGGGTTTCCCGTAGGAAAACAAACAGAGTCAGAGCCAAACCCAACAACCGGCTCATCAACCAAACCCTTGGATACCTTGGAAGGGATGAGAATGGGTTTAGAAGGGGCAGAACCCTCATCCAACCGGGGTAGATGGGAAAGTGGCAAAGCATCATCCGAAGCCACAAACTCTAAATCTCTACAAAGATTACGGCCAACCAAAGGAGCTAGGGGTTTCAAAATAGCAGAATCAACCAAAGAGCCAATGACAATATCATGATGTAATTTAATTTCACCATTAGTGATATGCTTAGACAAATCTTGTTCAGATTTTTCAATGAAAGCGAGTTCATCTAATGATCAATCAGTAAACGAGACAGGAGTTATGGAGTCAAACTTACCCGAGTCCAAATTTGACTTCTTGAAGGAATCATTGTTAGGCGGAGAATTCCTGGAGGAAGAAGAAGTCAAACTGAAATTCTAGAGCAATGGGAAAGAAGCTTGAACATGTCCAGTTTTGCGATAGGAAAAGCACCGAAAAGGAATTTTAAAGTAGTCTAGGGTTTGCCACCAAACCCTATTACCCCAGGCTATCTCCACTTCTACAGGTAAACCTAGACTCAAATCTAGTTCAACCATGACTTTTGCATACCTTCTATCCATCCCGAAGAGATTTTGTTTGTCGAGCCTAACAAATTTTCCCACTGCATTTTCCAATCCAATGAGAACCTCTTATGACCAGAGTTCAATGGGGACACCTGGTATGAGCATCCATAAGTGCCGAATACCTTGGCATTCCTTGAGAGGGTCGAAATTAATATGCCACCGTTTAAGAAAGAGGGAACCCTTCTTGAACTCCCAGAAATTCGCCAGGATTTTGTTAATATCCGAAGGCTCTGTAAAAACAAAGAGAATCCAACGGTTCATCAAGAGGTTGATCCTCGGAGCCATACCCGTCAGAGGGACCCAACATTTGTTCACCCACTCGATGATTTCAGTCTTAGAACCTGAAGCGAATTCTAGTCTACCCACTAGCGCCCTCTCTACAAGTAATCCAATCCTCTCCAAGTTATAGTCGGCATCAATGTCGAATTTAACAATGGCTTCGCGAGATTGGATAGTCTTCAAGTTCCGACGAGCTCTTGTTTTAGAGCCATGAAGCCTCCTATTCTTGGAAGCTCCGGCACACACCATCGGTGGAGAGTAGAAGTTGCAAACATTAGGGATTAGAATCGAGGAAACCTTTTCCATAATGGGAATGAACGGAAGAAACAGCTAAGCAACCACCAGCTGCCAAGGAGAGAACCAACTACCAAAAAATTAAAGGAAAGCACCAAAAAGGCTTCCAAGAAGCCAAAGTTTGCAAAAAATCGCTTGACAGGAGATAGGCCCACACAATACTCGGAGAAAACTAAAAATCACCCCCACAAAAAACTGAAAAATCAAGTTAAAAAAGACCAAAAGGTAGATTGTGACGTAAGCAAAAGTTCCCATGTTTTTTATACTTGGCTGGTACTAGGCTGATTTAGCGAATCAGCTTGACTCCAACTTGATGCAAGCCCACCAAATCGCCTATTCAACCATCATTTTCAGAAAATCCTACAGAAAGGTGAAGATTAGGGCTTCCGTAGCCTCCATTCCCACCAACTTGCACCTGCTACCTTTGGTTAACCTACCACATCATTCCATACAGCTCAACGTTGAGTTCTAATTGAACTACCAATTGTTGTAATATAACTTGTCATAGCATCATGTTTAAAAAAAAATGTATAGTTTGTCATAGTATTATGTTTATGTAATAATATTTTTTTATTTGGTGTTCATATTTTTCTTATATAATTTCTATGGATATTATAATGCATTGTAATTTTCTTAATAATGTAGTAATTTTTTTCATAATATTATACTTATAGAATAATATATCTATTTTGTTGCAAATTTATGTTGAGAATTACAAAATAATATAAATGAATTTTAATAAGGATATTAAGTCTTCATCCTATATATAATGTTGTGTATAACTTAATTATTCAAATGATAAACATAATTGAATAATTTTTATAAGTCTAACCAAACATCATAACAAAAATTCAAGTATTACCATGTAATATTATTATAAAATATGAACATGAACTTCACAAAAGAAAATGTAAATATGAACATCAATATGAACTATCAATGTATCATTCAATATTTTTATTTTCTTACAATAACTCACTTTACAATGAAAAATATCAAATCTCTAATAGGAAGAAAGACAAATACTTAATTAAAAGAACAACCCTTTCTCTCAATTGTAAACCCAAAATTTGCATTGTCCAAACTTATTATTATCATTATTAATCAAGATTTTCATTATATAATATAACATTAGTCCACATTGAAGGAACACATTTTATACCCTCTAAAAGAAATGATTGGTTATGATTAATACATAATTAATATGATTTGTTTGTGGATGATCAAAGCTAGCTAGTGTTCAAGGAATTGCAATTATTTCCAATATTGACAGTTATGTACTTTTCCATTAAATGTGATTGGAGAATATGATAAAAGGGAGTCGGATCATGTTCCCAAGACCCATTCTAACCAAGGCCAAGTGATGGATTAACCAATAAACAATGAAAATTGAAACAAATATAGATATGAATATGCATATTCCAAATATAGGATTTAAAAAAAATATTGTATGTTATTTTAAATTTATTATATCATATAGATTTTAAAGGATATACATATTTTATTAATCTTTCCATAAGTGTTTTCTAGCTTAACGATATATACATGTCTAAGTATCTAAAATATAAAATATAAGTGTCTAAGTATAATATAATAATTAAATTGACCCTATATTGAAATGGGAGTAGATGAAAGTAAACAAACAGTAAATATGACTAACATAAATGATAATTCATACTCTTATTTGTTGATTCCGATCTAATTGTAACAATACAATAAATTAAATGATAAAACCCACACTGCAATTATGAACTAAATGCAAAGCTACGAATATCATCTTTAACTATGGATAATGACATACGATTGTCGTTCCATACAATCATAAATTACTTGACAGACATGAAACATATTTCAGATCATATTGGTCGTTCACCAACTCAAATTGTTTAAACATTGTATCCATTAATCAACTTTCCTTTTCCACCATCATAACATGGAAAATAAAAAATATAATTAGACAATCAAAGATAAAAATAACATAACGATATCTCAATCTGTAAATGATGAAATCAAACATGTATATATCACTATTTGTTGCCATCACCCTCATTATCTTCCTCGGTTGGCATGATAACATTGTTGTTCTCAAAAACATGTTTACATGTAGGGTCATGTCTTAATATTAACCACCCATCCTTATCCAACACATTTGGGTAAAAGAACACTTGGTTGTAGTTTTTTGGGAAAACATAAGGCTTCTAACTTTCATCCCACATCTTTCTAGAGTTTATACATATCAACCCGCTCACGATATTCCTTTAGATTATTCCTATCGAATGTGTCCCACCACTTGCACCTAAAAGTAACAAATTGGAAAGATGATAAGTCCACTTGAATTATCTCTTGTATATTTCTAACATAACCCAACATCCCTCCTATCAGGTTTTGATCATAGTGGCTAGCACAACTAGATTGGTCGAACTTGAGTTCCACTCCACAGTCTTGTGTGAGACATCCATCATCAACATCCTCGATGAAAAAATGATTTCCATAATCCCACATAGACAGGAATGAATGAAATTGTAACAAAATTTAACAAATGATGGTGCCATATGTCTAATAACCCATGCATTCATATATTAATCATAGATGTTATAATTTAAATTTGCATTATAAAATTAGAAATGTAAAAAAATATTTTATTACTAAGTTTCTACACCCAATCCCAATGTTGAGTGCATCCTCCTCTTCAGGAGGGTAATGACCAGATGCACAATATTTCTCTCTGACTTGTTTTGCAACCCAACTGTTGGGACAGATGATTGGCATAATCTATTTTAAATGATCTAGAAAAGGCATGCTTCTACCATGCAACCACCTGAATTCTTTTCTATCAATGTCCCATTTCCTCCTCTTTTCTTCATACTATGCAACCCATGGCTTTGTTTCCTCTATGTTGTAAATAATGTATTTATTGATTGGATCAATTTCTAAATTCGTTGTTGTATTCATGGAAATAAAATCACATTCAATACATAGGGGATCATATATATATTTTGAAGTTTGTTGTGAATAGTTTCTATGTGGAAATTTGAAGATCGAAAGATAAGTGACTTACTCTTTATCATGCGTATTTTTTATATTAGTTTCCAGTACCTCCCCTCCCCTTTTGTCCTCATCACATTCATCATCCCATATCACTGCACCTAGTGTGTGCTTTATCTTTTTGATGTACTCACTACTATAATAGAATGACTCATATACTATGTACACCTTTGACATAGACCCCTCAAGTTTTTCCCTTTGTTGAAAAAATCCCTTCACTTTTTTCATGAACCTCTCCAAGAAGAAAATCCAGTGACATGAGACCACCCCAACTAATTCAACCTCATTGACTAGGTGAATTAGAAGATGAAGCTACAAGTCCATGAAAATCAACGACAGTTCCTTCTCAAACATACAAACAATCTCATATATCTCTTGACGCCACTGTGGAATGCTATTGATGTAAATATCCTTTGATGTGATCCACCATATAAATGTAGATAGTTTATATATGGCATGCCATAAGTCATGGGGAAAATCGTGGTTCACAAACCCACGCATGAACACCGGATAATGACACTACAAAGTAAACACAAAAAGTTAATTGCATTTTAACTTGTGATGTAGAAGATATAAATAAAAAGTAAAAACATTTTTTTGACATTATACGTACCCTCAGAAGGTTGATATGGTCATATGATTTCAAATCCGACAACTTTTCTTCTATTGTGAAACAACGTTGTAGAGTAGACCCATAAAAAGAAGGTTCCTTCGCACCCGATATAACTTCCTTTTACAAATTAGGATCATATTTCTTTAAAATCCATGGGACATCACTTGTCACTTTTTTTGGATAATATGTGACACCACAAAGAACATGAAACATTTTTAAATATATGCATGCGATCTACTAAGTTGGAAATCTTAATATGCTCCCAATATGGGAGCTCATAAAATATCAATTTTCTTTTCATTCCTTTGGGAATTTTCTCAACATAGGTGTTGAAGAATTCATGATCATCGATCACAAGTTGAACATTTGAATCGAACATTTATGTGTATTACTTCTCCTTCTCTCTATCATATGCCCTAATCTAGTCAGTCAGTGTCATTATTTGAGGCCTTTGTGTTCTCTCACGTTTACCACTGAAAGAAAATATTTCTCTTCTATAAGAGTGGTTTTCTTGGAGGAATACCCTAGAGAAGTCGTACACTGAATTTCGTAGTTCTTTGGATCAACTAGCCTTCATAAAAGGTCCACAACATTTACATCCATAATAACCTTTTGTTACAAGACCTGCGATGTTATATTAAAGAGAGCACGTTAGTGTTGAATATCAAGATAGTAGCACCAAATTAAATATGCCAAAAATTATTGCTTTGAATATAAACAAATCAACCAACAATATATTTAGGCTAAGCAAACTCCTAACCCCAAATAATCATGTGTGGTTTATGAAAATATTCCATATAACATAAAATTCCTCTCTGATGGGATGGGTATGGATACATAATATACATGTATCCATCCCATAAATCCTTGAATTCATCAGTCAATGGTTGTAGGTAAACATCCATATTCTTCACTTGTCTTCTACTAGAGACTATAAGAGCCAACATAAGATGTTCATTATTCACTGAAAACCATGGGGGGGTATTGTTATTGATCAATACTATAGGCCAAACATTATAGATGGTGTTTGGTTAGGAATATGGGTCAACGCCATCAATGGCTATGCTCAATCGGAGGCTAGTACTTCATCCTTGAATTTATCAATCCATGTATCCTCTATATGCATCATGGCTATTAAATATGTTGGGATTAACATAACTTCTTCCTTACTTCGGTGTGATGCATGTTATCCCTGCAACATAGCTAATTCTTTGCAATGAAAGAGCCTTTGAATCCTTAGGATTATAGGCATGTGCCTCAATATATTATGAGGATGACCATGTGATTTAGCCTTGTTATTTGATTCTTTGTACATGTCATGCCCATATTTTGGGCATATCTCTTTGTCTGCATAGTTATTTCTATATAGAATACAATCATTGGGACATGCATGATATGATATGTACTCAACACCCAATATTTTCAACATTTGCCTTTTCTCTTCCCAACCGCTAGGAAAGACATTATCATTTGGAGTTACCTTATCTTTGAATAACCTACAGTTAGTGGGAAATACAAGTATACAATGTCATTTAATGTTCATAAAATCGACCATTTTCAATGATTATTGTGTCATGTAATATTCCCCAAAAGATAATGTAGTTGAGGATTAGTTACCTCAATGTTGTTGAGAAACACGCATTTGACATGCCATACTTTTCTTTCAAGTTGTACAGTAACATTATTTTCCCCAACTGCATAAAATTTGACTGGATAGGTTTAAAGAGAGGGGTCGTGGAAGCCGATTTAAGGCTTTCAAAGAAGGCTTCAGTGATATGAGCGTCATCTTCAACCCATTGTCCTAGAATGTATGTAACAAAATTGCATCCATGTCACTCCTTTGTAATAATAAATTATCCATACCAATCTGTGCTCCATTGCCTCTATTACCAACATGTGAAGAACTACTATTACTATAGGAATTCCTAATTGGTGAGTATGGATGCAATGAAAATTGAATAGGTGGTTGATTCAACCATTCTTGGTATGATTCCTCTCCAAGTTGCGCTCTTTTTTTAGCCTTTTCTCGATTTGACATTGTACTAGTGTGAAACGGAATATGGTAGGTAGGTCGCTCATCATTAGAATCTTTATTTCAAAAATATTGAACATTCCATCGATGATTTTCGTAAGCACAATGCAATTGGTTTGATCTAGCATTATATAGAACAATTATTACATAAGCATGAGAAGCATTTCCAATAGAAAATATTAATATGCAAACAAATTATAAATAAAATGTTTAGATTGAGCAATAATTAACATCAATTACATATTAAATATAACAATTTGAAATTGAGCAACACATTTTCAAATTGAATTTATAAATTAAATTAACAATTTATAAAACATAATTTCAAACTGAGCAATACATTAACATGAATCCCATTGAAAATTAACAAATGAAATTAATCAATATTTTTTTGTCTTATGCCCCAAGGGAAAGTCTAAGGGTAATCCCAATGCAAGGCATCTCTGACAAGCGATTGGTGTTATACGAAAGTTATATTTTATTAACAACTTGTCACCAGGAGACAAACTATGTATTGCATGTACAACAAAAAATTTGGATGCTTTCATGTTCATAAGAACTCCTGGTCATTGAAGTGTTCCTCAAATGAACAATTTGCAGAAAATAAGGAGCACTTAGAACTATTTATGAACCCTGCAATGTTCCCATGAGTGCATGCATGACCATCTATATATAATAGGTTCTTCCTATTAAAGATTCCACAAACATAACCATTCATGCGCATACTATACATGGAAATGTTATGCTTGTATTTAACAATATTCAAGTAATCAAACTGACAATAGATAGGACCGAAAAATGGCATATGTGCTACTGACTGTTTGGGAGGAAGATTACATGTGAAAGGATAAACAAACCAAGATTTGCAGCATCTATATTAGACTTTCCAATAATAAAAAGATTACCAAAAGATGAGAATTTAGTTCCAACATTAGGTATAGGTAGAGAAGAAATCCGACCACCATACAAAGCGTAGTTTTAGGAAGTTTGATATTTACTTTGAAAATTCACAGGAAGGGAGAAATCATTGCTACTCTCCAACAATTGGATGGACCTTGGTGTGAACTTGGATAGTTTTTCTCTCAACTCATGCAAATTTTTGGATCTTCTAGTAGAGATGGGTTAGGTGGCATCCATATCATACTTTGGATCACTAGAATGCTCAGCTGAATAAACATAAGAAGAGGGGTTCGTCAATTTAGGACAAGACATAGATGTTTTGGCTTCCAAATTTTTCAAAAATCATCGTAGGAAAGTGTTCTTGTGTGTTTTTTATATATCACCTATTGTATTTTCTATTGTTGTAGGAGGTATTAGACCCATCAACATTGGGTAATATATCATTGGTGTAATGGGTGATTGTGGCACGTCGAGAGTTCTCCTTCAACCCTTGACATTTTGAACAACCACAAACTACTGGGGTGTCATAGAATATTTATAGGTCACGATGAATTACCGTCGATGAACTAGGATTGCGGCTTCAAGATGGCATGTTACAATTGGCGGGGTAAAGCTGATTCCCATTTTCATCTACGAACTACTTGTGGTATCTTGCTCCTGATAATAGCTTACGACATTTTGAAAATGGTGGAATCTCTTTTGCATCTGAAATCAATCTTGAATCATGATCCTGCAATAAATTATAATTTGATATTCATATTCACATGGATAACATAAATTCAAGTAAATAGTCAAAATATAAATAAAAATTGAACTTACTAGGAATGGAAAGGGAGAATTTGTCCAAATTTGAACAAGATGGAACGAGCTAGAATCTAAAGAATTGGCCATTTGATACTACAAAATGTTATCCCTACATTTGAGCAAAATAAAAAATCAATATATGTCTCTATAGTCTTAATTTTTTTTCAATAACTATATTACAATATAACCTCCAATATAGTTTGGAAACCATTTTGTAATAATAGGGTAAGTTTAAGAAACATATATATACTATGATATATTGTAATTGGTGTGGTTGGATACTAAAAGAAAATTTGAGATGAATATATAATTCTAAGTGGATATATAAAACCATAGGGTTGACAAATTAAACCAATGTGTCTATTCAAATATACACACATCGGTGCACTCAAATATACCAAATGCATTGGTGCATAACAACTATAAACACACTATGAAAGATCATTATTAAATCCCCCATAGTAGAAAATATCAACTACATTTAGTAGAGGATATTTATACTGTATGCATTTAACAAAAATTTTCATGCCAGTGCATTTCGTAAACATAAGCACACTGGGGCATTCTAATTATACATGCACTGTGGCATACAATTTTTTTTAGAGTTGTCGAATTTAATGTTTCTAGTGTTGCATCGAAATTCAAAGGTCCGGTGCATTTCATATATGACCGCACCAGTGCGGCATTGCCATGAGTGCACCAAAATGATAAAACACCAAAATTTTTTTTAAAAAAATCACACAAGCTATTTTTCAAAAAAATCATATATGACCGCACCGGTGCGGCATTACCACAAGTGCACCGAGATGACGAAAAAAAAATATTTGAAAAAAAAAATCACACAAGCTATTTTTCCCTATACTAACAAAAGGGCGGTAATTTTATGTTCAAAAACTAATTCCAAATAATGTTTAAAAGCAAAAAACGTAAACATCATTTCATTCTTTTGCCGAAAATTTCAGGGGAGAGTTTTGGAAGAGAGACGTACATGGAAGGAGTTTGGAGCAAATGGATCATTCTGAGGCTCGAAATTCATTAGGTATGGTGAATCAAACAAAACTCTCCGTAATAAAAATTTCAAGTATTTAAATATTATTGTTGATCTTATTACCTTATTTAGAGTTTAACTAGATTTAGAAAAAAAACTTCATACCTACCTTCAATATTGCAACCTGAAATACCCCTACCATGCCTTAGTAATTGTTGGCCTCAATGTAAATATTGTGTTGGTGCAATGTGTGTCGAACCTGGTGTGGAGCTCAAGGCCAAGGCCCCACTAGTGGATTCTTAGGGTTTGCTTTCATAGGAAAGTATTTGACAATGAAACTATGCATCTGCTATTAAGCCATGAAATTTTGTAATTGATGTAAATGTTTAATATTGCAATGAAATACCCAAAACTAGCTAAGTGAGGTAGCTAACGAGAAGGGGGCAAAGGTATCCACTAGGGGGAGGTGAGGGGCCTGTGGGATAGTGACCCATGTTTCCACTTGGGAAGGAGTAACCCATTTCATTCCCTGTACGGGTACGGATTAGGTTACAGAATGTGGAGAAGGAAAGTCAGAAGAGGATATTCGCAAGATATAAAAACGGTGTTGAGATCTGAGAGAGGGGTTCTTCGTTCAGTCGGGGATTCACTCTTTTGGGGGTTCGTTGTTCAATTGGTTCTTCATTCAGTCGGGGGTTCACTCTTTTGGGGGTTTGTTGTTCAATTGGTTCTTCGTTAAGTCGAGGGTTCACTCT
Source organism: Larix kaempferi (assembly GCA_027924585.1). NCBI lineage: Eukaryota > Viridiplantae > Streptophyta > Pinopsida > Pinales > Pinaceae > Larix > Larix kaempferi. The sequence continues at coordinate 4,058,742 of BSBM01000091.1, forward strand.
TTTGGGGGTTCGTTGTTCGATTGGTTCTTCGTTCAGTCAGGGGTTCACTCTTTTGGGTTTCGTTATTCTATTGGTTCTTCGTTCAATCGATGGTTCATTCATTCATGGGTAGGGTTAAGGAAGGGTGGCGATTTGAAGAAGAGGCAAGAAGAAACCAGATATTGATATGCGCCAGTGATCCAGACTCCTTCAGATCCAAGCGACGGGGCATGAATAGCTCGAAGAAGTTGTGTGAAGCCTGAAAACCGTGAGCAAGGAGTCGAGTTGCAGGACAGAGCTTAGTCTGCAACCCCATGATGAACCAACTTGCTTAGCATATGTAAAAGATAGGTTTTAGGGTTGGAATGCTTGATAAACCTAGCGAAGGCCATAATCTTGTAGAACTAGTAGTTGGACCTTCTTATGCCTACCCTAAATAGCACTGGAAGGGAAGGGGCCTTGAGGGACTATGTAGTAGAGAAAAGGGCCTTCCTTGTGTTGGGTGACCTGGATAATATGGGTTCCATATATACTAAGTGATTGAGATGTTTGTAGCTCTGTGGTTGAGCTCACTAGCTTAGAAATATCCTCACTGTTTCCCTGTATGCTTGATAAAACCAACTACAGGTTGGATTAACATGTGAATATTTGATCAAACCAATTGCAAGGTGGGTTAGCATGAGGGTGTTCCTAGGATTGCTTGATAAACCCAACTATAGGTTGGCTTAGCATTGAAGTGGATCTTGAACGATAGAGAGCCTACCTAGCCCTCCTTAGTGGATACATATCCTATCTCGGGGGTGGTCTCTCAGCTGAAAGAGTATAGGCTGGATAGATACCTAAGGTTGGGTGGAACATTGCTCTCACTTAGCCAGTTGTTGGGGCAACTTCAAGATACAAAGATAACTGTTAAGTGTTATGTGGAATGAATGATGTTATTTCGTGTGTTTTTATTATGTTGTTTTGCTTAAGCTATTGAATGAATGTTATATGAATGTGAATAATAGGTAGACCAAGAGTAAGCCTGAGTGGAAGGCTGAGTGCTGGTTGAATGCTTCATTCAATTGCTTGATTTTAATGCATTGCTAATTTTACATGTGTTAGATGTATGGTTAGCCTTAGCTTCATTTATTATATGTATTTTGTTATGAGATGCTTACCCTTGTAATGGACTGCTTAACCTCACTTAATCATGGAAATGGATATCTAGCCTGTGATATTCCTAACCCTCTTTATGGGTCAGAGAGAAGATGGGGTTATGGCAGGAGACAGGCAGAGACCTATTGAAGGATGGAAGGAACCTTAGAGGTTTATAGACAAAACTTTAGGGGATAAAATAAGGAGTTTAGATACCCAATTGGGAAGGGGTTGTACCATTGGATAGAGCTCCCCAAGATATTTCCAAAGGTACCGATCTTGCCTCATTTGGATCTAGGATGAGAAAGTTATGACCCTTAAAAGTTGCTTTGGAAACTTGTTGGAGAAGGGGTATGAGCATGAACCTTTCCGCATCCGCAATGTGGATTGAGGATTGCAGAAGTTCATTTGGTGAAAAAGTTGGATTTCCGCATTTCCGCATCCACAATGCGGATTGCAGATTGTGGAAAGTCATTTGGTGGAAAAGTTGGATTTCTATATTCCCGCACCTGCAATGTGGATTGCGGATTGCGGAAGGTCGTTTGGCGAAAAAGTTGGATTTCCGCATCTTCACACCCGCAATGCAAATTTCGGATTGCAAAAGGTCGTTTGGAGGAAAAGTTGGATTTCCACATTCCTACATTTGCAATGTGGATTACAGATTGCAGAAGACCGTTTGGTACGGTAAATTGCATCTCTGTATTTCCGAATCCCGCAATGTGGATTATGGATTGGGAAAGGCAGATTGCGAACTGCAGATTGCGGATCACAATTATAGATTGCAAATCACAATTGCGGATTTCAGACTATGGATCGCAATGGTGGATTGCAGATCCAAGTCCCTTGCAGCGGCGTGTAGTTTTGGAAGTAAAAGATGAAAAAAAAGTAATGGTGGATCTTCGGTAGCCTCTAAAGGCCACAAGGGAGGTTTGGGGATGTTACAGAGTGGTATCAGATATTTATTTACAACATTGGGGCTATGAGGGCCAAACAATGGAAGAAATTGCATGTAGGAAATGCCATGGCACTATTTTAACCTATCAGAACTCTTATTTATTAACTGTTTAATGACTAATTTCCAGATTGTATGGATGTTTCAAGTCCTATGCTGTCTAATAAACATGTATATCATGCACAATGATTACAGAAGGTATATTCGAAGCATACAACATGGTCGTGTGTCAAAAAACAAGAATGGTGACCACTAATGATGTACAGGACCCCTATGAGTCTGAAGAGGACGTGCTGAGGGAAGACATGCAAGAGGAACACACTGAAACAATGTCTAATGGAAGAAGGGAGCGGGTGACTCCCTAGGAATTGGTTGAGACCATGATAAGCTTTAATTAGAGGTTGATAAAGGCCCAAGAAGAGCAACACCAGCTCAATGCAGCCATTCTGCAGAGCCTCGCGGGCATGCATCAGAGAGTAAACATGGGGTCCAATCCAAGTAATATGGGCCGAGAAGAAAGGAATGCAAGTAGTCACTCTAGAGGTCGTTCTAGGAAGAGGAATCCAAGCTATAGAAGGGGTTTTGTGAGCATAAGGTATTGAACATCCTCTTCGAGATCTCCTTCAAGCAGATCAGGACACTCCAGGGACTCTCAAAGAATCCCAAGGCACACTTACAATGGGACTGAGAGAGGAAGGAAGCCCAGAGCGATTCCACGGAGAGAATTTAGGAAAGAAAGGCCTCCTACCTTTGATGGAGAAATAAAGATAGGTCAGGAGGTAGAGGCATGGCTACTTGGAATGAAAAAGTACTTCAAAATGAATGATTATTCAAAAAGTGAGAAGGCTAGAGTTTCCATTTACAATCTGAATGGAAGAGCTTCCATTTGGTGGGAACATCTCATGAAAGTGAAGAGAACTAGTGAAAGAAGGATCAACTGGGAACAGTTTAAAAGATACTTCAAGGAAAAATACCTATCATCTAGGTATTATGACAACAAGTGAAAGGAGTTCAATGAACTCGGGTTGGGGAAAATTTCCATGGAGGAACATGTTCATAAATTCTTGGAATGGTTAAGGTATGTAGTCTACATCAAGAATGAAAGGGTGAATATTCAGTGTTTCCTTGGAAGCCTACCATAGAACTTCAGGGATAGGATTGAGTTTTTCCATCCACCAATTTTAGATGAAGCCATTACAATGGCCATACTTTGTTATGAGCAGAATAAAGGGAAGATAGACTCTCAACCAACATGGAAATGAAAACCCAAAGGAGGATTTGAACCAAGGAGAAGTGGCTTCAAGGCACCTTTCAAGAATAAGTCCAGAAACTTTCTATAGGGACAACCAGTAGGAAGTGGATTCAAACCAATGGGAACAATAGAGAAAAAATCAAAAGGACCACTTCAGTGTTGAGGATGTGGAGACATCCACATGCTTAGAGATTTCCTAAATCGAAGAGGGAATCTGTGAAGCTTGCACAACTTGGGAGAAGAAACCACGGTAGAAACATGGTCAGAGCCACACCTCGAATCTATGTAGCACTAGATGATCACCAGGAAGACCACCAATCAGCAGTGGTAGAAGTTGAAGGTAAGATTGATAAGCAATCTATTTCTATTTTAATTGATCCAGGATCCACTCATATTTATGTGTCTCCTAAGGTGGTTGAAATTTGTTTACTTAGTAAAGTGAAACATAGTAAGTCTTGGTTAGTTCAACTAGCCGCTGGAACTAAGAGAAAGGTGAGTGAAGTAGTGGTGGACTGTTCCATAGAGCCAAATGGACCTCCCACCAAGGTAAACTTGAATGCACTACCCTTAGGATCTTATGATTCCTTGATAGGAATGGATTGGTTGGAGAAGCATAGAGCCAAGCTTGAGTCCTATAGGAAGGTACGTGAGTGTGTTGCTAATGAAGGAAGACCATGGTCAGTTAAAGGAATTCCAAAACAAGTTTCGGCAAGGCATATTTTAGCCTTATAGCTGAGAAAGTTCTATAAAAAGGGATGTCAATTATATGATGTGCATATATCAGACTTATCAGAAGATAAAGGGACGAAGTTGGAAGACCGTCAACTATTGCAGAAGTTCCAAGATGTATTTGCAGAAGAAGTGTCGGTAATACCGCCCAAGAGAGACATTGATTTCTCCATTAATCTTGTTCCAGGAGCAGCACCAAGTTCCAAATATCCTTACTGGATGAGCACAGCTGAGCTAGTAGAATTGAAAATGAAGATGCAAGAATTAATGGGAAAGGAGTATATCAAACCGAGTGTATCCCCTTCGGGTGCGTCTCTGTTGTTTGTTAAGAAGAAGGATGGGACTTTAAGGCTATGTATAGATTATAGGCAGCTAAACAAGGTAACAATCAAGAAGAAGTATCCATTTCCAAGAATTGATAACTTGTTCGACCAGATGAAGGAGGCCAAAGTATTTTCCAAGATTGAATTGAGGTCTGGCTACCATCAAGTGAGGATAAAGGACAAAGACATTCACAAAACCACTTTTCGAACTAGATATGGACACTATGAGTTCACTGTGGTGCCATTTGGTCTCACCAATGCACTTGCTACTTTCATGTGTCTTATGAACAGTGTCTTCGGCGAATACATGGATACATTTGTGATTGTATTCTTGGATGATACTCTGGTGTATTCAAAGAATGAAGAAGATCATACTGAGCATTTGAGAATGGTACTGTAAGTCCTTAGAGAACACCAGGTGTATGCAAAGCAGAGAAAGTGTGGCCTCTGTCAGCATAAGGTACAATATTTGGGGCATATTATTTCAGCAGAAGGTATTGCAGTAGATCGAGAGAAGATTGAGGCCATAATGGATTGTCCTACTCCGAGGAATGTTGCAGATGTAAGATCTTTTATGGGATTTGCAGGTTACTACAGAAGATTCATCGAAAGTTCCTCCAGGATAGCTCACCCAATTACATCATTACAAAGGAAGGAAGTCAAATTTGTATAGTCTGAGAAGTGTGAAAGGAGTTTCCATAAGCTAAAAGAATTACTTACCAGTGCTCCTATTTTAAAGATTGAATATCCAAATAAAGACTTTGTGGTGTGCACAGATGCTTGCATGGAAGGATTGGGTGGAGTAATCATGCAAGAAGGATTTGTAATTGGCTATGAGTCAAGGAAGTTGAAAGATCACGAAAGGAACTATGCCACACATGATTTAGAGATAGCATCCATAGTTCATGCTCTCAAGAAATGGAGGCATTACCTTTTGGAAAGAATATTTGAACTCAAGATGGATCACATGAGTTTAAAATATTTATTTGACCAGCCGAATCTAAATGATAGGAAAACTAGATGGATGGAATTTCTCTGTGAGTTTGAATTAGAGATTAAGCATGTCAAGGGAAAGGAGAATAAGGTTGCTGATGCGCTCAATAGGAAATTTCATGTTGCAGCAATAAGTGTTTGTAAATCGGATTTGAAGGAAAGGATCATTGAAGTTCAACCTAATGATGAAGCTTACCTACAAATCAAAGAGAAGTTGCAGCAGAGAAAGGAGGATAACAAGTGCGTAGGATATCATATTGGAGAAGATGATGTCCTTATGTACCAAGGTGCCAGCCTATACATTCCAAACTGTGTAGAATTGAAGGAGCTTGTGTTGAGTGAGATACACCAAAAGCCATATTCTGGTCACCCAGGGAATCTGAAAACTATAACCGTGGCAAGGAAACAAAAATTTTGGCATGGAATGAAGAAGGACATAGCAGAGTATATTTCTAGATGTCAAAAGTGTCAGCAGGTCAGGGCAGAGCATCAACATCCAGTAGGATTGTTACATCCACTACCCATTCCCAAATGGAAGTGGGAAGTGATTTCTATCGACTTTATAATAGGTTTTCCCATGACCATGAAGAAACATGATTCCATTATGTTTGCAGTGGACACGTTATCAAAAGTATCTCACTTTATGCCAGTTAAGTCTACTCACAAGGCCAATGATATTGTGAATATATTCATGAGAGATATATTCAGGTTGCATGGATTTCCCAAGGCAATAATTTCAAATCAGGACACAAAATTCACTTCCAATTTTTGGAAAGGGTTATTTCAAGAGTTGGGGACTAAGTTGAATTTCAGTACAACCTATCATCCTCAAACAAATAGTTAAAATGAGAGAGTAAACCAAATTCTTGAAGGCATGTTAAGGATGTATGTGATCGATAAGCAATCCAAGTGGGAGGACTACCTACACTTGGTAGAATTTTCCTACAACAATGGGTACCAGGCATCGTTGAAGATGAGCCCTTTTGAATTTTTGTATCGTAGAGGATGTAGAAATCCAGTGACTTGGGACAACCTAATGAACAAAGTAGTGCTTGGACCAGAAATGATTGAAGAAATGGAACAAGAAGTTGTTAAGATCAGAAAGAATTTCAAGGCAGCTCAGGACAGACAGAAAATCTATGCGGACTTGAAGAGAATACACAAAGAATTCCAGATCGGGGATCATGTTTAATTGAGGGTGAGACCAAGGAAGAGCTCCATGAAGTTGGGAAGTTGTGCCAATTTGGCACCCAGATATTGTGGACCATTTGAATTCCTTGATATAATAGGACTAGTTGCATATAGGATTACATTACCTTCTAACATGAAAGCTCATAATGTTTTCCATCCCTCTTTGCTTAATAAATATGTACATGATCCTAATCACATCATTAATTGGCATGTGATACAGGTGGAACTAGAGGGAGAATTCCAAGTGGATCCTATATGAATCTTTGACAGGAAGGTTACTTTACTCCAGAGGTGAGCCATTGGACAGGTAAAGGTGCAATGGAAGCACCTTAGTCCAGAGGAGGCAACCTAGGAGCTAGAGGATGCCATGAAGGAGGCATTCCCATTTTTGTTCAGTTTTGAGAATATCGAGGATGGTGTTGTTCTAAGGGGGAGGGAGTTGTAATACCCCTACCCTTCCTTATTAATTGTTGGCCTCAATGTAAATATTGTGTTGGTGCAATGTGTGTCGACCCTAGTGTGGAGCTCAAGGCCAAGGCCCCACTAGTGGATGCTGAAGGTTTTCTTTAGGCAAGTATTTGACAATGAAACTATGCATGTGCTATTAAGCCATGAAATTTTGTAATTGATGTAAATGTTTAATATTGCAATGAAATACCCAAAACTGGTTGAGTGAGGCAGCTAACGAGAAGGGGGCGAAGGTATCCACTGGGGGGAGGTGAGGGGGTTGTGGGATGGTGACCCATGCTACCATTTGGGCAGGAGTAACCGATTTGATTCCTTGTATGGGTACAGATTCGGTTACAAAATGTGGATAAGGAAAGCCGGCGGAGGATATTCGCAAGATATAAAAACGATGCTAAGATCTAAGAGAGGGGTTTTTCGTTTAGTCGAGGGTTCACTCTTTTGGGGGTTCATTGTTTGATTGGTTCTTCGTTCAGTCGGGCGTTCACTCTTTTGGGGGTTCGTTGTTCGATTGATTCTTCGTTCAGTCGGGGGTTCACACTTTTGGGGGTTCGTTGTTCGATTGGTTCTTCATTCAGTCGATGGTTCATTCATTTGTGGGTAGGGTGAAGTAAGGGCGGTGATGTGTAGAAGAGGCAAGAAGAAACCAATTCTTTCTATGCGCCAGTGATACAGACTCCTTCAGATCTAGGAGACAAGGCATGAATAGCTCAAAGAAGCTGTGTGAAGCCTAAAAACCATGAGCAGGGAGTCAAGTTGCAGGACAGAGCTTAGTCTGCAACCCCGTGATAAACCAGCTTACTTAGGAGATGTAAAGATAGGGTTTAGGATTGGAATGATTGAGAAACCTAGTGAAAGATATAATCTCGTAGAACTAATAGTTGGACCTTCTTATGCCTACCCTGAATAGAACTAGAAGGGAAGGGGCCTTGAGGGACTGTGTAGTAGAGATGAGGGCCTTCGTTGTGTTGGGTGAGGTGTATAATGTGGGTGCCATATCTACTAAGTGATTGAGATTTATGTAGCTCTGTGGTTGAGCTCACTGGCATAACAATATCCTCCTTGTTACCCTGTATGCTTGATAAACCCAACAACAGGTTGGCTTAATATGTGTATGTTTGATAAACCCAACTGTAGGGTGGCTGAGCATGAGGGTGTTCCCGAGATTGCTTGATAAACCGAACTATAGGTTGGATTAGCATTGAAGTGGATATTGATTGATAGAGAGCCTACCTAGCCCTCCTTAGTGGATACATAGCCCATCTCGGGGGTGGTCTCTCAGCTCAAAGAGTACAGGTTGGACAAAGACCCAAGGTTGGGTGGAATGTTGCTCTCACTTCGACAGTTGTTGGGGCAACTTCGAGATACAAAGATAAGTGTTAAGTGTTATGTGCAATGATTGATGCTATTTTGTGTGTTGTTATTATGTTTTTTTGCTTAAGCTATCGAATGAAGGTTATATGAATGTGAATAATAGGTAGACCAAGAGTAATCCTAAAGGTTGAGTGCTAGTTGAATGCTTCATTCAGTTGCATGAGTTTAATGCATTGCTAATTTTACATGTGTTAGATGTATGATTAGCCTTGGCTTCATTTATTATATGTATTTTGTTATGAGATGCTTACCCTTGTAATTGTTGGTAGGCGGTTTGGTAAGGTAACATCGCAACATCTCCGATGCTGCGACAAGTCAGAAGATATCGCGGAAGGCGGTGAGCGAGGCGTGAAGAAGAATATTTTATGCATTTTTGGGTCAAGTGTACTGCATTCAGTGGGTTTTGGGTCATTTGGACCATATATTATGTATTTTTGAGTCAATTGTACCACAATATGTGGATTTTAGGTCGTTTTGGACTGCGTAAGTTAGATATTGGGTCATTTGTCCAAAGTGTAGGTTAGGAAGTTGTTAGTACGTGGACGAGAATTGTAAGGCGGAAGCCTATATATAGATACGAGTTGTAAGTGTTGAGGTACCTTATGTTTTGATCTTTCACTATGTGTCTGATCTTTGATATGCGTTTTGGAGCGTGTGTTTGAGATCAAGAGATATTGGCAAGATCTGTGTTTTGCAGAGGTATTGTATTGGGTTTTTGCAATGATAATGTGACATGATGAAACAGTTTCTGTGCAATCTCGGTATATCTTCTGTTCTTTGACGGTAATTCATGTTGCGATACATATGAATGATGCAATGTTCCCTTGATGCAATATCTGCTTTACTGTTATAAATTGCTGCAATGATGAATGTTTCTATTAAATGATACTATGATGTTTGAGTAAATCGTATAAGATCCATTTCCAAATGTCGCAATAAGTTAGTAATTCATGCCGCATACATCCTCCTTCATTTGGCAGAAACATGGTTCCGTAAAGTCTTCTTGAACATCTCGGGTGAGACCTCATCTGCTCCATAGGTGTTGTCGGACGGGGTTAAACCTGTCTCGGTCGGTGCTCAGGGTGATCGCGGTATGTGTCGGCAATGAGTGGAACCCCTGTCGACTGGGTTTGTGTCAACAGTAATGGACTGCTTAACCTCACTTAATCATGGAAATGGATATATGACCTATGACATTCCTAACCTTCTCTATGGGCCAAAGAGAATATGGGGTTATGGTAGGAGATAGGTAGAGATTTGTTGAAGGATGGAAGGCACCTTAGAGGTTTATAGAAAAAATTATAGGGGATAAAATGAGGAGTTTAGATACCTCAGTTGGGAAAAAGGTTGTACCATTGGATAGATCTACCCAAGAGATTTCTAACGGTACCGATCTTGCCTCATTTGGACATAGGATGATAAAGTTATGACCCTTGGAAGTTGCTTTGGAAACTTGTTGGAGAAGGGGTCTAAGCATGAACCTTTCCGCATTCGTAATGAAGATTGTGGATTGCAGAAGGTCATTTGGCGGAAAATTTGGATTTTCGCATTTCCGCACCCATAATGCGGATTACGGATTACAGAAGGTAATTTGGCAGAAAAGTTGGATTTCCGCATTTCCACACCCACAATGCGGATTGCGGAAGGTCGTTTGGTGGAAAAGTTGGATTTCCGCATTTTTGCACCCACAATGCAGATTGCAGATTACGTAAGTGTTGGTTGTGCATCCTAATATTCCAGTCTCACAGATGATGATTCAACTGTGTTTCAACCCCAGGTTTGATTATGATCTTGGAATGATCCCTAGGGGGTCCAAGGGAGTGTTGACACTCACTCGGCTGGGGGGCGTGGGGGCTAGCGGACCCCTGTCCCCGAGAAAGGAGGTTCGGGGGAAACGCCCTCGAGAAAAAAATTTGGGGTTGTTTTCGCCAACAGTTTTCAGGTCCATGGTTTTGGGTATCCCATGGTATTTTCCCATTGTATTTCCCCTATAAAAGAAAGACATTGTAACATGGCTAGGGTTGATGTATTAGGTATTATGAATTGTAAATATCTCTGAGATCGATAAAGTGAGACTATGAGAGAGTGTGAAGAGGAAGTGCAGTGGCTGTGCTGCAGGTTGTATCCCTTCACTTTGTTGGATGGTATAATAATAAGGACTGGCAATTTTAGTGTGGACATAGCGTATCTTGGGTGAACCACCATATATTGGTGTCTCTCTTGTAATGTGTTTGTTTGATTATATTTGCATTTATGTTTATTGTTATTACTCTGTGATCCTATTTTTCTAACAAGAAGTTCATTCGATGGAAAAGTTGGATTTCCCCATTCTCGCATCCACAATGAGGATTTCAGATTGCGGAAGACTGTTTGGTATGGTAAATTTCAGCTTCGTATTTCCAAATCCCACAATGCGGATTGTGGATTCCAGAAGGTAGATCACGGACTACAGATTGCAGATTGCGGATCGCAATTGCGGATTGCAGATTATGGATTGCAATTGCGGATATAGGAATGCAGACTGCGGATCGCAATGGTGGATTGCGGATCTGAGTCCCATGCGGCAGTGTGTAGTTTTGGAAGTAAAAGAAGAAAAAAAAAGTAATGGCGGATCTTCGGTGGCCTCTGAAGGCCACAAGGGAGGTCCGAGGACGTTACACAACCCTTATTTTCTTGTTTCTTCTTTTCGTTTCACTAGTAGAAAATGAGAGATAAATGACCAGACAACCAAAAAATGTGGTCACCATAGTTTTTTCAAGGTATAAATGACCAAACTTGAGTGAACCAACTAAAAATGACCAGAGGAATGACCAATTCGGTCACAGGATAAAATATATGACCAGATAACAAGTAACCAAACTAAAACTGACCACACAACAATAACATTAAGAATATGAATTGGTCGTTTATTTGGTCAGTTTTAGGTGTGTCACTCTAACAATGGAAAATTACAATTTTGACAATGAATTTGTACAATTTACAAAATTTTAACACTACAGATGGATTCTTTCTGAATCCATCTACAGTGTTAAAATTTAGTAAATTCTATATAACATTGTAGATGGATTCACATAATATCCAGTTCAATGTGCTTATCGTGTCCATATCTTATTTCAACATTTCTGTTTCTGTATTATCCCTTCGAAAGATTCACCAAGTTGCATCAGGTGCATCATCATAGTGTTTCAGTTCAGTTGAGTCTTGGATATTTGTCATCTTTCTCTTTGGGGATTTCCATGTTGTGAAGTTTATTCCATTATGTTCATCTTGTCATATTGGTCACATTCATATTTTGTTTCAACAAAACCGTAGTCATTTGACCCTCTCGATAGTCTATTCAATTTTCGGCAAGTTTATGTATTTTGTGTCATGTTAGCTAAAAATTGTCAATTCCACAACCTCCATTAATTCTCCATATGCATCCATTTGTCACGGTTCTCCTCGTACATGTCATGTCATCACAGTTGGTGTCATTGTGTTTGGCTTATCGTATTGGTCACATTCATAAACAAAAATATTATTGTTTGACCCTCTCTGTAGTCTATTAAATTTTCGACAAAAAAATCCAATATCCTCCATTTTGAAAAGAAAAAAATTCCTCCTTTTTTGTAAGAATTGCTTTGTTCACATCTCCTTGAATTATTAATAATATTTATGCCCTCATACTTTCTAACCCCTTTGCTTTCCCTTTCCCATTTAAAATAACGAAATGATAAAAAACCCTTATTTCCTTATATCGCTATTAACATTTCATTTTTCACTCATATTTAATATATTAATATATTATATAGTTATTATACATATATCTGTTAGGATATCTCATCATTCACTTATGCATTCTGCATGCATTGCATGCACCCGCATGTTGCCCAGTCACTAGTATAATGCCTCCAGCACCTAGTCCCTAGTCTCCTAGCACTCGGGAGCTACTTTCCACTCAGATTTAGCCCTCCGAGAAAGTCATGCACCCACTTCTCACTTTCCACTATAGAAGGGCACCTTTACTCACCTACCAGTCCAGTTTACTTCAGTTAGCCACCAGTCTTTCCTTGATTTGAGGCTAGACTGACTCCTCACTGTTGTTATCACTTCGATTGACCTCCGATGAGACATGACTACCTATTTTGAGTGTAGTTAACTCCTCATGCACCCTCCAATGAGCCTCCATCCCTAAATTAGTGCCACTTACCATCAATTACACTTATTACACTCAGTTAGACTCAGTTTGACACCTATCTGATAGTGACTTGTGCATTGATGACCACCACTAATTGATGATGAGGACTCCTAGTTGGATCCAAGCTACACCATGCAGTATATTCGAATGACCTCCCTGGATAATTCGAATTTCTCACTCATTATGACAGTATTGTATTGTATTTCCATTATTCTAGATTATAGAGCACTGATGCATCTCTCTTGCACAGTTTTTACTCCAAATTGTTTTACATCTTTGTGATTGATATTCTTGTTCAATAGATCTGCTGTGACTAATTTTACATGGTATTAGAGCCATTGCAGGGACACGATCTCTCTCCTACAGGTATTCTACATGAATATTTGAGTGAATTTGCTCAAAATTACTGAAGTTTTGTCATGAAATATCTCATGTGCATTCGCTCATGTGCATGCAAAGTAGAAAATACACTCCAATCCACTCCAGAAGCTTGAGTTTTCCACATAATTCCTAGATTTGATACATTGGATTCATTCAAGCTTGCTTGATCTCCAATCCCAGGTGTGATGCAACTCTAAAATGGTGTATTGTTCGACCTTATTGTTCTTGTTTTGATTGTGATTTGCAGGATAATCTTCTCCATCAAGTGCATTCACTACATTTTGATTTGCAGGTTCTCCTTCATCAATTGCACTCATTTTCAGTGATGGATTCCACTTCTTCAAAGCCTATGCTAACTCCTTTCAATTATTTTGATTGGAAAGATGACATGGAGATAATATTGCGCTCAAAAGGGTTCTATAGAGTCACCATGGGCCTCAAATTGGAGCCAAACACTCTCATTGAAAAATCAAAATACTTCAATAAGCTTGATGAAGCTTAGGGTGTTCTTTGCCTCTCCATCTCCAAGGATCTTCATTTCCATCTCAGCGGATTGAAATCTCCAAAAGCAATATGGGAGAAACTTGACAAATGTTTTGGCAAGCAGGACGAGTTTAGAGCCTTTCAATTGGAAAATGAATTGATTTCTCTTAGTCTTGAGAATTTCGAGACCATCAATGAGTTTTTCACAAGATTTAAGCACTTGGCATTGCAGTTGAATAACAATGGAGTTGTCAAAGAGGATAAGCAATTGATCCTCTCCATTCTTACAAATATTGGGAAAGATTACTCGGCATTTGTCTCTACTTTCAATTCCGGTCGGCTAACTACCCCGAATTGGAAGATGCCTACCTTGAATGCCTTCATTGAGTCCATTACAAAAGAGCATGATAAATTGATTCAAATGGGGTCCATAAAATCCAAATATTCATCCCTATTTGTTCAAGGATCCAAGAATTCGAATGGAAAAGTAAATCAAAAGAAAGAGAAGCCCAAATTCGAACCTAACAAGCAAAGAGAGAAAGGCAAGTAATCGGATGCACCATCTGATTCAAGGAACAAGCAGAAGGGTAAAGAAGGTAAAGAAAAATCTAAGTGTTCTTATTGCAACCGTGGCTTTCATCCTGAAAGTTCATGCATGAAGAAAACAATAGATCAAAAAATTTTCCTCCTTTTGGAAAAGAACAACATATGTCTTCTCAACGGTGCACGGAAGAAGGATAGAAAGGATGATCATGAAAGAGGTCAAGCACTCATGGCAACTGTTTCGAAACCCACCACACTACTGATAGATACCGGTGCCTCAAATCATATGGTTGCAAATATTGACTCTTTTTCTTTATTTGATCCAAACATCTCCATCCCCATCCATTTGGGAGATGACTCAAAAATTTCATCAAAAGGTAAAGGTACCATCCATGTAGAGCATGGAAGCTTCCAGAATGTTCTCTATGAGCCTTCCTTGGCTTCAAATCTACTTTTTGTTCGGATATCCACATCATCTTTTTCAGGATCTTGCATGCAATTAGGGTTTGCATGCAAATTCTAGGGTTTGCATGCACTTTGAATGCATCCCAGTCACCAGGTTGATGCCTCCAGCACCTTAGCCACCTCTTTCTAGCACCTGGGAGCCACTTACTTCAGTTCTTTAGCCCTCCTAGTCTGAAAGGCACCCACTTCTCACCTACTGCCAGAGAAGGGTGCACTTTCTCACCTACCACTGCAGTTCCACTTCAGTTACATTCAGTTAGCTCCGATTCTCCCTGATTTGAGGCTAGTTTCACTCTCGACTGACTGTTTCACTTCCGTTGGACCTCCAGATTGACTAGATGACTTGTTCTGACTTCAGTTAGCCTCCCATGCGCCCCCCACTGAGCCTCCTTCCCTTAATCAGTGCTACAAACTTCAGTTACACTTGTTACACTCAATTAGACTCAGATTGACACCTGGATGACTGGTTCTTGTGCATTGATGAGCACCACCGATTGATGATGAGGACTCCTAGTTGGAGTCAAGCTACTCCATTCAGTGATTTGAATGGCCTACTTAGTCAATTCAAATTGCTCACTCACATTATATTGTATTCTATTGTAATTCATTCACCCTTTCTGGGATATTGAGCACTGCTGCATGTTTTGCACAGTTTTACACCATATTTTCTATGTTCATCTGTTGTGATTGATTTACTTGTTCATTAGATCTGCTGTGACTAATTTTACACTTTTTGTGTATCAAATGACACACACTGGTGAACTGAAGCAAGTTACATTCATCCCTAATGATGTTGAAATTTCTGATATCAAAAGTGGAAGACTTATTGTAGTCGGAAAGGTAAACCACACTGCAAAATACTATGAGTTTTATCACTTTGTGCCGCTTGAAAAGCCCACTACTCTCCTCACTCATGGAAACGAGGTTAGTAGGATTTGGAATGAAAGGTTTGGACACCTTAATTACAAGTATTTGCTGCTTTTACAATAGAAATCCATGGTTTATGGTCTTCCGCAACTCCGTTCCTCGAAGGGAATTTGCCCTGGTTGCATTGTTGGGAAGCACCCTGAGCACAAGTTCGACCGCGACAAAGCTAGCAGAGATTCTACTATTTTGGTCTCATACATTCTGATATCAGTATTCCACTGCCCAATATTTCCATCAATGGTTCAAAGTACATTTTGACATTCATCGATGACTTCTCCCGCTTTACTTGGGTATTTTTTCTCAAAAACAAGTCAGAAGTGCTTGGAAAATTGAAGAATTTTAAGGCTTCTGTTGAGACCGCCACTGAGAGAAAGATCAAAGATCTTAGATATGATAATGCTGGAGGATATATCAAGACTGAGTTGCTGCAACTTTGTTCCGAAAGCGGAATTCAGATCCAACATACAGTTCCCTACACACCCCAGCAGAACGGTGTAGCGGAAAGGAAGAATTGGTCACTTAAAGAGATGGCTACCTGCATGCTTGAGTCAAAAGGTTTGGCTGAAAATATTTGGGATGAAGCCATTAATGTTGCTACATACATTCAGATTCAATTTCCACATTCATCCGTAAAAGGTAAAACTCATTTTGAAGCATTCTTTGGTTGCAAACCAGATGTGTCCAATTTGAGGGTTTTGGGCTCCACTGCATGGGCCAAAATTCCTTTTGAAAAGAGAAAAGATTTGGATCCAAAAAGTACTGAATGCATCCTAATAGGATATGGAGAAGAATCAAAAGTATATAAACTCATGAATATCAGATCCAAAAATATATTCATAGAGCGAAGTGTGAAGTTTGAAGAACTACTGCCAGATCTGAAACTAGTCGAGGAAAACACTACCGATCTGCACCCTCCACAAGAAGAAGGTTCAAGTGAATATGAAGAAAGCATTGGATTTGATATCTCTGATATTACATCAGAATTTGATGTCCATGACATATCAGGTTCGGAATCTGACCATAATGATCCTCCTCAGTTACCAAAGTGGGCTCAAAACACTCTACAATCTATTGCTCCAAACATTGGAAATTTTGCTGATCCAAGGAGAACAAGAGTAGAATTTCAAAGAGAAGGTATGGCTCTTTCATATTCTAATCCATTATTATCTGAGAAATTTTATTTAATTATTGGTTCAGATCCCAAATCATACTATTGTGCCCACCGAGATCCACGATGGAAAACCGCCATGGATGAAGAGTACAATTCTCTTCAAAAGAACAATACATGGAAGCTAGTTTCTCTTCCACATGGAAGAACATTATTTCAATGCAAGTGGATCTACCGCACGAAGGTTGTTGCTTATGGTTATATAAACAAATAAAAAGCTAGGCTAGTGGAAAAATGGTTCTCCCAAGTCCAAGGAGTGGACTACACTGAGACTTTTGCACCGGTTGCAAAGATGGATTCCATCCGCCTAGTTTTGGCCATTTCCGCATCCAAGCACTGGGAAGTGCACCATATGGATGTGAAGAGTGATTTTATACATGGAGACCTTGATGAAGAGGTATATATGAAACAAACATAAGGATACATATCAGATCCATCATTAGTTTGCAGATTGAAGAAATCTTTGTATGGATTGAAATAGGCCCCAAGAGCTTGGTATGCAAAGATGGACTCCTTCCTTCTTTCTCAGAATTTCAAAAGATGCAAATTTGATCCTAATGTGTACCTACAGCAAGTTAAAGGTAATTTTTTGATTGTTTTTTATATGTTTATGATCTTCTCATTATTGGTAGCACTGTCCTTACAATTAACAAGTTGAAAACCGCTTTAAATCTAGCTTTTGATATGAGCGATTTGGGCTTGCTTAAGCAATTTTTGGGCTTGGAGATAGCTCAAAAATTTGATGGGATCACATTATCTTAGAAAAATTATGCTAAATACTTTCTATTAAATTTTAATATGGCATAATGTAAGGTTGCTCCATTTCCATTCCTCTTAGGAATTAGTCTTGAAGAGGGAAATACTACACCGCTTGCAGATTGCACTATGTATCGACAGTTGATTGGTTCACTACTCTACTTGACACACTCAAGGCCTGATATATCTTATGCCGTGAGTGTTGTATCAAGGTATATGCAGCATCCCCATGAGCTTCATTGGAGGGAAACCAAGCGGATCTTGCAGTATGTGCAAGGTACGAAACATTTTTGCATACATTATGCTGCAGATTCTGAGCTAGATTTCATTGGTTTTACTGATTCAGATTGGGCAGGTGATAGCATAGATCGTAAGTCCACTTCTAGATATGTTTTCATGATTGGACATGGGCCTATTTTCTGGTCAAGCAAAAAGCAGTAAGCCATTGCACTTTCTTCAGTAGAGGTAGAGTATCGAGGGGCAGTCAATGCCTACATTCAAGCAGTTTGGTTGCAGGGTATTCTTTCCGAGTTTCATTTTGGTAGCACTAATTCGACTGTCCTTTTTTATGAAAATCAAAGTGATATTAAGATCTCGACCGATCTAGTTCAGCAACAGAGAACCAAACACATTGAGATTCATATGCACTGCATCCGAGAGTTGGTGCATGATCGCACCATCATTTTCCAATATTGCCCTACCGATGAGCAAATTGCAGACATCTTCACCAAGAGCTTCACTGAGAAGAAGTTCTCTTAAATCCGTTCACTGTTGGAGGTGATTTCCATCATGGTGGAGACAGATTAGATCCATTTTTATGTTTAGCTTGAGGGGGGC
This sequence comes from Larix kaempferi, assembly GCA_027924585.1. NCBI lineage: Eukaryota > Viridiplantae > Streptophyta > Pinopsida > Pinales > Pinaceae > Larix > Larix kaempferi. The sequence goes on from BSBM01000091.1 coordinate 4,076,874, forward strand.
TTTCTTCCCACTGGGTTTTCCCTCTTTCCCCACTTAGCTTCTTTTCAGCATTTTTTGGATTATTGTATTGGGGTGACCTTTGGTCTCAGTAACCAAGGCCCTACATTTTATTTTTTTCATCATAGTATAGCTTGAGGGGGGGTGTTAGGATATCTCATCATTCACTTATGTACTTTGCATGCATTTTGCATGCATTGCATGCACTCGCATGCTTCCCAATCACTAGTATGATGCCTCCAGCACCTAGTCCCTATTCTCCCAGCACTTGGGAGCTACTTTCCACTCATATTTATCCCTCCTAGCCAGTCATGCACCCACTTCTCCCCTTCCACTGCAGAAGGGTGCCTTTACTCACCTACCAGTCCAGTTTACTTCAGTTAGCCACTAGTCTTTCCTTGATTTGAGGCTAGACTGACTCCTCACTGCTGTTATCACTCCGATTGACCTCCGATGAGACATGACTACATATTTTGAGTGCAGTTAACTCCTCATGTTCCCTCCAATGAACCTCCATCCCTACATTAGTGCCACTTACCATCAGTTACACTTATTACACTCAGTTAGACTCAGTTTGGCATCTGTATGACAGTGACTTGTGCATTGATGACCACCACTGATTGATGATGAGGACTCCTAGTTGGAGCCAAGCTACACCATGTAGTATATTTGGATGAACTCCTTGGATAATTCGAATTGCTCACTCATTGTGACAGTACTGTATTGTATTTCCATTATTCTAGATTATAGAGCACTGATGCATCTCTCTTGCATAGTTTTTACTCCAAATTGTTTCACATCTTTGTGATTGATATTCTTGTTCAATAGATCTGCTGTGACTAATTTTACAATATCTTCCAAAAGGAAAATATCTATCACTCTAAATAAAGAGTGATCATGAACTGTCCTCGAAGGACTTACATTATCATGTATGATGTTTCCAAAATGTATCAAAAATTACAATCTCATTTATCACTTGCCTTTATGGCTTACATGGTTTACACATACTTCCTTGTCTGCCTCAACGGCTATCAAGTCAACAAAAATCAGACCTGGATCACTATTCCAACATCTGTCCTCTTTAAGAAAGTGGAAAGCTTGTTACCATATTGTTTTGTCTGTGAAGCTTGCCCTGATTAGCTGGGACTACGTGTTCAAATTTCAACTGGTATCTTAACCCATAACTATTCAAAATATTTATGCAAGACAATTGCTCTTGCTCTGACAGCTTTCCTTTAGCCTCCTAGGATTTGTAATTGCAAAAATAAGATGCTTCCCTTATTACAAATCAACCAGGGAATTCTTCTACCGCGGTATGACCGGGAGTTAATAGAAGTGCATGTTTTGATAACATATCAGCTTCGGTATTTAAATCCCTATATACATGTGAGATAGTAAAAGCAGAGAAGAAAACTCTTTTCCTTTGAATGGATTGAAGGAGCTATTGAAGATGAGGAGCTTGGATCTGCAATTTTTTGTTTTCCCTATCAACGAGCATTTTGGAGTCTCCAAAAAGTTGTAGACTATTCACCTTCCTTGAGATGGCCAATTCCAAAATAGAGTGTAGATATTCTAGCTCCGCTTTATTATTTGAACAATTCCCAGGAGTAGGTTTCAACTGGAATTTGTAATTTTATTCCATATATAAAACTCCTACAGAACCACCCAAAGGAGGATCTCCTTGACTTGCACCATTGAAAAAATCCCAAGGAATAGATTTGTCGATAGTAGGAGGTACAAGTAGCCTAGACTTTTTTGGTTTTTCCAAAACTTTGTTTTCTTTCATCCACTGCACAAACAATATTTTGGTTAATTCAACTAGGATTGAGCGATTCTAGAATATTGCAAGATTTCGAGCCCACCATACTCCATAAACAAAATAGGATGGGAGGTCACTCGAAGGATGTACCGAGTGGTCATTCCACCAAGACTGAAACTGTTGTTCAAGAGAATTATTGATATGAGAAGTTTGAGCTTTTAGTTCCACAGAGGCGTCCTTCCAGACAACTGTTGCATATGGAAAAAATAAAAAAATATGAGAATAAGAATCTTCTTGAGAAGAGCAAAGTATACAACGGCTCGATCCTTGCCAACCTCTTTTTCAGAGGTTATTCTAGGTCAAGATTGTGTTGATGAGTGCTAGCCATAGGATAATATTGGATTTTAATGGACCAATAGACTTCAATACAGGAATCTACCACCATTCTTTTGTGCCCATGTAAGATGCCATGTCATCTGTTTGATAGCCTAGTTTTGCATTAAAATCTCATGTTATCGAATTTTTAGACCAGGCTAATCGATCCTTAGTTTCCTCATCTAGGCTTATAAAACAGGAGTCTAACAGTGAGATATAAGAGTTCCATTCTTTTTTTGAGCTTCCTTATAGACTAAGTTCTGATGCATATTTCCAACATGAGTTGTTTACACCTTCTAAATATATAGACCATGCATCGGATAAGTTGAAAACTCTTTGGAGTGCAAGAGAATCTATGGTGTCCATAGATAGCTTGTAATTATTACATTCCTCGATCCATGGACCTTTGATAATATGAAATTTGCTCCCATTACCAATGCTCCATGATAACCATTCTCCTATCAAGAGAAAGGAGAGAACAAAGGCTTTCCAGCCTATGGACACATTTTTAAAAGATTTTTCTGGAGACCTGATCCAATCGAGAATGGATGCATTTGGGCAGTACTTAGATTGAACTACTTTGCTCCATAATGAAGAAGGGTTATTAATAAACCTCCAAAGATATTTGGATGCAAGTGATTGAAAAAATAAGAATGGTTTATTGACACCCCATCCTCCCAGAGATTTCAAATTGGCCAATGTTTTCCAATTGAAAAGAGGGATACCTTCATTTCGCTTGTTGGTCGATCAGAGAAAAAAGAAGAACTTCTTCCGAATTTTTTGAAGGATCCCTTTTGGAATGTATGCTATTGAGGCCCAATATACTGGAATGCTTTGGATCACTGCTTTCAGAAGAACCAGTCTGCCTCCTCTTGATAGGAATTTGATTGTCGAGCAGCTTAATCTTTTTTCCATTTTTTTAAACAGCCAGAGCCAGTCTTTAAAAGAATAGGAATTTGGCTTTAAGAAGAATCCTATATATTTAAACCCTTCAGATAAGGTACATAAGGAATAAGGAACTTCGGCTTCTAGTCTACTCTTGACAGCTGTTGGGAGAGAGTTTTATGATATAACATACTTTTCCACATTTATATGCATCCCTATGGCCTTCGTATACAGATTTAAATTGTTTTTCATTTCATTGAAATTGTCTAAGGAACCTTCCCCTAACAACAAAACATAATCAACAAACAGAATGTGAGATAGTTCATCACTCTCTGTTATTTTGATTGCTTTGAAGGACCCTAATCTTTTAGCTTGAAGAACCAGTCTGCTTAGGGCATCTACTATAATAAGGAAAAGGAAGGGGGATAGAGGACAGCCTTGTCTAAGGCCTTTAGAGGGTATGAAAAATTTAAAGGGGAGCCATTGATGAGAAAAACAAAGGAAGTTGATTGGATGCATCCCATTATCTAGTTTATTGAGTCCACTGCAAAACCTAGCTTGACTAAAAGAAACCTTTGAAAAGTCCAGCTTACCCTATCATAAGCTTTTCAAGGTCTAGATTAAGAATTAATGCCTGTCTTTTGTTCTTATGTATCGAGTGTATAGCCTCCTGAGTTAAAGATACTACATCATGAATGCATGTTGAAGAGGAACCCAAATTGTTCTTGAGAAACAATATTGCTCAGAATTGGTTTTAGCCATTGAGCAATGATTTTGGAGATGATCTTATAGACTACATTGCAACATGAAATTGGTCTAAAATCTTCAGAAGACGAAGTTTTTTGTTTCTTATGAATAAGTGCCAGAAAGGTGGCGTTTAGTGCTCCAAGCACCTTCCCAAAGTTTTGCGATTCCTTTACCACCTTCAAAGGATTAGATTTTAACAATATGAAAAAGCCTTGATAAAATTCGATTGTAAAACCATCCGGGCCCGGGCTTTTACCTTTACGGAAGGAGTAAACTGCCTTTTCAAATTATTCTTCATTTATCTCTTCTGCTAATTCTTTGTTCATATCCTCTGTGACCATAGATGGAAATAAACCAATAGCTTGTAAAATCTCTTGAATAAGACAACCTTCAGGTTCTGAGAAGAGATTTTTGAAAAAATAATTCCCATCTTCTTCCTTTTCTTTGAAGGAACTTATTAGATTACCGTCTTCATCCTTAAAATATTGAATAGTATTTACATTCTTCCTGTGCGATGCAAACCTATAAAAACAATTATGTTACTGACACCTTCCTTTATCCATATTGATCTACTCTTTAGTCTCCAGAGTTGTTATTCTCTTGCTAACAATTCTTCCCTTTGGAGTTCACAACCTTTTATTTCTTTCAAATATGCTTCCGAAAATGTACCAGTGTTATTTTGAGAGTAGATTTCTTTTAACCTTGCCTCTACTTCTTTAAGCTGAGCTTGGTATCTTGCTTTGTAATATTTTCCCAAGATTTTGGACTCTTTTTTAGTTTTTAGGATGTTGTCAGAGAATTGTTTCATAAAGTAAACATAAGAAATTTCTTGTAAAGGGATCCAAGTCTTTTCGACTAATGATTTGTAATCCTCCTCTAGGAGCCACGTAGGATTGAACTTGAAAGGAAGGGGAGGTTGATCACTTGATTTTTCTATGGAAAGTAATATTGGCCTATGATTAGACAAGCCGCCAACTTCAACCCAAGATTTTACAAAGAGTGGTCCATATAAAACATCCTCTGAAACTAGAAACCTGTCCAAGCGTTTGGAGATAGCATGAACACCACCTCTATTATTTCTCCATGTACGTTCTAATTTTATGTGCTAAACATCCACCAACCCAATGATTTCAAAGGTGGACCAGAGAAAATCACTTAAAGTGTCCTTCCTAGCCGAAGATACCCAAACCTCTCTATCCGAGAGGGTCATATTCAGATCTCCTCCCATAACCACATTCCTAGTATCAAGAAGACCGGAGGAGAAAAAAGACTCCCAGAAGGATTTTTTGTTTGAGAAGGGCCCATACACATTCAAAAAGGAGAAGATTTCCCTAGTTTCCACTACTTCCAGTACCGTTTTCAAAATGTTTTCCGATTTTTCAACTTTTCTTTCTTTGTAAATAGTACTCCAAGTTGTTAAAATTCCTCCGGAATGCCCGACCGCGTCTAAGTGAGAAAACGACAAATTGGTTAACCAAGGCTCAATGGCTTCTTTAGCTTTCACTCCTTCAAGCATGGTTTCTTGTAGAAAGATGACGGAGGGCTTTAAAAGTGAGACCAACCTCGTTAGATATTTTTTCTTAGGGGAGCTCCCCAACCCCCTTGCATTGAAAGACAAACACAACATCAATGCACCCCTTCTAGGGCTTTCCCTGATCTAAGGGCCCTTCCTATCGTTGAATGTTTCTTGGATTTCACCTTTAGTTCAGCTTAGGATTTAGCTTTCGAGATAAGAGATTTGCTGCCTAAGATAAATTTTGGATCGAGATCTAAGGCTAGACCACCTTTCAAGGCTAGAGAGTCTCCACCTAAAATAACTTTTCTTGACCTTGTATTGTAGGTTTTGTGTTTCACCTAGGAGGGGGAGTCATTTTCCTTTTCCTTTGAAAGAGCCACGTAGGTTGAGAGGTTACAGGGCTAGAACAAACATCTTTTGTAACAACCAGTTGAAGAGGTAAAGGAGGTATGTCATGGGGAAGGTCCGAAAAAGGGGGTGTGAGATTCTCTGGGACCACCTCTCTTGGGGGAGAACACACAGGGACAGAGGGATCCAAGGGCTCCAAAACATAAGAGGGAATAGTAGGAGGGGCAGATAAAGCAAAAGGGGAAGGCTTAGGAATTGACTTACCCATCTCCAAAAGAGTTGAGTTGTCCACTGGAGAAGTCACTCCTTCACCAACTTCTTTCACGTCCCTGCTGACTGCGATTGTTTTAACTGTTTTTTTCACCCAGACTTTTTTATGTCACACATAGCCCGTGGAAATGTTGGGGAAGTCCTTGAAAACATTATCATCCTGACGACATGCATAGCAGTGAAACAAAATTTTCCAATAATCTAATCGTTGTTTCCAAATACTACCATTCACCTCCAGAAGGATTTCCTTATAACGGCCATCTCCAATATCGAGCTCGATAAGGATTCTTGCACACCTTCTGTCATTTTTTTCTTCCCAATTGTCTTTGAGGGAAATAAACCTTCTAATTTTTATACCTATTTCCTCTAGTATCTCCTTCTGCTAGAACATCATTGGTAGTCCAAGAAGAATAGCCCAGACTCTTTGAAAATTATGAGGTTCTCTCGAAGCTTCGAAATCAACTTGCCACCTCTTTAAAATAATTCCAAACAGACCCCATATCCATGAATTATCCAACAAAAATTGATTGTCTTCAACCGAATTGACTCTAAAAAGGATCCAGCCCCGGGACAGAATGTGAAATTGTGGCAAGACATTTAGAAATGGCTTCCAATTCTGTTCCATCGAAATCGTTAAAGCTTGTTCACCGACTGTTTTCCCACATAAGCGACCAACTAAAGCTTGTATGAGGTAATATGGAACTTCACATAATCCAATATCCTTCCCAATAGATAATGAAACAGTATTTTTTTTAGCATGGGCTCCCTTGTTGTTAGCCGAATGGCTATTATTACCATTAGTGCTCGAGTCATTAGAATTGAAAACAGGAGGGTTTGGGGGAACGTGAGTGTTCAAATCAATCATGGGAGAGGTCAGTTCATGAAGCGAACTGTTTAAAGCCTTGACAGTGTGCTCATGAAGGAAGATGGGAACCCTAGAAGAAGGGGTGTCATAATCAATGTCATCAAGAAACATATTTGAGAGGAGGTGAGATGAAGTACTTTGCACGAATGCCATTAAAAAATGTTCTATATGTCTGTACCTTCGGCTTAACTATATGTCAAAATATACCAGACATCCGTATTGTTGAGGTCAGCGCAAAGAAAAGGTCGGAAAAAAAAAACAAAAAATTGGCCACCTTCGGAAATTACAGAGCAGAAAAATGCATCATTTGAAGATCGAAACTTTCGGACCCCCCCCCCTGAAGACAGAGCCCCCCCCAATTATTATACATACATATATATATATATATAGTTAATGTATGTAATATATTAATATTAATATAAAGAAATTAAAAAAAATAATATAAACAAAACAAATATATTAAAGAGAGGAAAACTAAATAAAAAAAATAGAAAGAGGGAAAATAGAGAATAGGAGGGAAATAAGGAAAAATAAATGAAAATAAGTAAGGTTTCAAATTATAACTCCAATAGATCTGATAGGCACAAACTCTACACATTCTGTCATTCACACAGAATGGCTTATGGATGGCTTCTTCAACAGATTGGACCTTCCTTTAACACCAGGTTGCTCGTGGATGAGGTGGATTTTCCCACGCAGATTGCATTCTATCTTCATAGACCTGTCGCGACTACTTTAGATCTACCACTAGTACAAAATGAGAAATTAGTGACCAAAAAATGACTAAATTCACATATAAACGACTATTTTTTAGTCGGCAACTAATAGTAGCTAATTTCCACTATCTTATAGCTCGACTAACTTAGTCGTATTTATTTTAGTCATTAATAGTTTCCTTATTTAGTCATATATTTGTTCATTGATTTAGTCATTAATTGTGGCAATTAACGACTAAATCAATGACCAAATATACAACTAAATAAGGAAACTATTAATGACTAAAATAAATACGACTAAGTTAGTAGAGCTATAAGATACTGGAAATTAGATACTAATAGTTGTTTATATGTGAATTTTAGTCATTGTTTTAGTCACAAATTTATCATTTGTTGTAGTCATTTATCTCTATTTAGTAGTTTCATATTCATTGTATAAATGACTAATTTAGTAGTTTTATATTATTTTATTTTATTTCCTTATTAATCAATATAAATGACTAATTTAGTCATTTATTCTTTTTATTTGTGTTCATTATAATATTCATGCTAATCAAATCTGAATATACATGTGAATCATACAAAATCACATTAGTTAATTACAACACTAATTAATATCAAGTACATGCATATATAATTTCAACCATGTAAATTTTATTATGTGAAAAATGTCACCTATTACAATATATTGAATTTCCAACCGAATATCCATGACAAAAACCGTCTCCATACTTTACATGAAAATCATCTACATCGATGAATTTTCAAAATATTACAATGGTCAGTAAGTGAAACATTGACAATGCCCATAGAAATCCAATAATTTTGTTATTGTCATTTAACCAACACCCTGCTACACTCTCGCACATCTTTCTACCCAACATGTGTCCTATGTTTTCCTTGAATTCCTTGCATATTCCTTATATGTAGAATCCATCTTCTCACTCTATGATTTGAGACTTGATATTTTTCATCCTCTGAAAATTCGACACTGCAAAGGTGAAGAGACAAGGTATTAGTTAATATTGAATTAAAGAATGCTACAAAACACCTATGAACTTAAAAGGTGATACTGGCTAGTTTATTGATATTGGCTAAGCGCATCTGCAGAGACTACAGATGCTTGGATATCTTGTGTAGACTTGATGCTATTTAAATTGTAGGTACTTAGACTCTCTACATACGGATAATAGAATATTTTGATTTTAAACTGTCCCACTCACTGATTTGGTCATTTATATATTTTTTTTCTTTATCATCCAGTGTCAAAATTGTTTACTCTCACTAAAAATCATAAAAAATACATTCTTAGTCATTAGGAATATTTTATACTCTGCAATAGATCGAAGCAGATCGCGATGCCACACAGAAACAAAAGAAACTACAATTATCTTTTAAATACCAGCCATAAATGAAGTAATACTGATTGTTATTTATCTTGTACTTGTTGTTCATATTAATAGGTCGTATCTTGTACTTCTTGTTCATATTAATAGAAATACTCATTTTATCATCCAATTATATTGTGAAGGATCATTTATTATCATTGGGTACATTTGCTTATATATATATATATATATATCATGGATTATGCTATTGTATATGCTGACCTCTTTTATATATCATATGCACTTCTTTGCGTTTATTGTCGAGACTAAGCTGCAGGTTCAAGTGTTGTGATTCGGAAGTTCAAAAGGAATTCTTCATCAAACGTCTGGATTGAGGTAGGTCCTTTCTGTTGTTTATCTATCTTTACATTTATATAACACATGTTGGAAAGTGAGTTGTTTTCTTGAGTTCATTTGTTTGTTGTGGTCTACCCCAAGCCATAGGAATTTTTTATCTGTAACATAGAGTATGAATAAATCACACACGGAAGGACGACGATAGTGTCGACTTCCTATGGAATCCACGCAAGAGTTCAAAATCCCTTAGCTGCTTACTCTAGGATGCATGAAGTCGTGTGAAGTGGACCATGACAGAATTGGTCACGTACGAAGTTGGAGGTCGCGCAATAAGAATGGATTTACTCCTCAGCGCCATTAGTCTCAAATAGAGTGTAGAAGGAGGATTGAAGGTAACAAATCCTAAATCCCTACATGAAGTTCCCGCAAATCAGATGCAATGAAGAAGTATTGACGAAAGGACCCGACGATGTGGTACCTTGTCGATAAACGGAAGTAATGGACGAATGGACCCAACAATGTGGTACCATGGACCCGACAATATGGTACTAGACCCAAGACGGAAATACTTGATGAATATTATGCATTGAGCATGTAAAATTGCATTTAGGATATTTTACACATGAAATGATTATTATTAATTAAAATAATGGAGAATATTGTTTTAGGAACAAATAGTATACTAAACATCAGCATATATCCAACTCCACTTGCACCCACAAAAACAGAAACTAGATTGAAGCATCAGGGTGGAAAAACTTGAGTAAATATAGGAATGTAGGTGCACTCTCTTAGGAATTGGACAAATGGCTGGGTGAGCTAATTATATTTAAACAATTAAATTATTAGGCATTTTTGCATGAAGCGACATGTGTCACAAGGAATTTTCCTATTTAAGGAAGGCATGAGGAAGGGGAAAGGGACCCTATGGCTGGATAGTTATCATAATGAGTGTAAGTCATTTATTTGATTATATTGTGAGTTTGGAAAGAGATCTTGGTGGTGGGGAAGCCCACTTCTAGATCTCTAGTTTTTGTGTGTGAGCTCTACAGTCCCATTGCTCGTGGGTTCGAGAAGAAGAAGAGTATTCCCGGAACTGGCAGGGTGGTCAACCGAGTGGTCAGTTGGACATTGGCATTCAAACATTGGATTGCAGCAAAAATGACTCCTCCTCCAACAGTAGATTTGACCTACAGTACAAGTTCTATGTTTATGTGTTTACTTGTACATTTTTGAATTTATTGATGTTTACTATTGATCATGCAACTTAATGATTATTTTATGTTTTTAAGCATTGGAAAATTGTTCTGAGTAGGACCCAGAAAAGGGGTCCCTACACTCTATCATGGAAATTGCCACATGCGTCTCTTGTTTAAATTTATATCCAAAATTTGTGTTTAACTTGTTAATTCTATTATTTTAAACTTTTGAAAACAATATTTTCAATCTCTTATATGGAAAAAACATAATGTATCTATTTTTAAAAAATAAATTGATGAATCATAAATATTTATTTGTGTAATATAACAAGTTATCTATGCACAAGTACAAGATAAATAAGATGGGAGAGCAAAGTCTCCCTAAAATTGCTTTAAAATCAAGACCACCTACAAAATACCACCATTGGGGATTGACTAAAATGCCACTTTGCAAAATATCAATAACATTAAAAATCGTATTACACCTAATTTTAAAGAGAAAATGTGGGGTGAGAAAGTTTTAAAGTTTAAAAGGAATTTAAGCTACTATAAGGAGATCATTAACCCTAGTCTAGGAGATAAAAAGTATCTCTCTATTTTAACTAGCTCAAAGAAGAAAACTAATACATCCAAAATAAGAACAAACTCTCATGAGCTTAGTAGTGAAACAGGGAATTGGGAAATTCCTAAAACACTGTGGGAGGAAAGGATTTGCCATCTTTGTGAAACTAATGTTGATGTATTTGTAACTTCGGAATGTATTCCATATATGTTTATTGTATTCCTATAGAGATGTTATTATTCCTCTATACGGAAGTGTCGTCATTTATATTGTAAGTGTCATAACTTATACTTGATGGGTTATTAGACCACCTTGATGGGGTTGGCCCTGTACAAGTCATGTGGGTTAAAGGGTTATTAGACCACCCTTTTTGGGGGTCGGCCCACTCAGCATTATGTTATGTGGTTAAGTTGAGGCCAACCTAGTAAAGGTTATTATGCAAGTCAAGCAAGTATAAATAGAGTGAGAGGCACTCTATTTGATCATTCACTTTCTCACTCATACACTCATTGGAGAGTGGCACACTAGTGGAGGAGGAGAAGCTACTGCTAGGAGACTATCTTTTATGCTTGGGTTTTGTATCATTGCTCTATCTATCTCTGAGGAATTTATTAGGGTTTTTCACCTTTATGGTTTTCCCCAAGGAAACTCTGTGTCTCTTATGTGATTGCTATTGTGTCTGTGATTGATATGTTGTAGATATGTTGTACATGTTATTCTCTCAGTAAAGATCTTAGAGTATGTTGAATTAATGCTCAAAAGTTTGCATGGTATCAAAGCTAACCTGAGAAGAAGACACTGTGTAGTTGTGGAAGATAGGGCTTCTTGTTTATTTGGTTTCTCTCTACAGATCTTGAAAGGCAGTAGGTTATTTTGACTCTCCTCAGCAAGGCACATCTTTCTGTCCAATCAGAATTCAATTCTGGGCACTTTCATTTTTGGCCCTAAACATTAGGGTTTCCACAAAAATGGGAATTTATGAAATTTGAGACCATGGCTGGATGCTCCTCAAACAAATTGAAGTTTAAAGCTTTGGATCGAACTTTTTGGTTGGGTGAAGCTCCAGGAAAATCAAACCCTAGTTTGGGGTCCTGTCTAGTGATGTCGAAAATTAGGGTTCTACAAAAGTTGGAATTTCTGAAATCTGAGACCATGGTTAGAAGCTCCTCAGAAAAATCGAAGTTTAGAGATTTGGATCGAACTTTTTGGTTGGGTGAAGCTTCGGTAAAATCAAACCCTAATTCAGGGTCCTCCCTAGTGAATCCAGAAGTTTGAAAAGCAAATTTGAGGGGTGAAAATTTGCAGTTTTCAAATTTGGAGTATACCGGCTTGATCAGCTCATCAAGACACATATTTCTATCCTTTCATAAGTTTGAAATTCAAAGTTTGAATTTTTAGGGTTTCTCTGACAAATCCTAATCCAGCTCCAGATCCAGATTTCTGCAAATCAAGTGGTAAGACCTAAATCTTTTTTATTTCCATTTGAAGTACTCTTTAAAGATGTATCATGACACCAAGCTTGAGGATAAGCTTGAAGGGGCTGATAACTTCCAAGCATGGAAGTGTAGGATTGGGTTAATTCTAGAAGAGAGTGAATTGGACACCTTCATAAGTGAAGAGGTTCTAGTCCTAGAGGGAGAAGAGGCTAAGGTATTGCACAAGAAGAACTTGGTCAAGGCTAAGATAATCATTGTTGATTCTATAAAAGACCATCTCATACCCCATGTGTCTTCCCTAAACACACCTAAGGAGATGTTTGACTCCTTGACTAAGTTGTTTGAAGAAAAGAACATAAATCGGAAGATGACTCTGCGGAACCAATTTAAAGGGGTAAAGCTTCAGAATGGAGAGACCATTTAATCCTACTTTTCTAAATATCTCTCAAATCAAGGAACAACTTGAAGTTGTGGATAAAGTGGTGGAGAATGGAGAAATTATCATGACCACTTTGAATGGCCTACCTAGGTCATGGGACTCCTTCATCCAAGGAATTTGTGCAAGAAAGAAATTGATCTCTTTCAGTAGACTATGGGAGGAATGCTCACAAGAAGAAACTAGGCTTGTGGCCCTAGAAGAAAGATGAAGGTCAAGCTCTTACAGCACATACCAAGAAGATGACACTTTTCCTCAGATTGTCCTAAGAACAAAAGGAACAACAAAAACAACTACTACAAGCAATCTGACAGGTATGATTTACAGGTATGTTTTGAAATATGTTCATTATTAAGTTTATAATATGATTGTCTTCACGAGTTTAGTAACAATCTTGTTTAATTTTAGACTTATCTTATCACCCTAGTAAAATTATGAATACATGATAGAAGACATTCATTGATTAGGGTTATGACACTTATGATTGTATTATGATTGTAGTAATGCACTGTGGTGTTGTATGAGGAGAATGTTATCTGCTAACATGAAGGTACAAATCAAATTCCAAGATCAAGACCATTATGACATCAAGACAAAGACTCATCCATAGTCATGGATCACATAGAGGTATCTATAATTTGGTTCTACAATGGTTAACTTATGAGTTATGCAGGTCATTGAAGAGAACAAGAAAACATTACTAGATATAACTAGCAAATATGATTACCAGGTATGTTTTTCCTATATCAAGTTAGAATCCTACCCTATGTAAGGATCTTACACTTTTGTATGATTGATAATTATTATTCTTGAAGTTATAAGTTTGAGTAATCTAGGGTTTATGCATATTATGTTCCTTACTTTGATTAATGATACGACTAACCAGAAAAGTCCTATATAAACCTTGAATACTAATGCTTATGATCTGTTTTTGAAATGATCATGACTATACATGTTTAAGATTATTGTGTTTTGATAGTATTGAGATTATACTAATGAATGTATGATTATGTATGAGATCTTGAGGATAATGCAATGATGATACTAGTAAGTATGCATAGTGATCGAGGATGGATATAAGTTCAAGGATAGGTAATTCAGGAAGCAAAGATCAAGAGGGAGCACACTCCAGTAGTTCCTACAAGGAAACAAAGATTGAGAGGGAGTCCACCCAACAAACAAACAAAGATAAGTATTTGAATTGTCATTTCTTGTATATTTGATTGTTTAAATAATATTGTTCAAAGATGTATATACTTATGTTCCTAGACTTAGGTTGTGTATTATGCATATTAGAATAATTGCATTAATGAACAGTATACTACTAATATGCATATGATGGGTAAGTGGCCTACAGCACTGTACAACATTCCATTGCTACTTATCTATAATGAAACCTCTTTGCTGATATGTTGGGAGTTGTGCACACTCTTAACAATGTTCTAGTAGAGATTGGAAGGCATCTAGAAAGTTACGGGATATGAATAAATGTTGTATTGAAGCATGAGTGTATGACATATGTCTTTATATGTAAGAATTTGTTCTGAAAACTATGAGATGTTTCTAATCATGCAATTTAACTTGCTTTGTAGGAAAGATCATATACCATCACCTACAAAAGAAGGACTACAACATTTGTTCCAGCAACAAAGTTCAAACTATCTATTGAAGAATCTGAAGTTCCTAGGATACAGGATACAGTAAAAGGACGCCATGGTTGAGAAGTACCAATCGATCATGTTTGGGATGTGGTCCCAAGACCTGAAGGGAAGTTTGTTGTGGCTTCCAAATGGATCTATAAGATCAAGCATGCTGCAGATGGTAGCATGGAGAAATACAAAGCGAGGTTTATAGCTCGTGGCTTCTCCCAGAAAGAAGGATTGATTATGAAGAGACTTTTGCACCTGTAGTCAGGTACACTTCCATCAGATCAGTACTTGCTTTGGCTGCAGTGATGAAATGGAAGATACACCAGATGGATGTCAAGACAGCTTTCTTGAATGGTGTAGTTGAGGAGGAAGTGTATGTGGAGCAGCCACTTGGTTTTGAGACACATGATAGGGAGTCATATGTGTGCAGGTTGAAGAAAGCCTTGTATGGCTTAAAGCAAGCTCCTAGGACTTGGTATGGTAGGATGGACAGTTTTCTATCCAATTTGGGCTTTACTAAGAGTAAAGCAGATTCCAACCTTTACTACAAGGTTGAGGAAGGAAATCCTATGATACTACTTCTATATGTGGATGACCTGTTTGTTACAGGTGAGGATGGATTGATTGCCGATACCAAGAGGAAGCTTGCTGCCGAGTTCGATATGAAGGACTTGGCGATGATGCACTATTTTCTAGGCATGGAGGTGTGGCAGAGTGCAGATGGGATCTTCCTTGGACAAGGGAAGTATGCAGTAGAGATCCTGAAGAGGTTTGGGATGATGGACTGCAAGGCCATGGCCACACCTATGGCATAGAACCTGAAGCTTCTATGTGATGCTTCATCTGATTCGGTTGATGTCACAATGTATCATCAGATGATTGGGTCCTTGATATACCTAACGAACACGAGACCATATATTTTCTTTGTGGTGAACACATTGAGCCAGTTCCTAACGGATCCGAGAGGTGTTCACTTGGTTGCTGTAAAGCATATTCTGAGGTACCTAAAGGGTACGGTTGATTATGGGCTCAAGTATGATGCGAATCAAAAGTTTAACCTATAGGGTTATGTTGATTTGGACTGGACGGACAGTGCTGCAGATAAGAAGAGCACTTCTGGGTGCTACTTCAGTATGGGATCAGGTGTGATCTCTTGGTTTAGCAGGAAGCAGTCCTGCATAGCACTGAGTACAGCCGAAGCAGAGTATGTTGCAGCTTGCTCGGCTAGTTGTGAGGCAGTATGGCTGAGGAAGCTACCGTCTAAGCTATTTGATCTCCCGTTGGATGCTACTGGTATATTTTGTGACAACTAGAGTTGTGTGAAGATGTCTGAGAACCCGGTGTTTCATGACAAGTCGAAGCACATTGAGATCAAATATCACTATATCAGGGATATGGTGCAGAGAGGAGCAGTGAAGATCCTGTATGTTGCGACAGATGAGCAGGTTGCAGACGTGTTGACGAAACCACTATCCATATTGAAGTTTGAGTACTTCAGAGAGAGGCTTGGTGTTCTTCAGATTGAGGATACTTCAAGGAAGAAGTGATGGGACACATTTGCAGGAGCCATTCCAAGCATGGTGAGAGGAGGATCCTTCCCATGGATGTGGATATAAGCGCTATGCATTGAGCATCAGGATGATGCTCCAGTTACTACTCTGTATGCATCATGTTGGATGTTGGATATGATCAGTTGGATCATGTATATGTATATGCATCAAGTTGGATGCTGGATATGATCATTTGGATCATGTATTTGTATATGTATCAGGTGGATACATTGTATGATTAGGTAGATCATGTATGATCATATGTATCAGGTGGATACATTGTATGATCAGGTAAATCATGTATGATGATATGCATCAGGTAGATACTTGGTATGCATCAGGTGGATGCACTGTATGATCAGGGTGATCATGGATGATGAGCTTCAGGATGTTGCTCTAGATGATATGTATCAGGATGATCATGTGATGATTTACATCAATATGATGTATGGTGAGTATTAGGTTGATACTCTGTGGCCATGGACAAGTTGTGCAGATGAGCATATAAGTAGACTTGGGAGATCCGATAGGTTAGGATGTGTGCCCGTAATTAGTCCTGGGATTCTCTTTCGAGGAATTTCTCTGGGAGGACATATAAGTAGACCTGGGAGATCTGATAGGTTGGGTTGTGTGCCCATAATAAGTCCTGGGATGCTCTTTTGAGGAATTGTCCTATGGCATATAAGTAGACCTAGGAGATCCGATAGGTTGGGCTGTGTGCCCGTAATAAATCCTGGGATTCTCTTTCGAGGCATTTCCATGACCACATGTAAGTAGACCAACGATATCCGATAGGTTGGGCTATGTGCCCGTAATAAGTCCTGGGATGCTCTTTCGAGGCATTGTGGTGACCACATGTAAGTAGACCTGGTAGATCCGATAGGTTGGGCTGTGTGCTCGTAATAAGTCCTGGGATGCTCTTTCGAGGCATTGTCCTATGGCATATAAGTAGACCTGGGAGATCCGATAGGTTGGGCTATGTGCCCGTAATAAGTCTTGTGATTCTCTTTCGAGGAATTGCCATGACCACATGTAAGTAGACCTGGGAGATACGATAGGTTGGGCTGTGTGCCCTTAATAAGTCTTGGGATTCTCTTTCAAGGCATTGTGGTGACCACATGTAAGTAGACCTGGGAGATCCGATAGGTTGGGTTGTGTGCCCGTATTAAGTCCTGGGATTCTCTTTCGAGGCATTGTGGTGGGGGTCACATATAAGTAGACCTGGGAGATCTTGCCGATCATGCTTTGGCACATAAATGGTCCTGGGATACTCTTTCAAGGCATTGTGACGCACATAATAAGTCCTGAGAATTCCACAGTATGGCCAGTGATGATGAAGACCTGCAGGTGGTGGGCCTACATCCATCATGAAAAAGGGATGGATCTGTAGAACTTCCTATGACGAGTAGATTAGAGATTGATTGAGATAGCAGCAACAGCGACGATGACGATGATTTGGTGATGATGATCCAGAGAAGAAGACTTGTGCTAGCAGATCTGTGTCGAGAAATACCTTCCTAGTTAAGAGGGAGTGTTGATGTATTTGTAACTTCGAAATGTATTTCATATATGTATATTGTATTCCTATAGAGATGTTATTATTCCTCTATATGGAAGTGTCGTCATTTATATTGTAAGTGTCATAACTTATACTTGATGAGTTATTAGACCACCTTGATGGGGTCAGCCCTGTACAAGTCATGTGGGTTAAAGGGTTATTAGAACACCCTTTTTGGGGGTTAGCCCAGTCAGCATTATGTTATGTGGTTAAGTTGAGGCCGACCTAGTAAAGGTTATTAGGAAATTCAATTCAAGTATAAAT
Organism: Larix kaempferi; assembly: GCA_027924585.1. Taxonomy (NCBI): domain Eukaryota; kingdom Viridiplantae; phylum Streptophyta; class Pinopsida; order Pinales; family Pinaceae; genus Larix; species Larix kaempferi. The sequence continues at coordinate 4,094,691 of BSBM01000091.1, forward strand.
AGAGTGTGGGAGGAACTCTATTTGATCATTCACTTTCTCACTCATAAACGCATTGGAGAGTGGCGCACTAGTGGAGGAGGAGAAGCTGCTGCTAGGAGACTATCTCTTATGTTTGGGTTTTGTATCATTGCTCTATCTATCTCTGAGGAAGTTATTGGGGTTTTTCACCTTTATGGTTTTCCCCAAGAAAACTCCGTGTCTCTTGTGTGATTGCTATTGTGTCTATGATTGATATGTTGTAGATATGTTGTACATGTTATTCTCTAAGTAAAGATCATAGAGTATGTTAAATTAATGCTCAAAAATTAACAACTAAGAGTGTTGAGGATGAAAGTCACTTTCTCTTAGAGTGCTCTAAGTACACCCACATTATTTCATAGTTTCACCATCTTTATTACAATACTAAACTTCCTAACCTTCTAACTTGTCAAAATACATAAAAAAAATTCGAGGAAGGAATATCTCTTTTTTAAAACAAAATAAATTCACCAATTAATTATATATAATTTTTTTAAATATAAACATTTTACTTTAGAGTAAACTATCTACCCTAAACCATTTATAATATAAATTTAAAAATCAAATACCTAAAAAAATTAATTGCACCATAATACCTAAATGCATATATTTCATAGAATAAATTCTAACTATAAAAAGTGCATATATTTCATAAAATAAGTTATAACTATAAAAAGTGAATACAAAAAATATTAACTACACAATAATGTTGGATAAGGTGACAACCAATTCCCACAGATTTTGTATTATGGCATCTTATAGATCCTATTATTTTTCCTTCGATTGAGATAAGGAAACCCAAGTTAGAATCTATAATTAATTGGTAAGTTTTTCATAACTATGTAAGAAGTGTGTTATAAATCCATGTAAGCCCATAGAGGCAAATATCATTCTTTGAGTGTATGTGAGGAATGATTGTAATCCTGTAGGATGATGTAATCTCCATCTTTGAGCAATAAGAATACCGATACTATTTTCTCTGTGAATGTTTCCCTTTTGAGGGTTTTACAACGTAAAATATTTGTGTACAATTGTGTGATTGCCATTTTCTTGATTCTATCTATTATTTATCTATGTTATATTTAGCTTCCACTATCAACAAGTGGTAGCAAAGCCAAGTATTGGAGATCATAGCTCGGTTGGAGAAGCCTAAGTTTTCCATTGGAGCTACGAAGAGAAGGACAAACACCTCCTAAAATGACATCTTGCCTAGTTCGGAGTGAATATTCTTGCAGAGTGTAGAGAAAAAAATAAAAAATTTCACACCCCTTGTCTCTTGAAGGGAGCGACAATATATGGGAATACTTACAAAATATAATTTTGGTGAACCCGACTGTTGACAGTATAAATTAAAGTTCGTATGAGGTATGAATTTTATTGTTTAAAGATTCAATGTTGTGGTGGATCGTGAATGAACGTGGCATACATATATATATTTTATATATATGGTGGATATGAGCTTTAAAGGTGCAATGTGTTATTTTATATATAAGGTGGATGTGTTATAAGGTGGGAGTTATAAGGTATATTATATATATATATAGATAACATTTTGCTAATTTTTTATCATATTTGCAATTATATCCTGAATAGTTGATTCACTATTTTTAAAGAGTCTAGTTTATAAATTTTTTGACCTGGTTATTTGATACAATGGAAAAGGTGCAAAATTTGAGATGGATAAATTCAACGGAAAGATTAATTTTGAGTTATGGAAACTTAAAATTAGAGATTTGCTTGTGCAACAAGGGCTACAGAAATATTTGGTGGGAAAATCAAAGGAGACTGAAGATATGCTAGACAAGGATTGGGACAGTTTTGACTCAAGGTCCCTCAGTACCATTCACCTATTTCTAGCAGATAAAGTTCTATTTAATATTGTTGGAGAAGATTCAACAACTGGTTTATGGAATAAATTGGAAAGACTGTATATAACAAGGTCCTTGATGAACAGGATATTTCTGAAGAGAAATTTGTATGCCCTGTGAATGGAGGAAGGTAAGGAAATTCTTGATCGTTTAAATACTTTTAATGATCTAATTTTTCAATTAGCCAGCTTGGATGTAAAAATCGATGATGAAGACAAGGATGTTACCCTCCTATGTACTATTCCTGATTCTTGGGACAATATTATCACTTCTATGTGGTTTAGTAATACATAATACTTTGATTATTATACTATTGTTGGATCCCTTTTATGTGTAGAGGTGTGGAGGAAAACCGCAACAGAAACCTCACCTTCTGTAGCAGTGGCGACTAGAGGTCAATTTAGAGAATGAGAGAATAATTCAAGAAATGCATCCAGATCTAAATCAAGAGTTAAGAAGGATAAGCTAAAGTGATGGTATTGTAATAAATTAGGCCATCTAAGGAAGGATTAATGTCCAAGAGATAGGAATCCAAAGAGGATTCATCCAAAGATAACTCCAAGAAGGAAGAAAATGTAGCTAAAACAAGTCTAGTTATGGTTGAAGAGGTATTGTTTGTTTCTAATGTTTCACAATATCAATATGATTGGTTGTTAGATTACAGTGCCTCTCACCATATGTGTAATCACAGAATTTGGTTCTCTACCTAACAACCAATTAATGATAGTGTAGTCTTTATGGGAAATGACTTTTTCTGTAAAATTATTGGGATTGGTAGCATCAATATAAATATGTATGATGAGACTGTGGGAACAGTAACAGAGGTGAGGCATGTTCATGAACTTAGAAAAGAATCTAATATCTATATGAGTTCTAGATGTTGTTAGCTATAAATTTGTAGTTCAATGTGGAGTGATGAAGGTGTCAAGGGGAATTCTACTTGTCATGAAGGCTAAAAGGATGATCAAGAACCTTTATAATCTAAAAGGAAGAACTAAGATAAGTCAAGCAGTAGTTGCATCAGAAGATGCAAGTGACCCTGCTTGTTTATGGCATCAACATTTGGGTCATATGAGCTGGAAAGGGATGAAGGCACCTTTTGATTTTAAGTTGTTGATCGTAAGTTACTTCCTACCTTAAAATTTCTGAATTTTAATATCTACAAGGACTGTGTGTTTGGAAAACATGATAGGCAGAATTTTAAAACAAGAAGGCATGTTAGTGAAGGTATCCTATTTACATTCATTATGATGTGTGGGAACCAACCCCTACTATTTCATTTGGAGGATCATCATATTTTGTTACATTTATAGTTGATTTCCCTAGAAATGTTTGGATCTATTTATTGAAAAGAAAGGATGAGGTATTTATTGTCTTGAAGCAATTTAGAGCTTTAGTTGAAAAGAGCGCTAACAGGTCAATCAAGTTTTGAGAACAAATAATGGAGGTGAGTTCAAATCTAAGGAGTTTGAAAACTATTACAGGGAAGATGGGATCGAAAGACATAAAATGACAGCCTCTACTCCTCAACAAAATGATTTTGTTGAATGCATGAATATGACTCTTCTAGAGAGAGAAAGGTTCATGCTCAGTAATGCCAAGTTGTTGTAATGACCCTTTTTCAAAATTTTATTAAAATGCCAATTTTTCCACATTTTCCCCAATTTCGACCTTTCACTAATTTTACTGTTTTGACCTCCAAATCAACCCAAATGCTCCCAAATCTTCTGTAAGAGTGTATGAATGGTATTTAGACTTGAATATTAGGTTCAGGGATGTTTTATGGCCCTCCAAATACTGATGCAAACTTGATTTGTATTCTGATCAATATATGTAATTTTGACTAGTAATTTGTGCATCAAATCCCCCTGGGGTAACACTGCAAATGGCCTTCCAAATGCCTCCAAACTCCCACGAATTTATGAACAGAGGTATGTAATGTGTTAAGTATGTGATTAAGGTCTCATATGCACCATTAATTGATTTTTACTACTATTCTAACTCTCTCACATTCAACAGCAAAAACCCCCAATTCGACCCTAAGTTGGGGAAATGGCACTATTTCACCTCTCAATACAAACAAACTGAGTAAAAATGCTTCAAATGCTCAAGTACAGTACATGAAACTTGTATAATATATCCATGGAAGTATATGAATCATAAATATATCATAGAATCATCCATCCATTCGAAATAATCAACCTTATAGTGTCATACATCAAAGCATTGGGGAAATGGACATTGTTTGCTCATTAATCAATAATTTTGCATACATTCAATGGGTATTTCAACCTGAGAGTTTCTGAATATGAAGAACAGAGGATATGAAGCTATTATAATCATAAAAATATCATATGAAGCTCTCCCAATGAGTGCAAGATCTCACCCAAAGCGCAATCCCTTAAGGAGCCCGAATATGCCTTCAAAATTGGAAATGGTGGAGAGAAAGTACTGCACTAAACCAAACCATGAAACTTCCTGTAGTTACTACCTGCAAATAAAACTCCATTAAAGCACCATGAAAGAACTGAGTGGCCTCTCCAAACACCAACTTGGATGGGAATCTTTCACCCTCGAAATTGGCTAAGGCAAGAAACTAGTCATCCACTAGTTCTCTCCTCACAAATGCAATTTTTCTCAAATCATCAAAAGCCATTCTCATAATTGATTTCTACATTTTATAACCAACATTAGCCTTCAATGGGTCGAAATCCTCTCAATAGATTCAATAAATTTCCATTTAGAAAATATTCCTCATTTGCCACTTGTCTCCTAGTTCCAACCTTCCATCTTCTCCCAAATTCGAATTTGAGTCTCTTTAGCTTCCCCCAACTCCATGAGCGCCTTCTTTGAGCCTATTTTTGGGGCTGACATGTCATAATGGTCAGGTGTAAGAAGTCAGATCTGAATTTTGTCATAAATTTCATAGATGCTTCATTATTGTTGTCTTAAAACTAGGGAATCTAGCGCAAGTGTCCACTAGTCTCCAATTTGACTCTTCCTCTCCCATGGAGGTTACTATTCCATTCCATTTCGACCTAAGATGCTAAATGACATGTGTTATGACTTATCAAATCACCCAAGAGTGTTCACATTCCCATGAATTCGAATTGGCAAGAGAGAGCTGCCATGTGTCATTGAAAAATCAAGCTAGTGTGGGTCCCACCACCTCCATATGTCTCCAAAACCACTTGCCACTTAGAATTTATCTTGAATTTATTTATTCACCATATTTATTAAATTCTTGAACCCTTCTAATGTCTAAATATAATTTATTAGCTTCCTTATTACCGTTGTCACGTCCCCATTTTGACTCCCTTGGTAAATGATGTAAATATTGTAATTTAATCATGGTGAGGAGCTAAAGGCCAAGGCCCCACCATTGATTTAGCGTTTATATATCGACAATTAAAAATATATGCCTATGGTTCTTGTGCGAGATGGGCACAATGTATATAAGACATCATGTAAATACGAATTTTAATGAAAAATACCCACAACTAGCTATGCAATGCAACAAAAGAGATGGGGCATGGTTCTACAAGGAATAGGGAGGGAAATTATTCAAACCCTTGAGCCCATGGTATTAATCCATGTGTCAATGGGGAAACCCATAAACCACCAACTACCCATTTTGTCTCATGTACCCAATCATTTAATTTTTTCCAAGAAATTGGTTAAGGCAGTTAATGCCTTGGGAATGAAAGAGTATGGGCAAGCCATTTTCATGCATGGGCAAGCCATCAACTTGGAAAATTGTGTTTTTGCTTGTGGGGCAAGAAACCACCCACGAAATGGTGCCCAAAGCCATGGGGAATGGGCAGTCTTCATTCATTCACGCAGTTGGAGTTAGCTGGGTCCTTTCCATTTACGTTTCTCATCTAAATACTGCATTTTTCCATGCATGGGAGTCGTTTTTGCCTGGTATAACAGTTGGGAGAGGAAGGCCACGAATTGGGGACTAGGAGGGAGGTCGTTTTGCCCCGAATTGACCCTGGACGTTTTACTAAAAACGGATTTGGCTTCCTGGGTTGTTCACCAACTTCCCATTTCATTTTTGTGGGTTCCCACGTTTTTCTGGGTTAGTTGAAACCCCATCTCATGCATCCCACTGTGGAAAAACGTTCTTTCTCATGCCCAACAAGTGGGGTTCTGCTGTTATGTGCATCCTCGTTTTTGGTTTGAACCTGTGAATTGAAGTTTGGAGTAGTAGTGGATAGAAGTGGCTTGATAAACCTAGTGGGGGAGGCAACCTCTCAAGAAGATCAAGAGGGCTTTGGTTACTCTTCTATGCATACCCTGAGAGCACTAGATAGGGAAGGTATGGCTTGAGGGACTGTACAACAGTGAAAAGAATACTTCCTTGTGCTGGGTGTGTAGGTATTGTGGGTGCCAAGCTAGATAGATCTTGCAAGGTTATCCCTAGCTCTGTGCTGGAGCTCACTAGCTTAGCAACTCTTCCTTTCCATCTCCTAGCAACCTAATAAACCCAATTGCAGATTGGCTTGGCTCATCTTGGTGTATGCTTGGCTATGTGTGAGTCTGTTGTTCCCTGGTTCCTTGTAGAGATCATGCCCAGCTCGGGGGTGGCAGTGGTGCTGAGAGATTGAGGAGCACGCTGGCCTACGGTTGGGTGGAACGTTGCAGTGGCATAGCCAGTTGCGTGGGACTACTTTTGTATAAGATAAGTATTCTCTTGTGTTAAATTGCAATTACTTATTTGATGAACATCTTAAATGTATGATGGATGTGAAATTCTTAATATTCCGCTGTGATTTTCTCAAAACCATACAGTTCCATCTATCTCTGTTATATTATGTTCATGCTTATGATTAAATGTTTCATAGGGCTAGACGCCCAGTTTAATATCACATCTGTTATGCATTTGTGTATGTATATATTCTTATTCATTTGAATTTGAATGCTTGTTTAATGAATGGATATGGGGCCTAGATGCCCGATTTAACCTCATGATCCTCTCCATCTAGCTGGTAGGATGGGAGGGGACGTGACAACCATCTCACATGTGCCCATCCAACCTAGGAAACTAGTAGGATTGATGGGATTGTCTTACTATGCACTTATTTGAATGGGGACATTACAGTCCTCCCCACCCAAGATTGCTTGTCCTCAAGCAATTTCAGATTTGGATGCTGCAAAATATTCTCATATTCCCATGTGGCATCCTCATTTGGTAAGTCCTTCCATTGCACTAAATATTTTTTGATGATTCTACTCCTCAACCTTCTTTCTTGTGTCTTCAAAATATTTTCTGAAACAAGTGTGAGTTGACCTTCATCATCCAAAGGAGGAAGTACTTCTAAAGTGATGATTTGCTGACCAAGAGCTTTCTTGAGATAAGAAACATGAAATACATTGTGGATTTTACTCCCTTCCGGAAGTTTTAGTTTATATGCTACTTCTCCAACCTTCTGCACTACCTTGTATGGCCCATAGTACCTTGGTTTTAATTTTTTTGCTCCATTCTTTTTTAGAGATGTTTGTTTATAAGGTTGCAACCTTAAATATACTAAATCATTGACTTGAAAGGTTCTTTCTTCTCTATGCCTATCAGCATATTGTTTTTGTTGATTTTGAGCAACCTGCAAATTGTCTTTCAAGAGCTTTAAAATTTCTTGGCTCTCTTCCACCCAATCTTTAGCCCTTGGGGCTCTACTATCACCAAATATAAGTTCAGAAAATGTAAGTGCATCATAACCATATAATGCTTTGAAAGGAGACATTCCTATTGACATATGATAAGTGGTGTTGTAGCAAAACTCACCCAAGTGTAGCCATTTTGCCCATGCTTTTTGCTTCTCTCCCACATAGTTTCTTAGATATCCTTCCAACCATTGGTTTACCCTCTCTGTTTGTCCATCAGTTTGTGGATGATAGCTGGTACTTGGATTCAATTGAGTTCCTACCAATCTAAAAAGTTCTTGCCAAAAAGCATCCATGAATCTACTATCTCTATCACTGACAATGCTCTTGGGGAGCCCATGCAATCTGAAGATTTCTTTGAAAAAAATATCAGCCACTTGTGCAGCACTAAAAGATGATGTAATAGCAAATAAATGAGCAAATTTTTTCAACCTATCAACTACCACATAGATGCAATCCTTACCCAAGGATTTAGGCAATCCGGTGATGAAATCCATGGAAATACTATCCCATTTTTGCTCCGGAATGGGCAATGGTTGTAATAGGCCGGCTGGACATGTAAGTTCTAATTTTTTTTTTTGACATGCTTTACATTCATTCACATACTTATGAACATATTCCTTTAGCCCCTTCCAAAACAATATTTGCCTCAACTGTCTATAAGTTTTGAAGATCCCCGGATGGCCCGCCAGTGGGGAATCATGTGCTTCTTGCAAAATTCGGTACTTGAGCTTGGAGTTATGAACTAAATAATTTTTTCCCTTATAATATATTATCCCATTCAAAATCCTATAATTATCATCCCCTTTGATTCCATCCAACACATCACAAGCAAATTTCTCTTTGGCATATTCAACTAGTAACATGTTTTTCCAATCCTTAGCAATATCCATGAGAGAAAAAGAAGGCCTTCTTGACAAAGCATCTACTACTATATTATTCTTTCCTTTGACATATTTAATATCAAAATCATAATATTGAATCTTGCTTACCCACTTTTGTTTCCTTTCATTTAGATCTTTTTGGGTGAGAAAGTGTCTTAGACTATTGTGGTCAATTTTCACCACAAACTTGCTGCCCACCAAGTATTGTCTGAATTTGGCCAATGCATGCATAATGGACAGTATTTCTTTATCATAGATGGAGTAAAGTTTTTCATGAGGCTGCAACTTTCTTCTCTCAAAGGCTATGGGGTGTTGGCCTTACATTAGGACAGCCCCTATTCCTCCACTTGAAGCATCACATTCCACAACAAAAGGTTTAGTAAAATCAGGAAGTGCAAGTATGGGACAACTACTCATTACCTCTTTCATTTTTTGGAAGGCATTTTCAGCCTCTTCATCCCACTTGAAAGCATCATTCTTAGTCAAATCAGTGAGTGGAGAAGTCAACTTGGAGAACCCTTTCACAAATTTTTTGTAGTAGGTGCATATGCCAATAAAGCCTCTCAATTCGGTAATATTTTTTGGTGATGGCCATTCCAAGATAGCCCTGATTTTTTCCATGTGTACCTTCACTCCTTCTTTCCCAATAATGTGCCCAAGATACAGTAGTTCTTTCATCCCAAACTCACATTTTTATAACTTAGCAAATAAGGACTCTTCTTGCAAGATTTTCAACACAATCTCTAACTGTTGCAAATGCTCTTCCCATGTTTTACTGTAAATGAGAATATCATCAAAGAAAACCAAAACAAACCTTCTTAGTTTCTTGCAAAATATCCTATTCATACATGCTTGAAAGGTGGCTGGAGCATTAGTTAACCCAAAAGGCATGACAAGAAATTCAAAGTGGCCAAAATGACATCGAAAAGCGGTCTTTTGCATATCTTCATCTTTCATTCGAATTTGGTGATACGCTGATCTAAGGTCAATTTTTGAGAAGTATTTGGCCCCATGTAGCTCATCCATGAGCTCATCAATCCTAGGAATAGGATACCTATTCTTGATAGTCTTTTTGTTCAAGGCTCTAAAATCTATGCACATTCTCAATGTTCCATCTTTTTTCTTCACTAGCACTACTGAAGAAGCATAAGGGCTAGAGCTTGGTCTAATGAGTCCCAACTCTAGGAGTTCTTGGATATCTTTTTCAATCCCATCTGTGAACTTTTTAGGATGTCTATAAGGTGGTATCTGAATGGGTGAAGTACCCTCCTCCAAAATAATACTGTGCTCAACCCCCCTATCCATTGGCCTACCATATGGAAGGTCTCTAAAAACATTTTCATATTTTTGCAAAAGTCTCTCTATCTCCTTTGGGTGTTTGACAATATTTATAGTTGGCTTGGGAGATGTAATATGACATTCAGCAGCCCATTCTATATCCCCATGCCTCAAATATATATCTCATACTATTGCAAGTTACTACTTGATTTGGATAAGTGGGTTTCCCTCTCACAATTCTTTGTACTCCTTTTGAATCTTGGAATTTCATTTCGGGAATTTGATAATTTACTGTATGCTCTCCTATTGAATACAGCCATTGCACTCCCAAAACCACATTAGTATCAGCAACATCAACCACATAAAAAATATCAACAAAAGTATAGTTACCTACGGTGACTTGCAGCTTTGAAACCCATGTTTTGCATTACATTGTGTTGTGACCGGGAATGACAACTGTGAAGCCATCAAATGGTTCAATAGGTATCTTTATTTTCTCTACCATCTCTACATCAATGAAGTTATGAGTGGCTCCTCCATCTACCAAAACTAAAGTTCTTTGTCCTTGTACCACACCTTTGCATCGGATAGTATGATAGCGAGGTACTGCTGAAAGCACTGCCATTCTTGCTTTGTCTAGTGAAGGTTGATTTTCTTCTTGTCTTTCCTCTTCTACTGCTGTCTCATATGCCTCTTCTTGATCTGAAATATGCCCATCTTCATCCATGCCCCCATCATACCCCTCATTATCAGAAAATACTTCTATGTATTGAGCCTTTCCGTTGGTACATTTGTGCCCCGGTGTCCATGGTTGGAAGCATGTGAAGCACAATTTCTTTTTTCTAAGTTCATCCCTGTTTAGTCCCTCATTTTTATTCCTCTCAAATGACTCTCTTTTCCAAGGTTTCTTATCATATCCATCCCTTTTCCAAGGTTTCTTTTAAAATTTGTAGCTAGGCTTAGGAGGAAATCTCGTTCTAGGAAGCACATTTTGGAGATCCCTAGTCAAGCTCATTGCATCTTTTAATGTAGTTGGCTTGTGGGATTTGAACAAAACTCTTAAGGGTTCAGCCAAACCTTCAATGAACAACAATAATAATCTTCCCATAGATACATCAACCACCTTGACTGATAATTTTTTAAAGTCCAACATATATTCGGTAGGGGACCCAGTTTGCTTCAATTGAGCTAGTTCTTTGAAAGGCAATTATGGATCTTTTTGTTCAAATCTTTCTAGTACCCTGTCAACAAATTATCCATATGTTTTAACCTGATTATGACCCAAGGTTTTTAGCCCATGAAACCACCATTCATTGGCATCTCCTTCCAAATGCAAAATGGCCATTTTTAATGCATCCTCTTCCAACATAGGATTCAGCTGAAAATGTACATCCAATTTTTGCACCCAAGTGTTAGCAGAATTTTGAGAAGAACCATCAAAAGTAGGAAGTGAGATTTTTCCAATAGCACTATTCAATTCTTTGTTTTGGAATGGACTCCTATTGTCTCCCTTCCTTTTAATATTTTGCATAGCATCAATGTAGTCACTGAGTGGTACACCTCTTTTACACTCTTCATTCAAATCATTCCAATCATTTACTAGTTTCTTGTAATCCAATTCAAGATTGGGCTCTTCTTTGGGTGTGAGAAATTTAGGTGCAGTATGCCTTTGTGTGCTTTGAAATTCATCAGGTCTATTATGAGGTCCTATACTTGAGAAAATATGCTCATTCCCTTTCATCTTTTCCCCTGAGTGTGAACCACTATTGTCTCCTATCATCCCTTTGCCTGAAAGTTGGCTACCCAACAATTCGAAACCTTTCATCATTTGCTTATTCATATCTAGCATAACCATGGTAATTCCTTCAAAACATGGTTTTAAGGCTTCAATAAATTCCTCCTTATGCCTTAATTTTTCCTCCTCCTCTCTACCCATTGTTTTAGAAAAAAACTCTTTTTCTACTACTATCTCTTATTCAACCAAAACTTCTTCAACTACTGATTCAAAGGGTGGTGGTTTATTTGTTTGGATTATTTTTAATACCATCAGGTGCCAAGACCATGCTCTGATACCACTTGTAATGACCATTTTTCAAAATTTTATTTAAATGTCAATTTTCCACTTTTTCCCCAATTTCGACCTTTGACTAGTTTTACTGTTTTGACCTCCAAATCAACCCAAATGCTCCCAAATCTTCTGTAGGAGTGTATGAATGGTATTTAGACTTGAATATTAGTTTTAGGGATGTTTTATGGCCCTCCAAATACTACTGCAAACTTGATTTGTATTCTGATCAATATATATAATTTTGACTAGTAATCTGTGCATCAAATCTCCCGAAGGTAACACTGTAAATGGCCTTCCAAATGCCTCCAAACTCCCACAAATTAATAAAAAGAGGTATGTAATGTGTTAAGTATGTGATTAAGGTCTCATATGCACCATTAATTGATTTTTACTACTGTTCTAACTCTCTCACATTCAACAGCAAAAACCCCCAATTCGACCCTTGGGGAAATGGCACTATTTCACCTCTCAATACAAACAAACTGAGTAAAAATGCTTCAAATGCTCAAGTACAGCACATGCAACTTGTATAATATATCCATGGCAGTATATGAATCACAAATATATCATAGAATCATCCATCCATTCGAAATAATCAACCTTATAGTGTCATGCATCAAAGCATTGGGGAAATGGACATTGTTTGCTCATTAATAAATAATTTTGCATACATTCAATGGGTATTTTGACCTGAGAGTTTTTGAATATGAAGAACAAAGGATATGAAGCTATTATAATCTGAAAAACATCATATGAAGCTCTCCCAATGAGTGCAAGATCTCACCCAAAGTGCAATCCCTTAAGGAGCCCAAATATGCCTTCAAAATTGGAAATGGTGGAGAGAAAGTGCTGCACTAAACCAAACCATGAAACTTCCTGTAGCTGCTACCTGCAAATAAAACTCCATTAAAGCACCATAAAAGACCTGATTGGCCTCTCCAAACACCAACTTGGATGGGAATCTTTCACCCTCGAAATTGGCTAAGGCAAGAAACTAGTCATTCACTAGTTCTCTCTTCACAAATGCAATTTTTCTCAAATCATCAAAAGTCATTCTCATACTTGATTTCTACATTTTATAACCAAAATTAGCCTTCAATGGGTCGAAATCCTTTCAATAGATTCAATAAATTTCCATTTAGAAAATATTCCTCATTTGCCACTTGTCTCCTAGTTCCAACCTTCCATCTTCTCCCAAATTCGAATTTGAGTGTCTTTAGCTTCCCCCAACTCCATGAGCACCTTCCTTGAGCCTATTTTTGGGGCTGACATGTCATAATGGTCAGGTGTAAGAAGTCAGGTATGAATTTTGTCATAAATTTCGTAGATGCTTCATTATTGTTGTCATAAAACTAGGGAATCTAGCCCAAGTGTCAACTAGTCTCCAATTTGACTCTTCCTCTACCATGGAGGTTACTATTCCATCCCATTTCGACCTAAGATGCTAAATTCCATGTTTTATGACTTACCAACTCACCCAAGAGTGTTCACCTTCCCATGAATTCGAATTGGCAAGAGAGAGCTGCCATGTGTCATTGAAAAATCAAGCTAGTGTGGGTCCCACCACCTCCATATCTCTCCAAAACCACTTGCCACTTAGAATTTATCTTGAATTTATTTATTCACCATATTTATTAAATGCTTGAACCCTTCTAATGTCTAAATATCATTTATTAGCTTCCTTATTACCATCCCACATGTGCCCATCCAACCTAGGAAACTAGTAGGATTGATGGGATTGTCTTACTATGCACTTATTTGAATGGGGACATTACAATTGCAGTAGGTATTGTAGAGGAAGCAGTTCTTATAGCCTGCTATCTAGTAAATTGATCACCATCAGCTACAATAAACTATGAGATTCCAAAAGAGGTATGGATAGGACACCCTATGATTATTTGAATCTTAATATTTTCGGTTGTGATGCTTATGCTCTTATTCCAAAGAATCAACTTTCTAAGTTAGATCCGAAAAAAAAAAAAGTACATCTTTGTTGGATATGGTGATAGAATTAAGGGATATAGATTGTGGGATCCTACTTCCCAAAAGATCATCATTAACAAATATATTGTGTTTAATGAATTATCACTCATGATATAAGATGTGGTAGATGGTGAAATGGAACAGGCTGGAAAAACATACATTCAACAAATTCAGTTGGAGACTTGGTCATTAACAAGAAAAGAGGATCATGAATACATTCATGAAGAAGCTCTTGCAAAAGAAGATGAAGTCACGGAAAATCTTCAGGAAACTGAAGAATTGCCACAACAAACTTTACGAAGGTCTACACGGGTTAGAACTTTTCAAAAGAGATATGAAGATTATGCTTCACATATTGCATTGATTTCTAACGATGAGAAACCTAGTTATTATTAGGAAGCATTGGAGGTATTTGAAAGTGTTGAATCAAAAGTAGCAATAGAATAAGAAATGGATTCCTTGGAAAAGAATAAAACATGGGACCTGGTCAAACTTCCAAAGGATAGGAAAATTGTTTCTTTCAAGTGGGTCTACAAGCTAAAGAAAGGTGTTGAAGATAAGGTTGATAAGTAAAAAGAAAGACTGGTAGGAAAGGGGTATTCTCAGCAGGAAGGTATTGATTTCTATGAAATATTTTCACCAATTGTTAAGTTGGTTTCTATTTAGTTAGTGTTAGCACTAGTTTCTTTACTAGATCTAGAGTTAGAGCAACTAGATGTTAAAACTGCATTTCCACATGCATATTTAGATGAGGACATTTACATGGAATAACCAGAAGGGTGTTGATGTATATGTAACTTCGAAATGTATTTCATCTATGTATTTCACCTATGTACATTGTACTCCTATAGAGATGGTATTATTCCTCTATACGGAAGTGTCGTCATTTGTATTGGCAAGTGTCGCAAGTGTCGTAACTTGCCAATGGGTTATTAGACCACCATGTGTGGGGTCGGCCCTGATTAAGTCGGCCCTGTTGGTTTATTTGGCAAGACAGGGTCTGCATAAATAGAGATCGGTAGATCTCTATTTGATCACTTCATTACTCACTTCTATCTCTCTCGGAAAGTGGTGCACTAGTGAGGAGGAGGATCATCTGCTAGGAAAAGACTATTTCTTGTACTTCAGTTGTACTATTTGCTCTTTCTATCTCTGAGGAAGTTGTGGGGTTTTTCACCTTTATGGTTTTCCTCAGTGAAACTCTATGTGTCCATTATCTTATGTGATTGCTTGATATGCTTAATACATGCTTGATATGATTGATATGATGTACATGTTATTCTCTCAGTAAAGATCCTAGAGGATGTTGAATTAATGCTCAAAAACTAACATGGTACCAGAGCTTCCCTGAGAAGAAGACATTATGTACTGGTGGAAGCTAGGGTTTCTTATTTATTGGATTTCTCATCACAGATTTTGGAAAAGCAGTAAGGTAGATTGACTCTACTCATCAAGGAGAATATTTCTGTCCAATCAGAATTCAATTATGAGCACTTTCAGTTTTGGCCCTAAAAATTAGGGTTTCCACAAAAATAGGAATTTTTGAAGTCTGAAGACATAGCTGGAAGCTCCTTAGAAAAATCAAGGATTAGAGCTTTGGATCAAACTTTTTGGTTGGGTGAAGCTCCGTGAAACTCAAACCCTAATGCAGGGTCATCCCTAGTGAATCTGGAAAGACTAAAAGGCATTTCTGAAGGGTAAAACTTTGTAGTTTTCAAATTTTGAGTATACCAGGATGATTAGATCATCAAGGCGCATCTTTCTATCCTTTCAGAAGTTTGAAATTCAAAGTTTTAATTTTTAGGGTTTTTCTGACAAACCCTAATCCGGGACCAGATCCAGTTTTCAGCAAATCAAGTGGTAATATCTAAATCTTTCCTATTTCCATTTGAAGTACTCTTTAAAGATGTCTCACCACACCAAGCTTGAGGATAATCTTGAAGGGGTTGATAACTTCCAAGCATGGAAGTATAGAAATGGGTTAATCCTGGAAGAAAATGAGTTGGACACTTACATAACTGAAGAGGTCCCTATCCCAGAGGATGAAGAGGCTAAGGCCTTACACAAGAAGAACTTGGTCAAGGAAAAGAGGATTATTGCTAACTCTATCAAGGATCATCTAATCCCACATGTGTCATCTCTAGAGACACGTAAGGAGATGTTTGATTCTCTGACCAAGCTATTTGAAGGGAAGAACATAAATCGGAAGATGACCTTGAGGAATCAATTGAAGAATATCAAGATCCAGAATGCAGAGACTATGCAGTCTTATTTCTCAAGGGTCTCCCAGATAAAAGAACAACTTGAAGCTGTGGGAGAAGATATAGAAAATGGAGAAGTGGTAATGACCACTCTTAATGGCCTTCCTAGGTCATGGGATTCCTTCATCCAAGGAATTTGTGCTAGGAAGAAACTTATTACTTTCAGTAGACTGTGGGAAGAATGCTCACAGGAAGAAGCTCGAATTGTAGCTCGAGAAGAGAAGATGGGGAATGAAAACCAAGCTCTCACAACACACTCCAAAAGTCATGGTGACAAGAAGGCTCACCATCATAGCAAGAAAGAAAGACATCACCATCAGAATCAGAGAGCTAATCCCAAACCTAGAAGGAACATGTCATATGTCCATAGTTATACATGTGATGAGAAGGGACACTATTCTAGAGATTGTCCCAGAAATAAGAAAGATGATTCTCACAAGAAGAAGAACTTCAAAAGAAGAAATCATGCTCACGCTGCAGGAGATGATGAACCTCCCAAGAAGAGGTCTAGAGAAGATAGTGAAGATTCTTCAAGCGATGAAGAATATGTTTTGATTTCTGCTCTCACTGGAACCATTACTCATGGAAGTAATGCTTGGCTTATAGATAGTGGGGCTTCTAAACACATGACAGGATTCAAGGAATCCTTTATGAACCTATCTGAACATGAATCACCCCACAAGGTGAAACTTGGGGATGACTACCAGTATCCAATAAAAGGGAGTGGTGAAGCCTCCTATAAACTAGACTCTGGGAAGTCTATGAAGATGAAAGATGTACTATATGTTCCAGGCCTCAAGAAGAATCTACTCTCCATATCTGCATTGGATGCAAAAGGAATGAGGGTTGCATTTGTAGATGGCCAAGTCCTAATGTGGCCAAAAGGTAAGACTATAGATGATGCAGTTGTGATTGGAGAGAAAGAGGGAGGATTATACAAATTGAAGGGCCAACTAGAACAAGCCATGGTCCATTATTCAGTAGATCCAAGTGAACTTTGGCATAGAAGGCTTGCACACATGCACTATAGGGCATTACCAATTGCAAGCAAAGCTGTGGAAGGTCTTCCTGAAATCCAGACAAAGCATGAAGGTGTTTGCAAAGGATTTGCAAAAGGAAAGAACACAAAGAAGGAAATCACAAGCAAGGAAAAAGGAATTATCCACTCCCATGTATGCAGTCCGATGTCATCTAGTTCTCTGAGTGGCCTTGATAGAAAACCAAACTGACATGAAGATCAAGACCTTTAGATCCGACAATGGTGGAGAATTCACTTCAGAAGACTTCAAAAGGCTATGCAGTAATTCAAGGATTAAGAGGGAGTTGACCACTCCTGACAATCCACAACAGAAAGGAGTAGAAGAAGCTACTTCAAAGTTGGACTCCAGCAGCTCATGAAAGAAAGCAAATATTCAGAGGGAGTCTATCCAACAAACAAACAAAGATAAGTATTTGAATTGTCATTTCTTGTATATTCTGATTGTTTAAATAATGTTGTTCAATGATGTATATACTTATGTTCCTATACTTAGGTTGTGTATTATGCATATTAGAATAATTGAAATAATGAACAAGTATACTACTATTATGCATATGATGGGTAATTGGCCTATGGCACTGTACAACATTCCATTGCTACTTATCTAGAATGAAACCTCTTTGCTAACATGTTGGGAGTTGTGCACACTCTTAACAATGTTTTGGTAGAGATTGGAAGGCATCTAGAAAATTACGGGATATGGATAAATGTTGTATTGAAGCATTGGCTAAATTAATTGAATGACTATATGACATATTTCTTTATGTGTAAGAATTTGTTCTAAAAACTATGAGATGTTTCTAATCATGCAATTTAACTTGTCTTGTAGGAAAGATCGTATACCATCACCTACAAAAGAAAGACTACAACATTTGTTCCAGCAACAAAGCTATATATTGAAGATATTGAAGTTCCCAGGATTCGGGATGAAGTAATGGAAGAATGCCATGATCGAAGAATACCAATCGATCATGAAGAATGATGTTTGGGATGTGGTCCCAAGACCAGATGGGAAGTCTGTGGTGACTTCCAAGTGGATCTATAAGATCAAGCATGCTGCAAATGGTAGCATAGAAAAATATAAAGCAAGGTTTGTAGCTCGTGGATTCTCCCAGAAAGAAGGAATTGATTATGAAGAGACTTTTGCTCCTGTGGCCAGATACACTTCCATTAGATTAGTACTTGCCCTGGATGCAGTGATGAAATGGAAGGTACACCAGATGGATGTCAAGACTTTTTTCTTGAATGGTGTAGTTGAAGAGGAAGTGTATGTGGAGCAGCCACTCAGGCTTGAGACACATGACTAAGAGTCACATGTGTGAAAACTGAAGAAAGTCCTGTATGGTTTGAAACAAGCACCCAGGACTTTGTATGGTAGGATAGATGGATTTCTATCTAGTTTGGGCTTTACTAAGAGTAAAGCAGATTCCAACCTTTACTACAAGGTTGAGGAAGGAAATCCAGTAATACTACTATTTTATGTGGATGACCTATTTCTGACAGGAAAGGATGGATTGATTACCGATACGAAGAGGAAGCTGGCTGCCAAGTTCGAGATGAAGGACTTGGGTATGATGCACTACTTTCTTGGTATGGAGGTGAGGCAGAGTGCAGATGGAATCTTCCTTGGACAAGGGAAGTATGAAGTAGAGATCCTGAAGAGGTTCAGGATGATGGACTGCAAGGCCATGGCCACACCTATGGCATCGAACCTGAAGCTTCTATGTGATGCTTCTTCTGAGCTGGTTGATGCTACAATGTATCGTTAGATGATTGGGTCCTTGATGTACCTTACGAATACGAGACCAGATATCTGCTTTGCGGTGAACACCTTGAGCCAGTACTTGAAAGATCCGAGACATGTTCACCTGATAGCTTCAAAGCATATTTTGAGGTACCTGAAGGGTACAGTTGACTATGGGCTCAAGTATTGGGCGAATCAAAAGTTTAAACTGGAGGTTTATGTTGATTCAGACTGGGCAGGCAGTGCCATTGATCGGAAGAGAACTTCGGGGTGCTACTTCAATATGGGATCCGGTATGATCTCTTGGTTTAGCAGGAAGCAATCCTGTGTGGCACTTAGTACAACCGTAGAGTATGTCACAGCTTGTTCGGCCAGTTGTGAGGCAGTATGGCATAGGAAACTACTGTCTGATTTGTTTGATCTCCAGCTGAGTGCTACTTGAATATATTGTGACAACCAAAGTTGTGTGAATTTGTCGGAGAACCCAGTGTTCCATGACAAGTCGAAGCACATTAAGATCAAGTATCACTATATCAGGTATATGGTGCAGAGAGGAGCAGTGAATCTCCTGTATGTTGTGATGGACGAGCAGATAGCCAATGTGTTTACCAATCCGCTGGCCAGAGTGAAGTCTGAATACTTCAAAGGGAGACTTGGTGTACTTCAGATCGAGATACCTTCCAAGGGGAAGTGATGAGTCTAGAGACATAGGTGCACAATGGGCCATTCTCACATGGTTAGAGGAAAGTCCTTCAATGGTTAGATGTAAGGGCTAGGCCATTTTCACATGGTTAGAGGAATGTCCTTCCATGGTAAAATGTAAGGGCTAGGCGGAGCCATTCTCACATAGTTAGAGGAAAGTCCTTCTATGGTGAGATGTAAGGGCTGGGCCATTCTCACATGGTCAGAGAAAAGTACTTCCATGGCGAGATGTAAGTGTTGGGTGTGGCTTTTACGGCATGGTCAGAGGAAATTCCTTCCATGGTCGTGATGTAATTGCCGAGCTTTTTCGACATTGTCAGAGGAAAGTCCTTCCATGGTTGTGATGTAATTGTTGTAGCCATTCCAACATGGTCAGAGGAAAGTCCTTCCATGGTCATTGATGTAAGTGTTGTGAACCTTTCCCAGATGGTCAGAGGAAAGTCCTTCCATGCTGGTGAGTGTAAGTGCTGAGCCTTTCCCGGATGGTCAGAGGAAAGTCCTTCCATGCCGGTGAGTGTAAGTGTTGTGTGTGTGCATCTGGGTTGTGCTCCGTGGATGATGACGATGATCTGAAGACGATGATGTAATAGTATGGTACACAGGTTTTGCATAGGAATATGATCAGTCCTGAGATGCTCTTATAGGTTTTGCAGAGGTAGTGTAATCAGTCCTAGGAGATCTTGCAGGTTTTGCAGAGGCAGTGTAATCAGTCCTGAGGTGTACTTACTTGATGGCTTGCTCCCAGAGATGTTGATGATGTACAACCAGTATGAAAAAGGGATGGCTCTATAGATGATGAAGACTTGCAAGTGGCGGGCCTACATCTAGTATGAAAAAGGACTAGCTCTGTAGAACTTCCTATGACGAGTAGATTGGGGATTGATTGAGATAGCAGCAGTAGTGATGATGCCGATGATTTGATGATGATTCGATAACGATGATCTGTGATGATGATCCAGAGAAGAAGACTTGTGCTAGCAGATCTGTGTCGAGAAATACCTTCCTAGTTAAGAGGGAGTGTTGATGTATATGTAACTTCGGAATGTATTTCATCTATGTATTTCACCTATGTACATTGTACTCCTATAGAGATGGTATTATTCCTCTATACGGAAGTGTCATCATTTGTATTGACAAGTGTCGCAAATGTCGTAACTTGTTGATGGGTTATTAGACCACCATGTGTGGGGTTGACCCTGATTAATTTAACCATGGGTTATTAGACCGAGTTAGACAAGTCAGCCCTATTGGTTTATTTGGTAGGACAGGGTCTGTATAAATAGAGATCAGGAGATCTATATTTGATCACTTCATTACTCACTTCTATCTCTCTCGGAAAGTGGTGCACTAGTGAGGAGGAGGATCATCTGCTAGGAGAAGACTATCTCTTGTACTTGGGTTGTACTATTTTCTCTTTCTATCTCTGAGGAAGTTGTGGGGTTTTTCACCTTTATGGTTTTCCCCAGTGAAACTCTCTGTGTCCATTGTCTTATGTGATTGCTTGATATGCTTGATACATGCTTGATATGATTGATATGCTGTACATGTTATTCTCTTAGTAAAGATCCTAGAGTATGTTGAATTAATGCTCAAAAACTAACAAAGGGTTTGTTCGGAACCAAAAAGAAAGGTTTGCTTGCAAGATCAGGAATTCATTGCATGGACTGAAGCAATCTTCTAGGCAATGGTACAAGAAATTTGATTCCTTAATAGTGAGCCAAAATTTTACTAGAAGTGAGTATGGTCATTGTGTTTACTTTAAAAAGTTGGAAAATGGCATATTCTTTATTTTGGTGAACTATGTGTTGATGATATGCTTGTAGAAAGAAATAGCATGGTTGAAATCAACAGGTTGAAGGTTCAACTGGATAGGACTTTTGATATGAAGGATCTAGGAGTATAAAAACGGATCTTGTGCATGGAAATACATAGAGATGGGAAAAATGGTAAGTTATGGTTATCACAAGTGAAGTATGTGGAGAAAATACTTCAGAGCTTCGGTATGAATAATTTGAAACTAGTTAATATTCCTTTGTCTTTCCATTTTAATATTTCTTCACTTTGTGTCCTAGTAATGATGAAGAAAATGAGTATATGTCTCATGTACCTTATGCTAATGCAGTAGGAAATTTGATATATTTGATGGTATGTACTATACCAAACATTTCACACACATTTGGTGTTGTCAATACATACATGGAAAATCTAGGTAAAGAGCATTGGGTAGGAGTGAAATGGGTGTTTCGATATCTCATAGGCACAAGTAATTATTCGATCACCTTTAATGGTTTTTGAGATGAAATATGTGGTTATGTCGATTCATATTTTGCAGGTGACTTAGAAAAATGGAGATCCCCTTTAGGTCATGTATTTACTCTTGCAGGTGGTCCTATTAATTGGATTTAAAAACTTCATAATATTGTTTATTTATCCACTACAAAGGGAGAATATATATCTTCTTCGCATGCTTGCAAAGAGGAAATTTGGTTAAAAGGTTTGTTAGGTGAGTTTGGAAGGCTTCAAAACACTGTAAAAATATTTTGTGATAGTCAACGTGCTATACATTTGGCTAAAAATCTAGCTAATCATAGTAAAACAAAGCATATTACTGTAAAATACCATTTTGTAAGACATGTTATTGATGAAGGTGGAGTGGTTCTTGAAAAGTTCCACACTCAAAAAAATTGTGCAAACATGTTCACAAAACCAATGACATTAGAGAAGTTACAATGGTGCTTAACTTCTCTTGGCTTGCAGGAAAGGTGATGAATAAAATAAGGGGAAGGTAGCAGGTAAGTGTTTGTCAAAGTAGATATTGTTGGATAAGGTGACAACCAATTCCCACGTATTTTGGATTCTATCATATTCAAGATCTTATTATTCTACCTTCGGCTGAGATAAGGAAACCCAAGTTAGAGTGTATAATTATAATTGGTCAGATTTCCATAACTATGTAAGAGTTGCTATAATTTTGTGTAAGTCCGTAGAGGCAAATATCATTCTGTGAGTGAATCTGAGGAATGGTTTTAATATTGTAGGCTATTTTAATATCCATATTTCAAAAATAAGAATATTGATACTATTGCTTAGTTTCTCTTTCGAAGGTTTTACCACGTAAAATATCTGTGTACAATTCTGTGATTGCCATTTTCTTAATATGTCTATTATTGATCTATGTTCTATTTAGCTTTCAATGCCAACACATAATACCTAAATGCATAGTTTGAAATGAATAGTTAAGTTAATATATTAGAATTAATGGCTGTTAATATAATGCTTTTATTATGTTTAATGGCATATATGATTCAAGCTAGCATATTAATGTATTCATACATAACTTTGATTTTATAAAAACGAATGTTTTCTTATAAGTTTGTATTTTTAATATTAAACTAAATATTAAAATAAATAATAATTTGAATAATGTTTGGAGACTCGGTCTTTAGAGCCCAAACCTCGATGGTGGTATTAAGCCATTCCTGTGGGCATATGGATTAAGACGGCACCCAACAACACTTTGACCACACCGAGATGTACATGCTCACTAACCAAAAACCGAGAAAACGAATTTGCATGGCTTTGTTTCAGCAAAAGAAGCAACAACATTGTTTGTGTCCTAAATAATTTAAGAAGAATCCATCTTTGAGTGTTGGTGAATGCATTATTCAGACAGAGGGACTAGTTATGTAGTATTAAAAAAAAACATTTTTTCCTTAGTGGGTTTCTAAATCAAGAGGAATTCTCAAGATGGATTATAAAAATGAAGCAGGCTGGGTTGGTGGAGGAAACAATACTTTTGGGAATATGGGAGTAGGTAACCAGAGAGGGTGACTTGAAAACATACTGTTTTTTAAAACAATTAAACCCCAAAACACTGTCGGTTTTCCTTACGAAATAACAGAGTAGTTCACATCTTAAAGGGATTGTTTTGCAAACACATAACTAGTTTTTCCTTAAAAAACTAAAGCAGTGTGCACACCTAAAAATTCCTTTTGCGGATTAAAGTATGTCATTGGATTAAAAAAATAAAATATGACGTTCATCAAATGTAGAACTAGTCAAATGGATTTCAACCGATTGACCTTTCCTTAAACTAAAGCTGTACGTATATATTCTAACATATATTCCAATTTCTATGTTGGGTGGCCATTGATCGTCATTGATTGTCACTAGTATACTCCATAGTCGTATAATTTGGTCGTATTGCACTTTTTTTCATCAAATTCAAAAAATTATTAAAATGGAAAAATATTCAAGAATTTGTACAAATATAGTACGATCAAGGTATCGTTGACCGTTTCATATCCGTTTTCGAATCCATATACATAAGCAATAACGTTGCTCTAGCCAATGAGTTAGAGCGTGATTCTAAAATAAGGTTTGAACTTTAAAAATCAAATATTTCGACATCTTAATGATATATGTGTTAATTATTCAATTTGTAAATTACAATAAAGTGTCGAATAATCTGTTGATGTGACTACAAACATTTTTTGGAGACTCTAATTTCGGCACGAGCAATTCAGATACATGGTGTATATGAGCAAAATCAAACCACAAATGAAAAGAAAAGCATAAAATAGTGATAATGCAAGAGATGATCAAGTGCAATAAAATTATTTATTAATTATTTAATTTTGAAATCACAAGGAGAACAGTCAGCCCATAATAATATGAAGACAAAAAAAAAAAAATTTGGCAGAGACACATTTTAGCTCAAGCTAGCCAAATTCATGGTGGATTTGAGTGGAAGTGAACCAAAAATGGATTTTGATCATCCAAACACAAGTCATCCAATTTCTCTAAATGTATGTGTTAATTATTCAATACCAAAATTACAACAAGAACCATCAGTTCAGAATAATCTTGACATAACTGTGAATTTTTGGAGGAGTCTTTGATTTTATCTCGAGCTAGCCAAATCCATGGTGCAATTGACTGGAACTAAATCATAAATGGAAATCAAATAATGGTCATGGAGTGGCCTACAAACAGCACATGGCCTTCATTCCTTCGCAATGAGTCAAATTCATGGCCCATCGGTCGCTCCACAACCCCACGACTAACTCCATTTCCCTTCTATTGCTACACAGCCTAAGGAAGATGCGCAACCTTTGGCCATTGCATGGACTATGGCCGCTCAGCTTCATGGTCCACTGGTCGCTCCACATCCCCACACCTAAATTTGTTTCCCTTTGGTTTCTTTGTATCCTATGGTCGCACAACAACCGAAGGTTACAACCCTTGTGTGGCCTACGTCCATTGTAACTCATTTGGCCACTTCATCGCCTACGACTGCTGGGTGGAGTACGGCCACATTGCGGCCTATGGCTACTTCACGAACTTCAGTTGCTTCATTATGCGCCTAGCTTCATGTCCCACCAATCACTTTGCGGCCCCATGCCTAACTTTGTTTCCCACAAACTGTGGGTCCGGAGACCATAACTTTCCCTATGACTTAATCCCCCCCCCCCATGGCTTAGTCAGTTTTCTCCTCGTTATGTTCCAGGAAACCCCTACTCCCCCCACATCGTGTTGGGAAACATTAACTTTCTTCATGGCTTGGCCATTTTTTTTCTCATGGCATGCTAGGAAACCCTAACTTTCCCCTTAGTGTGTTGGGAAACTCTAATTGGGTGAATCCATGAAGATGGGTGCCTATTTTGGGGGCTCTTATGAGAAAATAAATCTGATTTTTTCATGTTTTTCAACTTTGGGTGAACAAAAGTGATATTTTTGTTTAGAATTTCACTTTTCAGTAAAAATAAAACTTTTAGAGAATTATGTTAGCTTTCTATTCATATTTTTTTCAATTTTTTTATTGAGATTTGATATGTTGATTTGGCAAATGTTTGACAGTGTGTTCTTATAAAATGAAAGGACTAAAAAATAGTCATGTTTTGTTGCGCACCTAAAATCGTTGTTAAACTTGTTTTTTGCAAAACCAAAATATCCTACGACAATCTACACACAATGTACTACTGCATGATTATAAGTTTGTAACCAATGGATCTATATACTAATTATTATATTTTTTTGAATTCTATCAATAGGGAAACCTTGTCGATTTTCAACATGTTTTTTGTTGCGCGACTTTTCTTTCAATTGACTATAAAACTAAAAAATCTATGAATACCCTTTTGAAGTAGACACTCCAATTAACTGCACCATATTTTTTTCAATTTGTTTGGTGGTGTATTTTTAAAGTTATGTATTTTTCATTTCACCAAATTTTGAAAGAGATGAAACCAAACTCGACACATGTTAAGAAAAAAGTAATTAAAAATATCAGATCTCACCTATACACAACAAAATCTATACCTACGAAAATTAGATTCAATGATGAAACTAATGGTATCAAGTCTAGTAGTTGATTTGTAGTGCAAGAGATTATTTTTACCTTCCGAAAATAGATAAAGCTGAAAACTGTGCAGAATCGTGAAGTTTTCAGGTGTCAGAGATTATTCGATCGAATAATATTTTTCTGTTATGGAACCGTTATCTATAACAAAGGTTGTTCGGCTGAAAAACCAAATGCAAAAACTTTTTCGTCGGCCGGAAAAAAATAAAAAAATAAAAAATTACATTATCTATATTTGTATAAATAAAACTAAATAGATTCATTATTTTCACACATTTTGTTTTTGCATAATATGTCTGGTCAAAATATTTTTGAAGGGGTTTTAAAAGGAGATTTCTTTTGCAAAATGAGTTTTTTTTTCCAAGGTACTTTTCTTCTTATTTATTTCCAAGGGGTACATTCAAAGAGTTTTTTTTCCATGGTATTTTTGCAAGAGAGTTTTTATTTCAAGGTATTTTTGCAAAGTATTTTTTATTCCAAGGTATTTTTCCTTCTTATTTCTTTGCAAAGGGTTTTTTCAAAGAGTTTTTTTTCAATGTATTTTTGCAAAGAAGTTTTTTCTTTGCAAGGAGTTTTTTCAAAGTATTTTTTTTCCAAGATATTTTTGCAAAGGAGTTTTTTTTTTCAAAGTATGTTTCCAAGTGGTTTTTTCAAAGAAGGTTTTGTTTCCAAGGGGTGCATTTAAAGAGTTTTTTTTTCAAGGTATTTTTGCAAAGAATTTTTTATTTCAATGTATTTTTGGAAATGATTTTTTATTCCAAGGTATTTTTCCTTCTTACTTCTTTGCAAGGGGTTTTGTCAAAGAGTTTTTTTTCCAAGGCATTTTTGCAAATGATTTATTTCTTTGCAAGTGTTTTTTCAAAGAGTTTTTTTGCAAAGTATTTTTGCAAAGGACTTTTTTTTTCCAAAATATTTTTCTAGGTGGTTTTTTCAAAGAAGGTTTTTTTTCCAAGGAGTACATTCAAAGATTTTTTTTTCCAATGTATTTTTGCAAAAGAATTTTTATTTCAAGGTATTTTTGCAAAGGAGTTTTTATTCCAAGGTATTTTTCCTTCTTATTTCTTTGCAATGGGTTTTTTCAAAGAGTTGTTTCCCCAAGGTATTTTTGCAAATGAGTTATTTATTTGCAAGGAGTTTTTTCAAAGAGTTTTTTTTTCCAAGGTATTTTGCCAAAAGAGTTTTTCTTTTCCAAAGTATTTTTCCAAGTGGTTTTTTCAAAGAAGTTTTTTTTCCAAGGTATTTTTTCAAAGAAGATTTTTTTTCAGTGGTTTTTACAAAGAAGATTTTTTTAGAATGTGTTCTTATTTTTTTCCAAGAGATTTTTTCAAAGAATATTTATTGTCAAAGATTTGTTATTTCTTTCCAAGAAAATTTTTTTCAAAGGAGATTTCTTTTTAAGGGGTTTTTTCAAAGGACATTTATTTCCAAGGAGTTTTTCTTCAAATGACTCTTACAAGATTTTAATAAGGTGAAGTAAATTTCAGTTGATGTTTTTATAAATTTCGTAACTATTTTTCAATCTTAAATTTTTATTTTTTTACTATAAAGTGATGATTCTTTAATTTATCATCTATAAATTAAACAATCATGAGTAGTAAGAGAAACCGTCAAAGAAAAAGTGATCGTAAACGTGATGATGATGCTAATAGGGAAAAACAAAAACTCAAATATAATGCCAAAAAAGAAAGGGTTGCAGAAACGGAAGAGAGAATTATTGAATATATAAATACAGATTTACATGATAATGTTGATGAAATAGAAATTGAAAATAGAGTACATGAAGAACAAATTGAAGTTGAAGAGACCATTGTTGAAGATGTAAATAGTGATTTGCATGCTAATGTCGATGAAGTCAATATTGGAGATCAAGTTCAAGATCCAGAAATTGGACCTGGTATGTATATATCATGTATTTTTCAAATTCATTTTTTATAATGAATTGTATTTTTGGATATATGTTAAATTGAATTTAACTTGATGTATAAGTACTTTCAACATTGATGATGAAATGTTAGAAGCCATTGATTACGACAAATATGGAAAAAAAAATACTCATACATATTGCACGATATCGTGCTACAAAAATTTATGATGATATTCTCCAAGATTATTCAATAGCGGGACAAGCGCAAATTTTGAGATGTTTATTAGTGTCCAAGAAGTTAGAAGGTGCTACGTCATTATTGGGTATTCACAAGGTGACAAAAGAGTCGAAATTGAAACATAATGTAATAGAAAATATAGGTGATGCAATAAAAGAAATTGAAAAATTCAAGAAAGATACCAGTGATGTACATAGAGCAATTCAGACAGCAATTGTTTCAGCTAGTACTAGACAAAATTGTTTGACAACACAACTAGCAAAAGCAATTGGAACCTCAAAAAAGACATTATACAAACATAGAAAATTAAAAATGCAAATAGATGAAAATGATGAACTTGCTTGCTGGGCAATTATTTGTAGACAGCCTTACAAAGATAGAATGGGGGAAGGTGTTAAATATATTGTATAGAAATATTGGTTGGCACATGCTCGAGTTTCACCAAATTCAAGGGATGTGATACGACAAAGAGTATCACAAAATGTATATGAAAGCCATCCAAAACATATAATGGAAATGACACAATTACAATTGTTCAATAAATTCAAGGAGGATCGTCGTGGAATTAATATGTCAATCACTACATTTGTGCAACAAAAATCATGGTATGTTAGAGCTATTACTATACATGACACATGTTGTTGACGTTATCATGTACAATTTCAATTATATTACGACACGTTTCTTGAATTTGGTAAAATGTTTTGGACAAATTCACCACCTCCACCCACAATACGTGAATTCATATCTCAAACTCTATGTGAGAGAGATCACAATGAAGTATTTTATAATAATAAATGTGTCAAAGGAAAACATTGTCATCGTTGTGGAAATTTGGTTTTATTCCACAATAAATATCCTATCGACAATGATCAGTGGCTGTCAAATGTAACCGTTGATTGGAGAAGATATGAATACAACAATTATGCTACAAGTTATAGTGATGCACATTCCAAAAGAATTGATTTGCGAGAAGATAAAATATGCATGACAGATTTTATCAAGAAATTTGAAAGTAAAATTTATAAATACACCAAGCATTCACATAGAGCACGATGGCAAGACATTCAATTCTATAATGTCCCCTCCTATCATACCAACATGATAGAGAGGATCATTGTGCTAAAACCGGGCAATTGGCCCTGATGCTTACTAAATAAAACATCCACATATATAAAAAGACAGGCATGCAGATGTACAAATCTAAGCAAACACAGCAGAAGTAAATCATGTGCAAAATTAACACACATCCATCATACATTCCATATTTTCATGTCATTCATCAATTAAGCAATATCAAATTATCAAATGAGAATACTTATCTTAAACTAAGTAGTCCCTGAGAAACCAGCTACGCTTCTGCAACGTTCCACCCAACCATAGGCTAGTGTGCTCTTCAATCTCTCAGAACCACTGCCACCCCCGAGCTGGGCATGATCTCCACAAGGAACTAGGGAACAACAGGGTCTCACATAGCCATAGATACACCAGAATTAGAAATACCAACCAGCAGTTGGGCTTCTGAGGCTACTAGGAGATGGATGCATATAACAGCAAAAGTGTAAGTGCTGGGCATGAGAAAAACGCTTATATAGTGAAGTTCCCAACAATGGGTTTCTACCAGTTCCAGAAAAATGTGGGAAACCAAAAACGAAAAGGAGAGAATGGGAAATCAACCCCAGGAGAGCAGAATCATTTTCAGAAAAATGCTCATGGGAATTTTGTGGGCAGAAACGGCCTCCATAACCCCAAAAATCGTGGCTCTCTTCTCCCAGTCACTGAGCTAACCAAAAACGAGTTTGCAGGCATGGAATAATGCAGGAAAGGGTGAAAAACGTGAAGGATAAAACACCCAACAAGCTCAGACTGCGTGAGAGGATGAATGCCATGGGTGAAGAATGGCTTTGGACCAATTTCGTGGGGGTTTTCTTGCCCAGCAAACCAAAACTCGATTTCCCAGGTTGTTGTCTTTCCCATACATGAAAATTGACAGCCATACCTCTCCCATCCCAAGGCATTAATTGTCTCAACCAATTATTGGAAGAATTAAATGATTGGGTGCATGAAACCAAATGGGTAGTTGAGAGTTCATGGGTTTCCTCAATGAAATGGCTTAACACCATGGCTCAAGGGTTTGGTTATCCCCCCCCCCCATTCCTTGTAAAGATCATGCCCCCCATCTCTTTGTTGCATTGCATAGCTGGTTGTGGGTTTTTCATTAAAAATTGCATGTTTACATGATGTCCGATTTTACATTGTGCACTGCTAGCACAAGAACCATATACATCTATTCTAATTGCCGATACATAGAATGGTAAATCAATGGCGGGGCCTTGGCCTTGAGCTCCTCACCATGACTAAATAACAATATTTACATCATTTACAATATTAATGCAATAGGGTCAAGCTGGGGACATTACAAATTCAAATAGTCTCGTGAAATTTTTCCACCCGGAACAATTTTGTCTGTGGTTGATTCTGCAAAAAACTACACATTTGCTGCACAAAAAGAGATACAAAGTGAATACTATCATTCTGAGCAAGTTTCGATATTTGTCCATGTTCTATATAGACATTCTCACCAGGATGTTGATGGAATTGAAAGCACGTGTGACAATCGAGATGTGATTAAAGAATATCATTTTTATATCAGCGATGATCGTACACACGATACACATTTTGTTCAGCATTGTATTGAAAATATTTTCTATAATTCACTAAAAAGACGTGAAGTTAAATTCAATGAACATTGGATATGGTCGAATGGATGTGAGGGACAATTTAAATATTCACAATCATTTTTTTGGTTATGTCGACTTCATAAACCATTGACCATTAAACATCGCTGGAATTTCTTTGAAACTGGACATGGAAAAGGTGAACATGATGGTGCATGAGCATGCGTAAAAAGAGCACTTCGAAGATGGAAAATGAACCATTCTTCTACACTATTTCATTCTGCTACAGAAGTTGTCCAATGGTGTAAATTACATCTAAGCCATGATTATAATCAACAATCAAAATATGTGTGCAGGTATATACACGATTTTTTTAATTTATATTAATTGTCAATTTAAAAAAATGTACACTAACATTAAAAGTTGTCATTTGTGATTTATCATTTATTGTGTAGGTTTTTTTGGCTTATTAGGGTCCAAGATATAGATAGATCAATCCCATACGAGGCTATCACCATACATGGGACTAGAGATTTACACTCTATTCAAACAAAATTCTTCCAAAACATGTTTGCATTTGATAGTAGAAAGCAATCATGCTTTTGTCATATTTGCACTAAAAATGTTGAATGAACAGAAGTTTGTGAAAACATAACGAACAACTACATAAAAGATTGGAAACACACAGAGATTAATCCAAAGGGAAAAATGGCACTAGCAAGAGTAGAAAAATTAGAATCAGAAGAAATAGCAATATCATATGATGGCGATAGAATTTCAGATCTTGTTAGAGAAGGTAATGATCTTGTTGATTGTTCATTGTTGTCCATCACCTTATGTGTATAGTCAATTTAATTGATTTAAAAAATATGACGCCAATTGTAATGTGCATAAGAGATGTTTTCGCTATGATTGCACCTTTAGACAACAATGAAAATGTAAAATATTATTTGATGCTATGCACTGAAGGAAAGATGAAGTTATTGGAGGACTATGATGACAACAGATTTATATACGAGAGAGGATCCATCATTTTAAAACATTACTTTTTTCAGCAAACCCATATGACCGAAAATTATGTCTACTTTCAGGATTATGAACCCAATGTTATATGTCGTCAATATAGTCATTTAGTATGTGCATCTCGAATAAAATTGGTACAAGTTCCATCAAAAGAAAAAGAAAAAATAGAAAATGGAAACTGTCCAAATATGACCATGAACAGATAATTGAGGATGGCATTCCATTGCGATGTTTTTAACTATATCAAAAATGAATTGATGGACGTTTTTGTGCATGTCAAATGTTGTGTACAATATATTTTTTCCTTTGAATTATGACTATGATCTTGAATGGGAACTAGAATAAGTGTTTAAATGATTGTATTATAGCATGTTGAAATCAATTAGATAATTATTTGGTAATGAGAACTTTAATAAAAGTTGGAAGAAGTTGAAAAATGTTATATTTCAGCTATATGGAATGTTGTCTTTAATGTGTAATTTTTTCTTAAAGTCTGTCTAAAGTATTTTATTTGGGTCCCCATATGTCTATTAGACCACTTAAGGGATGAGATAATGGATGTGGTTGTCCCCAGACTCTGCCTCGAATCTTTATTTTTGACTGAATGATGTTAGTGAGGAATCACCGAGAAACCAACTAGATTTTGTATTCATCTGATCCATTTCATGCTTCTCTAATGTATTTAATAATGGGAAATTATTATTCTTGATCAATTAGATGGGTTTATCCATTACTAGCTTTGTGGTGGGCAAAACAATTGATATAAATATGATACATGGGTTTTTTAGAACTTTGCTAACCTATGGTTTTTAAATTTAAATGATATATCCACAAGGATAATATCACTTGTGTAAGTTCACATAACTGAAATCATGGCAAATGGAGATAACGATCATTTGATTTTTAATCACAAGTAAGGATTCCAGGATTGTGAAGCTTATGCTAAATTAGAGAAATGGTTATTTACAACAAACCGATGAAAATTCATCAAATTGTTGTCTAAAATCAATGCTCTAATTTAGCATAAGCTTCACAATCCTAGAATCCTAGCTTATGATTAAAAAACAAAAAATTGTTAAATCCTCATTTGCCATGATTTCAGCTGCTTCTATAGTTCACCAACTAACAAAAGTGTGGTACCTGAACATTGAACATATGAATCATTAGTTAAAAATTGAAACTATGAATCATTTATATAAGATTCAAGTTATCATTTCAAGTTTACTGTTGAAACCAAGATCATATATTATCAGACAACAAAATGATTGAAACCTTCACTAAATTTTATTTACATCTCAACACTCATAGATTTTCATAGATTTTCATTCCTAACATTCCTAACATTAAATTGCACCTATCAAAACTTCCTAACATTCATTCTTAACATCCTTGTTAACAATAAAATTAACACCCTTAGTCAAGTGACGGAAGAAGAGCATTTTTACCATGCACCTGCAGCAGGAAGACATGACACAAGTTCATGCAGAAATGAATCCCCTCTAAAAAATGCATTAAAATGCATTAATTGTGCTTAAAATCATTCTAAATGGTGCAAAAAGCCTAAAAACTATGAAAAGTGGGTTTTCAAGTTAAAATAATTTAAAATGGATTATCCCACACTCAAAAGAGAAAACTAAGGCACACTTTCCAATGCTATATAAGAAAGGCTTTGGGGCATGGTAAAGGGAACCAAAGGAAGAGCAAAGGCATGCTGAAGAGATTTTGAAGGAGGAGAAGGAACTCAAATTCTTCAAAAGCAAAGGTGAAGGAAGGAAAGCTCATATCAATGGAGGAACGATTCACACCTAATGCCATGGTAAGGATGTATTTCTCCATTGTTCTACTATGAATGGATTCAAGTTTCTACTATCTATGAGTTTGAATTTTGCTTATCATGCATGGATTTAATTATTAAATCTTTAGATCTTAATGAATTTTGATGAATGAATATAGATATTTGTAAACTTGTGATAATCCTTTCATTTATGACATAGAATTTCACCAATTCTTAGTAAAATAAATGAATATGTTGCAGATCTAACTCCTTACATGCAAACTACTTAATCTATTATCAGATTGGCGACCATATGGTTTGAAATCTCTTGAAATTTCCTCATATTTCATTATTTTTATTCATTTTTGGTGCTCTCCATCCTTTAGATCTACTCACTTGGAGCTTAAAGATCCATCCAAGAACCTTTGATGCAAGTGTAGAAGCCCCAAACCGGCCTAAATCCACCTTCCAACTCCAAAAATCCTTCAAAATCGAGCCCGAACCTCGATTTTTCTTGCTTTTGAAGGCTATCACACCTTGCCTGGGTCCACAGTACAACGTCTCACCCTGTCCACTAGAAAAGTGAGATAGTGTCTCACTTTACCTGTGTACAACCTACGACGACCCCCTATTGTCGCTCTGTTATGTTCCAGACTTTGTGTCGGTCGAGTTTTTGGGTTTTTGGATGGATGTTCTTCATTCTTGTCTTGAATTTTGTGATATTTGCTTTATGGATGGGCTTAGGAACCTCATAGATTAGAGTTTAAACCTCATTTAGTTCCTCCTTTGCTTAAGATTTGGAATATTTTTAAAGAACTTTAAAGATTTATTGTTTCAAATTGGCAAAAATTGCTAGAACTAGCTTTGAGATTTCACTGTTTTAGGGCAACATTTAAGCTTCATTTTTGTACTTGCAGACCTGAATATTGATTCAAGACATGTTAAGATCATTTTACTACTAATTAAGAAAGATTTGGGAGGGTTTGGATTAAGATTTTCATATTTGAGATTTCCTTCCAGAAACCTTAAAAAATGGCTTAAATTGGCATTTCTTCCATTTTTTCTTACAATTGGTGGTAGATCCATTTGCTCAAGGTCATCTTTTGCTTATAGATCCCTGATTGGATAGGATTAGGACTGATCTTTACAAGAATTTTGATTTATTTCATAGCTTGCAAATAGTGAAAAGTGAAAAACATGAATATTTGTTTGAAGTACCTTAAGCCCCTTTAATTTTTTACTCTCATGCAATGGCTTATATGAAACTTGCAACCAAATCTCATTTATTCCATTTTGAAAGATCACTTTAACACATTTGGAACAACCATACACATTGGAAAGAACCTCACACACATTTGCATTTGAAAAACGCCTTGCACACCACATGTTTGAGATAATTTGATAATCAATTCTTCCCAAAAAATAGAATTAAAACTTTAAATAGTTGCATTTTGTTTTAGAGTTAGAATATTTTCATGATTTTCATGCATAATTAGAGAGAGTTGTACCTTTACAGTTCATTTTTCTTGAGATATATGGTGTATGAGGCATCGTATCCTCTTCACTCGCATCTTATGATGATCTTGTGAATGAGAAAGTGCATCTCACGTGTAATAGTTTAGAAGTTGATTTTCAAGCATCTTATATTGAGGCACCATATCCTCTTCACTCGCATCTTATGATGATCTTGTGAATGAGAAAGTGTATCTCGCGTGTAATAGTTTAGGAGTTGATTTTCAGGCATCTTATATTGAGGCACCATATCCTCTTCACTCGCATCTTATGATGATCTTGTGAATGAGAAAGTGTATCTCATGTGTAACAGTTTAGGATTTAATTCAAAAGCATTCCAAAAGGGCTCTGCGTATCCTCTTCACTTGGGCTTTCGGGTGATCTTGTGAATGAGAAATAGGAATCCCTCGTGTAATAGAATTAGATTCATCTTTACTTGAGATATCTGTTTAGATTACATTGGTCTTTACACATAGATTATTATCCATATTTCAAAAAAAAAAAAAATTGTGCATGAACATACAAACATCTACTAGACATTTTGCATGTTTGAAAGAAGCTCATGAACCTCTATCCCTTCCTTCAGTTAGGATATTCATCGAACTGAAAGATAGCATTGTGAGCATCTTGCATTGTGTGGTTCATTTTGTTTTCGAGTCAAAACACCATCAGTTTCACTTCCACTCCTGAGACTAAGCAAACTTCCACTAAAAGTGGCGCTTAATCTAAAATTGACAAACTTTTGATTTTAATATCACCAACAAGATTAGATTAGTGCCTTGGATTAGGTTTGGAGAGTTAACAATCCTGGGATGCAAAACTTTGAAACTAGCATTGATTAAAGAGAGTAAATCCATTCTCGCAAAAAACGCTTGTCGGGAAAGCACTTCTAAAACATGCGTCAAGCACGAGGTCAATCTGGATAAGTAAGAGTGGTTCCCCCTTCTTGCTTATTTAGTGGGACATGAGCTTATTGAAGGGATTCTATGTTCAGTGACAAGTCCTCGGGGTGACATCACTATTTCTAGAGTTTCTGGTAATAAGAGTTGTCCTCGACTTACAACTGTCTGCTCGACCGTCAATTGCAAAGTGGTAACTTTAGTGGCTATTCTTAGGGTATCACATAGGCTGTTGTGAGTGGGACACACTTGCAATACCTGAGACAGGCTTTGGAACTTTTACTCCTTGGGAGGGTGAGTGGTCAGGTACCAACACTTGTACCCATGGCGATTAAAGTTTATTGTAACTGTTCCTCACACCTTCGCTCCTAGCAATTGTATGAGGACATGAAAGCCCTCAGGAGCTACTAGTTTCGGAAAGCCTTACAATCCAACTTTTCATGAGCTTCGGTTCTTTGGAAAAGTAAGTTTGCTTGCTTGAAATCTCTAGGGAATTTTTACTGTGTGGACACTTTTATTTTGTTGAGTCTAGAAAGCCATAGGATTGTTTGATTCTATTTTCAAATATATCCTTTTATCAAAATTCTTCAAAGTGGCTACTCTCCCGACCCATTAGTCATGGCGGCAGCGAAGTGAGTCACCAGAAATTGAAGGCCCCGCTACATTGCGGAGATGACTACAAAATACAAGACATTTTGACTTTGAAACCAACACACTTCTAACTTCAATAATCAATAGTAGAGCAGAGACACATCAAACAAATACTACAACACCACCTACCCAGGAAAACATAGAAATTGTTGATCCTCTTGCTCCAATTCCAATTGAAACATTAGAAGACAACACTGCAAATCCCGTAAATCCACCTCTGAAAAATCTTTCAGACCCAGTGGTACTCCACATCAGTGAACCTTTGAACACCATCAATCCTCTTGTGGCACACTTGGTACACATGCTAAATTCAACCTCTAATCCCATGGCTTCATCAGGAGCACAAGGGACCACATCAGCACCATCTCAAACAAGTGTTGGAGGTACCAATACTCCCAACATCCCTATAGCTTCATCAGGAGCACAAGGGACCACATCATCACAACCACACACTGTTGTTGGAGGTAGTAATATTTCCAACTTGACCTCTACCACAATTCCACCAGTTAGTTTACCTGCTTCTCCCGTAAGTTCAACTAGCACTTCAGTGCCAGTTGGTACAGTTTTGGGTCCTAATCCAGGAAGTACATCCACTTTACCTGCAAGGATACCTACTGGAGGGAGTGCCTTACCAAACTTGGATTTCCCATATGTTTTGGCTACTCAAGGTCAAAACAATCTAGGAGTAAATCAAAATCCTATTGGCATACCAAACAGTCCTCCAAGTTCTACACCTGGGGGGAATCCTTCATTTTGGAACCTCAATATCCCTAGTGGACTTAATGGACCATGGAATACTAATGCTAATTGGGGTAATACTCCACAAGCTGGTGGAAGTGCCTCGGGAAACCCTTATCCAAACTTTCCTAGCACAAATCCTAGGGACAATCCCATTCCCCCAACAGGTAGCACACCATGAGGTAACCCATCCATCAACCCCATTCCACCATGGAGTGGTTAGGTTCCAGGAAATACCCCATCTTCTTGGGAACCACCCCCGCAAGGGGGAAATCAACCTTGGAACGCATATCCAAACCAAGGAAACAATCAATGGAGTGGTAATGTTCCACCAAGTAACCAATCTCAATGGAACATACCCCCGCAAGGGGGCAATCCACCCATGAATCCCAACCCGCAGTGGAGTTGTAATGTTCCATTGAGTAACCAATCTCAATGGAACATACCCCCGCAAGAGGGCAATCCACCCATTAACCCTATGCCACAATGGAGTGGCAATGTTCCACCGAGTCACCAAATTCAATGGAACATACCTCCGCAAGGGGGAAATCCATACATGCATCCTATCCCACAATGGAATGGGCAATATTTAGGAAATAACCCATCTTTTTGGATGCAATATCCGCAAGGAGGTAATCCCGCTTGGAATACTTTTCAAGCCTAGGGACCACAATAGTGGAGCCTTCAAGCTTCACCCAGATATCAAATGTTTACTTCGGCATCATCCAAATCACCATTTCTAGCCACATTGAATCTACCAGATTTATCTCGGCTGACTAATGAACCTATTCTACATTCGAATGGGTGGCCAACCATGCCAACCAAACTATCCTCAGACATACCCAAGTTTGACAGAAAACCAGGGGAAGATCCATCAAATCATGTGATGAAATTCCATTTGTGGTGTTCATCCAATTCCCTCGTTGATTATAGTATTAGGTTGAGGTTATTTCAGCAGACCCTAACTGGAAATGCTGCGAAATGGTACATTGAGTTTCCCCGCAATACATTTATTGAATTTTCATCTTTAGCTATGGCATTTTTGACACATTTTCAATTACCTATCCGCTATGAGACAGGAACTGAACTTTTGACTTCACTTAGACAATCCACCACTACTCACATCTCGGGTCATATCCACAAGTGGAGGAGACGTTGAAGGCTTATAAAAGCTGAAATCCCTGATCAATTCTTAGCAGATTGGTTCATTAAATCACTGTTACCTACTCTTGCCAAAGACGTAACCATGTCAGGAGCCTTGACTGAAGAACAACTCATTCAGAGTGATCACCATATGGATTTAGTATATTCTCAATCGGGCACACTTTATGACTTAATATCCCATGTTGTAAGACCGGAGTGTGATCTAGCTAGGACGCCAAAAGGACCTCACACTGATGGTGTGATTGGATCCATTAACCAAGTTGAACAGATTACCCAGCAATTGGGGCAAATGTCAGTTCAAAACCCGCAACCCACAGCTGGCCAGGAAAATCAGCAAGCGGCAAATCCTATCCAAACTTTCGAAGTCCTTACGGTTCAAACTATGGACCCAAAAGGAAAAAAGAAGAAGCAAAAGAAGAAACCGAATGCAAACCCTGGGACAAGAGAGGCACCTAAGGTAAATAAACCCACAGGGGGCAATCAAGAAAATAGGAAAAACAAATATCCTTGCAAAATTTGCAAAGAAGATCATCCTACTCATCTTTGTCCTCATATGGATGATATTCATCACATGTTGGCACAATGAGGAGAGAAACAACCACAACCTGCTGTCCTAACTCAACCTTTCCCCCAGCAACAACAAATGGTTATTGCGATGCCATCACCTCTAGCAGGAGGAAACCAGGCAAACCCCCCACCGGGGGGCAATCCACCCAACGCAAATATCTTCACAATTGGTGAACATAACATTCATATCCAAACTAGGTCCCATTCTTACGATATACCTTCAAAAGATGCTGAAACAACTGGATCTCAGCCTAGTGGTTTTCTAAATATTGAAAAACCAACCATAGACATGGTGCCTCGACCTCCAAAAGGGGTCCTCCGCAAAGCAACACACAATCCCAATGCGCGAGCTGCTCAAAACTACAATGTGGTTGAAGATTTAGCTCAAGCCCCTTGTGCAATGTCTACCTTGGAGGTGTTGCAAAGTTGTCCCACTCAGCAGAAAGCACTATTGTCTTCCATCGGTGCTGTTGATCCATCAGATACCAATTTAATCACATTTGACTTAGAACAGCCCACAGGTAGGCTTCCCTCACAAATTGCTTTCCAAATTAAAGTAACTTCACATGGGAAGAATATTTTTCGAACCATTATGGATGAAGGAGCCTCCACTTGCGTCATGTCCCTAGCTTATTGGAAAGCTTTGGAATCACCCACCTTAGTACCATCCCAAACAATACTCAAGGCATTTGATGGACATTCGTTACCACCTCATGGACTCATCTTGGCTTGCCCAGTTGAACTGGGAGGAAAAATAGTTCAAATAGATGTTGAGGTAGTATATGCACCCATAGACTACAATTTTCTATTGGGACACAATTGGATACACAAGATGATGGTGATAGTGTCTTCCATATTCCGAGTCATTCGGTTCCCCCACCAAGGGAAGATTGTTACAATCGATCAACTAGATTACTGCTCACCTGAAACTGGTATCCATTTGAATGTAGCTTATGTAGGGGATGGAACAACAGTTATTCAAGATATTGGTGTAGGAATGTTTAAAGACTCATCTCTTTTGGGAACTTTCCCACTTCCACCACCAATTTTGACCCCTAACATTGCTCCTGTTTTCACCATAACATCGAAGGTATACTTTCCATTAAGAGTTTTTTCTAATTCTGTTTCGGAGGTCGGTTCCACCTCGTCGGTTGGAACCTCCAAAGAAAACACCTTAAATGAAAATAATGATGGCAATATACATGCTTCTGCACACCATGAGGAAATGGAGAATAGTGTTTCCTTTTCTACCGCAGAGCTCGCTTATCAAGCTATTCAGATGGCTTCGGTAGAACCGGTTCAAAATCCTCCTAAGCTAGAGGAGTATGATCCCTATACTTCACCTATTTGGGCCTTGAACTCGCAAAGTAACCATGATATCCTATATCAAACCTTCCCTTCAGACGAAGTCATCTTAGAGGTTATGAACATCTCAGAACGACCCTGGGAGGATATGCATCACAAATCCTCGTTTCTTCCTAGGATCGACTTATTAGAAGTTGAACTTGAAAAATTTTACTTCGAAGGTGACAACTGTAAATACCAATGCCCCGTTCGAATCTACGATGTGAATTCAGAAGTCAATTTGGCGAACATTTTGAAAACCATCCAAATTGATATCTCTATCAAACCTGGCGTCATTGAGTATATAAACATAGGTGCAGATTGTTCTCCTAAGGAACTAAAATTTTACACTGCTTTATTTAAAAATTTTCGTGATATATTAGCATGGTCTTATGCAGAAATACCAGGCATCGATCCCAGCATCGTAGAACATGAAATCAGAACTTATCCCAATGTTAAACCTATGCAGCAAAAACTACGTCCAATGAACCCTAAGAAATCAGCTGCCATTAAAGTAGAAATCGAAAAGCTCTTGAACACTGGATTCATCTATCATGTTCCTTTGACTGATTGGGTATCCAACACTTTTCTAGTTAACAAAAAACAAGGAACTATCTGGGTTTGTACCGATTTTAGAGATCTAAACTTAGCTTGTCCTAAGGATAACTATCCCACACCCTTCATTAATCAGATCATCGATGAATGTGCCGGGAATAAAATCTTTCCATTCATGGACAGCTTCTCCAGTTATAACCAAATCTAGATAAAAAAGGAAGACCAACATAAAACAACTTTCATATGCCCTTGGGGGACCTTCACTTATAGGAAAATTCCATTTGGCCTTAAAAACGTCAGGGCTACCTTTCAAAGAGAAATGTCATACGCATTTCACGATATTAAAGATATCGTCGAAGTTTACCTTGATGATTTGGTAGCTAAATCTAAAAAGAGAGTTGAACACGGTGCACATTTACAAGCCATATTTGAGCGTTGCCGCAAGTACAACATTAGGTTAAATCCACATAAATGCATGTTTTCTGTGGACTCTGGGAGGTTACTTGGGTGCATAGTATCCCAAAAAGGGATCAGGGTTGACCCCATCAAGGTTGAGGCAATACTTCAGTTTCCTTCCCCAAAAACAATCACTCAACTTCAAAGCCTTCAAGGAAAAGCCAACTAGTTGAGAATATTTGTCGAAAATTTTGCTGAAAAATCTAAAGGTTTCATACGTCTCTTAAAACAAGATGCAACATTTACATGGTATGACCAAGCTCAACTCTCATTCGATGAACTAAAGAAAGCTTTGGTCTCCGCCCCGGTGCTTAGTCCACCAAACTATAATCGAGACTTTTTGCTATATTTGGCCACCTCTCCTACCACAATTGGAATGGTCTTAGCACAAGAAGATGAATCCTCTCAAGAACATGTTGTTTACTATCTTAGTAAGGGCCTTGCAGGTCCCGAATTGAGATATTCCCAGGTCGAGAAGTTTGCCTTGGCAGCAGTCCATGTTGTCCAACGACTTAGACATTACATACTTCCAAGGAAAGTAACCATCGTGGATGAAATGAACCCCATGAGACACATTTTGTCCCACCATATCATTGGTGGCAAATACTCAAAATGGATAGTAATTTTACAAGAATTTGACCTCGAATTCAAAAACGCTAAAGCCAAGAAGTTGTTGGCATTTTCTAAGTTAATGTCTGAGTTACCCATAGAGAAGGAGGGTACTATATTTGTTGAAACTTGGGCAGATGAACATGTGTTCCTCATTGCACCTTTTTATCCATGGTATGGAGCATTCATTATATACCTTCAAACCCAAAGGATCGATCCCTAGCTTCCTAGTATTGAACGACGTTGCATTCGACATCGAGCTCGAAGATACCTCATCATCAGGGATACTTTGTACCATCAAGGAATAGACATGATATTAAGGCGTTTTTTAGTACACCAAGAAGTTGAACAAGTATTGAATGATTGCCATGCTGGAGCATGTGGCGGTCATCTTTCTGGGTTAGCCACTGCTCAGAAAATCTTGCGTGCAGGATACTTTTGGCCTTCAATTTCAAAGATTGCATAAATGCTGTCAAAAAGTGTCACCCTTGCCAAATTTACATAAGAAAAATGCGCACACATCCTGCTCCTTTACACCCTGTAGTAACCGTGGGTCCATTTTCAAAATGGGCCATTGATTATATGACAGTCAACCCACCTTCAGCTGATGGCCACCACTACATCATTGTAGCGGTTGACTACTTCACCAAGTGGGTTGAGGTAATGCCTACATTCAATTGCACGGGAAAAACTGTAGCATACTTTCTATTCAATCATGTGATAGCAAGGTTTGGTGTACCCAAAGAGATCACTACGGACAACGGAAGTCATTTTAGGAATTCCTGTATGGATGAACTTACAAACCGGTTAGGATTGAGGCAGGACTTTTCCTCGCCATATTATCCTCAAGCTAACAGACAAGTAGAAGCCATCAACAAGGTTTTGAAAACCATGTTACAAAGGATGATTAATAAAAACAAGAATAACTAACACTTGATGTTTTTTACTGCTCTTTGGGCCTATCGAACAACTGCTAAAACTGCAACCGGATTCACTCCTTTCCAACTGGTTTATGGAGAAGAAGCCATGTTACCGATTGAATGTGAAATCCCATCATTAAAGATAGCTATCGAACTCCTACCTAACACTTATACGGAAGAGGAAAGGCTTCTCCATCTCCATGCTTTAGATGAAACTAGAAGAGAAGCCTATCTAAATATAGAAGTACACAAGAAGAGGGTCAAAACACAATATGGCAAGTCCATTCGTCCTCGAGTCTTCTCTGAAGGCGATCTGGTTTTAGTTTATGACCAAGACCAAGATAAAATAGGAGAAGGAAAATTTGTACCTAAATGGTTTGGCCCACTTATTGTCAAAACTATGTTAAAAAAGGGAGCTTATGAATTGGTCAATTTTGATGGGGAACCCATGTCGGAGATCAAAAATGGTCTCTATCTGAAGAAATATTTCGCATAGGAACTGATGCCTCACACCATTTGTTGTATTATGTTGTATTTTTGTATAAAATTTTGTAAATTAGTTATTTTCGGGCACACACTTATCTTGCTTGGCATTGTCACTTTGGCAGATGGCACAAGAGTCTTTCACATATTTGGGATATGCGGATGGCACCAGCAGTAGTTCTCGGAACATTGCTTCGGTTGCATGGGTCATTTTTACCCCTAATAATGAAGTTATTAGTTCCGGAGGCACTTTTCTCGGATCTGCAACCAACAATGTTGTAGAATATAGCGCAGTCATTGAGCTTCTTGTCGAGGCTATGACCCTTGGCCTCCGACAAATAATCGTCAAACTGGACTCAGAATTAGTTGTATCCCAGTTAAATGGTCAGTATCAAGTTCGACATCCTACACTATTTAGAAAGTTTCTATGAGTACATCTTTTAGAGCGTGAATTCATGTTTATTGAGTATATACATGTTCCTAGAAGTATGAATAGTTTGTTTGATTCTTTGGCCAACTATGTACTTGATTGGCATCTAATTCATTATCATACCAAAAAGCAAGCATGTACATTGTTTCATGGCCAATTTAATTGCACATATAATTTAAGGACATAAGTGAAACCGAAATAATCTAGCTTACATCATAACCCAAAAAGTGTGTAAACTTTGCACACACCAAAAAGAATAGTGTAAATACTATTTCCCTTTTTTATTCTTTTTCTTACATATAAGACCCCAAAAATGTTCATACAAACAAAAAAATGAAAAATTTTGAAAAACTTGAAAACATGGGAAACTGTTTCAAAATTTTCTAGTTCAACATCGAAACTAACCCACTACTGGCAGATCAAAGACTAAAGGTTCATAGCTTCTAGGAATTCAAGCTGAAAGGGGATACCTCCTCTCATACATCGGCTACACAAAGAGAACATATGGTAAATCATGAGTATTTTTACTTATCTTTTATTCATACATATACAAACCATATCCTTTTGAATGATAGAAAGGTGCATAATTCCTCATTTTTGGCTATCTTTTTTTAAAGGCACATTTGAACCAGTTTCTAACTAAACTGCTAGCTAGTGAAATGCTTTTGATTTTAGGACTT
Source organism: Larix kaempferi (assembly GCA_027924585.1). Lineage (NCBI taxonomy): Eukaryota > Viridiplantae > Streptophyta > Pinopsida > Pinales > Pinaceae > Larix > Larix kaempferi. The sequence continues at coordinate 4,139,146 of BSBM01000091.1, forward strand.
GAAGACTTTGACGGTTCGAACTATTTGACTCAGGTAGTTGAGACAGGCCATGATTCATGATGATCTATGATTTTGACATTTTTCACAAGATTCAAGCTTAAGTAAACCTTATTGAACCATTCTGACTTGGCCATTTCACCAAATTGGATAACCTCAGTCACATGGCATTACTTCACCGTCCGTCGACACATAATCCTGCTTCAGATAGCCTACCTTGGGAAGGAACAACTATAAGAGTGTGCACAACTAGCTTAGACCTTGTTTACAATATGGATCTTTGCCTTGGCCGAACCCATGCCCTTGAAAAATAGGCGTCCGCCCATGCAACACTCCTTCCCTCCTATGTATCATAACATTCTTTATTCTTTTTTACAAAAAATGAAAAAGCATAAAAATTAAAAAACACAAAAATCCAAAATGGTAGAGACTTGAATCACTTCATAGTACAATTTTTGGAGAAAATGGTAACAGTCAATCCTTGTCACCCTTGAACATGGCACATAATTTGGTCTCCGCTTTCAGTACACCATCTGCATTTGCCTTAGGAAACCGTACTAGTATTTTGAATAGCTCTCCATCGATGGGTTATCCTTCCCGTCAACAATGGAGCTTCCGTTAATGCATCTGGCATTAGTGGTTTTCATTAAAGGTCGGTTACTCAAAGTCCTATGTTTCCAAGTGTCCATTCTGTGTCGTGTTATGTGTTCAAGGGAATTCTAAACCGAGTCGGCCATTCCACAAATATTTCTGACCAGTCATGTTGGTCTTCCTTGTGTCAGTTTACAGTGTTGGATCTCGCAGTTCTACCAAATTATATCAGACTATTGATCTTTGTTTCGTATCGGTTGATGTGGGATGAATTAATTCCCTCCTTCGGATGGATCTATTCCTATCGACATCAAATCATCATCTAGGACATGGATCTAGAAACCCAGGAGTACCCTGGATCTTGCAGTCATTAGTAGCAGGTTTCCTCACAAATAACAGTGGGTATACATCAATGACCCCTGATTGTTTGACTCTACAAGTGTTCGACTTCAGATCATTTATTCAGACTTGTTATTTTGTACTCAGTACCTTAGAGTCCATCATCATTATCGGTGGGTCTCTTCGCATCTGTTAATGGTATACATAAATGACTGATAATCAGATGGTGTTTTATTATGCTCGACATCAGATCACTTATTCACATGATGTAAACTCGTACTATCATCAGCTTGTATTGAATACCTTGGGAAAAAACAGTTGTATCACTCATCGATGTACTTCCCGAGCTGCACAAGATTAGATTGCCATGTCAGAAGCCCAAAAAGACTTTGTCATCGCACTCATCAAAGTGCACATTTACATTTTCAGAAAAAATTTGCTTTTGACATGGATCCACTGTGTATTGTTCGTGGCCATGCTTGTTTACTGCTGAGCATGGGTATGCCCGCCTCAGGAAGATATTATATATTTGAGAAATTGTTATGTTTTACAGGTGTGGTCCTCAATCCATCACATGTGAGCATTCCTTCCCTTATCCTTGCTTTGAATGATAAAGAGTATCAGTATACAGAGTATAAATTTTAGTAATGTATTTCAGCCCTTAGCTCTGCTTCGGACCTCACACATTAGGGGGCATTTGTTAACAATAAAATTAACACCCTTAGTCAAGTGACGGAAGAAGCACATTTTTACCATCCACCTACAGTAGGAAGACATGACACAAGTTCATGCAGAGATGAATCCCCTCTAAAAAAATGAATTAATTGTGCTTAAAATCATTCTGAATGGTGCAAAAATCCTAAAAACTATGAAAAGTTGGTTTTCAAGTTAAAATACTCTAAAATGGGTTATCCCACACTCAAAAGAGAAACCTAAGGCACACTTCCCAATTCTATAGAAGAAAGGCTTTGTGCATGGTAAAGGGAACCAAAGGAAGAGCAAAGACATGCTGAAGAGATTATGAAGGAGGAGAAGGAGCTCAAATTCTTCAAAAGCAAGGGTGAAGGAAGGGAAGCTCATATCAATGGAAGAACGATTCATATCTAATGCCATGGTAAGGATGTATTTCTCCATTGTTCTACTATGAATGGATTCAAGTTTCTATCATCTTTGAGTTTGAATTTTGCTTATCATGCATGGATTTAATTCTTAAATGGCTTTAGATCTTAATGAATTTTGATGAATGAATATAGATATTTGTAAACTTGTGATAATCCTTTCATTTCTGACATAGAATTTCACCAATTCTTAGTAAGATAGATAAATATGTTGCAGATATAACTCCCTACATGCAAACTACTTAATCTATTATCAATCCCTAACATTCCTAACTTTAGATTGCACCTATCAAAACTTACGGCTAGCATATATTGAAGTTCAATTATTGAACATTTCAAGATTCAAGTTATCATTTCAAGTTTACTGTTGAAACCAATATCATATATTATCAAACAACAAAAGGATTGAAACCTTCACTAAATTTTATTTACATCTCAACACTCATAGATTGCACTCATAGATTTGTATTCCTAACATTCCTAACATTAGATTGCACCTATCAAAACTTCCTAACATTCATTCTTAACATTCCTAACATTCATAACATTCATAACTTTAGATTGCACCTATCAAAACTTAAGGCTAAATTTTATTTACATCTCAACACTCATAGATTTTCATTCCTAACATTCCTAACATTAGATTGCACCTATCAAAACTTCCTAACATTCATTCTTAACATTCCTAACATTCCTAACTTTAGATTGCACCTATCAAAACTTAAGGCTAAATTTCATTTACATCTCAACACTCATAGATTGAACTCATAGATTTTCATAGATTTTCATTCCTAACATTATATTGCACCTATCAAAACTTCCTAACATTCATTCTTAACATTCCTAACTTTAGATTGCACCTATCAAAACTTACAGCTAGCATATACTAAAATTCAACGATTGAACATTTCAAGATTTAAGTAATCATTTCAAGTTTACTGTTGAAACCAAAATCATATATTATCAAACAACAAAAGGATTGAAACCTTCACTAAATTTTATTTACATCTCAACCATCATAGATTGCACTCATAGATTTTCATTCCTAACATTAGATTGCACCTATCAAAACTTTCTAACATTCATTCTTAACATTCCTAACATTCCTAACTTTAGATTGCACCTATAAAAACTTAAGGCTAAATTTTATTTACATCTCAACACTCATAGATTGCACTCATAGATTTTCATATATTTGCATTCCTAACATTAGATTGCACCTATCAAAACTTTCTAACATTTATTCTTAACATTCTTAACATTCCTAACTTTAGATTGCACCTATACATTCATTCTTAACATTCCTAACATCCATAACTTTAGATTGCACCTATCAAAACTTAAGGCTACATTTTATTTACATCTCAACACTCATAGATTGCACTCATAGATTTTCATTCCTGACATTCCTAACATTAGATTGCACCTATCAAAACTTCCTACCATTCATTCTTAATATTCCTGGCATTCCTAACTTTAGATTGCACATATCAAAACTTAAGGCTAGCATATACTGGAATTCAATGATTGAACATTTCAAGATTGTTCACATGTACATTGAACATATGAATCATTAGTTAAAAATTGAAAGCATGAATCATTTAAACATTAAAATAAAGTAGTTTAAACATTAAAACATGTGTACTAATATATTTTAAAACCATTTCAAGATAGAACAAGCATTCATGAAAATCATGCAAAATCATATTCTAAGCATTTACCACACAAAGTACATGCTATGTAATTAGGCAAAAAAAAAAATCATTCAAAGAAAGTACAAAATATATGCCAAGATCAATGTACATGTATATAATCCAAAAAAAGGGTTCCTAAACATGTGAGTTCAATGTACATATATAATCCAAACATAAAGTTCCTAGATGTCCAAAACAACTACATCATATGTATCAACATGAAGATGTATCCAATATGGCAGTATGAAAAAACAAATAAAGACCAATATAAATCATTCTCTGAATTAAAGTACACCACTATCATCCACTGGGGTCTTCCCTTTGCCTCAAAGAGACCCAACTTGCAACATGTATAAAAGAAAATTATGAATCTCATAAATTATTCAAACAATTAGGAACTAAACTCAAAAAAAAATATTAAACTTATAAAAAAAAATTGAAAAGAATAGTTCAATTATTAACAAGATTACCTCACTGCCTATGAATGAAAGTCCACCACTATCATCCACTGGATTCTTCCCTTTGCCTCGAAGACACCCAACCTGCAACATGTATAAAAGCAAATTATGAATCTCATAAATTATTCAAACAATTAGGAACTAAATTCAAAAATCAAAATATTAAACTTACAATTTTTTTTTTTGAAAAGAATAGTTCAATTACTAACAAAATTACCTCAGTGCCAATATCCACGTCCATCAAGGAACCTATATCCTCACCACCAATTTCCATATGTTCACGTGTTCCCTAAAATTTAAATTTTGTTAATAAATAAAACATTGTGCAAGCAATATAAACTAAAATTAAACAATTCACTTAAAACTGAAACAAAAAAAATTAAAATAACGAGCTCACAAGAGATGGAAAATCATCAAAAAAGTTGGAATCTAAATGAACCTACATGGATAAGTCACATTAACAATAATATACATAGATAAATTAAAAAAAAAAAAACATACAATATCTTTCAAACATAATATAAATATGTAAATAATAAATATACCTCTCCTAGATGCTCTTCTACATTCTCTTCTACATTTTCACTAGTGGAAAATCGAAAATTGTGTTCATTCAACATTCTAGAAAACTGCAACCAATAAACATTGACGTAATGTATTTATTACTATACATCAAAAATATAATGTAACAAAAAGTTCAATTCAAAATGAATAAAAAAATTAAATAGAGTGTATGTACATAATCTTGACACACCTCTCCTATACTAGATGTGTCATTGGATAGGACATCTGAAGCTGTATCATGACAAACCTTAGCATAAGCCTTGATATCTTCAATTCTCATTCCATCTACCTCTTCATTTGTTTTGTAACAAACTTTTGACAGATTGTGGCTCGATTCCTCTCGCGAACCAATCCCACATCAACACCTACAAATGTCGTCGTTAAACCTTCGACAACACAATCCCTAGCAATTGTCCCAAGTTGGGATGTGGGATCCATCTCTGATTTTAATACCACAAGCCTGGGTGGGTGAGATATCTGGGGTGGAGGTTGAATCATTGAGGGATATCTAAGAGCACCTTTTCAATTGTATATTTGCCCCTTTCCAACTTCATAAAATTCATAATGAAGATTTGTATAGTCTCGCTTCATTCCTAAAAAAAAATCCGCATAAAAAAATTTGGCAAAATAATTAGGAACCTCATCGTTCCATGGAAATCAACCATAGGTTGCAAAGAACCGATCATATATTAGATGTGCAAGTTCAGGAGGCTTGAAATATTGCACTTTCAACATTTTTCGCTTCAAGCCTTCTTTGAAATAAAACATTGAATTGGCATATTCTCTGGTCACCCTCTCCTTCACAACCTCCCACTTGTCCGGACCCATCACTTGTTCCCTTCGCCTCCGCATCAAGTCAACAAAACCATTTGTAGTTGGTCTGAGATCCTCATATGCCTCAATGAATTTTTGCAATGATTGCAAAACAATCTCTAGACTTTGTCTGCTCTCTAGAGGGAGATCCAAACTAGAAAGATCGTTTTGCAACCTGTCATAGTGGGATCTACAACTTTCAAGGGTAGTTTGTTGAAAACCACCTTCCCATGGAAGCTCATTGGGTAAATCAGATGGATAAGTTGTTATGGTTGTACAACCCTCTTCTAATTCAACATATGTTGTCCTTGCTTGACCTCTGTCCCTCTGTGTAGAATTGCGAGGCTCTTGCGAAAATTTCTCTATGCCCACATTGGGTTCAGCATCTGTCCTCCTTGCTAGATTTTCCTCCCTCTCTGTAGAGTTACGAGCCTCTTCAGAACCTTACTCTTCTTCATGCACAAACACAATTGAAATTAAACATGTACACACGTTTTGAACACACACAAAATTACAATTGATACATGTATTAAGACATAAATGTTCATACCAACAGAAGGTCGAGATCGACGTTCTCCCATAGAAGATATATGGGAATCATCTGTACCCCTTTGGCTTCGCCAATGGTCAGATGAATGTGAACTATACAATATGCTTGAATCCCAAGGTGAAGCCGGCAACCTTTGATCATCAATCGAGACACCAATTCCTGATGACCGTGACCTCCTATGCTTTTGCCTCGAAGACTCCTCTCTTTCCATTTGATATGAAATCTACATTTACACAACTATCAACTCATAACATATTCAAATTCTACATGCTTTGATATTTTAACATTCCAAACATTTAACCTAATCTCCCAGAAAAAGATATTATGTTATATAGAGTAGTATGCCAAACAAGCTCTCAATGATTAGGTTAATTTTGCTCATGAGATATACTTGTCTTGTCCTTTTGAGTTGTTCAACTGATTAAGATAACTCAACTAATGTGCAGGTTCAACTGATTGAGGTAACTCTTGGGGGCTATATAGGAAGGAATGAATTATTACTTGGAATTTTCTGAAATTATTTAAATAGTGTTAAATAGTGTTACATTCAGGTGACTATTATGAAGTTCTAAGGTATACTAATTTATTATTTCTCTATCTGTTCATGACTCTATTCATAACATAACCAGGCTTACTTCCTATTCAACAAAATATAACCCATAGTTGATTAAGTTTAGATTTTTATGAAAAAAAGAATCATAGTTGGTTTCTCTTTGGATTTGTAAAAACAGATGTGCACAAACAACAATCATGGTTATTCTTTCCTACACTCCAACTTACTTACTTATGGACTTAACTAACTTGCAACCTATAATCCAACTTGATACAACTTGCGTCTATATGGCTTCTTTTATAATTGACATGGTTGATTGTTTTTCCTAGCCATGTTAAAATAGTAATTGGTTGTTTGGTACCAAGTTAAAAAGAGATAGAAATTGGTTGTTGGTCCTACCTTGACTCTACTTGAATATACAAATTTATTATTTCTCTATCTGTTCATGAGCAGAGTTCATGACTCTGTTCATGAACAGATCTTATTAAATAATTTAATTTGTATTTTTTTTATAATTTTGGTAATAGTAAAACAATATTTAAAATAAGAAATAAACATAAATAATTATTTCAAAATCTTATAAAATAATTTAATTTGTATTTTTTTTTAATTTGGTTTGTCTTCAAATTGTAAAAGGTAACTTGACAAACATACAATGCCACCACAAGATACTTCAATGTTGTGAGGGATTTTGTCAAAATTGAGGGAAAATGATGAGAAGTGAAATATTTTGATAGATTTGACGCAAGGTTTGAGTTTTTGACAAAAAATTTAAGGAACTATAACATTTCTGAATGTCAACAAGGAGAATTAAACCAGAGATATGCATTACAAACCAACCAAAATAGAGGTTTTGAGGTGTTCATGAACAAAGTCATGAACTCTTTGGTTGTTACCAAGTTACTGTTGTTACGAGGGTTTTATATAAAAGAGGATTTTAGTAGGATCTTTTTGCTAGTCACTGCCATAATCATTTTATTCCATAAGTATTGACAGCTTTGTAAACTATAGATGGCACTTTGTTGATCATATATTGGTTATAAAAATCATAAATTGATGGGATTACTATTCGCTTCTGTTCACTGTTATAGACCTATGATATCAATATCATAAGTGTATAATACATGACAATCATTGAACAATCTGAGGGATCTAATCACTTGTTTATGACACAAATATTCTTTGTCATATTGGCTATTATTACATTTGACATTTGGGATAAATCTAAGTATGTTTGACAGACCTCCCTTTGGTTAATATCATCTTGTAGTGTTGTAGGTATGGTAGACCTCTGTTGATGCAAACTAAGTGATTACTATACCTCTGGTTAGCACAAATATTTATGCCTCCCAACATCTCTTTGGCTAGTATATTTATGACAGTCATTATAACAATCTTATAATGAAATTGTTTAGTATTATTTAACTTTTTTATGGACTCTTTTACTATAGAGTCCTATAACCAATTAATATCATATGACAAGGACCAAGAAGGGGTTTATTTACCACATTGGAAAGATTTAATTTTAGAAAGTTTCCCTCTTGTTCCCTTTTAAGTTTTACTTTTGAATGCTTGCATATATAAAACAGAGTTCGGGAAGTAGAGTTCATGACTCTGTTTCATGAAACAGAGTTCATGACTCTGTTTCATGAAACAGAGTTCATGACTCTATTTCATGAAATGAAGTTCATGACTCTGTTTCATGAAATAGAGTTCATTAACTCTGTCCTTCTTCTTTATGATTTTTTTTTATGAAAACTAAAATTCTACAAAAATAAGATATTTTTATTATATATATTTTTTAATTTATAATCAATCTATACTGTATTTTTGAATGAAAATTTTCCAAAACATTGAAAAACAACTTATTTTTGAATGAAAAGTTTCCAGAACATTGAAAAACAACTTAAATTTATCTTAAAATATTTCTTAAAAACATTAAAAAGATACAACTTGGATTTGGGTTATCTAATTGCAATTTAATACCACATAAAAGTTGTGCATTGAAATTTTCTAAATGACTCTTGATATATCTTAAAAACATGTTTCATGAAACAGAGTTTATGAACTCTGTTTCATGAAACTTACAATGCTTATATGAAGGATAACTTAGACTTTTATGTAAATAAACTCACTACTATCACACTAAAACATTAAATAAACATATCAACTCTATTCATGAACTCTGTTTATATTATTATTAATTTTCACTATTTAATTAAAATTTAAATTAAACATGCCTAATCTAATCAAACTGAAGAGTACATACCGGGTTTTTTTCGACCTGCACGCTAATTACCCGAAGCTACAAAGTCAAACACCAAGAAACCAAGCCACTGAAGCCGACCACCAAACAACCAAGCCGCCGAATGCCGAAATCAAACACCAAGCAACCAAACCATCGAAACCAATTGGCCTGCCAGCGGTAACATGGATTAGCAAAAACACAAAAAAAAAACAAAAATTGACAACTGCACGCTGATAAGCAAAAACAACCAAAAAAGAAAAACATATGTGACCTGCACGTTAATTACCTTCACGCTACTCTTCACACTTCTGCACAGGCTAGTGGAACAGAACTCCAAAATAACGACCTACACAGGGTGGCAGTCAGGAAGCCGCAGGAACTCCATGCCGAAGGCGACATCAGGATCAAGCAAGCATGGACAGGGAGCTGCAGGGGTCGACCTGCATGCGAGTGTCCAGGTACAGATGAGGACACGGTCACCATGTTATATTTGCAAGCATGGATGAGGAGTTGCAAGCGAGGACAGGGTCAGGGAGGTAGCGTGGACGAGGAGCTGTCGGCGTGGACGAGCAGCTGCAGACTGGACGGGGTCGGGGAGGCAGCGTGGACGAGGAGCTGCAGGTGTGGACCACAAGCGGGCTTTAGCAACAACTGCCAATGAAAATGACAAATGATGCCCCCAGTTGACCTTTTATGTAGAAAAAGTATTTGGCCGAATAATTATCCGGCTGAATAATTATCTGGCCGAATAATTATTCGGCCAAATAATTATTCCACCGAATAACTATTCTGTCGAATAAGTATTCGGCCGAATAAGTATTCCACCGAATAATTATTCGGCCGAATATATAATATAAACACCGGACAATTTTCCTAGCCGAAAAAGCCTCGCACACACTTTGAGGTCTCCGTTATTTCTAACAGTGAAATTTTAAGGGTTATTCGGACGAATAACTTATAGTTTATCCAGCAAAATAATAACATTTATTCGGCTAAATAACAATATTTATTCTGCCGAATAAATATTTTTATTCGGTCGAATAGCTTCCGCTATGTTTCTCGGGCACCCGATTCTCATGAAAGTGTTACCCAACTTCGCGTTTTCACCCAATTTTCTCCGTCACTTACCAAATATTTTCTCGCTGTGGCGTGTTCGGAAACCCCATCTTCCCATGTGACTTAGCCAATCCTTTTCCCCACAACATGTGGCAAGAAACCCAACTTTCCCTATGACTTAGCCAGTTTTTTTCCTCACGGCGCGTGTCGAGAAACCCCAACTTTCCCCATGACTTAGCAAATTTTTTTCCTACAACACGTAGTGGGAAACCTCAACTTTCCCTTCAACTTAACCAATTTTTCTCCACCGCGCGCACTAGGAAACCCCAACTTTTCTCACGACTTAGCCAATTATTTTCCCCATGACACGCACTGGGAAACCCCAAATTTTCCACATTTTACATGGAAAAGCTAAGGACATTAAAGGATACCAAGAATAAATATTAAAAATTGAAGGGCCTTTCATCATCCTTTACATCGGACACAAACTCTTCAATCTAGTAGTCAAGCAAGGTTTCTCTACCCCTTAGAATCAAAGCTTCATTATTCCCATTTTTTAAAAGCGATGATAAAAATAACCCCTCTAATTATCATACCATTATGATTAGCCATCTCTTATCCAATATATATGGTATTATCTTGGAAAATAAAATCAACATATGGCTAGAAAGTGAAGTTAAGCAAGATAAAGGTCAAGCGGGCTTTAGAAGACATCACTTAACCATGAACCACCTCGTTACACTTAGGATCATTGTGGAGGAATGTTGTAATAATAAATCCAATCTCTTTTTATTCTTTGCATACTTTAGGAAGGCTTTCAATACTGTGTCTATTAATCACTTGTGGAATAGAATAGAAGAGCTAAAGCTTCCTTTCAAGTTGAGAGCTTTTACGATAAGGATGTATGAGATTGTCATTGCCAAGTTTAAGAGAAATGAGGGGTGGTTGCAAGATATTAAATGTAATATTAGAACTAAGCAAGGTTTCCCCCTGCCCCTATCCTTTTTGGCATATGAATCCATAAGCTATAACATTGTTTAGAAGAAGCAAGTTGCGTTGGAACAACCTTGGCTGGAATAATCGTCATCCTTCTTATTCATGTTGATGATATTGTTCTTATGGTGAGGTGTCCCTTTGATATTGATAAGCAATTAATAATTCTCAAGTATTTATGCTATTATATGGGTATGACTGTTAACACTGACAAAACAAAAGTTATGATTATCAAGTCTAAGAAGGTCACTTACACTAATTTTGTATATGACAATAACATCTTGGAGAAAGTGTCTTCATACAAATATCTCAGTATTAATATCCATAACAAGCTCAACTAGAACTATAGCATTGGGAAAATTATTAATGGAGAGTGGAAGGCTTATTTTTCTCTTAAAAACAATTGTAAATCAACAAACCTTGTGATCTGGGATAAAAAATTCCTTTTTGAAACTCTAGTCACTCTCATTATCTTGTATGATTGTGAAGTTTGAGGTTGTAGCATCTCTAAAGAATCCTAGAGAAAGGTAGAACAAATACAAAAATGTTTTATAACCTATAACCTCAAAATCAAAAGAAATACGCCATATCCTATCCTCCTAATAGAAGTGTGTCTTCTCCCCATTGAGAGCATCGCTATGACTGGGTACCTGATGTCCAAATTTAGGGTAAATAACATGGAAGATCATATACTTCCTAAAGTTGCTTTAAAATCCAGTCAAGACAACCTACGGCTCAAAAGAGGATGGTATAAAGATGCCATGGTTGGCTACACCATTGGGGATTGACAAAAATGTTTCTTTGCAAAATATCAATAACATTAAAAATATTATTACTTATAAGTTTAAAGAGAAAATGTCGGACAAAAAAGAATTAGATGGTAAAATAAAATTAAGATACTATAAGGAGGTCATTAACTCTAATTTAGAATATCAAAAATATCTCTTTATTATAACTAGTCCAAAGAAGAAAATTAATATAGCCAAGATAAGAACAAACTTGCATGATCTTCATAGTGAAACAAGGTGTTGGCCAATCCCTAACACACCATGGGTGGAAAGGATTTATCCTCTTTGTGAGACTATGAGTGTTTAATATTAAAATTTGGAGTTGATAATTTTAATTGATATATTATTTCTTTTCCACAATTAAAAATAAAAAATTCAAAATTCAAAATTAAATCTTATAGAAAAAATTATTTATATTTATGTGAATTTTTTTTAATTTCTTAATTCTATTACTTTAAAATTTTGAAAACAATCTTTTCAATCTCTTATAAAAATAAAAATAAAAATAAAACACGATGTATCTATTTTTTAATGAAAATGCATTGATTAACCATAACTATTCCATAAAGGAGTAGTTTATTTAGTCTATGTTTTGGACTTTACATTGGTTTTTGTTCGGAATGAAAATGCATTGAGTAACCATAACTATTCCATAAAGGAGTAGTTTATTTATTCTATGTTTTGGACTTTCCATTGGTTTTTGTTCGCATGTAAAATCGAAATTTAGAAGCGTTTAAATTATTCTTTTAATGCATAAATTAATTTAGCATCCTCAAATACCTCATAAAACCATATTATGTAATTTCCATAAGTAATATATGTAATTCTAAGATTTTTAGAAAATTCCAATTAGACTCCAAATAAAACAAATATGAAAAATATAATGAAAAGAAGTTGAAAATGTAAAATATATAAACTACACATTTCTATAAATCTTTTGTTTGTGAAATATGACTTTAAATTTTATTTGCATATATATGTATACATTAATTTTTTCCATGAATAAATTTTGGAAAAAATTATCTCTTCTTTAAAATAAAATAAATTCACCAAGTAATCATATTTAGTTTTATTAAATATAAATAGTTTACTTAAATTAAAATAGAATAAACTATTTACCATAAACAATTTATAATATGAAAGTATTAACTACACCATATACATAAATGCATATATTTCAATGAATAAGTAAAAGTTAATAATGCTTTTAAATTCCATCCATTTTATTTTGAGATAAGAAGGAGCTCTTCAAAAGTACGTTAAAGACCAAAAGAAGTAAGAACTACGTTAAAGATCGGAATAAGTAAGAAGTACGTTTAATTTATGGATACGTAAGTAGTTTTTTTAATGACGCTCAGACGAACTAAAGCAAAGGTTATATCTCAATTACTGACTCTCCAACTCATTTTACAGATGGCCCCTCACAATAATTTGTTTCTGACATTTCTTCTAGGACGGAGATACGAAATAATGTTTCGAGATCACTTTCCCAAAAAATTTGAAGCATTGGTTTCTTTGGTGAGTGAAAATGCAATTAGCGTAGATTCATTAAAAGGGAATCTATCAAATGTGAAGAGGGATTAAATCTCTATGAGGTGCAAATCCTTCCTCAACATTTTAACTATGGGTATTATTCAAGTGTGTAGTGCAATGTTTCTAATTTTAATTTATCTAATTTGTGTAGTTTTATATATATGTCGTCCTAAATGTTTTAAATATAAATTGAGTTGACATTTTATTTTTTATTTATATTTTATTATTTTTTTAAAAGAACATGTGTGAGTTCTAGGATGAACACATAAGAAGTAACACATTCACCCCCTACTGGGTTGTAGAATGCGCCTCTTCGTGACAAATATCTATGAGTTTTCAAGAGAGAAGGAAAAAGTATTAGGCTCTAGGTACATTGGAGGTATATTGACATTAGTAGAGTTGTGTGGGAAAACATAGAATTACAATTTTATTCCTCCCATAAACCAGAGTATTGGCAAGAAATTATTAGTAGGGTTACTCGAAAGAAAATCAAGAAGCATGTGAAGAAAAAGCCTAAACCCTTAAGTATTGTAATGGGGGGAGATATATTAATATGAATGATGCAGTAATGAACAATGAAAGGACTCTGGTAGGGATGTTTTCTGGAAGGAAAGTTGTTGAAATGGGTCTCATAGAACTGGTCTGCGGTTGTAGGTTATGCTCTGGATTCCTTTGTGCTTTATTGAGGATGGGTTGCATTTATATTTAAGTAGGCCCGCATATATTATATATAATGAACTATGGATATGGGATTCAAGTGCACTTTTACTGAAGAAATGGTCTCCAATGTTTGATACCTCTAAAGAGAGATTTGATCTGAAACTAGTCTGGATCAAACTTCCAAACCTCCCTTTTGAATTTTGGCCAAATGACATCTTTAAAGAAGCCATTGGGAATTCTTTAGGGCTTTATAAAGAGGCGGCCATGTCATATTTATCTACTAGAAGAATGTGAGTTGCAAATATTTTGGTATTACTATACCTTCAGGAGGGTTTGGCAGAAAATATAATTCTACACAAAATGGCCTTTAGATGGCCATCCCTTAGATTACCAAGGAATTCCTTTCAGATGTATCAGATGTCATATTTATGGCCACCTAGTGGATGAATGCTCTTTACCTTTTAGGTGGAAAGCATGGATTCAGAAGGAAAAGAAGGTTACTCCATCCAAATCAGCGTCTAAGAAGTTTGTGTTCTCTCACAAACTAATTCCAAGTGAACCTAAAGAACAAAAAATGGATAATCAAGTTCTTTTACAAGGGATTGATTCTGGACTTGGGTTGGAGTCATTCTACAATAAGAATCACTTGATGGAACAATCGGTTAACAACATGGAAGGGGGTTTAACGACTATCGAAGTTTGAGAGAAAAGTTCTATCTAGACTAAAGGGACCATGGATATAGATGGAAATATTTTCCAGAATATGGTTGCGGCGAAGGATTTTGTCCCTGATAAAATGTCAAAAGAGAGCCAAGAGAAATCCTTAGCTCAACCATCACTTGCATCATAATACATAATTAATATTTCCTCTGAAGGAAATCTAGGTATGTTGTATTTTTAACCCCTTTACAACTGGGATCCTCCTATGATCAAATCTTAGGGTTATTAAAAGATGCTTTCATAGTGCACTTTCCCTCAAGTTCTGGTCATAATTCTAGATATGTTAACAATAATACTGGTTCATGAATGGACCCTTCAAAGGGAGAGGTTTATAAGACTCTACTCAGATCTTACCAAAGGGGGACAGGAAAATCTAAATCCATTCAAGGGAGGTGTAGGATTGAATCCATAAATGCTAAAATCTTGGAATTTTTTTTCAAAAAGCATAAGAAAATCTTTGTTGGAGGTTGTGGGTAGTTCATAAAAAGCTATCCCACATATGCTTAGAGCAGCGGGATCCCAGTCAGCGTTTCCTTAATACTCATTTTCTCTCTAAACTGTAGAGGGATAATTAAACCCTTGAAAAAATTAGCCATTAGGATATTAATAGTTGCAAACAAACCTGATATTATCCTTCTTCAAGAAACCATGACTGGGGGGGGGTTGTAAAGGATCTTCTTTCTCCCTTAGAAGGTTGGGACTTTAGTTTTTCATATGGAAAAGGTGCTTTGGTGTTCTAATTGCAGGTTGGAGAAAAAAGGGATTGACTCTAACAACCTCCTAGATTATGGATTTAGTTATAGGCACTCGTTTGATTTCTCATGATCCAGGTAAGGAATTTCTTATTATGAACATAAATGGTCCCTATTCTGATAGAGTTATTTTTTGGAACAATTTTTTTTCCAAGTCGATTATGAGAGGGAATCATCTGATTCTAGGAGGGGGTATGAATTTCTCGTTTGGATGAGGTGAAATTTGGGGGCCTGAAACTAATAAAGATATACTATCTGATTACTTAATTCTAAAATTGGAAGAAATGGGTTTAATAGATATTGAACCTTCTAAGATATCTCTGACCTGGTGTAATAGAAGGGTAGGTACAAAAAGAATAGCGAATAGAATAGACAGATTTATTATTAGTGAAGGTTTGATTGAATTTCATTTTTGGTTCAGACAGTGGGTGAGAATTGGTGGAGATTCAGATCATCATCTTATTTTCCTGGAAATGTCGGCTTCGGGGACGAAACCACCTACTCCTTTGAAATTCACCAAACTGGTTAGATAATTTGGACTTTATTAAAATTCTCAAGGAATCTTGGTCCCCATTTGATCCAACTTGCAGGGAATCAGCATCCATACAGTTCATATTTAATTTGAAAAAAGAAAAAGAATTTTCTTTAGATTGGTTGGTTAAAATGAGATTACAGAATTAAAATGATCTGAAGGAAATAGAATCAAAATTAATAAGTTGGTATGAATATGAAAAAATGGGATTTAGTTCTAATTCTACTAAGCCATATATCCTAGATCTAGAGAAAAGAAGAAGCGAGATACTTTTAAAACAAGAAGCAGACTAGAGAATTAAGAGCAGGGCTTTATGGTTTGAAAGATGTGATGAAAATAGAAAATTCTTCCATCAATTTGAAAATCACACAAAGTATGTAAATTCAATCTACAAAATAAATTTAGAGGAAGGTCTTCAGGTCACCAAATTTGATGATATAGCAAATGCAAGGATACAATATTTTGATAAGATGTTTAAAAAAATGGGTTCTGATCATCTAGAGGAGGCGATAAAAATAGCTTAGTTATTTCCAAAGGTTGTGCAGGAGGAGGATAATGATCATCTAATAAAGGCAGTTTCCAGCAAAGAATTGGAGGAGGTTTTTAAAAACTTCCAAAAGGACAAAAGTCTTGGTCCAGATGGACTGCTGGTTGAATATTACACAGCTCTGTATGATGTTCTAGGGGAGTATCTTTTAAGGGTAATAGAGGATTCTATATCAAATGGGAGGATATTATAGACTTTCAATGTTACATTTATTGCTCTAATTCCAAAAACTGGTTTCCCAAACCATTTTGAAGAGTTTAGACCTATATCTTTATGTAATACCATATACAAAATCATTGCTAAAATAATATGTCAAAGAATCAAACCTTTTTTAATGCAGGAATTTCACCAGAATAGTTTGGCTTTCTACCTGGTAGACAAATACATGATGTTATGGCCATTGTTAAAAAAGGGTTTTGTTCTATCATAGCAAGAAATCTAAAAGCAATGGTTATCAAGATAGATTTAAAAAAGGCTTATGATAAGTTAAACTGGGTGTACTTGAGGGTGATCCTAAGCCAATTAGGTTGATGTGTGCAGCTCATCAAGTGGGTTATGGATTTCATTTCCTATGTTTCTTTCTTTGTTTTGGTAAATGGTGCAATATCCAATTTCTTCCATTTAGGAAGAGGAATCGGGAAAGGATTCCCAATTTCCCCTCTTCTATTTCTTCTAGTAGCGGAGGGGTTAAGCAGATCAATCATAAAAGAAAAAGAAGCAGCGAGATTTAAGGGTATTTTTATAGGAGGTGATTGCTAGCTTACACATACTTTATTCATAGATGACATCTTAATTTTATATGAAGGATCAAAAAGAGACTTGGAAACTCTTTCAAGTATCCTAGATCAATTCTTCTCTACAACATGTATGTAGGTAAATGAACAAAAATATTTCATTGCGGAAGAAGGTATAGATGAATATCAAGAGATGGATTTATATTTAAAAAATTCCCTTATAAATCTTTTATTCTTGACAATGGGCTAAAATACTTAGGCTTCTTTCTAAAACCTATTTCCTACTACAAAAATGACTGGAAGTGGCTAATTTCCAAATGTGAGAAAAAATTGCCAATTAGATCTATAGGAGGCTATCTAAGGAAATCATACTGTTTTTGCAAAAAACTATCCTATAGGCTCTCTAATTTACTAGATGTATCTCTCTTGGGTACCTTTTGGAGTATTGGAATCAATAAGGAAAATTATTTTTCATTTAAATACTAGTCTCGGAATCTTGACAGCAATGGTATAGTGTCGATTAAATTGCAAGAGTCATCCCGACGTAAAGTACAAGATGGTTGGGGCATAAAAAAGCCATCTACTTTCTCAAGAGCTCTAGCGCTCAGAGCATATGGAGATTAATCTCAGGTACAAAATAGTGGAGAGAGGTAATCCTTGAAAAGTACATTAGACCACTAAATCTCATGGAATAGATTCGAAAACTGGTGCAAGTAACCTTCGCAAAGGTTCTTGCTTAACAATTACACACAACACGCGCGTTCACATAGACAAGATGTAAACAGGATGCCAGAAGTTGGCTTATATTACTTCTACCGAAATGGTTACAATGCAAACTGCAAGAATGTAAATAACTAACTATGGTCGGCCTCATCCTATTACAATACAGAAGTAACTATGTGCTATCTCAGAGTGTTGATCGTCACCCTCTCTTGTTTCACTGCGAAACTCTCAACTATGGCTCGATATTCAATGCATTCGAAAGATGTGTGCCTGTTCTCTCTAATATACCAATCTTCTCCCTGAACTCTACTCTTCCAAGTTCTCCTCTCTGCCAAGTGATCCAACTGGTCCAAACTTTCTGGCCTTCTACTCTGCTGCTGCTGTTCCCGATATCATTCCGACCCCTGAGACACGCTTCCTCTCTCCGTCGATCTCCTCAATCCTGCAGACCTACAAGTTTCAGCGCCTCTGTCATGCTGCACAATCTCTGCCCATGTTTACATCTGTCATGATCCAAACTACCTTCAATAACTGCTAATAACTTCCTTAGAAACCCCGAACGACTACCAAGTACTATGATTGACTTATGCACATCTTTCTGACACTGTTATAGTAGTCGGTCTTATCACTACCTCGAGCATACTGTCTTCCATCGACTTTCTTTCGCATCCCAAGGCTTCACCAGTCCTCCCCTACCTCCTCACTTGGATCATGCCCAAAACTGTCGGATTCGCGGTTCGACAACATGTCGACCCTCGGCGTCTCCGTTAACACTCTGTCGTTTGTCGATCTTTGACAAGTCAACTCTCGAACTTCCGCATCTTCTGTTCATATGAACATCGACTTCCCCTGCTCGACTCATTGAATTCGACAACCAATATGCTCTTCCGCACCAGTGGTCATCAGCAATCCCTCTGGTCGGCCTTCTTCATGTTGATCATCTTCGACTGCTCTTCCTAGGCCCCGATGCTCCTACATCAGACACCCCAGGTGAAAAAGAACTTGAATGATCCGTTAGTCTCCTGAACTCTTCTTTGGAAATCCATGTCGCCTCCTACAACTGATCATCTTTCCATCGCACTAAGTATTCCTTCTTTTACGAACTGCACGTACATCCGACTTCGCGTTCCTCTATTACTTCTGGGATTTCCTCCTTGTGTCGGTCTAGAATCTGCACTATCCAGTCAATTTTCAACATGCCTGCTCTTCCATTGCTTGAACCTTCTTCAAACTTGTATAGATCTGAGACATTGAACGTTGGTGAAATGATCAAGTCATTCGGGAGCTCCAATACATAAGCATTGTCAGAAATCTTCCTCAAGATCTTATATGGTCCAATCTTCTTCAGCTTCAGCTTGTTATACGTCCCTGTCGAAAATCTCTCCTTCCACATATGTGCATAGACTAAGTCTCCTTAGTTGAACGATTGTAGCCTCTTCTTTCTGTCGGCTCTCAACTTGTATGCCGTGTTACTCATTTCTATGCGCTTTCGCACATCTTCATGCACTTCTTTTATATTCTCTATGAATGATTGTGCATCTACGCTTTTCTTGATTTTTGTCGATATTGACCAAATCCACAACTCCATGTGGGCTTCTTTCTTCAACAATCTGGAATGGGCTCAAACCTGTCGACCGATTCAAAGAATTGTTATATGTAAACTCTGCTTGCACCAACACGTTTTCCCACTGCTTGGGTTTGTTGGCCTTCAAACACCTTAGAATATTTCCCAAACTTCTATTCACCACCTCGGTCTATCCTTCTATCTACAGATGATATGTTGAGCTAAACTGCAACCTCGTGTCCAGTTTCGTCCATAGGGTTCTCCAGAAATGCCCCATAAACTTGGTATCTCTGTCCGATGTGATAGTCTTTGGCAACCCATGTAATCTGACTACTTCTTTGAAGAATAGTACAACAATGCCTATGGTGCCACTTGTCTTTCGACACGGAATAAAGTGTACCATTTTCGAAAATATGTCGACTACAACAAAGATTGAGTCACTCCCTTGCTACGTCTTCGGCAATCCTAGCACAAAATCCATGCTCAGGTGCTCCCAGGGGGTATCTGGTATAGGTAATTGCTTATAGAACCCCGTATTCTGACTTCTCCCTTTCTCCAACTAGAAAACTCTACATTGTCGAACCCACTTTCTGACATCTATCGTCATTCCTGGCCAATAATAATTCTCTTTGACCAATTCCCTGGTCTTGTCGATGCCAAAATGACCTGCTAATTTGCCACCATGCAATTCTCGGATTAGGCTCTCTCTTATGGATCCTCTGGGAATACACAATTGTTGTCTCTTGAATAGGTATCCCTCTTGGATAAAATAATCTAAGTATGGAGTCTTGTCGACACTCCACGGTTCATGACAAGCCTCCCATGCTTTCGCAAAATCCTCGTTGGTCGCATACTCTTCTTTCACCGACTCTATTTATGTTGCCTAAAGTGTCATCGTGTTCAGCAATGCAACTCTTTGACTCAGTGTGTCGGAAACCTTGTTCGACTTTCCCGACTTATGTCACAACATATAGCTATATTCTTGTAGGAATTTGACCCATTTCATGTGCCGTTGGTTCAACTTCGACTGAGTATTCAGATACCTCAGTGCTTGGTGATTTGTGTATAACAAAAATTCCTTGGGAAAAAAATAATGCCTCCACTTCTTCAATGCTTGGACAATAACATAAAATTCCTGGTCATAGACCGAATATTTCCGCCTCGCATCATCCAACTTGTCACTGAAGAATGAAATTGGTCGGCCCTCCTGGCTCAACACTGCTCCAATTTCCATTCCACTCGTGTCGCAATCGACCTGGAAAACTTTGTCAAAATATGGGAGCACTAACATTGGGCTCTCAGTGACCTTTTCCTTCAACTTGTCAAAAGCTCGTTGGGCTGCTTCTGTCCACTTGAACTCCCCTTTTCTCATGCACTCTGCCAAAGGTGCACAAATCCGACTGAATCCCCGAATGAACTTCCTGTAGAAACTGGCAAGTCCATGGAAACTCCTCACTCCAGTCGTACTTTTTGGTTCCGACCAATCCAATATTGCCTTCACCTTTTCTGGGTCCATCACCAATCCTTTACCCGAGATTACAAATCCCAAGTACACCAGTTCTTCCTTCATGAAGAAACACTTTTGCAGGTTCACCATCAACTTCTCTTCTTGCAACTTCTGCAATACTTGTCGAATGTGTCCCAAGTTCTCTATCTTGGTTTGACTAAATATCAGGATGTCGTCTAGGTACACTACAATGAACTTACCCAACAATGGTTTAAGTACCTCATTCATCAACCGAATGAATGTATTGGGTGCATTAGTCAATCCAAATGGCATGACTAACCACTCATACAGCCCTTCCTTTGTCTTGAATATTGTTTTCCATTCATCTCCTTCCCTAACCCGAATCTGGTGATAACCGCTCTTCAAGTCTATCTTCGTGAAGTACTTCTCTCCACTCAAGCAATCCATCAAGTCGTCCATCCTCAGCAATGGAAATCAGTACTTGATCGTGATCGTGTTGATAGCTCTGGAGTCTGTACACATTCTCCAGTCTCCACCCTTCTTCGGCGCTAATACTGCTGGTACCGTGCACGGGCTCAAACTTTCTATGATCAATCCCCTGTCTAACAAATCCTGGACCTGTCGATTGAGTTCCTGACCTTCTGTCAGACTCATCCTATGCGGTGCCTTGTTTGGAAGACTCGACCCTGGAATCAATTCCATCTGATGGGATATGCTTCTCATCGGTGGCAATCCCGTCGGTATCTCATCGACTACTATGCTTCGAATTTCTTCAAGCATTTTTTGACTTCGACCGAAATATTCTCCATTGTCGACCTCTCGACACATGTTCCTTTTGGAATGATGGCAAAACATATTGATTTCTTTTCCTCTTCCGCGAGGAATTCTTTCGTTGAACACATTAGCACTCGCTTTTCCAAAAAGTTGCTCTTGCCCTGCTTACAGTTGGCTGGCTCCTCCAGCTTCGGCTTAAGATTCCTTTGCACTCCATTATTCCATATGGTGACTGTGTTGGCTCGACCATCATAGATCATCTTCTGATCATATTTCCATGGTATCCCTAACAACAGATGGCACGCATCCATTGGGATTACGTCGCACAGTACAGTGTCTTCAAGCTTCCCGATCTTGAAGTTAATTAGGCACTGTCTGGTCACCTTCACATGGTGTCCCTTCTGCAACCATGAGATATTTTATGGGTGTGGATGTTCTCAACATTTCAACCCTATCCTGTCGATGACCTTTGTCGACACAAGATTCTCAGTGCTTCCACCATCAACTATGGTCTTGCAAAGCCATTCGTTGATTCGCACTTTGGTTCGAAAGATAGCCTTTCACTGTGCCGGCTCTTGCTCATCACGTCGGTCTTCCTGAACCAATGTTCTCCTGACCGTTAGGTTTCTATTTTTCTTCTTCTCATCCTCATTGCTGTCAGATGTTGATTCTGTCCTCTCGTCAACTTTCTCATCTCTTCGACGTCTGGGCTTCGACTCCTCTACAGCATGTAGTTTCTCTGGGAATTCATATGCCTTGTGTCCGGCTCCTCGACACTTGTAAATGATTATGGTTGTTCTGTCAGCTCCCTTTCTGTCGGATAGACCACTTCGACCATACGCACCTCGACCGCGTGTTCCTCGACCATCACGTCAGTTTTATTGCGCCTTATCTCTTGTCGATGTCCCTTCCGCATGTCGGTTGTCTTCGACAGATTCTCTCCTGTATCCACTATTTTGGCCTTTCATGGAAACAGTCTTCGCACCCCGACCAGTCATCCTACCTCTGGTCGCTGTGAATTTCCTCGACAGTTTCTCTTCTGCCTTCAGAGCTAATTGGTAGGCTTCACCGACTTCTCTAAATCTTGACATGCTCAACTTGTCTTGAATGTCATATTTCAAGCCATTGACATATCTTGCTACAGCTTCTTCGCCTTCGTTGGTCTGTCCAGACCTTATCGACAATCTGTAGAACTCTTCCGTGTATTCCTTCATGGTCATCTATTTTTGTCGAAAGTTCTGCAATTTCTGAAACAAGGAAATCACATAGTCATTTGGCAATAACTTTCCTTTCAGCTTGTCGACCATCCTATCCCAAGATTTGATTTTCTCCTTGCCCTTCTTGACTCTGTCAGCCTGCACATTGTCCCACCACAATGAGGCATGACCCTTCAACCTCAAACATGCAGTCTTAACCCGTTTAGGATCCTCAATCTGCTCTATGTCGAAGTATTTCTCCATTTCTCTGAACTAGTCGATCAAGTCTTATGGATCCAGACTTCCTGAGTAGGTATGTAAATCTATCTTTTTCCATCCTCTCATATCCATTAGAAGCTTGATGAGTTTGTCTTCTAGTGCTTCTCCTGCTGCTTCTCGTGCTTCCACTTCTTTGACCTCCTCGTTGTTGTGGTCTAATGCATCAGGAATACAACCACGTCTTTGGATTTCTTTGATCGATGCAACTTCATTTTTCAAAGTTCGCATTGTTTGAACGCACTCGTCGAACATCTCACAATCAACTGTGATTGTTGTGCCACACGCTCTTCATCCAACTCCTCGGACATTAATGCCTATGTGAGCCATTTTCAACCTTGGCTAAAATTCCCACTCTGTCCAATCACAACCGAACTTCAACAAGTCGTGCACAACTCTACCCAACCGCAACTGGAGCTGTTCAATGCACTTTCTCATTGGATTCACTTCCACTGCTGATACACTCGACGCTTTCCTGCTCACAGGATTCTTCCGCACCGATACCACCTGATGCAAGGCAAGTTGGTATCACCAGCTTTCTCCTCGATAGGATTCTCCTCCCGCTCTGATACCACTTGACGCAAGGCAAGTTGGTATCACCGGCTTTCTCCTTGACAGGATTCTCTTCCCACTCTAATACCACTTGATGCAAGGCACCTTCACAAAGGTTCTTTCTTAACAATTACACACAACACACGTGTTCACATAGACAAGCTGTAAACCGGATGCCAGAATCTGGCTTATATTACTTCTACCGAAACAGTTACAATGCAAACTGCAAGAATGTAAATAAATAACTATGGTCGGCCTCAGCCTATTACAATACATAAGTAACTGTGGGCTATCTCAATGTGTCGACCGTCACCCTCTCCTGGTTCACTGCAGAACTCTGAGCTATGGCTCAATCTTTTCTGCGTTTGGAAGATGTGTGACTATTCTCTCCAATATACCAATATTCTCCCCCAACTCTGCTCTACCAAGTTCTCCTCTCTGCCAAGTGATCCAACTGATCCAAACTTTATAGCCTTCTACTCTGATGTTGTTGTTCCTGAGATCATTTTGACCCCCGAGACACGCTTCCTCTATCCATCGATCTCCCCGATCCTGCAGACATGCAACTGTCAGCGCCTCTGTCGTGCTGCACAATCTCTACCCGTGTTGACATCTGTCACAATCCAAACTACCTATAACTTACTTAGCAACCCCAAACGGCTATTAAGTACTCTGCTTGACTTCTGCGTGTCCTTCTGACACTGTTACAGTAGTCGGTCTTATCACTGCCTCGACCATACTGTCTTTCGTCGGCTTTCTTTTGCATTCCAAGGCTTCGCCAGTCTGGCCCTTCCTCCTCGCTTGGCTCATGCCCAAACCTGTCGGAGTCGCGGTTCGACAACATGTCGACCCTCAACGTCTCCGCTAACACTCTGTCATCTGTCGACCTTTGACAAGTCGACTCTTGACCTTCCATATCTTCTGCAAATATGAACATCGACTTCCCTTGCTCGACTCATTGACTTCAACATACAATCTGCTCTTCTGCACCAGTGGTCGTCGGTAATCCCTCTGGTCGGCTTTCTTCATGTCGATCATCTTCGACTGCTCTACCTAGGCCCCGATGCTCTTGCAAGGTAGGGGATGGAAGAAGCGTGAGAATAGGTGAATAATCATGGTTTGGAAGTGGTCAAAGTTATACACTACCGCTTCAAATGATCCCTCAACTCAGATTTAAAGGGATATTTTTTTTAAAACATATGGTTGATAGACATAATACTACATTTGTAGAGAAAATATGGTTGAGTGTAGAAAAGCAGGGTTTTAGAGATGTTGAAGCCTCACTATGGAAGAACTTTTTGAATAAGTTATTTATCTTTCATATAAGACTTCAAGCAACAGAAGATAAATTGGTTTGGGCTTACAATGACCATGGGTCCTATACTCCAAAGAAAGGTTATGGATTTCTGATGGGAGTGGATCGCACAAATATTCCAGTATGGTGGTGGTGTTATTTATGGAAATTCAGGTGCCCAACAAAGGAAAGAATCCTAATGTGATTTTTTTTGTGGAATAAAGCGTTAAAATGGGATTTATTGCAGCATAGATGCTAGGAGTGTCATGGGAGATGTGCTTTGTGTAGAATTGTAGCTAACTCAAAATACCATTTAGTTGTAGATTGCAAGTACACTATCCAGGTTTGGTAGGAGTTAGAAGTAATCTTATAATTCAAATCTACCTGGGTAGGATTAACAATTCAAGACTGTCTGAAATTTTGGGTCACAAATCTAGACAATGCAGCTTTTTTAAGTCTTGTTATCATTGTAGCATGACAAATATAGAATGTTGAGAATCAAATGATTTTTTAATGAGAAGCTTATTTGTCCTTAGCTTGTGCAAACAAAACTGCAACAACTTTTACTTTGTTTCACACAAACAGGAACGGTAGTCATTCCAAGGCAAGGAGTAAAAGAAAACATAAAAGAGGACATCCCATGGTTTTATTTTGGATGGAGCAGCACAAAAGAATTCAGTAGAAGTAAGAAGAGTGATCTATGTATCAAAGGATTCAAAATATTACTTCAAAGATGGACTCAGTAATGGTACCAATAATTTTACAGAAGTCTGTGCTTTAAAGCTAGTTCTTCTATTAGCATTTCAATAGGGTATAAAAAAGTTGCATGTTTTTGGAGATGGAAAAATTACAATAGATTGGATAAATGGGAAACATCAATGCAATAATATTTTCCTTATTTCAATTCTTGAAGAGATAAAGGTTATAAAAGAAAACCTGGAATCAAACTCTTTTGATGACATCTACAGGGAAAGGAACATGGAATCTAACACATGGGGAAAGGAACATGGAATCTAACACACTTTCTAGATGTGGCCTAATCCTAAAATGTGGAGAGCAATTCATTACGCAGGAGAAGGAATGCTTGATCAGTGATCAACAACAATCTTATTTCTGGGATCCTCCTTGATTTTACTGTAATTTTGTGATTTATAGGTTTCTGACTTACAAAAAATAGTGTTTTGTTTTTTTGATATATGTAATGACTTAAAAGAATACTACTCAAAATAGTAAAGGGTCATTACACCATAATTTTGTAATTTTTTTTAATGTAATTTGTATGAGGCAATTTGGATATAAAATAGGTGGAGTGAACAGGTGACCAACTTCTATGGGAATGTGAAGATTGTAATTTTTTTTATATAAATAAAGTTATAATTTTTTTTATTGAGGAAAAACATGTATTAACTATAAAAAGTGAATGTACGATTCTACTCTTTAATATGTTTCGATAGTTAGCGATTTTCTTGGAGCTGTGTTTTGACCATGAAGATTTCTACATTCAGAACAGGAGAGCTACGATCGAACTCTGTGTGTCCTTTGGCTGTGCTCTAAGGTCGGGTGCCTCTGATGCCCGCCTTTGATCCCTTCATTCTTGACCTCGGCTTAACCTCGTACCTCCAACCTTATGGATCTCCCCTCCCCTCCCTGCTCGTTCCTCCCCTCTAACCTAGTTTCTTCTCGCCTTCTCACTTTTGACCTACTCGACCCATCTTTGGATCTCATGGCCTCAGATTCCAATATCCCTCCCGAATTAACCAGCTTTCTGAAGCTTCTGGCCTCCTCAAGTAAGAAGCCCCTCTCTTTTGCCCAACAAATGTTTGTAAAGAAACTCGACGAGATCCCGACTGTAGCATTGCCGGTGGCTCTGCCCTGCAAAACTACTCTTAATCTTTTTGAACGTGCTCTGATCGGCTAGTTCACTGGTCTTTGGCCCTCTCCGAGATCCATAGATGCATGGGTTCAAAAAAATTGGAAACCTTTGATCACAGAAGACGTGAAATCTTTTTTCCTCGGTAAAGAATATTTCTCCTTCGTTTTTTAATGCAAGCAGGATTGCGAGCTTATATTTCAGAACGGACCTTATTTCATGGGACCACAAGGGTTATACATGAACAGATGGACCTCGAACTTTGACCCATCCATCAACATCCCTTCCGCAATTCCTATTTGGATGAGACTCCCCAATCTACTTCTCCACTGCTGGAACAATGAATCCCTAGAAGCGATCGAAAATGCATTAGGGAAATATATCGACAAAGCTGACCGAAAAGATCAGTATCCATGCGCTAGAATTTGCATTGAAGTAGATTTGGAACACGGCCTTCCGAAAGCGATAAAGCTTACAGTAGCAGTCTGGTATCACATACAGGAACTCAATTATGAACAAATCCCTTTTAAATGCAATTTTTGTCATGAATATGGCCACTTTGCTTGATCTTGCAAAAAGAAACCAGGGGATCAGGAATTAGACCTAAAGAAAGAACAATGGACAACAAATAAAAAACCTCCAAATCTGGTACAAAATCCCATTCAAAATCTCAGAATACACAGAAGGCAGACCAACAACATCACATTCCCTCAACGTCCAACAACAACAACAGATTCAAAGTCCTCGAAACGTCAGAAATTCATGACACTCCTGAAGTTGAAGAAGAAGGAGAAATATTCAAACATCAAGCATCCCAAGTCCCTCCTATTGTCCCTGAAATATCGAAGAATCCCTTGTCTCAAAATATTCCCAGCCCTATCATCCCAGATCTGATAAAAGGGGCCACCCTCCTATGCAGAAATAACTAAAGTGAGATACCCCACCTCATCCTCCTCCTCAGATGCACTCATTGATAAATCTTCCAAAAAGATAGGGCGAAAATCCACCAAAGATCTAAGGGAAGAAGAAGCCGAGCGCGAAAAAATTAAAGGATCTCAAGCCACGATAGACATGGATTTCGGAAGAAACACTAGAACCAGAACAACAAGCAAGAAACACGGAGATCTAGTAGGAGGAACACCCTCCTCCATCTATTTCCCCAAATGATGAAGCTGGTTTCCTAGAATTGCAGGGGATTAGGCAATCCTTGCAAGATCAAGACAGTAAAAGACCTTCAAAAAATAGATATGCCCGATCTCCTTTTACTCTAGGAGACCAAAATCGATGAAAATACTCTTCTAGCCATAGCAAAAGAAAATTGGAAGAAGAATACAGGTTGTGCAGTCAGTGCTAGAGGGGCTTCTGGGGGACTGGCAACCTTATGGTCCTCTGATGCATTCCACCTCCACAATTCCTTTGCTACTCAACACTGGATCTACACTGAGCTCACTCATATTAAAAGCAACAAGCATTTCGCTCTTCTCAATATGTATGTACCCAATCTACACGTTGAAAAATAGGAGTGTTGGAGCACAATTGAAAGTTTTCTGGAGGCTTACGAGCCTCAAAATATTATACTAGCTGGTGATATGAACATCACTTTCTCCAGATCTAAAAAGAAAGGAGGTCAAATTGGAAATGACTATTTCAAACCACAGGTTGAAGCTCTTCTTCATACATGGAACCTCATTGATATCAAGCCTAAAAAAGGAAAATACACATGGTCAAACAAGCGTCTTGGCAAAGCAAATATCATGACCAGATTGGATAGATTTTTCATTCAAATCACCCTAATGTCTGATACCCATATTATCTGTTCTAGTATCCTCGCCAACCTAGCCTCAGACCATAAACCCATCCTACTTCAGTTTTCTGAAATTGAAGACCTCGGCCCAATTCCCTTCAGGTTCATCCCCCAATGGCTCGAACAACCCAACTTTTGGGACACCTTTCAGCAAGCATGGAAAATCCCAATCACAGGTTCTCCTAGCTATGTTTGGGAGCATAAATTAAAGAATACCAAATCAGCCCTCAAGAATTGGGCCAAATCTTTAAGCTCTAAATTCGCCCAACCAACCAAAAATGCCGTGGCTGCTTTAGAAAATCACCAGTTAGCAATGGAAACCCGTCCCATTGAAGCAAATACCCTCCACGATGAAGTAACTTATCAATCCAATATGTATCAGAATTTCCGTGCTCAGGAGGAGTATTGGAGGTTGAAATCACGTAGCCTATGGCTGAAAGGAGGCGACATGAATACTAATTTCTTTCACAGACAATTTAAAATCAGACAGTCAATTAATCAAATTACTGACATCAAAACTGAGGACGGAGTATCAGTTTCTGGAAACACTGATTTAAAGAATGTTGCGTACTCTCATTTCTCCAACCCCTACGCAAAAGACAACACCGCCAATGATGATGACGAGCTAGTTTTGCTGGAGCACATTCCTCAGAGTATCACACAAGATGAAAATTACAAGATCTGCATCCCCTTCTCTGAGCAAGAGGTATACAATACTATCCTCTCTTTTGAACCTGATAAAGCACCGGGTCCGGATGGATTTTCCATACATTTTTACTTAGCATGCTGGAAGTATATCACAAAAGATTTCATGAGATTGATAAAGAATTTTCACACCAAAGCCAAAATTGGTGGATGCACGAGCAATACTTTTTTGTTCCTTTCCCCAAAGGAAACCAATCCCAGTTCCTTCAACAGATTCAGACCGATATCTCTGTGCAATGCCTCTTATAAAATAATTTCCAAATTGCTAGCAAATCGGATGAAGCCTCTTCTCAGCAGAATTATCTCCGACAATCAAGGTGGTTTCCTCAAAGGAAGGCAAATTCTAGACAACGTCATCCTCGTTCAAGAAGAAATCCATTCAAGTAGATTTCGAAAGGAAAAAGGTATGTTAATCAAACTTGACATGGCTAATGCATTTGACCGTGTCAAGCACTCCTTTCTTATAAAAATTATGATTCACTTTGGATTTGACAAAACCTTCATCAATTGGATCTCTGCATGCATAAGTGGACCTTGGATATCTTCCCTTATCAATGGTCGACCCATGGACTTCTTCCAAGCTACGCATGGCATTAGACAAGGCTGCCCTCTCTCTTCATTCTTGTATATCATTCTAGTGGATTCCCTCAGCAGAAAACTGAATTATGAAATGTCCATTGCCTTTCTGCCTAGTCTTCAAATGACCTTTGATTCTAATCCGATCAATCACTCTCTTTTTGCTGATGATTCCCTACTATTTAGCGGAGCATCTCCCACCATTGCTTGCAAATTCAAGCACATATTAAACATCTACTGCAATGCTTCAGGTGGCAAGATCAATCTGCAAAAAAGTGCAGTCTATTGCTGGAACTTAAATCATAATGCAACAACTAAGATCACCAGAATAATTGGCATCAAAGTTCACATTAAGTGGGATAAATTCTTATATTTAGGTCTCCCTATCACTTATGGAAAAGCAAATTCCAGAAATTGGGAGGACACAATCAGTAAAATTAAAAGCAGAATCAGAAGATGGGGAGGCCATTGGCTCAGCAAGGCCGGGAAACTAATCTTAATAAATTTTGTCATATCGGCCCTTCCCATCTACCAATTTTCCATTCTCCTTACTCCAAAATGTGCAGTAGAGCAGATGAACAAAATTATCAGAGATTTCCTCTGGACTGGCGGAAAAAATAATGACAACAAAATGCACCTTGTAAACTGGGATACTATCAAGCAAACAAAATCCTCGGGGAGACTTCAAATTCCCAATCTATATGATGCAAATCTGGCCATGGGAGGTAAGCTGCTCTGGCAAATCCTGCATAATAAAAGTCATCGACTAAGTCAAATTCTCAGGAAAAAATATCTACATGGATCCAATCTTAGATGTCTCGATCGCAAGCCAACCTCCAATGGATCAAGCATTTGGGTCCTTTGCAAGGAAGCTTGGGAATTTTTTTCAAAAGAGCTTTACTGGGTACCTGGCAATGGCAAGAAAATCAACATCTTTACGGACAAAATCATGAACAACGATATTCTTCAAAATTCCCAAGAATTACAGAACATCGCAACTTGGCTCAATCAACATGGAATCAATACGCTAAATGATTACAATTCCTGGGATCCTCAAGGTAATTGGCAAAGATGGAACACTACAGCTATCAACCCTCATCTTGAGACTGACAACATTATTCTAACCAACAGCCTAAAGGATGCGCCCCCATACATCTCACCACCAAAGATGAATTGGGATGGGGCCCCACCGGTTCCTATACCCCAACTCTTGGCTACAAAGCTATCCAAACCCTTGATGAAACAAGAAGAGATTTATGGAAACTTGTTTGGGACCCACTAGGACTACCTAAAGTCAATTTCTTCATCTGGACATTACTACACCGCAAAGTTCTTACTGGAGACAATCTGATAAAGAAAGGCTTCCACGGACCCTTTTGGTGCCCCCTCTGCCATAGCAGTCTTGAAACTATCAACCACTTATTCTTAGATTGTAATTTTACCAAGCAGGTATGGAACCTACTACTTCAAGATCATAATTTCATCATGCCTCCCTTTACTTCCACTACCCATCACTTCCTTAATTGGAAATCCATCTACTCTTCTCCTCTACCAATCAAGAATCCCTGGCATCATATATGGATCTCCATCCTAAATATGCATGTTGGAAAGTATGGACAGCTAGAAATCATGCCATCTTTCAAGATAAGCACCTCATGCCCCTCCCAATTGCAGGCCAAGCCAAAGCATTGCTAATTGAATGTCTCAAAAATTTCCAAGTATAAGACTGATGAAACTCTTACACGTATGAAAAGATTTGGATTGGAGTCCATATTTCACAACCACCCAAAGAGCCATCAATACGGAACTATCCTACATGGCAGCTTAGACCTTCTAATACCGAATTCCAAGATTGGAAAAACAGGCAGGGCATTGACAGCTTACATTTTGATGGGGTTTCGAAGAATAATCCTGGGGAAGCAGGAGCAGGGGGCGTTCTATGGACAAAGGAAGTTATAATTAGGTTGAAATACAGATGGGGCCTGGGTACAGGCTCAAACAACGCAGCAGAAGCAGTGGCACTGTTAAAAGGATGCCAAATTGCCAAAGGCCAGAAGATAGACAAACTACATGTATATGGAGACTCTATGATTATAATAAGAGCAATCAACACTACTTTCAGTACAAATAACTCAGCACTCAACAGAATTATCCAGCGAGTAAGGCATACTTCAAGAACTTTCATCCATTTTAAGGCATTTCACATTCTGAGAACTTTAAATACTGAAGCTGATACAGAAGCTAACGCAGCTAGCAATCTTAAACAAGGGATTCTCCAAATCTCCAACATTGACATGGGCACACACTATATCCCATAAGAAGGCTTCCTTCTTCACTACAAAGCATCTGGAATTGACATATCATTTCATGAAACTATCCATCTTTTGTTCCATCCAAGCAGAATTATCAGACTTTGATCACTCTGAGCACGGATTTTCAGAATATGTTGGCTCATTTCTATCGCAGATCCCTCCGATCCTCAACCTTCCTTTACTGCAGAAGTCTTAAAATTTGACAGAAGCTAAGTTTCAAACTTAGTGAAACAACAGAGTATTCTATTAGTGCCAGTTATTTAGGAACACTGATTTAAAGTATCAAATTCAGTGAAATATATCTTATCTCTTGAATAAGGCTCTCAGAATTCCATAGTCCAATGTCCCCTTTCCAACATCGGATCAATTGGCAATCCAGTGCCACTAATCGATAATTCTGAACTAGCTGAACACTGATATCTTTCATTTGATTCAACAAGCAATCCACTCTCAGAATTCGAGGGCTCTAGACAGCTCATTCCCCAAACGTGGGCTGCATAGGTTATGAAGCAAATAATTCATTCTTCGAAAGATATTGAGGCAGAATTCTACAGTCATCTTAAGCAACTAACTGAACAATTCAAGCTCAATCGATGATACATTCTCTCAGGATCTTGCAGCAGTCTCTTACAGATTAAGTGCACCATTCAAAGTCAAAAATTGGATTACAGAATTGTTTTCATCATCCCCATCATTGCAGAAGCCTCAGCTTATATTCTTCGCTTGAACAGGACGCTGAGTATTATGAATTTGAAATTCAACACATTTTCAGATCGATTCATTTATTCAAGCATTATTATTAGCATTCTCTGTCCTCCATTTAATTTTTTCATTTGTAATAACCTTATAAGCCTTATCAGCAAGAGAAGAGAGGCAAAATTCATCCTATATTGATTTTCTCAGAATTTCTATCAAGTGTAGTTGAATTACTCACTGCCATTCTGGCTATATCTTGTACACTGCCGATTTGGTATAAAAACCAGGGCTTTTTTTTTAAATATACGTTTCTTTAAAAAAATAAAAACTATAAAAAGTGAATGTACATAAAAGTATTAACTACACCATAATACCTAAATGCATATATTTCACTGAATGATTTGAAATATAATGTTTTTATTATGTTTAATGACATATATGCTTTGGTATAGGTTTCATGGAGTGGTTCAACGCCATCTATGCTGGGGTGAAGATATATTCGGGTTTTATTAATTATTTTTATTAAAACTAATGTAGTCTTAAAAAATTGTATTTTTATTATTAAACTGAATTTTAAAACAAATAATTATTTGAATAATGTTAAGCTCTACCAAGTTATGTTAACCTCAGGTTCTCAGACCTTGACGCAGGCTTACGCCACGTTTCTGCAGGTATGGATTAACGAGTTGTATAAGGGTTATCGATTCGGGCGAAAGCAATTTTGATATCATCTAAATAGTTTTAAAATTGGGGAATTAGTCTTGCAATCTTAATGACTGAAATTACAAAATTGCGAAAATAACAATTTTCAGCAAAAATTTTAACCTGTTTTTATCCCAAAATCACCTAAAAAGCGAGACGTTTTGGTTTTCTTTTATCCTACGCGTGGATTAACAATGCACCCAGCGGCACTCTGACGGAGTCTGATCACACCCGGATGTACATGCACACTATCCTAAAACTGGGAAAAAGAATTTGACAGGATAGTTCTTTCCCGTATTAAATTCGAGCAGAACCCGTGTTTTGAGTCTCGGTGAATGCAGTATTCAGACAGAGTGCCTAGTTATGTTGTTCCAACAAAAGCAGTTTTTTTTCTTTTTCTTTAGTGGGTGCGGGAGGAAACCATACGTTTAGGAATACGGGGGGAGCAGACAGCCAGAGAAGGTGCCTTGACAGCAGATTGTTGTTTTTAAACAGTTAAACCCTAAAACAGTACCGGTTTTCCGTACGAAATACCAGAGTAGGGCACATCTTAAAGGGCCTTTTTGGCAGAAACACAACCGGTATTTGAAGACTGCCGGTTCTCCTTACGAAATACCAGAGTAGTGCGCATCTTAAAAGGGCCATTTAGGGAGAGAAAAAAACAAGTTTTTCCTTAAAAAACCAGAGCTGTGGGCACACCTAAAAACGCATTCTGCGGATTAAAGTGCCTCGGCGGATTAAAAACACTAAATGCTGACGTCCATGAAACGTAGAACTAGACAAATAGATTTGAACCAGTTGAACCCTCCTTAAACTAAACCTGGACTTATATATATATTCTAACATATATTCCAATTTCTAAGCTGCATGGTGATTGATTGCCAATAGTATATTCTAAAATATATGACGATAAATCCTTGTTGCTTGGTCATTGATTCCCAAACCAACAACCATTCCTACACTGGTACTCGTTATAATATTAATATCACCAACAAGTTGTGAGCGAAACACTCAATTCTGCGGGAGCGAGATCGACTGGCTTATTAAGAAGCGAAACGCTCAATTCAGCGGCCACGAGATCCATTCGCTTATAAAGAAAGGTGAAGATCAGAAGGCAACAACCAAAAGATAAGGCAAGATCAGAAAATCAAAGATTATATTTTGCAGATGGCATTTGTTCTCTGCTTCTCGTTAACCCCCTTCGTAGTGTATTTCCCTCCCTGCAGGCAGTTGACCGTAATGGTAGAAACGATACAGAACGCGCTGGAGAAAACGGCGATGTATTTCAGAACAGCTACTCCCCAGATCCAAATTGGCTATAGGAGAATTCTCACCATGTACGGCTTATATCGCCCTCGGAATGGAGCCACTAGCACCCGGACCTGAGTTTTATATATATATGAAAAGAGGGGATCAAAGGTAGCAGGTGCCTCTCATATATGCTGTAAATAAGGTCTCGTACCAAAACAGACCCTGATCTTGTACATATGAGATTCAAGAAAAAGTCATCACAGTTAATATGATGTAAATTACTTCAAATATTTTAGGTTTACAGGTGTCATAAGATTGTATCATATTTTGAGCCTATAAATAGAAGGCATAGCTCTGTATAAAGAGGACATTTTTTGTGTATAAATCACAGAATTTTGTTCGCTATTTATCATCTTTTATTGTTGTGATTATCAAATTGTTTTTATATGAAATTTCTGCAACTTATATATATATAAACTGTTTTTGTAAAAAAGATCTTTATTTTTACAGAATTATATATGGTTAACATAACATAAGAGTCAATCTATCAAACTTAACAAATATGGTTAACTTTATATATTTAGGTCAATTTATGAAACTGGTTAAGTTTGTTTAAAGTTTTTTATTTATTTATTAATTCTTTATATAAATTCATAAATTTAAATAAAATAGTGAATTTATATTTTAAGATTTTATATTTCTTCTGATTTGGATTTTTTTATTAATGTGATAATGATATTATATTGTGAATCATTAAGTTATAACCAATATAAATTTATTTTAAACTCTTGGAGTTATAAAGTATTTAGAGGATTCAATTAATAAAACAAATTTACACATCAACAATTTATCTTATGAAACAATTTACACATCAACAAATTTGATCCTTCTTGATTTTTGATAGATCCAGGTTTAAGATATAACTATGTTAGTATTTTATGTTAAATTTTAATTATTATAATATCATTAAATTTATTTTAATTTTAAAAGAGATTAAATTTTTAAGTTTAAATATTTATATAAATGATAGATTGAAATTTATTATAATATTTTTTAATATTTTATTGCACCGAGTGAAACGAGGTGCTCTAAAGTCCATATGGGGGACATGTTGTAACTGTGTACATCGTTTGTTATTAACAAAATAATTTTAAAAATTCATGTAGGCACATAAAATAAAAAAATTAAATTATGCAAAGTATTTAAAAAAATCCATGTTGGTTCATAAAATAAAATATTATGAAAAATAATTAAAAAATAGATGTTGGTTTATAAAATAAAAAATAAAAAATAATTTAAAAAATTCATGTCCGCTCATAAAATAAAAAATTAAATTATGGAAAGTATTTAAAAAAATCCATGTTAGTTCATAAAATAAAATATTATGAAAAATAATTAAAAAATAGATGTTCTTTTATAAAATAAAAAGTTAAAACTTAAACCCAATCAAGAGAGATCAAATTTCTTGAGTTTAAATTAAAAAAAGAAATACACCTCAAGAAATTGGATCCTTCTCGGTGCTTGATGAATACGAGTTTAAGATGAATCTATGCTCATTTAAATGGTTTGATGATGATGATAATAGAAAAGTTTTTTATTGTAACAAGTTTTTAAAAAAATGAGAAGTATAAAGAAGAGAAAACTTTCTTTTTAATTTAAAAATATTATTATATTCAAACCATTTTATTAATTGAAAAATTATAATACTTCAATACTTAAATTCAAAAATATATCAATTTCATTGAAAATATTTAAAATTTTAAATAAAAAATTGTAATTAAATTTATTATTTATATTAAATCTTCAAATAAAACTTAAAATTCTAAGCTTTCCAATCTTTTTAAAATACAAACCATTTTTTTTTTACATTGCAATCATCCCATTTTGAATGATTAATGTATCTACTTACTTATTTATATGAATCATACATATATTACATTTCCAATTGAACATAACATTTATGTCTTTTGTTCATTGAATCAAGGAAAGTTTGAAATACACTCATTACAATAGGGCCCAACAAGAGCATCATGTCACTTACAAGAATTGAACCTAGGTGGGGAGAGCAACAATCTTTCCTCCCAACCACCCAAGCTACAACCAATGAACAAAAATAAAACAATGTTACTAAATTCTAACCTTTTTTAATATTATTTAATTATATTTTTATAAAATTTATCTATTAGTTCTTTAAGCTTAATTTTTTAAATTTATATAACTATGTTACTAATATATATATATATATATTCACTTCATAGTATATTGGTTTATCACGACACCTCTCTCTTTTCCATGACAGCATTTTTCTATAAAAAAATTGGTTCTTTAAAATTAAATACTTTACTTAAATTGATATAAATAAGTTTTATCTAAGATTATTTAATAAAAATAAAGTTTAAATTAATATGCATACGTATTCACTTCATAGTTGACTTGTTTTTCAATATTTTAGACATGCCTCAATTTGAGGCGTGTTTACCAAAACGGCAAATTTCAATTATATTAATGATACTACTTTGGAAAAATTCACATAGGCTTTGATTGTATTCATATTATTTTATTCTATACTTATTTCTCTTACAGAGGAATCACTTATATTACACTATTACACCGAGGGAAATAATATTTTATTCGTAATCATGGTTTGATTCAATTTCTCTTTTAATATGAATTTAATATCAATGTAAAGATTTATATTAAATTATGCATTATTCCAAAATAAATAAATATATATATATATATATAAACCAATAATAAGCTATATAACATCGAGTTTTTATGTCAGTGACAAAATTAAGGTCAGATTCGAACTTGTAGATAAACCTCAACCAAATAATTAATTATAATCCACAATTTTATTTTATTATAATTTTTCAGCCTAGTCAACTTTCCCGTTTCTATAATCATTTTCTTTGCTGGTGCCAACGCTCCCAGTTAAGCAATACAACGCCGAGCGTTC
The DNA here is from genome assembly GCA_027924585.1 of Larix kaempferi. Lineage (NCBI taxonomy): Eukaryota > Viridiplantae > Streptophyta > Pinopsida > Pinales > Pinaceae > Larix > Larix kaempferi. Next base: position 4,177,108 of record BSBM01000091.1, read on the forward strand.
TCCCAAAACTCACAACAGAGTCATAGTTAAAACTTAAATGAGATTTTGCCAATCCTATCTAAGTGTAAAGGTAGGCCAGTTAATTTAAATTATCACATTTAAAAATAATAATAATATTTAAAAAACCTAAATTTAAATATAATGTTCTAAACATTAAATTAAAATTTTAAAAATTTATGTGAAAACAAATAATATGTGAGTTTATTCAAGGTAAATGAATTATTATTATTTTATGAGATTATTGTTTTAAAATATGCATAGAAAGGTTGTGTAGGCTTTTAAGATTAATGAGACAATCTATACATAATATTGCTGTTTCATTGATTCATTAAAGGAATTATCACCAAAATCACATATTATTTTTATGTGAAAACAAATAATATGTGAGTTAATCAAGTTAAATGAATTATTATTATTTTATGGGATTATTGTTTAAAAATATGCATAGAAAGGTTTTGTAGGCTTTTGAGATTAATGAGACAATCTATACATAATATTGCTGTTTCATTGATTCATTAAAAGAATTATCACCAAAATAACTGTTGTCATTGTTAAAAAATATTATTATATTAATTTTAGGAAAATAAAAATATATGTAAAAGACAATAGTATAACCATTTATATTAATAAATTATTGAGAAAAGCATATTACAATCACATGAACATCAATTATATCTTTTATATAATAAATACAAACAAAAAATAATTTTGAAACTCTATGATTAGGTATTGATATGCAAAAACATGATAATTGACATAGAAGACTAGAGACTCCCTAAAATTGCTTTAAATTCTAGTCAAAACCATCTTTGACCCAAGAGAGGATGATATAAAGACGCCATGGTTAAACCATTGGGGTATTGATGAAAATGACACTTTGTAAAATATGAACAACCTCAAAAATACTATCCCATATAAGTTTAAAGAGAAAATGTGGTATGAGAGAGACCTAGAGGGTAAAAGAAAAGTAAGATATTACAAGGAGGTCATTAACCCTAATCTAGAATATCAAACATATATCTCTGTGTCTTAACGAGTTCAAAAAAGAAAATTATTATAGACAAGTTAAGAACAAACTCCCATGAAGCTTCATAGTGAAACAGAGCGCTGGGCAATTCCTAAAACACCATGGATGCAAAGGATTTTCCAGTTCTATGAGTCTATAAGAGTTGAGGACAAATATCAATTTATTTTACAATGCCCAGTGTACACCTACATTTAATCACAGTTTCCTAATCTTTGATACAATTTTAACCTTCATGATCTTCTATCATGTCAAAACTATGGCAATTTAGGAACGCTTTTTTTAAGTTTTTTTATCATAAAAATAAAACTTTACAACAATCCAATAATTCTTATATCTTTGCTTAAGGTCTGATAGACCAATTAAGTGAGTGGATGCTAATCTTCTTTATCACCATAATATTAAATTTTATGATAATATTTATTAATTATACAATTTTAAATTTTATAATTTTGCATTCAATAATTAATTAAATTGACCTTGACCTAACAATTTTGCATTCAATAATTAATTAAATTGACCTTGACCTAACAAGTTCATCAAAGATACATAATATTCTATTTTATGATCTAAAGTTTATTAGTCCTTGTGCAATGGGGGTTATTGCGAACACGCTCTTCTTATCCCTCGACATATGAGCGGAGACTTTGGATATGGGAATTTTACCTTGGTTTTTCCATGTGCTTTAAATAGGTATGATTACCTTGGGTGTACATCTAGTAGTATTGGAGTCCTGTCCTAGTGCAGATTCACGATGGAGTTGGTCCACGATGCGGTTTCTAAGTGTTAATGTTTTCCACCGGGCTTTGGAGCCTAGGAGGTGGGAGAGGTGGATTTAATGCTTTGTCTTGGGTTTTATTGTTGGTTTAATGTGTTTCCAAGGCCAAAGAAAAAGCATTTTGAAGAGGAAAACAATGTTATGAATATAAATAAAAATCATTTATATAATGTAATGCAATAATCAATAATAAATAAAAATAACAATAATCATTAAAAGGTCGCAACTCTTTATCAAGGATCACTAATATGCCCTTCAATGGCTATGTACATTCAGTCCTTTTTATTTGTAAATCATCTTATAGTATTGCATATTATGAATATATTATTATTCCATCATTGAGTATTTTTATTTATCTTTTGGATAGCTTGAGTGAACTCGTTTCTTTCACTTCATTTAATTTCCGAGATTTTGGTTGCACAAGTTGTGCTAGGTCAACAATTCTGCTTGTCGTGTGGGCATTGTTGCTTTGTCGACATTTTGTTCATGGGATTACATTTATGTGTAGTTTATTGGAGGTGAATTTTTGTCCTCTTTTTGAAGGTAATTTGTTGTTGAGTTGCAGGGTTTATCTACGTTGGATTCTGAGTGCTTTGGTTGGTTTGGGAGCTTTTCAAGTGTTTTTGTTGCATGGAGGGTTTCCTTTGTTTTGGCCATGGTGGTGTGGTTGCATTGGAGGCTTCATATGATTCATCTTCTACACCATTATTCCATTGCACGGGGTAAGATTTTTCTTCTTGTGGGTGCCAATGTTGTTTAAGGGTTGTTGTGTAGGAGGGTTTGTGTGTTTCTTTGTTTGGAGGGTTCTCACCCTTGGTGCTTTGGATTCTGACTGAACCGACTCTAGTTTTGATGATACCTCGATAAATTCTTACCATAGTAAGTACTACTTGGTCTAATGTTAAATGGATGAAATTAGGGTCAATGCCCATTATCCTATTTCCTACACTACTTTTGGAAGAAAATTGTACTTATTGTTTTGGAATTGGGTCACTAGTTAGTAGATTTTGAAGATGTACAAGTTTAAAACAATCCCATTAAACTTTAGTTAATTGTAATATGAGATATTTTCCAAGCATTGGAATGTGATAGTAGTGTCGTTTAGTACTATGGTAGTAGTACTACTGTTGTTCTTATTTTTTTATATCGTGTCATGAAATATTGTCAGGTCATTTTAGTCATTTCCTGCTTGGTTCCTTGGTTCCGTATAGAGTCTCTGGGACTAGGTCTTACCATATGATGGTAGTTTTAATTGATTTTTCTTTATGCTAGTTTCTCATTTGTTCGTGGTTGTATGGATTGCTAGGTTTTGTCTCTATTAATAGGTTCATGATCGAGACCATGGTTGTGCATTTGGTGGTGCTACCTATGTTCCAGATAATCCATATGATTTTGTAGATATATACCTAGTTGCATATTGAGACACTCCTTTCATTCCATTTCCAAAGAAAGACCCAAAGCGAGGGAATTCACATCTATTAGAGAGAATGGACCTGTAGTGGACTAATTACCAACATTAAAAGTAGCATATATAGACTATGAATGGCAAGGGAAATACATATATATTAAAAGTAGCTTATATAGACTATGAATGGCAAGGGAACTACATATATAGTACTTAGTATACAAATTCCTTTTCTACTTATGTGCTTATCCTCATTTTTAATTCAAGGTTGGTTTGTAGTTTCAAAAACCAGTGAAAATTTTGTTTCAGTTGTTTCATAAGTGAAATCAACCGATCCATGACTTCAAGTGATTTGATCAATGAATGGTTCTAGACTCACTCTAGGTACTTTAGTAGTATTATATGTCTATGTAATTGTAGAATACATAGATTCAAAGCTTATTCTGAATCTGCCTGTGTAGCTATAGGATACATACATTTAGAGTTAATGTAATGCAAGGAAACCTATCTTCAAATCCTTATGAGCACCTAGACTCAAGCTCCTATTGTAGTCACCTCTAATGAAAACCAAATGCAAAGTTCGATGCTAATTGAAAACAAAACCTTCAAGAAAGGATTAAAATTTTAGGGAATTTGTGGGCATGTAAAGGTGTTTTAATCCCTTGGATAAAAGAGTTTTATGAACTTGGTACCAAGACTGTTAAGATTAGGTTCAGTGCACTGTGACTACAGATACTGAGAGTGAATGTGGCATGAATTGTGATAATATTTGAATTGTAGGTTGTCTACATCATGTGTCGTTAACAAGCTATGGATTCTTGTATTCCTTACGAATTGGATTTCAGTTGTGACATTTTTGAGGTGAACATAGATTGTGGCAACAAGGATAGTTCTTTTACTTTTACTAGTTTTGAGTCTAGTTCCATCTATTGAAACTTTTATTATACAACAATTAAGTTTTTAGGGCTTACTTGGAGGTATACTATTCCATACATTTGATGCTTGCTTTCCATGGACATTAGCTAGTGTTGGTTGCTCAATTGGCATTTTTCATTTCAAGTCTTCATATTTGGAGCTTCAGTATTTTAATAATTAAGTTCATTAACATTGAGTTGTAAGGCTTATTTAGTATATGGATAAAAAAAAAATTCCACCACATATTTGATTGATTATGTGAATGATGTATGGATCCACATATTTTATTGACTGTATCGATGCCTATATATCAATTTGATTATTATCCAATATGGTATGTATTTGAAAATAGGGATGGTGGAGCCAAGTCTGTTAGAGTAGATTAGGATACATAAGTCCATGACATATTCATGCAGAATCATGTTCAAAGGAAAATTGGTCTCTAGAAAGTGATAGATGTTTAATAGGTGTAAGTTGCTTTGGCAATATGCAATTGTGGCAATTTGTTGATTTAGGCTATATTTCTTCCCTTCCAAGCATATGCATAGTCTAAGTTGTTGGCCACAGCTATCTTATGCAATGCATTATAGGCAGCTCCCAAAATTGATGTTGGAGTATTTTGTGATCTCTGTTGAGATTCCTATATGTACATGTTATTATGTATTTGTGATTCCTAAATGTGCATGTACATGTTATTATGTACTTGATCTCTACTAAGATTCCTATGTGTATTTGTGAATGCAAAAAATTATTTTGTTCTTTCATTAAAACTATTTGGCATGTGAGTTAATGTACTTGTATTCGTGTCTCCATCTACACAACTAAAAAGGTATGAAATAAATCTTTGATCAATTTAGGTTTCAAATTTGGTTGTAAATATAATTGGACCTTTATGTGGAGTACTATCACTCAAATTCTGACATCTTCTAATAAAGTTTTAAAGTATAATCATACTATAGATCAATTTAGAGGGGTTATCCATTATCATGACAATATCCTTTCTAGGGATATATAATGGAAGAAACAAATCTTTAGCATAATACAAATTGTAATATGGTTTTATGAATAGGGTGATGATAGACCAATTAGTGTGAATCCAAGCAACATCAACATGGAAAAAGTTATGCAATTGTGGCAATTTGTTGATCTAGGCTATAATGATTCCCTATCTGTAATTTTCATAGTCTAAGTCATTGGCCATAATTGTCTTATACAATGCATTATAGGAAACCTCTGAAATTGATGGAGTGTTTTTTATCTCTACTGAGATTCCTATATGTACATGTTATTATGTATTTGTGATTGCTATATGTGCATGTACATATTATTATGTACTTGACCTCTACTAAGATATTTCCTATATGTACTTATGATTGCAAACAATTCTTTTCTTCTTTCCTTAAAATTATTTTGTATGCAAGTTAATGTACTTGCATTCGTGTTTCCATCTACACAGCTAAAAACATATGAAATAAATCTTTGATTAATTTAGGTTTCGAAATTGATTGTAAATATAATTGGAAATATTGGTGGAGTATTATCACTCAAATTCTCATATCTTCTGATAAATATTTAAAGTATAAGCAAGATATAGAGAAATTTAGAGGAGTTATCCACTATCATGACAATATCCTTTCAAAGAATATATAATGGAAGCAACAAATATTTGGCATAATACAAATTTTAATATGTTTTTATGAATAGGGTTATGATAGACCAATTAGTGTGAACCCAAGCAACATCAACATGGAAACATTTCTTACAAAATCTTGCTCCTGCTTTAGGATGGTATCACACAAAGTAAGGTTTAATATGAGATAAGATTTACATAGTAAGGTTTACCTAAGCGACCAAAGATGGACGAAATAAAACATAGACCGAAAGAACGATGAAGATTTCAAGTGACGCAACCAAGCACACTGATTAATGCACGAAGAAAAACTCCCTTGGAAGTCTTACCAAACATGTAAGTGAGTCGTAACCCAAAAAATTCAAATTTAATTCACTCACCTACCCTCTCTAAAGAACTAAATATTGTTGCTCCTATAAATACACTTGAATATGCATGCCTTCGGTTCACAACACAGTTTGAACAAGAGAAAGCAATCCCCTGAATTAAAGACCTTCTAATAACGTTTCCCACCGAAGAACCAGCCATGTTGTCAAAGCAACAACCAGGTCCAAATATACAAAAATGAAAAGTAAAATGCAACAAGAAGAAGCCTCCATGACCCCTAGAATGTTAACTAATCCTTCGAGTTTAGAATAGTTATTAGTAACCATAATAAATCAGATCTTGGTAACCGTAGGAAATTGTTTTGTCCAGTGCTATTTAATTTGTATCATTGCTCTGTTTTTTATAATATGAAATCTTGGAGTTTGCTCTGTTCTTCAGTGGTATCAGAGCGCAGGAAACTCGAGGCCTATCATTCCTTTACCTGCGTGAACTTGCTGATCATTCCTTTACCTACATGAACTTGTTGATCGTTGTCCTGAGTCAGTGCCGTTCCTGTTGCTGCCAGAAAGAGGAAAACGCCTTTGCAGATGAGGTGAGACTTGCAGATGTGGTGAGAGCAGCACTTGGAATCTACGTGAACAGCAAGGACCAGCCTGTAGTAGCTGGTGGTGAGAGCAGCCTGAAGCATCTTCGTCTACTACACATCAAGCCACAGAGAAAGCAATTTCGGGAGCAGTGGCTGGGTATGTGATGGGAAAATTGACACTAGTTGAGAATCTGAAACAGAATTTCTGGTAAGAAATTTTATTTTAATAGAAATGAAAAACTAAAAATGCATTCTCTAATATCAATTGTGGGAGTAGTACTTACTGGTAAAGATAATTACCAAGAAAGGTTTCGGAAGATTAAAAATACACTTATTTTTAATAATTTATGGGATGATATTTGTGAAAGTAAGGATGATAATGAACTAGAACAGCCTGAGGATGATAAACAACTTGTAATATGGAAGAGTAAAGATAAGAAGTCTTATGCTTTAATTTCTGCCTCTGTGAGTGAAGAAGTTAGTAGACATATTGTTTCCTTCACATCTGCATTTTCAGCATTAAAGAAGCTTAAAGATTTGTCTGACAGACATTCAGAGCTTGAGATCATTCAGTTATTATTAAAGTTATTTAATCTAGAAATGAAGGATAATGATCCCATGAAATTAGCTTCAAAAATAAAATCTTTGTATCATGATATTGAATCCACTGGTGTCACAGTTGATCTACAGCTTACTGCATTCATTAAATCCCTATACCCTGTTTATTCGCACTATTTAGAGTCTCTTCAAGCTATTGGAAAGATGAAAGACATAACTTTTGATGTAATTGTAGACAAAATTGCTGAAAGAGAGAGAGCCTTTGGGAAGAAAGGAATCTCTTTCCAATTCCACTGTTGAAACTCTATGTCTTGTCAGAAAGAAAAGGAATATACTAGACTTGAATCTACTAGACCTGACTATAATAGCAGAGGTCGTGGTAGGAGAACATTTAGAAGAAGGGGGGTAATCATCATCAAGATGGCAGACAGCAAAAATATATTCAGAATGATAGACAATCTGTGCAAAAATATGTTTAGAATGATAGACAATCTGTTAAATGCTATAAATGTGGTAAACTTGGTCATACTGCCAGTTATTGTTGCACGCCTTGGACAAAGATTATTGAAACAAAGGAAAACCTGTCTTCTGAAAAAGGAAAACCACCTGAATCTGCTCATTTTATTGTTGCACATTGTAATCTTAGTATCAATAAAGTTTTTAGTGTTTCTTTTTCTGGAGAAGACACTTGGATTTTAGATATTGGAGCCACATGTCATATGACCTTCATAAGAGATTATTTTGAGACATTTAGTGATCAGATTGATGGGATAGTTTATTTTGCTGATAAGTCATAGTTGAAGCCCTCAAGAATTGGATCTATTCGAGTTAAGTTACCAGGACTTGCTGATTATATTTTGCATGATGTTCTTTATATTCCTCAATTAAAAAGAAATTTGATGTCTCTCATACATATTCGGAAACAAGGACATTCTATACATATGTTTGATGGTATAATTGAAATACATAAAGCATCTGATGATGTGATTGTTATGACTGGTGTTGAAGAAGACAAACTTTTAAAACTAAAAGGGACATCATCTTTTTCATCTAACTCAACTCTTTTGGCTCAGCATAATGATGCTCTATCCTCCAGCTTATTGTGGCATGCTCGTTTTGGTCATACCAATTATGATAGTATCGGGATTATGAAACAACAAGGTATACAGGGACTTCCTACTATTCCAAGAAAATTGTCTCCATGTATTGCTTGTATTTTAGGCAAGCATTGTAAGCAGCCTTTTTATAGGTCTACTTCTAGAGCTTCCAGGAAGCTAGGACTTATACATTCATATTTGTGTGGGCACATGCCCGTTCCATCTGCCAATGGTAATAAATATTTGCTAACTTTTATTTATGACTACACCAGGATGTGTTGGGTTTACCTATTGAAAGAGAAATCTCAAGTTTTTGCAACTTTTAAGAATTTTCATTTATGGATTTACAAATGAAACTCAACTTAATATTGGCACTCTTCGATCAGATAATGGCAGCAAATACACCTCTAATGAATTTGAACAGTACTTACAAGATAATGGTATTAAACATCAAACCACCGTTCCTTATTCCCCACAACAAAATGGTGTGGCAGAACATATGAACAGAACTTTGCTTAATATGGTAAGTTCAATGATGTTTTTTCAAAATGTCAAGTTGATGTTTTGGGGAGAAGCAGTACTTTGTGCAGTCTATATTCATAATTGGTGTCCTTCTACTGCCATCAATAATAAGTCTCCTTATGAAATGTGGTATAATCGTCTTCCTTCTATTCAACATTTTAGAGTTTTTGGTTCTCCTTTATTTGCCTTGATTCCTACACAACAACGCAACAAATTGGGTGCGAGGAGTCGCAAATGTCTTTTTTGGGGATATTCTAATACTTCCAGAGCTTACATGTTGTATGATGAGGAGAACAAGAAATTTATTGTTTCACGAGATGTAGTTTTTCTTGAATTTGATAAAGATGCTTCTACTATTGATTGACAACTCAATCATTTGGATAAATTCCCTTCTAACAAGTTTTATTTTGAATGGGATAATGATCTTCCACATTCTGAAGGGGGGATTCAGATTCTAGAACAATCTGTGGATTTTCCCTCAATTAATTTTCCTTCTGTATCAACACGTGAGAATGAAGAAATACTAGTTGATAATAATGATTTTGTAGAAGTAGATGACAATAATGCAGAATTGAATGACAATAATGCAGAATCAGAAATTGAAGAAGCTATTCAGCCATCATCGCAACAATCAGTTTATAGATCAACGCGAACAAAGACAATTCCAAAAAGGTTTGATGAATTTGAGTTAAATTTTTCTATTGCTGTTAATGAGCCTGCTACTTTTGAAGAAGCAGCTAGTTGTTATGAATGGAAAGATGCAATGCAGAAAGAATATGATGCTCTTATTAAAAATGGAACTTGGAGGTTGGTGGACCCTCCTACTGGCATCAAACCGATTGGCTCTAAGTGGGTTTATAAAACTAAATATAAGGCTGATGGCTCACTTGACAAATACAAGACAAGACTTGTAACAAAGGGGTATGCTCAAAAAGAAGGTATTGATTACACAGAAACATTTGCTCCTACTACAAAATGGGGCACTATTAGAACTTTGTTTTCTCTTACAGCTCAAAATGAATGGAAAATACATCATATGGATGTAAAAACTTCCTTTTTAAATGGAGATCTAAAAGAAGATGTCTATATGTTTCAGCCGGAAGGTTTTTCTGTTAAAGGAAAAGAACAGAAGGTATGTAAATTCGTGAAATCTTTATATGGTTTGAAACAAGCAGCCCAAGCATAGTATGAGAAGTTAACTGAACATCTTCTCAAATTGAATTATAAGCATTTCAATCTAGATGATGCAACTTTGTTTGTTAAGAAATTTGGGCGATCAATTGTATATCTAGTTGTCTATGTTGATGATTTGCTTATCACAGGGAATAGTGATGATTATATAATATTTATTAAAAAGGAGTTGCAAAAGGTTTTTGACATGACGGATTTGGGATTACTTCATTATTATTTAGGAATTGAAGTAGATCAAAAACCAAAATATATCTTTAACTCTCAGAAGAAGTATATCGGAGATCTGTTGAGTAAATTCAGGATGTTAGATCGTAATTCTGTTTCTACTCCAATGGAGCATAATCAGAAGCTTAGATCACATGAAGGCAGTGCATTTGAAGATCCAACAAAGTACAGGCAACTTGTTGGAAGCTTGATTTATCATACTACTACTCGTCCTGACATAGCTTTTGCTGTAGGAATACTTTCCAAGTTTATGCATCAACCTTGTGAAGGCCATTGGATCGCAACAAAACGAGTGCTAAAATATTTAAAAGGTACCCAGTTGTTTGGCATCAAATACTCTAAAGCTTCAGACTTTCATCTTACTGGTTATTCAGATTTAGATTTTGATGGAGATAAAGAGCATGGAGTGTCTACTTCAGGTTATTTGATGAATCTTGGATCAACAGCTATCACTTGGAGATCACGAAAGCAATTAGTTCCTGTTGATTCTATAATTAAAGCCAAATACGTTGCAGCTGCTCAAGCCACAAAAGAAATGATTTGGCTTCGAAAAATTCTTAAGATTTGCAGGAGAAACAGAAGACTTCAATGCCTCTCTTTTTTGACAATAATTCTGCAATTCAATTGGCCAAGAATCCTAAATTCCATGATCGCACCAAACATATCAACACCAAATATCATTTGATTCGACATCATGTTGAGGCTAAAACTATTCATTTGACTCATTGTCTTACTTTAGAGCAAATTGTTGATATATTTACTAAAGCATTGGGACGTAAAAAGTTTGAAAAGTTCAGAAAGTTACTAGGCATGTCAAATGACCCTTCGGATTAAGGGGGGAATGTTAACTAATCCTTCGAGTTTATAATAGTTAGTAGTAACCATAATAAATCGGTTCTTGGTAACTGTAGGCAACTGTTTTGCCCAGTGCTATTTAATTTGTATCATTGCTATGTTTTTTATAATATGAAATCTTGGAGTTTGCTCTGTTCTTCATGGAAGCCAGAATACACATAATTAAAAGGAAAAACTCGATGAACCAAATTGGGGAAAATACTACGCAAAATTCAAATCATGGACAATTCAATATAATAAATTGACAGAACCTACTCAAAATCTCTCCACAACAACAATTCGAGGATACCTAAATGCACCCATGTTAGCGCCATTTGATATCCTAAAGGAAACCATTGCAACATTCATCATCATCAATATCACTATGGAAAAATATTGATATATGAGGCCATTCCTATCACAGATTCACTTATTGGCACAATTGCAGGTCTTTCAAGCAAAGGACTGGCAATCCCACTCACCAACAACACAATGCCCCTAGTCAAAGAGTTCGCAGGATCAGCTACAAGAAAGAACTCCAAGGAACTTATAATTAGCAAATTCCAATACAAAGACTACAATTGGGATTACATTATCATCTCACTATGCTTAACAAGATCAGGTTAAACATTCAACTTGAGACTAGATGTGTTGAAATCAATAAAGCATGAGGTCGTGAAGTATGCTATAATTTTTAACCAGGATGACCACATAGCTCAACTAGTAAAATATAACTATGTAAAATGCCAGGACTGCACATGCCATCAGATTCTCATCCTTACTCATATAGATAGTAATGGTGAATAGTAATCCAGTCGAGGAGATAGATTTCACTAGTACTCATCATTCAATCATGATATACTTTCAATTATTTACAGAAAAGGGTTGTCGTTCAATTTGAAGAAAGAAAAAACATACTTGGAACATTGGTTCTAAGAATAAAAAACAAATGTACCAAATGGAGAGTACCACAACACGATCGTCATTTCCGGCCTCGTGAAGCACGCATTGAACTTTTCCTGGACCACACAAAAGCATGGTACATGTAAGGTGTAGAAGGGGAAACACAAGAACTTGATTAATATCCCAATGTTCCTGAATTGTTTACTGATCTGGAGAAGCAATCAAATATTGTATACCCTATACTAACTTTGTCCAAGGTACAACATTTGGATCTCATTGAACCTATAACAGAATGAGAGTTACAAAAACAAAGAGAAGTAGCAGTATATATTACAACATTTTGCATAGAAGAAGAGCTAGTCAATCCATCAACAGTTGTACCAATTGAAACCAAAGGAAAGGAACCAGTCGACGAATCTTAAGATGAAACGACTGAGTTGGATGAGGATGAACCACTCATTAAAGATGGGGTGGAGCCTGACTTTGACAAGTTACGAATTAGGGAAAAAGTTGCACAAGTCTCCCAAAAGATATTTGATATACTAGTGAGAGCTTAAATGAAAAGTGAACATGCATACTTCCAGGAAAATAAATCTCTTCCTCGAACCTACAGAAGATGATATTAAGGAACTTAGAGACCAATATAAACATACCTTAGTTGAATCTATAAGGAATAAGGTGATTGTTGATCAACAAATTCAGAAGGACTATGAACCAAAGAAGTTGTTGTTTCCAACCATATCAGCAATTATGTGTAGCTATGCCCTCAAAATAAATCTCATAAACCTAAAGATTCAAAAGAGACAAATCCATTTAAGTTATTAGATGACTCCCCACCTCTTCCTCCTATTCCACTTGAAGTAGAAGACCAACAATAGGTAACCACTTCGACAATAGGTAACCACTCCCAACACTGATCATTTTAGAAATACACCTAAATTTCATCAAATCCTTGAGCAATATTCCCACTTTCTATCACAGAATCCTATAATTCCCTCTATCCAAACAACTAGTGCACGTGAGTCAGCACAAACTACAGAAAAAACTCCTAGAAAAACAAAATCCCCAGGCAAAGTAAAACTACCCTCCTTGAAACCCCTAATGCAACCATATGTCTTTCGATCATCTACTATTGGTCCCTTAAGCAAAATTGTAGCTTCAACTTTCACTTCAATAAGTATATATTCCCCCTACCTCTAATGCATACGAACACCCTTGTCGCACCCATTCCCATGCTGAATGCAATTGATTCGACTGTGATCACCACTTCATTGTCACCCATGACGAATTCTACTTTACCTTTCGCAGCTTCACTTCCCTTCTTAATTTCATCACCATTGACAGCAACAACCTTGACATATTGTAGGACTACATCAACCTCTTTAGATTCCTCAACACCATTTATCTCCTAGTTGACACCCCCCTAGTCATCTATACAATTGTACTTAGCTTCAAATGTGCTGACACGCTTTCCAATGACATCTCATTTGACCATGTCTCCCTCAACTACGACTGTAGATCCCCTGTCATCATCATCTACCCCATCATCTTCATCTCCTCCATCGTTGTCAATATATATGTCGTCATCTATAACCCCATCGTATACTGCCCCATCTACATCAACTGTAGTTATGCCAACTACTCCATAGACGAATCCAAGCTCCACTAAAGATTTGAAGAAATCATCAAAGAAAAGAAAGAAGAATAAGAGGGATCCAAAGATCACCTTTATAGTCCAACCAGTAGCAATACAAGAAGAAAATATAGTTATCTTCTCACCTTCTACAATACCGAAAGAAGAACTTGATGATTTTATTCAAGTAGCCACTAAGGAATGCAACAAAATATGGGTAGAGAGCTCCAAAAACCTTAAAATAATCAAGGAGGAAGAATAAAACATGGAATATTTGTGTCGAGAAATCACAACAAATTGTTGCACAGTTTCCAGAGCCTCTGTTGGAGAATCCACTCGACAAAATCCAATCTCTATTTGAGTGTGTACTTCAAATAATATGAAAAAACTCAGGAACAACTACTCCAAAAGCAACAAGATGAAACATGTATCTTCATTGTAGAACACTTCAATGCATTTACATAATGTTATACTAATCTAAAGGATTAAAAATAGCAAGTAACCAGGGCATCCATGGTCGTAAACAATTGGTACTCTTATTATGGCAAAGTCTGTGTCAAAATTTAGAACCAACACACTACTATACTAAAACTATACAAGTAGAAGAAATTTGCCGACCTAGACACGACCTAAACATTAGAATATCAAATTAACATGGAACACCAGTGACAAGACGAGATTTGTCGAAATGAGTACTAATGGATTCAGCAAGGGAATCAACCTTAGGAGGAAGTCAGTCGTCCCACCCAATGCATCTATAAACTAATAAGATTTGTTGAATTCCACATACAAAATTGTGGCCACAAAATGTAGAAAATCTTAATTGAGCCAATGTAGATCAAGCTCATACATCTTTTAGAACTTACCAGCATAACAACAATCACCAAGACTATCTTAACAAAATGGGACGACTTCTAGGACCGCCTCACTCTTTCTTCCCCATCAATTGTCGAAGCATGTGTTGACTGCACCCACCCAAACGAAGTACCCATTGCACAACAAAAGTGCTAACCTTATTTTGTAGGTTTGTCTCATAATTTTGCATCTCCTTGAGTCTCTTTGAGATGGAGAAACATTTTAGGGTGGGGGAGATGTTAGAGGATTCTAGTCAGCCAACTGTCTAAGCCCTCTCCATTGACTAGAAAGTAGTTTGTTCAACTAGTCATGTCGATTAGGACAATCGATTGAGCAGTTAAGAAACTATAGCTGAATAACTGTATGTATTAACTATATAATAATCTAGTGATCCAAGGGAAAGAAGCTCTGCTGTTGTATATGATTGGCTTGTTCTAGTAATAAAGATACATGTTCCTCTGGTCCCTATTACTCCATTTCCTTGGTTCTCATTATGTATGTATGATTATGTGTGCAATGTATGTTTATATCCATTGTGATTGATGCACTACTGGTAACTCTATGTAATCCTATAGATTATGGCACCCTCCCTCTTCAAGGCTTTGTGCAAAGGTTTGGCATCAAGATGGTTTACCAAATATTAATTTGTTTTGTTGGGTCTTGATCCATGGGAAAATATTAAATCTTGAAAATCTTCAAAAGCATCATATTATGGGACCATCTATGTCTGTTCTTTTTAAATGTTAGGAAGAGATTTACTAGCACTTATTTCTTGAATGCAGATTCTCTTAGTGGGTATGGAAATTTATTTTGATGGATAATAGCCATTCGTTTCCTCTCCTGGATTCCTGGAGTGGGGTTTTGTTTCATTGGAAATGCATACTCCCTTGTTCTTTGGCCAAATATCCCTCTCTAGCTCGTATTTGGAGCACGCTTCCAAAATATGTCTTTTGGAAAGTTTGAATAGTGAGAAACAAAGAGGTGAGTCGAATCCTTCATTGTTAGCTCAAAAAACCATATCAACTTAAGCTCTCCTCAATAGGCTCTTATGAGCAAAGGGATAAATCCATCCCAAGAGTCTCTCTTTCCCTCAAAAATAAATTGGGTCACTAAAATTTCCCCCTCAAGCTCCCTTTAGTCCAACTACAGTTAGTTTCATCAAAATTCTCATGCTCACTAGAAAACCAATTTTTCTCAATAGGAATTTAAAGATTGATTGGCATGTCAATCAAGTCATGTTCTTTTCTTTGATGGTGCCTCGAAAGGAAATCCAAGAGTGGAAAGTGCATGGGGTATGATTCTTGATCCTGATGGAAAAAAAATCATCACCTTTTCTTGGGGAGTATGTAAAGCTAGAAACAATCAAGCAAAAGGGTACACATTATATTTGGGTATAGATTTAATCATTTCATTAAGCCTTAAAACTGTTTTGGTTGCTAAAGACTCTTTGCTCATCATTTCTCAAGCCAAGGAAGGTGTCCCATTAGATGATAGAATCGCAAGGTGATTACAATCATGTATTGTCAACCTGGGAAGCCAAATTGAGGACCTCAATGGGTCGACATCTAATACTTGCAAGCAACCCTGATATGGTCCACTTTGAAAATGGAGGGCATGTTTTCATCCATTCGCGAGATAACATATCATTTTCCATAGACTATAGTTTTGATGATTTTGAGTAGGAATCTCAGGTACAAAGTGCCCAGATCGAACTATTATGTTGCAATGGAAGCTCAGCAAATTTTGGTTGATAGCACCCAATCTCGGGTGAATAAAAATGTTAGTTCTCATTCCATTGAGGAAACCTCAATTTATAAGATGATGACCAGTGTCATTGAAATCTCTATCTCTCTTACTCCACCGGAAGAATATTTTGAGTCTATCTAGTTTTGAAGATGCTCTATTTTTTGGTTTTGTTAGTAGGTCAATATGTAAAGGTCTATAGCAGTAGCATACTTTTAGTTGTAAGCAATGTAGCCCGAGGGATACTTATAGAAGGTAGTATGATCGAAACTAGTTACCATTTTAGAGATCCATACTATTTTCAAACTCATGTATATTTTGGCTATTTTCCCAACTTCCTTTTAATATAAAATTACTCGTTGTTATTAAATAAATAATTATTATTATTTATATTTTATGTATAATAATTTTAACCATTTTATTTTGTGTTAAATTTCACTGGTTATTAATTAATTTTGACAAATGATTTGATTATGTAAATAAATGAATGATTGAAAGATAGTTATGATTTGAATGGTGAATAAGTGGGAGAAAGAAAAGAAAATGAAACTCACACAAGAACTTTTTGATTTGGAGGAAGAACCACATAAAATTTATGAGGAAAACCTATTTGGTTCTTTTACAAAGGATGTTAACAAAGTAGTTAGGGATCTAGAAGCAAAAAGTCCAATATTTTGAAGGTTGAAGAAGAAACTTGGAGACTAAAGAGTAGAGCCAAGCAAAAAAATCCAATATTTTGAAGGCTGAAGAAGAAACTTGGAGACTAACGAGTAGAGCCAATTTGCTTGCCGAGGGAGACAACAATACAAATTGTTTCCAAACTTATGCAAATTATAGGAGGAATGCAAATAGTATTTTGAATCTAAAGGATGAGAATGGAATCTGGGTCTCTTCTGAAGATGATTTGGGAAGGTTGGTTGTTTCTTTTTTCTCAAAATTGTTCAAGGATCCTGGTTCAAACAATATTACATATCGACTCGGGGTCATAAGACATTTTCCTTCTTTTTCTCTAAAGATTACGTCTATTGGTAGTGTTGTCACTTTACAAGAGATTGAAAAATTTCTCAAACATGCCACCAAGGATAAAATCCCTGGGCCATATGGCTGGGCTGCAAAACTATTTCTTGAATTTTTTGATATTATAGGTGGGGAGTTAATTGAAGTGGTTGAAAAATCGAGGAAACAAGGCTATGTTTCTAGTACTTTGAACTTTACCTACATTTATCTCATTCCTAAAAATGACAAGCTAGATTCATTCTCATATTTTAGTCCTATATCCCTTTGTAACATGGTTTATAAAATTATCTCCAAAATTATATATAATAAAATCAAACCTATTCTTGAGAAACTGATTTCCAAAGAACAATTTGACTTCTTGGCAACTAGAGAAATTATGGATGTTGTTGGTGTTTCCCAAGAATGCCTCCATACTATTAAGAATAAGAATATGAATGCTCTAATTCTCAAAATGGACTTAGTTAAGGCTTGTGACAAGATAAATTGGGATTTTCTTCACCTCCTATTGCTTCAGATTGGCCTTCCTCTATTGGTTGTGGACTAGATTATAGCTTGTATAACATCAACAAATTTTTTTGTATCGATAAATGGTTTCCCTTCAAATTCTTTCAAATGTTTTAGGGGATTGAGGCATGGATGCCCTCTATCTCCATTATGTTTTTATTGGTTATTGAAGGTCCCAACAAGTTAATTACTTCTGTCAAGGAGGAAGGTAGAATTAATGGTATCAAAATATTTGATGCTCTATTGATCACACGTTTAATTTCCATGGATGATGTGACTATATTTAGTAAAGGTACTGTAGGTGAATGGACAGTTTTATCATAAATTATTTCATTGTTTTGCTATGCAACATGTAAGTAGTACTAAATCCAATTTTGTAAAGAATGCACATGTAAGTAGTACTAAATCCAATTTTGTAAAGAATGCAGTGGATAACAATACTATGGAGCAACTTGCAACTTTCCTTCCCTACAAAGTTGAAGACCTTGACTCATGAATGAAGTACCTCGGATATCACTTGAAAGCCAACAATTATAATATTTCTGATTGGTTATGGATGGTATAGAAGATTGAAAAAAGGATTGGTCACTATAAATTCAGATATTTGTCCTTGGGTGGTAGAGTAACATGATTAAATTAGTCTTGACACGGATTCTAGTGTATTTGTTTTCTTTAGCTAAAATTCCACTCACTATCCTGGACATAATCAAACAAAGGATTTTTAAATTTATGTGGGTTGGACCATCAAACCGGATGGGAGAGACTTTTTCTTCCTAAATATTTAGGAGGTTGGGGGTATTAAGAATTTACAATGGTTTAGTTTGGATTTAGTTTTTAAAACTTTTTGGAAAAGCATCAGTGGAGTAAGATATTAAAATCTAAATATCTTAGCAGGAAGTCATTAGTCAAATAGGTAAGAAATCAAGTCAAATCCGTTAATGGTGTCTCCAATTTCTGGGATGCCTTTTTTCGTGCCCTCCTTAGGATCAATAGGTGGCTAACATGGAAGGTTGGTAATGGAAAAACTGTCAATGTTGGGGTAGACCATTACATTGGAGGTGAAAATAACTTTGTTCTTTCAAATTATCTCCGAACTTATTTGGTTGAATTTAGTTTTGTTACATTGAACCAAATTAAGAGACTGGAATGGCTAAGTTTTGTTAATTCTTACTCGCTGATGGCAAAGGATTTGGGCCTTGGTGGTGACTAGGCCAAGGAGTGGACATCTTACATCGACTCTCTTTCCTATGCGGGTATTAGATTGAATAATAAAGTTGATAAGCTTGTATGGGCATGGAATGGAACCTTAGAGTAAGCGACTGCAAAATCGATGTAGGATGCCATTGCTCATACTAAATTCAATGGAGAGATTAAATGGCGGCTGAAAGTCATTTAGAAGCTCTCTATTCTAATGAGAATTAAATGTTTCTTTTGGATTCTTGGAAAAACATGTGTTCACTTGGGACAATTTGAAGAAGAGAGGATGGGATGGTAGTGGATATTATTATTTTATTGTGAATCATTCAAACATATTTTTGTGGGTTGTATTTTTTACAAGGAAGCTTGGTTTGAAATTTGTGGTGTCTGTTGGCATTTGCGTCCAGCATTCTCCGTGAGTTTCGTGACATGGATTAATTCTCTCTCGTAGATTTTAACTTTGGTAATTGTAGCGGAGATTAACACCTGCACGTTTTGGTCTAACGGCAATGGTGCTCCAACAAATGGT
The DNA here is from genome assembly GCA_027924585.1 of Larix kaempferi. Classification (NCBI taxonomy): domain Eukaryota; kingdom Viridiplantae; phylum Streptophyta; class Pinopsida; order Pinales; family Pinaceae; genus Larix; species Larix kaempferi. Next base: position 4,196,581 of record BSBM01000091.1, read on the forward strand.
ATCAGAGTGACAAGTTTCGAGTTCGAAACTCAACGGGGTTAATAATGGGGAAGATTGTTGGCATTTGCATCCAATGCTCCCCGTCTTGAGGGAATGCTGGTAATCCGGAAATAAGTATATATTTGAGAATAAACTTCCAGATGTAAAATCCTGTGCTTTGAAAATTCTAGGCTTGTATAAGTTTTTTCAGGTAGATTCAAAGAAAAAGAAGTATAGGCAGATTTCTGAACCATTTAACACTTCAGTGTACTATTTTGATGGGGCTGCCAACCGGGGTAGATGTAGCTGAAGATCAATGAGGAACATTTTTTTAAACTTCACCTTAATGGTGGTCATGACACAAACTCTAGAGTTAAGCTCCTTGCTCTATGGGGTTTATTATACTTTGCATCTCTTATTGGTATTGATTCCATTACATTCACATATTTAGCCACTCAAAAGTCATTGTCAACTAGGCAAATGGATCCTACACTCTATACTCTATAGGTTCTTTCATTGATCAATGGATTGAGTGCACCACAGTCCTCATATCCTCTTTTCTGAATCTGGTCCATTGAACATATTTATAGATAACTTATCCTCTTTTCTGAATCTGGTCCATTGAACATATTTATAGATAACAGAACTCAGAGGCCGACGAACTCTCTAAAACTGTTGTAGAGGACATTGAAGGGGTTTTCCATGTGACTGAGTACGTGGAGGGGGACAATTGTTAATGACGAATCATTTCCTTATTTACAGATATCCGATATGTGAAGTAACAGAGCCTGATCTTGTACATATGGGCTTCAAGAAACAAGTCAGCACATTTGATATGATGTAAATTACTTCAAAATATTTTAGGTTTACAAATGTCATTTTAAAGGAAAGGTTGGATCATTATATTTGATTCAAAAATTATATCATATTTTGAGCTTCTAAAGTATAAAGAGGATTTTTTGTGAATAAATAGCATAATTTTGTTAGCTATTTATCCACTTTCAGTGTGCTTATCAAATTGTTTTTATTTGAAATCTCTGCATCTTACAGGAAGATATATGATTTATCTTTCATTCTGTGCTTAATACTGTTTTTATCCGAAATTTGTCTATCTTTCATAGAAATATATCTGAAATTTTTCTATCTTTCAAAGAAACATATCTGGTTAATAACACATAGAGTCAATTTATCAAACTTAGTTTATCTTTCATTCTGTGCTTAATACTGTTTTTATCTGAAATTTTTCTATACTTCATAGAAATATATCTGGTTAATAACACATGAGTCAATTTATCAAACTTAACAAATATGGTTAACATTGATAGATTTAAGTCAATTTATCAAACTTAAATTAAGTTTGTCTCGAGTTTTAATTTTCGAAATTAAGTTTTTCTAAAATTTTAATTTTTGTTTTTTTATTAATGTTGTCAATAAATTTAGATAAAATAGTAAATTTATATTTTAGAGTTTTATATTTGTTTTGATTAAGTTTGTCTCGAGTTTTAATTTTCGAAATCAAGTTTTTCTAAATTTTAATTTTTGTTTTTTTATTAATGTTGTCTATAAATTTAGATAAAATAGTAAATTTATAATTTATAATTTTATATTTGTTTTGATTTGGATTTTATGGTTAATATAATGATATTACATCATGAATTATTAAATTATAATCAATATATATTAATATTAAACTTGAATTTATCAAGTATATACCAGATGCAAATTTTGAGGTGTAATTATTTTATCTTTAAAAAAATTTATACATCAATGAATTTGATCTCACTTGGTACTTAATACATCTACGTTTAAGATCAATCTATATTGAGTTTTTTTTCTAATTTTAAAGGTAGAAATAAATTTTTTACCTTTTATTTTTTATAATTGTTGATTAATGAGGAAATATGAATTTTTAATTGTTTTTTTATAATTAATATTATTTTATTTTTAACTTTTAATTATTTTAATAATATCGGATTTATTTTAATTTTAAAAGAAATCAATTTTTGCAAGTATATATATATATATATATAACGGCCATTAACTTGATGAAAGTTCAGCAGATTCATGCTGTAACAAAAATTTTAAAAAATGAAAAGTATAAAGAAGAGAAATTTTGTTTTTTGAATTCAAAAATATTATTTTTATTCTTTTGTAAATTTGCAACTGTATTTTTAAAAAAGATGACCAAAAATTACATGACTCCTTATTAGTCTAGGCGGTCTCAGGTGGTGAAACCATCACCCTAGACGCTAAAAAATGCTTAGAAGTCTAGTTTCATTACAAAAATGACATGTACGAGGAGACCAAGTCAAATGAAAGTCTTTGCTTAACAGAGAGTGAAACAAACTAAACCAAAGAAACAGAGTATAAAGCCAATATAAACAAAAACACTGAAAATCGTAGCAAGAGCTTAGGAACACCAAATCCAACCTATGTGCTTGCATCTGCATTCTGAGGACTCAGATTCTCTTCCAGAATTGGGCAACTTTCAAAGAAATCATCATCCAAGCCCTAGGGAGGGATCTTGGGAGACAAAGGTTCCTCTTTGTGATAGGGGGAGGCTCCACTATGAGTCTTTTGGACGCGCTTGAAGTGCATAGGTTCGATGGTAGTCGACACAGGAAAGGTGGCCAAGAGGGGAGGTTCCTCCATAATGGCTGGGGCAACCGACTGATTACCTGCAGAGACCTATGTATCTTTGGAAGTCGTCTCAGCTTCAGAGGCAATTGAGACCGCTCTAGACTGTGTGACCCCTTCAACAACAGAGACATTTTTTTTTTTAACAAGCCCAACTTGCCCTAATCCTCCACGTAATACGGTGCAACGCTCCATGGAATATTTTCCTCGAGCGAAGCTCGAGTCCAAACACACTAACTTTTCATCTAGGTACACCAGGTTAGCCCTGATGTCCAGTATGGAGGCTTTAGCAGTGTTCTAGTTGGAAATAATCTCCTCAACCAGAGTGCCCATCATGTTTTTGACTAGCCGGTAGTAACTAATCTATGGCTACCAAAGGCAAGCATTTCCGCAACCCTATTGGATTCTCAATCGTCTATCAGGAAACAGATAGGACCAGAGACATTATCTGCATACCCATTGATGACCACTTTTTCCTTTCCTGGTTGATCAGCTCCACGCCCGACGCCATATTCCGCACCTCTTCTGGAGGTTCCACGTGGTCTAGAAATTCTGTAAATATCAACCTCCGAGACTGTAAAATGATGAGCCGAGCAACCAGCTTCGCTATCGTGTATGCTATTGCAATTGAGGGTGGTGAAGAGCTCGTTCATCCTAACTATTTTCTTGGAGAAGGAGCCAAGAGGAATCACACAAGGGAGATCCATGTTCCGGCCTACAGAGTTAATGAGAAGGGACATTTCTGTATGAATTCAAGAGCTCCCACATTGGCACAATAACTGCAGCCTCATCTCTAACCACACCAACCTCATCCATATTAACTACACCGTGATTACTCATTCAGGTAGGGATGTGTGGTGCATGTTGAAGCCAAGTGTGCGCTTCACCCAGCCACATGTAGGCTCGTCGAGGGTGACACCCACATCCAGGGAATTCAAAAATATTACTACATTCTAACCATTTTGTTAATTGAAAAACTCAAACTTAAATATATAAATTCAAAATATATATTAATTTCATTAAATATATTTTAAATTTTAAATAAAAAATAAAAAATAAATTATAAATAGCTAATTTTGTTATTTAAATTAGATATTAAAACAAAACTTAAAATTTTTAACTTTCCAAAATTTTAATATAAATAAAATTTTATTTAAAATGCAAACTAATCTCTTTAAACATTACCATCATCCCATTTAACTAATTAATATATCTATTTACAAAATCTTAATTTATCAAAACACAATAATACAAAATCTTAATTTCTCAAAACACAATAACAATGCTACTTTATAACTTCTATTTATTAATAAAAATCATAATTCATCCCATTTAACTAATTAATATATCTATTTACAAAATCTTAATTTATCAAAACACAGTAACATTAACATTGCCACTTTATAACTCCTATTTATTAATCAGAATCCCTTCTGCTCTCTTTTTTATGACAGCGCTTTTGTATAAACATTATCTATTGATTCTATAAACTTAAATATATAAAACCATGTTGATAAGTTCTAACCTTTTTAAAATATTATTATTTAATAAAAAGTACATTTTTAATATAATATGCATGCGTATTCACTTCATATTTTATTTGTTTATCTCTCTTTTCCATGACAGCAATTTTGTATTACGTCATCCATTGCTTCTTTAAACTTAATACTTTACTTAACTTGATATAACTATGTTGATAAGTTTAACTACTTTAAAATATTACTTAATAAAAAATAAAGTTTAATATATATGCATGTGTATTCACTTGATAGTTGATTTGTATCTCAATAGGCATGAGTCTATTTGACACGTGTTTATGAAAATGACGCATTTCAATTAATAATATTACTTAGAAAAATTCAGATGTGCTTTGATTGAATTCATAGTATTTTATTTTATACTTATTTCTCTTAAAAAGGAATCAGTTATATTACACCGAGAGAAATTATGTTTATTTGTGATAATTTGGATAATAGTGTGTTTGCATTTTTGTTTTGTAAAATGAATTGGTTTACATGGATTCAATGTCAATGTAGAGATGAAAATATGAATTATTTATATATAGATATATATAGATATAGATATATGCTTGAAATTATTGATAAACTACAACCAAATAATCAATTACAATCCACAATTTTATTATAATTTTTCAGCCTCGCCAACTTTCCAGTTTCTGTAATAATTATCTTTGTTGATACCAAGGCTCACAATTAAATAGTACAACGCCCAGCATTCTCCCAAAACTCACCAGAGTCATATTTAAGTGATAATTTGGCGATCCCTGTTTCCATAAGAAAACATTCGCAGATATATTCTGGGAATCCTATCTAAGTGCAGTAAAGTGTCAAGGTAGGTCTAGTTTTAATTTAAATAATCACATAAAAAAATCATATTAAAAAAAACTAAATTTAAAATATAATATTCTAAACATTAAATTAAAATTTTAAAATATTTTGAAAGCAAATAATATGTAAGTTATTTTAGTTAAATGATTTATTATTATTTTTTGAAATTATATTTTAAAATATTCATAAAAAAAAATTAAGCTTTTGAGAATAATGAAACAACGTATATATTGTTGTTTCATTAAAAGAAGTATCACCAAAACCATAGTTATTATTAAATTAGCGTTAAAACATATTATCATATTAATCTTAATTTTATAAAAAATCAAAATAATATCATAAACATTTACATTAATAAATTATTGAGAAAATCAAATTACAATCACATGAAAATACACAATCAAACTTTAAGTTTATATTAATTATATTTTTTATATAAAAAATACAATAAAAAATAATTTTGAAATTCACAAAATTATCTTGAGTTTTATAATTTTACATATAATTGTGAAAGTATTTTATGATAATATTTATTAAATATATAATTTAAATTATATAGTTATACATTTAATAATTAATTAAATTCATCTAACAAGTTCCTTAAAGGTATAAATGCATTTGTTTCATCTATCAAATATGAACAATATAGAAGAACTTTATCATAATTTTACTATGATTATTTTCTCAACAAGTTTTTTATCCAAGTTTTTGAAGAACCACCCTCTTGTATGATAAAGAATGTAAAATTACAAGAGTTATCAATGAATCTATGGAAGAGTCTCTAAAAATTAACAAAATAAATAAATACAAAGCCCTAATTAAAAGAAAAAAAAACTGCACTACATAATTAAAAGGAAGGAAAATCTTTTACACCTGTGAGGTAGCTCCTAGAAAATTCTCGAGGCAAATTCTAACTAGTAAAACTAAATATAATAATAGGATTTCTTTGTAAGATTGGATGCCTATTTTAAAAAGCTTTACGAATCCTTGGATGTCATTGATAGCAAAGTTTTTTTGTTTAGAAGACGTTGATTTGGGGTTAAATGCCTTGCAAATGGAAAAGTTAGGGACATTGAATGATACCAAGCATAAATATTAAAAATTGAAAGGTTGGCCCTCATTCCTCACATGCACAAACTCTTTAATCTAGCATCCAAGCAAGGTTTCCCTAATCCTTGGACTTAGAGCCTCATTATTCCTATCTTTAAAAATGGTGATAAAAATAACCCCTTTAATTATCAAACAATTATGATTAGTCCTCTCTTAGCCAACCTTTACAGTATCATTTTATAAAATAAAATCAATGTATGGCTAGAAAGTGAAGGTAAGCATACTGAAGGTAAACACTTATACTATGAAACATTCTCTCTCCTCATTTTAGTAGCTATTTTTACCTCTGTTTCAAAAAGGGTTGATACGAGTATCACACATTTTCATTTTGAGGCATTTTTTTGGGCCTTTGAATTATCTTTGTTGTAAAATATTTTAATTTCTATTTTCAAGTGTGTTTTTAGAAATTTAACAAAATAGCATACATTTATAAGCAATTTATAATGAAAAACATATACATTTTGCAAATTTTTCTATAAAATAAGACATTTTTATGGACAAAATAAGACATTTTATTGACAAAATTCTAAAAAAATCCAGAAAATAAAGACATTTAAAACCATTTTCAATGAATTTTCAGATATTGTTTGTATAAAAATGATACTATTTCATATTATTTTCCGAAAAGTGATCAAAAAATTGTCAAATTTAACATTTTCTTCAAGACATGAAACTAATCAACAATATCATGTAGGCCAAATTCTTCATCGAATTTGGAATTTTCTAGAGCTTGGCTTTCTTCAGAGACATCAATGTCCTCTTCCATTGGGTCTTCTATGTCTGCAAGATGCCCAAAGTGCTCATTTCCAAAAACCCCTCCTAATGGGGGTTGAGTCTCTTTTGACATCTTTGACACAAGTGTTTCACTAAACTCTCCTTTCTTCAAACCAACTTCTTGCAGTTCATCTGGAAGAACCTGAATAGCATTAACTCTTGGCTTGATGTAATTGCATTGCACTAGATCATTATCAATGGATATGAAATTTCTTCCTTTCTGGAAGGAGCATGCTATTGTTGTACCTAATCACCAAAAACAAAAACAAAAAAAGTTAAGTCAAATAGCATAAAGAAGCATACTTTAAAAAACTAAAATAATGAAGAATAAAAAAAACAATAAAACTTGAAATATGCTTTCATATGTAATATCAGAAAGTTTGCCTGAACCTGAGAACAAATCTAAGACCCAATATCCTTCTCTTGAAAATGTATCTATGAGATAATTAATCAATGCTTGTGGCTTTTGATAGATGTTTACAATCACTCCTTTCCAATCCCTTTCTCCATATGTTAATTTTTTAACCACAACATTATAACCATAGTAGCAAGATTCGAGTACGGATTCAAATACGATTCGAAAATGATACAGGATAAATGAGTAACGAAAAAATCAAGTACGACTAAAATATGGGAGTAGACATCTTATAAATACAAAAAACATGTAATTTTCATTTTAAAATAAAATAAAATTATACATAAATCATTTCAAATTTTAACATATCATTCATTATTCATTGAAAACAACTTGAAACATATCTCGAATTCAAATTCGATACATGGCATACCATATAATATAACAATGTTTATGATGTCATCATCTCCATTCCTTCACCAATCCTAAGAGAATTATTAAATAAATAGTAAAATCATAAAAATAAATTTTAAAATAACTACATAATACATACAAAATGACTTAAAAATCTACACAATATTACTTTTATACAAAATGACTTCAGAAAAATAAGAACAAAGGAACTACTCAAATACTAAAAACTAAAACATAAAAGTAAAAATTAAAATAACAATTCATATAGAATAAAACTTAAATAAAAAACTACACGTAGTCATGTACAAGTAAGTTAGTATAAAAGTAAAAATTAAAATAACAATTCATATAAAATAAAACTTAAATAAAAAACTACACGTAGTCATGTACAAGTAAGTTCGTATTAGTATGTAGATGATATAAAATCAATGGTAAATAAATAGTTGACTGTAATCATTTCGAATGTTCGACGTATTTTTAACTTGGTTCCATTTCCGTACTGCCAATACAGCCGTATTTTGATACTATGATTATAGCTCAACACCTCACTATATTTTCCTTCACTCTTTTCATTGATTAAAAGAGATTCATAAGTCTCATCGCCCTCTAACCCCAACAACATTACATTAAAAACATTATATAGAAAAAATAACTAACCCCAACCCCCCTAAACAATATATTAAAAAATTAAAATTAAAAACTACCCCCTAACCTCCCCCCCAAACTCTATATTAAAATTTTCCTTAAAAAACATTAAAAACTACCCCTAATCTATATATTAACAAATTTAAAAAAAAACATTAACAACTACCCCCAACCCCCTAAACTAAACTATATATTAAAAATTAAAAAAAAAACATTAAAAACTACCCCAACCCCCCTAAACTAAACTATATATTGAAAATTTAAAAAAAAAAAAACATTAAAAACTACCCCCAACCCCCCTAAACTATATAAAAAAAGATATTATAACCCCCACTAAAGTATATAATAAAGAATTTTAAAATTAAATTAAAACCTACACCCTAAACTATATAATAAATAAATTTAAAAACAAATTATAACCTACCTCTTAAACCCCCTAAACTATATAATAAAAAAATTTAAAAATTAAATAAAACCTACCCCTAAACCCCCCTAAACTATATTATAAAATTTAAAATAAAAATAAAAAATAAAACCTACCCCCTAAATGCCCATAACCTATATACAATTTTATTTTTTTTAAATGAAACCTACCCCCTAACCCCTTAAACTATATAATACAAAATTAAAAATTAAAATTAAAAACTACCCCCAACCCACTAAACTATATAATAAAAAAAAAAATAAAAAAATTAAACCTAACCCTAAACCCCCATAAACTATATAATAAAAAACTTTAAAAACAATTAAAACCTACCCCCCAAACCCGTCACCCTCCTCCCCACCCTCCCTTCCTCCTCCTCACTTCGCCGCTCCCTTCCCCTTCCTCCTCCTCCCCCTCCCCCTCCTCCTCCCCCTCCCTTCTCCATCCTAGGAGTCCCTTTTGCACCCAAGTGAGCAGAGGAATGTGGGCAAAGGAGAATGGAAAAGGGAGGAGGGGGAAGGCAGGGGGCATGAGGAGGAGGAAGGGAGGGGTGGCGGGAGGAGGGTGAAGGGTTAGGAGGTAGGTTAGAGGGGTAGGTTTTAATTTTTTGTAAATTTTTGTTATTATATAGTTTAGGGAGTTTATGGGGTAGGTTTAATTTTATTTTTTTTAATTTTTTTATTGTATAGTTTAGGGGGGTTGGGGGTAGTTTTAAATGTTTTTTTTTTTAAATTAATATATAGTTTAGGGGGGTTAGGGGGTAGTTTTTAATTTATTTTTTTTAATTTTTTTAATATATAGTTTATTTTAGGGTCCGGGGTAGTTTTTAATGTTTTTTTTTAATATTTAGTTTAGTTTCGATGGTTGGGGGTAGTTTTTAATGTTTGGATGATCTATCAAGTTAAATCATCTTTAGAATTAACATATTTGGATTTTTGAGTAAAATTAAAGAAAAAAATTCATACCTCATTTTACAAAATACTAATGAGGAAATCAAGTACATTACAAAAACAATTGTAAATCCACAAATCTTGTGATGTGGGATAAAAAAAAAAAATTGAAACTCTCGTCACTCCTATTATCCTATACGGTTGCGAAGTTTGGGGTTGCAACATCTCTAGATAATCCGTAAGAAAAATTGAGCAAATCTAGAAGCATTTCATAATGTATAAACTCAAAATTAAAAGAAATACACCCTACCATATTTTCCTTTTAGAAGTGGGTCTTTCCCATCGAGAGCATCGCTATGACCAGGTACCTGATGTTCAATTTCAAGATAAATAGCATGGGAAAATAGAGACTTCCCAAAATTGCTTTAAAATCTAGTTAAGACCAACTTCAGCTCAAGAGAGGCTGGTATAAAGATGCCATGGCTTGTTTAAGCCTCTGGGGGATTGAATACAATTTCGCTTTGCAAGATATCAATAGTATTGAAAATATTATCACCTCAGGAGAAAATATGGGGAAAGGAAAGTTAAGAAGTTAAAAGAAATTGTGATATTATAAGGAGGACATTAACCCTAATATGGAAGTTCAAAAATATATCATTATGTTAACTGATTTGAAATATATATATATATATAAAGGAGAAAGGTAGTAGTTACCTCTCATATATTATATTAATAAGGTCTTATTTTGAAATGATCAAATTCGTAGAAAAAAAATGCTTTATCTTGTACATATGAGATTCAAGAGACAAGTCATCGCATTTGATATGATGTAAATTACTTCAAATGTTTTAGGTTTAGAAGTGTCATATTTAAGGAAAGTCTGGATCTTAATATTTGATTAAAAAATTAGATCATATTTTGAGCGTATAAATAGAATGCATAGCTTTGTACAAGATTATGTTTTTGTAAATAAATTGTATAATTTTTTGTTAGCTATTTATCATATTTCATTGTGCATATCAAATTGTTTTTATTTGAAATTTCTACATTTTACAGAAAGATATATAATTGATATTTCATTCTGTTACTCAAAATTGTTTTATCTTAAATTTATCAATCTTTTATAGAAATATATATGGTTAACACATGGGTCAATTTATCAAATTAAGTTAATTTTGTCTTCATTTTTGAAGTTAAGTTTATCTCAAGTTTTAATTTTTATTTATTTATTAATGTTGTATATAAATTCAAATAAAATAGTGAATTTATATTTTAAAGTTTTATTTTGTTGTAATTTGGACTTTGTTATTAGTATAATGATATTATATCATGAATCATTAAATTATAATTAACATAAATCAATTTTAAATTTGATTTATTAAATATTAAGAGAATCTAATTTTTTGAGGTATAATTTTTTTATTTTATAAAAATAATAAATCAACAAATTTGATTCTTCTTGATGCTTTATGGAACCAAGTTTAAAATGATTTATGTTGATTTTTTTTAATAAGCACAATTTTTTAATTAATATTTACAACTTATCATTTGTAATTAAATATATTTTATTTTTTAACTTTTAATTATTATAATATTATTAGATTTATTTTATTTTATTTTTAAAGATTAATTTTTTCAAGTATAAAGATTTATATTTGATAATTTGAAATTTATTATTATATTTTTAATATTGTATTTAAATGGTTTGATGATGATGATCCACTTAGTTGATGATATCGAAGGTGGGTAGATTAATATTATAACCAGAAATTTAAAAGATGAGAAATATAAAGAAGAGAGTATTTTTTTTAGTTCAAAAATATTATCATATTCAAACTATTTTGTTAATTGAAAAACTATGATACTTGAATATTTAAATTCAAAAAATATATTAATTTTATTGAACGCATTTTAATTTTTGAATAAAAACATGGTTTCGTGGTAATTACATAAAACAGAACCTTACTTCTTGGATAAGGAATCTAAAGAAATTTTTAGTAATGATTCTTTTGTTTGGAAAGGTTTCCTTAAAACTTATCAATGGGTTGGGAAAGATATTACTTGGAAAGTGGGTAATGGAAAGGAAGTTATGGTTGGAATTGATCTAATCCTTGGCTTGAGTGGAAATTATCATATCTCTCCATGCTTGTTGGAATATCTAAGTGAGAATGGCTACAATACACTTGATCATATTAGGAAACTTAATGGGAATTAGGTTCAATCCACATAATTACTATTGGTATAATGCTAAAGATGTGGGTATTAGTGGTGTTTTTGCTATTAAATGGGAGGATTACATTCAAGACTTAATTATTCAGGATGTAGACTGTCTGAGTTGAAAGACACCTTATTTGGCTCTGTAATTCTGCTTCTGGTACTATCACTACAAAATTTGCCTATCAAGCAATTGTTCAAGAAAATATTACTACTGTTCAACACTGATGGTATAAGGTATTTTCACACTGATGGTATAAGGTATTATGAAAATAGACATTACGATATAAGATATTAAATACAAACTAATTTCTTTGAATATTACGATTATCCCATTTTAATGGACATTACCACCTTATAACTTTTATTAATTAATAAAAACCATACATATATTAAAAATATCCTTATTAATTATTAAAAATCATACATACATTAAAAATATTCTTAAAACATTTTAAACATAATGTCACTTTTAATGGACATTATCATCTTATAACTTTTATTAATTAATAAAAACCATTCATGTATTAAAAATATCCTTATTAATTAATAAAAATCATACATGGCATTAAAAATATCCTTAAAACATTTTAAACATAATGTCACTTCTGCTATCTTTTTATTACAGCACTTTTGTATAAACGTCATCCATTGTTTCTTTAAACTTAAAAAAATACTTTACTTAAATTGATATAACTATGTTGATAAGTTTTAACTATTTTTAAGCCCCAAGGGTTAGCTCAATTGGTAAGACGTGCGAACACTCTCTCGGTATGGGGGGAGGTTACTAGTTCGAGCCTTGAGTCCTTCGGGGTTAGGCCAAACATTTATCTTTGGCTAACGGTTTACCATCCTTACCATCCACGAAATGTGGGGAAGTATTGGTGGGTTTCCCGTGCACCGTTTCCGCAGAAAAATAAGTTTTAACTATTTTTAATAAAAAAGAAAGTTTAGTATAATATGTTTCTCAATATTTTAGAAATGCGTGTATTTAACACATGTTTATGAAAAACAACATATTTCAAATATATTAATAAAATATTATTTGGAAAAATTCAGATATACTTTGACTGTATTCAAAGAATTTTATTATGTATTTCTTTGTGAGAAATCATCTTTTTTTCCAAAAAAAAAAAACTCCTTATATTTATTATAATAGATATTTTTTTTGGCCGGGGAGGCAGGTGCGGGTGGGATTATCTTTGACCTTGGAGGAAGAAAAATTATATCTTTTGTATGGGGACTTTCCAAGAAAACCAACAATGAAGCAAAATGGTTAGCACTCTATCATACCATGGAAATTGTTTCAACTCTCAATATCAATAGACACAAGGTTTTTGGAGACTCCAGACACGTCATCCTAAAAATGAGGTCAGGAATCCTTAAAGGTGTTTCCATATGTAACATAATTCACAAGAGAATCAAGCAGATAAGCACTCCCCCTGAGGTACTCTACTTCCACATACTTAGGGAAAATAACAAACAAGTTGATGAATTTGCCAATCAAGGGGTTAACCTACCCATTGGAATTGTTAAATATAGTGATGGGGGGAAACACATAAGAGCATTCCCTAAGCTCCCCGTTCGAGAAGGGTGGACAAAAGGGGCAATGGATGGGATCCCCCTTGGTTTCATACCCCCGCCAGAAGGGACGCATGGGTCTTCAGATGGCTCTACCCTAGCATGTCCCTTTGCTGGTAGTAGTCACACTCCAACATTAATTGATACCTCGGTTTCCTTCTTCCTCTACGGACTCAATCCCGACATAATGATGAAACTCTCTAGCGACACTGAGTTATCTATGAAAACCCAGCCTCCGTGGTTCCAAAGAATCTTTGAAAGCCTCTCCTTCTCAACTTGGAAGGATCATTCGACTAATTTCCACAGCTTGGTGTCAAGTTTTAGTGCTCAGTTTGTTCCCCCGGCTTCTTCAGTAGGGAAACAAGCATACTTGGCCTTTTCTCAGACTTCTTCATACAATTCAATGGATGGCCTCACAAATGGGATGCAGTTCTTAAAATCCAGTGTGGAGGACTTCAAATATCACCCACGTAAGGTGTACTATCACATACCCAAATTCTGAACATTTTATGTTGTCAAAAAAACATCATGTTTTATGTTATTGTAAAGTTTTATGTTTATTGACCAAGTGGGGTCAAGGGTGACTGTAATTAATTACTCTGAATATTTTATTATTTATAAATAAAAGTGGAGACAAATATCAAAAGGAGACTCTTGAATGAGTGTTCACTGACCCACTAGGAGGAATGGACTGGGGTGGAGAGCAAACTGACACTTGGCAGCAACCTCAACTCACTTCTAGCTGTTGCAAGGGGAAACGTCCCTATTTTTATGGTCATGTTCCCCAAGAAAGTGGAACTGAGCAGGTGGCTCATTAACTAAAGAAAACTGACCAAAGACCGAGGCATGCTTATCTACCCATCGAATTCAGCAGGAGGTTGTTCATTTTTTACCTTGTGAAAATTTATTAAATAGAAAGACAAGAGAGCACAAGAGATTCAATGAGGGGAAGGTTAGAAGTGATTGAGTGAGTTAAGAATGCATTCTAAACTAGTGCATCCACATTGCTGAGTTCAATATTGCTAAAGGAAGAAGTACTATTGTCAAGTACTACTGCTGAGTTGCAAAGAAATTTATTCCATTCTCCACATAGCATCTGCGTCCTAGTGGTTTAGTGAATAGGCTCGGGGGTACTAAGGAAATTAACTTGGTTGTCTTCAGGAAAAGGTTGGGTGGAATGGGCTCCTTTGTCTGTTTGTCTCTTCTACAGTTATCAGGTTTTACTTGTATTATCTTATTTACTTTCTCTCCAAATACATTATTGAAGAAATGAATGAAATTATGTTATCAATTTGCTATTAAATCTTGGATATCTCTTAATTGTTAATCAATGTTTCATTTCTGCAACATTATCTATTCTGAAACTCTATTTATCTGCTAGGTTTAGATTTGAATGAAAAATTCTAATTTAGTTATAATAATAAGTGATAGAGTAAATACTTCTCTGTATTTTTCCACATGCATTATGTACCGTACTCTAGTACAGAGAAGTTGATTTAAAAATAGATTAGAATGATTTTTTATCATTGACTAAAATTGTATCATAAAGATCAATATTATTTAAACTATTATAATTCTTGTACAGTAATGTATTGCTTCTATTATAAACATAACTCATTTCATAAATAAATAAGGTAGGAAAAGACTACAGTAATCACCCTATAAATAAATAACTTCACTTAGCATTTCAATTGTTTCATTAAGAAGTAATCATTTAAACCTAGTTTATTTTCAAAAATAAATATAACTCTGTTTATAAACAATTGATGTTACAAAAACCCTAATAGTATTGTAATTTCAGGATACAGTATAATTGCATAAACAATCGAAGTTATAAGTATTAATTGTGAACACATTTATAAAACATCATGTATCGAATCACCATCATTAACTACTTAAATCATTTACACAGAGCTCATCAAACTTACTGCATCATAACGCAACTTATAAAATAAATATCAATTATTTTGAAACATACTAAGAAATACTAAGCAAGTAGTCTATCGATTTTTCCAGGGTTGAAGACCCTGTGTATAATCCACTACTGATAATACAGTAATACCATTACTCTTCTTTTCCAAAATGAGAGCTTATTACAAGACTAGGGCTCGATACCTGAAGGTTTCACCCAAACAGACTACACATTCATAATTATAACATGACCATTACAAGTTTTATAAAGCGCAAGTGTGCAGGGTTTGAGTCTCGACTCACCCTAATCCATTTAATAAAACTTTCAAATAGAAATCCTAATTATATATCACGTTTGAGGTTCGAAACCCTTAGTATTTCCACAATCAAATTATAAACACGGTAAGTAGTTATGGTAGGGTTTTTAACCTAGCCTTACGGCCAATGTGGGAAACAACATTTAAAAATGAATATCATAGAGACGGGCTTGCCCTAAAACATGAGTAACTTATATCAAAATTTATACATTGCCAAAATAACGAAAGTGCCAAGAGTAAAACTCTCTAAAATTTGTATTTCGAACTATACTGTAATCTTGCAAAAACCACTTATATTAATTGTAAAAATCTATACATATACAGAAATGAAGGAAACGTTGAGAAACCAATGCAGGATAAGGTCGAGGGTTCAACCCTCCCTGTACCAAAATGACATACGGCTTATAAAATTTACAACCAACTGTAAAAACCAAAGTTTTAAATAAAACAGAAATCTCGGCTAACCAAACGAAGACTGGCATCGTGCCAAGCTTCACCATAACCAGCTAAGTGCAAATAGATGCCCATAGAGAGTCACCGAGGCTTACCAGGGCCACATTAAGCTATTATCCCTTTCGGGCCAAGTTTAAAACATTGGTGAGGAAGTAACCTATCAAGAACATAAACATAGTGACTAGTTAAACTTTGAATAGTGCATACCTATTATTTTTAAACATTGATGAGGTTAAACACCCGACGAAACACAAAGGGACAACCATGACATTACCTGCATCTCTTAGCACGCCTAAGCACGTTTGCGGTGCAAATTTTTACCCTCGAATCCAGTGAAGTAACAACTCTGTAAAATACTCGGCCCTTATAACCCTCTGTTGACAACTTACAGACAACGAGATCATGGTGTCGAACCCCAGGAGGAACTGCAAGCACTGTTTTACAAACCCTGAGAACCCAAGATCCTTTCGGCCTCTCCTCCCATCTTCTTTGCAAAATGAATGCCCAGGTTATGGTCTCGTCAAGTACTTCAAAACCCAACTAGGGTTTAAGCACAAAGACCAATAATCTTCACGTGGAGCCCTGCCACGAGGGATGCCAACGGGCATTCCACCCAGAACACAATTAATAACCTTTAAATTTTTTAGCTACCGGTTACACGTTTCCTGCCAACGCAGAGATCCACTGAGATTTCAATTATGATCTTCACTATGCATATAACATAAAGTATGTCGATGCACTAAAGTCATAACACTTAGTGTATTACGTAGAGCTTTTCGAGAGCCACACTATGCTTACAACGTAAAATATGTTTATACATATGGTCAAGCATATAGTGTTAGTTCCACTTAGAGCATTCGAGTTCCATGTTATGCATATAGTGTAGGTTATATATATGCATATAGTTTATGCCATATAGAAATAGTTTTAACACATATGTTAGCATATAGTATAAAATATTTAATATAGGGTTTGGTCGGATTCAAAGGTTTGAATAACATAAGTAATGAGTCATGGTTATAACCATACCATTTTGAGCATGCATAGATATAAAAAGAACTATAGTCAATAATTTAAGTACTATAAGCCATAACATAAAGTTAGGTCTTATTACCTGTCTTCACATTACAAGTGGAGAAGCCATGGTCGTAGTAATACCATTAAAAGGCCATAGTTGATAATCAAATACAAATAAACTCAAACCATAATAGAATTGAAACCAAGAGGGCGTAATGATGATGTTTGATTTTGAAGTTTAAGCAAATCCTTTTTACATACATCGTTAATGCTTCGGAAAGAAGTCTCGCTCTTACCTGTGATTTGTGACAGAAGTTCAAGAGCGTTAGCTAAATAGCTAATTAATCCTCGGGATGCCCATAGGACCCCTTCATCAAAAGGAAAATCAAACAGTTAGTACTTATGAATAAAACAGTACTATAGGTAATTAACGATGTTTATACATTTAAAGAAGTAACCATAATTATTCAGAAAACAAAAATAGTATTAAAACATCCAGCAGTTAATGACCGCATAAATACGTGCTTATAAACATTTGCAAGCAATAAAGACTTTATGACAAACATAGCATGTAATTGACATAACATGTTTATAATCATTGATGACTAATCGAAGAAGTGTCATCACCAGGCTGTCGTTTAAGTAAACAAATTAACATTTATTATACTTCTGCGTAGCGATTATAAGCATTTAATGCTACTTAGGAAAATTTTAAATTTTTGTGAAATTTTGGGATGTTGCATGTGGTATCAGAGTGCAAGTTCAAATACTAGGCCTAAAGTGGCTCACTCGCGCAAATGAAAATTTAGGACAGAATTACAAATTATTGATTTTTAATTATTTTGTTTATGTTCAGCATTTTATAAATTTAGTCTACAGATATGGAAGGACCAGAAAAGTCGATCGAGGACAGGTCCCTTAATAATGAGCAAAATAATAATGAACAAGGACACATTAATGCAGAAAACGTATTTGTTGAATTGAATGATAATTCATCTAAAATATTAAGAACAATAAAAGATTTAAAAATTGAGATAAAAATTGTTAAGGAAGAAAATGAACGAATCCTAAAAGCTCAAGAGGAGCTTAATCAAATCCTGCTGAATAATTTTCATAATAATGATAAAGATAAAGAAACAGAAAATAATGTTGAATCTGGAACTATGTCCTACCAATGTAAGGATAAAAAGTTAAAATTGACTAATTATGACAACAGCTCATCTTCTGAATTTTATGAAAAAGCAAGCTGGAAAAAGCACATGTATTACAGTGATAGTAGTGAAAGTGACTGCTACACTAAAAGGAAGAAGTACAGGCCATACAAAGACATTTCTGGCAAGTTTAAAAAGATCCAACCACCAACTTTTAATGGAGAAACAGAAAAGAGTGAGATAGTCGAAGCATGGTTGTCCGGTATGAATAAGTATTTTCAAATTTACAACTACTCAAGTCATTTAAAAACTAAAATGACAATTTATAATCTGACTGGAAAAGCAGACATATGTTGGCAAGATCTAAAACAATTAAAAGGTTTAAAAGAAAGGAGTGTAAACTAGAGTAATTTTAAGAAATATTTCAGAAGAAAGTTTATGTCAGAACAGTATCATGAGGAACGAGCTAAGGAGTTTTATGAGTTAAAGTTAAGTTCCATGGATATGAGGGAATTAAGCAGCAAGTTTTTAAATTTATTAAGGTATGTTCCTCACATCACTGAAGAAAAGTCTAAGGTACAGAGATTTATGAGTTTTTTTCCCTCTCATATAAAGGACAGGATTGAGTACGATGGTCCTCGAACTCTTGAAGAGGCCATGAGAAAAGCAAATATATGTCATGAACAGAACAAGAAAAGAGAAGGCATACCAAACTGGAAGGAAAAAAGGCCTAATAATTTTGAACAAAGGAAGAAGCAGTTTTCTTTTAATCGCAACTTTGGAAATAATAATTCACGTAATTATTCTAACAAAAAATTTCAAGGAAATAATTCAACAGGTAATACACAATCAAAATTTACAGCTGCAAGAAACAATGATTCACCTAAAAATTTTGTTAAAAACAATGAACATAAAGAACCTGTTAAATGTTGGGACTGCCAGGGACCTCACTATGCATCCAACTGCCCACTCAGAAAGAGTACTGCCAACAACAGACACACAGTACAAGAGGAGACTACTGTTGGTGACTTAGCAAGGAAGATGCCCAGGATAAATGTAGCTTTGGAAAATAGACAAGTTGATCATCAAACTTCCATGGTTGAAGTGGAAGGTATGCTAGAAACTAAACCCATTTCTATTTTAATTGATCTAGGAGCAAGTCTTAGCTATGTGTCACCCGATTTAGTTAAATGTTGCAATCTGAAAAATAGACAAGTTTGATAAGTCATGGTTGGTCCAATTAGCTACAGGGACTGAACGAAAGGTGATTGATTATGTAAAAGAGTGTGAATTACTGATGGGACTCATGTTAAGTTGAATGTGTTACCTTTAGGTTCTTATGATGTTTTGATTGGAATGGATTGGTTGGGAAAGCATAGGGTAGTATTAAATTTTTTTGAAAAGACTTTTACGTGCTTGAACGATGAATGTGAAACTGTAACAGTAAAAGGAATTCCTAGAAAGATTTATGTTAGACAAATTTCTGCTTTGCAAGTTAAAAAGGCTGTTTGTAAAGGATGTAAGTTGTTTGTTGTAAATGTAATTAATGAAAAACATTCAACTAAGGAAGATAAGTTAAAATTGGAAGACATACCCAGTCTAAAGGAATTTTTTGATGTATTCCCGGAAGAAATTCCAGGACTACCTCCAAAAAGAGAACTAGATTTCACCATTGAGTTAGTACCAGGAGTGGTACCAAACTCAAAGGATCCTTACAGAATGAACATTCTAGAGCTTAATGAACTTAAATCATAGCTTAAGGAACTGATTCATAAAAAATATATAAGGCCCAATGTGTCTCCATGGGGAGCACCTGTAATTTTTGTCAAAAAGAAGGACGAAACTATGCATTTATGCATAGATTACCGTCAATTAAATAAAATGACAATAAAGAACAGATATCCTTTGTCTTGCATTGATGATCTGTTTGATCACTTACGCGACGCAAAGATATTTTCTAAGATAGACTTGAGGTCGGGGTACCATCAATTCAGAATTAAAGATGAGGACATCTTTAAGACTACTTTCAGAACCCGTTACAGGCACTATGAGTTCGTGGTTATGCCTTTTGGGCTAACCAATGCCCCAACAGTTTTCATGTGTCTTATGAATAATGTTATACATCAGTACTTAGATAAGTTTGTAATTGTTTTCATTGACGGTATTCTAATTTATTCTAAGACTAAAGAAGAACATGACGAACACTTAAAAATAATTTTACAAGTGTTAAGAGAACACCAACTTTACGCTAAGTTCAGCAAATGTGATTTCTATAAAGATAAAATACAGTACCTAGGGCATGTGATATCCAAGGATGGAATCGTAGTGGACCCGGACAGGATACAAGCAATTAATGAATGGCCTGCCACTTAAGACGTAACTGGTGTACGATATTTTATGGGAATTACAAGTTACTATCGTAAATTTATAGAGGGATTTTCTAGAATAGTGAATCCTATAACCTCTTTACAAAAGAAAGGTAGGAAATTTATCTGGGATAAAAAATGCGAAGAAAGTTTTAATAAACTAAAAGAACTATTAACAACGACACCTATTCTAAAAATTGTTGATCCCAACAAGAATTTCATCGTGTGCACTAATGCATGCAATGATGGACTTGGCAGGGTCTTAACACAAGAAGGTCATGTGATTTCATATGAGTCTAGGAAGTTACAAATTCATGAGAAGAACTATGCAACTTACGACTTAGAGTTAGATACCATGATACATGCATTAAAGATGTGGCATCATCACTTAATCGGAAGAAAATTTACACTAATGACAGATAATAAAGGTTTAAAATATTTGTTGGATCAACCAAATATGAATGCAAGGCAAGCTAGGTGGCTAGCTTTCCTTAGCGAATATGATTTTGAGATTCAGCACATTAACGATAAAGAAAATAAAGTTGTTGATGCCTTAAGCAGAAATGCTAGGCTAAATTTTGTTTCAGCAATCATTACTTATAAAACTGATCTAGAAAATCAGATTAAGGAAGGAATCAGAATGGATGAAAAATATCAAAAATTACTTGGAAAGGTTGTTGAAGATAATGCTGAAAATTTAATAACAAATCTCAGAATTGATGAAAGAGGATTAATGCTATATAAAAATAGACTTTATGTGCCTAATGTTGCAGAAATTAAGTTGTTGATTTTAAATGAATTGCGTAAAAGTACATACTCAGGGCATCCTAGTTACCAAAAGATGATAACAATGCTGAGGAAGGATTACTTTTGTCCAAATATGAAAAATGAGGTAGCTGAATATATTGCTAGGTGTATGGAATGTCAGCAAATAAAGGTTGAAGATCAACACCCAACCGGATTGTTGCAGCCACTACCTGTTCCATATTTGAAGTGGGAAATAATTAGTATTGATTTTATTACTGGTTTACCTAAAAATTAGAAACAGAATGATTCCATAATGGTAGTTGTGGATAAGCTTAGTAAAGAAGCCCACTTCATACCTGTTAAGACAACCTACAAGGCTGTTAACATTGTTGAAATTTTTATGAAACAAATTTTTCGTTTGCATGGGATTCCAAAAGTTATAATTTCTGACAGAGACTCAAAGTTTACAGGAAATTTATGGAAGTATTTATTTAAAGGTTTAGATACTACTTTAAATTTTAGTACAACATTTCATCCACAAATGGATGAGTAAACCAAAAGAGTCAATCATATTCTTGAAGATATGTTAAGAATTTATGTTAGAGATCAACCAAGTAAATGGGAGGAATATTTGCATCTTGTTGAGTTTGCTTATAATAATAATTACCAAGCTTAAGCAAAAATTAGTCCACATGAAATTTTATATGGCAGAAAATGTAATACTCCTATTTCATGGCGTAATCCAGTTGGCAGGTTAATGTTAGGACCTGAATTATTAAAGGAAATGGAACTAACCGAGAAAGAGGTTCAAGGCAATTTGAAAATTGCACAAGATAGACAGAAAAGCCATGCAGATCTCAAAAGAACTCAAAGAGAGTTTCAGGTTGGTGAACATGTGTTCCATAAGGTAAAACCAAAAAAGAGCTCCTTAAAGTTAGGAAGATGTGTTAAACTAGCACCAAGGTATTGTGAACCTTTTGAAATACTGTCCAGGGTAGGACCAGTGGCATATCAGCTGGCCTTGCCACCAAATATTAAAGTACATAATGTATTTCATATATCTCTTTTGAAAAAATATGTGCATGATGCTACTGATGTGATTAATTGGAATGATGTACAGGTGGAACCAGAAGGAGATTTTCTGGTGGAACCGGATTGTATCCTTGACAAGAGGGAAATTTTGCTTCATAATCGTACCATTGGAGAGGTAAAGGTGCAATGGAAGCACCTTATTACAAATGAAGTAACTTGGGAGTTGGAAAGTAATATGCGGGTGGAATATCCAAATTTGTTCCTGAGGAATTAGATGATGATGAATAGAGCAACATCGAGGACGATGTTAAATTTAAGAGGGGGTGTTGGTCACATACCCAAATTATGAACATTTTATGTTCTTAGAAAAACATTATATTTTATGTTATTGTAAATTTTATGTTTTTTGACCAAGTGGGGTCAAGGATGACTGTAATTAATTACTCTGAATATTTTATTATTTATAAACAAAGAGGAGACAAATATCCAAAGGAGACTATAAAATGAGTGTTCACTGCCCCACTAGGAGAAATGGACCGGGGTGGAGAGAAAACTGACACTTGGAAACATCCTCAAATCACTTCTAGCTGTTGCAGGGGGAAACTTCCCTATTTTTATGGTCATGTTACCCAAGAAAGTGGAACTGAGCAGGTGGCTCATTAACTAAAGAAAACTGACCAAAGACCGAGGAATGCTTATCTACCCATCGAATTCAGCAAGAGGCTGTTCAGATTTTACCTGGTGAAAATTTATGAAAGAGAAGGACAAGAGAGCACAAGAGATTCAATGAGGGGAAGGTTAGAAGTGATTGAGTGAGTTCAGACTACATTCTAAACTAGTATAGCCACATTGTTGAGTTCAATATTGCTAAAGCCAAAAGTACTACTGTCAAGTACTACTGCTGAGTTGCAAAGGAATTTATTCCATTCTCCACACAACATCTTCGTCCTAGTGGTTCAGTGAACAAGCTCGGGGGTCCTAAGGAAAGTAACTTGGTTGTCTTCAGGAAAAGGTTGGGTGGAACGGGATCCTTTGTCTGTTTGTCTCTTCTACAGTTACCAAGTTTTACTTGAGTTATCTTATTTACTTTCTGTCCAAATACATTACTGAAGAAATGAATGAAATTATGTTATCAATTTGCTATTAAATCTTAGATATCTCTTAACTTTTAATAAATGTTTCATTTCTACAACATTATCTATTATGAAAATTAATTAATCTGCTAGGTTTAGAGTTGAATGAATAATTATGATTTAGTTAAAATAATAAGTGATAGGGTAAATACTCCTCTGTATTTTTCCACATACATTATGTACAGTACTCTAGTACAGAGAAGTTGATTTAGAAATAGATTAGAATGATTCTTTATCATAGACTGAAATTGTATCATAAATATTTGTATTATTTAAACTATTCTAATTCTTGTGCAGTAATGTCTTGCTTCTATTATAAACAGAACTCATTTCATAAATAAATAAGGTAGGAAAAAACTATAGTAATCACCCTATAAATAAATAACTTCACTTAGCATTTCAATTGTTTCATTAAGAAGTAATCATTTAAACCTAGTTTATTTTCAAAAATAAATATAACTCTGTTTATAAACAATTGATGTTACAAAAACCCTAATAGTATTGTAATTTCAAGATATAGTATAATTGCATAAACAATCGAAGTTATAAGTATTAAATGTGAACACATTTATAAAACATCATGTATCGAATCACCATAATTAACTGCTTAAATCATTTACACAGAGTTCATCAAGCTTACTGCATCATAACGCAACTTATAAAATAAATATCAATTATTTTGAAACATACTAAGAAATACTAAGGAAGTAGTCTATCGACTTTTCTAGGGTTGAAGACCCTGTGTATAATCCACTACTGATAATACAGTATTATCATTACTCTTATTTTCCAAAACGAGAGCTTATTACAAGACTAGGGTTCGATACCTGAAGGGTTCACCCAAACAGACTACACATTCATAATTATAACACGACAATTACAAGTTTTATAAGGCACAAGTGTGCAGGGTTCGAGTCTTAACTCACCCTAATCCATTTAATAAAACTTTCAAAAAGAAATCCTAATTATATATCAGGTTCGGGGTTCGAAACCCTTAGTATTTCCACAATCAAATTATAAACACGGTAAGCAGTTATTGTAGGGTTTTTAACCCAGCCTTACAGCCAATGTGGGAAACAACATTTAAAAATGAATATCACAGAGATGGGCTTGCCCTAAAACATGAGTAACTTAGATCAAAATTTATATATTGCCAAAATAACGAAAGTGCCGAGAGTAAAACTCTCTGAAATTTGTAGTTCAAACTACATTGTAATCTTGCAAAAACCACTTATATTAATTGTAAAAATTTATACAGATATAGTAATGAAGGACACATTGAGAAACCAACGTAGGATAAGATTGAGGGTTCAACACTCCCTATACCAAAATGCCATATGGCTTATAAAATTGACAACCAACTGTAAAAACCAAAGTTTTAAATAAAACGGAAATCTCGGCTAACCAAACGAAGACTGGCATCGTGCCAAGCTTCACCATAACCAGCTAAGTGCAAATATATGCCCATAGAGTGTCACCAAGGCTTACCAGGGCCACATTAAGCTATTAACGCTTTCAGGCCAACTTTAAAACATTGCCGAGGAAGTAACCTGTAAAGAACATAAACAGAGTGACTAGTTAGACTTTGAATAATGCAAACCTATTATTTTTAAACATTGATAAGGTTAAACACCCGACGAAACACAAAGGGACGACCATGACATTACCTGCATCTCTTAGCATGCCTGAGCACATTTGCAGTGCAAAGTTTTACCAACGAATCCAGTGAAGTAACAACTTGTTAAAATTTGAGCATTAATTCACAATACTCTTGGATCTTTACTGAGAGAATAACATATACAATATATCAATGCATAACAATCACAAAAAGCATGAGAGACAAGAGACATAGAGTTTTCATGGGGAAAACCCTAAGGTGAAAAACCCCACAACTTCCTCAGAGATAGAGAGAGCAATGGCTCAACCAAAATACACTTGAGATAGTCTCCTAGAGCAAATGATCCTCCTCCTCACTAGTGCGCCATTTTCTGAGTGAGAGAAGTGTGTCTTTCCGAATGATCCAAATAGAGATCTCCCGATCTCTATTTATACTTAACTTGTTTTCCCAGTTACACTATGGGGCTGACTTGTCTATTTAGATACATCCACAATATAATATATATTCCAGGGCCGACCCCACACATGGTGGTCTAATAACCCATCGGCAAGTAAACACACTTGCGACACTTGTCAATACACATGACGACACTTCCTTATAGAGGAATAACACATCTCTTATAAGGGTACAATAAATATATATGAAATACATAGACGAAATACATTTCGAAGTTACATATACATCAACACTCCCTCTTAACTAGGAAGGTATTTCTCAACACAGTTCTGTTAGACAAGTCTTCTTCTCAGGATCATCGTCATCGATGCATCGTCATCATCATCATCACTGCTGCTGCTATCTCAACCAATCTCTAACTCTACGGGTCATAGGAAGTTCTACAAATCCAATCCTTTTTCATACTGGATGTAGGCCCACCACCTACAGGTCTTCATCATCTGTGCGAACGGTCTGATAGAGGTGGCCTCTCAGGACTAATTTTATGTGCAGATGCAATACCGGAAAGAGTATCCCAGGAACATTTATGTGCCTAAGCACGACCGGCAAGATCTCCTAGGACTGATTATATGCATCTCCTCCACAATACCTTTAAAGAGCATCCCATGAACATTTATGTGCCACAGCACAACTGGTAAGATCTCTAAAGAGCATCCCAGGACTTATTACGAGCATACAACTCAACTTCTCGGATCTCCAGGACTAATTACATGTGAATAGAAAAAAAAATTAAAGAGCATCCCAGGAACATTTATGTGCCGCAGCATGACCGGAAAGATCTCTAAAGAGCATCCCAGGACTAATTACGAGCACACAGCTCAACCTCTTGGATCTCCAGGACTGATTACATGTCTCCGAAGTAATACCTCATCCCAGGATTGATTACGAGCACACAGCTCAACCTATCAGATATCTGAGGACTGATTACATACTACATAGCAATACCGGAAAGAGTACCCCAGGAACATTTATGTGCCGCAGCACGATCGACAAGATCTCCCAGGACTGATTACATGCTATTTGTACAACCTGCCACATATCATCTCTAACCTCCAAGTATCAACCTGATACTCATGATCCAACAGATCATCATCGCACGAGGCATCATCCCGATGCCCATGATCATACTGATCATCATCACGTGTACCATCGTGGTACATATCATCTGGAGCAACATCCTAAAGCTCATCATCATGATCAACCTGATCATACAATGCATCCACCTGATGCACACCAAGTATCTACCTGATACATATCATCATACATGATCCACCTGATCATACAGTGTATCCACCTGATACAAATACAAATACATGATACATATCAACATACATGATCTACCTGATCATACAATGTATCCACCTGATACATATACAGATACATGGTCCAAGCATCCGACATGATGCATATACAAAATACATACAAATGATCCAACCTATCATATCCAGCATCCAACATGATACGTACATACATATACATATAAATGATCCAACTGATCATACAACGCAGAAAATAGAACATCATCTTGATGCTCATCATCCAGCGCTTACATCCATAGCCATGTGAAGGATCCTCCTTCCAACATGCTTGGAATGGCTTCAGCAAATGTGTCCATCACATCTTCCTCGAAGTGTTGTCAATCTGAATAATCTCCTTGAAGTACTCGAACTTCACCCTGGCTAGTGGCTTCGTCAGCACATCTGCAATCTACTCGTCCATCACAACATACAGGAGCTTCACGGCTCCTCTCTGCACCATATCCCTGATATAGTGATATTTGATCTCTATGTGTTTTGACTTGTCATGAAACACTGGGTTCTCGGATAGCTTCACACAACTCTAGTTATCGCAGAATATACCAGTAGCATCCAATGGGAGATCAAATAACTCAGACAGTAGCTTCCATAGCCATACTGCCTCACAACTAGCTGAACAGGCTGCAACATACTCTACCTCAGCTGTACTCAGTGCTAAGCAGGACTGCTTCCTACTGAACCAAGAGATCACACATAATCCCATACTGAAGCAGCACCTAGATGTGCTCTTCCTATCTGCAGCACTCCCAGCCCAATCTGAATCAACATAACCTTGCCGATTAAACTTTTGATTCGCTTCATACTTGAGCCCATAATCCACTGTACCCTTCAGGTACCTCAGAACATGCTTTACAGGTACCATGTGAACACTCCTCGGATCCGTCAGGAACTGGCTCAATGTGTTCACTGCAAAGAAAATATCTGGTCTCATGTTCATCAGGTACATCAAGGACCCAATCATCTGACGATACATAGAGACATCAATCGGCGCATATGAAGCATCACATAGAAGCTTCAGATTCGATGCCATGGATGTGGCCATGGCCTTGCAATCCATCATCCCGAACCTCTTCAGGATCTCTACTGCATACTTCCATTGTCCAAGGAAGATTCCATCTACACTTTGCCACACCTCCATGCTAGAAACAAATAGTGCATCATCCCCAAGTTCTTCAACTCGAACTTGGCAGTAAGCTTCCGCTGCATGTCAGCAACCAATCTATCCTCACCTGTTACAAACAGGTCATCCACATAGTAGTATCACTGGATTGCCTTCCTCAACCTTGTAGTAAAGGTTGGAATCCGCTTTACTCTTGGTAAAGCCCAAGCTAGATAGGAAACTGTCCATCCTACCATACCAAGTTCTGGGAGCTTGCTTCAAGCCATACAAGGCTTTCTTCAATCTGCACACATGTGACTCCCTGTCAGGTCTTGGGACTACATCCCAAACATCTTCTTCAGGATCGACGGATCATGGAATTCCATTTCTTCATCCCAAATCCTAGGAACTTCAATATCTTCAATATCTTCAATAGATATCTTTGTTGCTGGAACAAATGTTGTAGTCCTTTTGTAGGTGAAGATATACGGTCTTTCCTACAAAACAATTTAAATTGCATGATTAGAAACATCTCATAATTTTCAGAACAAATTCTTTACACATAAAGAAATATGTCATGCAGTCATACAGTTATCTTAGCCAATGCTTCAATACAACATTTATCCATGTTCCACAACTTTCTAGATGCCTTCCAGTCTCTACCAGAACATTGTTAAGAGTTTGCACTACTCCCAACATGTCAGCAAAGAGGTTTCATTCTAGATAAGTAGCACTGGAATGTTGTACAGTGCCATAGGCCACTTACCCATCACATGCATATTAGTAGTATACTGTTCATTAATGCAATCATTCTAATATGCACAATACATCTCCTGAGTCTAGGAACATAAGCATAATATTATTTAAACAAACAAAATAGGCAAGAAATGATAATTGAAATACTTATCTTTGTTTGTTTGTTGGGTGACTCCCTCTGAGTCTTTGCCTCCTGGCAGGAGCTGCTGAAGTAGCTTCTTCTACACCTTTCTATTGTGGAATGTAGGAAGATGGTCAACTCCCTCTGAAAATATGCATCCTTCCAGGAGCTGGTGGAGTGTGCTCCCTCTTGATCTTTGCTTCCTGGATTACCTATCCTTGAAATTATATTCATCCTTATTGACATCAATCTTCCTAAACCCTAGAAAGTATATTCTGTAAGCCTTCGATCTTTCACTGTAACCCACAAAGATACCCTTCTTTCCTAAAGGATCTAGTTTAGTCCTCTTTTCCTTTGGGACATGAGTGTATACTAGACATCCAAATATTCTAAGATGGCTGACTTCAAGTTTCTTACTAGAAAAGACCTCTTCTCGTGTCTTGTTGCCCAATATCTTGTGGGGTGTTTTGTTCTGCACATATACAGTTGTTCTAGCTGCTTCTGCCCATAGATGCATAGGTAGATCCTGGTCATGCAGCATTTCCCTTGCTGCTTCCATGATTGTTCTGTTCTTCCTTTCTGTAACTCCATTCTGTTGAGGATTGTAAGGAGCATTCAACTCCCTCTTAATCCCTGAATCATTGCAAAGCTTCTTGAAGTCACCTGAGGTGAATTCTCCACCATTGTTGGATCTGAATGTTTTGATCTTCTTGTTAGTTTGATTCTCCATCAAGGTTTTGAATTCCTTGAACTTGTCAAACACCTCATCTTTGTTTTTCAAGAAGTATACCCAAGTCTTCCTGGAGAAGTCATCAATAAATGAGACATAGTAAACATACCCACTCAGAGAATTGGATGACATAGGACCACATACATCTGAGTGGATGGTTTCCAGGATACCTTTTTCCTTGCTTTCACTGCTTGGGAAAGCCTTCTTAATATTCTTACCTTTTGCACATCATTTGCAAACACCTTCATGTTTGGTCTTGATTTCAGGAAGACCCTCTACAGCCTTGCTTGCAATTGGAAGTGCCCTATAGTGCATATGAGCAAGTATTCTATGCCAAAGTTCACTTGGCTCCATGGATTCATGCACCATGGCATGTTCAGGTTGTCCTTTTAATTTATACAAACCTCCCTCTTGCTCTCCAATCACAACTGCATCATCTATGGTCTTTCCCTTTGGCCACATTAGGACTTGGCCATCCACAAATGCAACCCTCATACCTTTTGTATCCAATGCAGAGATGGAGAGTAAGTTCTTCTTGAGCCCAGGTACATAAAGGACTTCTTTCATCTTCAAAGATTTTCCAGAATCTAGGTTGTAGGAGGCTTCACCACTTCCTTTGATGGGATATTGATAACCATCCCCAAGTTTCACTTTATGGGGTGATTCATGTTCAGACAGATTTACAAAGGATTCTTTAAACCCAGTCATGTGTTTGGAAGAGCCACTGTCAATTAACCAATCATTACAACCATGGGAGATAGTACCTGTGAGAGCAGAGATTAGAACATACTCTTCTTCACTTGATGAGTCATCATTACTATCATCACTTTATGTCCTAGCATTCTTCTTTGGAGGTTCATCATCTTCGGCAGCATGAACATGGTACCTTCTTTTGTTACCCTTCTTCTTCTTGCTGGAGTTGTTGTTGTTGTGTTTGTCCCTTTTGTTCTTGGGACATTCTGAAGCAAAGTGACCCTTCTCATTACAAGTGAAACACCTTAGATCTTTCTTGTCTTTGTGAAAAATATTAGAAGATTTCTTCTTGTGATGGGATGGATCCCTCTTGAACTTGCCCTTCTTAGTGTGAGTTGTGAGAGCTTGATCTTCGTTTCCCATCTTCTCTTCTCTTGCCACAAGCCTTGCTTCTTCTTGAGAACATTCCTCCCATAATCTGCTGAAGGATATTAACTTCTTTCTGGCACAGATCCCCTGGATAAAAGAGTCCCATGACCTAGGTAGGCCATTCAAAGTAGTCATAACAATTTCACCATTCTCCACCATTTCATCTACAGCTTCAAGTTGTTCCTTGATCTAAGAGACCTTGGAGAAATAGGATTGAATGGTTTCTCCATTCGACATCTTGACCCTTTTCAATTGATTCCGCAGGGTCATCTTCCGATTTATGTTCTTTCCTTCAAATAACTTGGTCAAAGAGTCAAGCATAGCCTTGGGTGTCTTTAGAGAAGACACATGGGGTATGAGATGGTCTTTCATAGAGTCAGCAATGATTCTCTTTGCCTTGACCAAGTTCTTCTTATGCAATACCTTAGCCTCTTCATCCTCTCGGATGGGGATGTCTTCTTTTATATATGAGTCCAACTCATTCTCTTCCAGGATTAACCCAATCCTATACTTCCAAGCTCGAAAGTTATCAGCCCCTTCAAGATTATCCCCAAGCTTGGTGTGTTGAGACATCTTAAAGAGTAATTCAAATGAAATAGAAAAGATTTAGGTCTTACCACTTGAAATGCTGAAAACTGGATCTCGTCCTGGATTAGGGTTTGTCGGAAAAACCATAAAAATTCAAAATGTGAATTTCAACTTTCTGAAAGGATAGAAAGATGTGCCTTGATGAGATTATCAGCCTAGTGTATTCAGAATTTGAGATCAGCAAATCTTTACCCTTCAGATTTGCCTTTTTGTCCTCCTGGGTTCACTAGGGAGAGCCCTGAATTAGGGTTTGAGTTTCCCGGAGATCTACCCAGCCAAAAATCTCGATCCAAAGCTCTAAAGTTCGATTTTTTCAAGGAGCTTCCAGCTATGGCTTCAGATTTCAGAAATTCCTATTTTTGTGGAAACCCTAAGTTTTAAGGCCAAATCTGACAATGCTCAGAATTGAATTCTGATTGGACAGATAGATTCTCCTTGATGAGTAGAGTCAATATACTATACTGCTTTTCCAAAAACTATGGAGATAAACCCAATAAACAAGAAACTCAATGTTTCGTCACTGCAAAATGTCTTCTTCTCAGGTTAGCTCTGATACCATGTTAAAATTTGAGCATTAATTCACAATACTCTTGGATCTTTACTAAAAGAATAACATATACAGTATATCAATGCATAACAATCACAATAAGCATGACAAGTATCACAAGAATCAAAAGCATGAGAGACAAGAGACACAGAGTTTCCGTGGGGAAAACCCTAAGGTGAAAAACCCCACAACTTCCTCAGAGATAGAGAAAGCAATGGCTCAACCAAAGTACAACCAAAATACACTTGAGATAGTCTCCTAGAGCAGATGATCCTTCTCCTCACTAGTGCACCACTTTCTGAGTGAGAGAAGTGTGTCTTTCTGAATGATCCAAATAGAGATCTCCCGATCTCTATTTATACTTAACCTGTTTGCCCAGTTACACTATGGGGCCGACTTGTCTATCTAGATACATCCACAATATAATATATATTTCAGGGCGGACCCCACACATGGTGTTCTAATAACCCATCGGCAAGTACACACACTTGCGACACTTGTCAATCCACATGACGACACTTCCTTATAGAGGAATAACACATCTCTTATAAGGGTACAATAAATATATATGAAATACATTCCGAAGTTACATATACATCAACACAACTCTGTAAAAGAATCGTCCCTTATAACCCTCTGTTGACAACTTACAGACAACGCGGTCATGGTGTCAAACCCTGAGAGGAACTGCAAGCACTGTTTTACAAACCCTGAAAACCTGAGAGCCTGTCAACCTCTCCTCCCATCTTCTTTTCAAAATGAATGCCCAGGTTATGGTCTCCTCGAGTAGTTCAAAACCCATCTAGGCTTTAAGCACAAAGACCAAGAATCTTCACGTGGAGCCCTGCCACGAGGGATGCCAATAGGCATTCCACCCAAAACACAATTAATGACCTTTAAATGTTTTAGCTACCGGTTACACGTTGCCTGCCAACGCAGAGATTCACTGATATTTAAATTATGATCTTCACTATGCATATAACATAAAGTATGTCAATGCACTAAAGTCATAACACTTAGTGTATTACGTAGAGATTTTCAAGAGCCACACTATGCTTACAACGTAAAATATGTTTATACATATGGCCAAGCATATAGTGTTAGTTCCACTTAGAGCATTCGACTTCCATGTTATGCATATAGTGTAGGGTATATATATGCATATAGTTTATGCCACATAGAAATATTTTTAACACATATCTTAGCATATAGTATAAAATCTTTAATATAGGGTTTGGTTGGATTCAAAGGTTTGAATAACATAAGTAATGAGTCATGGTTATAACCATACATTTTGAACATGCATAGATATAAAAAGAACTATAGTCAATAATTTAAGTACTATAAGCCATAACATAAAGTTAGGTCTTATTACATGTCTTCACATTACAAGTGGAGAAGCCATGGTCGTAGTAATACCATTAAAAGGCCATAGCTAATAAACCTCTACAAATAAACTCAAACCATAATACAATCAAAACCAAGAGGGCGTAAGCATGATGTTTGATTTTGAAGTTTAAACAAATATTTTTTACATACATCGTTAATGATTTGGAAAGAAGTCTCGCTCTTAGCTGTGATCTGTGACAGAATTTCAAGAGCGTTAGCTAAATAGCTAAGTAAGCCTCGAGTTGCCCATAGGACCCCTTCATCAAAAGGAAAATCAAGCAGTTAGTAATTATGAATAAAAAAGTACTATAGATAATTGACGATGTTTATACATTTAAAGAAGTAATCATAATTATTCAGAAAAAAAATGGTATTAAAACATCCAGCAGTCAATGACCGCATAAATACGCGCTTATAAACATTTGCAAGCAATAAAGTCTGTATGACAAACATAGCATGTAATTGACTTAACATGTTTATAATCATTGACGACTAATCGAAGAAGTGTCATCACCAGGCTGTCGTTTAAGTAAACAAATTAACATTTATTATACTTCCGCATAGCGATTATAAGCATTTAATGCTACTTAGGAAAATTTTAAATTTTTGTGAAATTTTAGGTGTTACATGTACGAGGTGTTTAGCATGGGTATCAAAGTGCATAGGGAGTTGGAAAACGACATGAGGTATATTTCATAACAGTTAACTTGCCAGGATTCACGCATAGATGATCTAGAACGCAACCTGTATGAGATGATGGGGTTTGTGTGTCATGTCCCAAATTTGGAATTGGGTCACAATGGCCTAATCACATTGGCCATATTCATTAGAGTTTGTAAAATTGATGTTAAAGGTCAAATAATTGCCAAGGAGGAAAATTACTAGTTTCCGAGGTTTGGGGTGGAAGCTTTGGGATTTGGAATAATGGGTATAATAAATTATGTTTGAACATTAGAGTGGCATAAATATTTAATAAAGGATCTAAATAAATATATACAAGTGAAAATCAAAGTGGCATTTGATCATGAAGACACATGGATGAAGTGGTACCCACATATGGCTAGATTTCCCCACTACACTTGGCATCATTCTCTCACCAATTCGAATTCAAGGTGAATGGTAACATACTTGGGGGATTCCAAAAGGTATTATTCATGGCATGACTCATCCAAGGTAGAAATATAGAGGAAGATTAACTCCCATGGAAGAGGAAGAGGCAATTTGGAGTTAGTGAGACACTTGGGCTAGATTCCCTAGCTCTATGACAACAATGATGAAGATGCTATGACACCTATGACAAAAATCAGACCTGAAGGCTGAAATATGACATATATGACATGTCAGGGCTAAAAATAGACTCCAAGAGGGCGCTCAAGGGTGTTAGGGCAGCTAAGATGCTTCCACATGTGATTTGGTGGAAGTGGGAAACTAGGAATTGTTGTACAAGTGGCGTTCTTTGGAATCTCTTCCCAACTTGAGTTGGCATGAGTCTCTTGGAAGGAATTCGAACCATGGAGCACATTAGAACTTTATAAATGTCAATAACAAAGAATGAAACCAGCTTTTGATCATTTGTAGAATTTGCAATTGCATTTGTGAAGAGGGAGAGCTAGTGGATGACTAGTTTCTTGCCTTAGCCAATTTCGAGGGTGAAAGATTCCCATCCAAGTTGGTAATTGGAAAGGCCATTCAGACCTTTCATTTGGAGCTTTAATGGAGTCTTTATTTGCAGGTGTAAGCTACAGGGCAGCTCATGTTTTCTTCTATTGCAGCTCACTCCTTCAACCATTTCCAGTTTTGATGGCATATTCTTGATCCTTGAGGGAGGGCATTTTTGGTGAGCTATTGTACTCTTTGGGGAAGCTTTTAATGCCCCATTTCTTTTGTAATATGAAGTAAATACTCTGTTCTTCATCTCCAAAAAATTTCAGGTCGAAATTCCAAGTAGAAGCGTATAAATCTCATTTTTAATGGAAGAACAATGCCATTTCCCCACTACCTTGTTGTGAGCCAATGTATTGATGACGATTTCGAATGAATGGATGATTCTCTGATATATTTGTGATAAATATACTGCCATGGATGTATTCTACAAGTTTCATGTACTGTACTTGAGAATTTGAAGCATTTTTACTCAGTTTAATTGTATTGGGAGGTGAAATAGTGCCATTTCCCCAAGGGTCGAATTAGAGATTTTTGCAGTTGAATGGGAGAGGGTGAGAACAGTTGTAATAATCCATTAATGGTGCATATTATACTTTAATAAAATAATTAACACATTACATACCTCTGTTCATAAATTTGAGTGGGTTTGGAGGCATTTGGGAAGCCATTTTCAGTACTTACCTCAGGGGGATTTGAACCCCAAATTACTAGTAAAATTGCATAATTGGTCCAGAATCTTAAGAGAGTTTGAAGAGGTATTTTGGTGGACATATGTCATCCATAAACATAATATTCAAGTTCTAATATCATTCATACACCTTCCTTGAAGATTTGAAGGCATTTGGAGTCAATTTGAGACCTAGAGACCAATACTAGTAAAAGGAAAATCACTAGTAAAGTTACCAACATTGATCAGAATTGAAAGAGGATTTGAAGAAGTATTTTAAAGGTCCAAATGCATCCCTGAAACACATATTTATGTTCTAATATCATTCATATACCTTCTCAGAAGATTTGGGATCATTTGGAGCAAATTTGGGATCTAGAGATCAAAACTAGTCAAAGGTCTAACTAGGGAAAAAAGTGAAAAATTGCCATTTTGATAAAATTCCTAACAAGGGACATTACACTGTGGATGTGATCAAACATGAATTTTTAAAGATGGCCAGGATGTCTCAATGCAGTCACTGCCAAGAATCCCCCTCCGTGGATATGCGAATAGCAGAGGAAACCTCAGTTCAACAACAATAGTATGGTTGGAAGGGTTTCGAAATCTAGATCGGTTGGTCTTTTTCTCTTGTTTGAATGTTTTTCTACGTCTTGTTAAATTTTCATTTTGTAAGGGTATATCCGTCCTCTGTAATTACAAACACTAGACAACAGTTCTGAAATTACTACAAATCCAGGATGGTCATATTTATAATTTCAACTCTGAAAACTCTCTCTGTTTCAAGGCTCTCCATTTTGTAATGCATGGTTGTGCACAACCTTTTTGAATATAAGCCCTTTTACTCTGTTTATGTCAAAAAAAAATAGATATTACTTTTTTTGGATGCTTTGAAGCATGTCACATGTAATTTTTTAAGTTGTCTTCACAAATAAATCATTTAAGCTTCATAGGATAATCTAACTACCATCAAGTATTACAAGCTTAAAGTCTTCACAAGGAAGAACCATTCAAGCATTCTCAGAAATTGTTCTCAATGAAAATATGTCTTTTTAGGCATACTTTCAGTCATTACAAAACATTTCAAAGAAAACCATACCAAAATTTTATCCACTTTATCGAGTCTCAGGACTGGAACTACTATTACAAGCATGTCACCAATAACACTTGAAGCTTCCACCCCTAAGCTTCATTAAAAATTCAAACTACAAACTTAGTTTGAATTTTTCACTAAAAACTTCAAACTACAAACTAAGTTTGAAGTCTTCACAATTAAGAACCATTCGCATTCATCCCTATGTATCTTCATTCTCAAGACCTACCGAGCAACCATCCATTCTATCTTCTAATTAGATTCAGAAAATCAGAAACATTTTATACTTTGAGCACCCATACAGAGTCTCTCAATAGTTATTATCTATTACAAACATATTTTAAAGAAGGTACTATTTCTCTACTCCAAAATCCCACCCATAAAAGTAAAGATAAGTTTCAGTTATGATGGTAGAAGCTGATTTTTTCAAAAGAGTTCATGGTCCAAGAACACCTCCATCCTCACTCTAGCTCCTTGTACCCTAAGTCCTCTTGTTCATAATTCATACCTCTAAGTTGAATGCTCCACCCAACAATCCCAAAGACTCATAAGAGCACTTCCAATAAACATATCAAAACTATCTTTTATTTACCACTCCATTTTGAAGAATGACCGAGTCACCTTTCTTCATTTGGATCCCTTCTTTTGAAAGAGTATATGCCTTCATATTCTGCTCTCTATATACATGGTTAAAGCTTACTTCCTCAAAATATTCATCGATTCTGCTTGTTTCATCCAACAGTAATCCTAAAATCATATTATAACAAAGAGTTTCCTTTCTCATCCAGTTTATCACTACCTAAGAGTCCCCATATACTTCCATATTTTTAATTCCACTCTCCTTTTCAAGCATAAGAAGAAGCCACAGAACTAAAATCTCCGCAAAATTGTTTGAGCCCATGCCCAATCCAGCACTAAAAGAAACTTTCTCATTCTTGGATAACCAAATGACACCCCCTACTCCACATAGATCCTATGTTGCTCCATCAAAAAAAGAATTAGGATACTTATTGAAATCAACAGGAATCAGATTCCTGATTTTCTTAGAATATTTTTCTGGCGGAAAAAATGATAATATACTTAAACTCTGAGTAGCACAAAAGAAAGTAGGGACATCTTTGTCCACAAATAGATTTTTGTTTTTTTCCATCCAAATACTCGAGCTAATGATAGCTGGGAGTTATCTAAAAGGTTATGTTTCCTTATTTCCACACCAATTCCGCAAACAAACGTCCACTGAGGATCCATTCCAATAGTCTTTTAGTCCCGTGGTTCCCTCAACATATTTTCAAATTTGTTTAGTAAAACTGTAGTCCACCGCTAAATGATTAATCCTCTCTTCTTGATCCTTGCATAAAATGCATCTTTCTAGACCGTTCCACTCCTTCTTTCACATGTGATCCCATGTAAGAGCCTTATTAGATAATAAGAACCACACAAAAAAAAACTTTCAATGGACATTGTAACATCTAGATGGCCTTCCACCACCAGAGCTGAGAAATGCCCTAGAAATCCTTTCCCATTATAACTTGGTAGCCCTCCTTTGGTGTGTATCTACAGTTTGTTGTTCCAAACCAGATCAGAATATCACTACAGGATGTAATTCTAATTAAATTGGACTTTAAGGATCCTATATAGGATTTCCAAACTCTGCTCTCTTCCTCATTGAATCCCAGTTGCACAGCTTCAATCCATCTGTGTGTCCTTAGCTCCCTATCACTTTCCCTTTTTATGTGATTGAGCAAGAATATACCTTTCTCATGCAAAGACAGTACCATACATTGTGGTAGAATATTGAAATTATAACTACCCACCCATGGATCGATACCCAACCTAACACTAAGATCGTTCCCAATTTTTCAAGCCATTCCATCTCCAACAAGATTGAATGCATGTACATCAAATTTATAAAACACTGAGACATAACAAACATACTTATAAGGTTTTCTCAACTAATCCATCATCCTAAAGGGAGTAATATACTTCTGCATCACAATATCCACCCACATGCCCTTTCTTGAAATCAATCTCCATATGCTTTTAGCCGCTAGGGATTTGGAAAAAGGGATCAAGATTTTAACTCCCCATCTACCCCATTCCTTCGGGGTTGTGATAGATTTCTAATTTATCTACTCAAAACCTCTTTTCTCCAACTTTCCCGAACAGACGAATCTCATACTGATAGATGATATTTTATTCAACACCCCTTTAAGAATCCATTCTAAGGATCAATAGATCGCTATCGCCGATAAGACCGCCTTAATCAATATCATTCTTCCTCCTTTTTATATCCACCGCAAGTGCCAATTGGATATCCTCTTTTCACATTTTTTATCATCCATTCCCAGGTACTTCAAACCAAAGTCTAGGGAGGAATCTCTAAAACCAAGAAAAGACCTCTAAACAACTATTTCTTCAGGAGTCATTTTTGCTTCTAAGAATAGAGAGTTACTAGGGTTTACTTTGATTCTTGAGGCTTTACAGAACAAATCTAAAATTTCTCCTAGTTTTGTAGCATCATTTCTAGAACCGTTACAAAAAATCATTACATCATCAATAAATAAAAAGTGTGTCAGAAGAATCAAACCTTCAACACATATACCTTTGAAACTTCCATTTACTTTTGTTTTCATGATTTCCCTTCTTAGACCTTTGAACAACAATAAAAAATAAAGAGCATAGGGGAAAGTGGGCATCCCTCTTCCTCGGCAAAAAAAAGGATAGGCTATACCATTGATCAAGACTGAGAATGAAATAGGAGATAAACATCCCATTATCCATCTAATAAAAGAGGGGCTGAAACCAACCTGAGTGAGGATCAAACACAGGTAAACCCACTTTACCTGATCATACGCTTTGGAAAGGTCAATTTTGACCACTGCTCCTTTTAACTTCATGTGCTTAATCGTGTGTAAACCCTCCTAAACCATTCCTGCTACTTCATGAATCTGACATGCTTAATGTCAATTTTTTCTCCTAAGATATGAGAAGATAATAGATTCTTATCCTTCGCTCAATAAACTTCTCTATGATCTTATAAATATTATTGCATACCGAAATAGGTCTAAAATCCATAAAATTTTGAGGAGCATCTTTCTTAAGTATTAAAGAGATGAAAGTATAATTAAAACCCCCAGAATGAATCCATTTTTCCTCAATTCTTCAATAACTCTGAGCAAATCCCCTTCCACCGTCTCCTTCAAAACTAAGAAGAATTCAATGGGCATTCCATCTGGTCCTAGACTCTTATCTTTTTGTAAGTTGTGCATCACTTCATTCGATTCAGCTGGAGAAACTTCCATCATTAAGTCTCCATTATCTTCTTCTTTCACGAAACTAGGGTATAAAGAAGCAACTCTTACTGCATACCCCACATATATTTCCTCTTCCTTATAAAAGTTCCCAAAATAAGAAACTCCTTCAACGATATCTTCAACACTATTCAACAAAACTCATTCCTCATTTTTAAAATTCCAAATAGTGTTTATACATTTCCTATGATTAGCAAAATTTTGAAAGAATTTAGTATTGTCATCACCTCTTAACATCCACATTGCCCTACTCTTATTTCTCCATTCGGCTTCCTTGTTCAGAGAAAAAAAAAATTAAAAATTAAAAATTAAAAAAATTAAAAATAAATAAATAAATAAAATAAAATAAAATAAAATAAAAAATAAAATAAAATAAAAAATAAAATAAAATAAATAAATAAAATAAAATATTTTTCCTTCATAGACGCAGATCTACTACCTCCTTACCAGTTTCCAAGTTCAAAAACCCAAATCCCTTTGCTCCATATAGAGCTGCAAGTCTAGTCTCTATCATATTTAAGACATTACCCTCTTTTAATTTGTGCCTACTTCCCCATTCTGTCACCTCCTTTTTTGCTTTCTGAATATTTTTAGACAATTGAACCACAAACGAATTGCAAATGGTAATGTCGAAAGTCTTCCAAGACTTTTTAAGAATTCCTCATCCTCCAACCAGGTTGGGTTAAATTTGAAAGGGCCCAAGAGAGAACTCTCTTCCCATTCTAGCTCCAACACAACAGGAAGATGATCAAACTCCCCACCTTTTCCAACCGACTGATGGATACGATACGAATACTCCAGCAACTTCTCCAATACTAGAAAATGGTCCAAGAATTTGGCTATTCTACCTTGACCAATTCTTCGGTTTGGCCATGAAGGTTTAATTTTGTTGGGAGCTACATCTATCAGGCCAACTGCTTCCATCTTCATTAGGAATAAATAAGATAGAATATATGCTCAATATTTTGGTCCCCATACCTCCCACTAGACGAGTGAGAAATTAAAGTCCTCTCCTAAAATTAGATTACATTCTGTAATATAAGATTTTTCCAACAGAGAGTTCCAAAAAGAATCCCTATCACTATAAGGTCCATAGACATTTAGGAATAGAAATTATTTTTTAAGGTCATAGTTGCAAAGATTTACCCCCAAAGCTGAGGAAGAGGCCGAGGAATTTGTTAATTTCATATTCCCTCGTATCCATCTAGTAATCAAGCCACCAGAATTTCGTTGAGCATCCACAAATTCAAACTCCTAGCCAACCAATAGAACTTTCAATTCAACAACTATCTTTGAGCCCGAGCTCATAATTTCCTGTAAGAAGAACACATATGGCTTCAAGCTATCTATGATGTTCATGAGTGCTAGCTTTTTGGAGGTGCTCGCAAAACCTCTACAGTTCAATTAAAAGAAGAGCATTAAGAAACTGTTCCATAGGTTTCAACTACTGTAAGAACCTCTCATAAAGATCTTTGTTTTACCTTCAGAAACTTCCCAAACCACCTTCTCTTGTGCCAAGTGTAGAAATGATTTTCTTCCCTGACCCATCTTGACTTCTTTCCACATTCTTCCCTAGACCTCCCGAAAGAGTAAATTGATTACTCTCCCAAACATTCTTGTTGGATCGAATAAAATAACGCCCCTCCTTCTTCTAGATTTCTTTTGAATCCTTGAGCCTCTCCAACATTCTTTCTTTGAACCCAAGATTTAGATCAATAGATGAAACTCCCTTATCATTACTATCATCTAGGTTAACAGA
Organism: Larix kaempferi; assembly: GCA_027924585.1. Lineage (NCBI taxonomy): Eukaryota > Viridiplantae > Streptophyta > Pinopsida > Pinales > Pinaceae > Larix > Larix kaempferi. The sequence continues at coordinate 4,238,316 of BSBM01000091.1, forward strand.
AATGGTGCAAGGCTTATAATATTTATTCCCAATGAGTTATTTTTCACCAATAGAAGGGGAAACATTCAAAATCACATCCTTAAGAAATCCGAAAGGACTCATACTCCTATTAATATCTATGTCATGGGTGAATCCATCAAGATGGGTGTCTATTTTGGGGGATCTTATGAGAAAATAAATTTGATTTTTTCATGTTTTTCAACTTTGGGTGAACAAAAGTGATATTTTTGTTTAGAATTTCACTTTTCAGTAAAAAGAAAACTTTTAGAGAATTATGCTAGCTTTCTATTCATTATTTTTTCAATTTTTTTTATTGAGATTTAACATGTCAATTTGAAAAATTTTCAACGGTATGTTCTTATAAAATGAAGGGACTAAAAAATAGTCAAGTTTTTGGGGGAGGCTAAAATCATTGTTAAACTTGTGTTTTGTAAAAACAAAATATGTTACGACAATCTACACAAAATGTACTACTGCATTACTATAATTTTGTAACCAATGGATCTATATACTAATTATTATATTTTTTTGAATTCGATCAATAAGGAAATCTTGTCAATTTTCAACATGTTTTTTTTTTACACGAAATTTCTCTCAATTTACACTAAAACAAAAACATCTAAGAATACCCTTTTGAAGTAGACACTCCAATTAACTACACCATATTTTTTTCAATTTTTTTATGGTGTATTTTTAAAGTTATGGATTGTTCATTTCACCTCATTTTGAAATCGATGAATCCAACCTGGACACATGTTAACAAAAAAAATAATTACAATTATCAAATCCCACATAAACACAACAAAATATATACCAACATAGAGTAGATTCAATGACTAAACTAATGGTATCAAGTCCGACAGTCGATTTTCATTTTAACAGATGGTTTTTCCCTTCTGAAAATAGAGAAGCCTGAAAACAACATTGTTTTCAGGTCTCAGATATTATTCGGCCGAATAATTATTCGGCTTCCATTAGCAAACAGTTAAAATTGACAACGGTTATTCGGCCAAAAAACAAAACGCAAAAAAATTTCATCGGCCGGGAAAAAAAATAAATAAATAAATTATTTAAAATTGTATAAATAAAACTAAAGGGGTCATTATTTCGCATCTTTTTTTTCGTAGAGGTCTGTATAAAATATTTTTGAAGGGGTTTTTTCAACAGAGATTTTTTTTCAATGAGTTCTTATTTCTTTCCAAGGGGTTTTTTTAAAGGAAATTTCTTTCCAAGGAGTTTTTTCAAAGAAGATTTATTTCCAAGGAGTTCTTATTTAGTTCCAAAGAGTTTTTATTCAAAGGAGATTTCTTTCCAAGATGTTTTTTATTTCTTTCCAAGGAGATTTTTTATTTATTTTCAAGGGGTTTTTTCAGAGGAAATTTATTTCCAAGGAGTTTTTCTTCAAAGGACTTTTACAAGATTTTTATAAAGTGAAGTAAATTTCAGCTCATGTTTTTATAAATGGTTGAAAGACTCAAAAAAACAAATTTAGTAATTGTTTTTAAATCTTAAATTTTTATTTTTTACTATAAAGTGATGATTCTTTAATTTAACCTCTACAGATTAAACAATCATGGGTAGTAAGAGAAACCGCCAAATAAAAAGTGATCGTAAACATGATGATGATGCTCATAGGGAAACAAAAAGACTCAGATATGATGCCAAAAAAGCAAGGGTTGCACAAACATAAGAGACAATTATTGAAGATACAAATATAGATTTACATGATAATGTTGATGAAATGGATATTGAAAATAGAGTACAAGAAGAACAAATTGAAGCTGAAGAGACCATTCTTGAAGATGTAAATAGGGATTTACATGCTAATGTTGATGAAGTCAATATTGAAGATCAAGTTCAAGAACAAGAAATTGGACCTGATATGTATATATCATGTATTTTCCAATTCATTTTTTATAATGAATTGTATTTTGGGATATATGCTAAATTAAATTTAACTTAATGTATAGGTGCTTTCACCATTGATGATGAAATATTAGAAGACATTGATTGCGATAAATATGGATAAAAAATAGCCACACATGTTGCACGATATCGTGCTATGCAAATTTATGATGATTTTCTCAAACAATATTCAATAGCAGGACAAGCGCAAATTTTGAGATGTTTATTAATGTCCAAGAAGTTAAGAGGTGCTACGTCATTATTGTGTATTCACAAGGCAACAAAAGAGTCGAAATTGAAACATAATGTGATAGAAAATATAAGTGATGCAATAAAAAAATACCAAAGCTGCACGTACGGAAGAAAATTGGAAATTCCACTTCCCTTCTTAATTTAGACACCATTGACAGCAACGACCTTGACATATTCTAGGACTACATTGACCATGTCTCCTTCAACTACAACTATGGATCCCCTGTCGTCATCATCTCCCCCGTCATCTTCATCTCCCCCATCGTCGTCAATATCTCTGTCATCATCTATAACCCCATCGTCTACTACCCCATCTGCATCGACCATGTCTCCTTCATTCGACCATCTCTCCTTAAACTAAAATTGTGGATCCCTTGTCATCATCATCTCCCCCATCGTCGTCAATATCTCTATCGTCATCTATAACCCCATCGTCTATTGCCCCATCTGCATCAACTATAGCTATGTCAACTAGTCCATAGAGGGATCCAAGCTCTACTAAATATTTGAAGAAATCATGAAAGAAAAAAAAGACGATTAAGAGGGATCCAAATATCACCTTCACAGTCCAACCGGTAGCAATACGAGAAGAAAATATAGTTATCTTCTTATTAAATTTATGATAATTACATTCAATATTATCTAGGATCACTAAGAGAATAACAAGCACAGCATAACAATCACAAGAGACAATGGACACAAAGCATTTCACTGGGGAAAACCAAGAAGGGGAAAACCCCGCAACTTCCTCAAAGATAGAACGAGCACCAATACAAAGATCACAAATATCAAACCCCAAAAGATAGATGTATCCAACAGCTACTCCTCCTCCACTAGTTCTCACTCCTCTCTCTCTCTCAACTATGCGAGTTGGACGAGTGAGTGAATGAATAAAATGAGAGAGTCATGCTCTCTATTTATACAACAAATTAACCTACCTTTAACCCTAATTGGGTTGACTTCCTAAGGAAGCCTAATAACCCATCCACATGATTCATACAGGGCCGACCCCACCAAGGTGGTCTAATAACCCATCAAATATAAGTCACGACACTTACAATGTAACTTGTGACACTTGCAAATACAAATGACGACACTTCCAACCGGAGGAATAATACATCTCCATTGGCGATACAATAAAGTACAAATGTAATACATACAATATACAAGTGAATATCTTCCAAAGTTACAAATACATCAACACTCCCTATTAACTAGGAAGGTATTCTCTTGACACAGGTCATCAATACATATAGGCACAAGTCTTCAATTCTGGAGTTGGATCATCGTCACTGGATCATGGAGCATCATCGTCACTGCTGTTGTACTCGTCATCTCGATCACTGGTGCTATCTCTCAATTCTTCTCGTCATAGGAAATTCTACAGAGCCATCCCTTTTTCATGCTGGATGTAGGCCTAGCCTCCTGTAGGTCTTCATCACTTCTGCGAGTGGCTTGATAGAGGTCGAATCTCAGGACTCATTATGTGCATCTGCAAAACTTGACAAGAGCATCCCAGGATCCTTTATGTGCCTTATCACAACCGGAAAGATCTCCCAGGACTGATTACATGCAGCCTTCACAAAACCTTAAAAGAGCATCTTGCGACCTGCAAGATCTCTAAAGAGCATCCCAGGACCCTTTATGTGCCTTAGCACGACCGGAAAGATCTCCAGGACTGATTACATGTGATATTCACAAAACCTTAAAAGAGCATCTTGCAATCTGCAAAATCTCTAAAAAGCATCCCAGGACTTTTACATGACTAGCACAACCTATTGGATCTCCAGGACTGATCACATGTGAACAGAAAAAACCTTAAAAGAGCATCTTGCAACCTGCAAGATCTCTAAAGAGCATCCCAGTACTTTTACATGACTAGCACAACCTATCAAATCTCCAGGATTGATTACATTCCTACCTCGCAAAACCTTGAAAGAGCATCCCAGGACTGATTACGAGCTTACTGCTCAACCTATCGGATCTCCCAGGAATAAATTACATGCTACCGCACAACATGCCACATATCCACGGCCTCGGAGTATCATCCTGATACTCATGATCAACCTAATCATCCTCGCACGGAGCATCATCCTGATGCTCATGATCATACTGATCATCATCATACAGTGCATCATCCTGATGCACATCATCATCACATGATCATCCTGATGCACATCATCATCACATGATCATCCTGATCATCATCATACATAACAGCATCTGGAGCATCGTCCCGATGCTTATCACACAGCACTTACATCCATAGCCATGGGAAGGATCCTCCTACCACCTTGCTTGGAATGGCTCTTGCAAATGTGTCCCATTACTTCCTCCTCGAAGTATCTTCTATCTAAAGAACACCAATACTCTCTCTGAAGTACTCGAACTTCACTCTAGCTAGTGGTTTGGTCAACACATCTACAATCTACTCATATGTCGCAACATATAGGAGCTTCACTTCTCCTCTCCGCACCATATCCCTGATATAGTGATATTTGATCTCGATATGCTTCGACTTGTCATGGAACACCGGGTTCTCATACACCTTCACACAACTCTAGTTGTCACAGAAGATACAAGTAGCATCCAACTGGAGATCAAACAAATCAGACAGTATCTTCCTTATCCATATTTCCTCACAACTAGCCGAACAAGCTACGACATACTTTACTTCAGATGTACTCAGTGCTACGCAGGATTGCTTCCTGCTAAACCAAGAGATCACACCCGATCCCATACTGAAGTAGCACCCCAAAGTGCTCTTCCTATCTACAGCACTACCTCCCCAATCTGAATCAACATAACCCTCCAAGTTAAACTTCTGATTCACATCATACTTGAGCCCATAATCAACAGTACCCTTCAGGTACCTCAGAATATGCTTTAGAAAAATCAGGTGAACATGTCTAGGATCAGTCAGGAACTGGCTCAAAGTGTTCACCGCAAAGCAAATATCTAGTCTCGTGTTCGTTAAGTACATCAAGGACCCAATCATCTGACGATACATCATGGGATCAACCGACTCTGATGAAACATCACTCAATAACTTTAGGTTCGATGCCATAGTTGTGGCCATGGCCTTGCAGTCCATCATCCTAAACTGCTTCAGGATCTCTACTGCATAATTCCCTTGTCCAAGGAATATTTCATCTGCACTCTACCACACCTACATACCTAGAAAGTAATGCATCATACCCAAGTCCTTCATCTCGAACTTGGCAACAAGCTTCATATTCGTATCAGCAATCAACCTATCCTCACCTGTCACAAACATGTCATCCACATATAGTAGGAGTATCAATGGATTTCCTTCCTCAACCTTGTAGTAAAGGTTGGAATCTGCTTTACTCTTAGTAAATCCTAAGCTGGACAAGAAGTTGTCTATCCTGCCATACCATGTCCTGGGAGCCAGTTTCAAACTGTACAAGGCCTTCTTCAGTTTTCATACATATGACTCCCTGTCATGTGTCTCAAAACCAAGTGGCTGCTCCACATACACTTCCTCTTTGACTACACCATTCAAGAAAGTTGTCTTGACATCCATCTAGTGTATCTTCTATTTCATCATTGCAGCTAGAGAAAGTATTGTTCTGATGGAAGTGTATCTGGCTACAAGTGCAAAAGTCTCTTCATAATCTATCCCTTCTTTCTGGGAGAAGCCACGAACCACAAACCTTTCCTTGTATCTCTCTATGCTTCCATCTACAACATGCTTGATCTTGTAGATCCACTTGGAAGTCACAACAAACTTCCCTTCTGGTCTTGGGATCACATCCCAAACATCATTCTTCATGATCGACTGGTATTCCTCGACCATGGCATCCTTCCATTCTTTCTTTTCTGCTGCTTCTTCATAACTGGAAGGTTATTTGTTCATTATGTCACATAGTAAGGCTACATAGTTAGTGCATGACCTTGTCCTTTTTCTTTCTCTGTGTTCCTCCTCTGGAACACCATACCTCTCTGCATCTTGATTGAGCTCTCTTTCCCATGCAGGTTTCCTCTTGTGATATTGCTTCTCACGAGGTGGATCTATAGGCTCTTGTGGATCTTCTATTTCACGATCCTCTTCTGGAATTGCTTCGTTCATGGTGGTGTCTTATATCCCGGGTACCCTTGGTTCTTCATTGTCTTCAACGGGTGGCTTACTCAATTTGATGTATGCTGAGTCTTCATCAAAAGTTACATCTGCGCTGATATCAATATTCTTGAACCCTAGAAATTAGATTCTGTATGCCTTTGAGGTTTCACTATACCCCACGAATATACCCTTCTTTCTTGAAGGATCTAACTTTGTCCTCTTTTATTTTCGAACATGTGTATGTACTGGACAACCGTAAATATCCTGATATGGCTAACTTCTGGTTTCTTACCAGAGCAAGCTTCTTCTGGTGTCTTGTTGGCAAGTATCCTATGAGGTGTTATGTTCTGTAGATATATAGTTGTCCTTGTTGCTTCTTCTCATAGATGCATAGGTAGATCTTGGTCATGAATCATTGCCCATGCTGCTTCCATGATTGTTCTATTCTTCCTTTCTGCAACCCCATTTTGTTGTGGATTGTAAGGATTTATCAACTCCCTCTTAATCCCTAAATCACTACATAACTTCTTAAAGTCCCTTAAAGTGAATTCACCACCATTCTCATATCTAAAGGTCTTGATATTCTTATCAGTTTGGTTTTCTATCAAGGATTTTAATTCCTTGAACTCATCAAACACTTCATCTTTGTTCTTCAATAAATATACCCAAGTCTTCCTAGAGAAATCATCAATTAAAGAAACAAAATATACATACCCACTCAGAGAACTGGATGACATCGGACCGCATACATCGGAGTGGATAATCTCCAAGATCCATTTTTCCTTGCTTTCAATGCTTGGAAATTCCTTCTTTGTGTTCTTTCCTTTTGCACATCCTTTGCAAACACCTTCATGCTTTGACTGGATTTTAGGAAGACCTTCTACTGCTTTGCTTGCAATTGGTAGTGCTCTATAGTGCACATGTGCAAGCCTTCTGTGCCAAAGTTCACTTGGATCCATGGATTCATGTACCATGGCATGTTCAGGTTGTCCCTTCAACTTGTACAATCCTCCCTCTTGCTCTCCAATCACTACTGCATCATCTATGTTCTTACCTTTTTGCCACATAAGTAGTTGGCCATCCACAAATGCAACTCTCATCCCCTTTGAATCCAAAAATGATATGGAGAGAAGACTCTTCTTGAGACCAGGTACATATAGAACATCTTTCATCTTTACATAATTCCCAGAATCTAGCTTGTAGGAGGCCTCACCACTTCCTTTTATAGGGTATTGATAGTCATCCCCAAGTTTCACCTTATGAGGTGACTCATGTTCAGATAAGTCCATAAGAGATTCTTTAAATGCCATCATATGTTTGGAAGCCCCACTATCAATAAGCCAATCATTACACCCATGTGTAATAGTGCCTGTGAGAGCAGAGATTAGAACATATTCTTCATCACTTGAAGAATCTCCACTTTCTTCTTTAGTCTTCTTTCTGGGAGGTTCATCATCCTCAGCAGCATGAGCATGATATCTCTTCTTGTTTTTGTTGAATCCTTTTCTTCTCTTGGGACATTCTGAGGCAAAGTGTCCCTTCTCATCACATGTGAATCATCTTAGATCTTTCTTCTCCCTTTGATGGTGGTGAGAAGATTTCTTGTGATGAGGTTGCTCCCTCTTGAACTTACTTCTCTTGGTGTGTGCTGTGAGAGCTTGATCTTCATTTCCCATCTTTTCTTCTCGGGCCACAAGTATATCTTCTTCTTGTGAACATTCCTCCCACAGTCTACTGAAAGAGATTAATTTATTTATTGCACAAATTCCTTGGATGAAGGAGTCCCATGACCTAGGTAGGCCATTCAATGTGGTCATCACAATTTCTCCATTCTCCACTACTTCATCCACAACTTCAAGTTGTTCTTTGATTTGAGAGACCTTAGTAAAGTAGGATTGGATGGTTTCTCCATTCTAGATCTTTACACCTTTCAATTGGTTCTGCAATGTCATCTTTCGATTTATATTCTTTCCTTCAAACAACTTGGTCAAGGAGTCAAACATCTCCTTAGGTGTCTTTAGGGAAGACACATGGGGTATGAGATGGTATTTGATAGAATCTGCAATGATTCTCTTGGCCTTGACCAAGTTCTTCTTATGTAAGTCCTTATCCCCATCTCCCTCTGGATCTGGAACCTATTCACTTATGTAGGTGTCCAATTCATTCTCTTCTAGGATTAACCCAATATTATACTTCCATGCTCGGAAGTTATCATCCCCTTCAAGATTATCCTCAAGCTTGGTGTGGTGATACATCTTAATGAGAAACTCAAATGGAAATAAAATATTTAGGTCTTACCACTTGATTTGCTGAAATCGGATCTGGAGCTAGATTAGGGTTTGTTAGAGAAACCCTAAAAATTCAAACTTTGAATTTCAAACTTCTGATTGGATGTAAATATGTGCCTTGCTAAGCTAATCAAGCTGGTATACTTCAATTTTGAAATCTTCAATATTTGACCCCTCAAAATTGACTTTGAAACTTTCAGATCTGCAATTTCTGGTTTTCTAGTCAAAATCCCGAACTAGGGTTTGAGAGAGCCCGGGGTTCTACCCAACCAAAAATATCGATCTTGGTCTCTAAACTTCAATTTTTCTAAGGATCATCCAGCCGTGGTCTTAGATTCCAAAATTCCAACTTTCTCAGAAACCCTAATTTCCCACAGCAGTGAGAGGCCAAAAATTGAAAAATGCTAAGAATAGAATTATGTCTCGACAAAAAGATGCGCCCTTGCTAGGAGAGTCAGTCTAGCCTCCTGCCTTTGATGAACTGTGGAGAGAAACCAAAAAATTAAGAAGCCCTAGCTTCTGTAGCTGCACAATGTCTTCTTCTTAGTACCACTCTGATACCATGTTAAATTTTTGATAATTTCATTCAATATTATCTAGGATCAATAAGAGAATAACAAGCACAACATAAGAATCACATGAGACAATGGACACAAAGCATTTCACCGGGGAAAACCAAGAAGGTGAAAAACCCCGCAACTTCCTCAGAGATAGAATGAGCACCAATACAAAGATCACAAAGATCAAACCCCAAAAGATAGATGTCTCCAGAAGCTACTTCTCCTCCACTAGTGCACACTCATCTCTCTCAACTATGTGAGTTGGATGAGTGAGTGAATTAATGAAATGAGAGAGTCACACTCTCTATTTATACAACAACTTAACCTGCCTTTAACCCTAACTGGGACAAATTCCTAAGGAAGCCTAATAACCCATCCACATGACTCATACAGGGCTGACCCCACCAAGGTGGTCTAATAACCCATCAAATATAAGTTACGACACTTACAATGTAACTTGCGACACTTGCAAATACAAATGACGACACTTCCAACCGGAGGAATAATACATCTTCGTTGGGGATACAATAAAGTACAAATGTAATACATACAATATACAAGTGAATATCTTCCGAAGTTACAAATCAAGTTTTGTGAAGAATGTAGTGGATAACAATACTATGGAGAAACTTGTGTCTTTCATTCCCTACAAAGTTGAAGACCTTGAATCATGAATGAAGTACCTCGGATATCACTTGAAATCCAACAATTATAATATATGTGATTGGTTATGGATGGTTTGGAAGATTGAAAAAAGGATTGGTCACTAGAGATTCAGATATTTTTCCTTGGGTGGTAGAGTAACATTGATTAAATCAGTCTTGAAAGGGATTTTAGCCGTATTGGTTTTCTTTAGCTAAAATTCCACTCACTATCCTGGACATAATCAAACAAAGGATTTTTAAGTTGATGTGGGTTGGACCATTAAATCGGATGGGAGAGACTTTTTCTTCCTAAATATTTAGGAGGTTGGGGTATTAAGAATTTACAATGGTTTAGTTTGGATTTAGTTTTTAAAACTTTTTGGAAAAGCATTAGTGGCACAAGAATGTGGAGTGACATGTTAAAATCTAAATATCTTAGCAGGAAGTCATTAGTCAAATGGGTAAGAAATCAAGTCAAATCCATTAATGGTGTCTCCAATTTATGGGATTCCTTGCTTCGTGCCCTCCCTTGGATCAATAGGTGTCTAACACGGAAGGTTGGTAATGGAAAAATGTCAATGTTGGGGTCGACCATTACATTGGAAGTGAGAATAAATTTGTTCTTTCAAATTATCTTCGAACTTATTTGGTTGAATTTGGTTTCGTTACATTAAACCAAATTAAGAGACCGGAATGGCTATGTTTTGTTAATTCTTACTAGCTAATGGCAAAGTCTTTGGGCCTTGGTGGTGACTAGGCCAAGGAGTGGACATATTACATCCACTCTATTTCATATGCAGGTATTAGATTGAATAATAAAGCCGATAAGCTTGTATGGACATGGAATGGAACCTCGGGGAAAATGACCGCAAAATAAATGTATGATGCCATTGCTCATACTAACTTCAATGGAGAGATTAAATGGTGGTTTAAAGTCATTTGGAATCTCTCTATTCCAATGATAGTTAAATGTTTCTTTTGGCTTGTCTTGGAAAAACATGTGCTCACTTGGGACAATTTGAAGAAGAGAGGATGGGATGGTAGTGGATACTGTTATTTTTGTAAATGCCATTGTGAATCATTCCAACATATTTTTTTGGAATGTATTTTCTACAAGGAAGCTTGGTCTGAAATTTGTGGTGTCCTTCAAATAACTTATGTTTGGGGGAATGCTCCTATTGAGGAAAACTTCAAAAACTGGAAAAGCAATGTCAGGAAACATATATCTCTCCCTGCTTTTGTTTGTTGGGGAATTTGGTAATCCGGAAATAAGTATATATTTGAGAATAAACTTACAGATGTAAAATCCTGTGCTTTGAAAATTCTAGGCTTGTATAATTTTTTCCCGATAGATGCAAAGAAAAACAAGTATAGGCAGATTTCTGAACCATCCTGTGTTAACTGAAAAAGTTTGCAATACACAGAACATAAAGAGCAAAAACACAAAGGGCATATTGATTTCCTTCTCATTATTAAACACACATATATATAGCTTCACACAACACCAAAACCACTGGCTAATACTATGGGCCACTGTATACCATGGGTCGAGTAATGACCTAGTCAACAACTAACTCAACTAACTTAGGACCATTAACTCAACTAACTAACCAAATTAGGATCATTGAGATTCCAACTCTTAACACACCCCCTTAATCTCAACTGGGATGGTGTGGTCAACACTATCAATGCCTAAGTGCTTCCTCTGAAACTCAAATGCAAATGTGCCCAAAGGTTTGGTAAACATATCAGCTAGCTGCTCCTTAGAGCCACAAAACATCAAATTGATTTCTCCATTATTGACTAACTCGTCAATTTGTTTACTATTCCTATGAAATACATTATGTTTAGACAACTGTATAGCATAACTATTGTCACAATATATGGTTGTTGGTTCTGTTTCTGTATGTCCCATGTCCTTCTAGAGTCTTCTGAGCCAAACTGCATGGCATGCTGCTGTAGTTGCTGCAATATATTCTGCTTCTGCTGAAGACATGCTCACAATAGGCTGTTTCTGAGAAGCCCAAGAAATAAGACTAGTACCAAGATGGAAAGCATAACCAGATGTGCTTTTCCTATCATTAATACTACCTGCAAAATCACTGTTTGTGTACCTTGTGAGAGTAAAATCCTGTGAATGATTGTACCAAAGTCCATAATCAATTGTACCTGCAACATATCTCAGTATTCTTTTTCCAACTTTTCAGTGAGAGTCTTCGGGAGATTCCATGAATCTAGAAATAAGACTGATAGCATACATTAAATCAGGTCTAGTAGCAATTAAATACATTAAGCTACCTACTAATCATTTGTAAAGTGTAGAATTTACTGCTGGTTCATCATCATTCTTGCTTAACTTGGTTCCTGTAGCAATGGGGGTTTCTGGTGGTTTACATTTTTCCATTCTGAATCTCTGCAGAATGTCAGTGGCATACTTATGTTGACATATGAAGATCCCATTTTCACTTTGATCAACTTCCAGACCAAGGAAAAACTTCATAAGACCAAGATCAGTCATCTCAAACTCCTTTTTCATGACTATCTTAAACTCTTCTAGCATCAAATTTCCAATATAGATCATATCAACAACATAAAGACAAACAAGTAGAATGTTACCTTCCTGATCTGTTTTGACATACAGAGTGTGTTCATTGCTACTTCTATTGAATCCATTTTTTATGAGGTGAGAATCAATTCTGTTGTACAAAGCTCATGGAGCTTGTTTGAGACAATAGAAGGCCTTTTTCATCTTACATACCTTGTGTTCTTGACCTTTTACTGGAAAACTTGCTTGTTTTTCATTAAATATTTCACACTCAATTTACATACATATTATCAAGTCATTTTCGGACTACGAAGATCATCACTGATATTAACACACTTGAAGATCAGGTAGCTTTTAATCCCAACTGTTCGCTCGAAGTGCAGAGGGAGAGAATACACTACTGATTTCTTACAAACTCTTTGCACTTGAGATATTTGCTTTTCATATGCCAATTTGCACTAAGTGGGGCACATATGATACACAGATCTCGACTCAAATATTTGCAAAGCTCTCAAGACACCAAAACCGAATCCCTAAATGAGAGCCTTGGAGTCTTATTTATACAAAAACTAGTTGGTGGCCCGGTGACTCTAGACTGACCACATTCAGTCAAAAGTAAAGATTCGAGGCGGAGTGTGAGGACAGCCACATTTGTTATTTCATCCCTTAAGTGGTCAAACTAACATATGGGGACACGAATAAATTACTTTAGACGGATTTTAAGACAGAATCAGAATGACTTTCCTTTTTAAAACAAAGGGACATACATCCGAAAACATAAATTAAAATTATTACAATGTGGAACCTATTAAGGCAGCCCACCATGCCTTTCAATCAATCATCAGGGTCCCACCCTTGCACACGGATAAATTACTTTGAAAAGACTTTTACTTGTTTAAATGATGCATTTGAAACTGTAACAGTAAAAGGGATTCCTAGAAAGATATCTGTTAGGAAAATTTCTGCATTACAAGTTAAGAAAGTTGTTTGATAAGGGGTGTAAGTTATTTGCTGTAAACGTAATTAATAATGAACAGTCCACTAATGAAGATAAGTCAAAGCTGGAAGACATACCCATTCTTAAGGAATTTTCTGATGTATTCCCGGAAGAAATTCCAGGACTACCTCATAAAAGGGAACTCGATTTCACCATTGAGTTAGTACCAAGAGCGGTACCAAACTCAAAGGCTCCTTATAGAATGAATATTTTGGAGCTTAATGAACTAAAGTCACAGCTTAAAGAATTGATTGATAAAAATTATATAAGACCCGGTGTGTCTCCATGGGGAGCACCTGTAATTTTTGTTAAAAAGAACGACGAAACTATGCATTTATGCATAGATTATCATCAGCTTAATAAAATGACCATAAAGAACAAGTATCCTCTGCCCCGCATTAACGATTTGTTTGATCAACTGCGCGGTGCAACGATATTCTCTAAAATAGATTTTAAGGTCGGGGTACCACCAAGTCAAAATTAAAGATGACGACATCTTTAAGACTGCATTCCAAACTCGCTATGGACACTAAGAGTTCGTGGTTATGCCTTTCGGGCTAACCAACACTCACGCAGTCTTCATGTGTTTAATGAACAACGTATTACATAAGTACTTGGATAAATTTGTAGTGGTTTTTATTGATGACATTCTAATCTATTCTAAGACGAAAGAGGAACATGACGAACATTTAAAGATAATGCTACAAGTGTTAAGGGAAAACCAACTTTACGCTAAGTTCAGCAAATGTGATTTTTATAAAGATAAAATACAGTACCTAGGGCATGTAATATCCAAGGATGGGATTGTAGTAGACCCAGACAAGATAAAAGCAATTAATGAATGGCCTGCCCCAAAAGACGTAACTGGTGTATGATCATTTATGGGAATTACAGGTTACTACCGTAAGTTTATTGAAAGATTTTCTAGAATAGCAAATCCTATAACGTCTTCACAAAAGAAAGGTAAGAAATTTGTATAGGATCAAAAATGTGAATAAAGCTTTAAGAAACTAAAAGAGTTATTAACAACACCTATTCTAAAAATTGTTAATCCCAACAAATATTTCATAGTATGCACGGATGCATACAATGACAAACTTCATGGGGTCTTATCACAAGAAGGTCACGCGATTGCATATGAGTCTCGGAAGTTAAAGATTCATGAAAAGAGCTATGAAACCTACGACTTGGAATTAGCTGCTGCAATACATGCATTGAAAATGTGGCGACATAATTTAATTGGATGAAAATTTATCTTAACGATTGATAATAAAGGATTAAAATACTTGTTGGATCAACTGAATCTGAATGCAAGGAAAGCTAGGTGGCTAGCTTTCCTTAGCGAGTACGATTTCGAGAATCAACACATTAAGGGAAAGGAAAATGAGGTTGCGGATGCATTAAGCAGAAATGTGAAAGTAAATTTTATTTCAGCAATCAACAATTATAAAACTGATCTGAAAAATCAGATTAAGGAAAGAATCGGAATGGACGAAAAATATCAAAATTTACTTAATAAAATTGTTGAAGATAATGCTGAAAACTTTATAACAGATTTCAAAATTGATGAAAGAGGGTTACTGCTATATAAAACAGACTTTATGTGCCTAATGTTGCTGAAATTAAATTGTTGATTTTAAATGAATTGCATAAAAGTCCCTACTCAGCACATCTTGGTTATCAGAAATTCATAACCATGCTGAGAAAAGATTTTTTTGGCCATGTATGAAAAGTGAAGTAGTTGAATATATTGTTAGGTGTATAGAGTGTCAGCAGGTAAAGGCTGAACACCGACACCCAACTGGTTTTTTGCAGCCACTACCTATTCCAGATTGGAAGTGGGACATAATTAGTATTGATTTTATTACTGGTCTACCTAAAAATCAGAAATAGAATGATTCCATAATGGTAGTTGTGGATAAGCTCATCAAAGTAAACCACTTCATACCTGTTAAGACAACTTACAAAGCTGCTAACATTGCTGAAATTTTCATGAAACAGATTTTTTGTCTGCATGGTATTCTGAAAGTTATAATTTCTGATAGAGACTCAAAGTTTACAGGAAATTTCTGGAAATCTTTATTTAAAGGTTTATATACTACTTTAGATTCCAGTACGTCATTTCACCCACAAACATATGGGAAAACTCAAAGAGTTAATCAAATTCTTGAGGACATGCTAAGATTGTATGTTAGAGATCATCCAAGTAAATGGGAGGATTATTTACATCTTGTTGAATTTGCTTATAATAACCATTACTAGGCTTCTGCAAAGCTTAGTCCCTTTGAAATATTATATGGCAGAAAATGTAATACTCCTATCTCTTGGAGTAATCTAGATGACATGTTAATGCTAGGACCTTATTTGTTACGAGAAATGGCACTAACCGTGAAGCAGGTTCAAGGCAATTTGAAAATTGGACAAGATATACAGAAAATTCAGGCAGATTTAAAAAGAACTCAAAAAGAGTTTCGGGTTGGTGAACATGTGTTCCTAAAGGTAAAACCTAAGAAGAGTTCCCTAATATTGGGAAGTTGTGCTAAATTAGCACCAAGGTATTGTGGACCTTTTGAAATCTTGTCTAGGATAGGACTAGTGGTATATCAGTTGGCATTGTCACCAAATCTTAAAGTACATAATGTATTTCGCATCTCTCTTTTGAAAAAGTATGTGCATGATGCTACTCATGTGATTAATTGGAATGATGTACAGGTGGAACCAGAAGGAGATTTTATGGTGGAACCGGACTGTATCCTCGACAAGAGGGTAATTTTGCTTCATAATCGTACCATTGGACAGGTTAATGTGCAGTGGAAGCACCTTAGTCCGAACAAAGCTACTTGGGAATTGGAAAGTAATATGCGGGTGGCATATCTAATGTTGTTCCAGGAGGAACGAGAGAATGATGAATAAAGAAACATCAAGGACGATGTTGGACTTAAGAAGGGTTGTTTGTCACATACCCAAGTTCTAAACATTTTATGTTATTGAGTAAACATTATGTTTTATTTTTATTGTAAATTTTTATGATTATTGACCAAGTGGGGTCATGGATGACTGTAATTTATTACTTTGAATATTTTATTATAAATAAATAAATTGGAGACAAACATCCAAAGGAGACTGTTGAATGAGTGTTCACTGACCCACTAGGGGGAATGGACTGTGGTGGAGAGAAAAATGACACTTGGCAGCATCCTCAACTCACTTCTAATTGTTGTAGGGGGAAACTTCCCTACTTTTATGGTCATGTTCCCCAAGAAAGTGGAACTGAGCAGGTGGCTCATTTACTGAAATAAACTGACCAAAAGACCTAGGCATGCTATTTATCTACCCATCAAATTCAGTAGGAGGTTGTTCATTATTACCTTGTGATAATTTCTGAGCACAAGATATTTGATGAGGGGAAAGTTAAAAGTGTTTGAGTGAAATAAGACTTCATTCTGAACTAGTGCAGCCACATTGTTGAGTTCAATATTGCTAAAGGCATGAAGTGATACTACTAAGTACTACTGCTGAGTTGCAAGGGAATCTCTTCCATCAATCCACACAATGTTCATCTTTGTCCTAGTGATTCAATGAACAGGCTCGGGGGTCCTAAGGCAAGTAGCTTAGCTGTCTTCAAGAGATTGGTTGGGTGGAACGGGCTCCTTTGGTTGTTTGTTTCTTCTTCTATAGTTCTAGGTTCATATTGTGTTATCTTATTTACTTCTGTCAAGTTATTAATTTAAATCTGAATGTCTTATGTTATCAGTTCTGCAAATAAATTTCAGATATCCTGTACTAATAATGAATATCTTTACTTCTGTAAATTATAACTATTTTGATAAAATGCCTATGGTTGAAGTAGTTAAATTATTAGAATGATTGAATAAAATTTATTTCCTACATTTTTCCACACACTAGTTATAGTGTCGTACTCTAGTACAGGAAAGAATAATTAAATTCAGATATGAGTAGTGATATGCAGTAGATAGAGATGGATGAATGCATAGAATACATCTGTACTGTAATTGTATTTACATGAACAAAAAAATTTCTATAATTTCTATATAAGAACAAGACAGTATTAACTAGATAAACTATTTTTTGTATTTACAGAAATTCCCAACAATACAAGTAATGAATTTTATACATCTGTCCAAACTTAGACTATTAGGGTTTTAATCCTCCCAATCGTAAATTACTTATCATGCATTTCTGAGCATAAAACTTCTCATTTTAAAACATACTTTACAAATATTCCATATACTTCAATGTTCATGCTTACAATTGAATCCTATCTTTTATTTATAAATAGAAATAGTATTCTAAATAATTCCTTATCAGTAAACCCTAGCATTATTATTATAGCAGAGAAATAATATGCTTGCACTCGCAAAAACGAAGTATTCATTATCATTTGACTCTATCAATGAAGGTTCCAATATAAATCTAAGTATCATCACAGGATTACGAAGTCACTTAGGGTCCAAACCCTAAGCTTTAAATATTCTTAACTTTCCAAGTTTTCCTCCATTCGTTTCATGTACACAAAAGACTAGAAACGTACAGGGATTTAAACCCTTAACCAAAAACAAAATACATTAAAATTCTACAGTAGGTTTACAAATCCAGCCTCACGGCTTGGTTGGGAACACACAATCGAAACCATAAAACTCTTCATATTACCGAAATGAGCTTTTCCCAAACAATTGCAATAATATCAAACATTTCAAACATTTCTGAAGAGCCGGACATCGTTTATGACTGTCAAATTATTTATTCATGGCAAAAGACCTTTTCATTTCAGGCTGTTTCATTATAAAAACATCACAAGTTACGGGCCAAGGGTTTAACCCTCTTACTACCCATCATAAACCATAAATCATTTTTAACACCATTCTTAACAGTGAAATGTATATCGTTTTCTTTATTTTCACTTTAAGCAAACAACATACAATATTCCGAACTAAACATGGAGAAGCCAATGTGAGCCGTAGGTCGAGGGTTGGGAACCCTGAACAAAATGCCTTACGACTCAGTGGTAAAACAACCAAGGTCTAAAAACATCATTCGAACCCTGATGAAACCTGATTCTTAAATAGCCAACTATTGCTAAAACAATCGAAACAGCTCAGTGACAAGTTCCTCAAGGTATTGAATAACCGTAGGATGTCTCTGAGGCTTACCCGTAATCCATTCATAAGTCTTTATCATTCTTTCTTCGACTAGCTGCAACCATTGATGGAAAGGTTCACCTTCCATTTCAAACATTTCAACGAAGGTTAAATTCAGAACTATGTATTGAAAATAGTAAAGACATTCTGTAAAAAAACCATTGAATTCTTTTGATTAGCAATGAATGCATCACCTATAAGATTTTGGAGCACAGTTGAATACTTAAGGTCCACCAACGCAGACAGTGGGAAAAGAAGTTCCACTTTAAACTCCAAGGATTACAACACTGTACAGCTACGAATGACGAGACAAACCTAAATCATTGAACTCTGCTAACAGTTTATGGCTCATGAGGAGATCACCACTAACTTAAACTAAGACCTGTACATTGCAAACCACTGTGAAACACTGTAAACTATCAAAACACTAGTAAAACCCTACAAGCAATAGATCACGGTATCGAA
The DNA here is from genome assembly GCA_027924585.1 of Larix kaempferi. Lineage (NCBI taxonomy): Eukaryota > Viridiplantae > Streptophyta > Pinopsida > Pinales > Pinaceae > Larix > Larix kaempferi. The sequence continues at coordinate 4,257,215 of BSBM01000091.1, forward strand.
ACTTCAAATGCAACACACTATGGTGTGAAACCTATACATTGTACTCTCTTTTAACATCACTCTTGACCAGTTGCAGGTGGATAGGTCACACCATAGAAACCCTGGGAGGCAACAAACAAAACATTCACAAACCCATGAAACCAGAAGGGCTGTCGGCCTCTTCCCTCAACTCACTCATGCAAGAATGAATGTTAAATCTTTGGTCTTGATGATAGTGTAGTGGTGAGTTAGGGTTTAGTCCAAAAACCAAGAACACCATAGATCTACGGTGAGGATCTAGCCAACAAAGCTCTCAGCTTTAAAGTTCACCAACTACATTAACTTGCATTAAATTAATATCACCAACGTCGAAATGAGTATGCCAATGGAGATCCAGCGAAGACTCTTTTTACATCAATCCTTGTACAGCTCGACACCTCATATTCAACCTAGTTAAATACCAACACCGTAATCCAAGTGAAGCACGTGAAGTTAGCCATGAGAGCAGCCACCAAAGCTTTCCACTACAATAGCATTCATGGAAGCATTAAATGCCTAAGCTCAAGTGCTTGCCATCACATATCACTATAGTGTTAAACTGGATTCCATCATGGCTTAGCATATAGTCTTTAAGGTTAAGATTTCAACATTTAAACTATATAAGTATTACATTGCACCAAATCTATACTTAAGGTCAATACATATACTAGTGGTAATGAAAGTTAGAGCTAGGGTATATATAAATTCATTGGTTTCATATGCTTAGTCTATACTTGGAGAGCATACTTATAACTTTCACTTTTACTCTTTGATTAAAAATTTCAGGTAACCATGTTACACATAGTCCATACATTTGGTCTATTCATATAGTTTATGCACATAAGTATAAGCATAGCATGCACTTGGGTGATTCCATGAAGATGGGTAACTCTTTTTGGCCAAATATGACGGTGAAAAACAGAAATTTTACCCATGTATTAAATTGAATCCCTTGAAACTCATACTTGCGACATGAATTTTGGCATGCAGTTGAAAAACGAAATGTAGATAATTATGTTGGCTTTCCAATGATATTTTTTTTGAAATATACCAATGCCATATATCGTGTCGAATTTTCATTTAATGAAACGTGTGTACTTAAAAATTTGAAGAGCAATTAACAAGTAGTTTGTGTGCGTGCACAATAAATTAATGTTAAAGTAATAATTTCAAAAAATGAAATATGTGAACATGATCTAGGCAGAGTGCACTAGGGCTTACATATTTTTCTTTTAATTTTTCTTGAAAAATTATATTTAATATTATTTTTCGAAACTTACTAATGAATATTTAAGTCGCATTTTGCACACATGTGTGTGTGCATACGAAATCTTTTGATTTTTTACATAATTTGCAAAAATAAAAATACCCTTTTAAAGAGGACGCATTTATTTGGGGCTTGTGTATTTTTTTAAATTTTTTGGATGTGTATTTTGAAAGTTGTGGATTTATCTTTGAGCTCAATCAAAGTTGTCGGCATGGTTTTTTAGGGTAAGTTTTAGTAGAAATTTAAAAAAAATAGACATATGAAGATACAAATTCGTAAATTTTATATATCTGGATAGAGGATTCGTTGACGAATCCAATGGTATCAAGTATGCTCATTAATGTGCATTTAATGACATGGTTTAACTCTATGGAAGGCAGACAAACATTCCATTCTGTAGGGAAAAGGGCTCTCGGCCTGTATTTTAAGCCCTCGATCGAGCTATTTGCTCGATCGAGATTTTCTAAATAACTCGATCAAGGGCGTAACAGACCCTCGATCGAGGGTTTAACAATCCCTCGATCGAGGTATTTGCTCGATTGAGGGTCTGTCAAATAGGCTCGATCAAGGGTTTGTCTGTGTGAAAAAAAAATATAAAAACCAACCGGGGCGAAACCACGAAAAGAGTTGGAAACAATTAATGTTTCCAACTACCCTTCCCTCGTAAAAACATCAGCGAACCTGTATATAACTAGCAAACAAGGATTCACAAACAACAATTTACCTCATTTCTAGTTTTTTTTTTCATTAGAGATTTGTCAATTTTATCTTGTTGAATTAGAGATTTGTCAATTTGATCTTGTTGAATTAGAGATTTTTCATTTTTATATTGCTGAATTAGACCTCATTAGACATGTAAGATTTCTTTGTAGGCATAATTCAAGATTTCATACTAACATTTTGTTGTTTGTTATAACAATTTGAAAAAAAAATTGTTTGTTTTCATTGTAGATTGATTCATGTAAGATTTCTTTGTAGGCATATTTCAATATTTCATACTAACATATTGTTGTTTGTTATAACATTTTAAAAAAAAATTGTTTGTTTTCATTGCAGATTGATGGGGAATCAAAAAAAAGGACAAAGAAAACAAGCTAGACAACAAAATGCCAATGAACAACGTGAGTACAATAGAGAACGAATGAGACAACAAAAAGCAAGGTTGAGAGAAGAAGAAGATGCACATTTGGTGCAACAAATTCCAATAGAGGACAACCAAGATAAATTATTGAATTACATGCTATCATAATTTAAATATCATGCTACATAATTTACAAAATTAGTAACAATTTTTCAATAAATTTAACTAAATTTCATAATTTAATTTGTTTCATATTTATTTGTAATTATATTCTTATTTATTTCATCCATTTGTTATTTAAATTTCAAAGTTTGCAACAATTTTTATGTTAAATGAACAATTTTCAAGTGGCTTTAAACAAAAGTTAAATTAGAACAATTTTCAAATGAACCATGTAAATTTAGATTCTATTTTCGTGTTAAGATATGAACATATTTTTAACTATTTTCAAATTAGTTGAAAGTTGCTAACAATTTTCAAATTATGCTTCAAAGTTGCTTTAAAAAAATTTTAAAATTATTTCAATGTTTGCTAACAATTTTCAATGTTATTAGAATAATTTTCAAATTAAATGTACACTTAGACACTATATTTTCAAGTTAAATTATACATATTTAACTAATTGCAATTTTTTAAGTTACTAACAATTTCAAGTTAAATGTAATTTCAATTCTTGTTTTGTTAGAAAATTCGATTTCAAAACAAATGAATGAATATTTTGAAATTTACATGTTTGATAGTTATGTATTAGTTAGAATTTATTCAATTTGAAAACAAATGAATGAATATTTTCATAGTTATGGTGGTTGGCAATATTTTCATAGTAATAAATATTTGAATACGAATGAATGTTCAAAGAGCTATTTAAGTATAATGTTTACTTTTAAAAAAATTCCATCTATCACATATATTTTTATTTGCATAATATGACATATCACCATGATAAGATTAATGATTAGAATCATATATTTTGTTAGGACAAATTGGAAATAATTAAATTTGCAATGTTTGCAACCTTGCATTGATATGTGAAGCATTATTGATAAATAATCATTAAATTGCAATTTATGATAAAATTACAATTTCCATTTAAATGTGTATTGTTGAAATTGCAAAATCATCAACTAATGAAAATGTTATTTTGTATTAAAAATTATGAATTTCTCCTCAATCATATCACTACAATGTTTTTAATTAAATATCGTATTCATCTCTAAATCAATGTTTTTTTCCCCACATTTAGAGTATAATAGGTATGTTATGATGGGTAGAAAATCAATCTTAAATTTTTATTTCAGGTATATACAACATGGGATGCATGATGTCCTTGAAATTCATTGGTAGAAGTGTTGTAATCATTTATTCTTTGCATGGTGATTTGCAACTTGTATTTTAAATATTTATTTATTTATAAATTATACTATAAAGTTAAAATAACATTTTTCTTGTAATGTAAAAGTAAAATGGACATAAACTGCATAAAGAAAATTTGCCCACAATTATATAATGTGATGATTGTAAATGATATTAATTTTTATGCCCATAATAATTTTTATCAAGTTATTAATAATTATCTTGACTTAAATATATATAGTTGATTTTCAAGTTACTAGCAATTTTAAAATTAAATGTACAGGTTACTACCAATTTCAAGTTACAAGCAATTTCAAATTTTACTAAGAATTTCAAACTTTACTTCTAGAACAATTCTCAAGTTTAATTAAGTTAGCAATTTCAAGTTACTTGAGCAATTTCAAGTTTCAAGTTACTAGCAATTTCAAGTTACTTGATGTTAAGATCCTAGTGGGCGGCCTTTACTAACACTTCGGGGTTTTGGTGTAACGGTTCATATCATTTGGTATCAGAGCACTTTCTTAGGCTCGTTGGGTGGAATTTCTGCCATTTTATTTTTTCGTATCTGTTGCAAGTTCAGATCTGGGAATAATCCATGGCCGCTTAACTGTGGGAAGTACTTGGGCATAAGCCCTAAAACTCATTGTAAGGAGTACCACAGGAACCCCAAAGTAGCTGGCCCATTGAGAGGACCTGCCAGCAAAAAGGGCAACGACCCCTACCTGATTGACTTGTTTTTCCCCGTGAGGTAAACCAAGAGCTGTCGTTTGTGGCCAAGCGGTTATCAGTTTTACTTGAGCCGTGGAGTGAGGGGTACTACCCCAATACGCAAGCCGTCAGACAACATTGGTGGCCAAGTGAAACACCTGAACTGTTAGGAAGCCGAACATACCTAGGGTCCATATCTATTTTCAGCTGAACTGTTGTCGATCATTTTCGCGCCGTTTCAAATCCAACGTCGGCATTGCAGTGTTTGTCCAGGGCTTGTACGACGCAGAGGGGACACCAATGTATGGGCGCACATCCAGCCCAGAGTCTGGACTGTGGAGCGTGGTGGGATGTTAAGATCCTAGTGGGTGGCCTTCACTAACACCTCGGAGTTTTGGTGTAATGGTTCATATCACTTGAGCAATTTCAAATTTCAAGTTACTAGCAATTTCAAATTTCAAGTTACTAGCAATTTCAATTTTTACTTAGAACAATTCTCAAGCTGAATGTATTAGTTGAAAAATTCAATTCACATGCAATTTTCAATTTTTCAATTTCCACATCAAATTTCAAGTTACTAGCAATTTTAAAGTTCAATGCAAAACTACCAAGTAACCAATTTTCAGTTTGTTAATTTACATGTTATGTAGGGAGAGATTATGGTCAGACATCACATCATGGTGATCAAGAATCACATGACCCTGTGCCCCCTCATGATCATGATCAACCATCACATGACACCTTTCCCTCTCACATTAAAAATATAATTAGGAGTTGCAGTGGGGTTGGAAGGGGTGGAAATTTTCTAGAGGATTGTGTAGTTGTTTCTGCACAAGAAGAGATTAGGAACTCGATCCCTGGTTGGAGAGTTAGAGAGCATGTCAATAACATAATCAAGTCATATTTTGAACAACATTCAACGATGGCACAAGCTCAAATCCTACATGGGTTGATAAAACACAAAAAATTGAAACGTGCCACAAAGTTGTTGGGTTTTCAAGATGTTAAAACAAAAAAGACATGCAAGAATGCAATAGAAAATGTAAGAACTGCATTACCTTCATTTGGAAAATCAAGAAACAATGATACCCGAGCTACTCGTAGGAAAATTACAATGGTTGTTGTGGCACAAAGCACCTCAAGAAATCGAATGGTATCAACAATGGCATCATTGCTCAATGTTTCAAAAAGAACATTGTTCAAATATACTAAATTCAAGGTCTGGATAGATGAAAATGATGAAGCTACTTGTTGGGCTCTTATTTGTAGGGAACCCTATCGAGGTAGGATGGAAGTAGGCATTAAAGAGGAGGTAATAGAGTTTTGCGATAGCCATTCTCGTGCTATTTCAGATCGAAAGCATGTCCTGCGACAATGTTTATCCAGAGGCATTTATCAGGAGCATTGTAAGCATGTGATGGAGATGACAAGAGTTGCACTTTACAAGGAATTCCAAGAAACCAATCCTGGTGTTCAAATATCATTTAGCATGTTCAACAAATTGAAACTATGGTATATTAGGCCGAATACGATTCGCGACATGTGTTGCTGTCGGTACACGTTGAATTTCAACTATACTATGACACATTTCTGGATTTTTGCAAAAGGCACTGGAATGGTGTACTAGCTCCTCACACAGTGCGAGATTTTATTTGTATGATAATATGCAACAGGAATCCTGAACACGTGTTTTTCAATAAGAGGTGTGTAGGTGGGATAAAATGCCATGAATGCGGTGATTTGACATTGTTCCATAGGAACTTTCCTATCGATCCAACACAACATGGATTGTCAGATATCACCGTTAGGTGGAAGAGGTACGAGTATGTCACCATGAATCCAACATCTTCTTCATCTGTTCCATCCAAGAGGATCGACTTGCCCGATGATGAGATTCCTGTTTCAGATTTCACAAAGAAGTTTCAAAGTCATATTTATAAATACATAAAGCACTCCCATATGTCCAGGTGGAAAGCTTTAGAATTCAAGCATTCTCGTGACATATTTGAGCCGAGCACAATCTTATCAGTGGTAGACTTTGTGGAGAACTACACCTTTGCTCCTCAGAGAGAGATACAAAGTGAGTACTATCACTCTGACCAGGTGTCTATCTTCGTACATGTATTGTACAGCCATGCTCAAGAAAACATTGATGGTAGGGATAGCACTCCCTAATCACGTAAAGTGATCAAGTAGTACCATTTTTATGTTAGTGATGATCGTGAGGATGACACATTGTTCGTTCAACACTGCTTTGGGTTGATTTATGATTCATTCAGGCAGAGAGGCGTATCATTTATTGAACATTGGATTTGGTCAGATGTGTGTGCAGGGCAATTCAAATCGACACTCTCATTTTATTGGATGAGTCGCCTGCAAAAACAGACAGGAATCCGACACACCTGGAGCTTTTTTGAGACAGGGCATGGGAAGGGTGAACATGATGGCACAGATGCATGTGTGAAACGAGCACTTCAGAGGTACCAAATGAGTCATGGTGCAACCTGACTCAAATGCTCCACTGAAGTAGTTGATTGGTGCACACGTCATTTGGGACATCAAGGTCATGAACAAGCAAGGCCGGTGTGTAGGTAATAAACTCCAAACTCAATTAATAAGCTAATAACATTCAATATCATCATTTCCAAAAGAACACATGTACTCGATAGGAATTTACATATGACAAACTAAATTCCATGCAGGTTCTTCTGAGATGTTTCCCTTGGAGATGTTAATAGATCCATGCCATGGTATTGTGACACCATCCCTGGTACGAGGGAATTGCATTCTGTTCGAAGTAAAGATATGGGGGACATATTTTCCATTGAAACGAGGAAGTATGCCTGCTTTTGCGATTTTTGCATTGATGCAAATGGATGCGGGCTTGATCACTGTGAAAATGATTTATATGTCAAACCATGGAAATATGTATCTCTTAATCCAAAGGGCCCACATCCAATTTCAACATGGCAAGAGATGCACACTGAAGAGGCAATGGTCTCATTAGATCATGATCGAGTTCCGATATGGTTAGGGAAGGTACAAGAGTCTTCATTAAGTTAATTAGTTCATTATATCTTACACATATACAAATGTTGTAGAAATTTGCATGTAGGACATTTGAATAATATTTGTAATGTATCTTGCAGGTGATGTATTCGTTGTCATTGCACCCTTCCACAACCAAGAAAATGTTGCATACTATTTGATGCGGTGCACGCAAATAAAGAGTAGGTTGGTGCGACCCTACCAAGATGGGGACTTCACATACCAGACTGGAGACATGGTTCTAATGGGACACTTTTTTGAAAAAGTGAAAAAAAAGGGTGCTCACATTATTTACAGAGATTTTATGCCTGAATATATATCATGTCAATACAGTCATTTGGTGGTTGCAGCTCGGATACCTCTAACAGAAATCAAGGTGAAGAGAGGTGATCCAAAGAGATGGAAGATGACAGAATTTGACCATGATCATATTATGGAGAACTTGCATTCCTATAACCCAACTAGCCAGATGAATGAGTTACGTGTATGCCACTTGCATCATTGGCATAGTTTTCATGTTGTCTTGTGTAATATTCTTTTGGATATTTTTGTGGAGGTTTTTTTATAAATGTATTTTTGTAGATGCTTTAATGTCAAGAATACAAATACTAGATGGGAGGCTTTTGTGAAATTTGGGTCATGGTGCTCCAATGTGAATACACTTGAACATGTACATGTTCTAATTTTAAATTTTGATTTCAAATACAATTGTAATGTAATTGAGAATTTAAAATACATCTATACAATGTGGAATTGTAAAATTTAAATGAACTTCACATTTTGTATAATCAAAGTATATGAACTTCACAAACATTCACTATAATTTCTAACCATCAAACCTTCTCAATTTTTGGATTACATGCATCAAAAATCATCTTTATCATGTAGTTTTGCACGCATAGGCATGGAACCTCTTTGAGAGAAATTAGTTAGTATTATATTGCCTTGCTTGCGTAAAAAAACCTCAATTATCAAACCAAAACACAACTTGTACATGCCTTTGTTTTTTATAGACATGGATTACGTAATAATGAAAGTTGAAACGTAAACGTAATAATAACATGGAAAGGTAATAACTTGTACATGCCTTCATATATGCAACTTACCTAGTTGGATCAAATGGTGTCATTATCTCCATTTGTCATCAAAACATAAACCATATGAAATAGTTGTACAAGCATAGTTTCTACCATAGTTGTACAAGCATCTGCTATCAACATATTTCCATTTCTTATATTGATAGCAGATGGACCAACCGATGGCTCACTAGCAAAGAGCTAATCCATGAATGTGCTTCCCTGCATGGAGCAATATAATACAACTCCCTTAAGTATTATTAACCACTCAATTTACAACATATAATATGATGTAACATGAAGAACATATATACATAATTGTACAAAAGTATACCTGTTCTGTAGCGATGGATCTACGATACGACTGAAAGTATGCATCTCGGGCTGACTCAGCATACCTCAGTAGGGCCTTGTAATCGAAAATTTTGAGCATGTCACTAGGGATATACTCTATCTCTAGCTTTGTAGGTGGAGGGGGTGGTCTAGATGCCTCTCCATGCGCAGCAACAGCAACATTGCCCATGGCAGTGAACAACAAGTCTACAAGGTCAGCTCTAGCCTCTGCAGCAACCGGGGATGATTGTGCCACATTCCCAGACCTAATAACTACCCTATCTGGAAGCGGTACCAACCTCGGAGTGGGTGGCATGAAGGAAGGGTCTCTCCGAGCTCCAAACGTTGGTAGGAGCGTCCCCCACTAGCCCCATAGAATGAGGACCCTGTGCTGGTGTAATCTGGGTGCATGTCCAAAACAAGCTCTGCATAAACATGTTTCCAAAGTACAACGAGACCTAGTCGTGGTGGGGGAACATGCCCCACGCTCCCACGAATCTATCATATAGATGTGGTGCAGCGGCCTCAAACTTAAACTCCCTGAGTCTAAGCAGTTGACCGGAAGAGCGGTCAGGTGGGATGTCAAACAAAGTACCCTTGACGTCATGCCCTTTTATGGCAACTTTGACGTCCTCCCATTTGTGGATCCCAATGACATTCTATCTCCTCATCTGGCATGAATGACGCCAAATGTCACTAAGAGGTCCCACCCTCTTGTAGAGGGCCAACATCTCATCAACTACTGATAACATCATGGATAAAGACCGACGTGTGGGAGAATCCTCCCTCAATGTGCACACACATGAACTCACCCACTCTCATTGGGCAGTGATATCATCGAGAGTGATCCGTGCGACCTCATCGTCATACGATCCCCCTAATGGGGCACCTGCGATCCAAACCAAAACACAAATGTTACTAAAAATATATATTATAACTTGCAACTAAAATTCAATGCATTATATACTAAAAATTTACTGAAAATGTATCTAAACCAAAATATGCACCTGATGCCTCTGATGCACTCAATTCTTGCCTCTCATCCCCCACCTAGGGATCGCCATGTATGTCGTCAAGATGAACAAACACACTAGCTCTCCTACTGCTGCCACCAGCGGCAACCGACCCCGGCATGGCCGCACTAGGAGAACGGGAGCGCTGTCGATGGCCGCCCTCTTGGGCGACGTCATATCCTCTCATGCGTCGTGGAGCATGAAGCAATGAAGATCTCTCCTCAGAACTCTCTGCATCATATTTCAATTTCTAATTCTAATTCTCTTTCAAATTTCACATTTAAAATTCAAATTCAAATTTAAAATTCTATTTCAAATTTCAAATTCAATTCAAATTTCAAACTCTATTTCAAATTTGACAATTCAAATTCAAATTTCAATTTCCAATTCCAAGTTTCAGTTTCAATTTCGATTTGAATTCTAATTACATTTTCAATTCTCAATTTTCATTTCTCATTTCAATTTCAATTTTCAATTTTCAATTCGAATTTCATTTCAAAATTCAAATTCAATTTCAATATCAAGTTCCAATATCAATATCATTTTCATTTTCATTTTCAAATTTACATTTCAATTTCCAATTTCAATTTCGAGCTCCCATTCTCCTACCATGATGGAGCTTCATAATGAATGCATAACTATGATGATAATGTAAAAAAAAACATAATGATGCATAACTAACATGATTCATAGTTCAATTAGCTGATGATACAATGATGCAATTTTGACATTAATTTGATATAAAACATACTTTATACATTGATAGGTGTTTATATTTTACAATTTGGGGTGGACAAGAACGATGGTCTTCTTAGATTGGAAGATAATGAGACAAACACAATGGCCATGTGACAAGCATTTTGTCCATCAAATTCCAACCTTGGAACTTGCAAAAAACTTCCACTAGTCATACTAATTTGATGGGGGCAAAATTGTCCATGACAAGCATTTTGTCCATCAAATTCCAACCCTGAAAGTATAATTTGTTTTCTAATTATAGTAAGTCAATCAACAACTTCAATATTGGCTATTGAGGCTTAGCAAATTGTTAATCTTATTTTATAAGCAACACAGTTTATGGAAATCCAATATTATGGTGATGATTATACTCATTATAATTCCTGTGTACTACCAAGGCCACTTTCAAATAGTTTTTACCATAGTAGCATAATTGCACTACGAGTATGGATATAAATACATATTTTTACCATGGTATCATAATTGCACTACTAGTATGGATACAAATACATATGGGAAAAATATGGAATGGAAAAATCCAATACAAATAATACGGGAGTAGACTTCTTATATATGATAGTTTTAATCAAATATACAAGAATATACTATAAATACACATCTCATACATGTCATTTATAACCAAAATTATTGTTTAAAAAATAAAAATAATGTGAGAGACAACATTTAGAAATTAATAATGACATTTAGTTATTAATAATTAAAATTTGATTTTTTAAAATTGATTTTCAAAATTTAATTGCCCCCCATTACACAAAAATCCAATATGACCCAATGATACTACTATGAAGTTTTTATAATAATGCAATCCAAGTATATGTAACTCCAACATCTAAATTATTTTGTAGATATGGAGTTACAAACACTAGTGGGGGTAGTGGGGATGAGGTTGCTCAACATTTTTGGCTAAGGGCTTGTAGGTGGTTTTAGAATTTGTTAGTTTGGGGATGGGTTTCATAGTTTTCTCAATAATGAATGATGAATCAACACTTGTGTTTTAGGAAATTTTCCATAGTGATAAATGAAATTGAGATCTATAGTAGTCTAAATATGTTATATTTGGATTTTTTTAGTCATATTTTTCTTAATTATATAGTAGTTTAAAAATTGAAAATAATTGTTGGAATTGTAAATTTAAATTATTAATATTACACCATCTATGTTTTTAAAAATGAAAAATTGCAATTTGACAAAAAATTATATATAACCAAAATCTAATAACAATAACTAGAAAATATCTAAATCATATAACATATAGACTACTTCAATAAAATATAAAATAGTTAATTTACAAATGTTTCAATAAAATATAATTAAATAGTTAATTTACAAATGTTGAGATGTGGCTCGAAAATTGACATACAAAATGTTGTAGAGTTATGAATAAAGTGGTTTGCATTAGTGATAAGGATTTTTACTAATATATTGTGTGTTTTGATCCTATCATATAATTCTCTATAAATTATTGAAAAGTTTAAAAATTTGTAAGATGTTTAAATACTAAAATTAGTAAGATGTTTAAATAATGGGATGAATAATTTACCATGAATAATTTATTAAATGTTATGACTTTGTTAAAAAATATTAATAGATATTAATAAAATTATATTAAAAATATTTAATGTTAATGGTTTACTATTAAACCAGCAACCTAATATGATTATTTTTTTTTCAATCCTCTTGGCGTTCTCAGAGGATTGAAAAAAAACGGATAGCATTCCTTTTTGTCAAAACACATTTTAAAATAAAACCAGTAGCATTTATGCGGTGAAATGCTACCGGTTGACATAAACAAAAATACTAATAAATGAAAAATAAATAGAAAATAAATTTTAAACAAAAAAAATGTTTTGGAACGGTTTTTGTTTTGGTTTCAATGGTTTTTGGTTTGGTTTCAATGGTGGTTTCAATGTTGGTTGGTTTGGTTTCAATGCTGGTTGGTTTAGTTTCAATGGTGATTTCACAAATTCATAAAAACTAAATTAAATCTGTGATTTAAACACCAATTTTTTCATACAAACCAAATCAATATTAAAGATTTTTTTCAAAACAAAAAAATAAAATTTGAGAATTTTTGAAAAACAAAAAACAAATTTAAGACTTTTTGAAAAACAAATTAAAGAAGTGGTTGAAATCCCACTTACCTCCAGGATTTGAAGCCATGGCGAGTGGGTGGACATGGGCGTGTGTGGCGGTCTTGGCTGGCTGCGGATGCTTGGTCGAGTGAATGTTTGCCGTCATTTTTGAAACTCTGTGCTATCACTGTCGAACAGGGCCTGTCCACGACAGGCCGAGCCCTATTTTGTTTTTTTTTTCGATCTCAAACCCTCGATCGAGCATTTTCTCAATCGAGCATTTGACCAATCCCTCGATCGAGCATTTGACCAATCCCTCGATCGAGCAAATGCTCGATCGAGGGTTTATCCTAGCCCTCAATCGAGGTATTTGGAAGCCCTCGATCGAGGCATTTTCAAATCGAGCGTTTAAAACCTCGATCAAGGGCTTGAAAATACCTTGATCGAGGCTTCGGAAAACAATTTTTTCCCCTCATGCACGCCAAAAATGGTGAACCACCTTCTTGGATTCACCCACTTAAAGCATATGATTGTTGTCTAACCATATTGCATAAGTATGAGGTATCATAATTATTACAATCCAACTATCATTCCTATAGTTAATGTAATACAATGTTTATCCATAGTTTGGATATTATTATGTGCTAAAATATATGTCCATCGTCTTAGTTGCACTTAGAGTAGATGGTTAAATGAAATTAAATAGTTGAACAATGATTTGTAAAGTGAAACAAATTATACCAAGTTTATCATTCCAAAGACTTTCAATACCTGAGAAGTTGCAGAGTATATATTCTTCTACACATTCACATTGATAACTTAAAAAGCCATTATAGTGTTTTAGGTTATTTTGAAATACTTATGAAGGCTGCTTTGGAATTTCTATGTCTTACTTGTTCATAGCAATAGAATTCAGGAACGTTAGCTAGCGATAGCTAAGTAAGCCTCGGGGCTATCCAAGGACCCCTTCACATTATCAAAACAAACGTTTAGTATCTAGAACCAATCTCCATGTTTTAGAAAGAAGAATTTATGACAGGTTTTTCTGAACATTAGATACCTAATGTAAGTTTGCAAATTCCATAACATCTTTTATTTATGAGAAACTTAAACCATTAGACTTTACGAATTCCATAACATCAGGACAATGAAACAACAATACAAGACATAACCACATTTTAATACACTAGTTAAAAGTAATAGAAGCAACAACAGATATTTTATTTATGAGAAACTTAAACCATTAGACTTTAAGACAGTTATAGAAATTGTTGTCGTTAAGCTTGTTCTATTTAAGAACGCCTAAATATATTTAAATTAACATTTAATATTACTATACAGTAATCAAAAACAGTAAATGCTACTCGAAAAAATTTTAAATTTTAGTGAATTTTTGGAGATGTTACAAGGCGGACCATTGAATAATTTCCTTATTTACATATAACCGATATGAGAAGTAATCCTCGATATGTGAAGTAAGGATTTTCTCCTTGGTTGTTAAGTCATTTTTTTGGATGTATAAGACAGTTCTTAGTGTGTATCAGCTAGTTCGATGCAAAACATTTTGATAATTAGGTTATATTTTGTAGTGTTTTGGAAGTTATTTGAATTAGAGTTGTCAAGTTCGATTGGTTTTAAGTTCCTTACAAAATACTGGGTTAAAGTGCCTCGGTTGATTAAAAAACTAAATCCTGACATCCATGAAAGGTAGAACTACTCAAATGGATTTGAACCAATTAAACTCTCCTTAAACTAAACCTGGACTTATATATTCTAACATATATTCCAATTTCTTTGCTGCGTGGTTATTGATTGCCATTAGTATATTCTAAAATATATTACAATAAATCCTTTTTGCTTGGTCAATGATTCCCAAACCAACAACCATTCCTACACTGGCACTCATTATAATATTAATAACACCTACAGGTTGTGAGCAAAATACTCAATTCTGCCGGCGCCAGATCGACACGCTTATTAAGAAGCGAAACGCTCAATTCAGCGGCCACTGATGAATTTTAAGGAACAAGCTGCGGCTTTCTATTCACATAAAACTTCATACTTACAATGGACCCGAAGGTCTCTATTTAACACTTCTACATGCTAAAACCCTAACCTAGCTTTATGCCCTAAGCTTTATGCTTTACAAAGGCTTTAACTCAACTTAGCTTTACTTCTAATAATACAACTCACAAAAGCGGGAGGTAATTACTTTTTCCAACACTCCCCCTTAATTACAACCGCTAAACATATGATCTAATTGTAGCTAAGAACATAAAAAAAATTGCCTGCTGGTCTATGTCTCAGCTAGGCTTAGAGAACATCTTCATCTTGACTTTCTTTGCTGCAATGTGCTGATGCAGCGTCTTCTCATACTTTCTGCTCCAAACTTTGAAGCTTTCAATGCTTTTCTTCTTCTTTGTGCTCCAGACTTTAAACTCTGGATATCTCTTCTTGTTATTGCATGGATTTTTCTTTTTTCCATAGCTCTCACTGAAAAACCAGTGATCTACAACATCTTCAATGCTTCCTACAAAATACTTATTGCATGTTTCTTCCTCCAGCTTTTCAACTGGGTACATAGCATATCTTGCTTCTTCTTCAGATTCTGCTACTACAGAATGTAAGTTGTCATCTACAACTTCTTTTGGCTTTGCAAGCCAATCCTCAATGAATGCCAAATCTTCTTCGAAACTGGTTACTTTAGCTTCGTCCTCCTTAGTTGCTACTGCTACAAAGACATCATCCACTTGATTGTCATTTTCAAGTAGGGTTACCATTCCAAACAACAACTCATTAATGAGCTTCTTTTGTGGTAGCACTATCACTTTTTCTTCATAAGAAAGGTGTTCACCATCATACTCTGGTTCAAGTTCTTCGACCTCTATTGCTAAGAGGTTAGCAACTTGTGTATTCGCCATCTGCTGAGGCTCATTGAGGACTATGGACTCCTTCTCTTGATTCCACATCCTTCCTTCCTTATCGCTCCCTAAAAAAATATAGGATTTGCTTCGCGCTCCCTTAATGCAGGATTTCCCCCAAATCTAGCAATCTAAACTCTTTCTTTCAATTTCAAAGCTACGGCCTTTTACTTTCATGCAAGGGTTTCGAACTTCACATGGCATTAATCTTCAAAAAACAAAAAACAAAATAGAGCTTTTCACACTTTCTTACTTTTCATATAATCCAAAATAAGAACTTCACGGCTCTTTTCCTTCACGGCTGGTCTTTACTCCAGCAATTTTCTTCTCATGGATTGTTGAACGGGTGGCTAGCTTCTCATGCGATTCCAAAACATATGCATACCTTCAAACCCTCAACAACGGATTTGATTTTCGCTTTGATGGTCTTCACCAATTATCTTGGTGCAGATTTCTTCACGGCAATCGGATCAACCTTCTCTTGACAGATCAGATTCCAATTTTGATTTTTCCCTTCACGGGAATTTCTCACGGTGGAATTTTTTTTTTTTTTTTTTTTTTTTTTTTTTATATGGACAGTCTCCTCCACGATTTGCCCCTTCACGGCTGGCAAAACTGTATTGAATCTCCTCAACACGATCTCCGGACGGACTTGTAGCGGATGTCACGCGCAGCTATCCAATAGCTGGCTCTTCACAAATTTTCGTGGGTCTCCAATGATTATCGCGTTCGGGCCTATAGGGTAGGCCGCGATAATTCCTCAAAAATTTACCTCATGTCCAGTAACTACCGCGCTCTGGCCTATTGGTAGGTCGCGATAGTACCGAAATTACCGCGTTATAATTCTTCTCTACAGAATCTTGCAGAGGATTCTCTCCAATGGCGCAACTCTTGGCCGGTCTTGCCTCCTTTAAGGCAGTCTTGCCTCTTCACTGCTATGTTCAACAAAGAAATTCTTCAAAGACCAATATCTCACGCAGACCATTCACTTCATGCGGATTTCTTACCTGGGAGCAATCCAGATCTGGCTCCTCCTTGAAAATTATGACGGCAAAGGTTACTTAACGTTTTCTTTTCTTTCAACACCCAACGGTGTTTCTTTTGCTCATGCGAATTGCTTTCATCAATGACGGAGGGCAGTTTCTTTGCATCTCTCCCTCTATCTTCAACTTCTTCAGATTTGCAAATCTCAACTTCAACTGCAGATTCTCTGATTTTATGAGGGTTTTTCTCCACGGATTTGATGAGACTCTCGATCTCTTCACGCGGATCGGATTTCTCTTGCCCTAATTGTCGCGGATTTCTCTTGCCCTGACTAGCTGCTGCTTTCTTCAAACTCTCCAACAGCGATGGGAGTTTCTTCACGGCTCCAACAATCTCTCTTATTTGCTGGGCATAATAGCACGATTTTCTCTCAGGCGTCAATCTTCTCCACGATCTCCAATATCTTCATTGATCTTCTGCATTCGGCAGCTACACACTCCTCTGCGATCAAGATTTATAAGATTTATAGCTGCAATATTACCTTTCATGGATTTGGAACGGATCCTCTAGACAACTGTCTCTTCACGGATCTTTCAGCTCTGGTCGCAACCGCTTCAGAATTTGCAAGTGGATCTGCTCCTTTTCAATGAACAGATAGATGGCACCTCCTTCAATACAGAAACTTGGCTGCCTTCTTCACACTCTCCAAATGTGGTTTCTCTAGCAGCGATTTCACCTCTGGTGGATTGGGAAGGCTCCTCAAGACTGCTGTCTTGTCTTCACGGATCAAATCTTGTCTTCACGACTTGCAGATCAGATCCTGGCTGCTATCTTCATGCTTTCCAACAACGGTTGGAGTTTCTTCACGAATTTGTTTCAGATCTACATGCTTTCCAACAACGGTTGGAGTTTCTTCACGAACTTGCTTCAGCTCTGCATGCTTTCCAACAACGGTTGGAGTTTCTTCACGAACTTGCTTCAGATCTGCATGCTTCCAACAACGGTTGGAGTTTCTTCACGAACTTGCTTCAGATCTGCATGCTTTCCAACAACGGTTGGAGTTTCTTCACGAATTTGCTTCAGATCTGCAGATCTAAAAGCTTTCTCGGGTCGATGTCAGTCTTGTGCTTCAGACTCGAACCCAGCTCTCAATTCTTTCACTTAACTGGTGAAAAGATCTTGGCTTTGATCAAATGATCTTTGCCTACTTCGCTATGAAAGAATCCCTCTTCGCTTGGATCTGCTCTTGGATCAATATGCTCTCCAAAAGACTTAATCAAGCTCTGATACCATGATGAATTTTAAGGAACAAGCTGCGGCTTTCTATTCACATAAAACTTCATACTTACAATGGACCCGAAGGTCTCTATTTAACACTTCTACATGCTAAAACCCTAACCTAGCTTTATGCCCTAAGCTTTATGCTTTACAAAGGCTTTAACTCAACTTAGCTTTACTTCTAATAATACAACTCACAAAAGCGGGAGGTAATTACTTTTTCCAACAGCCACGAGATCCATTCGCTTATAAAGAAAGGTGAAGATCAGAAGGCAACAACCAAAAGATAAGGCAAGATCAGATCAAAGATTATATGTTGGAGATGGCTTTTGTTCTCTGTTTGTCGTTGACCCCCTTCGCAGTGTATTTCCCTCACTGCAGGCAGTTGAGCGTATTGGTAGAAACGATACAGAACGCGCTGGAGAAAACAGCCATGTATTTCAGAATAGCTTGGAGAAAACGACCATGTATTTCAGAATAGCTACTCCCCCAGATACGAATTGGATGGAATAGAATTCTCGCCATGTACGGCTTATATCACCCTCGGAATGGAACCACTCGCATACAGACCTGAGTTATATATAGGGGCATCGACGGTGACTGGAGGAGCTCGCCGTCCAGCCAAAATCGTCGAACATGTAGACAACTCCTAGGGATTTATATTAAAAGAAGTGTCATAAACATTTGATAAGATTTGTTTAGTTTAAGAAATTATTAAAGTCTGAAAAGGAGGGTGGCAGCCTCATTAGAGAGTCGAACCTCACCTATAAGAATATAGTGAATTTAATCCTCAACGCAACACTTCCTCATTTTTCTCTGTTTTTTCCCTTATTGGAGTGGAGCACCGACTAACACTACTTGCTTGTCTTCTTGTTGGAGGATGGAATCAACTCCAAATCCCCTTGGAGTGCCATTTGTCACCTAGGGTCTGATGCTTATCTCTTCATGGTGTATTTCCCAAAGTGAGCAAGATAAACCTTGAGTATTTATATAGAAGATCGCAGTCAAGAGAAGGGCAGCTCGCCCACTGTGAAGTCTACAAAAATGCATAGCAGAGATATTGTTGATGATAGTGACCCCTGCATGTAGTTTATGCGTACAGGCTGAAGGATAGCGATCTGCTCAATACTTGACAGAAGATTCGTGATAGCAATTTATGTATTAATATGTATTGCTCCTTGTTAGGGTAAATGACCTATGTACTTTTGCTTGAAAGAATTCTTTTGATAGCAATTTATGTAAATTTCCTTGTTGGAAGATAGCGATCTCTGCAATGACTGTATGCAAACACTATCTCTGCGATAAGAAGGGGTAAGTGATCGATGCTTATAGTATTGTGATCTCCACATTATTGTTCCTTGTATTATTTATCTCTGCATATATATATATATATAGATTTGTTGAATAACGATCTTTGCTTACGTTACTTAACAGAGTTCTTATTTTATTTAGTGAACTCTGCACATGCATTTGCTTGAGAAAGGTTTTATTATGAACAATGACCTTGCATATCGATTTTTGTACAATACATTTACTTGACAGAGTTTTTATGTGGAATACTTTTTCCATGATATTTTTACTCCTGCGATGGCTTGAGACGGCTTCCAAATAGCCCATTCTCAAGCGATATTTTGCTGCAATTCTTGAAACCGGGACGGCCCCAAGAGGGTGAGCCCAATCCCAAACATTTGATTGCATATTATATTAAAATAATACCATTCTTTGCATTTTGAAATAGGTTGGGCAATATTGGATCAACCCATGCCTAAAATATTGATTGTATATTATATTAAAATAACAACATCCTCTGCAATTTGAAATAGGTTGGGTTATCTTGGATCGACCCATGTCTAAAAGCTTGATTGTATATTATATTAAAATAACTGCTTCCTCTACATTTCAAAATAGGCTGGGCGATCTTGGATCAACCCATGCCTAAAATATTGATTGTATATTATATTAAAATAACAACGTCCTCTACATTTTTAAGTAGGATGGGCGATCTTGGTACGACCCATGCCTAAAATCTTTGATTGTATATTATTTTAAAATGAAAGCATTCTCCACATTTTGAAATAGGTTGGGCGATCTTGGATCGACCCATGCCTAAAATCTTTGGTTGTTTATTATATTAACATGATAGCGATCTCTTTATGATAAGCGATCTTGGTATTGCTTCTTGTTTGATCGTGATCTCTTTAAAAATAAGCTATCTATGTACATGTATATTTTATTTTGAAATCGTTGAAGAGGTTACAATATTTTCCTATTCCAAGTTAGCTAGGACGTAGTCCTTGGTTTGGAAAATTGTAGTGTTAAAATAATATAGAATATATATATGTATATTATACAATGATGTTGACATTTCTTCAATAATATTGTGAAAAGAATCAAAGACATAATAATCATATTTATGTATAAGTCCAAAAAGGGATGAGACCCTTAGTGCAAATCTTAAATGAACTTATTGGGTGTAAGTGATGGAGGAAGGGCTTGACCCTAATGTCTTTGAGCAATCTCAATGATTCATTAATACTAGGTAGAAAGTTTAATATTAGTCTTAGTCTCTTAAGTTATGTGAGAATAAGAAATTCCTTGATAATGTAAATCTCTACCCTAGTGGATTCATTTCCCATCTCGAGGGTGGCCTCTCAGTATAAATATACATCGGACAAAGAGCCAAATGGTTGGGAGGAAATTTGCAATCAAATCTTCAGGCGCATGAGTCTATTCAACCAGATAAGTACTTTTCATTGTTTCATTGTTATTACAATATTTCAAGATTGTAAATGTATATTATCATGGATTACCCTTGTTAGATGATTGCACTCACATAAGTTGATGTTATGTTATAATATTGGTTGTAATAATAATTTGTGTTTATGGTGGCGTATTTGTATTTATTTGGTTCATGAGATTGATACAATAATAATGTGGCTATTTGATAAAATATGTACATGTATATCTCGATGATCGATGCATTGACATAACAATGAGGTATGTGTTATACTTTTATACTTAAATGGAAAATCCACGTAGAAGAAATACACATAGATAAATGGAGTAGTACCTTGGACTGGCCAATGTTATGTAGAAGTGAAGATGGTAGCAAATTATATGTTTCAAGGCATAAGAATGATTCATTTTTTATAAGACTATGCTATATGATCAAACAATGGAGTTGCATGCACAATCTAGAACAACTATCATATAGATGGATAGACGACTAAAAGAATTGGTCTGTGCTAATAAATCATTATGTTGTTTCTATGTTAAAGTCTTAAATTCCTAGCTAGTCTTTGCATGGCAAGTAGGAATGGTAAATTGAGATTAAGTATTTATTAAGAAGTATATAATGAATCTTTATGGACCCTGGATATAAATTATGAACGTATGTGGATGTTCCTCCTATATCCCCTAAGGGTTTGATTTGCAAGTTGATTCTTTTACATCATGTTATCAGTGAAATTTAGTTACATGAATAAGAATATAATGCTCTTATGAATCTGGTTGGGGATTCATATAATCTTATGACAATGAGTAGGTCTTTATTGGAGCAAGATAAAAGACTAAATTGGGAGAATAAACCATTAGATGATGAAGCAACAATTTGGTTTATATGCAATTAACAAGAATGTTTAAATATGATGATTAGTATTTATAAGCCTAACATATTTGTTTGTTAAATGATTGAAAGAAAAAAAATTACCCCATTTCTTGAAAATAGTAACGAGGAATTTGGGTATGTTACAAAGTGGTATCAGAGCTGATGTTGCAGCACTCGGGCCTATTTGGGCTCAACATGAAGTAAGAAAATATAAGTTTGTTGAACTAACCAATTGATGTTGTTTTTTATGCATCGGAGGAATGGACAAAGGGATGAATTAATCTTCAAGTTCTCCAAGAGGTAACCAATGAGATAGAGAGATTGAATTTTAAAACGAAGTGGCTTATTGCATTGCCAAGCCAATTGGTTGGATTGAAATATGTGAGTTACAAGTAAGTACTTTCATTATGTTTTATTTCGGAAACATTATGTTTATGTAGTAAATAATGGAGTTTGAGTTAAAACATACTCTTAATATAGTCCAAAATAAGTATAGAGGTTGTTCTAGAACTGTTTCTATATATACAATTATAGACAAAGGTGTCTAGTCAATAAGACCCTAGTCTTACAATTTTTATTATGAAAATGCAAGATAAAACATTCGAATTGGTGAAAAGAATAGCCATTATAAATTGGCATTATTGGAAAGATTGTAAACTTATCATGTGGATAAGTTACTATACTCATACTGTGCTATACTCCATGAGAAAACATAGTTTATGAAAGGGAATAATAAATGTTTATGTACTAACATTGCAGGATTATGTCCATGATTTATGACTAATGAAAATAATAATCAAAATGGAATGTTCATTATAATCCATCTTGTATGGATAATAGAGTTAAATTACTCAGGAGTGAGTGATGAGTTTTAACGTCTTATTATATTTGTTTGGTTATAGGATTGTATGGAAACTAAAACCAATGTTTAGAAAAGGATTTCTTAAATTTTGACTATATTATGAAAAGTTATAGTGACAAGTGGTTTTTGGTATATTGGAAATATCTACATGACTTGTTGACAACAAAAGCAGTATAAATGGTTGTGCATAAAATATGGTGATTGGAAATCATATTGCAAGGATTTGAATAAAAGATCAAAACTTAAAGACTAATGTATAGTGATAGTTAAAGCACAAAGCAAATGAAATGTTAATGAGTAATAGTTTATCAATAAATCGGTGAACCTATTGTTGATGGATTGATGATATGATGTTGCGACTAACTATCTATGAAGTTGTAACAGATTTAAAGGACTTGGTGATGGCAATAAAGCCACGATGAGAACCAAGTTTATGTATCACGAGTAGTTAAATGTTGTGATTGACAGTGAATGCGGACCAAAAATAATATGATCATTATTAATGATTCATATAAAGGAGAAAGACAATATCAAGAAGGAAAAACACCAAGTGGCGAAATTGATGATTCAACTCTAACTGTACTAAAATAATTTCTTGGGATAAAGCAAGAGAGCTTGAGTGGAAAAGAAAATAATTTCCTGGACTCAAGCAAGAGATATTGAGTGGAAAAGAAAGTAACTTCCTGGACTCAAGCAAGAGAGCTTGAGTGGAAGAGAGATAGAGAGATGGTGATCATCAATGGAAAGACCTAGGCGCACTAAATTAAAAATAACATATGGGGAACAACACGTTGTTTGATGTTTTTTGAGAAGGAAAATTTTTTACTGGAAATCAAAAGAGGAGTAATCTCAAAAGCTTAAAGCCCGTAAGCTGACACTTAAATTGGTGACAGATCTCAAGGGAGAGTTCTTTATTCAACAAAGTGTTGATGAAGTCCCAAATCGCAAGGAAAATTTTTGTGTTCAACAAAGTATTGTTGAAGTCTTTTATCTCCATGATATAACAATGGAACATAGGAGTAAAAGTTGTCAATTAAATGGGCTATTAGCTTCCCTAATGTTTTAATAAGTGTTATGTATGCAAATATTACCATAGGTAATGTAAAATTGATCTAATGAGGACCGTGAATGTCAACTTTTGGTATTGGTTTCCCAAAAATATTTGATATAATGCTACTAACTTGTGATTGAAGGGTACGTTTATTGCAAGTAAAGGACTAGCTAAGTGTCTGAGTGTTGGAAGTGAAGGATAACCTCCAAAATATAAGTAAATAATTTCTTTACCTATGCATCATTTATATTTATATGGAAAAATGATCATGTATTATGTTGTTTTATGGTGATAAGAGAAAAAATTTCAATGAAAAAGAATGGGAGATTTTCCATGAATGGCAACAATAGTGTGTTGCAAAAGAACTTATTGCTTACATTCTAATTTAAATTGAAAAATAATGGTATTTTTATGTTAATATGCTAAAAAAAATTGAAGACCTTGTGTGGGTTGTGTAAAGTACACGCTATGAAAAGAAGATGAGCAATAACGACATGTAGGAAGTGTAGAAGCTCGAACATGACTAAAAGTCGAAGATACAGAAATAAAAGATTACCAAAACCGAGGACAATGTTATTTTTAAGGGGGGAAGGATGTAACATCCCTCTTTTATCCTATTCTTTTGTAATTGAAAATGTAAACTATATACTTGTTTATGTTGAGGAGCTCAAGGCCAAAGCCCCACGAGTAAACCTTGTGAACATTGTTATTTATTTCCTAAGTTGTAATTGTTGTTTATAGACCTAGGATACTAAAGGTTATGACGCAACTAAACGACGGGGAAATAAATCCACTAGGGGGGGTGAATGGCTAGGAAGCCATTAGGACTAGTTATTGATTATTGGTGGGGAAATAAACGATCTTTGCTTACATTACTTAACAGAGTTCTTATTTTATATAGTGAACTCTGCACATGCAATTGCTTGACAAAGGTTTTATTATGAACATCGATCTTGCATATCGATTTCTGTACAATACATTTACTTGACAGAGTTTTTATGTGGAATAATTTTTCCATGATATCTTTACTCCTACGATGCCTTGAGACAGCTTCCAAACAGCCCAATCTCAAGCGATCTTTTGTTGTGATTCTTGAAGCAAGGATGCCCCAAGGGGGAGAGCATGATCCCAAACATTTGATTGCATATTATATTAAAATAACAACGTTCTCTGGATTTTGAAATAGGCTGGGCGATCTTGGATCGACCATGCCTAAAAGCTTGATTGTATATTATATTAAAATAACAGTGTCTTCTTCATTTTGAAATAGGTTGGGCGATATTGGATCGACCCATCCATAAAATCTTGATTGTATATTATACTAAAATATCAACGTTCTCTACTTTTTGAAATAGGTTGGGTGGTCTTGAATCGACCCATGCCTAAAAGCTTGATTGTATATTATATTAAAATAACAATGTCCTCTGCATTTTGAAGTAGGATGCGCAATCTTGGATCGACCCATGCCTAAAATATTTGATTGTATATTATTAAAATGTTAATGTTCTCCGCATTTTGAAAGACTCTAGGCGACCTTGGATCGACCCATGCCTAAAATATTTGGTTGTTTATTATATTAACATGATAGCGATCTCTCTATGATAAGCGATCTTGGTATTGCTTCTTGTTTGATCGTGATCTCTTTAAAAATAAGCTATCTTTGTACATGTACATTTTATTTTGAAATCGTTGAAGAGGTTACAATATTTTCCTATTCCAAGTTAGCTAGGACGTAGTCCTTGGTTTGGAAAATTGTAGTGTTAAAATAATATACAATATATATATATGTATATTATACAATGATGTTGACATTTCTTCAATAATATTGTGAAAAGAATCAAAGACATAATAATCATATTTATGTATAAGTACAAAAAGGGATGATACCCTAAGTTCAAATCTTAAATGTACTTATTGGGTGTAAGTGATGGAGGAAGGGCTTGACCCTAATGTCTTTGAGCAATCTCAATGATTCATTAATACAAGGTAGAAAGTTTAATATTAGTCTTAGTCTCTTAAGTTATGTGAGAATAAGAAATTCCTTGATAATGTAAATCTCTACCCTAGTGGATTCATTTCCCATCTCGAGGGTGGCCTCTCAGTAGAATAAATATACATCGGACAAAGAGCCAAATGGTTGGGAGGAAACTTACAGTCAAATATTCAGTCGCATGAGTCTATTCAACCAGATAAGTACTCTTCATTGTTTCATTGTTGCTACAAGATGTCAAGATTATAAATGTATATTATCATGGATTACCCTTGTTGGATTATTGCACTCACATAAGTTGATGTTATGGTATATTGGTTGTAATAATAATTTGTGTTTATGGTGGCATATTTGTATTTAGTTGTATCATGAGATTGATACAATAATAATGTGTCTATTTGATAAAATATGTACATGTATATATGGATGATCGATGCATTGACATAATGATAAGGTATGTGTTATACTTTTATACTTAAATGGAAAATCCACGTAGAAGAAATACACATAGATAAATGGAGTAGTACCTTGGACTGGCCAATGTTATGTAGAAGTTAAGATGGTAGCAAATGATATGTTCCAGGGCATAAGAATGATTCATTTTTATAAGACTATGCTATATGATCAAACAATTGAGTTGCATGCACCATCTAGAACAACTATCATATATATGGATAGATGACTAAAAGAATTGGTCTGTGCTTATAAATCATTATGTTGTTTCTATGTTAAAGTCTTAAATTCCTAGCTAGTCTTTGCATGGAAAGTAGGAATGGTAAATTGATATTAAGTATTTATTAAGAAGTATATAATGAATCTTTATGGACCCTAAATATAAATGATGAATGTATGTGGATGTTCCTCCTATATTCTCTAAGGGTTTGATCTGCAAGTTGATTATTAGTTTACATCCTGTTATCAGTGAACTTTAGTTACATGAATAAGAATATCGTGCTCTTATGAATCTGGTTGGGGATTCATATAATCGTATGACAATGAGTAGGTCTTTATTGTAGCAAGATAAAAGGTTAAATTGGGAGAATAAACCATTATATGATGAAGCAGCAATTTGGTCTATATGCAATTAACAAGAATGTTTAAATATGATGATTAGTAATTATAAGCCTAACATATTTGTTTGTTAAATGATTGAAAGAAAAAAAAAATTACCCCATTTCCTGAAAATAGTAACGAGGAATTTGGGTATGTTACATGAACTATGGGACCTCTTGTGAGAATGCCTCCTTGGGCTACTCCCACTCTTTTCCTTATTTTCAGAATGATGTCCAGAGCTAATTTTTCTTTGAATTTCTGTCAAACTTTGAAGCATAGATTCATTTAGTTGATTTTTATATTCTTGAGCTCTAAGAAGCCTGCCATTGTCTGCTCTACAACTATGCAGTTCCACCCTTAGGCTCCTCATGGTTTTTGCAATGTCTGGGGGATTCACTTGGTTTCTCATTCCATTGGATTCTATCTCTTCATTTTCAACTTGTATATTCTCTCCCATTGGATCTGCCTCAACTTCATAAGGATCTTGTGCATCATCCATGATGATGACCTTCTTGGCCCAACCAAGACCAAAGATTTCCCAACTGCACTATACTCACTACTAACCCTTAATGGTCACTAATATGATTTTGAATCTGCAAAAGTTTTCATATAAACATAGTTGTTAGATTTATGAAGTTCTTAGAAAATAAAAAATTAATTTTCATGTATTATGGAAAATACCCATATTGATAGTTTTTTTTGTCAAATCATAGCTACAGGAAATATTTTAATCAAATTACATAAACATTTGAATCACCAATTTAGAATTTGACTTTGTAAAATTGTTCCCCTTTGGATAAGATTTACAACAACTATATTCCCAATTATGAATTTTGTTCACAAAGTTACAGTCCTTCAAAATTGTCCAATTAGTCCAAATTCTACACTTTTCCTATAGGTACATTTAACTCCATAGGCCAACTTCAGACACATGTAGAAGACAATTTATGGAGAAACAGAACATTTTTTCTATTTTCCTGGATAATAGAAGTGACCGAGATTACTCAACAATTTTTAGCTCTTTGATTAAATGCTCCTATCAATTGCTATAAAATTCTGGAATTGACTACTCCCCCCCCTTTTTCACCTTTTCCAGACTGAATTTTTTTTGCATTTATGTAACACCCACTCTTATTCCAACATATGACCAATTTTATGTTGCTCCAACAGCTGCAATTAAACTCCATAACTATTTTTTTGTATTTAAAAAAAAAATGGGGTCAAGGGGGCTTGGGCATAAGAAATAATTCAATTTTGTGTAATCTAGCACATAAGAAAAATATATATTTTTTGTTGATGTAGCCTAACACATGCTTTTCGATGTGTCCGACAGGTCCTACCTGTCACCTTGTGACGCGGCCATGTCACCTTCCTCCAACCACCAGGTCGCCACACCAGCTTCCTCGGGTGCGGGTAGGTTGGCGGTTTTCACCATTACCAAAAGTGGTAACGCCTCCTCACTAAAGAAGTTTTCAAAAAAGTCTCTTGGGGAGGCATTGTCAATCAAAAAGTGACACGTGTCCCGAGCGATTTTTGGCCTAATGCCTCGCTCACCCAAAATTAACCATCGTACAATTTGTCGGTGCATTATGAGTGACGGTCGTTGATCTTCTGGTCATATCTCTTCCCACCCACCATTAACCATCGCACATGTTCCCAAGGTGCTATGATCCATGACCATTAATATGCTCCACCATCCAATGATCATATCTTCGTCGCCTCCATACTTCATCCTGGGAAATTTCCTAAGTGCATTTCCGATGTGGCAAGTCCACATCATACCTTTGGCTCACGTGGATCTTCCATGTCACCCATCCACATGGCATGGGTGGGGCCCACTTAAAATTTCCCAAAATTTTAAATTTTAGATTTATATGAAATTTTAATTCGGGAATAAAGGAACTATTCCAAGGTTATGTCTGGCCCCTTATCCATCTCTCAACAAAACTCATTTTCCATATAGGCATCTTCCAATTTCTTCCTACAAGTTTTAATTCTCAACCCATACAACTCTGGTGTTACACCACAAGCTTTGATGCCACTCTACAACGTCCTCTTCACCCAATCCATCCAATTGAGGGGACATGAACTAAATTGGGGCCTCTAAATTTCACCCCATAACCACAATTACGAATTTATAACTGCTAAAATGCATGTGTAGATATGGAAATAAAAACACACAGTGGAAAATAAACTTGATCCAAACACAACATGCAATTACAGGCATATAAATAAAATCATTGCACATTAGATACATAAGAATAGTTATCTTCAAACAAAGAATATCCAAGAAATTGGTTGTGTAAGAGAAATTTTCCACCCAGTCGTAGGCACTCTATCTATCATATATTCTTTATATTGAGAGGCCACCCCCAAGCTAGGCTATGAGGCCACCAGGGAAAAGGAAACATCTACAGGCTTCTTTCTCTCAACCCACAACCCACTCTGCTCTCTATGCTTAGCCAAAAGCTCCAACAGATCTCTACAGGGGTCTCACTAAGCCAACACAGCCATGGTACTCTTTGCAACTACCTCACACAGCACAAGGAAGGTATTTCCCTTCATTGATCTATGGTTCCCTTAGGAAATCCAACCCTTACAGTTCTTACTAGTGTGTGCAGTAAGAGTCCAACCTATTGTATGTTATTGGATAACCTCCTGCAACATTAATCCATGGCTTCTCAAGCATCCAAAAGTAGAAAAAATCAATGGGTAAAGGTTCCTCGCTTCTCCAACCTCCATGCTCACCTACAACCATCTAATTTCCCTTCCAAAAATTCACATCTCTGTCTCCAAATTCAAATTTATGGGTTAAAAATAGTATGGTAATGGACATGAACAACAATAGGAAAACTCTGCGTAGTGTAGAAGCCTGCATGGGAGGATGATAAAAAGAGTGTTGACTCCAAGGGATATGAGGTAAGGGTGAAAAGACAACTGACGTAGCTTCCAACCATAGAAGAAAAGGGTTGCTGACAGCCGACATAATTGTCACAACCCTGTGCCTGAATAACTACATGAAATGACTTTTCCAACCAACCTTGCATATACATTCACTGATTGGGTTTAATAGCCAAGAGAATGTAATTGGCTCATTTAAGGCACATGGCAGATTTTGGATGAGTTCTAAGGTTGACACTTGGAAACCTAGGATTTAGTTTCCCATATGCCCCCCTTTCCTCTTCCCCCCTGGTGGAATCATATCCCCTCTAGTGCTCTTTACAGCCATCTTGGACCATTTATATTATTTTCCAACATAATATTTACATATAACCATATTATCCAAATTAAAATATATACATCAACACATGCCTAACCATTCACTAGTCAGGCCTTGGCCTTAAGATATGCACCAGGAATCCATACTAACATATTTACATCATTTACATACTTTTGATAAATTACATTCCAAGTCAAAACTGGGGATATTACACCTTCCCTATGGTATCATTTAGATTTGAGGTTCATCAAACTCAATTATGTCCTTGTATGATTGAGATAGTCCACTTTGAAAACGTTGAAGTTTAAACTTATCATCGTTGATATACTTGTCATGTCTCATTGGCTCCAAGAATTTATTGGCATATTCCTCCATGGTCATTTGTCTCAATCTCAAATCATGGAACTCTTTAACTTTGTCACCATAGTACCTCTCGGAGAGGTACTTTTGCTTGAAATACTTCTTGAATTTCTTCCACGCAATCATCATTTCATTGAACTTCTTCACTTTTCTAAGGTGATCCCACCATATAGATGTTCTTCCATTCATTTTAAATATTGCCACCCTTGTCTTCATGTTCCATAGTAGTCTTGGACTTGGAAATACTTCCTCATTCCAAGATGCCAAGCTTCAACTTCTTGACCAAATTTTACTTCACCATCAAAAGTGAGAGGTTTAGTCTTTGAAATTCCCCATGAGTTGTTACTGAAATGCATTTTCCTCTTATTCCTATGAGATGAATAACTTTAACCTTTAGTGGATCCTTTAGAGGTGGATTACTCACTAGAAGAGAATTCTGGGGTATATGTCATATCTCTAGAAACCCTTCTTCCTCTATGGAACATCGTGAGAATTCCTCCTTGAGCTACTTCCACTCTTTTCCTCATTTCATGAGTGTTTTCCATGATGAATTTTCCTCTCAATGTATGTTAATATTTCGAGTATAGTTGTATTCAATTGGTTACGTTCTTCTTGAGCTTTGAACAACCTCTCAATATCTGCTCTACAACTTTATAATTTCACTCTTAATCATCTCATGGTTTCTGCAATGTCTAGGGGAGTTACTTGATTTATTCGGCCATTATATTTTGTCTCTATATTATTGACATATATATTCTCTCCCATAGAATGTGTTTCAGCTGCATAAGAATCATGTGCATCATCAATGATCATGGTATTCTTGGCCCAACCAAGACCAAGGATTTCAAAATTGCACTATACTAAATGTTGACCCTTAAATGTCCAAGAGATGATATTGAATTTACAAAAGGGTTCATATAAACACGCTTTTTAGCTTCATTACATTCTAAGAAATTCATAAAATTAATTTTTACGCAATCTAGAAACTACCCAAATCGACAAAAAAAATCAAATCAAGGCTGCATGCACTTTCTTGCTCCAATTTTAGAAACATATGAATTACCCTTTCAGAATATGAAAGTGCACATTTATTCCACTATGGATGATGTTTCCAATGACTATAAGTATGCCCACTTCTGATTTTTGGGAAAAAGGTTACAACCTTTCAAAATTGTCAAATTTGTCTAATTCTGCACTTTTCCTACGGGTCCATTTAACTTCACAGACCAACTTCAGACACTTGTAGAAGAAAATATAGAGAGAACCAGAAAAAAAAATTCTATCGAGCGTTGATAATACTCATGAGAAGAATTACTCAATAACTTTCAACTCTTTGATCTGATGCTCCTATCATTTTTTTATAAAATTAAGGAATTGCCAACCTTTAACTTCTGCAATTCTTCCAGACTTGGAATTTTCACTAAAAATTGTTATTTCACAAACTTAGCATTTCCGGAAAAAAAAAATATTCTCTAAGAAAATATATTCAACTCTATGAATAGTAAAAACGTCAAAAAATAAATCCAGTTATGAGTTCTTAAGTTACTTTTGTCTAATCCAAATTTTCAAAAATCGACATTGCGCACACCCAAATAGTGTATTTTGGCCTTCTTTGACATCTCCACTTCATACCCTTTTGAGTTTCACCAATTTCCACCCATTTTATTGTCATGGATGGAAAATGATTACACTGTAAAATTTACATCCCAATCTGGGCCCCCATCCATCCTTTGGGTGTTGGTCTTCAAAAACCCGTATTTCCAATTTTTGGGAAAAATTGAGTGGAATAGGTTGATGTCCCTCTCTAGCATTTTTGTGGCCTTTGTAAATGGAATCAGAATGCCACTAGTTTCACCCAATTATTATCAATTTCTCTCTTGTTATGTTCAAATCAATTTTTAGGCTCCAAACTTTTTTTTAACATTTCTAATTTTCTACTAACATGGCACGATGTTGATGTGGCAAGGTACTGATTTGTCATAACATGTGTCTATTGATGTGTCAGCAGGGTCCTATTTGTCACCTCCTAACGTGGCCATGTCACCATACCACCTATCATTTTGTTGTTATCAGTTTACCCCCCCAACGATAGTTTTGGAAAGGGCAGAAAGTTGTTTCATCTCTTAGCAAAAGTGGTTTTCCAAAACTTCCTTGATGAGATGAAATGCATGAGCAGATGACACTTTAACAAGGGGTTTTTGAAAGTTCGGCACATGTCAGTTAAATTAATTCTTGTGCAAATTTCATGGGCCATAATTAATAGGAACCGACGATCTCTGCAACCATCCAATGGTCCTATCTCTTTTTTCCTTTGCATTCTGTCACATGCGATCATCTATGCATTCAACTAATGCGGTTGGTCCATATCATACCTCCTACCCACTTGAATGCTCCACATTACATCTTTGTCCATGTGGCATGGGGGAGGGGGCATCTCAAATATTCCCATTTTTTTCAAAATTTTGCAATCATGTGAAATTTTGATTTGGAAACAAGGGGATTATTTTGAAATTACTTATGGCCCATTTCTCCACTTTTGAACTTATTTGTCACTTAATAGAACCTAATTTTCATAGAAGCATTTTTTTATTTGTCCTTTTAAGAGTAGATTTTGGTCCACACAACCCCAGTGTTGGAACCAATAGCTTTGATACCATTCCATCACATCCTCATCTATCAATTTGACTAAATGAGGGGGATACTTACTAATTACATGCTTTTAAATTCCACCCCATAGGAATATTATGGATTCCTAAACAATAAAATATGCATGTAAATGCATAAATGGAAAACATAGAGGAAATAAACTCTGTCCACACACACACACATCATGCATATACAAGCATAAGTATCACGGGCATAAAATAAAATCATTACACATCCAAAACCAAAGAGAATACTTATCTTTAAACAAAGAATATCCAAGCGATTGATTGTGTAAGAGCAATTTTCTACCTAACCGTAAGCACTCTGTCCAACATATTTTTTTTCTGTTGAGAGGCCATCCCCAAGCTGGTATATGAAGCCACCAAGGCAAAGGAAACACCTACAATATTCTCTCTCTCATCCCACAACCCATTCTGCTCTCCATGATTAGCCAAATGTTCATCCAAATCTCTACAAAAGCCCCACTCAATGATCACATCCATGGCAATCCTTCAAACTACCCCACACAACAAAAGGATTGCATTTCCCTTCACTGATCCTCGATTCCCTCAATAAATCCAACCCTTACAAGGCTTACTAGTGTGGGCAGTAAGATTCAAACCTATCATATGTTGTTGGAGAACCTCCTATTGTGAAATTTTGTTCACACCAAGATCTGATCAAGAACTAAACTCTCTCACAATAATTCTCACACAACTAGTCAAGAACACAGAAATTTACTCACAATAAATGCACATAACATTACTCTCATGAATAATAATGCATTAGCCAACCTTAGGAAATTAAATGGATATCAATATATAACTCTACGTCAGATATTTGAATTCATAAGGATGCCATTCGAATCCTCACAAAAGTAGACTTACTAAATTGATGCAAAACCCCCTTAGGTGGCAAGTGTGTTCTCCAAGTCACATCAAAGGCTCACGAATTTTTTATTAGGTGATCAGATAGTGATGTGTGATAAAAGAACATGCTAAATCCAAAAAATGGAAGGAAGAAACATCAAGGAGTGAAAGTGGTCCAAAAAACGGTTTCCCTAGTCAACTAGATTTTCACCTTTCACCCAAAAGCAATAAAAAGAAACATGTGCGCCCTTCTCACCAAAATCTTGTCCAAAATCACCAGAAATGCACCCAAGTGACTTAGGAATCTTGTGATCCACACCATGAAGTCTTTTGGTCCCCCCAAAGATGCCTTGTGGTCCACACAATGACTCATATGCCAACTATCTAGTATAATACTTAGGAATTAATCATAAAATGATTAATCAATGCTACTAAGGTATTAAATGACATAGATGTGGGTTTTAAATATTCCAACACCCCCCCATAAGTCTGACTTTGTGTGCTAAAAATCAGAAATAAAAAATACTAAGGGCTCAATAACAAGACATGGTCACCCTGTACGATACTGCCTGGTCCACAAAACAAGGAAAGAAGGAAAACCTCATGGGAAAAACCCCTCAAAAATGGACACCATCAAAATTGAAAGATTGTTGATAAATACTTCACTCCACCACATGTTCAACCATCCCATGCAGTGATCTCAGATTGTTGAAAGTCTTCTCAATAAAAGCTTTGGTGAAGATGTCTGCGGTTTGCTCACCTGTTGGGCAATACTACAAATCACTGATCTGGTCATGCACTAAACCACTGATGTAGTGCATATGGATCTCAATATGCTTGGTCCTCTGTCTCTATACTGGATAAATTGAGACCCTTATAGCACTCTGATTGTCACAAAAGATGACAGTAGTAGTACTAAAGGAAATCTCAAACTCTGAAAGAATACCCTGCAACCACACACACTGAGTAGCAGCATTCACTGCTCCTCTGTACTCAGCCTCTGCTGAAGATAGTGCAAAATTGCACTATGTTTCTTGCTAGACCAGCAAACAAGACCACCTCCAAGCATGAATACAAATCCATATTTGGATTTCCTGTCAAGGCTATCACCAGCCCAATCTGAGTCAGTAAAGCCAAGAAGATCTAGGCTAGAATATGCAACATAGTGAATCCCATCAGTCTTGGTGCCTTGCACATAATGCAAGATTCTTTTTGCAGCCCTCCAATGAAGCTCATGTGTCTGCTCCATGTATCTTGATGCCACACTCACAGCATATGCAAGATCAGGTTGAGTATGATTCAAGTATAACAAGCTGCCAACAAGATGCCTATACAAGGTGTTGTCAACCAAAGGTGTAGATTCTGCTTCTTCAAGTCTAACTCCTAAAAGGAAAGGAGTCTTTGAAGGCTTGCAATCATCCATATTAAAATTATTTAGTATATCAGATGCATATTTGTACTGAGATACCTTATTTCCATTCTCAGTTTGAGAAATTTCAAGCCCCAAAAACTGCTTAAGAATTCCCAAGTCACTCATGGAAAATGCTTGATGCAAAGCAGTCTTTAATGAAGTTATTTGATCAGTAGAGCTACCTTTGATTAGTAAATCATAAACATATAACACTATAATCATAATTGAACCATCAATCATATCCATGTAAACATTAGGATCAGATTTTCATCTCACTGAAGATTGTGATAGGAGAAAGTTGTCCATTTTGGCATACTAGGCCCTATGGGCTTTCTTAAGCCCATATAAGGACTTCCTCAACCTGCACACATAGTTACGATCAGATGTATATCCTTCTATATTATGCATATAAATATCCTCATCAAGATACCCATGGAGGAATGCACTCTTGAAATCTATGTGGTGCACTTCCCAGTGCTTGGATGCAGAAATTTCCAGAACTAGTCTTATTGAATCCTTCCGTGCAACTGGGGAAAAAGTATCATTGTAGTCAAGGCATTGGACTTGGGAGAAGCCCTTTTCCACTAGCCTAGAATTATATTTCACTTCTGTACCATCATATTCACACTTGGTTTTGTATATCCACTTACACCTTACCAATTTTCTGCCTGGGGGAGCTTGACTAGCTCCCATGTCTCATTCTTCTGCAGTGAATGAAACTCCTCATAGATGGAATCCTGCCATCTTGGGTCATGTGAGGCTTCCTCATATGTATGAGGATAAGAATCCACCATCATATAACATCTCTCATACAAGTAAGGATCATTCACATTGAGAATAGTCTCAAATTTTTATCTAGTCCTCCTTATGTCCTGAGGATTTCCCACTAGTTCACCAGCTGCTTGAAAAGTATTAGAAACCCATTTAGTCCTTGTTGGTGAATTAGGATATGTAATAAAATGGTCCTCATCATCATAAATATTAGAATCAAAAAATTCAAGAGCAGCATCACTTACTTCTACAGGTGGTGGTGAAGATGGTTCTCCAATTTCAACATTATGATAGGGCTCTTCTTCGAATTGAACACTTATTTCAATGAAGGATTTTTGAGTGGCCGTGTTCATAAACTTGTAGCCCTTTGATTCCTTTGAATATCCAACAAAAATACATGGTTGGCTTTGGGGCTGCATAGCCCTCCTCTTCTCCAATGGAATTCTAGCCCAAGCCTTGGAGCCAAAAATCCTGAAATGAGAGATGTCAGGTTTGTGCCTAGTTCAAGCCTCAAAAGGAATGATCCCTTTTAGTGATTTGTGTGGCACCCTGTTCTGAATATATGTGGCACAATTTATTGCCTCATCCAAAATTCTTGGAGACAAATACTTGACCTCAAGCATACATGTGGCCATCTCCTTAAGAGATATGTTCTTCCTCTCAGCAACACCATTCTGCTAAGGTGTATAAGGAACTGTGTGTTGCATCTGAATTCCTGAAGAGGCACAAAATTGATGAAACTCTGATTTGATGTAATCCCCACCATTATCAGATTTGATGATCTTGATATGTCTACCAGAATGGTTCTCAACAGAGGCCTTGAAAAGCTTGAACAGGCCAAACACTTCAGACTTTAACTTGATGAAATAGATCCAACAATACCTGGAAAATTCATCTATGAAGGTGAGGATGTATTTGGCATGGTTCAATGACTCATGGGGGAAAGGAAATGATATATCAGTGTGAATAATCTCCAAGATTGCATAGGTTCTCTCAGTTTTGGATCTCTCATACTTATGCTCGGGGTGTTTTCCTAGGATGCAGCTTTGACAAACACCTTTGGAAAATCTGATATTGGGTATCCCTATGACCATCTCTTTCTCATGAAGTTGGGAAAGGTATATATAGTTTAGGTGGCCAAATATTTCATACCACAGTTTACTTGACTCATTGGCATGGGTTAAAAGAGCAGAAGGTGAGGAAAATGGAAAAAATTGAGAAAACTTGTAGATTCTAGAACTATGGTCAGTAGTGCCTAATGCGACAATTCGTCCTATTGACATTTCACATATCTCAACATAATTTGGTGTAAAGGTCACCTTTTTGGGTGAGCCAATGTGGGTCATCTGGTATACTGACAAGAGGTTAGAAGCAAGTCTAGGAACATACAAGACATTATTGAATGAACCAAAATCGAGATCTATGATGCCTTTACCTTTGCTTGAAGTTTCAAAATTGTCACCCAACACAATATTTGGACCACAGGAAGAGTCAAGTGAAGTAAAGAACTCACTTGTAGACACCATGTGTCTTGAAGCTCCCGAATCAATAATGAGTGAGGTAGGCTTGGATGTTCTTCCCATTAGTGCATGCACTCTCTCGTTATCTTCATAATTTTGTCCTCCATCCTTCCTTGTTGCGCTCTCAAGAAGAGGAATGTTGGCTTTCTCCAGGAGTAGAGCCATTTGATCAATGGTTTTCTTCATGCAGGAGCTTTCAGGATGAAATCCCCTACTGCAATAAGTACACTTTTCCTTCTCATTCTTCTTATTTGTATTCTTCTTTGAGTGGTAGGAATCTTTAGGAACTTTCTACTTGTCTTTCTTCTCACCGATGGGCTTATTGAAATTGCCCTTCTTCTTCCCTTTCGAACCCTTTGAATTTCCAACATTCAGACAGTGGTCTTTTGATGGATTTTTAATGGCTCCCATCAAGACCAGCTTGTCTTTTTCTTGTGTAAGAGACTCCATGAATTCTGAGAGTGTGGGGCTCTTCCAGTTTCGAACTGCCTTCCTTGTGGCATGAAAGGTCGAAACAAACACTGAGTAATATGGGATAAGCTTGGAGAGAATGGCCAAGATCAATTGCTCATCTTTTTTATCAATTCCACATTACTTCAACTGTAGAACAAGTGACTTGAATTTTGAGGAAATCCTGGAGGTTCTTGAAATTTTGTGGACTCAATGAAACTAGTTCATTATCCAATTGATGGCCTCTTAATTCATATTTCTTGCCAAACAATTCTTGAAGATTTAGCCAAACTTCATTGGGATAGGTAAGACCATATAGATGAAATAAAAGATATCTAGATGTAGTGATACACAACAGACCATAGGCTTCATCTCTTCGATTATGCCACTTTGATTTCTCCACTATTGAAGTTGGTTCAGTCTCTGTTGCCATAGTCACTCTGTAGAGGCCTTTGCTGATCAACGGGATCTCCATTGAGCTTTCCAATCAAGATAATTGAATGGAGTGAGGATGATCTGATTTGACTGATCCATGGAAGCTCTGAAATAACTTTTGGAGTGGTTTGGGTACTCCTATGGATGCTTAGTTGCATCCTCTACATGATTGAATGTGCCCTCTGGATGAATTAATGCGCCCTACTTGAGACTGGTTGGATCCTGCAAGACAATAGAAGGAGAAAGGATTATCTTGATAGCTTTTATACCATGTGAAATTCTGTTCACACCAATATCTGATCAAGAATTAAACTCGCTCACAATAATTCTCACACAGCTAGTCAAGAACACAAAAATTTACTCACAATAAATGCACATAACATTACTCTCATGAATAATAATACGTCAGCCAACCTTAGGCAAGTAAATGGCTATCACTATATAACTTTACATCAGATATTTGAATGCATAAGGATGACATTCGAATCCTCACAAAAGTAGACTTACTAAATTGATGCAAAACCCTCCTAGGTGGTAAGTGTGTTCTCCAGGTCACACCAAAGGCTCACGAATTTCTGATTAAGTGATCAGATAGTGATGTGTGATAAAAAACATGCTAAATCCAAAAAATGGAAGGAAGAAACATCAAGGAGTGAAAGTGGTCCAAAAAATAGTTTCCCTAGTCAACTAGCTTTTCACCTTTCGCCCAAAAGCAGCAAAAAACAGCATGTGCGCCTTTCTCACCAGAATCTTATCCAGAAATGTGCCCAAGTGACTTAGGAAGCTTGTGGTCCACACCAGGAAGGCTTGTGGTCCACACAATGACTCATATGCCAACTATCTAGTCTAATACTTAGGAATTAATCATAAAATGATTAATCAATGCTACTAAGGTATTAAATGACATAGATGTGGGTTTTAAATATTCCAACACCTATAACATTAATTCATAGCTTCTCAAGCATTTGTGAGTAAAAAAACTCAATGCATAAAGGTTTCTAGCTTTCCTAACCTCTATACTCACCTACAACCATCTCTTTTCCCTCAAAATCTATCATTCTCCTTCCAAATTTGATTTTTTTGTTAATGCATTCTAGTAATGATATTAGAAATGAGGAGAATAGCATGGTAAAGCTCTAGATAGTGTAAAGATGCATAATAGAATGAGTATTTGACTGCAAAAGATATGAGAAAGTGATGAAAAGATAGATAACATAGCTTCTGACCATAGAATAAAGGACTCATACAACTGTCATAAAAGTACCTCTACCCCATGCTTCCATAACTACATGAAAGGACATTTCCCACCAACCTCACACATGCATTCAATGATTGGATTTAATAGTTAAAAGGAATTAAATGGATCATTTAATGCATATGGAAGCAATTGGATGAGATCTAAAGTTGACACTCAGCAATAGAGGATTCAATCTCCCATAGGCCCCATTTTCCTCTTTCCCTCTAGCGGAATCATAGCATGTCTAGTTCTCTTTACACAAACATCTTTAACTAATTTATTAATTTTCCAACATAATATTTACATAGTTTTTGAGCTAGCATGACAAGCCAACCACATGGTCCATTTAGATATATTTAAATTATACATGCCTATTCATTCGCTAGTCTCACCTTGGCATTGAGCTCCACACTAGGAATTCCTACTAGCATATTTACATCATTAACATAATTTTGATTTAATACATTCCAAGTCAAAACTAAGGGTATTACATCTACACTGGGCCTTTTTTGAACAACCTCTGCAAAGTCTAGATTTCTATAAAACCAAAGAAGTTGCATGGAGAATTGATGTCAAGATTGAAGGAAAAATAATTTATATAATGAATCTATTTTAAAAATATGAGCACTCATATTAAGAATAAATGCATCCTTATTATAGAGTGCCAACTCTTGCAAACATAGAAATAAAGTGTGTTATGACTATGATTATTGTAATCTTATTCTCCTTGATTCCAATGATGAATTTTACGTGAGAAAACATTAAAAAAAAAATAGAAAATAAAAAGATGGAAACTTTGTAAACTTACTCGCATCAAATTGTAGTTCCCTTAATTGGAAGGTCAAGAATAATAAGCCACTAAAGATTGGATTCAAAGTCGACAACAATCAATTAGAATATATAACTAAAATAATCATTGGATTGTTACAAAACCTGAGTCATAGTTCTTATGGATTTTTCTAATGCAACTATGATAGGTCCATATTGCCTTGAAGTGAAGTGGGTAGTTTTTTATGTGGTTGGAATCAAATCCATTTTGTCCAAGGTTCGAGATTTGGTTTCAATGGATCCATGCCCTCTTCTAATTGTTACTTATTTGTTTTGTAGCTGCAAAATTGATGAATTCATCTTTTGTTTGCCATAACAAATAACCTTCTACATATGGGTGATATGCATATAGATTAGTGAATCCAATAGTGTAAATCATCTTTTATGCAAACAAGATACCACTAAGGATTAATAGATCAAAAGATATGATGGCTTGATCATACCTTATTAAGGACTTACTCTCTTACTACTAATTATTGAGATCTCTAATGATATTGTTTAGCTTTTTTTACATAGGATTTTTTTGGAAAACCAATTTTTTTTTTTTTTTTCCAATTCTTATTTCTAGATGTTGGAGTAAGTGAGGTCACTTGGGACATATTTCCCCAAGGATTTCCAAGAATATGAGAGAATATGCAAACAACGCATTGGAAATCAAAGCTATACCAATGGAGATAAGTGTCCACCAACTTATTGTTAAACCACACCCCAACCAATAATTTTTTCCCATAGAAAAAAAAACGTAATTTTATTAACTTTTAACAAAATAAGATTTTGCATAATGCATGTTTCCATGCTTTTCATGTCTTTTTCCCTGTGGCCCATACATAAAGTTTCAAAAAATAAATTGTTCGGCCTCAAACAAAAAGAGCCAAAAAAAATTGTATCTCGATCCCATGATCAGTACATGTAGAAATTTGGCAATCTGATAGTTCCTGAATCAAAAACTAAATTATTCAGTACTTGTCGATAGAGAAGCCATAGAAAAGTCCAAAAAACCCCTTGTAATATATGGAACTATCCATATAATTATTCTGGAATATGTGGATGTGGATCATAACCATTTATGATAGGTTAGTGATAGAACTCTGAAGAATGATGCACTCTAAGCTTCATCAATCTTCCATTGTCCAAAGTTTAATAAGAGGCCCTCCTTTGAAATTTTCTCTGCAATGGAGTTCCTCTCCCTGTAGACATGATGACATGAAAAAAAACAAAATTGTCCACAAGCTGATGCACCTCTTCAATCAGTGAAAGAAGAAACAATTTTTTACAGTTTGAGATTTATTTATCCAATTTATGACATTCATAGAATCTCCAAAAACTTGAAGGGATTTGCAATCCTTTTCTTTTGCAAAGCATAACATAAGTTTTAAGGCCATGAGTTCAACATATTTATTTGTTATGTTCCCCAGTCCCATTTGGAGTTTGAAAAAAAAAGTATTAGACATATAAAGAATAGCTCCATGTAATGTACCCAAACTGACTTAGGCACACTAACTCAAAACTTTTGAAAACTCAAACACACTTAAGATGGGCTAAATACAAAAATAACTAGTTCGGCTAGAAATCAAAGGTTGAACCCCACACACCTCTAGACCCTCCCAAATTTTCCCAATATGGACTTCAAGACCTACTAGAGCTCAAGGAAATTCTACAACATCCTAAACAGACTCCCAACTTCGACAATTGCTCATTCTCTATGTGCATCACACCTGGGTAGACTCCTTGGGCTAAACCCAAGGCTTCAAGGCAATTGCCCCAAGACTTATGTGGAAACCCAATGGCTTCTGGTGCAGATATAGAATTGGTTGTCCTGTATCTGCACCAACCTGCTATGACAACAATGATACAAAGGTTTGGACACAGTTTTACAAGGTTTTGGAGGCCAAAAAGACAAGTGCGCTACTTAGGACTCCTCAACTAGTTAATTTCCAAACTAATACAAATGACCCTCGAGGGTCATGAATTTCAAAACTAAATCTTGGGATGACTTCATTAGATACTTAGAAACCTACAACAACTCACAAAATATGATTTGGACACATAGAATATAGTTAATTACAATTATCCTAAAAACTAGTCAAATCTAGCATCAAACGAGCGTAAGTGTTACACCCAAAATCTACCCATCATCATGATTTAGTGTATACATCCCTGAATTCATCTGGACCAAGTATTCATTTGAGAGGATTTGTAATCATTTTGTACAACCTTTTGAGAGGTCGTCTCAGGTTGCACATTAGCAACATGCGACGTCGCAGGTTGCTCCACAACAAGGTGTGACGAGGTCTGTTAATGGGCAAAAATAGCCATTTCGAGATCTTTCTCGAAGCTTGCCCATTTGGGGGATTATCCCTGATCTCTTGGAGAGCTGGTACTCGACCCCTAACTCATTGGGAAGATCCCCTATCTCTCTCCTACCATCTCTTAACCTATCCTATCCATAACCTCATCCACTTAGTCCTATATAAACGAGGCTCACTCCCATACCAAAGGGAGGAAGACTATGGTATCTACATGCTGGTGAAATCTCTCTTAGGACACCTTCACTTACCTCTTGGAGAATCCATGCTTCCTTGGAAGGGCTTGGCAATTGGATTGTGTGGAGAAGGGATGCTACGTTAAGTCATTGGTTGTAGTTCTATATCTCTATCATGTACTCCCCTATTTGCAGTAATACAAATGCTTTCCACCAATATCGTTCTTATGT
Organism: Larix kaempferi; assembly: GCA_027924585.1. NCBI lineage: Eukaryota > Viridiplantae > Streptophyta > Pinopsida > Pinales > Pinaceae > Larix > Larix kaempferi. Next base: position 4,300,149 of record BSBM01000091.1, read on the forward strand.
GTAATGATGTTGTGTTGTTTACCTGCTTAAATATTTACATAGATATCTTATTGTATAGATGCCATTTACTCATTTCTCTTTTTCTGTGTCTTGACAGGTCTTGCAGCTTGGATCTGACAACCGTGGGACGTGGAGCAACATTCAGGAGAAAGGATAGCGAATCAAAGAGGTAAGACATCTAGCACTTGATCCTTAAGTAGATATAGGAAATGTGTTTGTAGTCTATTCTATTTGTTCTAGACTCGCATTGAGCTAGGGAGATCAGGCTCGCCTCCGGTCGAGTGGATTGTCTGGTAACAAATCTGGTGACCATACTGGGGAGTATTCTTGTTTAGTGATCGTTAATCTGAGTCATTTTCAGTTGATTGCTTGACACAAGCCTTGTTGTCATTTCTTTTTCCATTTTCCTTCTTAGGATTGATTCCATTGTCAAATCTTCACATTGAAGATCCTGATCTTCTTCCTTTGAGTTTATACAACTCAGTTTCAAACCTGTTGGTGGTTCATTATTAGGAGATCTTATTCATTTTTGAATCTAGAACTCGCATATCGCACCTGGGCAGTGAAAACAGAGCAACACTATGTTTTTCTGAGTCTTTGTCTATTGACTGTTGCTTGCTCATCGCAGTCTATGCATTAGTAAATTGTGACATCGTCGCATATCTCATGCAGGTGACCTGCGACATCGCATTGTCTGCAAAGACAGAGTGCGCCGATCTGTCGAGACTTAGCATACAGGCATCCATCCTCTTGTTTGACAGTCTAAGCCTTGTTTTGATGTATGAACTCCCTCTGTGCTGCAACATTCAGCCAGAGATCCCATTTTGATTTGTGTGTTGAGAGTTTGGTTTGTTTGGATTGACTTTGGTTTCCGTTTTGGACAAGTTTGAAATTGGTAGTGGTGGATACTCTTGTCTCCCCCACCTTTATCCTTTCACTCTTGCTTTCCCTTCCTTCCACCCTGATTTGATCAGTACATTGGATCAGCTTCCAAACCTCATCTATTTTTGTTTTGAGCTTTGCTTGCTACTGCTTGATTTTGAGTTATGTGTGTCTTTCAGCTTGGTTGAGTGCCTATCTTTTCTTGAGTTTTCTGAGTCTATGAGTGCTGCAAGTAGTGTTTTCTTTTCAGTCATTTAAATCTGAAAGTGAAGTTGTTATCAAGTCTATTCTTTGATGCATCCATTGAAAAGATTGGAAGTGCTTCTTTCCCATTGTTTCTCAAAAAATTATTGAAGAAAGATCATTGTGCATTGGAAAATTCTTGTTTATATTTTGGAAAAATTGAATGAATGCATGATCTATTATGTTTTTCTCGAATTATGAATTGCTCATTTTCTTGAAAGGCTCAAAGTACACTTCGATTTTTGAAAAATTGATTCCATGCTAAGGAAAGATAGATGCATTTTTAATTTTTTGTTGATTTTAGAATCATTGAAATTGAAATTGAAAAGCTTGCATATTTCGTTTCATAATCCTCTCTTTTCATCACTTAGGGTCATTTTACTTTGAAAAGAAAGAAGAAAAGAAAAAGTTGTTTTGATTTGGTTTAGTAGTGTTGTGTTTTTTCGTTTCGCATAAAAGGAAAAGAATACTTTCATTGTCAAATTTGTTTGAATTGAGATTGTGTTGCATTGAATTTGTTTTGCCAATACCATTGGAAAAAGCTCTCTCCTTACCATAGATAGAATTCATCCAAAGAAAAGAATATTTCGTGCATGTAGCTAGTGCTTGCATTATGCTTCCGATTATGTACTCACCTCATGCATTCCCCTAACCGTCCAAGATAAAATTAATGGTAGAGCTAGGTAAAAATTTTAGCAACTTGTGTGTAAGTTAGAGACGTGTTCCGGCATCGTTAAGCTGGCAGCTGTCGTTACTTTCCAGCACTGTAGTCCGGGGGTATTTTAGTCTTCCACGTACATCAGTATATCGAGCTCCTTCACATACCCACCAAGTACCATAATCCGTACTTGGCATATATCGAAGGGTGTATCACGTACTCGACACGTATATCAGAAGGTCTCGTGCCAACGGCTATGCATTAGACAGCACCACTACGGATTTGAGCTCCCACGTACCTTGTGTATATCGGGAGACACCATTAGGATTCCTGAAACCAACCGAGTTAACCATTTGACCATCTTGGCAAAGCAATACACCGAGAACAACACTCGGAGAGATTAGCACGAACGTACTGTCCAGGTAATTGGGTATGCAGGCAAGGGTACAGTCCCAATCCTCCTTGTCGCGTCATATTGTTGAACCCTGAAGTATATCGCGGTTTGTGATGCCTTGATAATCCTGTGAGGTTCCAGACTTTTGAATCCACTCTATCACATAAGTTTGCTTGTTGCCTTAGTTTGAGTAGGTTTTCTTGGACTGCTTTTCTTTTAGAATACCTCTAAGAGAAACGTTGTTTTAGCCTTTTTTGGTTGATTGTCCTGATACTCTGGTGGATTTTCCCTGGAGAAGGTCCCGTAGGATCTTGAACTTACCACCCGAATATCCCCTTAATCCGGAGTTTATTTCGAGGGTAAGAATGGATCAGCGTAACACGGTCGCAATTACTGAAGTAGGGAACCCCACTTTGAATGTTGGCGTACTTTTGTTTCCACCAGATTCACCTACCTCTCATCCCATGCGAGATGAAGAAGCACACACCCCCACTTCACATCACCTTCCTCCTGTCATCCTGGGAGAACCTGGATCGTTGGAATGGATAAACTGACCCCAAGATGACCCTACAGCAGTTGTTGGTCCTTCAACATCTTATTAAACATCTTCTGTAGACCACCCAGTGGCTCATTTTGCCATCTCATCCCCACCTAACTGGACTACTCCAGATTTCACTAGGCCTCACTATAGGCCTGACCCTGCCGATATTTTTGGCCCCATCCATGAACATTTGGAATAGTTACGTGTTAAAGCTGATGAGCTTCGAAGAAAAAGTCTCGAACGACACTCTGAAGAGTTCCATAATCGTCACTTCCAACTAAGACTTGATGACGGAAACACCCCAGTTCATCCGATATCTTTCGGATCACCTGAAGCACCCCACCACGACACCACTAATAAGACTGGTCAACCCTCGCAAGAGTCCAGTCTTGCACCTCAAGTGAACCAACCGGTGGAAGGACAGCAGTCCCACACACCTGTCACTACCACGGTTACTTTACCAGTTCCTCCCACACCTCAAAATTCGAGGGGAGGGTATTCCATTCCCACGGATTATCTTATTGGTAATGTTATTACCACGGTAGCTAGTCAACAACCTATGTTGGTTCAACCTTTGAATAGTGGTCAACCTGTTGTGGCTGGGGGGAAACCCCCATTTCCTAACCAGAACGTAGGTGGTGGAAACCCCAACGGGCCTTCCATTGGACCATCCCAACCCACTAGACCGCCCGCCATGGGATTATCTCATGTTGGAGGGCCGTCAAATGTAACCCAACCCTCATGGAGTCAAGTGTATCCAGGTTCCATTAACCCTGTGTCGGGCCAACCTAATCCCTGAAACGTGCCACATGGGATACCTTATCCCGGGAATCCATACACTCTGTGGGGGAAACAACCTATGTTGCAACACGGACCCCAACCAACTATCCCTCAAGTACCACCACCCCCGATTGCTCCTCCCCCACCTCCTGCTGGAGGCGGTGGACCTCCACCCAACATCGGTGGAGGCCCACCTCATTTTACCTACAACATCCCCCACCCCTCGGGCGATGGCGGGAATGGTCCACCACCCCCTCCAGGCTGAGGCGGTGGGGAACCACCTTATCATGGTGGAGGAGGACATTTCCCTTAGGGCGGCGGAGGTGGTCCACCATCCCCTCCAGGTGGAGGTGGTGGAGGACCTAATCACTATGGTGGTGGCGGTGGTGGTGGAGACCCTCATCCTTCCGGCGACGGAGGTGGTGGGGGCTCCCATCCTTCTGGCGGTGGGAGTGGTCCACCACCTCCTCCAGGCGGAGGCGGTGGTGGACCACCTTATTATGGTTATGGACCCCCACCTCCTCCCGATGGTGGTGGCGGACCTCCACCCCCTCCCGGTGGTGGAGGTGGACCTCCACCTTATTGGAATGGACCACCTTATGGTGGGGGACCTCCTTACGGTCCAGGCGGCACACCCCCCTACAATCAGTTTTATCCTGGTACACCTTACGGTCAATTCAGTCCTTACATGCCATACCCGTATTATCAATACGCGCAGCCTAATCCACAGCTACCTTTTCTGGCTACTTTGGACTTACCTGACCTATCCCGTTTAACCAACAATCCTATTTACCATGGATCTAACTAGCCACCGATTCCGGTGAAACTTCTGTCTGATATCCCCAAGTTTGATGGCAAGTCAAGTGAAGACCTCAAAAACCACATGATGACATACCATTTATGGTGTTCATCTAATTCCTTAATGGACGATTCAATTCATCTTAGATTGTTCCAAAGGACTCTCACCGGTTCGGCTGCCAAGTGGTACATTGAGTTGCCACCGCACTCTTTTCCTGATTTTGGCTCTCTTGCTATGAACTTTTTGACGCATTTCCAGCTGCCTATACGGTATGAGACTTGTACTGAGCTTTTAACCTCGCTCCGTCAGTATACCACCACTCACATTTCGGATCATATCCACGAGTGGTGAAGGAGACGACATCTCATTAAAGATCCCATTCTAGATCAGCTCCTAGCAGACTGGTTTACTAAATCGCTCATTCCCACCATAGCAAAAGATGTTGCCATGCGAGGTGCTGTCACCGAAGAACAAGCCATCGTGAGTGCTCATCTGTTAGACCTAGTCTACACTCAGTCAGGCACTCTATTCAATATTTTTCCTGACGCACCCCGAGATGTTAACGATCCCACGAAACCACATAAGGGACCCCAAGTTGATGGGATCATTGGTTCCCTTAACACCCAGCCCGCTGTTAGCACTGTTATATCATCCAACCCGATTCCAGTTGGCCACAGCACCGCTAAGTCCACCGCTACTGCTGTAACTAAAGAGGTGAATTCCGTTCAATCATCTTCATCTCAGAAGTTTAATGGAAAAAATAAGAACAAGGGGAAACCCAAGAAGTCTTCTTCCCAGAAGGAAACGAAGAGAACTCCTGAAGATACTAAGCAGAAAAGGAAACTGAAGTATCCTTGCCTACTGTTTGGAGAAGACCATTTCTCCAAAGAGTGTCCCCATAGAGACGAAGTGCAAAAGTTTCTTAAGGGTAAACCAACTCCTGTAGTCCTCAACGATCCATTTTCCGCTCAGAACCAACAGATGATTGCTCAAACCCCCTCAGCCTAGGGGGAATCATCCAATACCGCACATGTTCTCATGCTGCATAACGAGATAATCAATTGAAATACTCACTCGCGATCTTACAACCCAGTCCCTTCGAGGGAACCCGCCGGAAGTAATACTGAAAAAGCTTCTGACTCGTTAATAGATGTCACTGTACCATCAACCTCTCTCACCATAGAGAGACCCTCTCTAGATTCGATATGGCATCCGCCCAAGAATACGATTCGAAAAGTTGTTTTCAATCCTAATGCTCGCGCGGAAAAAAATTACAATATCGTAGAGGACTTGGCCCAAGCTCCTTGCACCATGTCCACCCTGGAAGTTTTGCAGAATTGACCCAATCAATGCAAAACTCTCCTTGCAGCTATTGGCGCAGTTGACCCGGATTCCTCGAACACCATCATATTTCGAAATGACAACCTTAAGCTGAGGCTCTCACACCAACTCGCATTCCAAGTTACTGCGAACCTTGTTGGGAAGATTGTCCATCGTACACTCTTGGACGAAGGAGCCTCCACTTCTGTCATGTCCATCGCTTATTGGAGAGCCATTGGCTCCCCCGAATTGAATTGTTCTCCTACCATGTTGAAAGCATTTGACGGGCGTGGCTTTCAACCTCATGGGATCTTACAAGCTCTTGCAGTTGAGTTGGGCAGAAAGACCGTAACCATTAACGTGGAAGTGGTCTCGGCCCCGTTAGATTATAATCTCCTGCTCGGTCGAAATTGGTTTTATACCATGCAGGCAGTAGCCTCTTCAGTCTTCCGCATAGTACAATTCTCCCACCAAGGATGAATTGTTACTATCAACCAGTTAGATTTTTGTACACCGAACACCACTACTCATCCTGGTGACCATGTTCCTTCCATTGGACAGATGACAAAATAGTATGAGAGTGTAGGGGTTGGCCTTTTGAAAGATTCATCTCTCATGGGTTTTTTTCCAGCTGTGGACCCCCCTAATCATGTTTCTACGGTGAACATGATCTCCACTGAGATTTAATCTCACTCTAACAATGCTTGGCTTGTACCGGATGAAGCCACAACACACCTGCTTGGAGATATGATGCCTCTTTCACCCACTGAATGCATTTATGAGGCTATCCAATCATCTCTGGAGGACCATTTAACCATGGCCTCCCCATCCTGTTCTCTACGACAGACATCCTCTCTACCTGATCTCTTCCTTTGGACTTTTCATTCAGACGAATCCATCATGGAAGTAATGAATGTTGACGACAGTCTATGGGATGATCTCCATCATAGGTCATCTTTTCTTCCTCCTTTGGAATACATAGAGAACAACATCCATACCCTCTTTTCACAAGATATCTACCCATCCCCTCAGTCCCCCATCCTTACATGTCTTACGAACACAGAGGGCAACTTGGCCAACATTGAGACAACCACCCCGGTTGACATCTTGGTGAAAGCTGGTATAGTGGAACACATTTGTATAGGCCAGAAGTGTTCCCCTGAAGAAATCGCTGTTAGTACGACCTTGTTCAAGCAATTTAGAGATGTCTTTGCTTGGTCCTATGAGGAGATGCCTGTGATAGAACCCGACATTGTTTCTCACGAAATAAAAACCTATCCCGACATCAAACCTGTACGTCAAAAGTTACGACCGGTACACCCCCAGAAGACTGCAGCAATAAAGGAAGAAATTGAAAAGCTCTTAAAGGCTGGCTTTATATATCTCTTCCCATTGAGGGATTGGGTCTCAAACGTCATTCTTGTGAACAATAAGCAGGGCACCATTCGCGTATGTGTTGATTATTGTGACCTTAATCGGGCTTGTCCGAAAGACAACCACCCGACCCCCTTCATCGACCAGATCATCAACAACTGTGCCAGAAGTGTGATCTTCTCATTCATGGATGGCTTTTCTAGTTACAACCAAATTGAGATCAACCTAGCCAACCAACATAACACGGATTTCATCTGCCCATGGGGTACATTCTCTTATCGCAAGTTCCCATTTGGCCTTAAAAATGCTGGCGCCACGTTTCAGCGGGCTATGTCGTACGCCTTCCACGATATTAAGGACTTTGTGGAACCCTAATTGGACAATATCCATGCTCATTCAAAGCAGCGCGAGTTCCACATTGATCATCTAACGACCATTTTCCTCAGATGCAGATGGTACAATATCCCTCTGAATCCTCACAAGTGTATCTTTTGCGTTGAGTCCGGATGCCTCTTAGGATTTATCATTTCTAAGGATGGGATCCGAATTGATCCCATAAAGGTGGAGGCCATCATCAACCTACCACCTCTGACTGATGTTACGGAACTTCACAGTCTCCAAGGGAAGGCGACTTACCTAAGATGTTTTGTGTGTAATTTCACGGAGAAAACTCAGGGCTATATGAGACTGCTCAAGAAGGATGTCCCGTTCATTTGGGACAATCAAGCTCAAAAATCCTTCGACGGTATCAAACATGCCATCACGCATGCCCCCATGCTCCAACCGCCTAATTATTATCAAGATTACATCCTATATCTCGCTACTTCTGCTACCACTATCACCATGGTTTTGGTACAGGAGGATCAAAACACTCAGGAACATTTGATATACTATGCAAGTAAGGGTCTAGCTGACGTTGAAGCTAGATATTCACATGTCGAAAAACTTGCTTTCACGACAGTCATTGCCGTCTAGAAGTTTCGTCACTACATCTTGCTCTGTACCACCACTATCATTGCTGACTCGAACCCCATGTACCAAGTACTGACACATCAAGTGCTTGGGGGAAAGTATTCATGCTGGATTGTGATACTGCAAGAATTCGATCTTCTTTTCAAGAAAGCCAAGTCTAAGAAGTCTTTGGTTTTTGCTGCGCTCATTTGTGACCTTCCCCATTCTGATGTAGAAGTTGAGCACAATGACTCCTTTTCGGATGAATCATTGTTTCTCATCAATACTACTGACCCCTGGTATGGAGATATCCTGTTATATCTTCAAACCCAACGCTTCACTCCTCAACTTTATTGCGACGACCGTCGTAAGATTCGTCACCATGCAAAGTACTATTTAATCATCAATGATCCTTTGTATCGTCATGGTGTCAATTCAATTCTTCGACGTTGTCTCACTCATGATGAGGCCGAACGCGTTCTGATTGACTATCATGCTGGGGCATGTGGCGGTCATCTCTCTGGGATGGCTACAGCCCAGAAGATTTTGCGCGCAGGATATTTCTAGCCTACTATATTCAAAGATTGTATTGAGGCCGTTAAAAAATGTCCTCCTTGCCAACACTTCCATACAAAGAAGCACACTCATCCTGCCCCACTACATCCGGTTATTGCCGTTGGCCCATTTGCAAAATGGGGCATCGATTTTATGCACTGTAAGCCTACCTCGGTCGGGGGGCATAGTTACATCATCGTAGTTGTAGATTACTTCACAAAGTGGGCCGAAGCTATGCCTACATACCAAAACGATGGAAAAACCACCGCACTCTTCATGTTTAATCATGTGATAGCAGAGTTTGGAGTTCCGCGGGCCATAGTTACCAATCATGGTTCTCATTTTCAGAACCATATGGTTGATGAATTGAGCGACATGTTGGGTTTTCGCCATGAAAACTTGACACCCTACTACCCGCAATCCAATGGACAGGTTGAGGCAATCAAAAAGGTCTTGAAAACTATGGTCCAAAGGATGGTAGGGACACATAAGTCCAACTGACATAACATGCTCTTTTCAGCATTATGGGCATGCACAACTACCATCAAAACTGCCACAGGATTCATTCCCTTCCAATTGGTATATGGATTGGACGTTGTCCTTCCGATGGAGTGCGAAATTCCGTCTCTACAACTCGTTGTCGAACTTCTTCCTAACACTACTGCTGAGGAAGAACATCTCTTGCACTTAGCAAAACTTGACGAGTCCCACCGAGATGCTGCTCTTGCTAATGAAGCACATAAGAAACGCATCAAGGCCCAATACGATAAGTCAATTGAACCTCGTATCTTTAACGAGGGTGATATTGTCCTCACTTATGAACAAAAGCACGATAAACTAGGAGCATGGAAGTTCGAATCCATGTGGCATGGACCCTACATTATAAAACGTGTGTTGGAAAAAGGTGCTTACGAGCTTGAAGATTGTGACGGAATCTCTTTAGATGAACCCCGTAATGGGATTTACTTGAATAGATACTATGCTTGATCTCGCATGCATAGACTTGCTTGTATATACTGTACATGGCATGTTTTTTTGTTTTTGTGTGGTGTGACGCATTTCTCTTTGAGTGTCTTCTGATCTTGTTTCCGCTTCTCATATCATGTTCTGTCTACGTGTGCAGATGGAAACTTGCCATGGATTCGCAGACGGCACCAGTCGGCATACCCGTCACCTTGCTTTGCAAGCCTAGGTACTATATTCCCCAACAGGTGATCTCATTAGCTCAGGAGGAAGTTGCCTAGGGTTCGCGACCAACAATGCTGCAGAATATCAGGCAGTAATCGGAACCCTAGCTAATGCCATTTCCTTGGGTATGAACCACATTGTCATCCACATGGATTCTCAATTAGTGGTTTCCCATCTTAACCGGGTCTACACCATCCGTGATCCCATGTTACTCCATCTCTTCAGATGATTATGTCTCCTGGAAAGGTCATTTGAATCTATTCAATACCTGCACATTCCACGCGAGTTAAACACAGTTGCTGACTCGATGGCCAATTTCATTTTGGATTGGTACATTGCACACACATAATACTCATAATATGTAAAAGCATTCACGACAAATAAATATAATGTACAGAAGCAAACATGTAAACAAGATCACATCACTAATCATTTTAAAGACACATAATGTATAAACAGTCGATAATCTATATGTATATAAATCGCTCAAAAGTAGTGCTGGTACAAAATCTGAGGCACGATGGCTTTCAGTGAGTCTCTACAAAAATATGAAGCATCATAGCTTTCAGTAAGTACAAAATCTGAGGCCTCTAAGCTCTCAGTACAAGTCTAAAATTGAAATCAGGATGGACGCCTAACCCGTACACCCCTATCTCTAATAGCTCTCTAATGCTGGGTGAGAAAGCAGTCTACAATATGAGACACCTTGTGGAGTAAGGAGTTGAAGCGCACGGACTCTCCCACCCCAAATCTCTGCATGGGCCTCGGTAGGTCGTCAATGGCTGGCTCTGGTACCTCCATAGTCAACCCGGATAGGTTCTGGTACACCTCCTCCATATCCTCAATGGCAGGATGAGCAACTGTAGGAACCACTGCCTCCCCACCTCTGTCTCTCCTCACCAGGAGGGAGAGATCCACTGGTCGTACGGGGCCCACATCTGCACACACATATAATGTACTTGTCGGCACTACATCAAAAAAAATATAATTCATGAAACTAAAGATACAAGGGTTTTGTTCTTACCAATATCACCCCATGCTGCACCCTCTGGTAGCACCAAGTCGAGATCCTCTCGAAAGTTCGTGCCACCGTATGGAAATTCCTCAACCATAAGTAACTGGAATTCCAACCAGCTAAAGAACTCGGGACCAAAACTGATGATGGGACCCCCACCATTGTGGTTCATCACCTCTGCCCACCTGAGCATGTGAGGATCTCTCAGATCCCTGTCATCCAGTACCACCTGCAGGCACAAGAGAGGAACCCACTCCAAGAGGAACGATACTATGATCGATCCGTATCCAAACTGCTTGAGCTCCCCGCGGCGACACTTGGTCAGCTGAGCTCGAATGTTGGCAAGGAGACCCTCGCACAAGTTAAAAACCATGGGAGACATACATTCTTCCGCATACAAAATCTGAGTCCAAGTAGCCGTATGTGGAGCTTGGCTACCCGCCACCCTAGTAATAGTGAGCAGAATGGTCCTCAGTGGACAACCCACCACATCTCTGATGAGTATCTTCCCGCTGGAAGGACAAGAAGTAGCTATACAGTGCTGCGACACCATGTCCTCAACTGTACGATCACGGGCTCGTGTCCCAGTGAGTTGTACAGTGTCCCCTCTTCGGGACAAACCAGTCAGAAAGTAGATGTCCTCAATGTCAATCGTGAGGAAATGCTCACCTATCACAAAGTATTGTTGTGCCGCATCCCAATTCTGGAGCATGTGTGTCAGGAATGGGATCTGGGCTCTCATCCCCTGTATCTCGAAGAATTTGAGCAAACCGCAGTTTATGAAAGCATCCACACATTGTGGATCATTTGCAGCTTGCTCATCTTCCACTTCAGGTTCTCTCTCCCACCACTCCAATACCATTTTTGCTTGCTAGTAACCTGCCAAAAGGGGCAATTAAACCCTGTTAGGACCTTCCTCGGCATTCATAAGCTCATTTTTTGAATTCGTTTTTGTGTTTGGGATTTGGGTTTCCCCCGTCGCATCATACCTTCAAGTACAGCGCAACGTCGTCGTAGGTCTCATTTTTGAGACTTGCAATGACTCGGACTCATCGCAAGTCCCGAAAGGGCCACTTGCGACGAGCAGAGAGCGCAATGGCCCATCCACAAACCACCCAAAAACTCAAAAAATGAACAATAATGCAAAAAGTAAACCACTACAAAGTTGTTGGCTGAGATTTAGGCCTACCTGGTCTAGACGGCTGGTGAAATGGGGGATTGTAGCTCCTGAAATTGGCAAAGGAAGTTTTGGCTCCAAATTGGTACTTCTCCACCCAAATTGGCAATTTGAACAATGTTTCTAATTTTGGCCCATATTTCTATTTATAAATAGAATGGAAATTCCTTTTTAAATATTTTGATGCTTTTGGGCCATTTACTATAGTTTCGACCGTTTGTCACTATATTTTTGACACTTTTTCTAGTGTACAGGAGTCGTAAAGTGGTCTTTTTGTGTCGTTTCTCGCGTTACCAACAGTAACTACAGGTATGAACACCCCTTTCAATGTTTTGTCATTATTAATTTTGGTTAAGTCGTAATTATTGCATGAGGATGAGTTTACTCTTCATTTGTTCTCGTTCTCACCCAACCATGAGAACAAGTACTGAGTTATGATTTATCACTTTTTCGGGCTCGTTAAACTTCCACAGAAAAGGACACCCCCCGGAGTCCATAGTTAAGCTCTTTTCAAACTCCCTAAAATTGAAAAGATCACCAAGTGAACTTGTCATGTTCACGCTTGTTAAAGTATTTGAATGGTCGTCTTCCTGGTGATAGTTTACCCCTTTTCGGACCAGGGGGAACTAATTACGAAAAAAGAATACTCCAATCAATCATGACTAGAAGAGTCCTCTCCCGCGTTGTTTTACCCTTTTTCGGGTGATGAGGCTAACTTTACGAAAAAGGACCATTGGAGTCTTCTTTAGTTCTTTTCAGACTCTCTAAATATGAAATGACAACCGAGTTTGCCTTCTATGGACTCGTTAATTTTCACATTGAAGGGCCCATCATGGGATGAACCCCTCCTATCCTAGGTTCGGAAAATATTTGGGATTGGACTCATCTATGAGATGAGCTATACCGAGCATCTGGTTACCCTCATCAAGCTCGTAAAAAACACATGAGGCACTCATCATTCATGATGGGGAAAAAGGAAAGTGTTTGTGTTACATACCTTAGTGGCAGTATATAGTCGTTCTTGAACATGGCACTCATCTGCATTTGCATACCAATACTTGGGTCATCTATTTGTCTATGAGTCCCCGCTTACTTTATGATTCTTTTTACTCCTCTGAGTCATTCGGAGAAAGCTTCCACTATCAGTTGCATTAGAAGTTTGCATCATTCCCATGTCAATACTGCCAAGTCATGCCATGCCCATGTTCAAGAACACATTCATCACTCATCATTTTCAGTCAGTACACACATCATCATGCCGTTGTTACTCTGAGTCAGTCTCACATGTTATTGTACCATCCGATCCACTCTACACATTTTTTGTCCTGTTTCATGTCGATTGATGGGGGATTCATCATGGCCCTCCTTCGACAGATTCATCCTTGTCGACTTCAACTCATCATCCAAGGATTGAATCTAGAAACCAACCAAGTACCTTGGCCCTGCATGCCTCAATGGCAGGTTACCTTGCTTTCATCATGAGTTTAAATCATTGACTCTTGATTGAAGGATTTCATCTTGCGTTCGACTTCAAATCATTTATTCGCGCTTGATGATATGTACTGTGATACCTTGGGAATCATTGACATTAATGATGATCTCCCTCGCACTTGTAATGGTTTACATCAATGCCCGTTAATCAAGTGGTTTCTACCATGTTCGACGTCAAGACATTTGTAATCACATGGATAGATTCATATCATTGCGAGTTCAGTTTGAAGACCCTAGGGAGTCATGTTTTACCCAGGTTGTGATGGAGTTTGTATTGAGTCATATTACACGGATCCACTTTTGTATTGGTCGTGGTTGTGTTATCATCTCATCATGGATCTACGCTTATGTCTAATAGCCATGATTGTGTTCAGACGGTCATTACTCCCATGGATCTGCAATGTATTGGTCTGCAGCCATGTTGTACTACATATGAGATTGTTAGTTCAGATTCAATTGTACTGCAGCAACGTCCTTCATCCGATGAGTCTTTTTCCATTATTTCTATCAAAGCACTTCACCTGTACATCCTTAATAGCTTCATGCTTTGGGGGGCATTATGTTACACCCAAAATCTACCCATCATCATGATTTAGTGTATACATCCCTGAAGACATCTGGACCAAGTATTCATTTGAGAGGATTTGTACTCAGTTTGTACAATCCACTCGACCGGAGGCAAGCCGGATCTCCCTAGCTCAATGCGATTCTAGAACAAATAGAACAGACTACAAACACGTTTCCTATAAGGATCAAGTGCTAGATGTCTTACCTCTTTGATTCGCTATCCTTTCTCCTGAATGTTGCTCCACGTCCCGTGGTCATCAGATCCAAGCTGCAAGACCTGTCAAGACACAGAAAAGAGAAACGAGTAAAAATCATCTATACAATAAGAGATCTATGTAAACAATTAAGCAGGTAAACAATGCAACATCATTACACATAAGAACGATATTGGTGGAAAGCATTTGTATTACTGCAAATAGAGGAGTACATGATAGAGATATAGAACTACAACCAATGACTTAACGTAGCAACCCTTCTCCACACAAGCCAATTGCCAAGACCTTCCAAGGAAGCATGAATTCTCCAAGAGGTGAATGAAGGTGTCCTAAGAGAGATTTCACAAGCATGTAGATACCATAGTCTTCCTCCCTTTGGTATGGGAGTGAGCCTTGTTTATATAGGACTAAGTAGATGAGGTTATGGATAAGATAGGTTGAGAGATGGTAGGAGAGAGATAGGGGATCTTCCCAATAAGTTAGGGGTCAAGTACCAGCTCTCCAAGAGATCAGGGATAAGCCCCCAAATGGGAAAGCTTCGAGAAAGATCTCGAAATGGCTATTTTTTCCCATTAATAGACCTCGTCGTACCCTGCTATAGAGCAACCTGCGATGTCGCCTGTTGATAATGTGCAACCTGCGATGACCTCTCAAAAGGTTGTACAAACTGAGTACAAATCCTCTCAATTGAATACTTGGTCCTGATGACTTCAGCGATTTATACACTGAATCATGATGATGGGTAGATTTTAGGTGTAACAGAATGCCCCCCAAAGCATGAATCTGTTAAGGATGTACAGGTGAAGTGCTTTGATAGAAATAATGGCAAAAGACTCGTCGGATGAAGGACATTGCTGCAGTACAACTAACTCTAAACTGACAATATCATATGTAGTACAACATGGCTGTTGACTAATACATTGTAGATCCATGGTAGTAATGACCGACTGAACACAATCATGGCTACTAGACACAAGCATAGATCCATGATGAGATGATAACATAGCCACGACCAATACAAAAGTGGATCCGTGTAATATGACTCAATACAAACTCCATCGCAACCTGGGTAAAACATGACTCCGCAGGGTCTTCAAGTTGAACCCGCAATGATACGAATCTATCCATGTGATTACAAATGTCTTGACGTCGAACATGGTAGAAACCACTTGATTACCGGCCATTGATGTAAACCATTAACAAGTGCGAGGGAGATCATCATTAATGTCAATTATTCCCAAGGTATCACAGTACATATCATCAAGCGCAAATAAATGATTTGAATTCGAACGCTTTCAATCAAGAGTCAATGATGTAAACTCATGATGAAAGCAAGGTAACCTACCATTGAGGCATGCAGTTCCAAGATACTTGGTTGGTTTCTAGATTCAATCCTTGGATGATGAGTTGAAGTCAACAAGGATGAATCCATCAAAGGAGGGCCATGATGAATCCCCCATCAATCAACACGAAACATGACAAAAGATGTGTAGAGTGGATCGGATGGTACAATAACATGTGAGACTGACTCAGAGTAACAACAGCATGATGACGTGTGTACTAACTGAAAATGATGAGTGATGAAGGTGTTCCTGAACATGGGCATGGCATGACTTGGCATTATTGAAATGAGAATGACGCAAACTTCTAATGCAATTGATAGTGGAAGCTTTCTTCGAATGACTCAGAGGCGTAACAGGACTCGGAAAGTAAGCGAGGACTCATAGACAAACAGATGACCCAAGTATCGGTATGCAAATGCAGACGAGTGCCATGTTCAAGAATGACTATATACTTCCACTAAGGTATGTAATACAAACACTTTCATTTTTCCCCATCATGAATGATGAGTGCCTCATGTGTTTTTTATGAGCTTGATGGGGGTAACCAGATGCTCGGTATAGCTCATCTCATAGATGAGTCCAATCCCAAATATTTTCTGAACCTAGGATAGGAGGGGTTCGTCCCATGATGGCCCTTCAATGTGAAAATTTAACGAGTCCATAGAAGGCAAACTCGGTTGTCATTTCATATTTAGAGAGTCTGAAAAGAACTAAAGAAGACTCCAACGGTCCTTTTTCGTAAAGTTATCGTCATCACCCGAAAAAGGGTAAAACAACAAGGGAGAGGACTCTTCCAGTCATGATTGACTGGAGTATTCCTTTTTTGTAATTAGTGCCCCTGGTCCGAAAAAGGGGTAAACTATCACCAAGAAGACGACCATTCAAATACTTTAACAAGCGTGAATGCGACAAGTTCACTTGGTAATCTTTTCAATTTTAGGGAGTCTAAAAAGAGCTTAACTATAAACTTCGGGGGGTGTCCTTTTCCGTGGAAGTTTAACGAGCCTGAAAAAGTGATAAATCATAACTCGGTACTTGTTCTCATGGTTGGGTGAGTACGAGAACAAACGAAGAGTAAACTCATCCTCATGCAATAATTACGACTTAACCAAAAATAATAATGATAAAACATTGAAAGGGGTTATCATACCAGTAGTTACCATTGGTAACGCGAGAAACAACACAAAAAGGCCACTTTACGACTCCTGTACACTAGAAAAAGTGTCAAATAGCCCCAAAAATAATGACAAACGGTCGAAACTATAGTAAATGGCCCAAAAGCATCAAAATATTTAAAAAGGAATATTCCATTCTATTTATAAATAGAAATATGGGCCAAAAAGAAACATTGTTCAAATTGCCAATTTGGGTGGAGAAGTACCAATTTGGAGCCAAAACTTCCTTTGTCGATTTCGGGAGCTACGATCCGCCATTTCACCAGCCATCCGGACCAGGTAGGCCTAAATCTCAGCTAGCAACTTTGTAGTGGTTTACTTTTTGCATTATTGTTCATTTTTTAAGTTTTTAGGTGGTTTGTGGATGGGCCATTGCACCCTTGGCTCGTCGCAAGTCGCCCTTTCGGGACTTGCGATGAGTCCGGGTCGTCGCAAGTCTCGAAAACGAGACCTGTGATGATGTCGCGCTGTACCTGAAGGTACAGTGCGATGGTGGAAACCCAAATCCCAAACACAAAAAACAATTCAAAAAATGAGCTTATGAATGTTGAGGAAGGTCCTAACAGGGTTTAATTTCCCCTTTTGGCAAGTTACTAGCAAGCAAAAATGGTATTGGAGTGGCGGGAGAGAGAACATGAAGTGGAAGATGAACAAGCTACAAACGATCCACAATGTGTGGCTGCTTTAAGAAACTGTGGTTTGCTCAAATTCTTCGAGATACAGGGGATGAGAGCTCAGATCCCATTCCTGACACACATGCTCCAGAGTTGGGATGCGGCCCAACAATACTTTGTGATAGGTGAGCATATCCCCACGATTGACATTGAGGACATCTACTTTCTGATCGGTTTGTCCCAAAGAGGCGACGTTGTACAACTCACTCGGACACGAGCCAGTGATCGTACAGTTGAGGACATGGTGTCGCAGCACTGCATAGCTACTTCTCATCCTTCCAGCGGGAAGATACTCATCAGAGATGTGGTGAGTCATCCAGTGAGGACCATTCTGCTCACTATTACTAGGGTGGCGGGTAGCCAAGCTCCACATACGGCTACTCGGACTCGGCTCATTTTGCAATCTCATCCCCACCTAACTGGACTACTCCATAGTTCACTAGGCCTCACTATAGGCCTAACCCTGCCGATATTTTTGGCCCCATCCATGAACGTTTGGAACAGTTACGTGTTAAAGGTGATGAGCTTCAAAGACAAAGTCTCGAACGACACTCTAAAGAGTTCCATAATCGTCACTTCCAACTAAGACTTGACGACAAAAACACCCCAATTCATCCGATATCTTTTGGATCACCAGAACCACCCCACCACGAGACCACTAACAAGACTGGTCAACCCTTGCAAGAGTCCAATTCTGCACCTCAAGTGAACTAACCGGGGGAAGGACAACAGTCCAACACACCTGTCACTACCACAGTTACTTTACCAGTTCCTCCCCCACCTCAAAATTTGAGGGGAGGGTATTCCATTCCCACAAATTATCTTATTGGTAATGTTATTACTATGGTAGCTATTCAACAACCTACATTGGTTCAACCTTTGAATAGTGGTCAACCTATTGTGGCTGGGGGGAAACCCCCATTTCCTAACCAAAACATGGGCGTTGGAATCCCCAACGCACCTTCCGTTGGACCGTCCCAACCCGCTAGACCGTCCACCGTTGGATTATCTCATGTTGGAGGGCCGTCAAATGTAACTCAACCCTCATGGAGTCAAGCGTATCCAGGTTCCATTAGCCCTGGGTCGGGCCAACCTAATCCCGAAAACACGCCATACGGGATACCTTATCCCGGGAATCCATACACTCTGTGGGGTCAACAATGTGTGTTGTAACATGGACCCCAACTGACTATCCCTCAAGTACCACCACCCCCGATCGATCCTCCCCCACCTCCTGTTGGAGGCGGCAGGCCCCCACCTAACGTTGGTGGACGCCCACCTCATTTTACCTACAACACCCCTCACCCCTCTAGCAGTGGCGGGAATTGTCCACCACCTCCTCCGAGCGGAGGTGGCGGTGGACCACCCTATCATGGTGGAGGAGGAAATTTCCCTTCGGTTGGCAGAGGCGATGGAGGACCTAATCACTATGGTGGTGGCGGTGGTGGTGGAGACCCTCATTCTTCTGGCGGCGAAGGTGTTGGGGGCCCCCATCCTTCTGGCGGTGGGAGTGGTCCACCACCTCCTCCAGGCGGAGGTAGTGGTGGGACACCTTATTATGGTTATGGACCCCCACCTCCTCCCAGTGGTGGCGACGGACCTCCACCCCCTCCCGGTGGTGGAGGTGGACCTCCACCTTATTGGAATGGACCACCTTATGGTGGCGGACCTCCTTACCGTCTGAGCGACACACCCCCCTACGATCAATTTTATCCTGGTACACCTTACGGTCAGTTCAGTCCTTACATGCCTTATCTGTATTATCAATACACGCAGCCTAATCCACAGCTGCCCTTTCTGGCTACTTTGGACTTACCTGACCCATCTCGTTTAACCAACGATCCTACTTACCATGGATCTAACTGGCCACCGATTACAGTGAAACTTTCGTTTGATATCCCCAAGTTTGATGGCAAGCCGGGTGAAGACCCCGAGAACCACGTGATCACATACCATTTATGGTGTTCATCTAATTCCTTAATGGACGATTCAATTCGTCTTAGATTGTTCCAAAGGACTCTCACCGGTTCAGCTGCCAAGTGGTACATTGAGTTGCCACCGCACTCTTTTCCTGATTTTGGCTCTCTTGCTATGAACGTTTTGATGCATTTCCAGCTGCCTATACGGTATGAGATTGGTACTGATATTTTAACCTCGCTCCGTCAGAATACTGCCACTCACATTTCGGATCATATCCACGAGTGGTGAAGGAGACAACGTCTCATTAAAGCTCCCATTCCAGATCAGCTCCTAGCAGACTGGTTTACTAAATCGCTCATTCCCACCATAGCAAAAGATGTTGCCATGCGAGGTGATGTCACCGAAGAACAAGCCATCGCGAGTGCTCATCTATTAGACCTAGTCTACACTCAGTCTAGCACTCTGTTCAATATTTTTCTTGACGCACCTCAGGATGTTAACGATCCCACGAAACCACATAAGTGACCCCAAGGTGATGGGATCATTGGTTCCCTTAACACCCAGCCCGTTGTTAGCACTGTTGGATCATCCAACCCGACTCCAGCTGGCCACAGCACCGCCAAGTCCACTACTCCTGCTGTGACTGAAGAGGTGAATTCTGTTCAATCAGCTTCATCTCAGAAGTTTAATGGCAAAAATAAGAACAAGGGGAAACCCAAAAATTATTCTGCCCAGCAGGAAACGAAGAGCACTCCTGACGATACTAAGCAGAAAACAAAATTGAAGTATCCTTGTCTACTGTGTGGAGAAAACCATTTCTCTAAAGAGTGTCCCCATAGAGACAAAGTGCAAAAGTTTCTTAGCAGTAAACCGACTCCCGCAGTCCTCAACGATACATTTCCTGCTCAAAACCAGCAGATGATTGCTCAAACCCCCCTAGCCCAGGGGGAACCATCCAATACCGCGCATGTTCTCATGTTGTGTAACGAGATGATCAATTTAAATACTCACTCGCGATCTTACGACCCGGTCCCTTCGAAGGAACCCACTAGAAGTAATACTGAAAAAGATTCTGACTCTTTAATAGATGTCACTGTACCATCGACCTCTCTCACCATAGAGAGACCCTCTCTAGATTCGATATTGCATCCGCCCAAGAGTACGATTCGAAAAGTTGTTTTCAATCCTAATGCTCGCGCGGCAAAAAATTACAATATCGTAGAGGACTTGGCCCAAGCTCCTTGTGCCATCTCCACCCTGGAATTTTTGCATAATTGTCCCAATTAATGCAAAACTCTCCTTGCAGCCATTGGTGCAATTAACCCGGATTCCTCGAACACCATCATGTTCCGACTTGACAACCTTAAGCCGAGTCTCTCACACCAGCTCGCATTCCAAGTTACTGCGAACCTTGCTGGGAAGATTGTCCATCGCACTCTTTTGGATGAAGGAGCCTCCACTTCTGTCATGTCCATCGCTTGTTGGAGAGCCATTGGCTCTCCCGAATTGAATCGTTCTCCTACCACGTTGAAAGCATTCGACAGGCATGCCTTTCAACCTCATGGGATCTTACAAGCTCTTGCAGTTGAGTTGGGTGGAAAGACCGTAACCATTAACGTGGAAGTGGTCTTGGCCCCGTTAGATTATAATCTCTTGCTTGGTCGCAATTGGTTTTACACCATGCAGGTGGTAGCCTCATCAGTCTTCTGTGTACTACAATTCCCCCACCAAGGACAAAATTTTACTATCGACCAACTAGATTTTTGTACACCGGACGCCACTACTCATCCTAGTGACCTTGTTCCTTCCATTGGACAGATGTCAAAACAGTATGAGAGTGTAGGGGTTGGCCTTTTGAAAGATTCATCTCTCATGGGCGTTTTTCCAGCCGCGGACCCCCCTAATCATGTTGCTACGGTGAACATGATCTCCACTGAGATTTTATCTCACTCAAACGATGCTTGGCTTGTACCAGATGAAGCCACAACACACCTGCTTGGAGATATGATGCCTCTTCCACCTGCTGAACGCATTTATGAGGCTATCCAATCAACTCTAGAGGACCATTTAACCATTGCCTCCCCATCCTGTTCCCTACTACGGACATCCTCTCTACTTGATCTCTTACTGCGAACTTTTCATTCAGACGAGTCCATCATGGAAGTAATGAATGTTGACGACAGTCTATGGGATGATCTCCATCATAGGTCATCTTTTCTTCCTCCTTTGGAATACAAAGAGAACAACATCCATACCCTCTTTTCACCAAATATATACCCATCCCCTCAGTCCCCCATCCTTACATGTCTTACGGACATGGAGGGAACCTTGGCCAACATTGATCCAACCACCCCGGTAGACATCTCGATGAAACCTGGTATAGTGGAACACATTCGCATAGGCCAGAAGAAATCGCTGTTAGCATGGCCTTGTTCAAGAAATTTTGAGACGGCTTTGCTTGGTCCTATGAGGAGATGCTTGGGATAGACCCCGCAATTTTTTCTCACGATATAAAAACCTATCCCGACATCAAACCTGTACGTCAAAAGTTATGACTGGTACACCCCTGGAAGACTGCGGCAATAAAGGAAGAAATTAAAAAGCTCTTAAAGGCTGGCTTTATTTATCTTGTCCCATTGACGGATTGGGTCTCAAACGTCGTTCCTGTGAACAAAAAGATGGGCACCATTCGCATCTGTGTTGATTATCGAGACCTTAATCGGGCTTGTCTTAAAGACAACTACTCGACCCCCTTCATCGACCAGATCATCGACAATTGTGCCGGAAGCGTCATCTTCTCATTCATGGATGGATTTTCTGGTTACAACCAAATTGAGATCAACCCATCCAACCAACATAAGACGGATTTCATCTGCCTATGGGGTACATTCGCTTATCGCAAGCTCCCATTTGACCTTAAAAATGCAGGTGCCACGTTTCAGCGGGCTATGTCGTACGCCTTCCACGATATTAAGGACTTTGTGGAACCCTACTTGGACGATCTCCCTACTCATTCAATGCAGCGTGACTTCCACATTGATCATCTAATGTCCATTTTCCTTAGATGCAGACAGTACAATATCCGTCTGAATCCTCACAAGTGTATCTTTTGCGTTGAGTCCGGACGCCTCTTAGGATTTATCGTTTCGAAGGATGGGATCCACATTGATCCCTTAAAGGTGGAGGCCATCATCAACCTACCACCTCTAACTGATGTTACGAAACTTCAAAGTCTCCAAGGGAAGGCGACTTACTTAAGACGTTTTGTTAGTAATTTCACAGAGAAGACTCAGGGCTATATGAGACTGCTTAAGAAGGATGTCCCATTAATTTGGGACGATCAAGCTCAAAAGTCCTTCGACAGTATCAAACCTGCCATCATGCATGCCCCTGTGCTCCAACCACCTAATTATTATCGAGATTACATCCTATATCTCGATGCTTCTGCTACCACTATTGCCATGGTTTTGGTACAGGAGGATCAAAACGCTCAGGAACATGTGATATAATATGCAAGGGTCTAGCTGACGCTGAAACTAGATATTCACATGTCAAAAAACTTGCTTTCACGGTAGTCATTGCCATCTAGAAGTTCCATCACTACATTTTGCTCCACACCCCCATTATCATTGCCAACTCGAACCCCATGTGCCACGTACTGACACGTCAAGTGCTTGGGCGCAAGTATTCATGCTGGATCGTGATACTGCAAGAATTCGATTTTCTTTTCAAAAAAGCCAAGTCTAAGAAGTCTTTGGTATTTGCCGAGCTTATTTGCGACCTTCCCCGTTCTGATGAAGAATTTGAGCACAATGACTCCTTTCTGGATGAATCATTGTTTCTCATCAGTATGACTGACCCCTGGTATGGAGATATCCTTTTATATCTTCAAACCCAACGCTTCGATCCTCAACTTTCTCGCGACGACCGTCGTTAGATTCATCACCATGCAAAGTATTATTTAATCATTAATGATACCTTTTATCGTCGTGACATCGATTCAATTCTTCGACGTTGTCTCACTCATGATGAGGTTGAACGCGTTTTGAATGATTGTCACGCTGGGGCATGTGGCGGTCATCTCTCTGGGATGGCTACAGTGTAGAAGATTTTGTGCTCAGGATATTTCTGTCCTACTATCTTCAAAGATTGTATTGAGGCCGTTAAAAAATGTCCTCCTTCGCAACACTTCCACACGAAGAATCGCACTCATCCCACCCCACTACATCTGGTTATTGTCGTTGGCCCATTTGCAAAATGGGGCATCGATTTTATGCACTGTAAGCCTACCTCGATCGGGGAGCATAGTTACATCATCGTAGCTGTGGATTACTTCACAAAGTGGGCCGAAGCTATTCCTACATACCAAAATGATGGCAAAACTGCCACACTCTTCATGTTTAATCATGTAATAGCACAGTTTGGAGTTCCACGGGCCATAGTTACCGATCATGGTTCTCACTTTCAGAAACATATGGTTGATGAATTGAGCAACAGGTTGGGTTTTCCCCATGAAAACTCGACACCCTACTACCCGCAATCCAATGGACAAGTCGAGGCAATTAACAAGGTCTTGAAAACTATGATCTAGAGGATGGTAGGGACACAAAAGTCCAACTGGCATAATATGCTCTTTTTAGCATTATCGGCCTACCGAACTACCATTAAAACCACCACAAGATTCACTCCCTTCCAATTGGTATATGGATTGGAGGATGTCTTACCAATAGAGTGCGAAATCTCGTCTTTACAGCTCACGGTCGAACTTCTTCCTAACACTACTGCTGAGGAAGAACGTCTCTTGCACCTAGCAAAACTTGATGAGTCTCACCGAGATGCCGCTCTTGCTAATGAAGCACATAAGAAACACATCAAGGCCCAATACGATAAGTTGGTTGAACCTCATATCTTTAACAAGGGTGATCTGGTTCTCACTTATGACCAAAAGCACGGCAAACTAGGAGTAGGGAAGTTCGAGTCCATGTGGCATGGACCCTACGTTATAAAACTTGTGTTGGAAAAAGGTGCCTACAAGCTTGAATATTATGACGGAATATCTTTAGGTGAACCCCGTAATGGGATTTACCTGAAGAGATACTACGCTTGATCTCTCATGCATAGACTTGCTTGTATATACTGTACATGGCGTGTTTTTGTGTTTTTGTGTGGTGTGACGCATTTCTCTTTTGAGTGTCTTCTGATCTTGTTTCCGCTTCTCATACCATTTTCTGTCTGCGTGTGCAGATGGAAACGTGCTATGGATTCACGGACAGCGCCAGCTGGCATACTCGTCACCTTGCTTCGGTAGCCTGGGTACTATATTCCCCAACAGGTGAGCTCCTTAGCTTAGGAGTAAGTTGCCTAGGGTTTGAAACCAACAATGCTGCAGAATATCAGGCAATAATCAGAACCCTAGTTGATGCCATTTCCTTGGGTATGAACCACATTGTCATCCACATGGATTCTCAATTAGTGGTTTCCCATCTTAACCGGGTCTACGCCATCCGTGATCCCATCTTACTCTGTCTCTTCAGACGAGTACGTCTCTTGGAAAGGTCATTTGAATCTGTTCAATACCTGCACATTCCACGAGAGTTAAACACAGTTGCTAACTCGATGGCCAATTTCATTTTGGATTGGTACATTGCATACACATAATACTCATAATATGTAAAATAATTCACGACATGTAAATATAATTTACAGAAGCAAACATGTAAACAAGATCACATCAATAATCATTTTAAAGACACATAATGTATAAACAGTCGATAATGTATATATATATATAAATTGCTCAAAAGTAGTGCTGGTACAAAATTTGAAGCACGATGGCTTTCAATGAGTCTCTACAAAAATCTGAAGCATCATAGCTTTCAGTAAGTACAAAATCTGAGGCCTCTAATCTCTCAGTACAAGTCTAAAAGTGAAATCAGGCTAGACGCCTGACCTGTACACCCCTAGCTCTAATAGCTCTCTGACGCTGGGTGAGAAAGCAGTCTATAGTAAGAGCCACCTTGCGGAGTAAGGAGTTGAAGCGCACGGATGCTCCCACCCCAAATCTCTGCATGGGCCTCAGTAGGTCGTCAATGGCTGGCTCTGGTACCTCCACAGTCATCCCGGATAGGTTCTAGTACACCTCCTCCATCTCCTTGACGATTGGATGAGCACCTGTAGGAACCATTGCCTCCCCACCTCTGTCTCTCCTCGCCAGAAAGGAGAGACCCACTGGTCGTATAAGGCCCACATCTGCACACACATATAATGTACTTGTCAGCACCACATCAAAAAAATAATATAATTCACAAAACTAAAAATACAAGGGTTTTGTTCTTTCTGATATCACTCCATGCTGCACCCTCTGGCAGCACCAAGTCGGGATCCTCTCGAAAGTCTGTGCCAATGTATGGAAAGTCCTCAACCATAAGTAACTGGCCTTCTAGCCAGCTAAAGAAGTCGGGACCAAAACTGATGATGGGACCCCCACCATGGTGGGTCATCACCTCTTCCCACCTGAGCTTGTGAGTATCTCTCAGATCCCTATCATCCAGTACCACCTGCGGGCACAAGAGAGGAACCCGCTCCAAGAGGAATGATACTATGATCGATCCGTATCTAAACTGCTTGAGCTCCCCGCGCCGACACTTGGTCAGCTGAGCTTGGATGTTGCCGAGGAGACCCTCGCACCAGTTAAAATCCATAGGAGACATACAGTCTTCCGCATACAACATCTAAGTCCAAGTAGCCGTATGTGGAGCTTGGCTACCTGCCACCCTAGTAATAGTGAGCAGAATGGTCCTCAGTGGACAACTCACCACATCTCTGATGAGTATCTTCCCGCTAGAAGGATGAGAAGTAGCTATGCAGTGCTACGACACCATGTACTCAACTGTATGATCACTGGCTCGTGTCCCAGTGAGTTGTACAGCGTCCCCTCTTCGGTAAAAATCGGTTAGAAAGTAGATGTCCTCAATGTCAATTGTGAGGATATGCTCACCTATCACAAAGTATTGTTGGGCCGCATACCAACTCTGGAGCATGTGTGTCAGGAACGGGATCTGGGCTCTCATCCCCTGTATCTCGAAGAATTTGAGCAAACCAAAATTTCTCAAAGCAGCCACACATTGTGGATCGTTTGCAGCTTGCTCATCTTCCACTTCATGTTCTCTCTCCTGCCACTCCAATACCATTTTTGCTTGCTAGTAACCTGGCAAAAGGGGCAATTAAATCCTGTTAGGACCTTCCTCGACATTCATAAGCTCATTTTTTGAATTGGCTTTTGTGTTTGGCATTTGGGTTTCCGCCGTCGCACCGTACCTTCAGGTACAACGCGACGTCGTCACAGGTCTCATTTTCGAGACTTGTGATGACCCAGACTCGTCGCAAGTCCCGAAAGGGCCACTTGCGATGAGCCGAGGGCGCAATGACCCATCCACAAACCACCCAAAAACTCAAAAAATGAACAATAATGCAAAAAGTAAACCACTACAAAATTGATGCCTGAGATTTAGGCCTACCTGGTCCGGATGGCTAGTGAAATGGCGGATAGTAGCTCCCGAAATCGGCAAAGGAAGTTTTGGCTCCAAATTGGTACTTCTCCACCCAAATTGGCAATTTGAACAATGTTTCTATTTTTGGCCCATATTTCTATTTATAAATAGAATGGAATATTCCTTTTTAAATATTTTGATACTTTTGGGCCATCTACTATAGTTTCGACCGTTTGTCATTATATTTTGGGGTTATTTGACACTTTTTATAGTGTACAGGAGTCGCAAAAGTGGCCTTTTTGTGTCGTTTCTCGCGTTACCAACAGTAACTACAGGTATGAACACCCCTTTCAATGTTTTGTCATTATTATTTTTGGTTAAGTCGTAATTATTGCATGAGGATGAGTTTACTCTTCGTTTGTTCTCGTACTCAACCAACCATGAGAACAAGTAACGAGTTATGATTTATCACTTAATCGAGCTCGTTAAACTTCCACGGAAAAGGACACCCCCCGGAGTCCATAGTTAAGATCTTTTCAGACTCCCTAAAATTGAAAAGATCGCCAAGCGAACTTTTTGCGTTCACGCTTGTTAAAGTATTTGAATGGTCGTCTTCCTGATGATAGTTTACCCCTTTTTCGGACCAGGGGGCACTAATTACGAAAAAGGAATACTCCAGTCAATCATGACTAGAAGAGTCGTCTCTCGCGTTGTTTTACCCTTTTTCGGGCGATGAGGCTAACTTTATGAAAAAGGACCGTTGGAGTCTTCTTTAGTTCTTTTCAAACTCTCTAAATATGAAATGATGACCGATTTTGCCTTCTATGGACTCGTTAAATTTTCACATTGAAGGGTCCATCATGGGACGAACCCCTCCTATCCTAGGTTCGGAAAATATTTGGGATTGGACTCATCTATGAGATGAGCTATACCGAGCATCTGGTTACCCTCATCAAGCTCATAAAAAACACATGAGGCACTCATCATTCATGATGGGGAAAAAAGAAAGTGTTTGTATTACATACCTTAGTGGCAGTATATAGTCGTTCTTGAACATGGCACTCATCTGCATTTGCATACAGATACTTGGGTCATCTATTTGTCTATGAGTCCTCGCTTACTTTCTGATTCCTATTACTCCTATGAGTCATTCGGAGAAAGCTTCCACTATCAGTTGCATTAGAAGTTTGTGTCATTCTCCTGTCAATGCTGCCAAGTCATGCCATGCCCATGTTCAGGAACACCTTCATCACTCATCATTTTCAGTCAGTACACACGTCATCATGTCGTTGTTACTCTGAGTCAGTCTCACATGTTATTGTACCATCCAATCCAATCTACACATCTTTTGTCGTGTTTCATGTCGATTGATGGGGGATTCATCATGGCCCTCCTTCGACGGATTCATCCCTGTCGACTTCAACTCATCATCCAAGGATTGAATCTAGAAACCAACCAAGTATCTTGGCCCTGCATGCCTCAATGACAGGTTACCCTGCTTTCATCATGATTTTACATCATTGACTTTTGATTGAAATATTTCATCTTGGGTTCGAATTCAAATCATTTATTCGTGCTTGATGATATGTACTGTGATACCTTGGGAATCATTGACATTAATGATGATCTCCCTCGTACTTGTTAATGGTTTACATCAATGGTCGGTAATCAAGTGGTTTCTACCATGTTCGACGTCAAGACATTTGTAATCACATGGATAGATTCGTATCATTGCGGGTTCAGCTTGAAGACCCTGGGGAGTCATGTTTTACCCAGGTTGCGATGGAGTTTGTATTGAGTTATATTACACGGATCCACTTTTTTATTGGTCATGGCTGTGTTATCATCTCATCATGGATCTATGCTTGTGTCTAGTGGCCATGATTGTGTTCAGTCGGTCATTACTACCATGGATCTACAATGTATTGGTGGGAATCCATGTTGTACTACATATGAGATTGTCAGTTCAGAGTCAGTTGTATTGCAGCAGCATCCTTCTTTCGACGAGTATTTTGCCATTATTTCTATCAAAGCACTTCACCTATACATAATTAACAACTTCATGCTTTGGGGGGCATTCTGTTACACCTAAAATCTACCCATCATCATAATTCAGTGTATACATCCCTGAAGTCATCTGGACCAAGTATTCATTTGAGAGGATTTGTACTCATTTTTTACAACCTTTTGAGAGGTCGTCGCAGGTTGCACATTAGCAATAGGTGACGTCGCAAGTTTCTCTATAGCGGGGTGCAACGAGGTCTATTAATGGGAAAAAATAGCCATTTTGAATCTTTCTCGAAGCTTGCCCATTTGGGGGCTTATCCCTTATCTCTTGGAGAGCTAGTACTCGACCCCTAACTCATTGGGAAGATCCCCTATCTCTCTCCTACCATCTCTCAACCTATCATATCCATAACCTCATCCACTTAGTCCTATATAAACAAGGCTCACTCCCATACCACAGGGAGGAAGACTATGGTATCTACATGCTAGTGAAATCTCTCTTAGGACACCTTCATTCACCTCTTGGAGAATTCATGCTTCCTTGGAAGGTCTTGGCAATTGGCTTGTGTGGAAAATGGCTGCTACGTTAATTCATTTGTTATAGTTCTATATCTCTATCATGTACTCCTCTATTTGCAGTAATACTAATGCTTTCCACCAATATCGTTCTTATGTGTAATGATGTTGCGTTGTTTACCTGCTTAACTGTTTACATAGATCTCTTATTGTATAGATGCTCTTTACTCGTTTCTCTTTTCTGTGTCTTGACAGGTCTTGCAGCTTGGATCTGACGACCGCGGGATGTGGAGCAACATTCAGGAGAAAGGATAGCGAATCAAAGAGGTAAGACATCTAGCACTTGATCCTTAAGTAGATCTAGGAAACGTGTTTGTAGTATGTTCTATTTGTTCTAGTCTCGCATTGAGCTAGGGAGATCCGGCTCACCTCCGGTCGAGCGGATTGTACAAACTGAGTACAAATCCTCTCAAATGAATACTTGGTCCAGATGACTTCAGGGATGTATACACTAAATCATGATGATGGGTATATTTTGGGTGTAACAGAATGCCCCCCAAAGCATGAAGTTGTTAACGATGTATAGGTGAAGTGCTTTGATAGAAATAATGGCAAAAGACTCATCGGATGAAGGATGCTGCTGCAGTACAACTGACTCTGAGCTGACAATCTCATATGCAGTGCAACATGGCTGCCAACCAATACATTGCAGATCCATGGGAGTAATGAACGACTGAACACAATCATGGCTACTAGACACAAGCGTAGATCCATGATGAGATGATAACATAGCCATGACCAATACTAAAGTGGATCCGTGTAATATAACTCAATACAAACTCCATCGCAAACTGGGTAAAACATGACTCCCCAGGGTCTTCAAGCTGAACCCGCAATGATACGAATCTATCCATGTGATTACAAATGTCTTGACGTCGAACGTGGTAGAAACCACCCTATTACCGGCCATTGATGTAAATCATTAACAAGTGCAAGGGAGATCATCATTAATGTCAATGATTCCCAATGTATCACAGTACATATCATCAAGCGTGAATAAATGATTTGAAGTCGAACGCAAGATGAAATATTTCAATCAAGATTCAATGATGCAAACTCATGATGAAAGCAAGGTAACCTGCCATTGAGGCATGCAGGGCCAAGGTACTTGGTTGGTTTCTAGATTCAATCCTTGGATGATGAGTTGAAGTCGACAAGGATGAATCTGTCAAAGGAGGGCCATGATGAATCCCCCATCAATCGACACAAAACATGACAAAAGATGTGTAGAGTGGATCAGATGTTACAATAACATGTGATACTAACTCAAAGTAACAACGGCATGATGACATGTGTGCTGACTGAGAATGATGAGTGATGAATGTGTTCTTGAACATGGGCATGGCATGACTTGGCAGTATTGAAATGACAATGACGCAAACTTCTAATGCAACTAATAGTGGAAGCTTTCTCTGAATGACTCAGAGGAGTAATAGGACTCAGAAAGTAAGCAAGGACTCATAGACAAATAGATGACCCAAGTATTGGTATGCAAATGCAGACAAGTGCCATGTTCAAGAACGACTATATACTGCCACTAAGGTATGTAACACAAACACTTTCCTTTTTCCCCATTATGAATGATGAGTGCCTCGTGTGTTTTTTACGAGCTTGACGAGGGTAACCAGATGCTCGGTATAGCTCATCTCATATATGAGTCCAATCCCAAATATTTTTCGAACCTAGGATAGGAGGGGTTCGTCCCATGATGGGCCCTTCAATGTGAAAATTTAACGAGTCCATAGAAGCCAAACTCGGTCATCATTTCATATTTAGAGAGTCTGAAAAGAATTAAAGAAGACTCCAACGGTCCTTTTTCGTAAAGTTATCCTTATCACCCGAAAAAGGGTAAAACAACACGGGAGAGGACTCTTCCAGTCATGATTTATTGGAGTATTCCTTTTTCGTAATTACTGCCCCTAGTCCGAAAAAGGGGTAAACTATCACTAGGAAGACGAACATTCAAATACTTTAACAAGCGTGAACGCGAAAAGTTTGCTTGGCGATCTTTTCAATTTTAGGGAGTCTGAAAAGAGCTTAACTATGGACTCCGGGGGGTGTCCTTTTTTGTGGAATTTTAACGAGCCCGAAAAAGTGATAAATCATAACTCGGTACTTGTTCTCATGGTTGGGTGAGTACGAGAACAAACGAAGAGTAAACTCATCCTCATGCAATAATTACAACTTAACCAAAAATAATAATGACAAAACATTGAAAGGGGTGGTCATACCTATAGTTATCATTGGTAACGCGAGAAACGGCATAAAAAGACCACTTTACAACTCTTGTACACTAGAAAAAGTGTCAAAAATATAATGACAAATAGTCGAAACTATAGTAAATGGCCCAAAAGCATCAAAATATTTAAAAAGGAATATTCCATTCTATTTATAAATAGAAATATGGGCCAAAAATAGAAACATTGTTCAAATTGCCAATTTGGGTGGAGAAGTACCAATTTGGAGCCAAAACTTCCTTTGCTGATTTCGAGAGCTACGATCCGCCATTTCACCAGCCGTCCGGACCAGGTAGGCCTAAATCTCAGCCATCAGCTTTGTAGTGGTTTAATTTTTGCATTATTGTTCATTTTTTGAGTTTTTGGTTGGTTTTTGGATGGTCCATTGCGCCCTCGGCTCATCGCAAGTGGCCCTTTCGGGACTTGCGACGACATCACGTTGTACCTGAAGGTACGATGCAACGGCGGAAAACCAAATCCCAAACACGAAAACCAATTTAAAAAATGAGCTTATGAATGCTAAGGAAGGTCCTAACAGGGTTTAATTTCCCCTTTTGGCAGGTTACTAGCAAGCAAAAATGGTATTGGAGTGGCAGGAGAGAGAACATGAAGTGGAAGATGAGCAAGCTGCAAACAATCCACAATGTGTGGCTGCTTTGAGAAACTGCGGTTTGCTCAAATTCTTCGAGATACAGGGGATGAGAGCCCAGATCCCGTTCCTGACACACATGCTCCAGAGTTGGGATGTGGCCCAACAATACTTTGTGATAGGTGAGCATATCCTCACGATTGACATTGAGGACATCTACTTTCTGACTGGTTTGTCTCGAAGAGGGGATGCTGTACAACTCACTGGGACACGAGCCAGTGATCTTACAGTTGAGGACATGGTGTCGCAGCACTGCATAGCTACTTCTCGTCCTTCCAGC
Source organism: Larix kaempferi (assembly GCA_027924585.1). NCBI lineage: Eukaryota > Viridiplantae > Streptophyta > Pinopsida > Pinales > Pinaceae > Larix > Larix kaempferi. The sequence continues at coordinate 4,332,650 of BSBM01000091.1, forward strand.
GGGAAGATACTCATCAGAGATGTGGTGAGTCATCCATTGCGGACCATTCTGCTCACTATTACTAGGGTTGCGGGTAGCCAATCTCCACATACAGCTACTCGGACTCAGATGTTGTATGCGGAAGACTGTATTTCTCCCATGGTTTTTAACTTGTCCGAGGGTCTCCTCGCCAGCATCCGAGCTCAGCTGACCAAGTGTCGACACGGGGAGCTCAAGCAGTTTGGATACGGATCGATCATAGTATCGTTCCTCTTGGAGCGAGTTCCTCTCTTGCGCCCACAGGTGGTACTAGATGACAGGGATCTAAGAGATCCTCACATGCTCAGGTGGGAAGAGGTGATGACCTGCCATGGTGGGGGTCCCATCATCAATTTTGGTCCCGAGTTCTTTAGCTAGCTGGAAGGCCAGTTACTTATGGTTGAGAACTTTCCATACGGTGGCACAAAATTTTGAGAGGATCCCGACTTGGTGCTGCCAGAGGGTGCAGCATGGGGTGATATTGGTGAGAATAAAACCCTTGTATTTTTAGTTTCGTGAATTATATTATTTTTTGATGTAGTGCTGACAAGTATATTATACGTGTGTGCATATGTGGGCCCCGTACGACCAGTGGTTCTCTCCCTTCTAGCGAGGAGAGACAGAGGTGGGGAGGTAGTGGTTCCTGCAGGTGCTCATCCTGTCGTCGAGGAGATGGAGGAGGTGTACCGGAACCTATCCAGGATGACTGTGGAGGTACCAGAGCCAGCCATTGATGACTTACCGAGGCCCATGGAGAGATTTGGGGTGGGAGCATCCATGCGCTTCAACTCCTTATTCCGCAAGGTGGCTCATACTATAGACTGCTTTCTCACCCAGCGTCAAAGAGCTGTTAGAGCTAGGGGTGTACAGGTCAGGCATCTAGCCTGATTTCACTTTTAGACTTGTACTGAGAGATTAGAGGCCTCAGATTTTGTACTTACTGAAAGCTATGATGCTTCAGATTTTTGTAGAGACTCACTGAAAGCCATCGTGCTTCAGATTTTGTACCAGCACTACTTTTGAGCGATTTATATATACATACATTATCGGCGGTTTATACATTATGTGTCTTGAAAATTATTAGTGATGTGATCTTGTTTACATGTTTTCTTCTGTACATTATATTTACATGTCGTGAATGCTTTTACATATTATGAGTATTATGTGTGTGCAATGTACCAATCCATAATGAAATTGACCATCGAGTGAGCAATTGTGTTTAACTCTCGTGGAATGTGCAGGTATTGAACATATTCAAATGACCTTTCCAGGAGACGTACTCGTCTGAAGGGATGGAGTAAGATGGGATCACAGATGGTGTAGACCCGGTTAAGATGGGAAACCACTAATTGAGAATCCATGTGGATGACAATGTGGTTCATACCCAAGGAAATGGCATCGGCTAGGGTTCTGATTACTGCCTGATATTATGCGGCATTGTTGGTCGTGAACCCTACGCAACTTCCTCCTAAGCTAATGAGCTCACCTATTGGGGAATATAGTACCCAAGCTGCCGAAGCAAGGTGATAGGTATGTCGGCTGGCGCCGTCTGTGAATCCATAGCACGTTGCCATCTACATCGCAGACAAAACATGGTATGAGAAGCGGAAACAAGATCAAAAGACAGTCAAAAGAAAAATGCGTCACACCACACAAAAACACACCATGTACAATATATACAAGCAAGTCTATGCATGAGAGATCAAGCATGGTATCTCTTCAGGTAAATCCCATTACGGGGTTCACCTAAAGAGATTCCATCATAATCTTCAAGCTCGTAGGCACCTTTTTCCAACACACATTTTATAATGTAGGGTCCATGCCACATGGACTCAAACTTCCCTGCTCCTAGTTTGTTGCTCTTCTGGTCATAAGTGAGGACCAGATCACCCTCATTAAAGATACGAGGTTCAACCGACTTATCGCATTGGGCCTTGATGCATTTCTTATGTGCTTCATTAGCAAGAGCGGCATCTCGGCGAGACTCGTCAAGTTTTGCTAGGTGTAAGAGACGTTCTTCCTCAGCAGTAGTGTTAGGAAGAAGTTCAACCGTGAGTTGTAAAGATGGGATTTCGCACTCTATCGGTAAGACAGCCTCCAGTCCATATACCAATTGGAAGGGACTGAATCCTGTGGTGGTTTTAATGGTAGTTTGGTAGGCCCATAATGTTGAAAAGAGCATATTATGCCAGTTGGACTTTTGTGTCCCTACCATCCTCTGGATCATAGTTTTCAAGACCTTGTTAATTGCCTCGACCTGTCCATTGGATTGTGGGTAGTAGGGTGTTGAGTTTTCATGGCGAAAACCCAACCTGTTGCTCAATTCATCAACCATATGGTTCTGAAAGTGAGAACCATGATCGGTAACTATGGCCTTGCAGAACTCCAAACCGCGCTATTACATGATTAAACATGAAGAGTGCGGCGGTTTTGCCATCGTTTTGGTATGTAGGCATAGCTTCGGCCCACTTTGTGAAGTAATCCACAGCTACGATGATGTAACTATGCCCCCCGGTCGAGGTAGGCTTACAGTGCATAAAATCGATGCCCCATTTTGCAAATGGGCCAACGACAATAATCGGATGCAGTGGGGCGAGATGAGTGTGCTTCTTTGTGTGGAAGTGTTGGCAAGGAGGACATTCTTTAACGGCCTCAATACAATCTTTGAATATAGTAGGCCAGAAATATCCTGCGTGCAAAATCTTCTAAGCTGTAGCTATTAAATTTTGAGCATTAATTCACAATACTCTTGGATCTTTACTGAGAGAATAACATATATAGTATATCAATGCATAACAATCACAATAAGCATGACAAGCATCACAAGAATCAAAAGCATGAGAGACAAGAGACACAAAGTTTCCGTGGGGAAAACCCTACAGTGAAAAACCCCACAACTTCCTCAGAGATAGAGAGAGCAATGGCTCAACCAAAGTACAACCAAAATACACTTGAGATAGTCTCCTAGAAGCAGATGATCCTCCTCCTCACTAGTGCGCCACTTTCTGAGTGAGAGAGATATGACTTTCCGAATGATCTAAATAGAGATCTCCTGATCTCTATTTATACTAACCTATTTTCCTAGTGACATTATGGGGCCGAATTGTCTATCTAGGTACATCCACAATATAATATATATATTTCAGGGCCAACCCCACACGTGGTGGTCTAATAACCCATCGGCAAGCACACACATTTGCGACACTTGTCAATCCACATGACGACACTTCCTTATAGAGGAATAACACATCTCTAATAAGGGTACAATAAATATATATGAAATACATTCCGAATTTACATATACATCAACACTCCCTATTAACTAGGAAGGTATTTCTCGACACAGATCTGCTAGACAAGTCTTCTTCTTAGGATCATCGTCATCGATGCATCGTCATCATCATTGTCACTGCTGCTGCTATCTCAACCAATCTCTAACTCTACTCGTCATAGGAAGTTCTACAGAGCCAGTCCTTTTTCATACTGGATGTAGGCCCACCACCTGCAGGTCTTCATCATCACTGGCCATACTATGGAAATCTCAAGACTTATTACGTGCATCACAAAACCTTAAAAGAGTCTCTTGACTAGCAAGAACCCTAAAGAGAATCTGAGGCCTTTTTCATCCTTTCCAAATCTCCAGGACTTATTACATGTGACCCCACCACAAAACCTCGAAAGAGAATCCCAGGACTGATTACGAGCACAAGGCTCAACCTATCGGATCTCCCAGGGCACAAATTACATGTGGTCACCACAAAACCTCGAAAGAGCATCCCAAGACTAATTATGAGCACAAGGATCAACCTATCGGATCTCCCAGGGCACAAATTACATGTGGTCATGGAAAAAACTCAAAAGAGAATCCCAGGACTGATTACAAGCACACGGCTCAACCTATCGGATCTCCCAGGGCACAAATTACATGCCATAGGACAAAACCTCAAAAGAGCATCTTCCAGATATTCCAGGGTACAAATTACATGCCATAGGAAAAACCTCGAAAGACTATCTACAGATCTCCCAAGGCACAAATTATATGTCCTCCCAAGAAAAACCTCAAAAGAGAATTTGCCAGATATCCCAGGGTACAAATTACATGTTGTAAGAAAAACCTCGAAAGACTATCTGCAAATCTCCCAGGGCACAAATTACATGCTTATCTGCACAACCTGTTCCACGGCCATAGAGTATCAACCTGATACTCACCATACATCATCCTGATGTACACATGATCATCCTGATCATCATCACTGCAACATCTTGCTGCATGTCATCTGGAGCAACATCCTGAAGCTTGTCATCCATGATCATCTTGATCATACAATGCATCTACCTGATGCATACCAAGTATCTACCTGATGCATACCAAGTATCCACCTGATCACACAGTGTATCCACCTGATACAAATATAAATACATGATACATATCAACATACATGATCATCCTGATCATACAATGTATCCACCTGATACATATACAGATACATGGTCCAAGCATCCAACATGATGCATATACAAAATACATACAAATGATCCAACCGATCATATCCAGCATCCAACATGATGCGTACATACATATAAATGATCCAACTGATCATATCCATCATCCAACATGATGCGTACATACATATAAATATAAATGATCCAACTGATCATATCCAGCATCCAACATGATGCATACATACATATATAAATGATCCAACTGATCATACAAAGCAGAAACCAGAACATCATCCTGATGCTCATCATTCAGTGCTTACATCCATAGCCATGTGAAGGATCCTCCTTCCAACATGGTTGGAATGGATTTAGCAAATGTTTCCATCACTTCTTCCTCAAAGTGTCATCAATCTGAAGAACACCAAGCCTCTCTCTGAAGTACTCGAACTTCACCCTGTCTAGTGGCTTCGTCAGCACATCTGCAATCTGCTCGTCCGTCGCAACATACAGGAGATTCACAGCTACTCTCTGCACCATATCCTTGATATAGTGATATTTGATCTCTATGTGTTTCGACCTTTCATGAAACACTGGATTCTCGGACAGCTTCACACAACTCTGGTTATCACAGAAGATACCAGTAGTATCCAACAGGAGATCAAATAATTCAGACAGTAGCTTCTGTAGCCATACTACCTCACAACTAGCTAAATAGGCTGCAACATACTCTACCTCAGTTGTACTCAGTGCTACACAGGACTGCTTCCTGCTAAACCAAGAGATCACACCTGATCCCATACTAAAGCAGCACCCAGATGTGCTCTTCCTATCTGCAGCACTGCCAGCCCAATCTGAATCAACATAACCCTGCAGGTTAAACTTTTGATTCACCTCATACTTGAGCCCATAATCCACTGTACCCTTCAGGTACCTCAGAACATGCTTTACAGCAACCAGATGAACACTCCTCGGATCTGTCAGGAACTGACTCAATTTGTTCACTGCAAAGCAAATATCTGGTCTCGTGTTCGTTCGGTACATCAAGGACCCAATCATCTGACGATACATAGAGACATCAACCGGCTCAGATGAAGCATCACATAGAAGCTTCAGATTCGATGCCATAGGTGTGGCCATGGCCTTGCAATCCATCATCCCGAATCTCTTCAGGATATCTACTGTGTACTTCCCTTGACCAAGGAAGATCCCACCTGTACTCTGCCACACCTCCATACCTAGGAAATAATGCATCATTCCCAAATATTTCATATCAAACTCGGCAACAAGATTTCTCTTAGTATCTACAATCAATTTGTCATCTCCTGTTACAAATAAGTCATCCACATACAGGAGTAGAATCACAGGATTCCCTTCCTCAACCTTGTAATAAAGGCTGTAATCCACTTTACTCTTGGTAAAGCCCAAACTATATAGGAAACTGTCCATCCTACCATACCAAGTTCTGGGAGCTTGTTTCAAGCCATACAAGTCTTTCTTCAATTTGCACACATATGACTCCCTGTCATGAATTTCGAAACCGAGTGGCTGCTCCACATATAATTCCTCTTCAAATACACCATTCAAGAAAGCATTCTTGACATCCATCTGGTGTATTTTCCATTTCATCACTGCAGCTAGGGAAAGTACTGTTCTGATGGAAGTATACCTGGCTATAGGTGCAAATATTTCTTCATAATCTATTCCCTCTTTCTGAGAGAAGCCACGAGCTATGAATCTTGCTTTGTATTTCTCTACACTGCCATCTACAGCATGCTTGATTTTGTAGATCCATTTAGAAGTCACAACAGACTTCTCTTTAGGTCTTGGTACAACATCCCAAACATCATTCTTCATTATTGATTGGTATTCCTCAACCATGGCATCCTTCCATTCTTTCTTTTCCGCTGCTTCTGCATAACTGGAAGGCTCTTTGTTTATAATGTCACAGAGTAAAGCAACATAGCTGGTATGTGATCTTGTTCTCTTCTTTGCTCTGTGCTCTTCTTCTGGAATGCTAAATATTTCTGCATCTTGAATGAGCTCTCTAGCCCATGCAGGTTTGCTCTTGTGAGATTTATCCTCACGGGGTGTATCTACAGGTTCTTGCGGATCTTCAAACTCACGAACAACTTCTAGAACTGCTTCAGTCATGGTAGTGTCTTGAAATCTAGTTTCCTTAGGTTCTTCATAAACTTCGATAGGTGCCTTCCTTGATTTGATGAATGTTGAGTTTTCATCAAATGTTACATCCCTACTGACATCAATCTTCTTGAACCCTGGAAAGTATATTCTGTAAGCCTTCGATCTTTCACTGTAATCCATAAAGACACCCTTCTTTCCTGAAGGATCTAGTTTAGTCCTCTTTTCCTTTGGGACATGAGTGTATACTGGACAACCAAATATTCTGAGATGACTGAATTCAGGTTTCTTACCAAAAAAGACCTCTTCTGGTGTCTTGTTGTCCAATATCTTATGGGGTGTTTTGTTCTGCACATATACAGTTGTTCTAGCTGCTTCTTCCCATAGATGCATAGGTAGATCCTAGTCATGCAGCATTGCCCTTGCTGCTTCCATGATTGTTCTGTTCTTCCTTTCTGCAACTCCATTCTGTTGAGGATTATAAGGAGCAGTCAACTCCCTCTTAATCCCTGAATTACTGCAAAGCTTCTTGAATTCACCTGAGTTGAATTCTCCACCATTGTCGGATCTGAATGTTTTGATATTCTTGTCAGTTTGATTCTCCATCAAGATTTTGAATTCCTTGAATTTATCAAACACCTCATCTTTGTTCTTCAAGAAGTATACCCAAGTCTTCCTGGAGAAGTCATCAATAAATGAGACATAGTAAACATACCCACTCAGAGAACTGGATGACATAGGACCACATACATCTGAGTGGATGATTTCCAGGATGTCTTTTGCCTTGCTTTCACTGCTTAGGAAAGCCTTCTTAATGTTCTTACCATTTGCACATCCTTTGCAAACACCTTCATGTTTGGTCTTGATTTCAGGAAGACCCTCTACAGCCTTGCTTGCAATTGGAAGTGCCCTATAGTGCATATGAGAAAGTCTTCTATGCCAAAGTTCACTTGGCTCCATGGATTCATTCACCATGGCATGTTCAGGTTGTCCTTTTAATTTATACAAACCTCCCTCTTGCTCTCCAATCACAACTGCATCATCTATGGTCTTTCCCTTTGGCCACATTAGGACTTGGCCATCCACAAATGCAACCCTCATACCTTTTGCATCCAATGCAGAGTAAGTTCTTCTTGAGCCCAGGTACATAAAGGACTTCTTTCATCTTCAAAGATTTTCCAAAATCTAGGTTGTAGGAGGCTTCACCACTTCCTTTGATTGGGTATTGATAATCATCCCCAAGTTTCACCTTATGGGGTGATTCATGTTCAGATAGATTCACAAAAGATTCCTTAAACCCAGTCATGTGTTTGGAAGCCCCACTTTCAATCAACCAATCATTACAACCATGGGAGATAGTACCTGTGAGAGCATAAATTAGAACATATTCTTCTTCCCTTGATGAGTCATCATCACTATCACTTTCTACCCTAGCCTTCTTCTTTGGGGGTTCATCATCTTCGGCAGCATGAGCATGATATCTTCTTTTGTTATTCTTCTTCTTCTTATTGAAGTTGTTGTTGTTGTCTTTCTTCTTCTTGGGACAATCTGAAGCAAAGTGTCCCTTCTCATTGCAATTGAAGCATCTGAGATCTTTCTTATCTTTATGATAATGGTGTTGTGAGAATCTCCTATTATGAGATGATTCCTTCTTGGACTTTCCTTTCCTGGCATGTGCTGTGAGAGCTTGATCTTCATTTCCCATCTTTTCTTCTCGAGCCACAAGCCTAGCTTCTTCTTGAGAGCATTCTTCCCGCAATCTGTTGAAGGAGATCAACTTCTTCCTTGCACAAATTCCTTGAATAAAGGAATCCCATGACCTGGGTAGGCCATTTAGAGTGGTCATAACCACTTCACCATTCTCCACCATTTCATTCACTGCTTCTAGTTGTTCCTTGATCTGGGAGACCCTTGAAAAATAATATTGAATGGTTTCTCCATTCTGAAACTTTACTCCTTTCAATTGGTTCCGCAGGGTCATCTTCCGATTTATGTTCTTCCCTTCAAATAGCTTGGTCAAAGAGTCAAACATCTCCTTGGGTGTCTTTAAAGAAGACACATGGGATATGAGATGGTCTTTGATAGAATCAGAAATGATTCTCTTTGCCTTGACCAAGTTTTTCTTATGCAATACCTTAGCCTCTTCATCCTCCGGGATAGGGATGTCTTCTTTTACATGAGTCCAACTCATTCTCTTCCAGGATTAACCCAATCCTATACTTCCAAGATCGGAAGTTATCAGCTCCTTCAAGCTTATCCTCAAGCTTGGTGTGGTGAGATATCTTAAAGAGTAATTCAAATGGAAATAGAAAAGATTTAGGTCTTACAACTTGAAATGCTGAAAACTGGATCTGGTCCCGGATTAGGGTTTGTCGGAAAAACCCTAAAAATTCAAAATGTGAATTTCAATTTTCTGAAAGGATAGAAAGATGCGCTTTGATGAGCTGATCAGCCTGGTGTATTCAGAATTTGAGATAAGCAAAGATTTACCCTTCAGATTTTCCTTTTTATCCTCCTGGGTTCACTAGGGAGAGCCCTGAATTAGGGTTTGAGTTTCCCAGAGATCTACCTAGCCAAAAATCTCGATCCAAATCTCTAAACTTCGATTTTTGCAAGGAGCTTCCAACTATGTCTTCAGATTTCAGAAATTCCTATTTGTGTGGAAACCCTAATTTTTAGGGCCAAATCTGAAAATGCTCAGAATTGAATTCTGATTGGACAGATAGATTCTCCTTGATGAGTAGATTCAATCTACTATACTGCTTTTCCAAAATCTATGGAGAGAAACCCAATAAACAAAAAACTCAAGTTTTCGTCACTGCAAAATGTCTTCTTCTCAGGTTAGCTTTGATACCATGTTAAATTTTGAGCATTAATTCACAATACTCTTGGATCTTTACTGAGAGACTAACATATACAGTATATCAATGCATAACAATCACAATAAGCATGACAAGCATCACAAGAATCAAAAGCATGAGAGACAAGAGACACAGAGTTTCCGTGGGGAAAACCCTACGGTGAAAAACCCCACAACTTCCTCAGAGATAGAGAGAGCAATGGATCAACCAAAGTACAACCAAAATACACTTGAGATAGTCTCCTAGAAGTAGATGATCCTCCTCCTCACTAGTGCGCCACTTTCTGAGTGAGAGAGATATAACTTTCCGAATGATCTAAATAGAGATCTCCTGATCTCTATTTATACTAACCTATTTTCCCAGTGACCTTATGGGGCCGACTTGTCTAGCTAGGTACATCCACAATATAATATATATATTTCAGGGCCAACCCCACACATGGTGGTATAATAACCCATCGGCAAGTACACACACTTGCGACACTTGTCAATCCACATGACGACACTTCCTTATAGAGGAATAACACATCTCTAATAAGGGTACAATAAATATATATGAAATACATTCCGAAGTTACATATACATCAACAGTAACCATCCCAGAGAGATGACCGCCACATGCCCCAACGTGACAGTCATTCAGAACGCGTTCAGCCTCATCATGAGTGAGACAACGTCGAAGAATTGAATTGACGCCACGACGATACAAAGTTTCATTAATGATTAAATAATACTTTGCATGGTGATGAATCTTATGACGGTCATTGCACGAAAGTTGAGGATCGAAGCGTTAGGTTTGAGGATATAAAAGGATATCTACATACCAGGGGTTAGTCGTACTGATGAGAAACAATGATTTATCCAGAAAGGAGTCATTGTGCTCAACTTCTTCATCAGAATGGGGAAGGTCGCAAATAAGCTCAACAAACACCAAAGACTTCTTAGACTTGGATTTCTCGAAAAGAAGATCAAATTATTGCAGTATCACGATCCAGCATGAATACTTGCGCCCAAGCACCTGACGTGTCAGTACGTGGTACATGGGGTTCGAGTCAGCAATAATAGTGGTGGTGCGGAGCAAAATGTAGTGACGGAACTTCTGGATGGCAATGACTACCGCGAAAGCAAGTTTTTCAACATTCAAATATCTGGTTTCAGCGTCAGCTAGACCCTTACTTGCATAGTATATAACATGTTCCTAAGAATTTTGATCCTCCTGTACCAAAACCATGGCAATAGTGGTAGTAGAAACAGCGAGATATAGGATGTAATCTCGATAATAATTAGGCGGTTGGAGCACAGGGGCATGCGTGATGGCATGTTTGATATTGTCAAAGGATTTTTTAGCTTGATCATCCCAAATGAGCGGGAAGTCCTTCTTAAGCAGTCTCATATAGCCCTGAGTCTTCTCTGCAAAATTACAAACAAAAAGTCTTAAGTAAGTCGCCTTCCCTTGGAGACTTTGAAGTTCTGTAACATCAGTCGGAGGTGGTAGGTTGATGATGGCCTCCACCTTTAAGGGATCAATGCGTATCCCATCCTTCGAAATGATAAATCCTAAGAAGCGTCTGGACTCGACGCAAAAGATACACTTGTGAGGATTCAGACGGATATTGTACCGTCTGCATCTGATTAAAATGGTCGTTAGATGATCAATGTGGAACTCGCGTTGCTTTGAATGAGCAGGGAGATCGTCCAAGTAGGGTTCCACAAAGTCCTTAATATCGTGGAAGGCATACGACATAGTCCACTGAAACGTGGCGCCATCATTTTTAAGGCCAAATGGGAGCTTGTGATAAGCGAATGTACCCCATGGGCAGATGAAAGCCGTCTTATGTTGGTTGGCTAGGTTGATCTCAATTTGGTTGTAACCAGAAAATCCATCCATGAATGAGAAGATGATGCTTCTAGCACAGTTGTCGATGATCTGGTCGATGAAGGGGGTCGGGTAGTTTTCTTTTGGACCCGATTAAGGTCCCGATAATCAACACAGACGCGAAGGGTGCCCTGCTTTTTGTTCACAGGAACAACGTTTGCGACCCAATCCGTCAATGGGATAGGATAAATAAAGCTAGCCTTTAAGAGCTTTTCAATTTCTACCTTTATTACCGCAGTCTTCCCAATGTCGAGATAGGTTTTTATTTCGTGAGAAACAATGTCGGGGTCTATCCCAAGCATCTCCTCATAGGACCAAGCAAAGACGTCTCTAAATTGCTTGAACAAGGCCGTCCTAATAGTGATTTCATCAGGGGAACACTTCTAGCCTATGAAAATGTGTTCCACTATACCAGGTTTCACCGAGATGTCTACCGGGGTGGTTGGCTCAATGTTGGCCAAGTTGCCCTCCGTGTCTGTAAGACATGTAAGGATGGGGGACTAAGGGGATGGGTAGATATCTGGTGAAAAGAGGGTATGGATGTTGTTCTCTATGTATTCCAAAGGAGGAAGAAAATATTGCCTATGATGGAGATCATCCCATAGACTATCGTCAACATTCATTACTTCCATGATGGACTCGTCTGAATGAAAAGTCTGAAGTAAGAGATCAAGTAGAGAGGATGTCCGTCGTAGGGAACAAGACGGGGAGGCCATGGTTAAATGGTCCTCTGGAGCTGATTGGATAGCCTCATAAATGCGTTCAGCGGGTGAAAGAGGCATCATATCTCCAAGCAAGTGTGTTGTGGCTTCATCTGGTATAAACCAAGCATCGTTTGAGTGAGATAAAATCTCGGTGGAGATCATGTTCACTGTAGCAACATGATTAGGGGGGTCCGCGGCTGGAAAAACGCCCATGAGAGATGAATCTTTCAAAAGGACAACCCCTACACTCTCATACTATTTTGACATCTGTCCAATGGAAGGAACATGGTCACCAGGATGAGTAGTGGCATCCGGTGTACAAAAATCTAGTTGGTCGATAGTAACAATTCGTCCTTGGTGGGGGAATTGTACTATGCGGAAGACTGACGAGGCTACCGCCTACATGTTGTAAAACCAATTGCAACCAAGCAAGAGATTATAATCTAATGGGTCCGAGACCACTTCCACGTTAATGGTTACGGTCTTTCCGCCCAACTCAACTGCAAGAGCTTGTAAGAGCCCATGAGGTTGAAAGCCACGCCCGTCGAATGCTTTCAACATGGTAGAAGAATGATTCAATTCGGGGGATTTAATGGCTCTCCAACAAGAGATGGACATGATATAAGTGGAGGCTCCTTCGTCCAAGAGTGTACAATGAACAATCTTCCCAGTAAGGTTCGCAGTAAATTGGAATGCGAGCTAGTGTGAGAGCCTCGGCTTAAGGTTGTCAAGTCGGAACATGATGGTGTTCGAGGAATCCGGGTCAACTGCGCCAATAGCTGCAAGGAGAGTTTTGCATTGATTGGGACAATTCTGCAAAACTTCCAGGGTGGACATGGCGCAAGGAGCTTGGACCAAGTCCTCTACGATATTGTAATTTTGTGCCGCACGAGCATTAGGATTGAAAACAGCTTTTCGAATTGTACTCTTGGGCGAACGCAATATCGAATCTAGAGAGGGTCTCTCTATGGTGAGAGATGTTGATGGTACAGTGACATCTCTTAACAAGTCGGAAGCTTTTTCAATATTACTTCAAAGGAGTACATTAACATTACAGATCTGAAAATGCGCCCTCTTGGACCACTTAGGCAATTACAACTCATATAAAAATTATTAATAATTAAGCACTTACAATTATGGGATTTATTGTTCTCCTATGTTTAATTTAATTGAACTAAATAATCGCAAACCAAAATTAATCCCCAATCAATTTAATTCAATTTTCTTCCTGAACCCATAGGGATTGTATGGGTTAGAGGGATGACCAGGGATCCACTAAAATGGGGACATTATAGTCCTCCCCTCCCAAGATTGCTTGTCCTCAATCAAATGAAAATCATGGGTGATGAAAACTTGAGCACTGCCTCCAAATTGTTGCTGCAAGACTGCCTCAAGATTCCTATGAATCAAATAGTGTCTCTCATGGGGCTGCAACAACTTGCTCTCTACAATGGAGAGATCCTCTACAATGTGCATCATACCTATTGGCTCTACTTAGCTTGGTCACATTTTTAGAAAAGAGCCAAACAAAGGTAGGCCAAATCCTCTTCGTGTAGGGACTAACTTTTCCTTGCTCAAGCATAAGATCATGACATATTATCCTAATCCCTCCAACTTCACATTCAAGGAATTTATCATACAATGATTGTTTTACCCGAGTGTACCATGCAACTTCCCAATTGAGACAATGCCTCTCTGACATCCTACAATGAATCATAGGGCTATTAAAGGAAGCAAATACAAGCTCACCAAGCTACTTGTTGTATGTTCTTCCCATGTAAGAATGTGAAGCAATGGGTGGGCATGAATTAAGCCAATGGACATGAATAGAAATCCATAATTGCCACATTGACAACCAAGAGTTATTTCCTGCAAAATGTCTTCTCCCATCCAAATTTGACGATGGCCAAGGAGATGTTCAAACTTGCAGAAGATCGTGTTCCCAATCAATTCGCTTCCTTTTTGGATCATAGTGACTTTGGATGCAATTGGTTCCAAAGGAGGTCTTGTGATACTTGGTGAAGAAGATGCCTCAATATGCCTTTCACTTTCATCATTGGGCCTCTTGTCATGCTTGTAGGAGAGTCAACCTTTATTGAGCCATTACCCCCTTTTTAAGATAGTGCTTGGTAAGGAGCAAATCTTGGGTAGCCCACATAACCTCCTCCCTTGGGGCTGATCTTGGAGCTAAATGGATAAATTCATTCATGTTCTCATGCTACTCATCTTGGATCCAGTCATTCAATGGCTCACATGCAAATTGAATTTTAGAAGACTCCACCACTAGTTGAACCTTCCAAGCAAATGGATCTTCTATTAAAGGAAAAATGCACATGCTACTAGCTTATTTTCCTATCCCTTGTATGCAACAACAAAATTATGGGCTTGTACATTGCTTACCCATTCAAGTAGGTGCTTGTAACAACCCTCCTGTAAATTAATGAAATAAAAGGGGTAAAATAATAAAAAAGGAATATATATAATGGAATATATTTAATGGAATGTAAAATAGTAAATAAAAGGGGGTAAATAATATAATGGAGAATAGGAAAGAAAAATGATGGAAAACAAATTGCATTAAAAGAAATTAAGAAAAAGGGGGAGGAGGGTGAGATAAAAGGAGGAGAAGAGAAAAGAGGGGGATCTTTTGGGTCTTTTGGCATTTTGGAAGGAGATTTCTAGAGGAGCCAAGAAAGAGGAAGGAAAGGAAGCTCTAGCATAGGGTTAATTGTTGGGGGCTCGGGGGCTCAGCCATTGGGTGGTGGTTGGTTGGGTGGAGATTCATCCCCGCACCTTCAGTTGCACGTATTAGAGTTGTCAAGGTAATGGTAGCGACCAAGTCATCTAATCAGGTATGGTTCCTTAAATTTTCATAGTATATTTTATGTTATTATTGATTAGATCATTTCTAATGTCAGATCTACTTTGCATGCTGGTTATTTGTTTGTGTTATTATTTTCATGATTTTACAATTATTACATTTTATCAGATGCTTATATGAGTGCACATTATCATGGGTTCTGCAATTTTTTAAAATGATAGATCTGATAGATTTCAGGGATGTGTGTTGTTACAAGTTTTAATAAATTTGTCAATTTTAATGCTTGCCCAGAAATGTAAGAAAATGTATGATTGTTTCAATAGCAGACAAAAAATATTTCAATAGCTGAGAAAATAGCAGACAGAAATAGGGGAGTCCTCAGCTTTCTTAATGTCAGATCATATATAGTTTCTTCTTTCGATGTAGTTCTATAGACTAGATCCAAGAGAAAGACCAGTAAACCTTCAAGTTGGAAAAAGTCGCTACAATGATCCTCCGAGTATATTTGTAACCACCAATTCCAGATGGTAGTATATACCATATATCTTTGTTGTTGTTTTAAAAAATGAAAAACTTAAGCTGCTACCCTCTTTTCATGCCCTTTTGCAAATTTGGACATGCAAATCCTATACGCAATAGACCTTAACTACGTGCTGCTACATAACAAACGCCACTCACTAGCCGCATGCAATAACCAAGTCATCAAGTAGGCATCTAATGCATGGCCACTAGGGAAAGATTAAAGAGTTAGCCCTTTGATATATCATATCTTGGTCTAAAGAAGCCTTTTTCTCATGGTGTGATCATGTGCAGTGTGAAAAAGCAACTGTGCATGGTTCTCTCCAAATGTCACTCTATTGAGGCTCCTAAATAATACGTTAAAACGGAGATGAAAACTTAGTCTTATATTATGTTCCAACAGTAAATAGCTAAGGCAATGAAAGCAGTGGTAGAACATATCAGAAATAGTTACATACACGGGCTGCACAAATAACATGTCATCAGAAGCCATCAACATGCAAAGATAGTCTACCAGGCATCGAATATTATATAGCATTATGCATCTTACATTGCATATGTAAATTGAAGAGAGCCCAGGGTGCTATTACATTAATCTGTTACACATAATGTAATAATGCGTTACATCTATATCTCAACATATTATGCATTACATAATTCTTTGGTGTCATGATTTCCTCTATGTTTTTATTCTCTTATTCTTAAGACTTCTGGTAACCGGTATCTCCAATACCGAGCAACTACGGGGCACCAATAAGGTGGGGTAAGACTATATTGGTCACTATCCAATGTAGGACAACGGACTTCTCTTCTTATATTCCCAAATATAGTGTAAAATTTTCCAAGCCCGTTGCAGTACATTTGAGGTGGCCAATGCAGATTGGTCATGGTTAATACCGATATAGAAAGAAAAATACATAGTACAATTGTCGCTTATGCCAACTAATTCTTTTAAATTAGATTTTGAACAAAATGCTATAGGTTGATTCTCTGATGAGATTTGTTTGCTTGATTTCTTACTTATTTCATTTTGAGGCCAAGCGATATGTGAGAACCCATGAATCCATGTGCCATCTTTCTTTTGTATCAAAATCATCAGTGAGCCACATGGAAAGGTAGTAGGGTGAGGCCTTGGATCTATTATTTCACTTCAAATTGGGCATACCTCAGGTACTACACTATTAAGTAGGGCAAGATCAATTATGCGTTCAACATGTTTTGGTTCCATAAACACATCCTGATATGAATTGACTGTTCCAATAATATGTCAAGTTACTTCGTCTTATCTCTACCTCCAATGCAACCTATTATGTACCCCCCCTTTCACCATGGTTGAGTGTGCTCAAGTTCGAACTTTGAACTATACAAACTACAAATTCGTTGGACATGTTAATCAAGTAATTCCCTAATTAATGGCTCGCTCCATCTCCCCAGCTTTGCATAGCCAATTTATGATCACAATGTATGTCACAACACTAGGTGCTATATTTCTCTTCGCCAATTCATTGAGCAACCGGAAATCCTTGACCATATTTCCTTCTTTACAATACCCCTCAATCACAAAATTATAAGTCACGTTATCTGGTCTCAATCCCATCTCCATCATTTCAGTCAAGAGCATATATGCCTCCAGCTTCCATTGTACGGAGACAAGAACAAGTACTTGGGTTCCAAATTTTCACTGAATTATGGCTTGTTTACATAAGTAGTGTATTGTCAGAGCTCAACACGAGACTCCTAATGTCAAATCCATGCCCTAGGAAGTTAATAGTATGTTTATGCGTAGATGACTCCTCACCAACCTCATAAAATTCTAATGCAGTGTTGTGAAGAGAGAGTGCTAGGGTACCCATAAGGCCTTTCTTGGGATGAACAGGACAAAAAGAGATAGAACATGTCTTATGTTTTGTTCGGAGAGTATGAAGAAACTAGAAAACATTAGAAGCGGAGTAGCTTCCAAAACCCTCTTCCAATTTCTCCAAAGGATCACCACTTTCATCAACTGTCTCTTTTCTAGCTTTCTTCAAAGCCTTCTCACGCTTTCTATGGGTTTTCCTTTTCGCTTTCTTCAATGCCTCCTTTTCATACAAGACACAATATATTTCTAACACCTTCCATGCTACCTGGAAAGCAAGCAGTGGCCCAATACAATTAAATCTAGTTGTCACAACCCTGTCTCTACAATTAAATCTAGTTGTCACAACCATGTCTCTACAATTAAATTAGTTTCAATGTTCTCTACAACTGCATCCTTGGCGTCAAGGGTATTACTTGATTCTTCATGCATGTTTAGATGTATATGATATACCCGTAGTTCCTGGTCAGCCGATCCATCTCCATCCTACAAAGGTATGGGGCTGTCTCTTAGTTATAATGCCAAAAAAAAAGGTTATAATTCCACTTAGGTTCTATAATATAGCGCACCACATCCAAGAAGAAAATTTAGTGATTCCCATGAAAATTCCTTAACAAAAAAATTAATTGTAAAATGCAATCAAGCGAGGTGACAATATAGTGTTGGGCACATTTTGAAATCCTAATGTGTAGTCGTCCGTTATTACTTGTATGTTCAATATTTAAAATTAGTATTTGATCATGAATGTGATTTATCTATCGGAATGGCCTAGAGATTTATCATCTCTGAGTACAGACAACAATCAACTGGAAACATATACTAAATAAATTTGTCCTTAAAATGGATCTGGGATGGGTATGTAGAATGGATACGTTTTTGTCAACCTTGTAATTTTGTGAAGTATGATGCCTTTCGGTATCAGAAACCATCTCTATAAATTCTAATGCAAAATCCTCTTGTGCTTTATCCACCTTGTAGATGCCACATATGAACATATTGAACGTAAAAACATTGGGCTGAATGCATCTTACCACCATTTCATCTTTCAACTTAAAATCCTCTTCGATCTCTCCTCCTTTCATATACCCATCAATCAATGTTGTATATGTAACTTCGTTAGGTATCAAGCCCGCCTCCAACATCTCCACAAGAATTTCCCTCGCTTCACTCATTCTCTGGACCTTACACAAACCATTCACAACTGCACTGTAAGTATATAAACATCAGGCATAATCTTAGCCTCCAACATGCTTTCATACACCCTGCCAACCATATTGATCCATTTGCTCTCAATAAATCCCCAAGTGAATCCATCAACCAAGTCACAAGCAAACCCATATGCCATACGCAACCCATCGAGCAGTGCATTGCCTTCCTATGAATGAATTCTATGAGAAGACCCCATTTGTTTCTCAGGCCATTAAAAGAAATCGAGAGCAAGTTTAGAATTCTCCTCTACATACTCTTTCCCAATCATCCTTTTCATTGAATACCCATCACATATGGGCTCTTGCACGAAGATGAGGGACCCTTTAGGTGCAATCGTGCATTCGCAAAACGCGCTACAATTGTGTAAATTAAAAAGGTGTGCACGTTACTTAGAACTAGGCATGGGTGGACTCTGGCCCTGCCATGTCAATTAACATGTAGGATAGGATTCCAAAATGCGCGCACGTTATAGTGATACATAACGTGCATGCGTTATGTATCACTATAACGCACGTGCGTTTTGGTTAATATAACCAAAAAAAAAAAATAGTCCGCGGACCGTGGCACTGTTTTACCCAATGTTTTCTCAAAACCAGAACGCTTGAGCAATTTTGGCTTGCAAAAACGCATTGGAGAAGTTCAACAAGGGAGATTTCGAAGCTCAACAAGGGAGATTTCATCTTGCAAGGAGGATTGGAAAGGTAAGCATCCAAATCCTTGCCTCATTTCATCATTAAAAATATAAATTTTTATGTTACCCTAAATTAAAAATATTTGTAAATGAAATTCCAAAACTAAAAATTTTAAAATTTGTTATTTAACATATGTTAATTCCTCCCTACTATCAATCCCTTAATGAATTTTACATCCACCCAAGCAATAAGGGATTTGAAAAAAAACTAAAATGGAAATTGGAAATTGAATCCCAACACCAATATTTTTTCCACATCTATTGCAAATTGGAAAAAAAACCATACACCATTTGGCTAGGAGGAGGAAATATGGACTATAACCTAAGCTTGGTTTCTAGACTTGACTCAACCAAACGCTATGTTTTTTTCCCACACATTCTTTTACCCTAAAAATGTCCAACCAATGCTTGTGAATCCAACCCAATGGCATGATGTATTTTACATCATCCCCCAAACCCCAAGGGACTAGGTTCCCCTCCTTTGAAGACACACCGCTAACTTTGTTGCTAAGATGAACTACCACATTTTTTTTACCTCCTTCACCACCAAGAGTTTAGACACAATGGCTCACTGAGAGGGGGGGTGAATCAGTGAGCTTGCACTTATTAACAATTTCAACTTCTTCTCTCAAATCTTATATCATTAATTACAAATTCACTTCAATATCATATTCATCAATAAACTATATCACATGTCATTAATTAAGCAAGACACATTATCATCAACACATTACAAGAGACAAGATATAAGCTTTGTAAAATTTTAATAATTGGAGACTTTAATATCCAGAATGGGATACAACCCAAAGTGGCACCAACCACAAGATAATTCTGTCGGCTGCAACTGACTGAGACACACCAACACCCCAAAAACCATAGATTTACAAATGATATTTCAGACTCTTCTTAAGTCTGCAGATTACATACATCATCAACCAAAAGCCCTTGTTTGTTTCCAAAGCACTTCATCATTCTCATCAAGCACTCATTATTCAATATAACTTCATTCTGTCCATCATCAAATATCACCAATCAGATCACATCTTCATTCTGTCATCATTATTCATGTCATATCAATCTGCTACCATATCTCCATTCATACACTTTACACTGTCCATATGCACATCACAACATTCTGCCCGTATCATCAGTCATCTCTTCATCATTCTACCAGCATGTCTTCATTCTATCCATCAATAGGCTACCTCAGTTTAACCCATAATAAAAGATAGAAAGAGAGATTGTTTTACTGCTCCACCTGCTGCTACTCCTTCACCAAAAACTGTCCTCATATTCATGACCCCCAAGATCATAGCTCTCCTTTATCTCCCGAATTCTCCACACTCACCACACAAAAAACAAAACCATCTTGTTCTTCATTTATACTTCTCCTTTCCATGTATTTAGGAGGCCGACTTGTCTTTTTTCTTTTATTAATTCAAATAAGTCAATGATATTTTTATTTCCATGTGATCCTTAAGCAATAAAAATACATATCTTTGCCACATCGTCATGGTCTTTATGCCCGCATGGTCTCCACCCTTATGCACCCCTTAATGTATTCCTGCAATGGTCATATGAAATGATATTTATGTTTGTAATGTATGCCTGAGATGATATTTATGTTTGTAATGTATTCGCTCTTGCACAAAGTTTGTACATTTTTCATTTTTGAGAGATGTCATTATAGCACATGTATACGTTTCTAATGATTTTTTTTTTAATTTTTTGATTGCAGTGACGACCATGGATGTGCACTCAGACATCCAAAGAGAAATTTAGAGGCTCAGAGAAATTCGAGCCTCAATTACTATTGTTGATGATATGCATCTTATGCTTGCATCCAATTTGGATGCAATGATAGAGACCTTTAGTAGGTCTAATGGTGCACTGCAAGATATTGCCACATTCAGAGAAAGAAAGAGGCAACAATATGAGGATGGACTTAGCTACAAAGAAGTTAAGAAGTTGAAAATCTCAAAACAACATATTTTTCCCTCTTTAGAGATCCACGGACGGGTGCAATCCTGAATGCAAACAAAAGTCATATTTCTATCGAGTGGCGTACATATCAGCCATTCATAGATAACTGGATAGACCGATGGTACATGGTGTTTGATGCACCACCACACAACAACAAGGAAATGCCTCTATATTTTCTGAGAAAGATGTACACAAAATTTGTGATGGGGAAGCATGTTAACTATTTTCATATCTTGGAGTACTAGGGCGTTGGGATGGGGATGCCTCAGCAACGTCCCAATGTGGGGCACATAGATCCCAATCGCCCAGTAGCTCCACCTCGTAGGCAGCTACCCAGGCCAGACGTGCCGCCTGCACATCAATTGGTCCGAGAGACACAAGAGTCATTCCTATTGTTGGCACAGGAGACTGTTCTCCATAGCACGTATCTTCATGGTACGCACCAGGCAGGGCCATCAGAGCCACCATCTATGGGTGGATTAGAGCCACCACCTGTCGGTGGGGTAGATCCACCACCTCTCGGTGGGGTAGAGCCACCACTTTCCAGTGGTCAAGGAGCATCTAGTAATGGCACTAGACCTGCACATCATGAGCACAAATGAGATCCCCACCCATGCACAGTATGCGGCCATCCTTGCTTTGGTCCTATCTAAATAGATGATACCTTTACTGGGTATTTTACACAGGTAAGTAAGTGGTTAACAATTTAGTGTCATTTGTAAATTACTTTTCCTTACTATACACATATATATAGATTGTTAATATTTTCAATGATTTTAAAACTTGTAGTTGCTACAAGAAGGGCACGAGGTTGAAGACCTTTGCACTAATGATGCAGAGTGTAGTCTAGAGGCTCATGCACCAGCACCGTCCGATGTATATGACATTGTCATACTTTCAATGACAACAACTCACAACGAGGTAAGTATTTCAACATGACATTATTTTAATACATGAGTAAATCCAGTTAACAATTTAGTGTCATTTGTAAATTATTTTTCTTTACTATACACATATATAGATTGCTAATATTTTTAATGATTTTAAAACTTGTAGTTGCCACAAGAAGGGCATGAGGGCCAAGAGGCTCATGCACCAGCACCGTCAGATGTAGAAGATGTTGTCATACTTTCAGTGACAACAACTCACAATGAGGTAACTATTTCAACATGACATTATTTTAATACATGAGTGAATCCAGTTAACAATTTAGTGTCATTTGTAAATTATTTTTCCTTACTATACACATATATAGATTGCTAATATTTTTTATGATTTTAAAACTTGTAGTTGCCACAAAAAGGGCATGAGGGCCAAGAGTCTCATGCACTAGCACCGTTCGATGTAGATGATATTGTCATACTTTCAGTGACAACAACTCACAATGAGGTAACTATTTCAACATGACATTATTTTAATACATGAGTAAATCCAGTTAACAATTTAGTGTCATTTGTAAATTATTTTTACTTACTATACACATATATAGATTGCTAATATTTTTAATGATTTTAAAACTTGTAGTTGCCACAAGAAGGGCATGAGGGCCAAGAGGCTCATGCACCAGCATCGTCTGAGTTACAACATGTTGTCATACCTTCAGTGACAACATCTCACGCTGAGGTAACTATCAAAACATGACATTATTTTAATACATGTTAGTTTTTTATCACATGTTATTTAATTAATGATACACGATTTAATATTTACAATTTTCTAAATTATAGGTTGTAGATCCCCATCAAAGGGAAATGATTTCATCCAGTGAGCTCCCCCTGGTGGGAATACAACCCGTAGATTTCCCATAGAAACACAACGAACGGCAGACCATTTCTTAAACGTGATTGAAGAATACAGTACATCGATATGTATTTCATCATTGTCAGTTTGTTAATACATGATATTTCATTGACCAATGCATTTCTAACTACGTTAGTATTGGTGATTGTAGCCGCCAGCCTCCATACTTCCGAGACTGTCAGCAGTTAGATCTCCTCATAGTCCAAATGTGCAAAAGGCACAAGTGTATAAGAGAGGCTCCACTCCTAGAAATGGTTTGGATGTCCTCTATATAAGACACACAAGAGATCCATGTACCCCTGACCTAACAAGGGTCATTGATGCTGCAATTAGTGTCGCATCTACAATAGCCACAAGTCATACAAAGGTAACTATTTCAACAATCACAATGCATAGTATTTAACCATGTTACTATATTTTGTATTCATGCATGTCTAACTATTTCCCCATTTGGTGATTATATCCATTAGCGGCAAAAGTGCCCATCCCCTCTCCTCAATCCATGGTTCTGACCAGGTCTCCTCTCATGGTGAGATGTTCATTAATGACCAAGTTTTTTTATTCAATTTACCCAAACATGTTGATCAATGTTGAATTGTTGAATTAATTGAGATGTGATCTTTTATTTACAGAGCACAACTATAGAGAGGCCTTCCATGAGCACACTGCTCAAATCTATACCACATGAGGATTTGGTGAGTGTTTGTCATAAATAATTTGGCCATAAGTTAATTTTTTAAGTTTGTTAATGGTAGGGTATTAGTGCAGTTATTTGATAAAAATAATGATTTTTTTTGTAGACTCCTGAGATGCAGAGCGATCCCATGGAGATGGTTGATAGAGGAAAGTCGGGGAAAAACAAGCGAAAGATTGATTTTTGATGTTTCATAGTCTTGTATATATGTATTTTGACATGTACATGTACACATTGTTGTACTTAGGGATACATGTACATTGACAGGCCATTTGAGGGCTGACTACTTTGCCATATTTTGTATTGCAAACATTCGACTATCAATGCATGATACAATATATTCCATGTTTTCTTTTGAATTTCCACTTGTGTTTGTGATGATTTATCTCTTCCACAAATTGATAAAGTATGCTATTGAAATTTATATAATTACATTTTAAGCAATATTTATTCTCTTACATTTATTGCATTGATCAAGTAACATCTCACCATTGTGTTATGAAAACATTATCTTAATGGAAAAAACTAATAATATCTTTCAATAGTTTAATGAACTTAGCACATGCATGCTAATTTGATATCTAATTTGAAATTGTGTTTTTTGTCAACTCCAAGGGTTCATACCCATTGATCAGGATTATGGTTGCAAGGAAAATATGTTGCAAGGAAAAAACAAAAGTTAACAAAATAAGTCAAAATATGTTTGAATAAGCTCTATCATAATAGTAACATGCTATGCATATCATCAATGTAATCTTATGACATTTTCAGAAACTAAGAGGAATTCTAATAGATGCTACTCTAGCATGCTAAAAACAATGTCAAAGTATCAAGTACAATGGCAAGGAATGCATAACTAAAGTGTAATAAAATTCATTGGGCCTTCATGTACATATGGTCAAATATATGTAACAAATATACCCTAGTTTGTTCCAATATGCTAACCAATAGCTAGTCATGAATTCACTCTCATAGAATCGTTGAAGATATAAAACCTATCCTTACTAAACCCTAGTATGTAAGACCCTGATTTGTGCTTTACCTCTTTCATATGTCCATTTTCCACTTGTCATAATGCAAAATTAATCATACAGAATCCATGGAAAATGAAATACCTAACTAGTTTAATGATATTCCTTGATAATTTTGTTTTGATGAAGGAAAATAAGATGTCAATGGTCCTATGTTTGTAAAAGGGATGGATTATCCTCATATGAAAATGTATTTAAAATTGAATGTTCTTGATTGATACAAACGATGACGTAATGGTTGTTCATTGTGATTTGGAAAGTATTCCCCCATAACTTGATGGCAAAGTTTCATGGTGACTTTGATCTAACAAATCTAGCAAGGATCGGAGGGGTATCATCGATGAAACATTGTCTCCCTTTTTTATTTGGAACTTTGAATTCTTAAAAATGACATTAATTACTCAAAATCCAAATATAGTGGAACACTAAGGAGTTGTAAAATGGCGTGGCACACTAAGGACATAGAAATCTACCAAGGGTGCAGTGTGGTAGGTTTGATTTCCACTCTTTGAATGTCTAGTTCTAGAATCAAAATAAAAAAATTTCAAAGTTGACCCCCATGTGCAAAACTGCACACTCCCTTACTGAGCAAAACCCTAGTTTCCAAAATGGACCTACAAGTTGACACCTGGGCCATGGGACCGGAGGAGAGTGGCACCCCTAGGACTATCTCGATGTCCTGAATCCAATGGATTCGACTGTTTGTCGGTCCGAACCACGGTCCTCATTATATGGCTCGTTCCATCTCACATCCAGAAGGCCTTCAGGGACACCAATTGGATACCTACCGAGGCCATATACTTCCAACCGTGCAACAAAACCAGGTTTTCGGGAGTCCTACAAGTGTGTCTAGGAAGGTTCTAGCTGGGAATGCTAGCCATAAGTTCCCGGTCGATGATTTTGCAAAGTTGACCCCCATGTGCAAAAATTGCACACTCCCTTACTAAGCAAAACCCTAGTTTCCAAAATGTACCTACAAGATGACATCTGGGCTAGGCGATTGATGGAGAGGGGAACCCATAGCACTATCATGATGTCTTGAATCCAATGGAGTCGACGTTTTGTCAATCAGATCCATGGTCGTCATTCTATGGCTCGTTCCATCTCGCATACAAAAGGCCTTCAGGGACATCAGTTGGATACCTACCGGGGCCATAGAATTCCAACAGCGCAACAAAATCGGGTTCTAGTGAGTCCTGCAAGTGTGTCTAGGAAGGTTTCATCTAGGAACGCTAGCTATAATTCCCCAATCGATGATTTTTCAAAGTTGAACCCCATGTGCAAAAATTACACACTCCCTTACTTAGCAAAACTCTAGTTTCCAAAATGGACCTACAAGATGACACTTGGGCCACGGGACCGGCAGAGAGGGGAACCCCTAGCATTATCCCGATGTCTTAAATCCAACAGAGCTGACGGCTTGTCGATCTGAGCCACGATCGTCATTCTATGGCTCGTTCAATCTCGCATCCAAAAGGCCTTCAGGGACACCAGTTAGATACCTACCGGGGCCATAGAATTGCAACCGTGAAACAAAATCGGGCTTAGGGGAGTC
This sequence comes from Larix kaempferi, assembly GCA_027924585.1. Lineage (NCBI taxonomy): Eukaryota > Viridiplantae > Streptophyta > Pinopsida > Pinales > Pinaceae > Larix > Larix kaempferi. The sequence continues at coordinate 4,358,848 of BSBM01000091.1, forward strand.
CTACAAGTGTGTTTAGGAATTTTCTAGCTGGGAACGCTAGCCATAAGTCCCCAGTCGATGTTTTTTAAAATTTGACCCCCATGTGCAAAAATCGCACACTCCCTTACTGAGCAAAACCCTAGTTTCCAAAATGGACCTACAAGATGACACCTCGGCCACAGGACCGGTGGAGAGGGTCACCCCTAGCACTATCCCAATGTTCTAAATCCAACGGAGTCAATGGTTTGTCGATCCGATCCACGGTCGTCATTCTATGGCTCGTTCCATCTCGCATCCAAAAGGCCTTCAGGAACACCAGTTGCATACCTACCAGGGCCATAGAATTCCAACCGTGCAATGAAACTGGGTTCTGGGGAGTCCTACAAGTGTGTCTAGGAAGGTTCCAGCTGGTAACACTAGCCATAAGTCTTCGGTCGATGATTTTTCAAAGTTGACGCCCATGTGCAAAACTGCACACTCCCTTATTGAGCAAAACCCTAGTTTCCAAAATGGACCTACAAGATGACACCTAGGCCACGGGACCGGTGGAGAGGGGCACCCCTATCATTATTCTGATGTCCTCAATCCAATGGAGCTGATGGTTTGTCGATCTAAGCCACGGTCGTCATTCTATGGCTCATTCCATCTCGCATCCAAAAGGTCTTGAGGGACACCAGTTGGATACCTATCGAGGCCATAGAATTCCAACCGTGCAACAAAACCAGGTTCCAGGGAGTCCTGCAAGTGTGTCTAGGAAGGATCCAATTGGGAACATTAGCCATAATTTCCCGATCGATGATTTTGCAAAGTTGACCCCATGTGCAAAAATTGCACAATCCCTTACTGAGCAAAACCCTAGTTTCCAAAATGGACCTACAAGATGACACTTGGGCCATGGGACCGGTGGAGAGGGGCACCCCTAGCACTATCCCTATGTCCTGAATCCAACGGAGTCGACGGTTTGTCGATCCGAGCAACGGTCATCATTCTATGGCTCATTCCATCTCGCATCCAAAAGGCCTTCACAGACACCAGTTGGATACCTACCGAGGCCATAGAATTCCAACCGTGCAACAAAACCGAGTTCCGAGGAGTCCTGCAAGTGTGTCTAAGAAGGTTTCAGCTGGGAACGCTAGCCATAAGTCCTGGGTCGATGATTTTTCAAAGTTGAACCCCATGTGCAAAACTGCACACTCCCTTATTGAGTAAAACCCTAGTTTCCAAAATGGACCTACAAGATGACACCTGGGCCACGGGACCGGCAGAGAGGGGCACCCCTAGCACTATCCCAATGTCTTGAATCTAACAAAGCCGATGGTTTGTCAAACCGAGCCACAGTCGTCATTCTATGGCTCGTTCCATCTCGCATCCAAAAGGCCTTCAAGGACACCAGTTGGATACCTAACGGGGCCATAGAATTCCAACCGTGCAATAAAATTGGGTTCCGAGGAGTCCTGCAAGTGTGTCTAGGAAGGGTCCAGCTAGGAACGCTAGCCATAAGTCCTCGGTCGATGATTTTGCAAAGTTGACCCCCATGTGCAAAAATTGCACACTCCCTTACTGAGCAAAACCCTAGTTTCCAAAATGGACCTACAAGATGACACCTTGTCCATGGGACTGGCGGAGAGGGGCACCCCTAGCACTATCCCTTTGTTATGAATCCAATGGATTCGACGGTTTGTCAATCCGAGACACGGTTTTCATTCTATGGCTCGTTCCATCTCGCATCCAAAAGGCCTTCAGGGACACCAGTTGGATACCTACCGGGGCCATAGAATTCCAACCATGCAACAAAATCGGGTTCCGAGGAGTCCTACAAGTGTGTCTAGGAATGTTTCAGCTGGGAACGCTAGCCATAATCCCTGTTATGTTGTACCACTGGGTCTCCACTACACTGTTGTGTATATATCCAACTAGTGTCCCTGAAGGCCTTTTGGATGCGAGATGGAACGAGCCATAGAATAACGACCGTGGCTTGGATCGACAAACCGTCGACTCTGTTGGATTCAAGACATCGATATAGTGGTAGGGGTGCCCCTCTCCGCCGGTCTCGTGGCCCAGGTTTCAACTTGTAGGTCCATTATGGAAACTAGGGTTTTGCTTAATAAGGGAGTGTGCAGTTTTGAAAATGGGGGTCAACTTTGAAAAATCATCGATCGGGTACTTGTGGCTAGCGTTCCCAGCTGGAACCTTCCTAGACACACTTGCAGGACTCCCTAGAACCCGGTTTTGTTGCACGATTTGAATTCTATGGCCCTGGTAGGTATCCGACTTGTGTCCCTGAAGGCATTTGGATGCGAGATGGAACGAACCATAGAATGAAGACCGTGGCTCGGATCGACAAACCATCGACTCCGTTGGATTTAGGACATCGGGATAGTGCTATGGGTACCCCTCTCCATCGATCCCATGGCCCAGGTGTCATCTTGTAGGTCCATTTTGGAAACTAGGGTTTTTCTCAGTAAGGGAGTGTGGAATTTTTGCATATGGGGATCAAATTTGAAAAACCATCGACCAGGGACTTATGGCTAGCACTCCCAGCTGGAACCTTCCTAGACACACTTGCAGGACTCCCCGAAACCCAGTTTTGTTGCATGGTTGGAATTCTATGGCCCCGGTAGGTATCCAACTGGTGTCCCTGAAGACCTTCTGGATGTGAGATGGAACGAGCCATAAAATGATGACCATGTCTCAGATCAACAAACCGTCGACTCTGTTGGATTCAGGACATCAGGATATTGCTAGGGGTGCCCCTCTCCGTCGGTCTCGTGGCCCAGGTGTCATCTTGTAGGTCCATTTTGGAAAATAGGGTTTTTCTCAGTAGGGAGTGTGCAATTTTTGCACATGGGGGTCAACTTTGAAAAATCATTGACCGGGGACTTATGGCTAGCGTTCCTAGATGGAACCTTCCTAGACACACTTGCAGGACTCCCCGAAACCCAGTTTTGTTGCACGGTTGGAATTCTATGGCCCCTGTAGGTATCCAACTGGTGTCCCTGAAGGCCTTTTGGATGCAAGATGGAATGAGCCATAGAATGACGAGCGTAGCTCAAATCGACAAACCATCGACTCTATTGGATTCAGGACATGGAGATAGTGCTAGGGATGCCCCTCTCCGCCAGTCCCATGGCACGGGTGTCATCTTGTAGGTTCATTTTGGAAACTAGGGTTTTACTTAGTAAGGGAGTGCAATTTTTGCACATGGGGGTCAAATTTTAAAAATCATCGACCGAGGTCTTATGGCTAGCGTTCCCAGCTGGAACCTTCCATGAGCCCATTTTCCATAAACTCTCATGCAAACTTTTTATGAATTTGACCTTTTAGGTTTGTGCACTATAAATAAGTGTTGAGGAATAAACATGGTTGGGGGGGGCAATGGATTTAATTCCAAACTTAACATTCTTGAGCTCAAACACCATGACAAAATCCCTCTCATAGGAGTATTTGGAATTCAAGTTGAATATGGACACCATGATCAAGTCTTGGGCGTCTAGGTTTCTAGGTTTCTGGGTTATGAAATTAGGTATCTAACCATTATATTTGTGTGGATGATGGATGAGAATTTTATGGTGAAAAATGGGATGGTGATGGTGAAAACATGTGTAGGAAGAGCACAACGGTGATGTTCATGGTGGCATGGTGATCACGACAATGACTGTGGGGATAGTGATAATGAGCATGAAGGTGGTGATGGTGCTAGTGAGCATGAAAATGGGCATGAGGATGCAGATATTATGGTTTACTTATATGGGAGAAAAAAACAAAGAAAACAAATCCATGACGAAACTTGTGCAATTTATCAAGTTGTACCAAGTCTATGCAATTTATCAGTCTATCAAGATATCAATGTATGGCTGCAATAGTCAAAATATTAATGTCAATACTCAATGAGACCACGAAAAAAAATCATAGCATACATGTACACCACATACCTATAACATAGTACACAATAAAACATGCAAACCACATACCAGATTACCTACCTATGGTCATTCGACTAGACCATCAGGATCACCTCGAATACCAATGGTTTCCTTTAACCTCACGTGCTTGGAATAAGGAAATAAGTATCGTTCCTTTGATGAGCTCTTCCTTGGCATTGTTTGCAACTGGAGGTTTGTGCCAATAACTAAGTTTGTATAATGGTATACAATCTCACCTGGCCTATAATATTCATATGTATACCCTTTTCTATTTGCTGAGTGGGAAACATGGTTCAAATATTCTCCCTTTATAACCATTGACCCAATCGAAAAATCATTAGCCTCAGAGTCCCATAATGGGACATTTAGGGTTTGCTTCCTCTCTAAGAAACATGCCAGCCAATAGCCAGTGTGCCATGCATTGCGTCTCAGGGAAACCACTGCGTATATGTGCCCTAGAGAAAATATAGTTCCAACGTTTCAGTCAACTAATTAGACACAACTAGTTGTCAAAAATATCAAAAATATACACAGCTAATTAGACACAACTAGTTGTCAAAAATATAAAAATATTAATCGAACCTGGTTGTAGGAGATCTCATATGTGGTCATAGTCTGGTGAAATACTTGATTGTTCCTCCTCTAACTGGGATAATTCTGTAGCTATCCATCGACCAATCTGGAGTGATACATAGTCCCAGCTATCAACCCAATCCATGGATTCACATTCGTCCCATTCACCACTAATGCATGGAGAACAAAAACATGACAGTTTCCTTGTCCACATTTCAAATATAGCATTGTTCGACGTTCTAACTGAATGAAATGCATGAGTTCCATGGATGGTCTTGCACTCATATAACTGTGATCGATATACATCCACCACATCCCAAAAATATCTATGTACATGTGCTTTCCTGGTTGAGTGATCTTCATGCCTTCTTTCTCCCTCCCCCATGACTGAAGCACACCATTCAACGATGGTTTTTGCATCTCGGATGATAGGTCCATTTGTGAAATTCATTTCTTTCCTGTGTAATGCAGTCTTTATGCATGCACCTACTCCATCATGTTCACCTTTTCCATGTCCGGGTCTCAAAATAGTTCCAAATATGTGGCACCTTGTGCCTTTTGTGGAGCATAGACAACCATTGGAAGACATGGGAATTTTTGAATTTCCCTACACAACCGTCAAACCAAATCCAATGTTGTTCCATTTGTATACTGTTATCCTTCAAGTGATTGTAGAACATTTGAAAGTTGTTTTGTACAAAATCCAAGTCGTGACACCTGTCATCAACTTATGTAGAAGTGATACTCCTTCAATATAACCATGTTGTCTTCAGTACTATATTCTCCATGTCTATAGGTTATATGGACCATTAGGCTGTCCTTGTCTGAGTGATAGTATTGACTCCGAATCTCATTTTGCGGTTGAAGAGTGTAGTTTTCTGCAAAATCGACCACTAACAGGATAGTCCCAATAGGAAATGTATCCATGCATGTTTTAAACTGCTCATCTTTCCAATGAGCCACATGCACATGCTTTACATATTGTTGTGTATTTTCAAAGAATTCCTCCATGAAGTCGCAAAGCCATACCTAGTAGATCAACAATAAAGACATATATCAATATAGTGTTACATATGAAATTGCAATCTGAAGAAAAAATAGTATCCAATAGCTCATTACCAACCTGAGAAGTGACCAATTGTATTTTTTTTTCTTTTGTTCCCTCCATCAATATCATATGTGACATATTTGAATGACTGCAAGTTCACCTCCTGCCTCCCAAGTTCATGCTCATTGGTCACATGTATGCATTTTTCCAATAATGCGAATCCACCACACCCTGGGCATGTCCCATCTATGCAAGTTTTTTGATAAAATGTGCAATTGTTTGGCCTTCTACACAAAATGTTATGAATAAAGTCTTTATATGGCATCGATGGTAGTGTAGCTGAGCATTCCTGCATAAGAGTGTTATGCAATACACCAAAAATATATGTATATGTTTCATAATAGTAACCATACTCAATATGGTATCGACAACAACATGTGTTACGAATTATGTTTATTTTAACATACCATGGTTTTCATTTTTCAAAGGATCTTTGGCCCAAGTCAAGTTCGTTATGTTCATTCCTAATCTCTCATATAATTCTGTTTGTGTCATATCAAGAAAATGTTTAATGTGTGGTTCATGATCCTTTGAACCCCTTCTCAATTTTAATACATCTTTTTGGTTGGAAGAAGGTCTAGTGTTGTCATGCCAAAAATATTGCACTAATCCCTTTACCGCATCAATGATCTTCATATCAAAGCGTGGCAACCTGCCAATGAAAGCCCAAACATCTGTTTGACTAGTTTCAAGTTGTTCTCTTCTAACACAATACCTACGAAGTGTCTTCACATTCAAATTAATAATTTTGGATGTAGGTTTAAGAAAACGAAGTGCACTAGTGTTTTTGTTCACGATTGATTGTGACAGCACACGATGAGTTGCATTGCGATCCTTTGAGCGAGATTTATTTCCAATTGTACTAAATGCATCTACTAAACTTTTAACAATATTAGAACTTGGTTCTAACTTTTTGGTCATCTTTATCTTTAATGTTCTTCTAACAATAGCCATAGAGCTAGATTTTAACAATGATAAAAAATAATTTGCACTTGTCCCCATCACATTTAGAATCAAAAAAGTTATCAAGTATTTGTCGAGTTTGATATAAGCAATAGCACGTTTAGACAACGTACCTTCAAGTCAACTAATGAGAGTTTCATCAACCTGTATACGTTTCGGAGTTCTTTGGTGTGCAGTTGCTAATGGAGGTAAGGGTGTTGGAACTGGAGCATGTACAACATCACCAGGACGCTCTGGAATTTCAATAGGATCCTCTTGTCTTTCATTCTCTTGGACGGTCTCCATAACATTTGTTTCTTCCATTGTAAATCCTTCACCCAATGCCTCTCTAACTTCGTCGCTTGTATAACCACTACCCAACAAGTCATTCACTACCATATTCTGATGTTGACTTGATGTGGGAATTGAAATAGCCCCTGATGAGCACCTACGTCTTACTTCTTTCCTAGTGCCATGGGGTGCTTGTTCATCAAATTTTGTTGAAATTGAGGGCCCCTCTAATGAATTTCTTCATTTATCTTGAGGTGGATGGGTAGGAACGACAGTGGAATCATCTACGGTTTGGAATTGGATGAGTTTCCATGGAATGCCTTTGGTTCCACATGTCCAATCTTTTCTTTTCTCTAACTTCTTCCATGGTTTCTTGAGGCTTCTCTTTCCTTTCCGATTTCCTTTTTCGATTGTGTGAATTTCCCATGACCACAATGAGCAATACTAAGAAAATAGATTCTAGAGGTGTGCTCAACTATTCAAATATCCAAACTCTTTCTCAATTGTGAATATAGGTTCTTCAAGCTTGCTCAATTGTCAATATAGATACTCCTCAATTGTGAATATACATTTATCAATCTTACTCAAATGTGAAAGTAAAGTTTCTACCTCACTTTGTGAATATAGATTCTTCAAGCATGCTCAATAGTGAATGTAGATTCTTCTTCAATTGTGTTCATATAGATTCATCAAGCTTGTTTGACATTATGAATGTAGAATTCCCTTGAAGCTTGAAATTGTGAATGTAAAATCCTCTTGAAGCTTGCTAATTGTGAATGTGGAATCCTCAATTCCAAATGCTAACTGTAGAATCCTCTTCAAGCTTGTTGATTGTGAACATAGAGTGTCTTGAGCTTCCTCAATTGCCTTGAACATTGATTGTGAAGTATTCTTTTGTATGGGTGACGGGAAGACGGGGAAAACGCAATATTTCGGGTATAAAAGCATTCTGCTGAATTTTTGCACAGACAAAACGCGCTAGCGTTATGGACACACATAACGCGCTAGCATTGTTGACATACAAAATGCGCGCGCGTTTCTGGAATGTTAAAAAAAATCCTAGGCATTTAATATGTTTGGTGCACGGCTAAATAACTCCTACTTGCACAAAATGCACGAGCGTTTCTTCATGCAAAAATGCGCTAACGTTATTTTAATCATCAAAACCTTATTCAATAGTTTATTTAATAGTTTCTATGGGTTGGGAGGTTAAATAGGGATTTGGTGTTAGGGGCTTAGGGATTAGAGATGGGGGGTGCTTAGTTAGGGGTAAAGGGCTAGGAGGGGGGTTAGCAAGGGGGGGGAGAGAGAGAGAGAGAGACTGAGAGAGGGGGTTAGTAATGGTTGGGGGGGAGAGAGAGAGAGAGGGTGTTAGTTGTAGGGAGTGAGAAAGAGAGATGGGAGGTGTGGTTAGAGGTAGGTGATGATGATGATGATGAATATCATGATGAAGATGATGATGAAGATGATGATGATGATGATGATGACGATGACGAAGATGATGATGATGATGATGATGATAATGACGATGAAGATGATGATGATGATGATGATGATGAAGATGATGGTGATGATGACCACAACCATGATGATGATGATGATGATAAGGAAGATGGAGATGACGATGATGATGAGGATGATGATGATGAGGAAGATGATGATGAATATGACGATGAGGATGATGAAGATGAAGATGATGGTGATGGTGATGGGTGATGATGATGATGATGATGATGATGATGATCAATCATCAATCATCATCATCGTCTTCGTCGTCGTCATCTCCATCTTCTTCATCATCATCATCATCATCATGTAGTGGTAGGGAAGGGGGATT